>OZ014558.1:12848592-14290887 GCA_963966155.1 Clivina fossor
GTTTTTAAGCAGAAATTGGCGATTTCTTGCTTTTTCGCTTCGCTGGTTTAATGAGAAATCGGATTTTTTGAAAAAGTTCAATATCTCCAGTAGTTTTGAAGTTGGCGAGTCAAAAACGTATAAATGCTTGTAAATTCGCGTTTTTAAGCAGAAATTGACGATTTCTTGCTTTTTCGCTTCGCTGGTTTAATGAGAAATCGAATTTTTTGAAAAAGTTCAATATCTCCAGTAGTTTTTAAGTTGGCGAGCCAAAAACGTATAAATGCTTGTAAATTCGCGTTTTTAAGCAGAAATTGACGATTTCTTGCTTTTTCGCTTCGCTGGTTTAATGAGAAATCGGATTTTTTGAAAAGTTCAATATCTCCAGTAGTTTTTAAGTTGGCGAGCCAAAAACGTATAAATGCTTGTAAATTCGCGTTTTTAAGCAAAAATTGACGATTTCTTGCTTTTTCGCTTCGCTGGTTCAATGAGAAATCGGATTTTTTGAAAAGTTCAATATCTCCAGTAGTTTTTAAGTTGGCGAGCCAAAAACGTATAAATGCTTGTAAATTCGCGTTTTTAAGCAAAAATTGACGATTTCTTGCTTTTCGCTTCGCTGGTTTAATGAGAAATCGGATTTTTTGAAAAGTTCAATATCTCCAGTAGTTTTTAAGTTGGCGAGCCAAAAACGTATAAATGCTTGTAAATTCGCGTTTTTAAGCAGAAATTGACGATTTCTTGCTTTTTCGCTTCGCTGGTTTAATGAGAAATCGGATTTTTTGAAAAAGTTCAATAACTCCAGTAGTTTTTAAGTTGGCGAGCCAAAAACGTATATATGCTTGTAAATTCGCGTTTTTAAGCAGAAATTGACGATTTCTTGCTTTTTCGCTTCGCTGGTTTAATGAGAAATCGGATTTTTTGAAAAAGTTCAATATCTCCAGTAGTTTTTAAGTTGGCGAGCCAAAAACGTATAAATGCTTGTAAATTCGCGTTTTTAAGCAGAAATTGACGATTTCTTGCTTTTTCGCTTCGCTGGTTTAATGAGAAATCGGATTTTTTGAAAAAGTTCAATATCTCCAGTAGTTTTTAAGTTGGCGAGCCAAAAACGTATAAATGCTTGTAAATTCGCGTTTTTAAGCAGAAATTGACGATTTCTTGCTTTTTCGCTTCGCTGGTTTAATGAGAAATCGGATTTTTTGAAAAAATTCAATATCTCCAGTAGTTTTTAAGTTGGCGAGCCAAAAACGTTATAAATGCTTGTAAATTCGCGTTTTTAAGCAGAAATTGACGATTTCTTGCTTTTTTGCTTCGCTGGTTTAATGAGAAATCGGATTTTTTGAAAAAGTTCAATAACTCCAGTAGTTTTTATGTTGGCGAGCCAAAAACGTATATATGCTTGTAAATTTGCGTTTTTAAGCAGAAATTGACGATTTCTTGCTTTTTCGCTTCGCTGGTTTAATGAGAAATCGGATTTTTTGATAAAGTTCAATATCTCCAGTAGTTTTTAAGTTGGCGAGCCAAAAACGTATAAATGCTTGTAAATTCGCGTTTTTAAGCAGAAATTGACGATTTCTTGCTTTTTCGCTTCGCTGGTTTAATGAGAAATCGGATTTTTTGAAAAAGTTCAATATCTCCAGTAGTTTTTAAGTTGGCGAGCCAAAAACGTATAAATGCTTGTAAATTCGCGTTTTTAAGCAGAAATTGACGATTTCTTGCTTTTTCGCTTCGCTGGTTTAATGAGAAATCGGATTTTTTGAAAAAGTTCAATGTCTCCAGTAGTTTTTAATTTGGCGAGCCAAAAACGTATAAATGCTTGTAAATTCGCGTTTTTAAGCAGAAATTGACGATTTCTTGCTTATTCGCTTCGCTGGTTTAATGAGAAATCGGATTTTTTGAAAAAGTTCAATAACTCCAGTAGTTTTTAAGTTGGTGAGCCAAAAACGTATAAATGCTTGTAAATTCGCGGTTTTAAGCAGAAATTGACGATTTCTTGCTTTTTCGCTTCGCTGGTTTAATGAGAAATCTGATTTTTTGAAAAAGTTCAATAACTCCAGTAGTTTTTAAGTTGGCGAGCCAAAAACGTATATATGCTTGTAAATTCGCGTTTTTAAGCAGAAATTGACGATTTCTTGCTTTTTCGCTTCGCTGGCTTAATGAGAAATCGGATTTTTTGAAAAAGTACAATATCTCCAGTAGTTTTTAAGTTGGCGAGCCAAAAACGTATAAATGCTTGTAAATTTGCGTTTTTAAGCAGAAATTGACGATTTCTTGCTTTTTCGCTTCGCTGGTTTAATGAGAAATCGGATTTTTTGAAAAAGTTCAATATCTCCAGTAGTTTTTAAGTTGGCGAGCCAAAAACGTATAAATGCTTGTAAATTCGCGTTTTTAAGCAGAAATTGACGATTTCTTGCTTTTTCGCTTCGCTGGTTTAATGAGAAATCGGATTTTTTGAAAAAGTTCAATAACTCCAGTAGTTTTTAAGTTGGCGAACCAAAAACGTATATATGCTTGTAAATTCGCGTTTTTAAGCAGAAATTGACGATTTCTTGCTTTTTCGCTTCGCTGGTTTAATGAGAAATCGGATTTTTTGAAAAAGTTCAATATCTCCAGTAGTTTTTAAGTTGGCAAGCCAAAAACGTATAAATGCTTGTAAATTCGCGTTTTTAAGCAGAAATTGACGATTTCTTGCTTTTTCGCTTCGCTGGTTTAATGAGAAATCGGATTTTTTGAAAAAGTTCAATATCTCCAGTAGTTTTTAAGTTGGCGAGCCAAAAACATATAAATGCTTGTAAATTCGCGTTTTTAAGCAGAAATTGACGATTTCTTGCTTTTTCGCTTCGCTGGTTTAATGAGAAATCGGATTTTTTGAAAAAGTTCAATATCTCCAGTAGTTTTTAAGTTGGCGAGCCAAAAACGTATAAATGCTTGTAAATTCGCGCTTTTAAGCAGAAATTGACGATTTCTTGCTTTTTCACTTCGCTGGTTTAATGAGAAATCGGATTTTTTGAAAAAGTTCAATAACTCCAGTAGTTTTTAAGTTGGCGAGCCAAAAACGTATATATGCTTGTAAATTCGCGTTTTTAAGCAGAAATTGACGATTTCTTGCTTTTTCGCTTCGCTGGTTTAATGAGAAATCGGATTTTTTGAAAAAGTTCAATATCTCCAGTAGTTTTTAAGTTGGCGAGCCAAAAACGTATAAATGCTTGTAAATTCGCGTTTTTAAGCAGAAATTGACGATTTCTTGCTTTTTCGCTTCGCTGGTTTAATGAGAAATCGGATATTTTGAAAAAGTTCAATATCTCCAGTAGTTTTTAAGTTGGCGAGCCAAAAACGTATAAATGCTTGTAAATTCGCGTTTTTAAGCAGAAATTGACGATTTCTTGCTTTTTCGCTTCGCTGGTTTAATGAGAAATCGGATTTTTTGAAAAAGTTCAAAATCTCCAGTAGTTTTTAAGTTGGCGAGCCAAAAACGTATATATGCTTGTAAATTCGCGTTTTTAAGCAGAAATTGACGATTTCTTGCTTTTTCGCTTCGCTGGTTTAATGAGAAATCGGACTTTTTGAAAAACTTCAATAACTCCAGTAGTTTTTAAGTTGGCGAGCCAAAAACGTATATATGCTTGTAAATTCGCGTTTTTAAGCAGAAATTGACGATTTCTTGCTTTTTCGCTTCGCTGGTTTAATGAGAAATCGGATTTTTTGAAAAAGTTCAATAACTCCAGTAGTTTTTAAGTTGGCGAGCCAAAAACGTATATATGCTTGTAAATTCGCGTTTTTAAGCGGAAATTAACGATTTCTTGCTTTTTTGCTTCGCTGGTTTAATGAGAAAACGGATTTTTTGAAAAAGTTTAATAACTCCAGTAGTTTTTAAGTTGGCGAGCCAAAAACGTATATATGCTTGTAAATTCGCGTTTTTAAGCAGAAATTGACGATTTCTTGCTTTTTTGCTTCGCTGGTTTAATGAGAAATCGGATTTTTTGAAAAAATTCAATATCTCCAGTAGTTTTCAAGTTGGCGAGCCAAAAACGTATAAATGCTTGTAAATTCGCGTTTTTAAGCAGAAATTGACGATTTCTTGCTTTTTCGCTTCGCTGGTTTAATGAGAAATCGGATTTTTTGAAAAAGTTCAATATCTCCAGTAGTTTTTAAGTTGGCGAGCCAAAAACGTATAAATGCTTGTAAATTCGCGTTTTTAAGCAGAAATTGACGATTTCTTGCTTTTTCGCTTCGCTGGTTTAATGAGAAATCGGATTTTTTGAAAAAGTTCAATATCTCCAGTAGTTTTTAAGTTGGCGAGCCAAAAACGTATAAATGCTTGTAAATTCGCGTTTTTAAGCAGAAATTGACGATTTCTTGCTTTTTCGCTTCGCTGGTTTAATGAGAAATCGGACTTTTTGAAAAACTTTAATAACTCCAGTAGTTTTTAAGTTGGCGAGCCAAAAACGTATATATGCTTGTAAATTCGCGTTTTTAAGCAGAAATTGACGATTTCTTGCTTTTTCGCTTCGCTGGTTTAATGAGAAATCGGATTTTTTGAAAAAGTTCAATAACTCCAGTAGTTTTTAAGTTGGCGAGTTAAAAACGTATATATATGCTTGTAAATTCGCGTTTTTAAGCAGAAATTGACGATTTGTTGCTTTTTCGCTTCGCTGGTTTAATGAGAAATCGGATTTTTTGAAAAAGTTTAATAACTCCAGTAGTTTATAAGTTGGCGAGCCAAAAACGTATATATGCTTGTAAATTCGCGTTTTTAAGCAGAAATTGACGATTTTTTGCTTTATCGCTTCGCTGGTTTAATGAGAAATCGGATTTTTTTAAAAAGTTCAATATCTCCAGTATTTTTTAAAAAGAAATATACAATATTTTACTAGTAAAAAGAAATATACAATGTTTTACTAGTAAAAAGAAATATACAATATTTTACTAGTATAAAGAAATATACAATGTTTTACTAGTAAAAAGAAATATACAATGTTTTACTAGTAAAAAGAAATATACAATGTTTTACTAGTAAAAAGAAATATACAATGTTTTACTAGTAAAAAGAAATATACAATGTTTTACTAGTAAAAAGAAATATACAATGTTTTACTAGTAAAAAGAAATATACAATGTTTTACTAGTAAAAAGAAATATACAATGTTTTACTAGTAAAAAGAAATATACAATGTTTTACTAGTAAAAAGAAATATACAATGTTTTACTAGTAAAAAGAAATATACAATGTTTTACTAGTAAAAAGAAATATACAATGTTTTACTAGTAAAAAGAAATATACAATGTTTTACTAGTAAAAAGAAATATACAATGTTTTACTTGCAAAAAGAAATATACAATGTTTTACTAGTAAAAAGAAATATACAATATTTTACTAGTAAAAAGATATATACAATATTTTACTAGTAAAAAGAAATATACAATATTTTACTAGTAAAAAGAAATATACAATGTTTACTAGTAAAAAGAAATATACAATATTTTACTAGTAAAAAGAAATATACAATGTTTTACTAGTAAAAAGACATATACAATATTTTACTAGTAAAATGTATACAATGTTTTACTAGTAAAAAGAAATATACAATGTTTTACTAGTAAAAAGAAATATACAATGTTTTACTAGTAAAAAGAAATATACAATATTTTACTAGTAAAAAAAATATACAATGTTTTACTAGTAAAAAGAAATATACAATATTTTACTAGTATAAAGAAATATACAATGTTTTACTAGTAAAAAGAAATATACAATGTTTTACTAGTAAAAAGAAATATACAATGTTTTACTAGTAAAAAGAAATATACAATGTTTTACTAGTAAAAAAAAATATACAATGTTTTACTAGTAAAAAGAAATATACAATATTTTACTAGTAAAAAGAAATATACAATGTTTTACTAGTAAAAAGAAATATACAATATTTTATTAGTAAAAAGAAATATACAATGTTTTACTAGTAAAAAGAAATATACAATATTTTACTAGTAAAAAGAAATATACAATGTTTTACTAGTAAAAAGAAATATACAATGTTTTACTAGTAAAAAGAAATATACAATGTTTTTCTAGTAAAAAGAAATATACAATGTTTTACTAGTAAAAAGAAATATACAATCTTTTACTAGTAAAAAGAAATATACAATGTTTTACTAGTAAAAAGAAATATACAATATTTTACTAGTAAAAAGAAATATACAATGTTTTACTAGTAAAAGAAATATACAATGTTTTACTAGTAAAAAGAAATATACAATGTTTTACTAGTAAAAAGAAATATACAATGTTTTACTAGTAAAAAGAAATATACAATGTTTTACTAGTAAAAAGAAATATACAATGTTTTACTAGTAAAAAGAAATATACAATGTTTTACTAGTAAAAAGAAATATACAATATTTTACTAGTAAAAAGAAATATACAATGTTTTACTAGTAAAAAGAAATATACAATGTTTTACTAGTAAAAAGAAATATACAATGTTTTACTAGTAAAAAGAAATATACAATGTTTTACTAGAAAAAAGAAATATACAATATTTTACTAGTAAAAAGAAATATACAATGTTTTACTAGTAAAAAGAAATATACAATGTTTTACTAGTAAAAAGAAATATACAATGTTTTACTAGTAAAAAGAAATATACAATATTTTACTAGTAAAAAGAAATATACAATGTTTTACTAGTAAAAAGAAATATACAATGTTTTACTAGTAAAAAGAAATATACAATATTTTACTAGTAAAAAGAAATATACAATGTTTTACTAGTAAAAAGACATATACAATATTTTACTAGTAAAATGTATACAATGTTTTACTAGTAAAAAGAAATATACAATGTTTTACTAGTAAAAAGAAATATACAATGTTTTACTAGTAAAAAGAAATATACAATGTTTTACTAGTAAAAAGAAATATGCAATGTTTTACTAGTAAAAGAAATATACAATATTTTACTAGTAAAAAAAATATACAATGTTTTACTAGTAAAAAGAAATATACAATATTTTACTAGTATAAAGAAATATACAATGTTTTACTAGTAAAAAGAAATATACAATGTTTTACTAGTAAAAAGAAATATACAATGTTTTACTAGTAAAAAGAAATATACAATGTTTTACTAGTAAAAAAAAATATACAATGTTTTACTAGTAAAAAGAAATATACAATATTTTACTAGTAAAAAGAAATATACAATGTTTTACTAGTAAAAAGAAATATACAATATTTTATTAGTAAAAAGAAATATACAATGTTTTACTAGTAAAAAGAAATATACAATATTTTACTAGTAAAAAGAAATATACAATGTTTTACTAGTAAAAAGAAATATACAATGTTTTACTAGTAAAAAGAAATATACAATGTTTTTCTAGTAAAAAGAAATATACAATGTTTTACTAGTAAAAAGAAATATACAATCTTTTACTAGTAAAAAGAAATATACAATGTTTTACTAGTAAAAAGAAATATACAATATTTTACTAGTAAAAAGAAATATACAATGTTTTACTAGTAAAAGAAATATACAATGTTTTACTAGTAAAAAGAAATATACAATGTTTTACTAGTAAAAAGAAATATACAATGTTTTACTAGTAAAAAGAAATATACAATGTTTTACTAGTAAAAAGAAATATACAATGTTTTACTAGTAAAAAGAAATATACAATGTTTTACTAGTAAAAAGAAATATACAATATTTTACTAGTAAAAAGAAATATACAATGTTTTACTAGTAAAAAGAAATATACAATGTTTTACTAGTAAAAAGAAATATACAATGTTTTACTAGTAAAAAGAAATATACAATGTTTTACTAGAAAAAAGAAATATACAATATTTTACTAGTAAAAAGAAATATACAATGTTTTACTAGTAAAAAGAAATATACAATGTTTTACTAGTAAAAAGAAATATACAATGTTTTACTAGTAAAAAGAAATATACAATATTTTACTAGTAAAAAGAAATATACAATGTTTTACTAGTAAAAAAAAATATACAATGTTTTACTATTAAAAAGAAATATACAATGTTTTACTAGTAAAAAGAAATATACAATGTTTTACTAGTAAAAAGAAATATACAATGTTTTACTAGTAAAAAGAAATTTACAATATTTTACTAGTAAAAAGAAATATACAATGTTTTACTAGTAAAAAGAAATATACAATGTTTTACTAGTAAAAAGAAATATACAATGTTTTACTAGTAAAAGAAATATACAATATTTTACTAGTAAAAAAAAATATACAATGTTTTACTAGTAAAAAGAAATATACAATGTTTTACTAGTAAAAAGAAATATACAATGTTTTACTAGTAAAAAGAAATATACAATGTTTTACTAGTAAAAAGAAATATACAATGTTTTTCTAGTAAAAAGAAATATACAATGTTTTACTAGTAAAAAGAAATATACAATATTTTACTAGTAAAAAGAAATATACAATGTTTTACTAGTAAAAAGAAATATACAATATTTTACTAGTAAAAAGAAATATACAATGTTTTACTAGTAAAAGAAATATACAATGTTTTACTAGTAAAAAGAAATATACAATGTTTTACTAGTAAAAAGAAATATACAATGTTTTACTAGTAAAAAGAAATATACAATGTTTTACTAGTAAAAAGAAATATACAATGTTTTACTAGTAAAAAGAAATATACAATGTTTTACTAGTAAAAAGAAATATACAATATTTTACTAGTAAAAAGAAATATACAATGTTTTACTAGTAAAAAGAAATATACAATGTTTTACTAGTAAAAAGAAATATACAATGTTTTACTAGTAAAAAGAAATATACAATGTTTTACTAGTAAAAAGAAATATACAATATTTTACTAGTAAAAAAAAATATACAATGTTTTACTAGTAAAAAAAAATATACAATGTTTTACTAGTAAAAAGAAATATACAATGTTTTACTAGTAAAAAGAAAAATACAATATTTTACTAGTAAAAAGAAATATACAATGTTTTACTAGTAAAAGAAATATACAATGTTTTACTAGTAAAAAGAAATATACAATGTTTTACTAGTAAAAAGAAATATACAATGTTTTACTAGTAAAAAGAAATATACAATGTTTTACTAGTAAAAAGAAATATACAATGTTTTACTAGTAAAAAGAAATATACAATGTTTTACTAGTAAAAAGAAATATACAATATTTTACTAGTAAAAAAAAATATACAATGTTTTACTAGTAAAAAGAAATATACAATGTTTTACTAGTAAAAAGAAATATACAATGTTTTACTAGTAAAAAGAAATATACAATGTTTTACTAGAAAAAAGAAATATACAATATTTTACTAGTAAAAAGAAATATACAATGTTTTACTAGTAAAAAGAAATATACAATGTTTTACTAGTAAAAAGAAATATACAATGTTTTACTAGTAAAAAGAAATATACAATATTTTACTAGTAAAAAGAAATATACAATGTTTTACTAGTAAAAAGAAATATACAATGTTTTACTAGTAAAAAGAAATATACAATGTTTTACTAGTAAAAAGAAATATACAATGTTTTACTAGTAAAAAGAAATATACAATGTTTTACTAGTAAAAAGAAATATACAATATTTTACTAGTAAAAAGAAATATACAATGTTTTACTAGTAAAAAGAAATATACAATGTTTTACTAGTAAAAAGAAATATGCAATGTTTTACTAGTAAAAGAAATATACAATATTTTACTAGTAAAAAGAAATATACAATGTTTTACTAGTAAAAAGAAATATACAATGTTTTACTAGTAAAAAGAAATATACAATGTTTTACTAGTAAAAAGAAATATACAATGTTTTACTAGTAAAAAGAAATATACAATGTTTTACTAGTAAAAAGAAATATACAATGTTTTACTAGTAAAAAGAAATATACAATGTTTTACTAGTAAAAAGAAATATACAATATTTTACTAGTAAAAAAAAATATACAATGTTTTACTAGTAAAAAGAAATATACAATATTTTATTAGTAAAAAGAAATATACAATGTTTTACTAGTAAAAAGAAATATACAATATTTTACTAGTAAAAAGAAATATACAATGTTTTACTAGTAAAAGAAATATACAATGTTTTACTAGTAAAAAGAAATATACAATGTTTTTCTAGTAAAAAGAAATATACAATGTTTTACTAGTAAAAAGAAATATACAATATTTTACTAGTAAAAAGAAATATACAATGTTTTACTAGTAAAAAGAAATATACAATATTTTACTAGTAAAAAGAAATATACAATGTTTTACTAGTAAAAGAAATATACAATGTTTTACTAGTAAAAAGAAATATACAATGTTTTACTAGTAAAAAGAAATATACAAAGTTTTACTAGTAAAAAGAAATATACAATGTTTTGCTAGTAAAAAGAAATATACAATGTTTTACTAGTAAAAAGAAATATACAATGTTTTACTAGTAAAAAGAAATATACAATATTTTACTAGTAAAAAAAAATATACAATGTTTTACTAGTAAAAAGAAATATACAATGTTTTACTAGTAAAAAGAAATATACAATGTTTTACTAGTAAAAAGAAATATACAATGTTTTACTAGTAAAAAGAAATATACAATATTTTACTATTAAAAAAAAATATACAATGTTTTACTAGTAAAAAAAAATATACAATGTTTTACTAGTAAAAAGAAATATACAATGTTTTACTAGTAAAAAGAAAAATACAATATTTTACTAGTAAAAAGAAATATACAATGTTTTACTAGTAAAAAGAAATATACAATGTTTTACTAGTAAAAAGAAATATACAATGTTTTACTAGTAAAAAGAAATATACAATGTTTTACTAGTAAAAAGAAATATACAATATTTTACTAGTAAAAAGAAATATACAATGTTTTACTAGTAAAAAGAAATATACAATATTTTACTAGTAAAAAGAAATATACAATGTTTTACTAGTAAAAGAAATATACAATGTTTTACTAGTAAAAAGAAATATACAATGTTTTACTAGTAAAAAGAAATATACAATGTTTTACTAGTAAAAAGAAATATACAATGTTTTACTAGTAAAAAGAAATATACAATGTTTTACTAGTAAAAAGAAATATACAATGTTTTACTAGTAAAAAGAAATATACAATATTTTACTAGTAAAAAGAAATATACAATGTTTTACTAGTAAAAAGAAATATACAATGTTTTACTAGTAAAAAGAAATATACAATGTTTTACTAGTAAAAAGAAATATACAATGTTTTACTAGTAAAAAGAAATATACAATATTTTACTAGTAAAAAAAAATATACAATGTTTTACTAGTAAAAAAAAATATACAATGTTTTACTAGTAAAAAGAAATATACAATGTTTTACTAGTAAAAAGAAAAATACAATATTTTACTAGTAAAAAGAAATATACAATGTTTTACTAGTAAAAGAAATATACAATGTTTTACTAGTAAAAAGAAATATACAATGTTTTACTAGTAAAAAGAAATATACAATGTTTTACTAGTAAAAAGAAATATACAATGTTTTACTAGTAAAAAGAAATATACAATGTTTTACTAGTAAAAAGAAATATACAATGGTTTACTAGTAAAAAGAAATATACAATATTTTACTAGTAAAAAGAAATATACAATGTTTTACTAGTAAAAAGAAATATACAATGTTTTACTAGTAAAAAGAAATATACAATGTTTTACTAGTAAAAAGAAATATACAATGTTTTACTAGAAAAAAGAAATATACAATATTTTACTAGTAAAAAGAAATATACAATGTTTTACTAGTAAAAAGATATATACAATGTTTTACTAGTAAAAAGAAATATACAATGTTTTACTAGTAAAAAGAAATATACAATATTTTACTAGTAAAAAGAAATATACAATGTTTTACTAGTAAAAAGAAATATACAATGTTTTACTAGTAAAAAGAAATATACAATGTTTTACTAGTAAAAAGAAATATACAATGTTTTACTAGTAAAAAGAAATATACAATGTTTTACTAGTAAAAAGAAATATACAATATTTTACTAGTAAAAAGAAATATACAATGTTTTACTAGTAAAAAGAAATATACAATGTTTTACTAGTAAAAAGAAATATGCAATGTTTTACTAGTAAAAGAAATATACAATATTTTACTAGTAAAAAGAAATATACAATGTTTTACTAGTAAAAAGAAATATACAATGTTTTACTAGTAAAAAGAAATATACAATGTTTTACTAGTAAAAAGAAATATACAATGTTTTACTAGTAAAAAGAAATATACAATGTTTTACTAGTAAAAAGAAATATACAATGTTTTACTAGTAAAAAGAAATATACAATGTTTTACTAGTAAAAAGAAATATACAATGTTTTACTAGTAAAAAGAAATATACAATATTTTACTAGTAAAAAAAAAATATACAATGTTTTACTAGTAAAAAGAAATATACAATATTTTATTAGTAAAAAGAAATATACAATGTTTTACTAGTAAAAAGAAATATACAATATTTTACTAGTAAAAAGAAATATACAATGTTTTACTAGTAAAAAGAAATATACAATGTTTTACTAGTAAAAAGAAATATACAATGTTTTTCTAGTAAAAAGAAATATACAATGTTTTACTAGTAAAAAGAAATATACAATATTTTACTAGTAAAAAGAAATATACAATGTTTTACTAGTAAAAAGAAATATACAATATTTTACTAGTAAAAAGAAATATACAATGTTTTACTAGTAAAAGAAATATACAATGTTTTACTAGTAAAAAGAAATATACAATGTTTTACTAGTAAAAAGAAATATACAATGTTTTACTAGTAAAAAGAAATATACAATGTTTTACTAGTAAAAAGAAATATACAATGTTTTACTAGTAAAAAGAAATATACAATATTTTACTAGTAAAAAAAAATATACAATGTTTTACTAGTAAAAAAAAATATACAATGTTTTACTAGTAAAAAGAAATATACAATGTTTTACTAGTAAAAAGAAAAATACAATATTTTACTAGTAAAAAGAAATATACAATGTTTTACTAGTAAAAGAAATATACAATGTTTTACTAGTAAAAAGAAATATACAATGTTTTACTAGTAAAAAGAAATATACAATGTTTTACTAGTAAAAAGAAATATACAATGTTTTACTAGTAAAAAGAAATATACAATGTTTTACTAGTAAAAAGAAATATACAATGGTTTACTAGTAAAAAGAAATATACAATATTTTACTAGTAAAAAGAAATATACAATGTTTTACTAGTAAAAAGAAATATACAATGTTTTACTAGTAAAAAGAAATATACAATGTTTTACTAGTAAAAAGAAATATACAATGTTTTACTAGAAAAAAGAAATATACAATATTTTACTAGTAAAAAGAAATATACAATGTTTTACTAGTAAAAAGATATATACAATGTTTTACTAGTAAAAAGAAATATACAATGTTTTACTAGTAAAAAGAAATATACAATATTTTACTAGTAAAAAGAAATATACAATGTTTTACTAGTAAAAAGAAATATACAATGTTTTACTAGTAAAAAGAAATATACAATGTTTTACTAGTAAAAAGAAATATACAATGTTTTACTAGTAAAAAGAAATATACAATGTTTTACTAGTAAAAAGAAATATACAATATTTTACTAGTAAAAAGAAATATACAATGTTTTACTAGTAAAAAGAAATATACAATGTTTTACTAGTAAAAAGAAATATGCAATGTTTTACTAGTAAAAGAAATATACAATATTTTACTAGTAAAAAGAAATATACAATGTTTTACTAGTAAAAAGAAATATACAATGTTTTACTAGTAAAAAGAAATATACAATGTTTTACTAGTAAAAAGAAATATACAATGTTTTACTAGTAAAAAGAAATATACAATGTTTTACTAGTAAAAAGAAATATACAATGTTTTACTAGTAAAAAGAAATATACAATGTTTTACTAGTAAAAAGAAATATACAATGTTTTACTAGTAAAAAGAAATATACAATATTTTACTAGTAAAAAAAAAATATACAATGTTTTACTAGTAAAAAGAAATATACAATATTTTATTAGTAAAAAGAAATATACAATGTTTTACTAGTAAAAAGAAATATACAATATTTTACTAGTAAAAAGAAATATACAATGTTTTACTAGTAAAAAGAAATATACAATGTTTTACTAGTAAAAAGAAATATACAATGTTTTTCTAGTAAAAAGAAATATACAATGTTTTACTAGTAAAAAGAAATATACAATATTTTACTAGTAAAAAGAAATATACAATGTTTTACTAGTAAAAAGAAATATACAATATTTTACTAGTAAAAAGAAATATACAATGTTTTACTAGTAAAAGAAATATACAATGTTTTACTAGTAAAAAGAAATATACAATGTTTTACTAGTAAACAGAAATATACAATGTTTTACTAGTAAAAAGAAATATACAATGTTTTACTAGTAAAAAGAAATATACAATGTTTTACTAGTAAAAAGAAATATACAATATTTTACTAGTAAAAAGAAATATACAATGTTTTACTAGTAAAAAGAAATATACAATGTTTTACTAGTAAAAAGAAATATACAATGTTTTACTAGTAAAAAGAAATATACAATGTTTTACTAGTAAAAAGAAATATACAATGTTTTACTAGTAAAAAGAAATATACAATATTTTACTAGTAAAAAGAAATATACAATGTTTTACTAGTAAAAAGAAATATACAATGTTTTACTAGTAAAAAGAAATATGCAATGTTTTACTAGTAAAAGAAATATACAATATTTTACTAGTAAAAAGAAATATACAATGTTTTACTAGTAAAAAGAAATATACAATGTTTTACTAGTAAAAAGAAATATACAATGTTTTACTAGTAAAAAGAAATATACAATGTTTTACTAGTAAAAAGAAATATACAATGTTTTACTAGTAAAAAGAAATATACAATGTTTTACTAGTAAAAAGAAATATACAATGTTTTACTAGTAAAAAGAAATATACAATGTTTTACTAGTAAAAAGAAATATACAATATTTTACTAGTAAAAAAAAATATACAATGTTTTACTAGTAAAAAGAAATATACAATATTTTACTAGTAAAAAGAAATATACAATGTTTTACTAGTAAAAGAAATATACAATGTTTTACTAGTAAAAAGAAATATACAATGTTTTTCTAGTAAAAAGAAATATACAATGTTTTACTAGTAAAAAGAAATATACAATATTTTACTAGTAAAAAGAAATATACAATGTTTTACTAGTAAAAAGAAATATACAATATTTTACTAGTAAAAAGAAATATACAATGTTTTACTAGTAAAAGAAATATACAATGTTTTACTAGTAAAAAGAAATATACAATGTTTTACTAGTAAAAAGAAATATACAATGTTTTACTAGTAAAAAGAAATATACAATGTTTTGCTAGTAAAAAGAAATATACAATGTTTTACTAGTAAAAAGAAATATACAATGTTTTACTAGTAAAAAGAAATATACAATATTTTACTAGTAAAAAAAAATATACAATGTTTTACTAGTAAAAAGAAATATACAATGTTTTACTAGTAAAAAGAAATATACAATGTTTTACTAGTAAAAAGAAATATACAATGTTTTACTAGTAAAAAGAAATATACAATATTTTACTATTAAAAAAAAATATACAATGTTTTACTAGTAAAAAGAAATATACAATGTTTTACTAGTAAAAAGAAAAATACAATATTTTACTAGTAAAAAGAAATATACAATGTTTTACTAGTAAAAAGAAATATACAATGTTTTACTAGTAAAAAGAAATATAGAATGTTTTACTAGTAAAAAGAAATATACAATGTTTTACTAGTAAAAAGAAATATACAATATTTTACTAGTAAAAAGAAATATACAATGTTTTACTAGTAAAAAGAAATATACAATATTTTACTAGTAAAAAGAAATATACAATGTTTTACTAGTAAAAGAAATATACAATGTTTTACTAGTAAAAAGAAATATACAATGTTTTACTAGTAAAAAGAAATATACAATGTTTTACTAGTAAAAAGAAATATACAATGTTTTACTAGTAAAAAGAAATATACAATGTTTTACTAGTAAAAAGAAATATACAATGTTTTACTAGTAAAAAGAAATATACAATATTTTACTAGTAAAAAGAAATATACAATGTTTTACTAGTAAAAAGAAATATACAATGTTTTACTAGTAAAAAGAAATATACAATGTTTTACTAGTAAAAAGAAATATACAATGTTTTACTAGTAAAAAGAAATATACAATATTTTACTAGTAAAAAAAAATATACAATGTTTTACTAGTAAAAAAAAATATACAATGTTTTACTAGTAAAAAGAAATATACAATGTTTTACTAGTAAAAAGAAATATACAATGTTTTACTAGTAAAAAGAAATATACAATGTTTTACTAGAAAAAAGAAATATACAATGTTTTACTAGTAAAAAGATATATACAATGTTTTACTAGTAAAAAGAAATATACAATGTTTTACTAGTAAAAAGAAATATACAATATTTTACTAGTAAAAAGAAATATACAATGTTTTACTAGTAAAAAGAAATATACAATGTTTTACTAGTAAAAAGAAATATACAATGTTTTACTAGTAAAAAGAAATATACAATGTTTTACTAGTAAAAAGAAATATACAATATTTTACTAGTAAAAAGAAATATACAATGTTTTACTAGTAAAAAGAAATATACAATGTTTTACTAGTAAAAAGAAATATGCAATGTTTTACTAGTAAAAGAAATATACAATATTTTACTAGTAAAAAGAAATATACAATGTTTTACTAGTAAAAAGAAATATACAATGTTTTACTAGTAAAAAGAAATATACAATGTTTTACTAGTAAAAAGAAATATACAATGTTTTACTAGTAAAAAGAAATATACAATGTTTTACTAGTAAAAAGAAATATACAATGTTTTACTAGTAAAAAGAAATATACAATGTTTTACTAGTAAAAAGAAATATACAATGTTTTACTAGTAAAAAGAAATATACAATATTTTACTAGTAAAAAAAAATATACAATGTTTTACTAGTAAAAAGAAATATACAATATTTTATTAGTAAAAAGAAATATACAATGTTTTACTAGTAAAAAGAAATATACAATATTTTACTAGTAAAAAGAAATATACAATGTTTTACTAGTAAAAAGAAATATACAATGTTTTACTAGTAAAAAGAAATATACAATGTTTTTCTAGTAAAAAGAAATATACAATGTTTTACTAGTAAAAAGAAATATACAATATTTTACTAGTAAAAAGAAATATACAATGTTTTACTAGTAAAAAGAAATATACAATATTTTACTAGTAAAAAGAAATATACAATGTTTTACTAGTAAAAGAAATATACAATGTTTTACTAGTAAAAAGAAATATACAATGTTTTACTAGTAAACAGAAATATACAATGTTTTACTAGTAAAAAGAAATATACAATGTTTTACTAGTAAAAAGAAATATACAATGTTTTACTAGTAAAAAGAAATATACAATGTTTTACTAGTAAAAAGAAATATACAATATTTTACTAGTAAAAAGAAATATACAATGTTTTACTAGTAAAAAGAAATATACAATGTTTTACTAGTAAAAAGAAATATACAATGTTTTACTAGTAAAAAGAAATATACAATGTTTTACTAGTAAAAAGAAATATACAATATTTTACTATTAAAAAAAAATATACAATGTTTTACTAGTAAAAAAAAATATACAATGTTTTACTAGTAAAAATAAATATACAATGTTTTACTAGTAAAAAGAAAAATACAATATTTTACTAGTAAAAAGAAATATACAATGTTTTACTAGTAAAAAGAAATATACAATGTTTTACTAGTAAAAAGAAATATACAATGTTTTACTAGTAAAAAGAAATATACAATGTTTTACTAGTAAAAAGAAATATACAATGTTTTACTAGTAAAAAGAAATATACAATGTTTTACTAGTAAAAAGAAATATACAATGTTTTACTAGTAAAAAGAAATATACAATGTTTTACTAGTAAAAAGAAATATACAATATTTTACTAGTAAAAAAAAATATACAATGTTTTACTAGTAAAAAGAAATATACAATGTTTTACTAGTAAAAAGAAATATACAATGTTTTACTAGTAAAAAGAAATATACAATGTTTTACTAGTAAAAAAAATATACAATGTTTTACTAGTAAAAAGAAATATACAATTTTTTACTAGTAAAAAGAATTATACAATATTTTACTAGTAAAAAAAATATACAATGTTTTACTAGTAAAAAGAAATATACAAAGTTTTACTAGTAAAAAGAAATATACAATATTTTACTAGTAAAAAGAAATATACAATGTTTTACTATTAAAAAGAAATATACAATATTTTACTAGTAATAAGAAATATACAATGTTTACTAGTAAAAAGAAATATACAATATTTTACTAGTAAAAAATGAGATAGAGAGAGACTCAGTGCATAAATTACCGTGGACCAAGATACTGGATTTCATAAGAGAGACAGGACTTCTTACATGAGATAGTTCAAAGGCACAGTACAATAGGCCACTAGGCCGCAGTGCTCTGGGACTTTATGACACCAACCTTTCGAATAATAATAATACTAGTAAAAAGAAATATACAATGTTTTACTAGTAAAAAGAAATATACAATATTTTACTAGTAAAAAAATATACAATGTTTTACTAGTAAAAAGAAATTTACAATGTTTTACTAGTAAAAAGAAATATACAATGTTCTACTAGTAAAAAGAAATATACAATATTTTACTAGTAAAAAAAATATACAATGTTTTTCTAGTAAAAAGAAATATACAATGTTTTACTAGTAAAAAGAAATATACAATGTTTTACTAGTAAAAAGAAATATACAATATTTTACTAGTAAAAAAATATACAATGTTTTGCTAGTAAAAAGAAATATACAATGTTTTACTAGTAAAAAAAATATACAATGTTTTACTAGTAAAAAGAAATATACAATGTTTTACTAGTAAAAAGAAATATACAATATTTTACTAGTAAAAAAAATATACAATCTTTTACTAGTAAAAAGAAATATACAATGTTTTACTAGTAAAAAGAAATATACAATGTTTTACTAGTAAAAAGAAATATACAATGTTTTACTAGTAAAAAGAATATACAATGTTTTACTAGTAAAAAGAAATATACAATGTTTTACTAGTAAAAAGAAATATACAATGTTTTACTAGTAAAAAGAAATATACAATGTTTTACTAGTAAAAAGAAATATAAAATGTTTTACTAGTAAAAAAAATATACAATGTTTTACTAGTAAAAAGAAATATACAATTTTTTACTAGTAAAAAGAAATATACAATATTTTACTAGTAAAAAGAAATATACAATGTTCTACTAGTAAAAAAAATATACAATGTTATACTAGTAAAAAGAAATATACAATGTTTTACTAGTAAAAAGAAATATACAATATTTTACTAGTAAAAAAAATATACAATGTTTTACTAGTAAAAAGAAATATAGAAAGTTTTACTAGTAAAAAGAAATATACAATATTTTACTAGTAAAAAGAAATATACAATGTTTACTAGTAAAAAGAAATATACAATATTTTACTAGTAAAAAATAAGATAGAGAGAGACTCAGTGCATAAATTACCGTGGACCAAGATACTGGATTTCATAAGAGAGACAGGACTTCTTACATGAGATAGTTCAAAGGGACAGTACAATAGGCCGCAGTGCTCTGGGACTTTATGACACCAACCTTTCGACTAATAATAATACTAGTAAAAAGAAATATACAATGTTTTACTAGTAAAAAGAAATATACAATATTTTACTAGTAAAAAAATATACAATGTTTTATTAGTAAAAAGAAATATACAATGTTTTACTAGTAAAAAGAAATATACAATGTTTTACTAGTAAAAAGAAATATACAATGTTTTACTAGTAAAAAAAATATACAATGTTTTACTAGTAAAAAGAAATATACAATTGTTTACTAGTAAAAAGAAATATACAATATTTTACTAGTAAAAAAAATATACAATGTTTTACTAGTAAAAAGAAATATACAAAGTTTTACTAGTAAAAAGAAATATACAATATTTTACTAGTAAAAAGAAATATACAATGTTTTACTAGTAAAAAGAAATATACAATGTTTTACTAGTAAAAAGAAATATACAATGTTTTACTAGTAAAAAGAAATATACAATGTTTTACTAGTAAAAAGAAATATACAATATTTTACTAGTAAAAAAATATACAATGTTTTACTAGTAAAAAGAAATATACAATGTTTTACTAGTAAAAAGAAATATACAATGTTTTACTAGTAAAAAAAAATATACAATGTTTTACTAGTAAAAAGAAATATACAATGTTTTACTAGTAAAAAGAAATATACAATGTTTTACTAGTAAAAAGAAATATACAATGTTTTACTAGTAAAAAGAAATATACAATGTTTTACTAGTAAAAAGGAATATACAATGTTTTACTAGTAAAAAGAAATATACAATATTTTACTAGTAAAAAGAAATATACAATGTTTTACTAGTAAAAAGAAATATACAATGTTTTACTAGTAAAAAGAAATATACAATGTTTTACTAGTAAAAAGAAATATACAATGTTTTACTAGTAAAAAGAAATATACAATGTTTTACTAGTAAAAAGAAATATACAATATTTTACTAGTAAAAAGAAATATACAATGTTTTACTAGTAAAAAAAATATACAATGTTTTACTAGTAAAAAGAAATATACAATGTTTTACTAGTAAAAAGAAAAATACAATATTTTACTAGTAAAAAGAAATATACAATGTTTTACTAGTAAAAGAAATATACAATGTTTTACTAGTAAAAAGAAATATACAATGTTTTACTAGTAAAAAGAAATATACAATGTTTTACTAGTAAAAAGAAATATACAATGTTTTACTAGTAAAAAGAAATATACAATGTTTTACTAGTAAATAGAAATATACAATGGTTTACTAGTAAAAAGAAATATACAATATTTTACTAGTAAAAAGAAATATACAATGTTTTACTAGTAAAAAGAAATATACAATGTTTTACTAGTAAAAAGAAATATACAATGTTTTACTAGTAAAAAGAAATATACAATGTTTTACTAGAAAAAAGAAATATACAATATTTTACTAGTAAAAAGAAATATACAATGTTTTACTAGTAAAAAGATATATACAATGTTTTACTAGTAAAAAGAAATATACAATGTTTTACTAGTAAAAAGAAATATACAATATTTTACTAGTAAAAAGAAATATACAATGTTTTACTAGTAAAAAGAAATATACAATGTTTTACTAGTAAAAAGAAATATACAATGTTTTACTAGTAAAAAGAAATATACAATGTTTTACTAGTAAAAAGAAATATACAATGTTTTACTAGTAAAAAGAAATATACAATATTTTACTAGTAAAAAGAAATATACAATGTTTTACTAGTAAAAAGAAATATACAATGTTTTACTAGTAAAAAGAAATATGCAATGTTTTACTAGTAAAAGAAATATACAATATTTTACTAGTAAAAAGAAATATACAATGTTTTACTAGTAAAAAGAAATATACAATGTTTTACTAGTAAAAAGAAATATACAATGTTTTACTAGTAAAAAGAAATATACAATGTTTTACTAGTAAAAAGAAATATACAATGTTTTACTAGTAAAAAGAAATATACAATGTTTTACTAGTAAAAAGAAATATACAATGTTTTACTAGTAAAAAGAAATATACAATGTTTTACTAGTAAAAAGAAATATACAATATTTTACTAGTAAAAAAAAAATATACAATGTTTTACTAGTAAAAAGAAATATACAATATTTTATTAGTAAAAAGAAATATACAATGTTTTACTAGTAAAAAGAAATATACAATATTTTACTAGTAAAAAGAAATATACAATGTTTTACTAGTAAAAAGAAATATACAATGTTTTACTAGTAAAAAGAAATATACAATGTTTTTCTAGTAAAAAGAAATATACAATGTTTTACTAGTAAAAAGAAATATACAATATTTTACTAGTAAAAAGAAATATACAATGTTTTACTAGTAAAAAGAAATATACAATGTTTTACTAGTAAAAAGAAATATACAATGTTTTACTAGTAAAAAGAAATATACAATGTTTTACTAGTAAAAAGAAATATACAATGTTTTACTAGTAAAAAGAAATATACAATATTTTACTAGTAAAAAGAAATATACAATGTTTTACTAGTAAAAAGAAATATACAATGTTTTACTAGTAAAAAGAAATATGCAATGTTTTACTAGTAAAAGAAATATACAATATTTTACTAGTAAAAAGAAATATACAATGTTTTACTAGTAAAAAGAAATATACAATGTTTTACTAGTAAAAAGAAATATACAATGTTTTACTAGTAAAAAGAAATATACAATGTTTTACTAGTAAAAAGAAATATACAATGTTTTACTAGTAAAAAGAAATATACAATGTTTTACTAGTAAAAAGAAATATACAATGTTTTACTAGTAAAAAGAAATATACAATGTTTTACTAGTAAAAAGAAATATACAATATTTTACTAGTAAAAAAAAATATACAATGTTTTACTAGTGAAAAGAAATATACAATATTTTACTAGTAAAAAGAAATATACAATGTTTTACTAGTAAAAGAAATATACAATGTTTTACTAGTAAAAAGAAATATACAATGTTTTTCTAGTAAAAAGAAATATACAATGTTTTACTAGTAAAAAGAAATATACAATATTTTACTAGTAAAAAGAAATATACAATGTTTTACTAGTAAAAAGAAATATACAATATTTTACTAGTAAAAAGAAATATACAATGTTTTACTAGTAAAAGAAATATACAATGTTTTACTAGTAAAAAGAAATATACAATGTTTTACTAGTAAAAAGAAATATACAATGTTTTACTAGTAAAAAGAAATATACAATGTTTTGCTAGTAAAAAGAAATATACAATGTTTTACTAGTAAAAAGAAATATACAATGTTTTACTAGTAAAAAGAAATATACAATGTTTTACTAGTAAAAAGAAATATACAATGTTTTACTAGTAAAAAGAAATATACAATATTTTACTATTAAAAAAAAATATACAATGTTTTACTAGTAAAAAAAAATATACAATGTTTTACTAGTAAAAAGAAATATACAATGTTTTACTAGTAAAAAGAAAAATACAATATTTTACTAGTAAAAAGAAATATACAATGTTTTACTAGTAAAAAGAAATATACAATGTTTTACTAGTAAAAAGAAATATAGAATGTTTTACTAGTAAAAAGAAATATACAATGTTTTACTAGTAAAAAGAAATATACAATATTTTACTAGTAAAAAGAAATATACAATGTTTTACTAGTAAAAAGAAATATACAATATTTTACTAGTAAAAAGAAATATACAATGTTTTACTAGTAAAAGAAATATACAATGTTTTACTAGTAAAAAGAAATATACAATGTTTTACTAGTAAAAAGAAATATACAATGTTTTACTAGTAAAAAGAAATATACAATGTTTTACTAGTAAAAAGAAATATACAATGTTTTACTAGTAAAAAGAAATATACAATGTTTTACTAGTAAAAAGAAATATACAATATTTTACTAGTAAAAAGAAATATACAATGTTTTACTAGTAAAAAGAAATATACAATGTTTTACTAGTAAAAAGAAATATACAATGTTTTACTAGTAAAAAGAAATATACAATGTTTTACTAGTAAAAAGAAATATACAATATTTTACTAGTAAAAAAAAATATACAATGTTTTACTAGTAAAAAAAAATATACAATGTTTTACTAGTAAAAAGAAATATACAATGTTTTACTAGTAAAAAGAAAAATACAATATTTTACTAGTAAAAAGAAATATACAATGTTTTACTAGTAAAAGAAATATACAATGTTTTACTAGTAAAAAGAAATATACAATGTTTTACTAGTAAAAAGAAATATACAATGTTTTACTAGTAAAAAGAAATATACAATGTTTTACTAGTAAAAAGAAATATACAATGTTTTACTAGTAAAAAGAAATATACAATGGTTTACTAGTAAAAAGAAATATACAATATTTTACTAGTAAAAAGAAATATACAATGTTTTACTAGTAAAAAGAAATATACAATGTTTTACTAGTAAAAAGAAATATACAATGTTTTACTAGTAAAAAGAAATATACAATGTTTTACTAGAAAAAAGAAATATACAATATTTTACTAGTAAAAAGAAATATACAATGTTTTACTAGTAAAAAGATATATACAATGTTTTACTAGTAAAAAGAAATATACAATGTTTTACTAGTAAAAAGAAATATACAATATTTTACTAGTAAAAAGAAATATACAATGTTTTACTAGTAAAAAGAAATATACAATGTTTTACTAGTAAAAAGAAATATACAATGTTTTACTAGTAAAAAGAAATATACAATGTTTTACTAGTAAAAAGAAATATACAATGTTTTACTAGTAAAAAGAAATATACAATATTTTACTAGTAAAAAGAAATATACAATGTTTTACTAGTAAAAAGAAATATACAATGTTTTACTAGTAAAAAGAAATATGCAATGTTTTACTAGTAAAAGAAATATACAATATTTTACTAGTAAAAAGAAATATACAATGTTTTACTAGTAAAAAGAAATATACAATGTTTTACTAGTAAAAAGAAATATACAATGTTTTACTAGTAAAAAGAAATATACAATGTTTTACTAGTAAAAAGAAATATACAATGTTTTACTAGTAAAAAGAAATATACAATGTTTTACTAGTAAAAAGAAATATACAATGTTTTACTAGTAAAAAGAAATATACAATGTTTTACTAGTAAAAAGAAATATACAATATTTTACTAGTAAAAAAAAATATACAATGTTTTACTAGTAAAAAGAAATATACAATATTTTATTAGTAAAAAGAAATATACAATGTTTTACTAGTAAAAAGAAATATACAATATTTTACTAGTAAAAAGAAATATACAATGTTTTACTAGTAAAAAGAAATATACAATGTTTTACTAGTAAAAAGAAATATACAATGTTTTTCTAGTAAAAAGAAATATACAATGTTTTACTAGTAAAAAGAAATATACAATATTTTACTAGTAAAAAGAAATATACAATGTTTTACTAGTAAAAAGAAATATACAATATTTTACTAGTAAAAAGAAATATACAATGTTTTACTAGTAAAAGAAATATACAATGTTTTACTAGTAAAAAGAAATATACAATGTTTTACTAGTAAACAGAAATATACAATGTTTTACTAGTAAAAAGAAATATACAATGTTTTACTAGTAAAAAGAAATATACAATGTTTTACTAGTAAAAAGAAATATACAATATTTTACTAGTAAAAAGAAATATACAATATTTTACTAGTAAAAAGAAATATACAATGTTTTACTAGTAAAAAGAAATATACAATGTTTTACTAGTAAAAAGAAATATACAATGTTTTACTAGTAAAAAGAAATATACAATGTTTTACTAGTAAAAAGAAATATACAATATTTTACTATTAAAAAAAAATATACAATGTTTTACTAGTAAAAAAAAATATACAATGTTTTACTAGTAAAAATAAATATACAATGTTTTACTAGTAAAAAGAAAAATACAATATTTTACTAGTAAAAAGAAATATACAATGTTTTACTAGTAAAAAGAAATATACAATGTTTTACTAGTAAAAAGAAATATACAATGTTTTACTAGTAAAAAGAAATATACAATGTTTTACTAGTAAAAAGAAATATACAATGTTTTACTAGTAAAAAGAAATATACAATGTTTTACTAGTAAAAAGAAATATACAATGTTTTACTAGTAAAAAGAAATATACAATGTTTTACTAGTAAAAAGAAATATACAATATTTTACTAGTAAAAAAAAATATACAATGTTTTACTAGTAAAAAGAAATATACAATGTTTTACTAGTAAAAAGAAATATACAATGTTTTACTAGTAAAAAGAAATATACAATGTTTTACTAGTAAAAAAAATATACAATGTTTTACTAGTAAAAAGAAATATACAATTTTTTACTAGTAAAAAGAATTATACAATATTTTACTAGTAAAAAAAATATACAATGTTTTACTAGTAAAAAGAAATATACAAAGTTTTACTAGTAAAAAGAAATATACAATATTTTACTAGTAAAAAGAAATATACAATGTTTTACTATTAAAAAGAAATATACAATATTTTACTAGTAATAAGAAATATACAATGTTTACTAGTAAAAAGAAATATACAATATTTTACTAGTAAAAAATGAGATAGAGAGAGACTCAGTGCATAAATTACCGTGGACCAAGATACTGGATTTCATAAGAGAGACAGGACTTCTTACATGAGATAGTTCAAAGGCACAGTACAATAGGCCACTAGGCCGCAGTGCTCTGGGACTTTATGACACCAACCTTTCGAATAATAATAATACTAGTAAAAAGAAATATACAATGTTTTACTAGTAAAAAGAAATATACAATATTTTACTAGTAAAAAAATATACAATGTTTTACTAGTAAAAAGAAATTTACAATGTTTTACTAGTAAAAAGAAATATACAATGTTCTACTAGTAAAAAGAAATATACAATATTTTACTAGTAAAAAAAATATACAATGTTTTACTAGTAAAAAGAAATATACAATGTTTTACTAGTAAAAAGAAATATACAATGTTTTACTAGTAAAAAGAAATATACAATATTTTACTAGTAAAAAAATATACAATGTTTTGCTAGTAAAAAGAAATATACAATGTTTTACTAGTAAAAAAAATATACAATGTTTTACTAGTAAAAAGAAATATACAATGTTTTACTAGTAAAAAGAAATATACAATATTTTACTAGTAAAAAAAATATACAATCTTTTACTAGTAAAAAGAAATATACAATGTTTTACTAGTAAAAAGAAATATACAATGTTTTACTAGTAAAAAGAAATATACAATGTTTTACTAGTAAAAAGAAATATACAATGTTTTACTAGTAAAAAGAAATATACAATGTTTTACTAGTAAAAAGAAATATACAATGTTTTACTAGTAAAAAGAAATATACAATGTTTTACTAGTAAAAAGAAATATAAAATGTTTTACTAGTAAAAAAAATATACAATGTTTTACTAGTAAAAAGAAATATACAATTTTTTACTAGTAAAAAGAAATATACAATATTTTACTAGTAAAAAGAAATATACAATGTTCTACTAGTAAAAAAAATATACAATGTTATACTAGTAAAAAGAAATATACAATGTTTTACTAGTAAAAAGAAATATACAATATTTTACTAGTAAAAAAAATATACAATGTTTTACTAGTAAAAAGAAATATAGAAAGTTTTACTAGTAAAAAGAAATATACAATATTTTACTAGTAAAAAGAAATATACAATGTTTACTAGTAAAAAGAAATATACAATATTTTACTAGTAAAAAATAAGATAGAGAGAGACTCAGTGCATAAATTACCGTGGACCAAGATACTGGATTTCATAAGAGAGACAGGACTTCTTACATGAGATAGTTCAAAGGGACAGTACAATAGGCCGCAGTGCTCTGGGACTTTATGACACCAACCTTTCGACTAATAATAATACTAGTAAAAAGAAATATACAATGTTTTACTAGTAAAAAGAAATATACAATATTTTACTAGTAAAAAAATATACAATGTTTTATTAGTAAAAAGAAATATACAATGTTTTACTAGTAAAAAGAAATATACAATGTTTTACTAGTAAAAAGAAATATACAATGTTTTACTAGTAAAAAAAATATACAATGTTTTACTAGTAAAAAGAAATATACAATTTTTTACTAGTAAAAAGAAATATACAATATTTTACTAGTAAAAAAAATATACAATGTTTTACTAGTAAAAAGAAATATACAAAGTTTTACTAGTAAAAAGAAATATACAATATTTTACTAGTAAAAAGAAATATACAATGTTTTACTAGTAAAAAGAAATATACAATGTTTTACTAGTAAAAAGAAATATACAATGTTTTACTAGTAAAAAGAAATATACAATGTTTTACTAGTAAAAAGAAATATACAATATTTTACTAGTAAAAAAATATACAATGTTTTACTAGTAAAAAGAAATATACAATGTTTTACTAGTAAAAAGAAATATACAATGTTTTACTAGTAAAAAAAATATACAATGTTTTACTAGTAAAAAGAAATATACAATGTTTTACTAGTAAAAAGAAATATACAATGTTTTACTAGTAAAAAGAAATATACAATGTTTTACTAGTAAAAAGAAATATACAATGTTTTACTAGTAAAAAGGAATATACAATGTTTTACTAGTAAAAAGAAATATACAATATTTTACTAGTAAAAAGAAATATACAATGTTTTACTAGTAAAAAGAAATATACAATGTTTTACTAGTAAAAAGAAATATACAATGTTTTACTAGTAAAAAGAAATATACAATGTTTTACTAGTAAAAAGAAATATACAATGTTTTACTAGTAAAAAGAAATATACAATATTTTACTAGTAAAAAGAAATATACAATGTTTTACTAGTAAAAAAAATATACAATGTTTTACTAGTAAAAAGAAATATACAATGTTTTACTAGTAAAAAGAAATATACAATATTTTACTAGTAAAAAAAATATACAATGTTTTACTAGTAAAAAGAAATATACAAAGTTTTACTAGTAAAAAGAAATATACAATATTTTACTAGTAAAAAGAAATATACAATGTTTTACTAGTAAAAAGAAATATACAATGTTTTACTAGTAAAAAGAAATATACAATGTTTTACTAGTAAAAAGGAATATACAATGTTTTACTAGTAAAAAGAAATATACAATATTTTACTAGTAAAAAAAATATACAATATTTTACTAGTAAAAAAAATATACAATGTTTTACTAGTAAAAAGAAATATACAATATTTTACTAGTAAAAAAAATATACAATATATTACTAGTAAAAAAAATATACAATATTTTACTAGTAAAAAGAAATATACAATATTTTACTAGTAAAAAAAATATACAATATTTTACTAGTAAAAAAATATACAATGTTTTACTAGTAAAAAAGAAATATACAATATTTTACTAGTAAAAAAAATATACAATGTTTTACTAGTAAAAAGAAATATACAATATTTTACTAGTAAAAAAAATAAACAATGTTTTACTAGTAAAAAGAAATATACAATATTTTACTAGTAAAAAAAATATACAATGTTTTACTAGTAAAAAGAAATATACAATGTTTTACTAGTAAAAAAAATATACAATGTTTTACTAGTAAAAAGAAATATACAATATTTTACTAGTAAAAAAAATATACAATGTTTTACTAGTAAAAAAAATATACAATATTTTACTAGTAAAAAAAATATACAATATTTTACTAGTAAAAAAAATATACAATATTTTACTAGTAAAAAAAATTATTCAATATTTTACTAGTAGAAAAATTAATCAATATTTTACTGGTAAAATAAATTATTCAATATTTTACTAGTAGAAAAATTAATCAATATGTTACTTACACCCATAATCTTGTAAAAAAACAGCCATAACCTTGTAAAAAACAGCCATCATCTTGTAAAAAAAAACAGTCATAATCTTGTAAGAAACAGCCATAATCTTGTACAAAAACAGTCATAATCTTGTAAGAAACAGTCATAATCTTGTAAAAAAACAGTTATAACCTTGTATAAAACAATTATAACCTTGTATAAAACAGTCATAACCTTGTATAAAACAGTCATAACCTTGTATAATATAGTCATAACTGTTATGATTAGAACCGGTAGATCCATCCTCCCTGACTTCACAATCAAAACTGACACTTTCAGGGACGACCGGGATGGCGCACTCAATGATAAACAGGCATGACCATGTGACGTCATCAAACAGATACTTGGCACCATGACCGCTCTGCTTGCTTTCGTGTGGCGCTAGTGTACATTTTTGAATTTTGCGAATTTATTTAAATTTTAATTTCAAATTAATACAAAGTTTACATTTAATATATAAAACTGTATTAACATACAAAGTTCAGTGTTACAGTACAAAAATACAAAAAAAAAATAAATATAAATATAAAAATATAAAATATAATATAATGTAATAATATATATATATATATATATATATATATATATATATATATATATATATGACGTTTTTCTAAGTATTAATTTATTTATTTATTAATATTCTTTTTTGGTTCCTACCTGAATCGCCTTACATAGCTCCGGCTACAGTTGGTTTGGTAGGCACTAGGGGTGGGTTTCAGAGGCGCCACTGAGATATAAAAAATTTACAAGTATCTCAGAAACTCGAAGGCCAAAGGTTAGGACAGACACAAGGAAACGATAATTGATTGGATAATGGCTTCAGTTTTGTTTATGGAATTATTTATTATGTATTTATTTTTTTTTTTTTTTTTGAAATGAAACTCAATTTGATGCAGCAGAATTGAATTTAAATAAATTTTATTTAGTTTAGTAATTTTCTCACAGAGTTTTTAAATTATTATATTGACTACAAATTGTTTAATTGATTTTTTTTGGGCAACAAAAATATGATTGATAGATCTTACGCTTATGGAAGTTACCGAGCAAGGTCCTAGCTAAGTCCTCTTCTTGTTGGAGTAGAAGGCTGAAGGCTTCCAGCCAGGACTGTGAGTTGGTACAGCTCGTGGACGACAAATATACGCTCAAGTGGTAAGGCTGATTTTCGTAAAACGAGCGATTATTTCCTCAGAGATCTAGTCACATAATATTGGAACCGGAACGATTTTCCTGAGCCGTGTTTCGAATAGATCGATTTTTATCAGCGTACTTTGGCTTAACTGACTGAGGCTGGTTCCACCTGGAGACGACGACCAAACGACACAGTCCTAAACTGAATCCTCCAGCTACAACTACCACCAACCCTGAAAAATCATATACAAACAACAGTATCCTTGCTACGACTGACAAAATTTTACACAAGATATAAATTAAGTTGCCCAATAAAATCACTGCTCATGAGCTTACAATGTTTTCTAAATTGAACAGAATAATAATGTAACTAAGTGAGAATGTCATACACAAACTATTTAAAATATTTAGCAAAAATCTTAGTACAATTCAAATACAAAAAAATTACAATAATTGAAACAATAGTAAATTGGAAATAAGACAAATTGAGCAAAATAACTAATACAATTTAAATACCAAAATGTTAATAATTTCATCAATATCAAACAATAAATAATTACCAACTATAATTTAACATTAGGGCAGATATCAAATAAATACAAGAATCGTTACAAAAACCAATGCTACTTACATTTTCTCTTTCTATGTGAAAATGCTGCCAACGGAGTGCTCCAAATCGAACTTCGCAGAATCTTATTAATTTTTAGATTGAAGCCAACAGCGGAAAAAATCGACAACAAGAAAGCTGGCTTCAACACAATCTAAATACTCGAACATCAACTACAATAAATACAAATTAATAAGAAATGGCGAGATTTCAACTAGCGCTGCGCCAACAGCGAAGTTCGGCCACAAGCTCTTTCACACAAAAAGGAATGACTCCACACCGCACAAAATGATATGTTTGACCGCACTAAGCAAGGTCAACCATTATAAATTTAAGAACCCAAGGGTGCCCCAAAGACACCGATCTAAACAGAGTTACGAATCAAAAGAAAACAAAACCGGGGTATTTAAAACAAAATTGAAGGACCCAGGTCCAATGGAAAGGAATCACTATATGGTTCAAAAAACAAACAAACAAAAAAACTAAATTAATTAACATATACTATAATCCTGAACCACGAAAGGATGATTCGATTCCGGGCCGTACAAAAGCCACTACGCCGAAAAAAAATCGTCGAACACGTGTTCTTAATTGAAAGCAAAAAAATTTAAATTAACAGAAATTTATAAAAAAATAATGATGCTAAACGGTAGCCGAGATAATAATATACAATAATTTAACAATACTTACAAAAATTTAAATCGGATGATTGAGATAAAAACAGAAAAAAATATTATTACCAAAATTGCAGTTACTACGATGTAGGCTCTCGCACGACCGGGAACGGAATGAGTCAGTCAGCGCGTCAGCTTGGCAATGACAGGTTAGGAGCCGGAAAAAGATAGTTCGCGCGAAGTTTGAGTTTGAATTTAATGCAATTTATTAGCCAGTAACAATAAAATTGTTACAATATATATATATATATATATATATATATATATATATATATATATATATATATATATATATATATACAAATATAAAATATAAATTGCACATTTTACAAATAAATAAATAACAACTTGAAAATACTCATTATTAAAGTTAAGTTATGGTACTTGATTTATTAAATAGTTGATGTATTCCGATCTCAATAAAAAATTGCTATTACTTAATTTTTTTTTTAAAAATTAGAAATATGTTTTATAATTTCTTATTATCTCACCAACCATTGGTTAAATAAATGGATGCAATTTTTTTGCTAAAAAATTCTGTTTTACAGAGTTAATAAAAACCTGTATACACGTATGAATGTAAAATAAATAAGAGGAAAAAATAATGTATGATCTTTTTAAAAATTATTTCTACAAGACACTCGGTCTCATAATAAAAATATGTTTTTTATAACGGATTTCTTCAATCTAAAAACTCGTATAGTTGAAGGTGCATGCATATCCATAGAAAATAATATTGTATGTTAAAATTGAAAAAGATATTGTTAAATCATATGTTTTCGCAATAGTAATATTTGATAGAATACCGAAACGTTTTATAGAATAGAATAATATAATTCAAGTAATTTATAGCAAACATAATTGACACGATTGTCTCAAACAAACATCATAATAAACAACTTTCTGAAAGAGTTTTAATATTTTAAATATATCAAAATTTGCCACATCTCATCTTATGATAAGTTCCCTGTGTTTGTTGGGCGACTACAATTAATTTCATTCATTCAATTTATTTAACAAAATAATTGATATGAATATAAACGGTGTATATAATAACAAAATATTTTTTATGTTTATAGTAAATATAGAATTATTATTCGTTCTTTACTCATATGTTCAAATTTTATTTATGATTTTATGCATTATGCATTGTTCGATTGAAATGAAAATATAAAATATAGAGCAAAAAAATAGATAATTCATATTTTTCATTTAGTGGTTACAATATAACCTTACCATAAATAATATAAAAAATTCCGGATTTGGAAACCGACATTTCTTTTGATTCTGGTACTGGACGCAAGACGGTACGCAACAAGAATATTGGATCTATAAAAAAATATTATACATTACAAAATTGCCATAAGATACATACAGGGTATTAATTTCAATAGCTTTTTTATTCATATGCAGTAATAAAATGTTTAATTTACCTTCCTAAATATCAAATAATATTTATAAAAGAAAGCCGTGTACGAAAGCGCCCAATTATCGTCAGCAAAAAAACACAAATCAGTTGAAAATCCAAATCAAGTACCAAAAACACAGCCAATGATAAACCAAATTATCCAGTATTCCAAATCCAATTTGAAAATCGCAAATAGAGGCAGGGTCCAAATATTTTAAAAAAAGTATCACGATCGCAAAACTCAGTTCGCACAATATTTCGCATAATATTTCGTTTTCCAACATGTACATATATTTTCTACCAAGGTCGTCCCTGTTTCTACCTGATAAATTTTTGACATTTCTAAACAAAAATCGTCTTGAAATATTAATTGCTTTAATTAATTTAATTAATTAGTTTAATTAAGCTAGTAACGAATAAAAAACCATTTAAAAAACTTGGCACCGGGACCAACGGGACACTACGGTTCATATTCTGCTATTCAAGTGAAAACTCCCCTAATCTCCCTGGACACTTTATTGATCAATATTATTGAGTGGTGTGAGGGCTACCCCTTTTTCTATATATTGCGTCAATAATATTGCTTCAATAATATTGACCGTGTAAGGTAGGCTTAAATGAAATATAAAATAAAATGCGTTTTCAGTGCGATTTAACAGTTATAAGTTGTAATTTAGACGGTTACGAGGTCATTGAAATTTTGCCGTGTGTGGCGCTGACAGTGTGTGAGTGTAATGTGACAGCTGGTGAAATCACAGAAGGAAATGATGTTGATGTGTGTGCGTATTGTTGTTGTTGAAGAAGAGGTAAGGTTGCATAGACATGTTTGCGTGCATGTAAACGTGAATAAATGAAGGTTTTGTTTTGGTTGTTGTTGACATAAATCATGAAGGTAGAAGAAACAGTAAGTTTTGTATTTAAATTATGTTATTTATATAGTTTTGTATAGCCGAGTATGTTTTAGGAATGCGATGATGTTTTTCGGCTCGTAATTGTTCGACAGTTAGTTAAGCAAATCGATTGTAATATGATGTTTATTTCTATAGTAACAATATTTAACACAGCTGCTGAAGATGTGTAATATTGTCAGTTCGTGATGTGCATCGCTGCAAGAGACGCATACCGGTTTGGCAGCCGACGCTGCCGCCGCTGAATCCAACAGATACGGATATGTTAGTTTGCTATGGCCCACTGAAATATAGTAATAACTGGAATGCGCAATGGCCGCTCAAATGCGAGCCGAAAGAGATAGGAGATACGTGGTATTTGCGTCTTTGTCTTTCTAATGGCGTAGCATTGCTACTACATGATAACTTAGACAGCTATGGAAAAAAAATCTAACTGTCAAATGTCAAATTAATATATCAAACATGATAAAAATACATTTTATAAAGGAATTCCCCAATAAAATCTCATTACGTATCGTTTAGCCGATGCATTTAACTACAATTTAATATGCAACAACATAAGATTGTCGCATTTTTACCGCACGAAATCGCATTTGAATTTCAAATGCGCAGAAGTGTAAGACAGCGATAGAGATACCACGTATTTCCTATCTCTCTCGGCTCGCATTGGCGCTACTAGAACACATAGGCAGTGTACATTCCAGTTATTACTATATTTCAGTGCTATGGCCGCAATGTATACGTATAAGTTTCGCCTGGTCCATCCGGTTCATATTTTTGCATATATCCGCCGCTTTATTCTCATATGAGATGGTTGCACAACTCCTATTCAAATAGAAAGTATGAGTGTGCAGATGTTGTCATGTGATCATAGCGGACATTTTACTCCATCTAATTAAATCTTGTTGCAGAGCAAGTTAAGTGATGTGATAGCCCGGATCGAAGTCATCAGATGATTGCATCTCTTCGGCGCGGTTAGCCAAATCATTGGCAATCTCATTGGCCGTAATGCCAGTATGGGACGGTACCCATATAAAAGTGGTGTTTTTATGCCAGACTGGATATGCATCTTATACAAAAGTGATGGATGTAGCTAACCGTTTGATCGGTATGTCCATAGCTGTTTGCATGATTCGATATCGCATAAAGCGAATAAATCGAATCAGATTCGATGACCAGCTGAGTAGCTGAAGCAGTGATGGGGGAAGAAGAAGGAGCGATAACAACACCTGCAGTAGCAGCAGCAGCAGTCCCACCAGTACCATTCGCAGCATTAGCAGAAGTATTTATGTTTTTATAAAAGTTTCTAATAGCAAAAAAGATCGCTATTAGTTCAGCAGAGTAAAATGAACAGATTTCAGATTTCTTTGACGAGTCGTAAATACCGCATGCGACCTTATTGTTCTGTGATAGCTTTGAGCCATCTGTATAAATAATTGTTGTTGTAGATGTTGTTGTTGTCGCTGTTTGATCGTTATAATCTTTACCACCATTCTGAAATGACCGAGTTATCTCGTTAAAGAGATTTTTGTAAAGTGCCAGCGGTGTATCACACTTCTTGAATTCAGTCCAAGAAAGATTGAACACAAGATAGTTGGTATTAAAAGAAGAAGAAGAAGATGATGATAATGACGAGATCAACCATCGTGGTGGGAGCAACGATTGTCTTTTATTTATAGCAGCTGGAATTAAGTAATGATTTTTATTGATATTCTTCTAGTTATAGAATAATAGCAAGATTACACAGAATCAGGTATAATTTTTCAATATTTTTTACCATACCTTAGTGCTACTGTTGTTTTAAGATCGATTTTTCATTGTATTAGCTCAATTGTTAATGTGTCAGAGCCAGGTATTAGCTAAAATTGTATTTAAAATTGATCTTAAAATAACAGTTACTAACATATTAATTATATTAGTGTAGTTTCAGTTACGTACTAATAATTATGGCTGGTAGTACAAACCCGGGTTTAAAATGTTTTAGTTCATTTATTTAGCTTTGGTCTTATGGCAATTATGTTAAAATCCGTATTAATTAAAACCGAACGAGTATGTAGTACCAGTCTCTATATATATTTACTAACGGCATGCGCATGACCTGCTCATAATTGGTGCCTTGACGTGGCGAACGGGCTTAATTGGAAAATATGTTTAAAATATGAAACAATTATTTTTGAAATAAAATTTGATATAAACACATTTAAACGCAAACATATATTCCATTACCAAACCAATTGCAAGAACAATATTTTATATTTTATTTATTAATGTTTGTTTAATGATTTAACAGAACAGAGCGATTCGATTGTTGATTTAGAAGAAAAACCTGGTCCATATACATTTCAATAACACACTATATTTCGATAAACAATTGTATAAATGATATAAATGTGAATAAAGCAAATAATAAACAATGTTCTTTTATTCATTTATTACTTTCTTTCATTTATTAGAAAATACAGACAATATTTCAATATTAATTATTTAATCGTAACATGTCAAATTAATAAAGAAATTATTCTTGTAAGTTTATAAACGGGATCAAAATCTATTTGTAAATAAAATGATACATAAATCTAAAATATTTATAATTTTCTAAATATATCGAAAAATAAATAATAATAATATATAATAATAATAATAATATTACATTATATGTAATAACTACATAAAAGCGTATTGTAATGTAAAGCGTATTTTAATATCTATGAACATCGTGTATTCTCGGTTAGAATCGTCTTGATATTCAGTCGAAATCTCTGAATGTGATTTTTCTCTATCTGCCTCTTGAAATGTCTTTGTGTGTGAATGAGATTGGTAAGGTCTCTACCGATAATGTCAAAAGATAAAGGTGGTGCTTGTGATTCTGAAATAAAGTTGCTCTGGTCTGAGCAGTGCTAAAACCAGACGTTCTGCTTGTAAGAGAAATTATGAGTTGTCTGTATTGTGTTTAAATAGCAAATTTAAAAAAATTGAACTAGTGTCATTGAATTGATTGATTGATACAAAAGTGTAAGATAAAATGTTGACACTCTTACTGCAAAAGATTTGTTAAGTAAACCAACCAACAATTCATGCCCAAACGCAGGCGTTTGCGATTGCAGCTCCGCTAATTCTAACACCGCTAAACATTTCAGAACCACACACAGCACAGGACAGCTCACATGCGCTAGGTGAATATTAATAAAAAGTTGTAAATTATTTGCTATTCAACACCGTAATGATAAGCGCACTTTTTCATGGCAACCTTTATTTTAAAACCAAAATAATTATAAATTGCGATAACTTTCTAATATATAACTGTACAGTAAAAATGTGTAACAAGATATTGTATTTATATGAGGTCAAATGTACATATGAAAGAACGTAAGTTAAGGTTTAGTTTGAGTAGATTTTTAATGAACCAACACCTTTCATAAGTATAGTTCTTATATGCATTTAGACATTAAAAATTAATGATATTGCGTATTTGTTGACTATTAAAAATTATGAATAGATAACGATAACACTCTGAAATATCAAGTATGTTACATATTTAATTTATTTTTATGTTTTTACCATTTTGACTGCAAGGAAAAAGTGGTATAGCGTTTGGTACGGTGTCTGTACCATTAGAAAAAAAAATTGTATAGAAATCCTTCATATAGCCTCTAGATGACGAATCTGAACTTAGTTTATGTGGGTGTATGGATGTGCGTCGTCAGCTCACTCGATCGTCAGTCAAAATTTTGTGATCGCAACTACTCCTAGACGGATCAACCGATTTTAATGAAATTTTCAGGATAAATTTGCCTAGTACCCAAGATGGTTATGTGGTTTTATTTTTTCCAGTGATGCTAACTTTCCGAGAAAAAAATACGAACGTTTTTAAAAATTTATGGTGGCTACATTATTTATTCGATTTTGATCAAATTTTCAGAAAAGATTTCCCTGATGCTCCCATTAATTAGATCATTTTATTAATATCCAGTGGTGCCAAGTTTCCGAAAAAAAAATTACTAAAATTTTTAAAAATGTATTATAACCACCATTTAACCGATTTTAATAAAAAATTCTATTAGTGCCTGAATTAATTATGGAATTTTAATAAAATACAGTGTTGCCAACTTACCGAAAACAAATCACAATTTTTTTTTTAAATTCATTGTGGCTACATTATTTATTCGATTTTGATCAAAGTTTCAGGAAAGTTTCTCCTAGTGCCCACATAAATTATAGTTTTATTAAAGATTTTGTGTTGCCAACCTTCCGAGAAATGTCAAAGTGGTCTATATATGGGTTTACCTATATACTTCTAATCTTGTTATATATTATTGTAGTTGTAATGTTTTTGATTTAAGCATTATGAGTGTTTAAAATTGTTTTTTTGAAAATAGTAGAATTTTGTTAAAAACAATAGTTATATGTAGTATATTAATAAATGGTTTTTGTTTTCATGTACATCAGCGACTTGAAAAAGACAAAAACTTTGTCGGAAGCTCGTCAAATTATTAAATGAGTGTTTAATTTCTAATATCAATCCTTTGGCTGCTCCACCTTCAAATAAATATTACGATATATATATATATATATATATATATATATATATATATATATATATATACCGGGTGTAGAAATGAAATGTGAACCATAGGAATTTCAATATTATTTTTTAAATACGGCTGTATCTCTTTCCCTATTGACTTCAGAGCAAATATTTAAATATAAAACTTGTTCAAAATGTGAAAATGCATGGTATAAAGTCATTTTTTTTTCATAAATATTAATATTTTACGATATATAGGGTTAACCACTAAAAAATGAGCTATAACATTGGGAAACGGGAATGGTATCGAAAAATGCGGAATAATGAGTTCTATAATTCGGTGAAAAAATCATTGTTCTACGATACTTTGTTTAGGAGAAAAAAATTAAAAACTGATTTTCGAAAAAAATGCCAATGGTCCCCCCTTATCAACTTTTCGAAAAATCAGAAAAAGGTGAATAAAAAATTAAAGAAAAACAGGAAAAAAAAGTGTCTGGTACAAAGAGTAGGATAAAAGAGTAGACAACGAAAGCCAGTGTTAAAATATCCAAAATCTTTTTTTTTTTTAAACAAAACACAGGGGTACCCCCTTACGAAATTTTTCAAAAATCAGTTTTTAATTTTTTTTTCTCCTAAACGAAGTATCGTAGAACAATGATTTTTTCATCGAATTATAGAACTCATTATTCCGCATTTTTCGATACCATTCCCGTTTCCCAATGTTATAGCTCATTTTTTAGTGGTTAACCCTGTATATCGTAAAATATTAATATTTATGTAAAAAAAATGACTTTATACCATGCATTTTCACATTTTGAACAAGTTTTATATTTAAATATTTGCTCTAAAGTCAATAGGGAAAGAAATACAGCCGTATTTAAAAAATAACATTGAAATACCTATGGTTCACATTTCATTTCTACACCCGATATATATATATATATATATATATATATATATATATATATATATATATATACAGGGTGATTTATTAGTAATTGGAAATATTTTAATTGGAGTATCCTGGACTCAGAATATAAAGATTTAACCAAAATCACTTAGATAAAATGTGGCTCCTTACTGAGCTACAGGGTGTTTTATTTCAAAATTTAAAAACGATTTTTGCCCAGTACTTTAAAACTATTTGACGTATCCTTATTATACTTGGCAGGAAATGTAGGTACCGTACACCATACTAAATTATGTTAAATAAAAGTTTTTGGCTCCTGCCAGTGGCGTACAACAGGGGCAAGTGAGAGGTTGATTCTTCCTAAATTCTACGCCACTGGCAGAATTGTCATTTTAGCACAATTTTTCGATTCTCCAATTCTCTCTGAGTAAAAAACATACTCTTCCTTCATAACGATAAAGTCACTATTTTTCGAGATATTTAAAGTTTAACATAAGTTGCACCCTTAGTATTTTTTCAAAATTTGCCCAAAAAAATCTTAAAAAATTTAATAAGATAGAGAAAAAAATTAGCTACATAATAATTAAATAACTTTTTTTCTAACTCATTCTGGTTTGGCAGGAAAAATTATTGAAAATTAATATTTTTTGCATTTTAATTTTTTATATTCAATAATTTTTTCTGCCAAACCAGAATGAGTTAGAGTAAAAAGTTACTTACTTATTATGTAGCTAATTTTTTTCTCTATTTTACTGAATTTTTTCAGATTTTTTGAGCAAATTTTGAAAAAATCCCAAGGGTGCAACTTATGTTTAACTTTAAATATTTCGAAAAATAGTGATTTTATCGTTACAAAGGAAGAAAGAGTATGTGTTTTATACAGAAAGTATTGGAGAATTGAAAAATTGTGCTAAAATGACAATTGCGCTAGTGGCGTAGAATTTAGAAAGGATCAACCTCTCACTTGCCCCTGTTGTACGCCACTGGCAGTAGCCAGAAACTTTTATTTAACATGATTTAGTATGGTGTACGGTACCTACACTTCCTGTTAAGTATGATAAGAATACGTCAAATAGTTTTTAAGTACTGGGCAAAAATCGTTTATAAATTTTTATATAAAACACCCTGTAGATCAGTAAGGAGCTACATTTTATCTAAGTGATTTGCGTTAAATCTTCATATTCTGAGCCCAGGATACTCCAGTTAAAATATTTCCAATTACTAATAAATCACCCTTTTTATACCGGGTGTTCGTTCGATAAGTTCGCATGGGCATTTACATACATACACAATCACGCCATATACCCAAAAGGATGTGGCACAAACTCTTTTCATTATCCCGAAATCAGTCGCCTCCAAACACTCCTATCCAAACAAGCAACTTTCGCTTCATCCACATTCATAATTCCTCTCATACATGCTCTTCTATTCCTACTACTTGGAAACTTTCGCTCACGTAAAACACTCTCAATCATATCACTCCAACTACTCATTGGACGTCCACGCAAACGTAAACCATCAAAATCATTCAAATAAATCTTTTTAACCAAACGTTCATTCGCTCAACATGTCCGAACCATCTTAACTGACTAACACCAACTTTTGCTACAACATTTTTTTCAATTTCACACTCATCATACACTAGTCTATTTCGTACCCGATCTCTCCTAGTTACACCACATACCCCACGTAAAAATCTCATTTCCACAGCAGTCATTTTCCGTTTATGCTTTTGCAACCAAACCCAACATTCACTACCATACATCACCGTAGGCACCAAAACTGCATTGTATATACTTAAACGGGCTTCTTTTGAAACATTTACATTCCTGGCAAAAGTTCCCAAAGCACCCAAAACCTTACAACCAGCATTTACTCTCCTTTCAATTTCACGATCAAAACGGCCATCTCTAGACAGCAAACTACCCAAATACACAAATTCATCTACCTGCTCTAAACGTGCACCGTCAATATGTACATTACATTCAGTAATGCATTTAACATGCAATTTCGATAATTTGCAATATACTTCTTTCTCGAGTTAAATTCGGAGAAATACTTAGAATACTATTTGATAAGGCATAAAAAATTTTATAATTTGGTTCCAGTTTTAATTTGCTAGCATGTGCCGTTTGGGCGCTGGATTTTTTTTTAGATTTTTTGGTTTTTATTTTTTTTCTTAAAAACTATGAGGTGTAGAAAAATAAACATGGTATGGAAAGATGCGGAACATTAAGTACTATAATTGACCATTACTCTAGGTTGCATCGTTTAGTAAAAAAAAACTAAAAACTGAATTTTTGAAAATTTCTCAAGGGGATGGTACTACCACCACCGTGGTACCCTTGGAAATTTTTCAAAATAAAACTTTTTTCAAAAGTTGCTCAAAAAAATAGAAAAAAAAATTAGCTACCCCATAAGAAATTTTCAAAAATTCATTTTTTAATTTTTGCGTGGACGTTCGATAAATAGAATAAGAATTTAGAAAACATTTGGATCTGACGAATAAAAGTGACTATTTTATATAAGTAAATTTTAAAACTATATTCTTACTTGATAATTAATTTATTTTGAACAATAAATTTTTGACAGTTACGCAACATTTCACGTTCTAGTTCATCGTGCGTAAACAAAATATTGTTTTGATCAAATAAAAGTTTTCTCGTTTAGTTAAATTTTCAATTGAAATTTGTTTCATATTTTCCAAATCATCATTTAACATATCAAATTGACAGCAAATATTAAAAAATAATCCTGTAATTATTGTATCCATAGTTAGATTGCTAAATGCTCAACCAGTGGCGTATTTAGGGAGGGGGGTTACGGGGAGTTAAACCTCCCCTCCAAAACCTGAATGACCAAAAACCAAAATCAGCAATATAATTAAACTACGTTGACATATAAAATTAAACTGCTGAATATTCATCGCAACATTATAATTACAACAGACGAAGTACTGGAAGAATTATCAAAAAACCCAAGACGACTTCAACTACGTCTGTGAAATGTTATTTTGCTTAAATGTAATTGAATGTTATTTTCCTTTCATTTTTATAAAAATAATTTTTATTGTTCTTTATTTTTTATGCAAATTATAGTATTATCTTCATTATATTATATCATTTCTTTAGTAACCCCTAACATGACAAGTTCCTGGATACGCCACTGTGCTCCACAATAAAATCCTATAATTTGGTAAACAAAATATGATAATTCAATGAATTCGTTAGCTCGAACGTTGAAAGGCATTCACATTTTCGAAGGAAATGATATTGGATGATTTTTTAACTTTTCACTGACTCCTGGTGCACCCCAGAAAGATATATTCGCTACTGCCAATGATATCAAAATAAATCTATCTAGTTTTGCTCTTTTTATTGTTAATTTTAAATATTTCTATTGTTTCTGATTTTTTGAACGAAATATATATCTGTCTAAATTGTTTAGAAATTTAACAATATGCCTGGAATACTTTGTAAAATAAAAACTTTTTGCCGCTAGCCCAACATGAGCTAATAATATAAAAGCATCTTCATACATTTTTTGAATATCACCAAATACTACGAACATGTTAATAAATTCGAGTTATAAAAACAAATAATTGCAAGCAACTGAAACATAATATCAATTTTATTCAAACTAATCCTATTTATCACAAAATTAGTTTTATGTTTTTAGTAGTAATGCGTTTGGTGTTGAATTTCACATTCACTGTCTACTTGTTTGTAAAAACACAATAAAAATTTATTAAAAGATATAAATAATTTCAATTTGTGTTTGCAATCAAGTCAACAACAACTGATTAAACTAAAATCGTGTGCATTTGGTTTGTTTTCTGCTAAGTTAGTAAATAGTTTGGTTGAGAATTAACTACTAGTTTTGCGCTAAAACAACACTAATTTTGTGATAAGTGGAGTAGTCAAAATGAGGTTTAATTGTATCAGAATGATCTTGTTTATAAATTAAACGGTTTAGGTTTAAGTTCTGTATTAGTTTCGACGAAACTGAACAATCTTGTTCATCAGGACAAACTGATTCAAATGACATTTCAGTAAATAACATGTCATAGAAACAAGTTACTAGGTAACAGATAAATTAATGACTAGATCATAAAATTTTATTGATTTTTAATTAATGAAAGCCACATTTTATTTAACTCAATGTCTTCACAGTGATTGATGTCTTTTTTCTTATAAATTTCAATTGCTTCTCTTATCAATCTGCTGTAATATTGATAGGTCTTGATTTTATTTATATTTACACCCTAAGCTGTAGATTTTTGTAATAAGTTTAGAAAATCTATTTACTCCTATTATTTTGTCTCATCACGATATTAGTGTTATATTTTAGTGTAAAGCTTACAATATTAAACTAAACTATTTACTTACTTTTATCAGTTGTTGATGGTTTTTGAGATTGTCAATGCCTAAAATTTTCTTTTGCGTTTAAATAAGTTGTTAGTAAGTAGTTTGGTTCAGAACCACTAGCTAAATTCAAACATAACATTTTGTGATAAGTAGGATTGTTTAAATTAAGCTGAAAGTTACTATTTTTGAAATAGACTTTTATGTTTAAAAATTGCATATACAAAACTAATAGAGAAATTATGAAAATATATAATTACTTTGAGCAAAAATTGCATATATGATATAAAGTTTCGATTTTCAAGTTTTTGTTTCTTCTTCGGGAAAACAAAGGGCGCAAGTTTAAAGAACAGAAACATTAAATGCAAAAGAAATTCTGGCTTTAACTGGTTTACATCATATTTGCTTTCCATATTCGTTATTTTCTAAAAATATAACTCTAACGTTATGAATTAATATTTTACCAAATAATTTACAAGGAACACTCGAAAAACTAATCGCTGGAAAATTAGTATAATCACTCAAAGTGTCTTTATTAATTGTATATGAACACAAGTTAATTAAAGATACTATTTTTTAGCTTAACAAATTTGGAATAATTCACGATAAAATTGATATTCTGAATGAGAGAAAAATACAATGCACGATAATGAAATATGTATTCTATCAACAAACAACACATTTGATATTTTTCTTACAATAAATTTACTACCTACTAATTAAAATTTAATAATATATATATATATATATATATATATATATATATATATATATATATATATAATAGGGTTATGCACACAGTAAATAAATATTAAAAAAAACAATTATAGACATTTTTGTTTGTAACAAACTTTGTAACAAACCAACAAAAAAAACAAAAACTTTATATGAACTAGAATTAAATTATTAACGTAATAAGATCAACTTTTAAGCTACATTTACAACCTACAAATTAGCAGTAGGATTAGTAGCTATAATTAACCGTAAAGGTTTGGCATATGCAAGCGCATGAAGTCGTTCACACTGACCGAAATTAGTTCTTAACGCAGACTTGCAATTAGTAAGCAACGCAGAACCTTGCAAACTCCAAGCTTTTACGTTAATTTATGTACTAATTCTGAGCGGCGGTCAAACTGCGCATACTCCGAGATTATGCAATTATAAAATAATTAAGTAGTACATATATTAGGTTATGTTAACCACAAGTCAAACATCACTTTTCAAATTACAGATATTTATGTATCCGACTTCTTACGTTTCAAGCTTTTCTTCCTAGGTGGATTCATGCATTTTTGCCGTAAATTAGTTGGCAAAGTAATACATTGTGAATGCTGTGTGGGAGCTAATTTACGTTATGTTTTATGTATAATTATATCCACAAATTCTACTGCTAATTCGGAGGTTGTGAATGTAGCTTTAACCTACATAATTTTATCAAATTATAATTGAAACAATAAAGAAAATTTTTTTTTGCTTTTATTATAATTATATATATATATATATATATATATATATATATATATATATATATATATATTGATTGAATTCAATTCTAAATTGAAAACTTAGGACAATTTTTAAAATTCTTATGTTATTTTACATAAAAAAATAAGTGACACATATTTTTTCTTTTTTTTTTTCGAAATTTGTCATATAAGCTCAGAAAAAAATATTTTATATTATAATACTTGCATTATTGAACAGAAATATTTTAATTGGAGTATCCTGGACTCAGAATATAAAGATTTAACCGAAATCACTTAGATAAAATGTGGCTCCTTACTGAGCTACAGGGTGTTTTATTTCAAAATTTAAAAACGATTTTTGCCCAGTACTTTAAAACTATTTGACGTATCCTTATTATACTTGGCAGGAAATGTAGGTACCGTACACCATACTAAATTATGTTAAATAAAAGTTTTTGGCTCCTGCCAGTGGCGTACAACAGGGGCAAGTGAGAGGTTGATTCTTCCTAAATTCTACGCCACTGGCAGAATTGTCATTTTAGCACAATTTTTCGATTCTCCAATTCTCTCTGAGTAAAAAACATACTCTTCCTTCATAACGATAAAGTCACTATTTTTCGAGATATTTAAAGTTTAACATAAGTTGCACCCTTAGTATTTTTATACTTGCATTATTGAACAGAAATATGTTAATTATGAATGTGGATGAAGCGAAAGTTGCTTGTTTGAATAGGAATGTTTTAAGGCGACTGATTTCGAGATGATGAAAAGAGCTTGTGCCACACCCTTTTGGGTACATGGCGTGATCGTGTATGTATGTATGTATGTATTGTACACATCAGCAAAATAAATACAGGTACATAAGAAATATCAGTAAAATTTGCCATTAAGTTTATGGTTCGTATTCTCACTTCATTTTTTTGTGAAAAAGTATTTTTATTATTAATTTTAAAATATCTTTGTCTTTAAGATAAACCATTTTTTTTTATTGTTGATAAAATTTAATATATTTGGTTCTATACAATTTAAATAAAATATTTTAATGTGCTTAATAAAAAAAAAATTAAGTAAACGTCAGAAGCACCTACCTTTAGCAAAAATCATTTTTTGAATGAGATGAGAATACGGGGCCTATGTTTTTATATAAATGACATCTACAGTTAATAACCTATAAAATAAGTTAACTTAAGATCTCTTACGTGAATTTTGCTGAATATGGTTTGGTTACTTATGAACCGAAACATTCAAAGAATAAAATAAAACTGATCAAATCACACTTGCTTTTTTTACGCACTAGTCCTATACTGCTGTAACAAATCATATTGAAACTGTATTAAGTAGTAATCTTCAGGCTTTCACGGCCGGTATCCATTGAATTTATAAAAAATTTTGTCACCAAGCACTGAGAATGTAATCGACGATAAACAAAAAGTCTGCGACGTTCGAATACGGCATATCAGCTCAGAAAATTCTATAAATTCAATGTATTTTAACTGTTTTTATTATAAATTTTAACTGATACATAGAATGGATAAAAAATATCGTGAACTAGAATTTTGGTATTATATAAAGTTATTGACGCAATTAAACAAGATCCATTTAAATGATATCAAAGGTAATATTACAAAAATATAATTTTTGATACAATAATTTCAAACTTTATATTTTAATAAGAGTATTTGTTTCTATATACAATTATTTTAAATTTTTAATTTTGCACCTATTAGCTCACCAATGTTTACATGAGAAAACGCCACATTAATTTTTGCCCGGTATGAAATTTTCCACAACATATGTTTAAAATTACTAATAACAAAAAAAAACAACGCTTAGAGTATAATCACGTTAAACCAGAGCCGTATTTATCTCTTTCGAGGCCCCAGGCGCAATTGAAATATGAGACCCCCTTGTAGATATTTTTCAACTGAAAAGGAATTGTCAGTGGAAAAAAATTAGTTTTAATCCTATTATTATTATATGAAAATGTTTTTAATAAACGTATCAACGATATCATCATAATTGATGGATTTTTGTAACTCTGTTTATAAACATACATACATACACAATCACGCCATGTACCAAAAAGGGTGTGGCACAAACTCTTTTTATTATTCCGAAATCAGTCGCCTCCAAACATTCCTATCCAAACAAGCAACTTTTGCTTTATCCACATTCATAATTCCTCTCATACATGCTCTTTTATTTCTACTATTTGGAAACTTTTGCTCACGCAAAACACTCTCAATCATACCACTCCAACTACTACTACAATAAGCTCAAATTACACATTTTTGATGTAAACTATTTTTCAAATAATTTTCCACTCGTTTTAAAACTGAAAACGAACGTTCTTCACATGCATTAGTCACTGATTTATAAATTTGTACATTTCGAGAGGATTCGTAAGATTTTCTTGTTTCGCAAATTTTTAACATTGCATACATTTTTTGAAAACAAGTAACAATAGCAACTAGCGGGTAGAGAAAAAATAGTCCCTTTTGTTACAATAGCCAGATAGCCACCCTACTTAATATGCAGGTTTTTATTATCTTATTTTATTATCGTATTGAAATATAATTTACTCATAAATTAAAACTAGAAACTAGAAATTAAAATATAATTTTCAAATTGATCTCAGTGACTGATATCTGATTTGAAATCTGAGGCCCCTTAGCTACGAGGCCCCAGCTTGCGCCTCATGTGCTCATAAATACGGCACTGTGTTAAACAAAATTACAGTTACGTATTTGCTGTTATAGGCTTAGAGATATTATAACTATTAATATTTTTAAACCGAGGGAAGGCATTTCTTAAAGCTCATTGGCAAAGTGACATACAAAAATATTCCTTATTTCAACAATAAGTAAATAAAAAAGTAAGTCAATATATATCAGCTAATAATTTTTTTTATATTAAAACTCTTTTTGAACATTACAGAATATTTAATGTTTTTCTAGTAAAAAAAAAAATATATAATTTGACAGAAAATACAAAAAATTATGTAAAAATAAAGAATTGTCCAGGATTTCATCACAAGGATTCAAGATTTAAAATAAAACATGAGTTGTGAAAGATTTTATACTATAATGAAATAAAGCATATTTTGTCAAATATTTTACTTTTACTAATAATATGCCTACAAAAAACTAAATAATGATGCATTTCAAAAGATATGCATTTGTTTCATATATTTGGCAGATTTTTTGTTAGTTTACGTTAAAGTTAGAAATGCAAAATTTATTTTTGTATTTAAACGTAATCAGTTGTCATTTTCAAGTGTGTGTAGTTTAAAAAGAGAAAAGTTTGCAGTATACATATAACTTGTTTAAATAAGATTTAACAAAATGTTTGTATATTAATTTATTTTATTTATGAATAACATATTAATAATCTAATAAATACATATCATTAGTTTATTAAATGAAATATATATATTGTAAATCAATTTCTTGTTTGTTCCATATCACAAACCTTACTTTCGAGAAAATAACATTTAAAGTTTCTGAACTGAATTGTTTATAGTAAAAATAGGGAACCAATTAAAATTTACATTTCCGAAACTAATAAAATTATGTCATACACTATTGTTAAAATAGATAGAAAACAAGAAAATATTGCGAAAATTAGCAATAACTAAATTTGATTAAAACTGGCGTATGACACAAACCAGAAACTGACAATATATGATTAGAAACGTTTCCTATCTCTACTTTTTGCTTCTTGTTTAAAGCAAACGTATATTACTACGGCTAAAGAAGTTTCATTTCAACTGTTATTATTATTTATTTCAAGCACTGAAATTGCTAAGTAAATCTCTGCTAAGTTAAGTTAAGTTAAGTTACTAAGTGTTAAGTCATATTAATAATTAAAGTTTTAATTAAAACGTTAAGTAAATATTATGAATAAATATGTACTGAAACATTATTCTAGTGTGAAATTTATTTCTTACTTTGTGTACTTTTAAGTACAGTAAAATATGACCAAGATAATCGTAAAAGCTGTAAATAAAACGATTTATTATCTTACTAATTTCAAAAATAAAACTGTAAAAAAAATTACATCAGTAAATGTACTCAGTGACAGTGAAAAGATTTTTCCAGATGTAACTTTAATTGGCTTGCCCGATCTCATCATCATGAATATAATATTTCGTGAAAACTTTGGAGAAAATTCGTACCAATGACAATTATATATTGCATTTGCAACCGATTCACTCTGAAAATATAAACATTACATTATTACAATATTTTATTATATACATTTTTAATAAATATGGCAATTTCTTTAGAAACTTTACCTTTTTTGGTAAATGATGTTTTTTACGATTAAATTAAAAACTATACTTTGAGCGAATGTTTAATGAACGTTTGGTTAAATGAATATATATATATATATATGTGTGTGTGTGTGTGTTTGTGTGTGTGTGTGAATGATTTACATGGTATACATTTGCGTGAACGTCCGATGAGTAGTTAGAGTGGTATGATTGAAAGAGTGTTTTGCGTGAGCGAAAATTTCCAAGTAGTAAGAATATAGAAGAGCATGTATGACAGGTTTGTATCATGGATGTGGATGAAGCTAGAGTTGCTAGTCTGAATTTTTTGAAAATTGTCTAACGAAGTGACAGAAAACAATGTATAAAAATCAATAATGTGTACTCTAAGGCTATTCTTGTTTAGAAGGGTGTTCCGAAAGAAAGTGTATTGGGGCCATTATTGTTTATTTTGTATATAGGTAACCTCCCAAATATATCACAAAATAGTAAAATGTATCTTTTTGCGGATGACACCTTATTGTACTTGGATGGGATAGATGTGAACGGAGCACATAAATTGCACGGTGCTGTCGAGAATCCCAAGTTTGAATAACGAAACTGCACACCGGTTCGTTCATTCTATAGCATATTTTTAAAATTATTTGACATACCAATTTTAGATGTGAACTTGAAATTAATATTGTATTGTCCTATCAATAATAATCAAGATTACAAATTAATGTAACCAAATAGTTATTATAAAAGTAGATAATAGGTTAGCTTAGGTTAGGTATAGCACTGGTGTATTAAATAAATATGGAGAACATAGTTTTATTGTTAGCCGAGACTTACATAATAATAAATATATACAGATTATTGATACGCGCTGGTCCAATTCTTACCTGATTTTAAGTTAAACTCTTAATCCCTGCATCTCTTTGGAAATAACCGCTATGCAAAATTTCGGTAAAAGATTAAAACACAACCGCCGCGTGTAGTTTTTATGTACCCGACATGAACTCATGACGTAAATACAATACAGTACAGTACAATAATTTAGATATAGCTAATAAAACAAGATTAGAAGTATATGGGTAAATCCATTTCTCGGAAATTTGGCAACACAATATCTTTAATAAAATTATAATTTATGAGGGCACTAGGAAACACTTTCCTGAAAATTTGACCAAAATCGAATAAATAATGTAGCCACAATGAATTTTTTTTAAAATTAGTGATTTGTTTTTTTGATAAGTTGACAACACTGTATTTTATTAAAATTGCATAATTTATTTAGGCACTAGAAATTTTTTTATGAAAATTTGATTAAAATCGGTTAAATGGTGGTCATAATGAATAATGGATATTAATAAAATTATATAATTAATGGGAGCATTAAGGAAATCTTTTCTGAAAATTTGATCAAAATCGAATAAATAATGTAGCCACAATGAATTTTTTTTAAAAATTGTGATTTTTTCTCGATAAATTAGCAACACTGTATTTTGTTAAAATTACGTTAATTATATGAATACTAGGAGAAACTTTTGTGAAAATTTGAGTAAAATCGGTTAAATAACATGGCCATAACAAATTTTTTAAAATTTTAGTAATTTTTTTTTCGGAAAGTTAGCAACACTGGATATTATTTAAATTATATAATTAATGGGAACATTAGGGAAATCTTTTCTGAAAATTTGATCAAAATAATGTAGCCACAATAAATTTTTAAAAACTTTAGTATTTTTTTTCTCGGAAAGTTGGCATTACTGGAAAAAAATAAAACCACATGACCATCTTGGGTACTAGACAAATTTATCTTGAAAATTTCATTAAAATCGGTTGAACCGTCTAGGAGGAGTTGCGATCACAAAATTTTGACTTACGACCGAGCGAGCGAGCTGACGACGCACAGCCATACACCCACATAAATTAAGTTCGGATTCGTCATCTAGAGGCTATATGAAGGATTTTAATACATTTTTTTTTTGAAAATATTACAGACACCGCACCAAAAGCTATACCACTTTTTCTTGCAGTCAAAGTGGTAAAGACTATTAATTTAATTTTAAAAATAATAGAATAAATTTAGTGAATTACAAAATTTACCTTCAAAATAATTTGATTTCCATGCCAGCAATATAAGAATAATTGAAATGTCATACATCCCAAATAAAATCCGACAGATACAAGTTCCATTGATAATACAGAATCCGTCTAAAAAGAAATATTTTATTTATAATTAATTAAATTAATATTATAAATGCTGAATAATAAACTAATTAGATTATTAGTTAATTTTCAAATTTAAAAATTAATTATTGATTCTGCCGAGATTCGAACCCAAAATCTCTTACTACTGCGATAGTAGAAGATCTCGGGTTTAAATCCCAACAAGATCAATAAAAAAAATGTAATTTAAAAATAAATTAATCTACGTCAACATACCTTTATATGATAAATAAAAATTTGTAATTAATATATACACTCTAAAAATGTTGCCATTTTACATAAAAACCATGGTTAAAAAAATACATATTATTTCAGAAAAACCTATGGTTTACATGAATTTTCTCTAATAACAATATAATTTTGTAATATTAAGTAAAATAATCAATTAATCATATTATATATGTTTTTTACCGAAAAAGTAAGTAAATATACATAAAATATGTATATGTATTTTATATTCATACTATGTAAGAATTTTCCTGTTACATCTTTAAATTTACATATTAAACTGGTATAAATCACTTGCCTCGGGTTTTTATATAAAATACCAATTTTTTTACAGTGCAATTTTTAATTTTATTTATTTATATACAACTTACCAATGATATCTGAAATAACGTCATACAAAAAATGATTAACGAGTCTGTAAATTGTGCCAAAAATGCCCTGTTAAAAACGTTTTCTACATTATTTGCAAACCTGAAAAATACATATATATTTTTATTATTTTCTTAGCAACATTTTGAAATTACATTTTATTACTCAACATGTTATTGATTTATGTAAGTAAAATGTAATTAAAAGTAGTACATTACTAATAATGGTGATAGAAAGAGTCATTTAGAACTTATTTAATCAAACTTTTCTTAATAGAAAGTTTTTATTTCGTATGCTATAGTATACATTTAAATTTTGTAATTAAATTGGTAAAAATTATTAGTCTCATATCTACACTGTAAAAATAATTTAGTAATTTTATATAAAAACTTGGGGCAACTGATTTACACCACTTTAACATGTAAATTTACAAACTTAACACGAAAATTTTTACAAAAAAACGTATATAATAATTACAAAATTATATTATTTTTTCAGAAAATTTAGGTAAATCATCGTTTTGACGAACACCATCTAATATTGTACCAAAAGTTAGTGTTAGTCAGTTAAGATGGTTCGGCCATGTTGAGCGAATGTCTGATGAACGTTTGGTTAAAAAGATTTTTTTGAATGATTTTGATGGTATACGTTTGCGTGTACGTCCGATGAGTAGTTGGAGTGGTATGATTGAAAGTGTTTTGAGTGACCGTAGTAGGAATAAAAGAACATGTATGAGAGGAAATATGAATGTAAATGAAGCAAAAGTTGCTTGTTTGGATAGGAATGTTTGGAGGCGACTGATTTCGGGTTGATAAAAAAAGTTTGTGCCACACCCTTTTGGGTACATGGCGTGATTGTGTATGTATGTATGTATGTATCATCGTTTTGATGAAATAATATTTAAATTTTATAGTACAGTTTTTATGTAAAATGGCAACTTTTTTACAGTGTAGTTTTGTTTAGAATATCTATAAGACACAAGACGAGCTCAGACTATTTGTATTTTAAAACCTGTATTATGTTATGAAATTTTTCATATAGTGATTGGTCAAATAACTAACGTATTTATAATATATTATAAATAATTTAATCAAAATTATGAATCGTTCTACATTTTTAGCCAAATATAATCTAAATAAAACACGTTAAGCCAAAAGTTGTTTTCATTAATTCAATCATTTAATTAAACTGAATTAAAGAAATGGAATGAAATATTTTCTTAGTTTATTTGAAACCAATAAATATAAGTAAAAATAAATAAAAGAAGTAGCATATTATCATATTTACTTGATTTAATTGAAATCTACATTTTATTTAATTTTTTGTTTAGAAATAGAAAAATTGCGTTTGGTTTAGTACCCCTTTTTGAAAGGACACTAAATTAAATTAACAGCAATATTTGTACACATTATTGTACAATGTAATTTATACACAAAATTAGTGTCATTATTTAACGTTTACATAAAGAATAATTAATATGTAGTAAAAAATCTTTCAGAATGCATTATATTAGAATATACCGGCTTTAGATTGTAGTTCTGTCATAATTTATTAATAAATCAACGTTTCGACAAACTAAACGTGCGTCTACATTAGGAAAAAAGATAGAAATGACATTTATAGTAAATAATTTGGACAAGGAAATAAGTTACTAGGTAACAAATATCTAACTAGATCATGAAATTTATAAATTTTTGATTAAAGGAAACCAAACATAATATATATATATATATATATATATATATATATATATATATATATATATATACTGGGTGTCCCATTTTAATCCGCCACCTGCAATAACTTTAAAATCGTGCATCGGACAAAAAAATGTTTCGAATAAAAAGTAAATGGTTTCGAGGGGGACATCTGATGCAGAGACCCTTGCCCCCTCCGGATCCCCTGGGGGGCGGGAAAGGGGGCAACTTTGAAATCTTAAATAGAACACCCTATTTTTTATTGTAGATTCTGATAGACCATTAAAAAGTATGTAAATTTTATTTTAAGACTTTTTGTTTATCTTTGATAGATGGCGCTGCAAACAGCATTTTTTTTCTCAGTTTATTAGTTTTCAATTTGAAAAAAAAGGTGTAACTAAGTACGATATTCAAGTTCTTTTCAGTTCTTTGGAAAGAGGGGGGGGGGCAAGGGTCACTGAATTAGATATCCCCTCGAAGCCATTAACTTAAAGTTATACCCCTCTAAACCATTAACTTAAAGTTAATGGTTTTGAGGAAGATATTTGATGCAGTGACCCTTGCCCCCTCTCTTCCCAAAGAACTGAAAAAATCTTGAATATTGTACTTAGTTACACTTTTTTTTTCAAATTGAAGATTGATAAACTGAGAAAAAAAATGCTGTTTGCAGCGCCATCTATCAAAGATAAAAAAAAAGTCTTGAAATAAAATTTACATACTTTTTAATGGCCTATCAGAATCTACAATAAAAAATAGGGTGTTCCATTTAAGATTTCAAAGTTGCCCCCCTTTCCCGCCCCTCAGAGGGTCCAGAGGGGGCAAGGGTCTTTGCATCAGATGTCCCCCTCGAAACCATTTACTTTTTATCCGAAACATTTTTTTGTCCGATGCACGATTTTAAAGTTATTGCAGGTGGCGGATTAAAATGGGACACCCAGTATATATATATATATATATATATATATATATTACTTAAAAAATTATTACCAGTCATTATCTATACCTACGTATATATATATATTTATAAATTTTATAAATTTCATGATCTAGTTACTAATTTGTTATCTAGCAACTTATTTCCATGTTTTATTTATTTACTATAAATATTATTTCTATGTTTTTCCTAATGAAGACGCACGTTCAGTTCGTCGAAACGTTGATTTATTAATAAATTATTATAGAACTAAAACTTAAAACCGTTTTATTCTAATGGTTAAAATGTTTTTTTTTTCTGTTTGTTATGATTTATTTCTAATTATTACGTAAAATTATATTCTTACTTTATAATTGCTTGATGATGCTTAATACATTTTCGATAATTCTGAAACATTTCCTTCTCCAACTCGTTGTGTGTAAACAAAATATGATTTGTATTATGAAAAGTTTGTTTTCGTTTTATTAAATTCTCAATTGAAGTTTGTTTCATATTTTCCAAATTATCATTTAACATATCAAATTGACAGCAAATATTAATAAATAATCCAGTAATAATAGTATCCATAGAAAGGTGGGACAAAGCTCCGCAATACAGTCCACCAATTTCGTAAAAAAATATTAACAGTTCAACCGATTTGTTAGCTCGAACATTAAATGGCAACCAGATTTTCACGGGGAATGGAATAGGATGATTTTTAAGTTTTTCACTAATTCCTTCTACACCCCACAAAAATACATTCATTGTTGCCAACGATATAAAAATAAATCTATCAAGCTTTGCCCTTTTTATTGCCAATTTTAAAAATGTTTCTTGTTTCATATTTTTTGGCTGAAATATTTCTGTATCTAAATCATGTAGAAATTTAACAATATCCTTGGAGTACATCGTAAAGTAAAGACTTTTCACTCCAAATCCAAAATAAACTAATAGAATAAAGGCAACTTCAGTCATTTCTTGAATATTACCAAATACTACAATCATGTCGATAAATCCACAGAATAGAAACAAATATATACAAAAATCTAAAACATAATATTGCATAATATTTATTATATTTTTAATGTTATTATTAAAAAGTTCTTTGTGTAAGGTACAGAAAAAAAAAAATTACAATAAAGAAAAAAGAAGTTAGAAATGATTTTAAAAGCACTAGTTCCTTCAAACCATCTGCTTTTAAAGTTAAATTTCGGAGAAACAACCCTGTCTTTAGTTAGTATAGGGCAAAGAGTTTCTAAATGATTAGTTTTTTTTTTATATTAATAAAATTAATATGAAATACGGTTTACTGCTAAATAATTAAGTTAAGTAAGCATATAAATAAAATATAAGCAAAAACAAAACCATAAATTAAATAAAATATTTGCAAAAATAAAATTATAAATATGATCATCAATTTTTTTTAAAATTGTACAAAATATTTATTTTAAATTAAATATTTTTGGTGTTTTTGTTTGAAAAATTCATTAATTAGATTAACAAAATTTTAATTTTTATAAAGTTTATATTAAATTGACAATCATATCAAATTATTTTCTTTACTAATTTTAGTTTTTAAGAACTTGTTTCCAATGCAGCTGATATTATTTAATTAGATTAACAAAATTTTAATTTTTATAAAGTTTATATTAAATTGACAATCATATCAAATTATTTTCTTTACTAATTTTAGTTTTTAAGAACTTGTTTCCAATGCAGCTGATATTATTTAATATCAGTTAATTTTAGCTGCAAAATTATAAATAAATTTGAAAATCGAATTGGTAAAAAAATTTTCAAACATTTCAAAAGCGACATATTATATTTATATTATAAATTATATTTATTTTCAAACCAATGTAAGGTCCCTAGAATTTGAAGTTTAAATTTAAATTTCAGACGTAATAAGAAAATTTAGTACTTAATATATTAATTTGGATGTTGTGATCCTTGTTGTAATTATAAAATGGTATAACGGCAGGAATAGATAAAAAATAAAACAATTTTATGGAATTTTCGACTGTTGTATTACGAACCATTATCAGCTGCGTATATTATTAATAATTAAAGATTTACAATACAAAAGGATAAACCTCTTTTAAGATTTTTAGGTTTATTTTCATGGTATACAATGGCCGAAACATCCATAAAACAGTCAAAGTATTATATTTTTTATCCTATTCTACTTTTACCCCATTCCATAATTATTATATTAATTTATATTTTATTTTCTTAATTAAAAAAAAATAATAATATTCACCGAAAATAATGTAATTTTTTTTTAGTTTAGTTAGATTTAACTAAAAATAATTGCATATTTTATTTTACGGAGTTAACAAAATTTAATTCCGTTAAATCTTGTTCAGTGCCACTAAATTTTAATCAAATAATTTTTGAAAATATGAGTTTACAGACGTTACTTTTAAATTGACTTTTATATTTAAAAAGTACAAATAAAAAATTAAGACTAGATGTACACCGGCTAGCCACAATTACACAAAAAAAAACGGAACATTATTAAACACATTTAGTTACGAAGTGACATATACTTTTTAATGCTGGATTAATAGTGACTAAATATAAATAATTTGTATTTCAGTGTTCATTTAGTCTTAAAGATAAGTTATAAAAATATATAATTACTTTGAGCAAAAATTGCATATATGATGTATAATTTTGATTTCCAAGTTTGAGATTCTTCTACAGGAAACCAAAAGCCGAAAGTTCGTAAAACAGAAACATTAAATGTAAAACAATTTGCGGCTTTAACTGATTGGTTAAACTTTTTTATCATTTTTATTTTTATATATAATTGATGTTACAAAAAAGTATATTGAAAATCGTAACTTTATAATTTTAAATGTACGAGTATATAATTTTAAATATTTCGTTTAATAACAAATTACTTACTAACTTGAAATCAAATACTAAAACATTTTATTTAATGAATTACATGCTATACCCCCTTTTAAGCATAATCATTAGCTAAAGATTTTTTACACTATTGGCCTAAGCCTGAGAGGGCGGGAATTATACAAGACGGTTTTAAACAACTTCGGTCACTCAGACATTGATTGACTATTTTATCTACATTATAGAGAACACGAACAGATAAATTGTTATATCTTCGTTATTATTCTTCTAAGTTGTGTGAAGCGGATTTTAACACTTAAACTCCACCCGCTGCGCGAACGAACTGACTCTTTAGTTGAAATAAGCTTGTAAAGTAAATAATGTTAAAACTGTAGAAAAAAAAAACAAACACATATATTACATTAACTTTTATACAGTGTGCCTCCGGATGGAGTTAACAAGAGGAAAAAAAAAAATTATTTTTGATTTTGTAAAAGTCCTGCTTGTTGAATAAATAAGTTTACCATAAAAAATCTAAGATTAAATGTACAGAATGTTCATAAATTAAGATAACATTTATAAAAGAAGTATCATTTATTAATTTTCAATAAATTTTCCTGCCAAACTACTATATGTTAGAAAAAAAAAGTTACTTAGTTATTATGTGGCTATTTTTTTTCTATATTTAACTAAATTTCTTTCAGATTTTTTTGAGAAAATTAAAAAAAAAATCTTATTGTTAAAAAAAAATCCCTCTTGACATTACTTTCAGAAATTAAAAAAAAAAGACAGTTTTTAATTTTTTTTCCATTGAACAATGCATTCTGAAATTGGCCTTGCAGAACAATTTTTGTTGACTTTCTTAATTGAATTTTGTATTTAAACTAAAAAAAAATGCAATAAATGTACTTTTCTCTTTTCATGTTATCTTAATTTATGGTCATTCTGTACATTTAATCTTAGATTTTTTAATGGTAAACTTATTTATTCAACAAGCAGAACTTTTTATAAAGAATGACTTTTTGTCGTAAAATCAATAACAAAAAAAAATTTCTTCTTGTTAAATCCATTCGGGGTCACACTGTATATGTAATTGTTTAATCAATATGTAAAGAAAAATATAAAAAACTTTTAAAAAAATATTTATTTGTTTATCTTTATTCAAAATAAACAAAAAATTATGTAAACACAGTAACGAATTCACAAGGTACTTTGAAACACATAAATAATGAATTCATATTTTCGACCTTGAATGTAAATTGGAGTAATGTATCTATTTTCTGAAAAAATAATATATCTGCATTTTAATGCATTATTGCTATTAATATACTAGGCTTTCTTAATTTTTCTTTTTGTATTTCTGACTTTCATGATTTAAAATTGATAGATTAATAAAAAAAAATTAAAATTAAATTATAAAATGGGGACATTAAATGATCTATTTTTTTTATGTTTCTTTTTCGTAAAAATTATACAGGAATATGAAAATGTAAAAGTTCTGGTTTGAAATATTTATCGACTTAATAATGAAATAAGTAGCAAAATTTAAAGTATATCTTCTAATTTATTTGCTAATAAATAAAATAACATATATTTTAATAAAATCTATATTTATTATTGTCACTTATATCAAATTTAAATTTATTAAACTATGTAGCATGTAAAATTGAATTCATAAAAATGCTAATCACATCAAACTCATAACGTTGTCATTTTATAAAACTCTTCTAAACTTATTAAAAGATTAGAAAATGATCTACTGTGGCGAAATTTAAATAAAAATAATATTATAAAATTAATATTATAAAAAATCCCAAAACCACACTTAAATTAAAATAAAGCTAAATACGTATTTCGGAAGCTAAGCTTCCATCTTCAGTAGCAAATAAATTTACAAAAATCTTACCTGTGATCCTAGTACATAAACACTTAAGCACTTGTCAAAGGTCACTGACCTTTTTCTTGAAAATACACTCTACATATTATCGCTCCGGCCAGGTGCAGTCTACGAGCAGGACGTGATTATCATGGCCGCTAAAAATTGTTTACATGGGGCGACACTTGAATATAAGCATGTATAATATTAACAGAACGTTTTTAATTTTTTTACATTTGACCGGATTTTTTGTCCGTTATATCCAAAGTCCGTTAAATAGAGGTCCGTTTTATTGAGGTTTTACTGTACATTTTTAAATAATTTAAATAAAAATAACTTTTCCAAAGTATAAGGATCACGACCCATTGGTAAGTCACAAGCTGATTTTGGGTGAGTCGAGTTAAATGTTAAAATATACACTGTAAAAAATCAGTGTAATTTACATTATAATCATAGTAATTTTACTATATTTCTCGTTGTAATTTTATAATTGTTTTGTAAATTTACTAATAATTTATAAAATTACAATAAAAAATATAGTAAAATTACCATGATTATCAATGCAAATTTACACTGATGTTTTACATTGTAGATTAAGTTACATGTTGATTAAAAGAAATATTGCATTCATAAGTTAAATACAGTCATATATTAAATATATTCAATAAAAAATATTTGTTTATTTCAGGAGTGTGGAGTCAAACTTGAGTAGGAGTTGTTTTTTTTTTGCGACTGATATTTACAAATATTAAACCACGTGAACAAAAAAGGTATTTTCTTCCCTTTTTTTGATACTAAAAATATTTAATGATCGATAAATCTAAATATGAACACATTACATTAAATTAACAAAATTAACAGTAGATTGATAAGTGAAACAATAGAAATAAATACGAGTATATTATTTTTACAGCCTGTAAGAGTAAGCGCCTTATTTTTTATTAGCTACACTATGGGTACTACTTTTAAAATATTTGGCAGTAATATGTTTCAAGACATTCTCTACACGATGGTGATATCAGATTTTCAATTGGACAAATTATTTAAAAATGGCGACTTTTAACTTTTTTTTTTAAATGGGATGCCATAATTTTTTTTTATTATTAAGATCCTAAAAACATTCTTTTTACAATAGTATTTTGTTTTTTTTAACAATTCATTTCTTTCCTTATCAAAAACCAAACTAACATTTTAATCTAGTAGCGCATGTTATGTTATTTTTGTCCAAATGTCAAGTAGCGGTAGACACAAAAGAAACAATTAAACTTTATTTTGTAATAAACATCTACTTTTTGAAACTCAAAATTAAAAATTTTCATCAAATAAAAATTAGGTATTTACAAAAAATGCTCGAAATACGTTTGACTACTAGTTTGTCTACCGCTACTTTGACTTAGAAAATTACTAAATGACTAAATGACTAAATTTGACTTACAATTAGCAGTATTTCAAATAATATATAAAAATCTAAAATAACAAAAAAATAAGATAAATAACATTGTTACAGAATGGGGTAAATTTTATAATTACTAATATTGATTTATTTACTACTAATAGCTATTTTTTCCTATATTTTCTATGCTGCCACCAGCCACATTAAGTGAAGCTTAATGCGACAAAATTTAATTAAATTCACTAATTCATCTCTCTAATTGTCAAATGTTTGTATGTATGTTTGTATGTATATATGTTTCTGCAGCATCTCCTCCTAAACCCTTGAACCGATTTTGATGGGAGTGGTGTCATTTTAATTGGTTCATTCCCTATTTGAGAATAGGCAAGTTTTATCTTTCTACGATTTCATCTTGGTTCTCAAAAATTTGAAAAATTATGTTTATAATGCAAATGTCAAAAATGACAGCTGTTTATTTATTTATTTCATTAATTTTTTTCATAGCTATCTAAGTTTATTTATATACAATATACAATATTAAATTTTTAAATGCGATATATTTACACTTATTGTAGTATATACATAATTCTATATACAATGTGTACTTTAATGCAATATGTTTCAGAAATCAGAGTACTTATTTATATACAATGTACCCCTTCGTTATATCATCTGTTGGTAGAATTACATAAATTCAGAATTATATATAGAGTTATATTTAAATTATGTTTAAATCTTTCTATCTTAATTACTATTTTCGACTTCAAACGTGACCCTTTAAGGGTCACGGGTTTTCTAGTTAAATTGTATTCAACACCAAATCTGAAAAAGTCGAACTATGATTTTGATAATAATCGCTGTTTAGTTAAAAGTTTTTTATTAACAAAAAATTAAAATTAAAAACTATTGATAAAATACAAAAGAAATTACGGATTTGAAAAATATAAATAATAATTAATAAAATATACAAAAAAAAAATACATAAAATGAATCTGTTTAAATGCTTTAAATTGTTTTTTGTTACATAAAAAAAACAATATAACTAAAAGTAAAAAAAATTTACAAAAATTGCTTACGAAAAAGTATTTTTCTTAGATCACACATTCTTGTGATTTTAACGATCAACTATCAGAACAATAACTTAACCCAGATAATGCCGAAATTATTTTTTACAAACAACAAAAATTCTTATGGTGTTTCGTTATCACAATAGCATTACAAGAAAATTTTATTTAGGTTTTTTTGAAATTTGATAATTTGTTTTTGAGATAATGGCTGTACTTTTAAAAGGACAGTGGTAATATAAACTACTATAATTAAAAAAAAATGTTTTTAATTTTATTTTATTACAAAACTAGAAAAATAATACAAAATAACTTAAAGCTACAAATTATAAAAATTATTAATTTTATTTTTTATGGTAATCTGAAATACCATTTTTTGCCTCTTATAAACACGCGGTACAGACTGATATTTTGGTCAGCACGGTCTACGCCACCCATATTTTGGTTATAAGTCTTGATAACATGCGGTTATTCAATTATAATGCGCTTTTTTTCTTTCTGCGAATATCTGGTGACGTTGACCAAAGGAAATACTGACTCTGCATTACTGGCCATAGTGACTACACTATTATCGTTCCATTTCGAAATCAAAATATTTTCAGTTGGTTCCAGTCTATATTCAAAAGTGCCTCTTGTGGTTTTTTTCAACACTTTTGAATGACTTAGTGGGCAGACGAAAATTCTGTTTTCGCGCATCGTCCCGGTAGCCTTCAGGTTTCTTTCAGATAATATTTTTATCAAGTCCATTTCCGTAAAAAAAATATCAAAAACGAAATGAAATGGCAGCTGACCTTTGTTTGCTACTAATACATCTGCAAATGTTAGGATAACACTAGCCCCTAATCCTAAATTTTTATAAGAGTCGGGTAACTTAGTTGAGGAACCCTGATAAGGCTCAAACCATTCAATGTAACCATGCTTAGTTGTGGCAGCCCATGGTTTATAACCCCAACGTATTGGCTTACCTCTTATAAACTGTTTAGACCCATGACGCCCAAAGTAGGGTACCATACATTCGTCAATGCTATGGTACTCTACTACAGGGCTTAGGTCAATAAATTTCCTATTCAACGATTCAATCAGTGGTTTAATTTTAAAAAACTTGTCGCTGGAATCCAAGTTGAGATTGTCGTTGCAATGAAAATTCTGCATTAGAAAACTGAATCTATTTTTTGATAAGGCAGAATATACCAGTTCATTTCCACAGTCACTTTTATTTTCCCAATACATTGCTCTTCTTGGAAAGCAATTATAACCACTTAGCAACATCACGCCAATGAAGCATTTCATTTTGTCCACCGTTATGGGATCCGCAATACGATTTTTCTGGGATATATAAAGATTACTATAATCTACCAATATTTGGATAAGGTCATTGTCAAAAAAGCACGAAAAAAGCTCCATGGGTGATAACTGATTTTTTGAGGAACAATCATCTTTCCAAGACGGCATATTTCAAGACAAGTTCAACTGGACCCACGAAAATTCTTTTTGTTTTTTTTTTATAGAACTTTTCTTTATAAAAGTTGATAGCAGTATATCGTCTTCGCTGTCATCAGAAATATCTCTTTGATTATAAACTGGATCCGCTGGTGCACTCAGTTGACTACCAGAAAGACTGTCCATTAAAATATTGTCTTCTTCGCCTGAATCCTCATCGGTATTCTCAGCATTAGCATTATTATTCGGAAACAGCACCACTGTATCCGGTAACATTGAATCATTATCTAAATTTTCAATTATTTTTAAGAGCTCATTAGTTGTCAGAGGTCTTTTATAATAACTGTAATAAAATGTATTGTTAGTAGCCGTTTATACCACTGTCCTTTTAAAAGTACAGCGAAATTTAGGGTTACTTAAAAATAAAGCTAAAGAAAATTTTATGAATCATATATTTTTTTAATAATAAATGACATATATTGCAACAATTAAGCACATTTTTGTGTCAAGAAAATCATACCAATTTGTGTTACACTTACCTCCAATTATCCATGTCGCTCTTGAAATATAAACCGCTACAATTAAGTTTTTTTTAATGATATCAAGTAACCCAAGCTCTAAATATCAAACAATATTATGTCAGCAAAACAGTTTTCTTCCATAACATATAAAAGCGATCTATGATACGGAAGCGGCATTTAAAAAAAACAGAAATTTGTATAGTGTCCTTTTAAAAGGACAGTGGTATAGTCCGGGTTAAGATCTGAACTTTCCGAACTGATTTTAAGTTTTTGTTTTCGATAATTTTAAAATTGACTTCGAACTTCTCAAACTCTGAACTTTCCGAACTAATTTTAAGATATAATTCTGATCAATTTTGACTTTAAACCAACAATGCTTTTTTCTAACTCACTAACTGACATACTTAACTCTGACTTTTGAACTGATTCCTAACTGACTGAACTCTGACTTCTCTGACTTTTTGCTTTTTTTAACGAATTATCGTAAGATTTTTTGCTATCAGAGTGGGAGTTTTAATTTTTGTAACAGTTACTCTAATTGGTCACCCATCCCATGAGAGGGTGGTTACTACCCTGATTGGTTACAAAATTAACAATGCACTAATTTCTACGAAGTGCTCGTGACGCTAAAAAGTTATTCACCTTTTTGTAACTTTCTATTTTATGATAGGGTCGACGCGAAGACCTTGTTTAGCACAAAACGAGTATTTTTTGTATATTGTTATAAATTTTCGGAAGGTTTAAAAAATAGAAAAAGAAACTAAACTATCTAACATTTTAAAAATGAGTTTGTATTCATTGAATAATATAATAAATAAATATTGAAAATTATTCGTAAATGTGTAATATTTTAAAAAACTGAGAAACCACCGTACAAAAATGTTTAGTTTATTGTAAAGAAACAAAAATAATAATTATTTTATTATCAAATTTAAACTTTAGCTTTACGTCAAAATAGTTTTAAAATTAATTTAATTTGTTGTTTTATAAAAGTTTTTTTTAATTTGAATCACGATAAAATTGAGAAAATTTCAGATACACAATCACAAAATGGTGGAAATTTATTCTCAGTTTTTCTCAGTTTTTTAAAAGATTACACATTTACGAATAATTTTCAATATTTATTTATTATGATATTCAATGAATACAAACTCACATTTTTATTTTTTGACAACAACAACTGTAAATTCTAACAACAACACACATTTAATTCTTACATGTAAGTTTCATAATGTATAATATAACTTATTGTTTTAAATATTTCTTGATCATATTGAATCTAATTATATTGTATTTATATGCTCAATTACAGTGTTCACCGTGATGAAGCCAACAATCTAGTGGCAAAATATTGGTTTAATAATAAATAGAATTAATTGTAATGTTCGCTAATTCTTAAACTTTCCTGACTTACCGCAATCTCGTTAATAAATTATACAATATATATATATATATATATATATATATATATATATATATATATAAAACGAAAATATAATGACTGATAATAATTTTAGATAATTATTATATTCTATTACATGGTTTCCATGTTGTAAAAAAGACTCTGTTAGTTTCAGGCCTTGAAGAAGATTTGAATACAATCGAAAGCTTGCCTTCTAAACTTAAATGAGTTTTATTTAACATCTATCCCAAATTTTCTGACTGCAAAACCCATTATCCACAGACATCTATATATATATATATATATATATATATATATATATATATATATATATATATATATATATATATATATAAATCACGACTAGAATGTAATAAAATGGATTGAAATTCTTTATGGCTACATTATTTATCTGATTTTAATCAAATTTTAACAAAAGTTTTTTCTAGTGCTCACATAAATTACCTACAATAATCTTCACTTTCTTGTTCTCGAAACATAATATACTATTTTTCAACAAAGAAGAACGAATAAATATTATTAAGAAAATTTATATTTATAGTGAAAGCCGGTATAAAAATAAGATTTGTCATTGACGAGATGCCAACAGGAAATAATTACAAAATTTTTGCATTGGCTATTTAATAAGGATAGTGCCCGATTGATATAAAGTTATGACGTAGATTATATGTAACAGGTTTTAGTTATTTATTTATAAAGAATTTTTTAACTGAATGTTCTGTTAAGTAAGATTTAGTAAGTTATTATTGTTCGTACATGTGAATATTCAAATACAAAATGCTTATTGTATATATGTAAAATAATAGTTTAATTTATTATTATATTAACACTTTCTGTGGTTGGCTCTTGATGAAACATTTTTAAAAAATTATTAAGAAATAAAATAACGATAAAGTTATATTTATTAAAAACACTTGATTAGTTTCACAAATTATTTATTCACTCTACGATCGTTTCGACCTTTCGGCCATCGTCAGGAGATACAAAAAATCTTACAATTATTCACATATAAATACTGTACAAAAATGTGGTGGGGAAACAAATACAAATACTGAAAAAATTATTTTTATTGATAACAGTAAATTAGCCAGGTAAAATAATGTTTGCAAGGGGTGAGTCGGATAGATCGGTATATTCATTCACAATATTTTCTTTCGCTGTAAATGCTTTATTAATAGCTAAAGATTCCAGCAAATTAAGTTTATGGCTTTTTTCTTCGACAAATAGAATTTTATAATCTCCTAGAAATTTATGCTGGTTTGAAATGCAATGAGTGGAAAAACCTGTAGTATTTTTGTTATTAGCTATGGATTTTTGGTGTTCACAAATTCTTTGTTTAAACGTTCTACCTGTCTGACCTATATAAAAGGCATCGCAATCATTGCAAAACAATTTGTAAACACCAGATAATTCATCTGAATTTAATTTTTCTTTATTATTAACTAACAATTTTCTTAAATTTACTTTGTTGGTTGTTACTATATTTATATTTTGTTTATTTAAAGTTCGTTTAATATTGTTTGAAATTTTGTCTATATGATTAATGGAGTACCATGGTTGACTATTATTAATATTATTAATATGACTATTATATAATAAGTTTGTAACTTTTTGTTTCTTTTTCTTTTTTACCATATTATCAATGAGATTTACATTGTATCCGTTATTAATCGCTATATTTTTAATAGTGTTCAGTTCTAAATTGAAATTAATATCAGATAGCGGCATATATATAAGTCTATGTACCATACTGTGAAAAGATGACATTTTTATCGCTTTGGACTGGTAAGAATCAAATGGGATAATTGCATCAGAAAAAGTCGGTTTCCGGTAAATACTAAAGTCTATTTCATTATTAAATCTACTAATTTTAACATCTAAAAAATTGATAGAATTATCTGTTTCTTTTTCCAGAGTGAAAACTATATTGTTATTAATTTGATTAATATGTTCGAAAAATATATCTAACTGTCTGTTCGTACCTGTCCAAATAACAAAAATATCATCAACATAACGTCTCCAAAATAAAACGGAATTGATATTTATATTCTTTGATTCAAAAATTTGTTTCTCGAAGTTATTCATAAATATATCAGCTAATAGCGGCGATAAAGGTGAACCCATCGGAAGTCCGGAAGTTTGTTTATAAAATTTATTATCAAATGTGCAATAATTTTGATCTAAGCATAAATTAATTAATAAAATTAATTCGTAACGCTCTCTATGATTTAGCGTGCTATTATTAATTAACTGTAATAAAATAGATTTTATTTCTAAGATAGGTATAGACGTGAACAAATTTTTGACATCAAAGGAGACAAATTTACAATTTGGCGGTAGTTTAATATTCTTAATCTGGTTAACAAAATCTAACGAGTTAATTACAGAATATTCAGAATTAAAATTAAGTAAAGACGGTAACAAACTATTCAATTTTTTACAGATTTTATATGTAGGTGCATTAATATAAGAAACTACAGGTCTCATAGGGCAATCAGTTTTATGGATTTTTGGTAAAGAATATAGAGCAGGGGCTCTTGGATTCATGCAACGTAACTTAAATTTATCTTGATCTTTAATTAAAGTTTTACACTCATTCAATTTATTAATAACTTCTTTTTGAAACACCGCAGTAGGATCTTTTTTAAGTTCTAAAAAGCTATTTTTATTAATTAAATCTAAAGTTTTATTATTATAATCTGTTCTATTAATAATAGTGATAGTATTACCTTTATCCGCTTTACATAAAACTAAATTATCTTTATCTAATTTCTTTTTTATATTATTAACAATATTCCACTCTGCACTATTTTTCTGATTTAAACTTAGTTCACTGTATTTATTTTTTAATATAATAAGCTAATTTATGTTTTTGATAATTTTTTTCAACTGGGTCAATTATTGAATTTAACGCTAAATCAGTATTTAATGCTAAATGTTCAACAGCTTTACTTGTTATTTTTGGTTGAGGAGAATATTTTAAACCTTTTTCTAATAACTTAAGTTCTTGTTCAGTAAAAGAAGTTTTTGAAAAATTGGCTACTCTGGTATGGAATTGCTGAGTTTGTTCGTTAACTGCTTGGGGTTCGTCGCACTTATTCAGTAGTTTTTTAAGTTGTTCCAATTTTCGTTTCTGTCTTGTGTATTGCTGATATACGTTATATTGTACTAAGTTCCGGATATCTTGATCGATTAAATCAAATTCTATTGGATGTAATTTTCGTGTTAATTCACAATGAATAACTTTAAGATGTGCAGATAAATAATCTCTTCTGCTGTACCATTTTTTCATCTCTTCTTTTAACCAAAATTTGTAAGCTTTATCTATAGCTTTATTGCATTCGGGTGAATTATGTTTACTGTTAATTAACATATATTTCGGTTTTACACTATGTTTGATACACTGAATATTAAACCAAATGTGATTAGAACACATTTTAAACTTTTGTAAAGATTTCTTGTAAAAAACCACTAATTTAGCTTCACTAGCACATTTAATTATATTAACACTTTCTGTGGTTGGCTCTTGATGAAACATTTTTAAAAAATTATTAAGAAATAAAATAACGATAAAGTTATATTTATTAAAAACACTTGATTAGTTTCACAAATTATTTATTCACTCTACGATCGTTTCGACCTTTCGGCCATCGTCAGGAGATACAAAAAATCTTACAATTATTCACATATAAATACTGTACAAAAATGTGGTGGGGAAACAAATACAAATACTGAAAAAATTATTTTTATTGATAACAGTAAATTAGCCAGGTAAAATAATGTTTGCAAGGGGTGAGTCGGATAGATCGGTATATTCATTCACAATATTTTCTTTCGCTGTAAATGCTTTATTAATAGCTAAAGATTCCAGCAAATTAAGTTTATGGCTTTTTTCTTCGACAAATAGAATTTTATAATCTCCTAGAAATTTATGCTGGTTTGAAATGCAATGAGTGGAAAAACCTGTAGTATTTTTGTTATTAGCTATGGATTTTTGGTGTTCACAAATTCTTTGTTTAAACGTTCTACCTGTCTGACCTATATAAAAGGCATCGCAATCATTGCAAAACAATTTGTAAACACCAGATAATTCATCTGAATTTAATTTTTCTTTATTATTAACTAACAATTTTCTTAAATTTACTTTGTTGGTTGTTACTATATTTATATTTTGTTTATTTAAAGTTCGTTTAATATTGTTTGAAATTTTGTCTATATGATTAATGGAGTACCATGGTTGACTATTATTAATATTATTAATATGACTATTATATAATAAGTTTGTAACTTTTTGTTTCTTTTTCTTTTTTACCATATTATCAATGAGATTTACATTGTATCCGTTATTAATCGCTATATTTTTAATAGTGTTCAGTTCTAAATTGAAATTAATATCAGATAGCGGCATATATATAAGTCTATGTACCATACTGTGAAAAGATGACATTTTTATCGCTTTGGTATGGTACATAGACTTATATATATGCCGCTATCTGATATTAATTTCAATTTAGAACTGAACACTATTAAAAATATAGCGATTAATAACGGATACAATGTAAATCTCATTGATAATATGGTAAAAAAGAAAAAGAAACAAAAAGTTACAAACTTATTATATAATAGTCATATTAATAATATTAATAATAGTCAACCATGGTACTCCATTAATCATATAGACAAAATTTCAAACAATATTAAACGAACTTTAAATAAACAAAATATAAATATAGTAACAACCAACAAAGTAAATTTAAGAAAATTGTTAGTTAATAATAAAGAAAAATTAAATTCAGATGAATTATCTGGTGTTTACAAATTGTTTTGCAATGATTGCGATGCCTTTTATATAGGTCAGACAGGTAGAACGTTTAAACAAAGAATTTGTGAACACCAAAAATCCATAGCTAATAACAAAAATACTACAGGTTTTTCCACTCATTGCATTTCAAACCAGCATAAATTTCTAGGAGATTATAAAATTCTATTTGTCGAAGAAAAAAGCCATAAACTTAATTTGCTGGAATCTTTAGCTATTAATAAAGCATTTACAGCGAAAGAAAATATTGTGAATGAATATACCGATCTATCCGACTCACCCCTTGCAAACATTATTTTACCTGGCTAATTTACTGTTATCAATAAAAATAATTTTTTCAGTATTTGTATTTGTTTCCCCACCACATTTTTGTACAGTATTTATATGTGAATAATTGTAAGATTTTTTGTATCTCCTGACGATGGACGAAAGGTCGAAACGATCGTAGAGTGAATAAATAATTTGTGAAACTAATCAAGTGTTTTTAATAAATATAACTTTATCGTTATTTTATTTCTTAATAATTTTTTAAAAATGTTTCATCAAGAGCCAACCACAGAAAGTGTTAATATAATTAAATGTGCTAGTGAAGCTAAATTAGTGGTTTTTTACAAGAAATCTTTACAAAAGTTTAAAATGTGTTCTAATCACATTTGGTTTAATATTCAGTGTATCAAACATAGTGTAAAACCGAAATATATGTTAATTAACAGTAAACATAATTCACCCGAATGCAATAAAGCTATAGATAAAGCTTACAAATTTTGGTTAAAAGAAGAGATGAAAAAATGGTACAGCAGAAGAGATTATTTATCTGCACATCTTAAAGTTATTCATTGTGAATTAACACGAAAATTACATCCAATAGAATTTGATTTAATCGATCAAGATATCCGGAACTTAGTACAATATAACGTATATCAGCAATACACAAGACAGAAACGAAAATTGGAACAACTTAAAAAACTACTGAATAAGTGCGACGAACCCCAAGCAGTTAACGAACAAACTCAGCAATTCCATACCAGAGTAGCCAATTTTTCAAAAACTTCTTTTACTGAACAAGAACTTAAGTTATTAGAAAAAGGTTTAAAATATTCTCCTCAACCAAAAATAACAAGTAAAGCTGTTGAACATTTAGCATTATATACTGATTTAGCGTTAAATTCAATAATTGACCCAGTTGAAAAAAATTATCAAAAACATAAATTAGCTTATTATATTAAAAATAAATACAGTGAACTAAGTTTAAATCAGAAAAATAGTGCAGAGTGGAATATTGTTAATAATATAAAAAAGAAATTAGATAAAGATAATTTAGTTTTATGTAAAGCGGATAAAGGTAATACTATCACTATTATTAATAGAACAGATTATAATAATAAAACTTTAGATTTAATTAATAAAAATAGCTTTTTAGAACTTAAAAAAGATCCTACTGCGGTGTTTCAAAAAGAAGTTATTAATAAATTGAATGAGTGTAAAACTTTAATTAAAGATCAAGATAAATTTAAGTTACGTTGCATGAATCCAAGAGCCCCTGCTCTATATTCTTTACCAAAAATCCATAAAACTGATTGCCCTATGAGACCTGTAGTTTCTTATATTAATGCACCTACATATAAAATCTGTAAAAAATTGAATAGTTTGTTACCGTCTTTACTTAATTTTAATTCTGAATATTCTGTAATTAACTCGTTAGATTTTGTTAACCAGATTAAGAATATTAAACTACCGCCAAATTGTAAATTTGTCTCCTTTGATGTCAAAAATTTGTTCACGTCTATACCTATCTTAGAAATAAAATCTATTTTATTACAGTTAATTAATAATAGCACGCTAAATCATAGAGAGCGTTACGAATTAATTTTATTAATTAATTTATGCTTAGATCAAAATTATTGCACATTTGATAATAAATTTTATAAACAAACTTCCGGACTTCCGATGGGTTCACCTTTATCGCCGCTATTAGCTGATATATTTATGAATAACTTCGAGAAACAAATTTTTGAATCAAAGAATATAAATATCAATTCCGTTTTATTTTGGAGACGTTATGTTGATGATATTTTTGTTATTTGGACAGGTACGAACAGACAGTTAGATATATTTTTCGAACATATTAATCAAATTAATAACAATATAGTTTTCACTCTGGAAAAAGAAACAGATAATTCTATCAATTTTTTAGATGTTAAAATTAGTAGATTTAATAATGAAATAGACTTTAGTATTTACCGGAAACCGACTTTTTCTGATGCAATTATCCCATTTGATTCTTACCAGTCCAAAGCGATAAAAATGTCATCTTTTCACAGTATGGTACATAGACTTATATATATGCCGCTATCTGATATTAATTTCAATTTAGAACTGAACACTATTAAAAATATAGCGATTAATAACGGATACAATGTAAATCTCATTGATAATATGGTAAAAAAGAAAAAGAAACAAAAAGTTACAAACTTATTATATAATAGTCATATTAATAATATTAATAATAGTCAACCATGGTACTCCATTAATCATATAGACAAAATTTCAAACAATATTAAACGAACTTTAAATAAACAAAATATAAATATAGTAACAACCAACAAAGTAAATTTAAGAAAATTGTTAGTTAATAATAAAGAAAAATTAAATTCAGATGAATTATCTGGTGTTTACAAATTGTTTTGCAATGATTGCGATGCCTTTTATATAGGTCAGACAGGTAGAACGTTTAAACAAAGAATTTGTGAACACCAAAAATCCATAGCTAATAACAAAAATACTACAGGTTTTTCCACTCATTGCATTTCAAACCAGCATAAATTTCTAGGAGATTATAAAATTCTATTTGTCGAAGAAAAAAGCCATAAACTTAATTTGCTGGAATCTTTAGCTATTAATAAAGCATTTACAGCGAAAGAAAATATTGTGAATGAATATACCGATCTATCCGACTCACCCCTTGCAAACATTATTTTACCTGGCTAATTTACTGTTATCAATAAAAATAATTTTTTCAGTATTTGTATTTGTTTCCCCACCACATTTTTGTACAGTATTTATATGTGAATAATTGTAAGATTTTTTGTATCTCCTGACGATGGCCGAAAGGTCGAAACGATCGTAGAGTGAATAAATAATTTGTGAAACTAATCAAGTGTTTTTAATAAATATAACTTTATCGTTATTTTATTTCTTAATAATTTATTATTAGTTATAAATATAAAATATTACTAATTGTTATTTATAGTAATGATTACATATTTGGAATTAAATTTTAAGTTATATAACACAGTAAAATTTCTTTTAGAACTCACTAAATCTTTATAATGTAAAATTCGAATATATTATAATAATTGCAAGATCCAGCAATATTAAGGGGAGAAATACATGTAACGACCTAAAAAAATAAGGTTTTTAGGATTTTTTTTGGCTGAATGAAACAAGTTACAATGCTGGAGTATCTTTTATTCTATGTGACATATAATCAACTACACTTATGAATTTTTTTAACTTTCTGTGACCTCTGGGTGATCCCGGAACCAATCTTAAATGATGTCGCGTCCGCCTTACCCGGTCGTATGGCGGGAATTTTTGGAACCGGAAAATTTATTTTTTTTTACTTTTAGTCACTGATCATGATTTTCTGATGTATTTTGTTCTATATGAATTTTTAAAACTATAAAAAAAAACAGATATTTTATCATTTTAACTCATTGTGAAAAAAAAGGTTAAATTTTCCGCATTTTTTTTTACTTTAGACACCCCTAAAAATAATTTAATGTTAATATTTTCGTTATATCAGAAGTTCATATAGAATAAAATTCTATTTCCTTTTAAACACACAAAGTTTCAACTCATTTGTATAAAAATTGCTCGACTTATCACGCCCGCCATTTATAAAAATACCGATTCGAGAAAAACTTTTTTAAAGTTTTAAGTAAGATATAAGATTAAACGGTAATAAACGGTTTTAAATGGTTATATCTCGGTAAATACATTTTTGATCGGTTAGATATTTTGCTGGATAAATCTTCGATGTATAAGTAATTAATTTATGTAAAAAAAATAAAAAAAAATTTTTTTTACATATATTTTCTCCCTTAAAGTCGCCGGTTAGTCAAAGAGGCTACCGAGGCGCAGGTAGAAAAATGCTTCTTTCTCGATAAATAAATTTCTGATCGGTTAGATATTTTGCTGGATAAATCTTCGATGTATAAGCAATTAATTTGTGTAAAAAAAAATCAAAAAAAAATTTTTTTTTACATGTATTTCCTCCCTTAACAGTAGATTTATAAGAAAAGCAATAGAAATTTATAAAAGAAAGATAACGTCAATCAGAATGAAAGCATGGTTTTAAATAAAATTTGGCTTCCTTTAATTATTAATTTATAAATTTTATAATCAGGTTATTTATTTCGTTATTTAGTAAGTTGCTTCTGTGATCTATTTATTTATTATACCGGGTGATTCATTTGACCTGGAATTTGTTATATTTCGAAAAATACGCATCGGACAGAAAAATTTGCCTAATCTAAACTTTATTATCTCAAAGGGGGGCATCCGTTAGTATTAAATTCCCGCCACCACCTCATCCCCTGTGGGCGGGGGGCAACTTTGAAATATTAAATAGGCACTTTTATTTTTTATCACAGATTCGGATTCTACGATACAAACTACATACATTTTGTCCAAAAAATTTTTTTCGATTCTCGACAGATGTTCCATTTCTTGCAATTACAGCGACATCTGTCGAGAATCGAAAAATTTTTTTTAGACAAAATAAACGTAGTTTTTATCGTAGAATCCGAACCTGTGATAAAAAATAGGGGTCCCTATTTAAAAATTTAAAGTTTTCCTCCGCCCCGCCCACAGGGGGTGGGAGTGGCGGGAATTTAGCACTAACAGATGCCACCCTTTGAGATATTAAAGTTTGGATTCGGCAAATTTTTCTGTCCGATGCGTATTTTTCGAAATATAACAAATTTCAGGTTAAATCCATTTTTTGCGATTATAGCTCCATCTGTCGAGAATCGAAAATTTTTTTTGGACGAAATGTACGCAGTTTTTAATGACAAAATTCGAATTTGTGATAAAAAATAGGGGTTCTTATTTTAAATTTCAAAGTTGCCCCCCGCCCCGCCCACAGGGTTAGGGGGTGGCGGGAATTCAGTACTAATGGATGCCCCCCTTTAAGATATTAAAGTTTAGATTCGGCAAATTTTTCTGTCCGATGCGTATTTTTCGAAATATAACATATTCCAGGCTAAATGAATCACCCGGTATATGTCATTTGCACAATTTTTTCTTGTAATGATTTACGTATTATCTCAAAACGTTGCTTTTTAATTAAAATTTACCTACTTGTAAAACATATTTATTGACATGAAAAACAAAAAATTATTGGTAAATAATTGTTTCATTATTTTTATTTAAAAAAAAAACCTTTGCCTATAAGTCGGTTAAATAACTATGGCCCGTATTCTCACCTCACTTTTTCGTGAAATTGTGCTTTTATCATTAATTTTAAAATAACTTTTTGCTTCTGTTTGTTTTCTATATTTGATCATTTTTATTATATTTGGTATTATAAAATTTAAATAAACTATTTTAAAATGCTTAATAAATGATTTTAAGTGAACATCAAAAGCACTTTTTTAAAAAAGCACTCTTTCATATGAGGTGAGAATACGGGCCTATGTATTTGAGTATTTTTTAATAAAAAATTATTTTAAATAACATATTAAAATACTTAAATATTTTGTGTACCCTTTTTTGTTTATAATTTAATACTCATGTTTCGGTTTCGTATAGTAAAACAAATAAATTACTTGTTCCAATATTTTCTTTAATGAATGAAATAGTTACTTTTAATATATTTCCTGGAATAAAACATATTATATACTTGTATTATTTGTCAAGTTGTATAATGGGAAACAATATTTGTTATCAGTTGATTTATAATACGATATTAACGAACAAAAAAAAAATTGCGTTTATAGACAGACAGTGAAAAATGATATATTATCATACAAGATAAGAATTTTTACAATGTAACAGTGTTCTATTTTTAGTCACTAACGATAAGTATTGTAACACATGTACAAATAACACAAAAGATTACCGCTCCAGAAAGTGGATGGGGGTACATTATTACAGCATCTTTAGCATTATTAATCGCGGTATTCGGCTAATCGTAGTTACCCGATTACACACGGTTAACTAATTAATCGCGGTTAATTGAGTACTTGCGGTTAATCGATTAATAGCGATTAATCGTGGTTAACAGATATATTGTGGTTAGCTGATTAATCGTTTAATCTTAGGTTGTTGACATGAAATGGCGGATACTAGTTTTGAAAAATTTTGACGGCACTAATTTCATCTAATGATAACCAATTCTCTTTGGCAGATCCTGTGTAGTTTGTCACGATTTGTATCCATTTTCATGTACTTTCTAACAATTAAAACTGTTATTGAATATACTGAAATATACTTTAACAAATATCAAAATTGTCAGTCGATAAATCACTCAATGCGAAGGTTGCCCTTTAAATTTCAGTATTAGAGAATAAAAACAAATATCATCAAAAATTGCTTTATTCTTTTTCAATATATTCTCCATGAAAATCAGTACACTTTTGAATGTGTTTCAACCAATTTACGAAGCACTTTCTCTACTAAGATTTAGATAACTCCAAATCATCCATTTTGATAGCATCAACCGCTTCTTCAGGTGTCAGAAAACGTTGACTTTGAAATTTATTTTTGATGTGCGAGAATATAAAAAAGTCATTGGTTGCCAAGTCAGGACAATACGATGGAGGACTCATCAAACCGGCGTTTTAAGTGCTCAAAAAGTTACTGACTGATTTCGGGATGATGAAACGAGTTTGTGCCACACTCTTTTGGGTACATGGCGTGATTTTGTATGTGTGTATGTATGTATGTAGTTTCACCAAGTAACACTCATGAACAATTTTATTCGATGATATTTTTATATTGATGCTTACTGCGTAGATGGCGTTAGTAGTGTTTATTGCTACACTTGCTTATCGTTTGTTTTAGTTGGTTTAAATAGCCAGCCACAATTAACATCGGTATCAGTTGTCTTCAGCAACTGATCAAAGCACCATACTGACAATATCCTAAAGATCAAAACACGTGTCTATGGTTAAACTGGCCAGTCATTGATGCATAACTGTGTGAGCCGATCAATGACTGAGTAACTTGTGAAATTTTGAGAAAAAGTCTCAACTTTAGAATATTATTACATTAATTTTACCAAGTAACACTCATGAACAATTTTGTTCGATGTTATATAATATTATGTTACGAAATATTGTATATAGGAGTATTTTTATATGCTCAGTTGTAGCAAAATATTGGCAATAAGATGTCACTTCCCGTTTAACCGGAAGTCAATCCTAACTTTTTTTATTTTAAATAGACTTTTCCATTTTTTATTTTATTATTGAGTTTAGGAGTAAATTTTAAAAATTTACTTTAGTGCAACTATTTTTGACATATTTCAGATTTTTAGATTTTTTTGTTTCAAATCGGTCCGTATTTCAAGAATGCAAACAAATATCTACAATTTGTAAACAGAGTCTAAGTAAGCTCTGGGCTACCATTTTATGAAAAAAATTAATTAATTAAGTTTAAAATACATAAAAAAATCTCATTTTTTTTTTTTAATGGAAATCCCAATTTCTTACTACATTAATGATTTTTTTTTTTTAAATACTGTTATTTTATGTAAGATGTCCTATGCTAAAAGTTAATAGTTTTTTTGTAAAATAGAAAAATATGTAATTTAGATATGTTGTTATTACTTCATTAATGTAACGAGTACTTTTATTACTACAAAATTTAATAATCATAAGCTACGTAGTATTAGCTGTAGTTATCACTACATTCCTACCTGCTAAAACCGTATTATAAATGTAGTTTAATAATCATTAAATATATTCATTTGTTAAAGATATAAGCTAGCCATGAACAACTAAATTATCAGTAAATATGTATTATAATATTTTTATTTGTAATACTGAGTTTGACAAGTCGGAAAAATATGTTCGTATTTGAATATCTTTAATGAAAGATTATTTTAAATAAACAAAATAAAATACTTAATTATTAACTATTAACTTTCTGACTAACTTAGTTACATTAATAAAATAATGGCAACCTATCTAAATTATATATATTTCTGTTTTACTAAATATCTATCAACTCTCAGCATTGGATATATTACATATACTAACACTATTTTTTAAAGTAAAATTTATTAAAGTAGTAAAATATAAAACTTTTTGTTTGAAAAAATAAAATTTTAATGTTTTTTGAACTTTTAGTTTACAGTAATATTCTCCGCACATTTCTAAATAGTACAAATTGTAAATATTTGATTTCATTCTTGAAATACGGACCCAGAGAACTGTTGCCACTTTCAAACAAATAATCTTGAAAGTTGAAATACGTCAAAAACAGTTGAACTAAAGTAAAATGTCATTAATGAAACATATGTATATAAAATTTACTTCTTTTTATAAAAATGAAATAAATAATGAGGTATTCTGCATAAAAGAAAAAAGTTAGAGACAAGTTTCGGTTAAACCGAATGTGGTTCAATTGCTAATATTTTATATCAACTAAACATATCGGAATATCTCTATATACAAAATTTTGTGACATAACATTATATAGTTTTTAGAATACAGATAGCGTAGACGCTTCATGTGACACCTAGATAATAAACTTGAATTTCATAAAAATAAAATCTGTGAATAGTATTTTATGAAATATTTTTAATAGTGACATAGCAAAAAGGAACTTCTCTTCACAATAATAACAACAATAGCTCAATGGTTAAGATTTTATAACTTTAGCCAGATCTGCTAACCAGTAGGCACTGATTAATAGTTATTGCAATTTTTTTTTCAGCTACAAATTTTCTTTCACTTTAACTGCTTATATTTTATATACTAATTAATGTTTATCATAATATATTGTATAATGAACAACTTAGTAATATATCAAAATGTAAACAACTATGTATATAAAATTTTATGTTGATAACACAATGTAATAATTAATTTGTTTTATTTTTTATCAAGGAAAATATTTTAATTATTATTGATGTTTTACAGATAAGAGCGAATTAGACTCAGTCTGTCTTTAGATACGTGTAGAGCAAATTTGATTGAATGAATTTTTAAGTAATAACATATTTTAGCTTTGGAAGTGAATATATAAATTTGATCAACTTTTGGCACAGATCCATCCACTACAAGTGATACGAGTAGTCTACTGAAGTCATTTTTATGTGATTTTCAAATATTTCGCCACAAAGAAATATTTTGAATATTATTATTTACTGAACATTGCTATACAAGTTATAACTAACAATTTTTAATTGTAAATTTTTTGATACGACTTAATATATTTTTATATTTTTTCATGTTTTTGTAATATTTTTCTTCATTATCTATTTTAACATACAGAGAAAGAAATACTAATTAGACCAATTTGTCACGTGACTTTCGATATACTACATATATATTTTAAAAATATTTTAAAAATTAATTTTTTGTTTGACAAAAGTTATTAGAAAAAGTTGCTTAGAATGCTATTTTTATTAAAAAATATTGACAATAAAATAATTGAAATTGGCATGAAATGTTAGAACTGTGCTATTTGACATAAATTATTTTGCAAAAACAAAAATTGGAATATTTATTTTGCAATAAATTATAATCACAAATTCTTTTAGTATTGTCAACTGACGATTGCAATTTTAATCCCAAATTGCTATTATTTTTATTATAATGATTATTTTGAACAGATTTATTTTTTATTTTATAAGAAATAAAAAATAAAAATAAACATAAAAAAAACTTACTCTTACTCTGGAAAAAAGTTACTAAAATAAAATAATTTCCCTTAAACCACCAAATATTTAATTTAAAAAAGCCAAATACATGTCTCGAAAGCTAAGATTTCATCATCATTTACAAAAGTTAAAACCAAAATCCTAATCAGTGATATAAAGTTACATAGAAACTCTACTTACCCAATGGTCAAAGATCACCGACGTAGGATTCAAAATATAAATTGAAAAACTATTTAACAGAGAAATTATTATTGAAAAAGATAATATCATAAGAGTAGTATATTACGTTGACAGTTACATGATACATTCTGATTATTTGGATTAAATTCTGATAAATACACTTTAATATATACCCTTTAAGCAAATTAAAAAAGAAAATCCGTCTTGCGGCACGGGTTAGTGGGGTGTTCGTTCGTTTAGTTCGTATGGGCGTTTAAGACGCAATTTTGATAATTTGCGATATACTTCTTTCTCGAGTTAAATTCGGAGAAACACTTAGAATACTTTTTGATAGACAATGAAAAGTTCTATAATTTGGTTTTAGTTTTAATTTGCTATAGAATGTACCGTTTGGGCGCTAGATTTTTTTTTTTGATTTTTTGGTTTTTATTTTTTTTCTCAAAAACTATGAGGTGTAGAAATATAATCGTGGTATGAAAAAATGCGGAATAATGAGTATGATAATTGAGTAAAAAAATCATTATTCTACGATGCATAGTTTAGTAAAAAATAATTAAAAATTAAATTTTTGAAAATCTCTCAAGGGGAATTTTTTCAAAATAAAACTATTTTCAAAATTTATTCAAAAAAATCTGAAAAAATTCAGTAAAATAGAGAAAAAAATTAACTACATAATAGCAAAGTAACTTTTTTCTCTAACTCATTCTAGTTTTATAGGAAAGAAAAAATAAATTAAAATGCAAAAAATAATAATTTTCAATAACTTTTCCTGCTAATTTAGTATGAGTTAGAAAAAAAAGTTATTTAGCTATTATGTTGCTAATTTTTTTCTCTATTTTACTACATTTTTCAAATTTTTTTGAAAAAAGTCTTAATTTTAAAAAATTCCATTTTTTTCTACTAAACGATGCATCCTAGAATAATTGTTTTTTACTCAATTATAGTACTCGTTGTACTCAATCAACTAATTAAATATGAATTCACAATTAATTATTATTATTTTTAGTTTTACTTCGGAAAAGCATAGCTGCGATTTCTCAAGCAATGTAAATAATTATTTTGTGGTAGATATAATATGTTGGTTCTAATTAAGAACATGTACATTAAAAACAATTTATATAACATGTATAAACTAAAAAACATTAAAAGAATTATAAGGATATATGCAGCTATTATTATAAAAAAAACTGAAATTTTAGCTCAGATAGTCAAGCAAACAATTAAGGTACTTCAGTAATACTCAACCGACGTTGACTAAAATTGTTCTGCAATCTTTCTAATACTGTTTTCAAATACCAAAACATGAATTATTGCGTAAATAATGAATAGACGTGAATAAAAATTAAAAAGTCTTCATAATTAATAATTTGTAGGAAACGATAACACGTTTTTGACTTGAGCGACCTCTAAATGTTAACCGATTTGGCTCAAATCCGACATACTGTCAGGTTTTTATGTATTATAACATATACTAAAAGAAGAGCGTGAAATCAGGATTTTTTTTTAAACAAGATATTTATGTATATATATATATATATATATATATATATATATATATATATATTACTCTGGCGTTATGCAATTAAATGAAATGTATCTTAAAGGGGGACACCACCCTGAGCATTCTGAAAATAATTAAAGTATGGGAATTTTTTTCGGGTAGACAGAATATAGCACATGTTCCGTAGTTTTTATATGTTTTAGAGTTTTATTTGGTCTACAATTTAAAAAAGTTTTAACCAAATTGGTTGCAGTGGTGGGCTGTAATTTGCTTATTTGTGGATTTGTGTTTAAAAAACATTTGTCCGTTGTCCAGACTCTCGGGCAGCACTAAAACATAGAAAAACATTTTTGGTTACTTTGCACACAAGTAAACTAAAAAATCCAGGATGTAGAGAATGATTATCCTGAAATTCCTAAAATTACCAAAACAGCAGCATTTTGGAAAAAAGGTTTTGTTTTTGATATAAAAAATCAATTTTGAAAACACATTAAAAATCGAGAAAAGAAGATATCAGAAATATCCTACTCTACATCCTAGAGAAATTAATTTTCTTTTTTTTTAAGAGAAAATTAAGTCAATTAGATCAATAGTTTTCAAGATATCTTTTGTATAAATTAAAAAAACATGGTTTGGAGAAAAACGTGTTTAAAGTTTGACATATTGTTTTACTGTGGGCCGATTCGTTCATTTTACCTGCCCTGACACGCTTTTGTAAAAATCGCTGTAACTCCGCAACAAGTTCTAATTATAATGCTAATAATAATATATGCTTTTAAAAAATGTAAAAAAAATCGATTTTTTGATAATTGCATGGTAGTGTCCCCCTAAAGAGCCGAATTATAAAAGTGCATTGAAATCGATTAAAACTGTTTTGTGACTTTTGGCATTATATAATTAAATTTACGTAAGAAAAACATTTCAATCACCACATTGAATAAATCAAGAAAAAGTAAGTACAAAATGCTGACATATGCGTCTGGCGCATTACGCACAACTGTATTGTCTGCAGACGTGTGTTTATTTTTCTTGCGGACATCTACATTAGTTATTGTATTTCGTGACATTTATGTGCGTGTTTTTCATAATATAATTCGTATTGTTTGAATTAATAATATTTGAACAAAATTGTTTTGTAATCGAAAATTGTTTATGTCGCAATATTATATAATATATGAGGCAGCAAATTTGAATCTGTTTCATAATATTCAGATAATTCAAATCGCTATTAATAAAGTAATAATCTCTTTCTTTTTCTCTTTCCAATATTTTCAAACCTGCAAGTTGTGGGTTCTCATAGACTAGCGACGAATCCAGAGAGGTAATCTAAACTACTAATGATTTTTTAAGACAATCACTTGACACTTGGTGTATATAGTAACTAACTACTGTATAATAATGTCATTATTGTACTAGTAACATAATATCATCTTTCTGCATAGGCAATATTGTAATATTAATATTAAGTGACACTTGAAAGAAAAATATATAGTTTCAGAATTATAAATATCTATATTTATGCAAGTTTATTCTTATTCCAGATGGTCGTAGACAACATACTTTATGCGTTAAATGTCTTTTTTTAAAAGTGTGACTTATTAGAAAAACTTAACTTTCTCGTTTAAAATTAACAATGTTTTTATTATTATTATAAAGTACTATTTGTTGCTAAAGTTTAAAAAAAAATTATAATTAATATACAATTATTTTTTAAATAAAGATCGGTCCCTACTCCTCGTATCTTAATATACTATATTAAGACACGAGGAGTAGAAAACGATTTTTATTGTGTAGATCCCAAATATTTGCGGCTGAAACATAGCTGACATCAAGCATTTGGACAAAACTCAGAAAGAGCATTCTGCTTCGAGTAACATGTACTATTTATTTTTTAAGTTTTTCAAACAAAACTAAACTAAAAATACATAGCAAGTAGCCGGCTACTAACAGTTGTAAAACATATGTACAGCGTGTGCTACGACGAGCTTACGCCATTTGTATTTTAAAAACAATTTAAAATTGATATTCAGCGATATTATTCCGATATAAACATTTGAAGTGAGATATTTGCAATAAGCTAACGCTTTCGCTTTAATTGGAAGTTGACTTTTCTCAAAAACTAAAACATTTCAATTATCAAAATTCAACACAAGATCCATATCTTCACCTACAATAATAATTCTATCAATCTGTTTTTCAGTTGCTCCGCAGATTCAAAATATTCTTTAAATACTGTTAAATGAACAATTCCTAACTATTAACGGATCCAGTCCGAGGAAACTTGGTCTTTCTTACATTTGTTTCTTGAACGTATTTTATCGTATTTTAAATTGATATCGTCAGTTAGGTTCCTGGATGTGATAAAAATCGTTTAGTACGAGTGTTGTAATTCGAATAACAAGAATATTGTTATCGTTATATTTAGTCATAAAACTTATTGCATTATTGTAATGCATTATTTTTTACATGAAACTGCTAAATGTGACACTGATCGTTTCTGAAAAATATTATTGCAATAACAATAAATTCGAATAATTTATTATTTATAAATACTTTCATAGATTATAAATTTTCTATTATCTATATATATATATATATATATATATATATATATATATATATATATATATATTAACATAGAAGACTGCATGTATAAATTCTGTTAATTAAAAATTAAACATTTCAATTTATCACACTTGAATCATCAACAGCAAAATTAACACAAATAACATAAATAATAAACAAACAATACATAAGAAGATATAACTAAGTTACGAAATACAATAATTTATATTTTTTTGATAATAGAAAATTTATAATCTATGAATGTATTTATAAATAATAAATTATTCGAATTTGTTGTTATTGCAAAAATATTTTTCAGAAACAATCATTGTCATATTTAGCAGTTTCATGTAAAAAATAATGCATTACAATAATGCAATAACTTTTATGACTAAATATAACGATAACAATATTCTTGTTATTCGAATTACAACATTCGTAATAAACGATTTTTTTCATATCCAGGAACCAAACCGAAAACATCAATTTAAAATACGATAAAAGACGTTTAAGACACAAATGTAGGAAAGACCAAGTTTCCTCGGACTGGATCCGTTAATAGTTAAGACTTGTTCATTTAACAGTATTTAAAGAATATTTTGAATCTGCGGAGCAACTGGAAAGCAAATTGATAGAATTTTTATTGTAGGTAAAGATATGAATCTTGTGTTGAATGTTGATAATTGCAAAGTTTCAGTTTTTGAGAAGACTGATTGGATAACTGAATGTATTGTATCTGTTGTTGGTGCACGTTTAGGGCAGGTAGATGGGTAGTTTATTATATATAATGGTCAATTTAGTCGTGAAACTGAAAGAAGTGTAATGCTGGTTGTAAAATTTTGGGTGCTTTAGTTACGTTTGCTAGAAATGTAAATGTTTCCAAAGAAGCCCTTTTGAATTTATACCTACATTGCTGTTTTGATGCCTACGTTAATGTATAGTAGTGAATGTTGGGTTTGGCTGCAAAAATATAAAAAAAAAATTACTGCTGTGGAAATGAGATATTTACGTAGGGTATGTGGTGTAACTAGGTGAAATCGTGTACGAAATAGATTAGTGTATGATGAGTGTGCAATTGAAAACGACTATTCAATTGAGAATCCAGAATTATCGGTTAAAAGTTTTATTTTCGTTCAAACATTTTTTTTATTCCACCCTCGTGTAGGGATAGTGAAATATCGTTTCCCGTAGTAGTTTTTGACGGAGAATCCCAAAATGCAAAAAATAGTGTTTCCCCATAAAATTTTAAAACTACCCCTCGTTTCAATCCTTTAAGGGGGGCGGGCGGGTAAGAGTGGTTTTACCATGTCATGATTAAGTAGATTTTTTCATCAACAAGTATCGTGTCATGACCAACTTTTTTGTACGACGTTCGGTTCTCGAGATATTTGACTCAGTCCAGACTTTTTGGACATTCTGTATATATATATTTATATATATATATATATATATATATATATAATATATATATATATAGGTATATATATATATATATATATATATATATATATATATATATATATATATATATATATAGATATATATATATATATATATATATATATATATATATATATATATATATATATATATATATATATATATACATATATACGATACGGATATCGTAAAAAAGAAATAAATAAATAATTTTTTCAATAATTTTTTTAACAAGTGAAATATTTACTTTTAATATATTACCTGAAATAAAACATAATATATGCGTGTATCTGTCAAATTGTGTAATGCGAAACAATATTTTTGTTATCAGTTGATTTATAATAATTAATGGGAAAAAAGTGTTTAAAAAGACTGTGAAAATTATCATATTATCATATAAGTTAAGAATTTTTTCAAGTAAACAATAAATGTGTCAGTGTTCGGTTTTTAGTCTCTAAGTATTATGACAAATGTGCAAATAACACAGAAGATTCCCGCCCCAGAAGGTGGATGGGGATACATTATTGTAGCATCTTTAGCATTAGCTCTGGTAGGTATACAGTATGTTGCTAAAACTCGGCTACATATGAAAAAAATATTTTATTAATGCAACTGAGTTGGATGATTGATATTATTAATGTTCTAGGTAACGATATGAATCTTGTGTTAAATGTTGATAAGTGAAGTATTAATCTTTATGAAGGTTGGTTTAACGACTAAATATATTTAACTCTTGGTGGTGCACGGTTAGTGTAGGTAGATGAATTTCTATATTCTGATAGTTTATTGTCTAAGGATGGTCGCTCTGAACGAAAAATTGAAAGACGAGTTAATGCTAGTTGTAAAATTTTGGGTGAATTGGGTACTTTTTCTAGAAATACAAATGTTTCCAAAAGATCCCGTTTTGAGTACATACAATGCTGTTTCGGTGCCTACGTTGCTGTACGGTAGTGAGTGTTGGGTTAGGTTGTAAAAACATAAAAGAAAAATGATTGCAGCGGAAATGAGATTTTTATGTGACGTATGTGGTGTAACTAGAAAAAATCGGAAACAAAATAAATTAGTATATGATGCGTGTAAAATTGAAAAAAAAATATTTTTATAAAAGTTGGTGTTAGTTAGGTGAGATTGTTTGTTCATCTTAAATAAATGTGTAATGAAAGTTTAGTTAAAAGAATATATGTGAATAATTTTGAAGGTATAAATTTGCGTGGACGTCCGATGGTAGATGGAGTGATATGATTGATAGTATTTTGCGTGAAGAAAATTTCCAAGTAGCAGATGTTTCCAAGGGCATGTATAAAAGGTATCATAAATGTGGATGAAATAGAATTGTTTGTCTAATGGATAGGAATTTTTGGAGAAATCTAATTTCGGGATGTAAAAAAATTAATTTTTTTAGAATGTAATGAAATTATGAAAATAGTATTATAGATATGAATCTTGTGTTACATGTTGATAATTTCAATGTATTATAGTATTTCAAAAAGTTGATTTGATGACTGCATCCAATGTATCTGTCGATGGTTTACGTTCAGATAATGTAGATGAATTAGTGTATTTGGGTATTATTGTCTAAAGATAGTCGCTCAGACCGTAAGATTAAAAAAAGTGGCTGATTGCATTCTGTTTTAATATTTTAAGTGCTTTTAATAAAAACTTATATTAAAGAGTGATAGATTGGAGTGCAGAAGCATAAAATACTGGTTGCCGTGGAAATGAGATTTTTACATGGCGCATGTGGTATAACATGAAAAGATTAGGTACAAAACAGATTACTATAGGATGGATGTAAAATTTGAAATAAATTGTGTTGCAAAATTAGAGTTAGCCAGTCAAGATGACTTAGTCATCTTCAGCAAATATCTAATAAAGGTTTGATTAAAAGAATATGTAAGAGGATGGATACTGAAGATATATAGCTCTCTATGGACGTCAAAAAGTAGATGGTGAGGTACGATTTAGAGTGGTTTGCGTAAGCAAATGTTTCTAAACGCAGTAAAAATTAAATAGAGGCATTATAAATGTAGATAAAATGCAAGTTAGATACTTAGATAGATAAAAGTATTTGGCGGAAACTAATTTTGCATAATAGAAAGTGTTAGTGCCACACTCATTCTGTATATGGTGTGATTGTATATTTATGTATATTATAATAAAATAAAACATTGTTTAACACGATAAAAATGACAGGTTATTCTCTTGTAGGGTAATAGTATACAAGATAATAATGTAGCCAAAATAAAATATAGGATTATATAAAAGAGCAAGTTCAGAAAACAAAACTGATTTTCTTTTATTTTTATGCCCGCAGTTACACGAACAAGAGAGTAAATTTAGTAGGAAAGTTAATATATTTATTCCTATATTAACTGTACTATAATGCTTATTAAATATACTAGTTGAACAATTTAACAGAGTCAATTACTTGTGCAAATATTATACTAGTCAATTTTACTACTGAATAAATAACCGGTTAAGAAATACTACAGTTTTTTTTAAAATACCGGTTAATTAGTTAATTGCAAATAAACGCTGTTAACCGAATACCATTTCACTAACCAGCTATAACCGCAATTAACCGTAATTAATCGATTAATTGCGGTTAACTAATTACATAATTGTAGTTTGATGTCATGGTTAGCCGGATACTATTTTCGAAAATTTTTGGCAGCACTAATTTCATCTAATGTTAACAAATTTTTTTTGGTAGATCATGTGTAATTTGTCACAATTTGTATTTATTTTCAAGTGCTTTCTAACAATTTAAATCTGTTATTAAATATATTGAAATTTATATTAACAAATATCAAAATTGTCAGTCGGTAAATCATTCAATACGAGGGTTGACTTTCATAATTCGGTATTAGAAAATAAAAACAAATACTTATTTATCATCGAAAATAGCTTTTATTGTTTTTCAAAATATTATCCATGAAAATCAATACAGTTTTTCATGCGTTTAAACCAATTTTTGAAGCATTTTTTTCACTTAGATTGACCTCCAAAATATGCATTTTGAACTTATTAACCGCTTCTTCAGGTGTCGAAGACCGTTAACCTCGCATTTTATTTTTGCGTATGACTCATTAAATCGACGGTCTCAGTTCTCAAAAAGCAGAGCTGGGCAAGCTACTCGATAAAAGTAGCTAAGCTACAGCTACAAGCTATTCTTTAAAAATTTATGAAGCTACAGCTCTTAGCTACTTTTTTCCAAAAGCAGCTTAAGCTACAGCTACAAGCTACTAGAAAAGTAGCTGTTAAATCTTAAGCTACTTTTAAGCTACTTTGTAAAGCTACTTTTTAAGCTACTTCTTATGCTACTTCTTATGCTACTTTTTAATCTACTTTTTAAGTTACTTTTTAAGTTACTTTTTACCACTTTGATTGTAAGGAAAAAGTGGTATAGCGTTTGGTACTGTGTCTCTAACATTTTCAAATTTTTTGTATAGAAATCCTTCATATAGCCTATAGATGACGAATCCGTACTTAGTTTATGTGGATGTATGGATGTGCGTCGTCAGCATAACAGAAAAACATTGTATAATTTAAGTATATAGTATCACGTAATTTCGGCAGTTACGCCATCGTCAAAATAATGATACATAAAATATTAATCACAAAAACATTTTTAATTTTCTAAGTTTGTGGGGGAGGGATTTCGAGAAAAACTAGAGGCTATTTCGTCTAGGAAGGGAGACGGTATTAGATCTAGTATTTCGTTCATGAGGTTCGCTTCCGATTTTATTGCTATTTTTTTGCTAAATTTTCCAGGAAGGTTAAATTCAGACACTTATTATCGTTGTGTAAAATGCTTAAATTGTCTATTGTAAAATTGTGGGTATTTTCTAGTATGTGCTTCGCAACGTTTGAAGATATTTTATTGTTTTTTATGGCTTTGAGATGTTCTTGAAATCTTATATTGCAATTGCGTCCTGTTTGTGCGATGTACACAAAATCAAAATTATTACACTTAATTTTATAAATGCCAGAATCTGATTAAAGGTTTCTATTAGTCAGTTTGTTGTTCACTAGATTGTTCTTTATAGTACTTTTATTATAGAGGCTCGCTGTAATCCCGAGTTTTTTCATTTTGGTAGATAAATTATAACTGATGTTACCAATGAAGTTAAGTTTTTGATATATGTTTGTGTTGTTAATTTATTATCTTGTGTTACTGTATAAAACTAATTAATATTAACTCTTTCACATTTTTTATGTATAAGGTTATTAATTATGTCTATAGGGTAACCATTGTTGGTTGCAATTTTAAAAAATTATAGTTTTTTTTTAAATTTAAATTTAGTGTAATAACCCTATTGTTTTGGTCCATATGAAATTTTTTGTTTGTATTTTCAAATTGAAGAGGTATTGAATCTATTTCTATCATAAAATAATTACATATTTATTTTTTAAATTTAATTAAAATTTTATTGTTTTTAATTTTTGATTATTTTTTTATTGCAAAACCTATTTTTTTGTTTCGTATTTTTAATCACTGAAGATTTGTGTTTATATATTTTTGGATATTATAACAAAATGGTTTAATGTTGTCGAGAACTCTGAGTTCCGATTTAATCATATTGTATAATTGTATAATAAATTTGTGATTTTCAGTTAATTTTTTTCACACTATAATCCAAACAAGATTACGCTTTTATGCGAATTTAAATTTTTGTCGATTCAACAGCTACTACAAGTAGCTTAAGCTATTGAAAGTAGCTATAAGCTACCAAAAGTAGCTTAAACTACTGAGAGTAGCTTAAGCTATTGAGAGTTGCTTAAGCTACTAAAAGTAGCTATAAGTTACTAAAAGTAGCTATAAGCTACTAAAAGTAGCTTAAATAGTAGCTTTTTATTTTAGCTACTATTTTTAAGCTACTTGCGTCAAATCTGGAAGCTACAAGCTATAGCTACATTTATACTTTTGTAGCGAAGCTACAGCTGCAGCTACCAACAAAAGTAGCTAAGCTAGAAGCTAAGCTACTAAAGTAGCTAGCTACTGCCCAGCTCTGTCAAAAAGTTACTTGTTTGAGCTGATGTGTGAGAGCTCGGATTTTCGTGGTGGAGAATGATCCGCATTCGGCGGTTTGTTTTTCTTATTTCTCCGAAAACTTTTGGCAAACAAATGATTGTATACTATTCAAAATTGATCGTTTTACGTTGCACCAATGATGCGGTTGCGACATGTCCAGTTTTTCCGAAAAACAGGCGACAATTTGCTTCAAAGTACTTCAAGCGCTAACAACTTTTGTTAGAAACCCGACACAGTCAACTGTTGTTTATTTTCGGACTCATACGCTCAGACCCACGATTCGTCACGTGTCACAAAGTCATAGACATGCTTTGAAGCACCGCAATCGTATTTTTGATCATTTTTTCGACCAATTGACACGAGATTTTTTTTGAGTAATTGTCAAACTATAATGGTAACTAAAGCAAACAAATCTTTTTATCAATTAAATATTTATGCGTTATTAAATGTATGAATGCATGTGATTTTACTAATGCCCGAGGAGGTCTCCCACAATAAGTCACATGACGATCTTGCAGTTTTAGTTCACGCACAATAACAATGTTTTCTAAAACAACAACCGATTTTTGGCCGACCTTTACGAATTTTGTAGTTGAGCAAATTATCACCACGATTAAATTCGGTAAATTATCGATAAACACTGGTCCTTGATGTTGCGTTATCGCCAAAAGTCGAACTAAGTTCATCAACGCACTGATATTGAATTAGTCTACGTTGAAAGTTGTAAAAATAATCGCAGGTATATGAATTTTTCAAGGTACTATAAAAAATAAAAATATTGTTTTTACGTCAAAATATTCTGAGTACGCATACAGTCAAAATTGTCAAACTTTACAATATAGATGTCAGTTGCCAGATGGCAATACTAGAATTACCCGATCGACATATAAATCCCGACCAACATATAAAAAGCAACCCCTCGTATGAACATTTTCTATATTATTTATTATCACATTTAGCATTAAGATACAATTTATATTAAAAAATATTGATTTAAATTTTTATTGGATAATTCCATTTTCAAATACCAAGCCATAGGCTATATCTTACCCAAAATAAAGTAGACTACTGAGGAATTCGTTTTCTACAATAAAATTATGAAAAATAAAAAGATTTTTGACAGTTTGATAAATTCCTAAAATATAAATATTAATTTATTTTTATTATGTTTGTATTTATTATACTTGATATTATTTTTTTAATATAACTACTGAAAAAATAAATATTATATATTTTATAAAAAAAAATCAAGAAAAGGTTTAGAGTTTAGAATTTTAATTAAATATTATTTTTGATAATAAAACTTTGTACCACTGTTCGGTTAGTAACTAACGTAAGTCTATTTGTGCTAGAACCCACTATAAGTTTTAGGTTTTTGCTTGGCTGTGAGCTAACAAAAGAAGTAAATAAAGTATAAGAAACTATTAAAAACAGCTGCTTGGGAATATAAAGCCTCCAGAAATCATATTATTATTATAGAAAAATTTATGTTTTATATAATTTTCAGACAATATGTATGGGTCCACTTACAATATTTGGAATTTTATATAGCGATTTTTTGACAAAACTTGGCAACAAAGTAGAGGGCACTTCCATTGTTAATGCAATTTTCATTTTACATTTGGGTATAATTGGTATGTATTATTTGATTTAATTTTAAGACAGTATTCCATATTAATAAAATCGACATTCTGTTATTAGCCCTTAACAACTATGTATCATAAACTGTGTTTTGCACAATCGATGTAGAAATATACAGAGTGGCCCACTAAAAACAGTATACGCAAGTTTTGGCCACTTAACATCATTTTTGCGAAAAACGCTCGAACACGTCAATTTTAGTATAAAGGGGGATATCTGAATCGATTAGTATTATTTACCTAACTTCAACCTTAAGAAGAGGATTGATTGCATCCCAAAAATTTTAAATAGAAAGGGGTGTCAAACACGACACAGTTCTAAAGATCTTTCAATTCGCTTTTTACCAGTTTTTCTATTTTTCAACTCCGATCATTAATTCTAGAGAAAAATCTTTTAAAACAAAATTTATTAAGGGCACAAAAGTACAGACAGAAACTGAAATATCAGTTTATTAAGTGTTCGAAATGTCTACCACTAAACTTTCATACAATGATAAAGGTTTTGTACAGTATAAAATTAGCGTACCAACCGTACTTTAAACTGATTTAATTTTTAATCTACCTGTTTGGTGTACTTTGCTTGACCTATAGTTGAAGTCTATGATTGAATTACTTAACTTTCTTTTAAACGATTTTTCCCTGGAATTAACGATCGGATTTGAAAAATAAAAAACTGTTAAACTGTTAGAACTGCGTCGTGTTTGACACCCCATTCCATTTAAAATTTTTGGGGTGTAATCCATCCTCTTCTCAGGGTTGAAATTAGAGAAATAGTACTAATCGATTCAAATATTCCCTTCATACTAAAATGGATGTGTTTGAGCGTTTTTCGCAAAAAAGATGTGGCCAAAACTTGCGTATACTCTTTTCACTGGGCAACTCTGTATATTAATATAACAGGAACTTAAATTTAGTTTGTATTTTTAAATATTATTGAAAGTTTACAATAATTATCGTATAGTCGCAAGACAATGCTATAGAAATGTTATTTTCTCAATAAGATCGATAAACAACTGCTTCGATTATAAAATAACAAAACGAACAAGAAAATTTCTGAAATAAAACGGTTTTAGATTTAAGTTCTGTATTAATATTTATTAAAAAAATTTCTAATAAAGACGGACGTCGAATTCGTCCATACGTCAATTACTAATAAATATTAATACAGAACTTAAACTGTTTTATTTTATTAGTTCTGAAAAATTTTTTACTATGCTTAGATTTCTGTAATATTTATTATTATAGAAAATTAATCTTTCAAAAATTGTATTGTTTTATTAATAATTCCAAAACAAAAAAAAACTTGGAAAATTGACTATAGCTTATTAATACTTATGAAATCTAAGGAAAAATCTGGAAAGTAAATTTACGTGTAAAAATATTTTTAAATGTTTAAAAAAAAATCGATAAAAAAATAAAAAACGTAAATATTGCATAATTTTATTTCTTCATTACGCCACTAGAAACCTTTTGTTTAAATTTTTGTCAAGTCTGTTGTTTTCAAATATCTTTATTTCCACCTAATCACAGTCAACTAATACTAATAATCAAAAAATTTACTAAATTTAAAAAAATGTATTGGCCTCGCCGAGACAATTGCATTTTCAAGTTATTTTAATAAATAATATAAATTTACCAATTGCATATTTCTTTTCTATTAGAAATGTGATCTATATTATTCATTTATTTTATAAATTTCGAAAATTTTGTGTAATCTGTTTGGCCAAAACAGTTTGACTACAATTAGGTTAGATTAGATTAGGGTAGGTTAGGTTTGGTTAGGCTAGGGTAGGTCAGGTTAGATTAGGGTAGAGTAGGTTTAGGTTAGTTTATATTTGTTAATAAAGTACGAATTATTTGTTTAATCTACTTTTTGTTTATGAGCACCAAATTTACATCATTTTTGAGTGTACATGATATTTAGTTATTTGTTATTGGTCAGTTTTTAACAATTGTTTTGCTAACTTTACGTAAGGTTAGCAAAACATTTCATATTTTTTAAAAATTCAAAACACCAAATTTTTAGTTTGCACACCATAATAGTAATATTTACACCAAATTTTGACATTTTTCTTTTTTCGATATTTCAAAGTTGTTTTGCTAACATTACTTACATTCACTATGTTACTAAATAGGTTTACTTTTAATATAAATAAATATAAAAAAGTATATGATTTTTCTTCATAAATTATTACCCCTTAATCACACACTGTTTCATTTCTAACTGTAATTAATAATGCAATATTTTATTTAATGTGTAGGTCTGGTAGCGAATCTTTTACTCAAGAAGTTTTCATGCAGATTTGTTGCACTTGTTGGATCATTATTTATAATAATTGGCTCTTTTTCTACAATATTTGTTAAAACTGTTCCTCAATTATGTGTTACATATGGAGTGTTTCAAGGTATGTTAATAATACACTAGATATTAAACTAAGAAAAAAAAATTGCATTAAATAAATTATATGATATATACACACATACAAAATTACGTCCTAAACTTAAAAAGGTATTGCAAATTTTTTTTTTACTATTTCGAAATTAGTTTTTTCCAAACATTCTTATTTAGACAAGTAACTTTTACTTTATCTACATTCATGATACCTCTCGCACATGCTCTTCTATTCCTATTACTCGGAAATATTTTCTCACACAAAAAATTCTCAGTTATACCACTCCATATACTCATCCAACATCCACGCAAACGTATAGCTTTAAATTATTTACATATATTCTTTTAACCAAACGTTCATTAGAAATTTGTTTAAGATGACCGACCTATCTCAACTGACTAACATCAACTTTTGCAACAACATTGCTGTCAATTTTACACTCTTCACAAATTATTCTATTTCGTACTCGATTCCTTCTAATTACACAACATACGCGACGTTAAAATTTTGTTTTAACAGCAGCCATTTTCCTTTTGCAGCCAAATCCAACACTCGATATTACATGGCAAAAAACTAACACGAAAACAACATTGTACATACTTAAACGGACTTTTCGACACATTTACGTTTCTAATTACACAATAATATATCAAATATATTTCTACATACAATGTGTTCTTGGACGAGATTACGTTATCCGTATTCTGAAAACTATATAATATTATATTACGAAATTTGGTATACGGTAGTGTATCAATAAACTAATACTGTTTTTTAACGTAAAATTTGTTAAAGTATTAAAAAATAAAAGTTATTTTAAGAAAAACATTGGATTTCAATGTGTTTTTGAACTTCAAGTTTAAAGTAATATTCTGGGTACATTTTTAAATAGTTTTAAATTATTTTTTATAATAAGGTATTCTAAAGCACCCTTAATAAGACCACGTTTACTATACATACTATATATACTATATTTTGTGACATAATACTATATAGTTTTTAGAATACAGATAGTGTAAACTCTTCATGTGACACCTAGATTTTAAACTTGAATATCATTAAATAAGATGTGTGAATAATATTTTATGAAATTTATTTAATTGTGCCACAGCAAAAAGAACCTTCTCTTCGTAATAATAACACCAATAGTTCAATGGCTGGAATTTTATAATTTAGCAAAACCTGCTTATCAGCAGGAGCAGATTAGCATCTATTGCAATTTTCTGTTTCAACTACAGATTTTCTTACATTTTAAACACTTATGAATTTTATACTATTTGAGATACTGAATTAATTTTTTTTTTAAATAATGCTCTGATTATTGTCAGTATATTTCAACAATAAAAACATTAAAATTATTCTTATAAATTAAATAAAAATAAAATAATTACAATTTTTTTACCATGCAAGGAAATTTTTTCAAAGCGAGAAATTTTTTCTTCTGTACTTGCAGCGATACAGTGTAGCTTAAAAAGAAGGAACTTTTTGTATTTAATAATATATTATGTTATAAAGAGCAGAAAGTGGTCTATATTGTGTTGAGCCCAGATATTTGCGACCAAAGCAAAATCGGGATTAAGCAATATGGGCGAAACGTAAAAAAAGGCATTTTGCTTTAAGTGACATATGATATTTTTTCTTCAAGCTATACAAACGAAATTGAACGGAAAATCGATAAAACTACATACCAAGTAACTTTAATTTTACTAACAGTTGTGGAATATAAAGAATTTTTTGGGCTGGTGAACTATCTTCATTGCAGACGTTTCGCCATGCATCGTAGCACTGAAAATGCCATCTACGCTGCAGGGCTAAATGTCTGCGATGAAAATAGATTAATCAATGCAGCTCAGAAACCAGCCTAGAAAATTCTGTAAATTCATGGATACCGGCCATGAAAGTCAAATTTGTTTTAAAATAGTAAATATATATATATATATATATATATATATATATATATAAATAGTTTTGACACTTGACAGCTACCTTTAAAACTGTCAAATTATTTTTTAAAAAAAGCCAGTTTGACTTTCTAAAGATATTTTTTTATGCTTGAAGTTACTGACTTTTATATTGTCATTAAAGCTGTCAAATTAGTTAGAATGCTATTTTGTCATTTTAAAAACCATTTTTTTTGATGTTTGAAGTTATTTAACCATCAAACAAATAATTTTTACATACATACATACATACATATACAATCACACCATGTACCCATAAGAGTGTGGCACAAACTCTTTCAATCATCTCAAAATTAGTAGCCTCTTAACATTCCTATCCAAACAAGCAACTTTCGCCTTTATTCACATTCAAAATTTCTCTCATACATGCTCTTTTATTCCTACTACTTGGAAACTTTTGCTCACACAAAACACTCTCAATCATACCACTCTAACTACTCATCGGACGTCCACGCAAACGTATACCATCAAAATCATTCAAATAAATCTTTTTAACTAAACGTTCATTAGACATTCGCTCAACATGTCCGAACCATCTTAACTGACTAACACCAACTTTTGCTACTACATTTTTTTCAATTTCACACTCATTATACACTAATCTATTTCGTACCCGATCTTTCCTATTTACACCACATACCCCACGTAAAATCTCATTTCCACAGCAGTCATTTTCCGTTTATGCTTTTGCAACCAAATCCAACATTCACTACCATACATCAATGTAGGCACCAAAACTGCATTGTATATACTCAAACGGGTTTCTGTGGAAACATTTACATTCTTAGCAAAAGACCCCAAAGCACCCAAAACCTTACAACCAGCATTTACTCTCCTTTCAATTTCACGTTCAAAACGGCCATCTCTAGACAACAAACTACCCAAATACACAAATTCATCTACCTGTTCTAAACGTGCACCATCAATATATACATTACATTCAGTTGTCAAGTCACCCTTCTCAAAAACTAAAACTTTGCACTTATCAACATTTAACACAAGATTCATAACTTTACCAACAACATTAATTCTATCAATCATCCTTCTCAGTTGCTCTTCAGATTCAGATAACACAACCACGTCATCAGCATACGCTAAAGCAGATACAACACAATCACCTATTTGTATACTATCATTACCACAAAAAGCTTTCCGAAGAAGAAATCCATATATAAATTAAATAGCCAAGGAGACATTACACAGCCCTGTTTCACGCCAACATCTATACGAAACCAATCACTTAAACGACCATCAACTCGTACAGCAGCTTCACTTCCATCATACAGAGCTTGAATTGCTCCTCAAAGATTACCATTAACACCGTACTCGCGAAGCACATCCCACAAGATTTCCCGAAGAACACTGTCATAAGCTTTCTTTAAATCGAAAAAGCCACAGAACACTTTTTTATTTTTGTCAAGTGACTTTTCGACAATCATACGAAGAGCAAACAATTGATCCACACATTCTCTTTCTGGCAAAAAGCCACCCTGAACGTCAGTAATTTTTGAAATAGTTAGTGCTCTAACTTTATGAAGTAATATTTTACCAAATAATTATTATTTATTAGTAGTATTATTTATTTATTTATTTTTTTTTTTTTAATTTTTAAAATAACAAAATAACGTTTTTAACTAATTTGACAGTTTTAATAACAACTGTCCATTTTCGTAACATCCCGCATAAAAAAAATATTTTGTCAGCCCAAGTCTCTATAATGCGTTTTTAAGCAAATTAGACAAGAAAATCCATTTTGCTGTAACTTTGAACACCTTATTTTTTCAACATTTTGAAACTTTTAGGGGATGAGATCAAGGAAATTTTGACATTGCCAAAATAATGACCACCCTAATATATATATATTATTAATATCACGTGATTTGTAGGAATTAATGTTTCTTTAGTCTAATATACAATTTTTGACAAATCTGAGGGTGTTCATTGCATTTCTTGCACTTTTTCAATAATCTTATTTAAAATAAAGCGAAAATAAACAATGTAACTGTCAATTTAATTAACTTGACTTATTAATTTTTAATATGGACGATGCACATTTAATTTCTCGTATTTCTTTACATATTTTTAATAATTAAATTCAAATCCAGGAGAAATTAAACAATGCAATTGCAAATTAACTTAACTTGACGAAATAATTTTGAATATGGCCGCCAAAGATGTTTGATTAAATACTTTATAGTTATATTTGGTGTTGCTACTAGTGTTGTTTTTAGTAAGTAACTGCTGGAGCATAATTTACATTATTGTATTAGTAACATAATAACCCCTTTCTACAGAGGCAAAATAATAACGTAATATCAATATTTTAATGTGCTTGAAAAAAAAAACATTTTTTTCTAAATTTTACAAGATTAGAAGTAATTCAATTTAATATTGTAATACTTTCCTTTTAAAAAATTCTTTAAACAAATACTTAATTATACTAAAAGTAATTCAATCAAATTTTAATTATAATAATATAAAATTAATTGTAATAATGCAGACAATAATGTAAAATTACTAATTTCCACTTGATTTAGTTGTGCTGACTGAATGAGTCAGCTCTTGCTAAGTTATCAGCTAGCATCGATCAACTGTTACTTTATAAAGGCCTAGTTGTGTTCGGCCCGATTAAGTTTAATAAAAAGATAGAGTATAGAAAATTAATACTATTTGTTGCTCTTGTAACAGGCGTGGATATTTGATATTTAGCATTTTTCGAAAGTTAGTACGTTCACATATTCACGACTGTCGGTTGCATCGAACTTTGTCAGTTGGACAACATTTTTGGTCGTCGTTCAAAGTTCTATTGCATTTATTTTTTGTATAAACTGCATTTTTATGAATCCAATTTAGTCGAAAACTAAATTATTTTAATTAAGTTACGGAGAAACGTTCAGAAGAACAATATTAATTTGCAAGTTACGGTCTATGTATTGTAATAATTTTATTTTCTTCTGTAATACAGTTTTAATTTTAATAAATTTTATTCTATTATTGAAATAAAATTATTTTTTTAAATTTTTCGTTCTTTTTCGTAATCAGCCATGATTGCTGCAATTTATATTTTTGCTAGGACTTGCCGAAATTGTTTTTAGTGAAACTTATAGATTGTTACACTTCTGTCGGTAGTTCATGCTAACTCATATGTATAGAATCTCATTTAATATTGATTTGAGTGAAGATAAGGTTTCTTTTTCTGTGACAGGTGACAAAGATTGAAGAACATTTAACATAAATTATATTTTAGGACTTGGTGCTGGATTAGCATTGCATGCAACATTTAAGATATTTAATGAATATTTCGTTGAAAGAAAAAATTTAATAATGGCTATTACTCAAAGTTTTTATGCTGTATTCAATATGGCTTTACCATACGTAACAGAATTTTTATTAATAAATTTTGGTTTTCGTGGTACATTAATTATATTCAGCGCATTTAATTTAAATATTATTGTAGTTGCATTAACACTACATCCAGTTCATTGGCATCTTTCACAAACCGATAAAGAGGAATATATTGAAATGTATCGTAAGTATTTATCTAATTACTAAGGTTATTCAATAACTTTGTTAAGATTCCCTCAGTATCATTATATTAATTATAACCACATCATATAATACAAATTTACATACTTGCTCTGTCTATTCCAAATTTTCATGTTTAATAATAGTTTATTTTATCACTAGACATAGAAAGCGATGATTATTAGGTTGAGCCTGGCAATTTGGGCAAAACACAAAAAGAGCTTTCTATTCCGAGTGACATTTTGTCTTCAAGCGTTCTAGAAGAAACTATACTAAAAATAAATAAAATATATGCCAAGTAACCCTAAGCTTACTAACAATTGTAGAATAGTATGCATATGTTACATTATTTATATTTGTTACATGATTTTTTAAAATTACTCTTTCTTTGGTAAAATATACAATTTTAGGCCACCCATTTCTTGCACTTTTCCACACATTTTTATTAATCAAATTCGAATTTAATCGAAAATAAACAATACAATTATCAACTAACTTGACTTAATTTTTAATATAGTCGTCGGAGATGTCAAATTAAATACACTTGATCGTATTTCTTTGGTCTAATATACAGATTCTGACAAATCGGTTCTAGGAACATTCACCGCCCACAATTCACCGCGGAAAGTTTACCGCCTACAATTCACCGCACACACAATTTACCGCGGGAAAGATTATTCGCCATTTTTTGAAAGTAACACTGATAAATATAAAGTAAAAGTTCTGTACTGTAATAAAATAATTTTTTGAAGATATTTATTAAATTAAATAAAAGTAATGCAAAACTATATGATATAATAATTAATTACAATTAATAGAAACAATTTCTTGCAAATATTAATAGAGCATAAAAATAAAATTATTTAATTAGAAATATTATTAATTTTTTTAAAGGTACCCAGGTATATTAAATTAAATAAAACTAAATTGACTTAACTAACCTAACCTAATTTAACCTGACCTAAATCTAATATAATAACGGTGAACTTTTTGCGGTGATTTGTATACGCGGTGAATTGTGTGCGGTGAATTATGGGCGGTGAACTTTCCGCGGTGAATTCTGGGCGGTGAACATTCCGGATACTATCAATAATTAAATTAAATTTCAAGCGAAATTAAACAATGTAATTGTCAAATAAACAACCTTGACTTAATAGTTTTTAATAATGACGCCGAAATTCTCAGATTAGATATACTTAAGGTTGTATTTATGTTTGTAGCTGACACTAGTGGTGTATATATTTACTAACTGCTGTATAATAATGTTATTATTGAACTGGTACTGGTCCTTGTACATAGGCAATATGGTAACGTAAAATTAATATTATGATACGCTTGAAAAAAAAATTATTTTAAGAAAAAGATTAAATTTGAGTAACAATTCTATTTTATTACATTTTTCAGTTACCAATAAAAAAATTAATTCAAATTCAATTAATGACCAGAAGAATTTTGAATTGGTATATAAATTAAAATCCTTGGAATTGCTACAAAAAAGGTTACAGGATAAAGAAAAAAAACTGTCTAAAGTAAAAATTTGGTAAGTTAATTAATGTACTTTATTACAATAATTTAAATATTATTTTACAAATAATAAATTATTTAATTTTTATATCCAGTTTTAAACTTGTTAAACTCTAGATAAAAATACGAGACTCATATTTTTCATTTTTCCATAAATTGAGCAAAAATACAAAAACCAAAATTGAAGTAAAATTTATTAAAATTCATAGTTGTTCTTTATTGCACTGTATTTTTACATCTCTATAACTACACGAAAGATTAATAAGCAAATTCCGAATAATTTACGAATTTTTCATAAATTTGTAAATTTGTTAAAGATCTACAAAATAAAAAATCTTTCAAAACTCACTACATACTCAACGTACATCTTCATTAGAAAAACTAATACAAATGACACTAACGTAAACAAGTTACTAAGTAACAAATAAGTAACTAGATCATAAAATTTTTATAAATTTTTAATTAATGGAAGGCAAATTTCTAAGAGCCATTTTTTTTTTGTCGTGAAAAAATATTATAAGGAAATAATTAAAAAACTATGTCTTATTATATTGTAAAAAATAGTACTTTATACAATAAGCACAGTATAGTGTTAATTTGCTAAAAATATAAAAATTTGCAGCACAAACCTTGGTGAGTGCTGCAGTTTAAACGAGTGCAAAATGAATATTCTGTGCGAGTTTTACTCTATAATTTTTCTGCTAATTTAATACGAAATTCAAATAAAAATGTAATATTTTTTCTACGACTATATATCTATTATACAAACAAAAATAATTTGCAATTTTTGTTTGATTTACTAACATTATGAAATGTAAAATTATTGCAATTATTAAATACCAATATTTTCAATACATACATACATAGATACATACACAATCACGCTATGTACCCAAAAGGGTGTGGCACAAACTCTTTTTATTATTCCGAAATCAGTCGCCTCCAAACACTCCTATCCAAACAAGCAACTTTTGCTTTATCCACATTCATAATTCCTCTCATACATGCTCTTCTATTCCTACTATTTGGAAACTTTCGCTCACGCAAAACACTCTCAATCATATCACTCCAACTACTCATCGGACGTCCACGCAAACGTATACCATCAAAATCATTCAAATAAATCTTTTTAACAGCAAACTTTCATTAGACGCATTCGCTCAACATATCCGAACCATCTTAACTGACTAACACCAACTTTTGCTACAACATTTCTTTCAATTTCACACTCATCATACCCTATTCTATTTTGTACCCGATCTCTTCTATTTACACCACATACCCCACGTAAAAATCTCATTTCCACAGCAATCATTTTCCGTTTATGCTTTTGCAACCAAACCCAACATTCACTACCATACATCAACGTAGGCACCAAAACTGCATTGTATATACTTAAACTGGCTTCTTATATTTTCAATACATACATAATTTATTATTTATCAAATATAATATTAAATTATTTATTTTAATAATTTTGGAATGTCCAGCGAAAGTCGACCTTATGTTGACTACTAATTTTATGTAGTAGTTTCATTATATTTTTAGTAATTATGACAATACCCTGCGTTAGTGGCGATACTGGACACTATGTCTTGTCATAACAACTTGTTGCGTCTTATATGTAAATCAATTAAAGTAAATGAAAAAATCTGTACCACAATTTTTATATTTTAGCAAATTTTTTGAGTAGTATTACAAAATGTACCATATATGCTATGCTAACCAATGACCAATCGATAAATGACATTAAAATAGTCGTAAAAAATTTATTTATTATGAAGTTTACTTTTTCAGGCAACGTATTTACAATTTTTTTGAAGTATCACTATTAACAGATCCTGTATTTATAAATATTGCTACAGGACTGGGATTGTCAGTAACTTCTGACATGATATTTCTCACATTACTTCCATCATTTTTGCAAGACTTGCAATATAATAAGAACACAATTGCACACCTTATGACACTTTATATGTGTACTGATTTTATCGGTCGAATTATTCTAATTGGAATCAGTACATGTTGCACTATTAAAAACAGATATCTATTTCTATTTGGAGCACTATTTTCTGGTATCGGAAGAATAGGTATGTATATTACAATATTACATATTAAATAACTGTAGAACAGCTAAATGAATTTGTGTATTTGGGTAGTTTATTATCTAAAGATGGTCGATTTGATCGTAAAATTGATAGAAGAATTAATGCTAGTTGTAAGTTTTGGGTACTTTTATTGGGAATGTAAATATTTCCAAAGAAGTCCGTTTGAGTATGTACAATTCTGTTTTGATGTCTAAGTTAATGTATCGGAGTGAATGTTGGGTTTGCTTGCAAAAGCATAAAAAAAAAATGACTGCTGTGAAAATAATTTTTTTAAGTGGAGTATGTGGTGTAACTAGGAGGAATCAGATACCAAATAGATTAGTGAATGACGAGTGTGAAATGTAAAGAAAATATTCTTGTAAAAGTTGGTGTAAGTCAGTTAAGATGGTTCGCATATCTTGAGCAATTGTTTAGTGAACGTTCGGTTAAAAAAATTTATATGAATGAATTTGAAGCTATACGTTTGCATAGACATGGATGGTGTAGTGGTATGATTGAGAGTGTTTTGCGTGAGCAAAAGTTTCCAAGTAATAGAAACAGAAGAGCATGTATAAAAGGTATTATGAATGTGGATGAAGCTAGTTGCTTGTCTGTATAAGGATGTTGGGAGAAAACTAATTTCAGGATATTGGAAAGAGTTTGCAATTTACTTTGAACAAATATCTAATAAACATTTGATTAAAAGAATATACAGGGTGTAACAGAATAACTATTTCTAATTTTAACTGGAGTATCCTGGGCTCAGAATATAAAGATTTAATGTAAATCACTGAGATAAAATGTGGCTCCTTACTGAGCTACAGGGTGTTTTATATAAAAATTTAAAAACGATTTTTGCCCAGTACTTTAAAACTATTTGACGTATCCTTATCATACTTGGCAGGAAATGTAGGTACCGTACACCATACTAAATTATGTTAAATAAAAGTTTCTGGCTACTGCCAGTGGCGTACAACAGGGGCAAGTGAGAGGTTGATCCTTCTTAAATTCTACGCCACTGGCGGAATTGTCATTTTAGCACAATTTTTCGATTCTCCAATACTTGCTGTGTAAAAAACATACTCTTCCTTTGTAACGATAAAGTCACTGTTTTTCGAGATATGTAAAGTTAAACATAAGCTGCACCCTTGGGATTTTTTCAAAATTTGCTCAAAAAAATCTGAAAAAATTCTGTGAAATAGAGAAAAAAATTAGCTACATAATAAATAAGTAACTTTTTTCTCTAACTCATTCTGATTTGGCTGTAAAAATTATTGAAAATAAAAAAAATAAAATGCAAAAAATATTAATTTTCAATAATTTTTCCAGCCAAACCAAAATGAGTTAGAGAAAAAGTTACTTAGATATTATGTAGCTAATTTTTTTATCTATTTTACTGAATTTTTCAGATTTTTTTTAGCAAATTTTGAAAAAATCCCAAGGGTGCAGCTTATGTTTAACTTTAAATATCTCGAAAAACAGTGACTTTATCGTTACAAAGGAAGAGTATGTTTTTTACACAGCAAGTATTGGAGAATCGAAAAATTGTGCTAAAATGACAATTCCGCCAGTGGCGTAGAATTTAGGAAGGATCAACCTCTCACTTGCCCCTGTTGTACGCCACTGGCAGTAGCCAGAAACTTTTATTTAACATAATTTAGTATGGTGTACGGTACCTACATTTCCTGCCAAGTTTGATAAGGATACGTCAAATAGTTTTAAAGTACTGGGCAAAAATCGTTTTTAAATTTTTATATAAAACACCCTGTAGCTCAGTAAGGAGCCACATTTTATCTCAGTGATTTGCATTAAATCTTCATATTCTGAGCCCAGGATATTCCAGTTAAAATTAGGAATAGTTATTCTGTTACATCCTGTATATGTTAGCGATATTGAAGTTGCACGTGGAGATCCACTGGATAGGTAGGGAGGTATAATTAAAATTTTTTCCGTGAACGAATGTTTCCAAGTGTAGTAAAAATAATAGAACATGTATTAGAGGTATTATAAATGTAAATAAAGCAAAAGTTGCTTGTCTAGATAGGAATGCTTTGCGAAAAATAATTTCTGCTTGATTGGAAAGATTTTATGCCACACCGTTATAGACACATAGCAAAATTTTGTATGTATGCATATTCTTGTAATAAAACTTAAAATTTATTCTAGTTTTGACATCACTGGACAGCACATTGTATTGGGGACACATATCGTGTATAATCTTCTTGGGCATGTTACGATGTTTTATAGAAGTAACATTTATATTAGTTTTAGTGGAATATTCACGTACGCGATTTAACGCTGTCCTCGCTTTGTACCAACTGTTTTTAGTAATTTTAAATATAAGCGTTGGTCCATTATCAAGTAAGTGAAACTTATTTAAAAATAAATTGCTCTTGTAAACACAGAAACGACCGTATATACCATAAATGCGTCGCGTCCCTTGTATTTTGAAAAATTTGTTTACATTATCTATGTATATAACATCTTTTATGTATTTTAATTTCAAAATCGAAAATAACCAATTTTAAAATAAAACTGATTTAGTTTTAAGTTATGTATTAATATTTATTTAAAATCGAGGTATCGACGAAATTCAACATTCGTCTTCATCAGGATAAATAACATTACAGAATATAGAAAACAAGTTACTATAGATAACAAAATAAGCAACTACATCATACAATTTATAGATTTTTAATTGATGGAAGCCAAATTTAATTTAACTCAGTGCCTTTATAGTAATTCATATTATCGTTTTCTTTATAAATTGGAGATTGATAAGAGAAGCAATAAAAATTTATAAAAAAAAGGATAACATCAATCACTGCAAAGGCAAAGAATTAATAAAAATTTGTATTCCGCTAATTAAAAATCTATCAATTTAATGATCTAGCTACTACTTATTTATTACCTAGTAACTTGTTTGTATGTTCTGTTATTTACTGTAATGTCATTTATATCATTTATCCTGATGAAGACGGACGTTGAGTTAGGTCAAAAAGTCAATTTTAAATAAATATTAATGCAGAACTTTAACCTAAAGCAGTTTTATTTTAATATAATGAGTTCTGAAATTTTTTTATTTATAATTTAATTTACATAATAATTTTCATAATTATTTCATTCAAAATCGTCAGTAATTCTTGGGTGACTTTTTACAGTGCATATAGTATGCACCGAAGCGGTAACAGTTATTTTAAACAACAAGAAAATTTTAGTTGATACTCTGTCAAGCGCTTGCGCAGAACACACACACACACACACATATATATATATATATATATATATATATATATATATATATATATATATATATATATATAATATATTTTTATATAGTTAATTTTTTAAATCTAATGTAGTTTATATTGAATAAATATCAGTGACTAATTGAAAATTAAATTAAAAATTTGTCAACCATATCGTCCGAAAATCGAACCCAGGACCTACCTGTCTCCGGCTGGGTGCTCTACCATCTGAGCTAACGATACAGACGTATAGTTTGACAAATTTTTAATCATTATGAAGTATTCATACATTTTGTATTTTTTACTTGTAAACATCTACGCTCACATTTATGCAAATTTGTCGACTTGATTACTGGAAATATATGTATGAAAGAAGTGATGATATTTATTCGGTTGATTTTGTAAAACTGTGAGAACATTTACCATTTACTATTAAATGTGTTGATTATTTTTTAAAAATCTGTTCAATCAAATTTGCTCTATACTCAGTGGTTGAATTATATTAACGAACGTTTTGACCAAATAGCTATTCTCTAAAAGGCCATTAGTTTAAATTTTAACTAACTTTGTTATATTCTAATGTTGAGACATTATCGCAAAATTTTTACTAATTAACCAAACATTGAATCGGCCTATTTAGACTGTGCTGTGCAACAATGAGAAGTCAGTTAACCATAGACACGTGTTTCGTTGTTTGGGAGCTCGTCAGTATGATGAATCAATCTGTATCCGAAGACACTGATGCAGGTGTAACTGTCTGGCTGGTTTTTATGCCAAGTAGTTTAGAAAGATATAGTTGAGAAGCAATAAATACCACCAACGCCATTCATACAACAACACTTCATAATAATAAAAACATAGCGAACAAGAAGTTCATAACGTTCTGTGAAATTGATATACTAACATTCTAGTGTTAAATTTTACTAATTACCCAAACAGTGTCTTTAGACACTGATCGATTCACCATACTAACAAGCTCCCAAAGAGCGAAACACGTGTCTATGTTATGTTGAGTAAATTCGGCATATTTAACTACAATTTAGAACTAGGTATTAAAACGTAATCATACAGGTTAAAGAAACTAACAGGTAATTTTCTAATATAATAATATAAATTTTTCCATAATGGCAGGTGGATATACATATGTTAAATTTAGCTATTTTGCAAAATCTAGAAAATGCTGAGATACGCTAAGTTATTATTATTATTATTGTAATGTAAAACTATTTAATTTTTGTAAGTTTAAACTTGAAAAGTTCCACTTAATTCAATAAATTTTTAATTAAATTTCCGAAATTAATTCAGATGGGTGAAGATTTATGTTGTAAACAATATCCTGATGATTTTTTTTATACACTTTGTAATAAATTGCGCTCATTCACGTAATGCTTCAAAGATAAACTGAAAGGATTAAAATCTATCAGAGAATTAACAGAAATCATTATTGTTAAAAAACATTCATCCTCTAGCATTTTTTTTTCGGAAATGATTTCGATGTGCTATTTATATTTAACAATTTCCGTTACAGTAGCGACTGCTGAGCCACCATTTTCTAATTGATCAAAAATTACTTAAAAAATTTAATTGGACAAGAAAGAATGTCATCTTTAGCACACATTTCAATTGAAAATGAAGTTGTTCAAAATCTTAACCTATCTGAAATAATAACAATTTTCGCTAATGTCAAACACTAAAAATATAAGTTAATATGCCTGCTGAATATAATATACCTAGTGAATAATTCCTAGGTACTTAGATATTTCTATTTATGTAATGAAGAATGAAAATATTTTTTTTTTACGGTGTGCAATTTCTTTTTTATTATTACTATAATTATTATTACTAAGATTTAGAACACAACTGAATTTCGCATTGTTAAGCCAGTGTCTACACGTATTCACAGATAAACATTCACCACGCTAGAAACAGTTGATTCATGTTATTTTAAGCCTAATCCGTGCTTATCTGTAAAATTGGTATGATTACAATACCTTCTTCGACTGTATGTAGCCGTCGGTGAAAATATTATTTCTAATTACTCAGTAATTTATTAAATAAAAATTAGAGTAAAAAATTTGTTAATCATATTATATACTATGGTAATGCAATATAATTTTTCAATATTCCTTTTTTATTGCAGAAATGGTGATCTCTTTATCCGGTGGAAATATTTGGGTTATACATATGTACACTATTTTTCTATTATTATGCAGCATATCTTGGACAATAGAATTGTCATTTAAATATCTAAGAAAAAAATGTAAATAATATTACTTTAGTTTTTCTTTAAAAAATTATTAATTAATTATATAGCAATTTTAATTGTACATCAAATGTTTTTATTGTATATAAATAAGGCAATAGTATATTATGTTACAAAAAGTAGAAAGCGATCTTTATTGTTTTGAAACCAAATATTTGCGAACAAAGCAGAGCCGAAATTAAACAATCTAAACAAAACACAAACAGAACACATTCTGCTTTTAGTGATATAAGACATTTTTACTTCAAATGTTTCAAACAAAATTAAACTAAAAATAAATAAAAAGTAATCTGTAAGCAAGTAATCTGACTAGAACTATATATATATATATATATATATATATATATATATACAGTGGCGTAGCCAGAAACATGTTATGGGGGGGGGGGTTACTAATATTAATCAATAAAGATAATACTATAATTTGTATAAAAAATAAAGAGCAATAAAAATTATTTTTATAAAAATGAAAGTAAAATAACATATTTCGTATTTCACATACGTATGTTTTTGGTCGTTCAGGTTCTTGGGGGGGGGGTTCAACCTCTCCTAACACCCCCCTGGGTAATCCAGACCACCCGTCTACCCCTTTTATAATGCAGAAGCTTGTCATATTTTAACGAAACGAAGGGCAATCTAACTGATATTGATGTGCACTATCAGGGGCGTAGCAAGACCTTTGTGGGCCGGTGTGCCACTGGGATTAAGGGGCCCCTCCTTACTCCTTGTATTGTTTAAAATTTTAATGTTCTTTTGGGTCATTTTAAGTACTAAATGTCATTTTAATTTTATGTCAGTTTGCGCCTTATTCGAAAAAAATTTTCAAATAAAAGTTGTTTTATTTTTATGATAATCAAAATTAATTAAAATTACTTTTTGTTTCAATGCAATCTGTATTTTCAAAATTAATAAATTAAAGTGAAATTCCTAAAGAAACAACTTGCCAAGAAATACATATGTATGTAGGTACCTAATAAAGTTGGCTTAACCATAGACAAGAAAGATGTGAATATTTTCGATTTAACAGTTCAGAAGATAATTTTAGGATAAACGTTTTTAACGCTACGTTAGATATTATAATTGCACAATTAAAAGATAGATTTTCAAGTTTTACGGAAATAAATAAATTATTTGGAGTAATTTTCGCAGAAAATTTAAAATAATTATATGATGTTGAAATAATTGATTTATGCAAACCTTTACAGAATATTCTAGTTCGGCATTTCAAAAACTTTGTACCGCTCTTATTTTGTTTTTAACATTTCCCGTATCAACTTCTAGCGCCGAAAGAACATTTTCAAAATTGAAACTTATTAAAACATATTTAAGAAACTCTATGGGGGAGAAGCGCTTTTCAAATTTGGCGATTTTAAGCATTGAAAATGGAAGAGCACGTAAATTAAATTTAAGTGAAATAATTAACATCTTTGCTTCAATGAAAGCGAGAAAAATTAAGTTTAGTTAAAGTTAATGAACTATGTTTGTAAACCTAAACTTTAAATTTGATTTGTACTGTATGTTTTTGTGTTTGTAAACTTAAAAGAATCTATGTAAATGTATTTATCTTACTATAATAAATTAATTTATATAATAAATGTATTTAATCCTATGAATGGTATTTTTTCCTCTCCTTTGTCCTTTATTTATTACAAAAAAAATAAAACAAACAATTAAAAACTCACCATTAATTATCAAACCAGAACAAATATACAAATCAATCAACATGAATCCAAAACCACCTATACTAAAAGCTCTACCCAAAATACACAAGAAAATTATACCTATCCGACCAGTAGTCAACAATAAACCGGCTCCAGCATATAAGCTTTCTAAAATATTAGCTAAAATACTAAAAAAACATAATGAACTTAGAAAACAAACAAACAATTCAAAACAACAAAGATCTTATAAACAAATTAAACAAAATAAAAACAAATCAAAATACACAATTATTATCAGCAGATATCACTAATTTATATACAAATATACCAGTTGATGAAACATTAGACATCATCAAAAACACTTTAGAAAACAAACAATATGATCAACAATACATAACTCAACTCATGAGCTTATTAGAAACAGTCCTTAAACAAAATTATTTTCAATTTAATAACCAAATCTACCAACAGAATAAAGGGTTAGCAATGGGTTCACCACTTTCTGGTATACTATCAGAAATATTTTTACAATAAAATAAAATCATGACAGATCTAAAACAAAAATTTAAAATACAAAATTGGTTTAGATATGTTGACGACACACTCATAATAACAGAACACCAAAACCCAAACAAAATAATAGACTACTTAAACACATTACATAACACAATAAAATTCACACTTGAATTCACACTTGAATTTGGTTAAATTAATTTTCTTGATCTCACACTAATAAAAACAACACCCAAAATAACTTATAAAATTTTCCGTAAAGAAACAACCACGGATACCATCATACATGCTAATTCAAATCATCCTACACAACACAAAATGGCAGCATTTAGAAGCATGCTATACAGACTTGAAACAACACCATTAAATAAAAATGACTACAAATCTGAATATAACATAATAAAACAAATAGCAACAAACAACGGTTACAATTTAAAAACCATACATAAGATACACAACAAAATCAAACATAACTTAAGCAATTCCACCAATCACCAAAAATCACAGAATAATAATGAAAAATGGGCAGTCTTTAATTATACAGGAAAACATACTTACACCTTAACAAAAATTTTCAAAAAACTTAACATTAAAATAGCTTATAAAACAATAAACACAACCAAAAACATAATTAGAAATAATATTGAAAAACATGATATATACAACAATAGCGGAATTTACCAACTATCTTGTCGTACATGTAATATGAAATACTACGGTCAGACAGGTAGAAAATTCTCAGACAGATACAAAGAACACATTCATTCCTTCAAATATAATAAATCAGATTCCAATTATGCTAACCATCTTTTTGAAAACCAACACGCTGCCGGAAATATAGAAGACATAATGAAAGTAATAAAAATAAATAATAAAGGACTAAAATTAAATATTTTAAAAAATTTAGAAATATACAAAGCCAAACTAAAAAATAAAATTATAAATGTCCAAATCAATAGCCAAACCGACACAATATTTAAACCAATAGCCAATAAGAAACAACATGCTAACAAATACAATAACAGCCAATCAAAAACAACCACGTTCCTTGGAACCATATAAAAACCGCAACACAATTCACACAAACCGTTCACTCGAGCCACAACACGGACCAAGATCAGAAAATCTGATGATGACTGAAAAGTCGAAACGCGTCATTGTTAAAAACAATAACGAACCTGATAAGGAATTTAATAACATTATAATTTATCTTTTGACATTAATAGAATTTAATTTACATTTACATAATGTTTGATAAAAGTAAAGTAAATAAAGATGTTATTATTTTATGCAAGTAGTTGGCCAGAGCCTAATTGTCATGTACCTTTAAAAACCTTGACATTGAGATTATTTACTTTCATTGGTGCATGACCGAAGAAACTATTTTTGCGCTTTTAGGAAAGCACCAGTTGCATTTGCGGTGGTACCTAGCAATTCCACCAACTGCATATCAATTTGATTATTTAATAGCGTACATCGACTAAAAGTGTCTTCGAAAACAATTTTACTCTAAACTTTGTGGATGATTTTTACCCTCTAAACCAAGCATGTCAAACTCGTAAATTTTTCTGGGCCAAAAAATAAAGGTTTAACTTTAGGTGGGCCGCAAAAAATAAAAAGTCTTATAATCATGGAATAAATTTATTTTAAATAGTGTAAATATTAGTTTTACTATCTATAATAAAATATAGGATTATAATTTAGTAATGTATTATATACATGTTTTATTGGAGAATATAAAGTGTTTTATATAAAAGTAAAATTTGATTTAACAAATACCATAGATATATTAAAATAGTTATCCTATTTTGTTATGTCTATAACTTCAATACTTTACTATACATTTATAATGTAATATAGACATGCACTCATCATACGTTTATTGATATAGTGTAGAAAAAGACAACTTATAATAATATATGCGTAGCTATAGTCAGGTGCAGTTATTTGAGTTTAAACTTTGCAGTGATTACGTTATAAATCTTTTGTTCAATATCTTTGTGTTGTTGTTATTATATCACAAATAATACAGCGTCCCTTACCACCCACATAGAGTTACAAAAATTAAACATTTTTATAAGTTATACAAAAAATTTTAATATTTTTATTTACTGTGTTATATGTACAATGTATGTATATCTATTTAATTTTTTTGTCTAGATAAGAATGTTTGGCGAAAGTTGCTTTCTGGTTAAATAAAAAAATATGTATATCAGAATAAAAATTAATTATAATTTTAAAATAATGTTTTTAGATACAAATTTTACAAAAAATAACAACATAAACACAGAAAAGCTATTCAATTTAAAAATATGTTAGAATAATAAAAATTATAATACAATTTTAGTTAAGTTTTTAAGTTAAAAATTCTAGTTTAAAATGTTCTTTCAAATATAGCAAACATATGTGTGAGATAGTGGCTTTGTAGATCTCGGATTTCAAGCATTTCCTAGAATGATAAAAGCGCGCGAAATGACATTTAACTTTATGCACCCCAATGACACTACCACAGTAGAACTATATTCGTTTGACTTGAATACAAAGTAATATTACACATCTGGCGAATGTGAGAGATATCTTGGCTTTTAGCTCATTCTTTATTTGACTTTTGTTCTAGTATAACGCTTTAAATAAAGTGATCTAGTTAGTGCATAAATAGTGCATTTTTTGTGATAATATTCTCCAGAACAGCAATTGGATTATTAATCTTATATACGCTACGTATTGGTGAGTGAGTTAGCATGTCAATTATATTACTAAATGCATGTATGTGTGTTGTATGAGGTGAATTCGCAGCTACCGCGAATTCATTGCCGATTACGATGATGTAATCCTACTATGTTCGCAATTCCTGGATGAACCGTTTTGCGAGCCAACTAAAGAACCCAATAAGTGTACACGCTTTTTTTGTTGTGGGTTAATTGTAGTTTGCATTCCTGGATGAACCGTTTGCTAAACTATTAGTGCCAGTGTTTGAAGTTTACATCCCTGGATGATCCGTTTGTAAACTACTGGCACTATTTTTAATTAAAGCTACATCCTGGATGATCCGTTGTAGCCACCAGTACTAGTGATTGCGTTGTGGTAGCAGCCAATAATTCTAGTCCAACGACCCGCCAACACTGACCTATCCTAACCAGTCTCATTATAGACAATTATACTAGATTAATCCATCAACTTGTGCCCTAATAAAATAACACCTGTGTTGATTAGATGATTGAGCATGATATACTAACTCATTTTCACTAAGCAAGTAGTTTATCGTATATATTTATTACAGGACAAATAAAGATAATTATTTATTATCATCTATTGCCTTTCGCACCCCTCTGCCGGCAACACAAAGGGTCGTTTCAACGCTACCCATTCGGACATCTGGTTTGACCTGTTAGTCGAACGTGCCCCCCTGCACCCCGAGTCTACAAGCTTGACTACACATACATATACAAGCTATAGTTTTAATTTAGTTTATTTTAGTAGTTTATTATTTGAGATTAATAATATTTTCATAAAATTAAGTATTAGTTAATACACATAGATATATATTCCAGTAATTATTTAGGACTACTATTTAATTATCATTTTTATTATTCTTTATTATTTATTAATTATTAGTATTATATTTTGTTTGGTCTTTTATTCGTCTTAATAAATATAAAAAAACATTACCTGTTATAAACACCATTAAAGCTTCAAATTCCGATTTGCTAATATATATATATATATATATATATATATATATATATATATATATATATATAGATATATATATCCACTTCTTTTTTACAGCTGAGTCATTCAGTAAACAATCGGTCACAACACATGATCCGTCGGCAATTGACAAAACTGCGTCTTGCGGCTTGGGTTTTTCAATCAATAGATTTTTTACACCATTTTTGTTATTCGCGACAAAAGCACAAAGAGCTGATCCAGTCATACTTGCTTTCACAACCGATATCATCCCATATTTTGTATGTGAGAGAATCGTCGCTGACTAATACACTTTTGTAATTCAATACAACTTTCACGATTGCCTCATAATTTAATAGTCGAGGTCTTACAGCTTTGGGTTTCATTTTGATAATTAATGTTGTCCGAACAAACGGAAGTTTAAGAAAAATTCGAAATTTTACAAGTACTATATCATAGGCAAGATTCACTTGCAATATCACTGGCAAATGTGGCGCGACTGCCGGCAGATCCTAATTAATAATATGTATAGCGCTCGGTTTAAAATAGTACCATACCAAAATAGAAAACAAAATTATATTAAATTTATTTATTAAATTTCATATTTTACAATATTTGTTTTATAACTAAATATGAAAAACTACATATATAAAAATACAAATATTATAAAGAAACCATAAACATCTTAATAAAAACATAATTAACCAAAAATTGATAAATTTATAGAAAATAAATAAATAAATAAAATTTAAAAAATCTAATATTTTCAATATAAAAAGTAATAAAAATTAATTAAAAAAAAAAAACATAAACAGTACTCATGAAAAAATATTAATACATACAACTAAAAAATTTATAATTTGAAAAATTAGTCAAACTGAGAAATAGAAAAATATATCAATTTTATATATATATATATATATATATATATATATATATATATATATATATATATTCAATTCTTTACTCACAAAAAATGAAGAACAAAAGCAATATTTGCTAAAAATTGTAAGCGAACATAGAAGGCTGAAACCAAGTTCCGCTAAATCGAATTTGTAAATATTATTATGGACTATTAACAAAAGATGTTGAATAAATAAAACTTTATATTAGCTCATTAAAATGTTTTAAAATTACTAATTATATTAATTAAATAAACAAAAACATCTGATTCCTCCAATATAATTTAGAACTATCGACTTACGTTGCTTACCCTTCGACAAGCCGACATCGAACGGGACCGAGTAAAACAGACAAGGGTATATTATACCAATGTCGGATACGGGAAGCTTAAAAAGCATATATTACACTGTCTGTAATGAAGTTCAGTTAACTAATTAAATATCAATTCACAATTAATTATTATTATTTTTAGTTTTACTTCGGAAAAGCATAAGTGCGATTTCTCATGTAATGTAAATAATTATTTTTTGGTAGATATATGTTGGTTTTAATTAAGAACATGTACATTAAAAACAATTTATATAACATGTATAAACTGAAAAACATTAAATGAATGATAAGGATACATGAAAGTATAGTTGTTTCAGCTATTATTATAAAAAAACTGAAATTTTAGCTCAAATAGCCAAGCAAATAGTTACGGTACTTCCGTAATACTCAACCGACGTTGACTTCAATCGTTCAGCAATCTTTCTAATACTGTTTTCAAATACTAAAACATGATTTATTGCATAAATAATAAATAGACGTAAATAAATATTAAAAAGTCTCCATAATCGATAATTTGTCGAAAACAATAACACGTTGTCGACTTGAGCGACCTCTAAATGTTAACCGATTTGGCTCAAATCCGGCATACTGCCATGTTTTTATGTATTGTAACATATACTAAAAGAAGAGCAAGAAATAAAAAAATATTTTTTTTTTGGCACAGTCTAATATATATATATATATATATATATATATATATATATATATATATCTATATATATATATATATATATATCTATATATATATATATATATATATATATCTATATATATATATATATATATATATATATATATCTATATATATATATATAGATATAGATATATATATATATATATATATATATATATATATATATATATATATTGTGACAATTTGACATTGTCACTTGTTTGAAAATTAAAATAATCCCGCTTACGAACGGTTACATCGGCCTAACCTCAATATGGAACTGATAAATATCGCAATTATTATATCCTTATTATTTTTATATTATTTCGGTGTCTTTAATAGTTGAATTGAACAGATTTATGATTTCAATATCATTAATTTAGAACTTATAAATATTTTGACAACTGTCATTGAGATTCCTGTGAACCACAAGAGATGGCGTTACTGACATATCGCTGAATATTTTACGTCAGCGAATTAAATTGTGTTTTCTAAATTCAGTAATTGTTTTAGAATATTTAATTATTATATCAACGAACAATATTATTAGTAACATTGAAATAAGCGAAATAAAATTCGTTAGTAGCCGTCACGTCCGCCTCAAACCTGTAGTGGGGAGATTCCATAAATATGTGCGTCGGCCTTGGTAGCGTTCTCTTCCGCTCAACCTTCGTCGACAGACGCTCTCTTGTTCAGAGCGTACTCTCTTGAACCGACGTCTTTGTTCCTGTTGCCGGAGTGGAATTGTTTTCAATGCGAATATGAGATTTTATTGTGTGAATATTTAGAATATTCAAGTTTTAGTAATTATAACGTTAGAAAATTTATGATTCCGGTGGGAATATTTCTATTTTATCGGTTGGAGAGCATATTTTATTTGAACGCTAGTATTTGCGTTGTAATATCGTCCATGTGGTTGGTGACGATTGGAATTTGGCATAGCTGAATACAAGTAGGTAAGCGATAATTGTGAAAATTAGAATCTAAATCTAGATCAAATTGTTTTTCTTTTGATTCATTTTTAAATTCACGTGACCTTGATCAATGACTTACGATTTATTCAGTCATGTTATTCAAATCTGTTTAGTTATTATTGTGTCATTATTCATTTGGATTAATGAACAATATTTTTAATTCTTTTAATAAGATATTTGATGAGAAAATAATTTGTAGTTCGAATTATTTTTATAGAAGAAATTTTCTAATGCTTTGATTTATAATCGATTAAGATTTATTGTTTTTGAAAACAATTTCACGACTGTCCCGATCCTGTATTATAGTTTATGTGTTGTTGTCCAATATTCCAAGTGCAATCCTATTATTGTAACTTGCATGTCGTAATTGTGACGTCATTGGGCTGCTGTGGATGATGTATTGAACCTGTGTGCGTGAGTTGATTGAAGCGTAGCGTCATTATTCTGCGCGCGTAATTCGGCTCGGATTAAAGTCCATTTTGATAGTCGGCCGTCTTCGTAAAGATAATTTTTTTGTGATATTGTGGAAAACGTTCTATTATGTTTGAGGCAAGAAGCCTGTTTTATTAGTTTTGAGTTTGGAACGTACCACAGCTTTCTTTCGGAGACATTGCTCGCGTAGTTTCGACTTGTAGTCTCGACCATAGCAACGAAAGACTTTCGCCGCACGCGTCATTAGCAAAGCAAAGCCAATTGTTGTTTGTAAAGCCAATATGTTACTTTGTAATTGTAATTTTATATTGAACTGTTAATTTATGATGAATCAGGACATTTAACTAGGTAAAGTTAACTTATTTTGTTTGGAATCGTGTGTAGTATATTTAGTTGCATACTGTCGAATTTTCATTGCATTGCGCTATCACATTCCTGATAGAATACGTTAAGTTCACTTAAGTCCTTTATTTGAGTTGTGTACGATCTCTAATTTTTGTACCATGCTGTTATATTGATGATTGTATGTTTGTATTTAATACCTCTGTTATTTCAAGTGTATCAACTTTTGTTTCAAGTTCGATTTGTTTGATTATATTACATTTGTTAGTTCGGATTATTCTGCTCTGCCCTCTTATGTTTAGGGACCAGTCTGTGACTTTCAAAGACGTCTGAGTGGGATTCAGTCGTATTAGCAGCCTCAGTCTATCTTGGAAGCCAAATTTTGGATCAGCCGCTGAATGAGATATACCATTATACAAATCGAGCACGAAGTAGTGACTGAACGATTTATGCTGAACGTACGAACGCCAATTGGGCATTATCCGATCTCGAGAGCGACCATTTTCTGGCAGTCTTCCTCAACTACCAAACCGCTACTGCGTAATGCGTACTGTCATCCCCTCAGCGTCTACGAAAGCTCAGAAGAAGATCTACTTTAGCTAGACCACCCGCTAACCAGCAGACGTCAAACAATCTGTCTAGATACACTATCACGAATGACATACATTTCTTTGTATTGAAAAAGAACAAGTAACTCTGTAGCGAATAAAATCAATCAATATAACGACTTATATTACAACTCATCATCAGGTATATTTTTTTATTTAATTAAGATATTTCATTTCCGAAACAAATTCTCGAAAAGACGAAAACAGTACCTATCCCGATAAGTTCCTTTTTGAGATTTGTCAAAGCTTCTCAATTTTGCGTCAACATTCCGCTTTGACTGGCGCCCACCTAATTTACCAACATCACAAAATAAAGTTCCTACCAACCCCACCTACGACCCAGCTCTCCTCCAAACAACTGACGCCGTGCCCATTATGGGTGACAGGTAGGATAAAAATCAGATGAATAAAATATTTCAAAATTTGAACACTTTGATAAAATTTAATCAACAACATAAATTTTAAATTCATCTAAATTGTCACAATATATAGATATAGATATATATATATATATATATATATATATATATTGTGACATTTCGATGAAGAAAATATAAGATGTTAAATTTTAAATTTTATCAAAGTGTTCAAATTTTGAAATATTTTATTCATCTGATTTTTATCCTACCTGTCACCCATAATGGGCACGGCGTCAGTTGATTGGAGGAGAGCTAGGTCGTAGGTGGGGTTGGTAGGAACTTTATTTTGTGATGTTGGTAAATTAGGTGGGCGCCAGTCAAAGCGGAATGTTGACGCAAAATTGAGAAGCTTTGACAAATCTCAAAAAGGAACTTAACGGGATAGGGATTTATTTCATTTTTCGAGAATTTGTTTCGGAAATGCGATAAATAATTAAATAAAGAATTACTTACAATTTTGTAATACCATGTAGTTATATTGTATGATATTTAGTACAGCATAATATACGTCATTTGTTTGATGTCTGCTGGTTAGCGGGTGGTCTAGCTAAAGGAGATCTTCTTCTGCGTTTTCGTCAGCGCCGAGGAGATGCAGAATGCATAGCGCAACAAAGCGGCGTGATCATGGAAGGAGACATCATGAAAATGATCGCCCTCGAAATCGGAATACGCCCCGCGGGCTTTAGTACGTCATAAAAATCATCCAGTCAATTATTCCTGCTCGATTTAGAGTATGGTCGATATCTGTCATTTGTTGATCCAAATTCGGTTTCCACAATTAACTGGTGCTGCTATACATCTGAATCTCGCTCGGACACCGTTGAAAACGACAGCCTGTTCATCTAAACATGAGGGGGCACAGCAGATTTATCCAGAATAATAAACATGATAAAATCAAACAAATCGAACTTGAAATAAAAGTCGATACAATCGAAATGACAACGATAAGCAATAGTTTCATACAATATCATCAATATAACAAATAAATGCAAAATCAAAATACTTTACAATTTACAATTTAAAGTACACAAATCATAAATCAACTCAAGCAACGTTAATAAATTTAGCAAACAAAATAAATATCAGATTACAAAATTTAAGCGATAATCACATAATTCAATTAGCAACAAAATGATAACAGCAGAATGATCTCATAATAGAAAAGTTAAACGATAATTGCATAGTTCACTTAGCCAACAAAATAAATAACAACAGTATAATCGCAAGATACAAAAGCTAAGTGAAAATAGCATAGTTCAAAACATGATACAAGTAAAATTAAAGTACTTAACTAGAAACAAAAATACATAACTCAAAGAAAATTTAGCAATACTAAAACAAAATTACTGAACAACATTTTCTAGCTAAATAAGTCAAAATTACTTGCTCACGACAAAATCTTCAATACAAAAATAATACAAATAAAGTGATGATTTGCTACTTACGATTTTCTACACGTCATTCATACAACAAAGAAAAGGGATCGCGAAGAGGGAACATAGAACATGGAACAGAGGGGGGGGGGGTCGCGTGCGCAAGAGAGACAAAACACGAAAGTACTTTAGCCGATCTAGACCGAATGTCTTTCCCGTAATTTGTAAATCCGGAAGCCAATGAACGCATTCTGATCTTATAGGAGTGGCCCACGAAAACATAGGGTATTTCACCGAGAATTACGACGTGGCCACCAAAAAATATACTCAAACAAAATATCATCACAGCCGATACAGCTTCTTCAGCCTAAAATTTAAGTGCTGTGATAATAGCAAAAATATACGATACGATAAATCAAAAAATCATCGCAATACGAACAATGGCGCGTGGCCTCAAAATAACTCGTATTGCAACAATCCCGAACTCTACAAAAGTTCAAACATTAAAACGTCCGTTGTTTTAATACGCGAATAAAATTATCAAATCCGTGCTCGCAGCACGGCACAAAAAAACTGAAGATCATAACGCGCTCTAGCGAGGGCTCGAAATTCACAAATACGGACAATGATACGCACTAAAGACTTTCACAAACGGAAAACGGGCAGGAAAATCTACCAGTATTTACAAAAGAAAGAAATGAGGATTGGAACGGGGATCTGTGCTGCTTCAAGGTTAATTTGTCAAATTAAAATTACTAATCATCAAATAACTATAACGATACAAACTCTAATAAATTGAACTCTACAAATCATAACTCAAAACAAAATAACTAACAAAATTATTCAAGAAAGAAATTGGCTTTACAAAAAAATACAAAACGAAATCAAATGTAAGTTGACCATCATTGTATTCACAAGAGCAAAATTACGTTACTAAAATAATCCAAATATCAAAAAATCTCATGAATAACAATTCAAACATAATACAAAATAAATAAATTGTCAACTTACATCGTTTCAAATCCAAACGAACAATTTCTGCCTTGAATATATTACTTTTCAATACCGCATGGTAATTAACCTTCAAATACTACAACAGACATAGCGAGACGGACCAGTAGTGGACAGCGCTCACCGGAGAGAGAGCGAATTCACCCGTACAAGCATATTTATGTGCCTGCTAATTTCACAATTTAAGTCAATATTGCCAATTTACTAAAAAGTAAATACTCTATAAAATTATCAGTTTTTATACAAAATTTGACCCGTGACAAAAAGTGTTTTTGTCACACAGCCCTTCCACCAAAAAAAAATTTTTTTTCTCATTTACAAAAAAATTTTTAAACTTTCCAACAAAGAAATATTCGTAACTCAATAAAATACTCAAATCAAAGAAAAACTAATCAATCAAAAAACTGTGAAATCTCATCTCACTCAGTGCACTATACAAAATATCAATCATTACTCAATCACATACAAAATAATATAAATCAACATCATAAATCAAATGAGTAAGTAGCAAATATAACATAATACAAATAATAAATACTCATCATAACTAAACATGAAATGTAAGTAGCAATTACAAAAAATAATCAGAACTACATAAATTTTCGAACTCAAATTCTCGGAAAAGTGAAAGGAAGGAATGGACTAATTCGAAGACAAAAAATCAATCAAAGCCCCACGTTGGCGAGCCAAAATTATGTGTGACATTTCGATGAAGAAAATATAAGATGTTAAATTTTAAATTTTATCAAAGTGTTCAAATTTTGAAATATTTTATTCATCTGATTTTTATCCTACCTGTCACCCATAATGGGCACGGCGTCAGTTGATTGGAGGAGAGCTAGGTCGTAGGTGGGGTTGGTAGGAACTTTATTTTGTGATGTTGGTAAATTAGGTGGGCGCCAGTCAAAGCGGAATGTTGACGCAAAATTGAGAAGCTTTGACAAATCTCAAAAAGGAACTTAACGGGATAGGGATTTATTTCATTTTTCGAGAATTTGTTTCGGAAATGCGATAAATAATTAAATAAAGAATTACTTACAATTTTGTAATACCATGTAGTTATATTGTATGATATTTAGTACAGCATAATATACGTCATTTGTTTGATGTCTGCTGGTTAGCGGGTGGTCTAGCTAAAGGAGATCTTCTTCTGCGTTTTCGTCAGCGCCGAGGAGATGCAGAATGCATAGCGCAACAAAGCGGCGTGATCATGGAAGGAGACATCATGAAAATGATCGCCCTCGAAATCGGAATACGCCCCGCGGGCTTTAGTACGTCATAAAAATCATCCAGTCAATTATTCCTGCTCGATTTAGAGTATGGTCGATATCTGTCATTTGTTGATCCAAATTCGGTTTCCACAATTAACTGGTGCTGCTATACATCTGAATCTCGCTCGGACACCGTTGAAAACGACAGCCTGTTCATCTAAACATGAGGGGGCACAGCAGATTTATCCAGAATAATAAACATGATAAAATCAAACAAATCGAACTTGAAATAAAAGTCGATACAATCGAAATGACAACGATAAGCAATAGTTTCATACAATATCATCAATATAACAAATAAATGCAAAATCAAAATACTTTACAATTTACAATTTAAAGTACACAAATCATAAATCAACTCAAGCAACGTTAATAAATTTAGCAAACAAAATAAATATCAGATTACAAAATTTAAGCGATAATCACATAATTCAATTAGCAACAAAATGATAACAGCAGAATGATCTCATAATAGAAAAGTTAAACGATAATTGCATAGTTCACTTAGCCAACAAAATAAATAACAACAGTATAATCGCAAGATACAAAAGCTAAGTGAAAATAGCATAGTTCAAAACATGATACAAGTAAAATTAAAGTACTTAACTAGAAACAAAAATACATAACTCAAAGAAAATTTAGCAATACTAAAACAAAATTACTGAACAACATTTTCTAGCTAAATAAGTCAAAATTACTTGCTCACGACAAAATCTTCAATACAAAAATAATACAAATAAAGTGATGATTTGCTACTTACGATTTTCTACACGTCATTCATACAACAAAGAAAAGGGATCGCGAAGAGGGAACATAGAACATGGAACAGAGGGGGGGGGGGGTCGCGTGCGCAAGAGAGACAAAACACGAAAGTACTTTAGCCGATCTAGACCGAATGTCTTTCCCGTAATTTGTAAATCCGGAAGCCAATGAACGCATTCTGATCTTATAGGAGTGGCCCACGAAAACATAGGGTATTTCACCGAGAATTACGACGTGGCCACCAAAAAATATACTCAAACAAAATATCATCACAGCCGATACAGCTTCTTCAGCCTAAAATTTAAGTGCTGTGATAATAGCAAAAATATACGATACGATAAATCAAAAAATCATCGCAATACGAACAATGGCGCATGGCCTCAAAATAACTCGTATTGCAACAATCCCGAACTCTACAAAAGTTCAAACATTAAAACGTCCGTTGTTTTAATACGCGAATAAAATTATCAAATCCGTGCTCGCAGCACGGCACAAAAAAACTGAAGATCATAACGCGCTCTAGCGAGGGCTCGAAATTCACAAATACGGACAATGATACGCACTAAAGACTTTCACAAACGGAAAACGGGCAGGAAAATCTACCAGTATTTACAAAAGAAAGAAATGAGGATTGGAACGGGGATCTGTGCTGCTTCAAGGTTAATTTGTCAAATTAAAATTACTAATCATCAAATAACTATAACGATACAAACTCTAATAAATTGAACTCTACAAATCATAACTCAAAACAAAATAACTAACAAAATTATTCAAGAAAGAAATTGGCTTTACAAAAAAATACAAAACGAAATCAAATGTAAGTTGACCATCATTGTATTCACAAGAGCAAAATTACGTTACTAAAATAATCCAAATATCAAAAAATCTCATGAATAACAATTCAAACATAATACAAAATAAATAAATTGTCAACTTACATCGTTTCAAATCCAAACGAACAATTTCTGCCTTGAATATATTACTTTTCAATACCGCATGGTAATTAACCTTCAAATACTACAACAGACATAGCGAGACGGACCAGTGGTGGACAGCGCTCACCGGAGAGAGAGCGAATTCACCCGTACAAGCATATTTATGTGCCTGCTAATTTCACAATTTAAGTCAATATTGCCAATTTACTAAAAAGTAAATACTCTATAAAATTATCAGTTTTTATACAAAATTTGACCCGTGACAAAAAGTGTTTTTGTCACAATATATATATATATATATATATATATAGATATATATATATATATATATATATATATATATATTTATGAGTTTTTTTTTATGAGTTTATGAGTTTATAATGAGTTTATAAAAAAGTATAAAGAATACGAAATACGCCGAATCTTTGCCGCCAAATTAGCAATTTTTTATAATTTTTTTTTGGCCTTACGGAGGATAAATTTGAAAAATATATACATGAAATGCACTTTTTAGAGTAAATTATAAATTGCTAAAAGAAAATTAGTGGACGGGACTGTTATTAAACATCTATTCATTATTTATTTATAATTTACAATTTACAGTAATATAAAGTATAGTTCTTTAACACTCGTGGAAAAATATGTGTTTGAATGATAATTTTGATGCTTTGAGAGAGAGAGAGAGATATGTATAAACATACAGTGTGTATGTTAAATGACAGTAGAAAAAGAAAAGAGAGAGAGAGAACGTGAGATAAACAGAAATAAAAATGACATTTGGTTGCCTTGGTAACAAGAAAGATAAAGAGAGAAAGAGAGAGAGAGAGAGAGAGAGAGATAAGGGGAGATATGTATGACATTGTAAATGGTACAGTATAAACATAATGTGTATATTATATTGAAAGTCGGAAGAGAGAGAGAGAGAGAGAGAGAGATAAACAGAGATAAAATGACATTTGGTTGTCATGACAACAAGAGAGAGAGAAAGAGAGAGAGAGATAAAGAGAAAGAGAGAGAGAGAGATAAAGAGAGATATGTATGACATTGTAAATGCTACAGTATAAACATAATGTGTATATTAGATGAGAGTAGAAAGAGAGCAAAAGAGAGAAAAAGAGAGATATGTATTTTATTGAGTACATTTATTTCTTAGACACATTGTACATTCTTAAAGGTCGCGCGCGTGCGCGCGCCCCATAGAACAATAGGTAAATGTAAAATTTGTATATAAAATTTTGAGACACATTGTATATTACTGAATACTGAATACTGACAATCTCGTGCTTAAAATCATGTAAAATCATTGAAATCGCTCTTAAAATCATATAAAATTCTTTCAATCGCGCTTAAAATCATGTAAAATTATTAAAATCGCTCTTAAAATCATATAAAATTCTTTCAATCGCTCTTAAAATCATCTAAAATTGTTAAAAATCGTGTCTGTGTGTGTGTATGTGTGTGTATTTGTGTGTGTGTGTGTGTTTATGTGTATGTGTGTGTAATATCGCATTCAAAAATATAATATATCTATGTAATAAACTGAGATAGCTATGAAAAAAAAAAGAATATCACTACCAAATTGAAAAATGTCAAATTAATATAACGAAAAATGATAAAAATACCTTTTATAGAAGAATTCCCCAAGAGAATATCATCGTGCACCATTTAGCAGGTACGTTTAGCCACAATTTAATATGCGACAACTTAAGATTGGCGCATTTTTACCGCCCGAAATCGTATTTTAATGTCAACCAGCGATAGCTCCCTCTCAACATAATAATCATTGCTTTTTATATAACATAATATACTATTATATTAGAAATTAAATGCCCATAAATAATATAAAAACAATAATAAATATTTTTATTTATTAGATATTACATTTTCTTATTTTTGTAAATAGATAAAATGTTAGAAAAAATCTAGGCTGGTTATAATGTTAAACGATATATTAGTATAAATTTATAATGGAATATAAAAACAGTTTTAGGTTTAAATTCTGTTAATTATTTATATAAAAACGACGTTTTCACGAAAGCTAAACGCTCGTCTTCATCAGGTCAAAAATTTATCAATGACATAAGTAAATGTCATTTATGTCAATAAATTTTTGAGCTGATGAAAACGAACATTTAGCTTTCGTCAAAACGTAATTTTTATGTAAATAATTAACAGAATTTAAACCTGAAACTGTTTTTTATATTAATACTATAAGTTCGGAAAAAGAGTTTGGGTATATGGCGTGATTGTATATGTATGTATATAATATATAGAATAACAAATAATCATGAAACAACAAACGGTCAACATTTAAAATCACTAGATAACCTACCGCGAATTATGAATTAGTTTTCTTGTATTGTGTCGTTACAACAATAAAAAAATAATCGTTTCTGTTTTGTTTGATTCGGAATTGTACAGACAAGACGCTGACCTTGACTGATAATCAAATCCTATTGTTGTCCCTGCAGTGTATTTTAAAATGTTTCTTAACTATTTCTTTATAAGCCGCCGCAATGAATTATTCAACACAATCAGGAACAAAATTTGTAACAATTGAAACGGATTCACAAACTAAAAATTTAAAAAAATGTCAAACAACGTTTTACAATGAAGTGTAGTGTAATATTGTTCCTGATGATGGCCTCAGTGAGGTCGAAATATCGAACCATATTTCAATAAAATAAATAGAACTATTGACTGATGCCCGAGTAGTTGTTTTATTTCTTATAATAAATTATATCTGACAAATAAACTGACTACATTTTAAACTATTTAATTGAATCTTATATAAAACTAGATGCAAATATATTTATAAAATATATTAAGTAAAATTACTTTTGTGTTATTAGGTTTGTCACCAAAATAATGACGTACAACGGAACTTACGATAATCGGACTATAACTAATTTGTTAATCTAATTAAATCAATCAAAATTAAATCAAAATCCAAGTTGAGGATGGCACAATTTGTTGCCGGAACGTTCAAAATTTAAATACAATTTAAAAGATATAAACTACAGAAAAGCTAATTTTATTTTATCTAACTACACATGGTCCATGAAACGCTTAAAATTAAATTGCAATAATTCCAAACAAATCTTTAAAAATTTTGTGAATACGTACTCGTATAATTATGTATATAAAGCTTTTATAATGAAAAGTGATTTAAAACGAGTTTACTAAATTTTAACAGTTTGTTAGGGAAATCATTTTGAGTGACGAATGCCATATGAATATAAGTCCTATTTTATCTAGTTGCGCAACTACAAAAAATTAAAGTGATTTATTAGTGCCATAATAAATTTACAAATTTAATTACAAGTTACCGTAGAAAAACAAAATAAAACAATCGATGCACAAACTGTTTAAACCTGACGTTTATTTAGCTTATTCATTTTGATGGTATACGTTTGCGTAGACGTCCGATGAGTAGTTGGAGTGGTATGATTGAGAGTGTTTTGCGTGAGCGAAAGTTTCCAAGTAGTTAGAATAAAAGAGCATGTATGAGAGGAATTATGAATGTGCATGAAGCGAAAGTTGCTTGTTTGGATATGAATATTTGGAGGAGACTGATTACGGAATGATAAAAAGAGTTTGTATCACACCCTGTTGGGTACATGGCATGATTGTGTATGTATGTATGTATTTAATTGCTGTAAGACAATGGATCGTTTTACTGCTACCGAATATACTTGATATTAAAGTTTTAAATGAATCATGAAAAGTTAGGAAATACTCCACTTTATATTCGACAACGCTTATGGTATCAACATGATGATACATCATCTCATTTTAGAAAACAAATAACCGCATGGCTAAATTTTACTTATCCAGATAGATGGATTGGACGTGGAGGTTCTGTCGCATGGCCAGCAAGATCCACAGATTCAAATCTTTTAAATTAATATTTTTGGAAACGTTTAAAAGCAGCTTGTGTACAGTGTGCAAAAAAACACTCGTAAACGGTTGATGGAAAAAATTATGGGGTAGCATTAAATCATATTCGTTATAATATTGACATGATTCGCATGTATCATTATTGTTTGATTCGTCGGTGTTATGCCTTTGTAGTACAATATAAAATAAATTTACTACTTGTCTATCGACTATTTTATTTTGTATTTCTAAGGTTACTTACTATTAAAACAGCTTGTGTACAGTGTGGAAATTGCTACATTAATGAACAATTGCTAAAAAGAATTATGGGTAGCATTAAATCATATTTGTTATAATATTAACATGATTCGCAAGAAATGTAAATGTTTCCAAAGAAGCCCCACCCTCGTTTGAATAAGTATATACAATGCTGTTTTGTTGTCTACGTTGATGTATGGAGTAGTGAATGTTGGGTTTGGTTGCAAAAGCATAAAAAATGAGATTTTTACGTGGGGTATGTGGTGTAAATAGGAGGAATCGGATACGAAATAGATTAGTGTATGATGAGTGTGAAATTGAACAAAATGTTGCAGCAAAAGTTGCAGTGCTAGTCAGTTAAGATGGTTTAGACATCTTGCGTGTTTAACATAGGTTTTTGCTAGTTTCATATATAGCGCGGTATAACTGCCTGGATCAAAAAAATATTTTTTTACGCACCCCCTAAAAAAAACTTTATTAATAAAGAAATTTTTTGAGCCAATTTTGTCAAAAAATATTGATATTAACTCGTGCTACACTCAAGTTGAAATTTAAATGGAGTGTAACATAGGTTTTTTTCAATTTCAACTTGAGTGGAGCACGGGTTAATATCAATACTTTTTGACAAAACTTAACTTTAAAAATTTCTTTTTTAATAAAGTTTTTTTAGGGATGCGTAATTTTTTTTTTATCGAGGCAGTTATAACACACCATATATGAAACTGTCCAAAACCTAAGTAAACTACATTTAAATTTCACCTTGAGTGGAGCATGGGTATATATCAATATTTTTTGATAAAATTTGGCTCAAACAATTTCTTTTTTAATAAAGTTTTTTTTAAGGGGTGCGTAAAAAAATTATAAAAAATATTTTTTTTGTGGACCACCCTCATATACATATATATATATATATATATATATATATATATATATATATATATATATATATATATATATACCGGATGTTCGTTCGTCAAATTCGTATGGGCGTTTAACATGTAAATTCGATAAATTACGATATACATTTGTGTAATAATTAGAAGTTACAATTTATAGTTTTACATCATCTTAAATTTGGTTTTAGTGACACAAAACCTATGATTTTAAATATGAAAATAATATTATTTTTCATAATAAAAAAGTTATCATTTTTATTATCTCATAAAAGCATTCCGTGGCGTGGGTCACCTTTCTTGGCACTGCTTTCTGAAATGCATATATATATATATATATATATATATATATATATATATATATATATATATATATATAGATGTAATTATTTATTTTATATTTATAAAGTTAATTATAATTACACTTAAATTTTGCAAGCAAATCCACTTATGGCTATCAAACACAGACGGTCTTGAACCTATTTAGCTATCACTTTTTCATTAAAATTAACTTATAAATACATATGTATTTTTCATTATAATAATTTTTATTGTAGACCTTTCACGTCACAAAATTAATTTATTGATTTTCTTATTATTTATACATGTTTATGCACAATAATCTAAATCTTAAAAAAGTAGTTTAAAAAAACATTAAATTGATTTGTCATTTCTAACTCCCGCCCTTCAACAAAGAGTAAGCGTGACAATTCAATGACGTCATATACTTCTGTTGTGGACCTTTCACGTCACAAAATTAATGTCGTAAAATTTCAAGAGTCTCATTGACGGATAAATCTTTTTGTTAATGGGGAAGTTTAGCGTGATTGAAGTTGAGTGTAAAACTATTTTTTCTCTAATATATATATATATATATATATATAGAAATTTAATGTAAATGATGGGTAAAACAGCCGATGTGGTTTTTTAAAAATCAAATACTCATTTGAAATTCACAAGCTTTCGGTACAATTCGTGCCTTTTTCAAGTGTGTGTTTTCACAGAGGATTTTTTGGTGTGTTGTTAAAATTGTTAAAATTATAAAAACCAAATACATATGTATAGTCAAAATTGTTAAAAGTTAAAAAATAAATAAATATATAGGACAATAGTCAGAGAATAAAACGTAGAAACACCTTGCTTTTTTCTTATAACGATAAAGTTCGTGGTGATCGTTCTTATTTTGAATAATGTATGTAAAAATTTTTTTAAGAACGATCACCACGAACTTTATCGTTATAAGAAAAAAGCAAGGTGTTTCTACGTTTTATTCTCTGACTATTGTCCTATATATTTATTTATTTTTTAACTTTTAACAATTTTGACTATACATATGTATTTGGTTTTTATAATTTTAACAATTTTAACAACACACCAAAAAATCCTCTGTGAAAACACACACTTGAAAAAGGCACGAATTGTACCGAAAGCTTGTGAATTTCAAATGAGTATTTGATTTTTAAAAAACCACATCGGCTGTTTTACCCATCATTTACATTAAATTTCCATATATTCCAGCCATAAACATTAACTTAACTATATATATATATATATATATATATATATATATATATATAAAATAATAACAGAAACTGCCATTAAAATTTTTAATAATTGTTTCATTTATTTGTTATTAACAATTTTTGTAAGGACATTACTGACGTCACAAGTCTATTGTGCGCAAGCGCAGAAAAGTTGGTGAGATATAATTTTGAATACGTATGTCGCAGTAAATGTTGATTTTTGTTGATTCGGTTACGCCCAGCCAATAGCTCGTATCGGTAACCATGGCAATGCATGTGCGTCTGATTCAGAAGTCGACATAAGTTTTGCGAAGACATTACTGACGTCATCACGACATGTTTTTGCATTTTTAGGCAATCTGGGCATCTTTGAGAAAAATGATAAATTAAACATCACTTTTTAATTCAAGTCCAACCAAATAAAGAAATAAAAAAAAATACGCTAAACTTCCCCATTACGGCTACAATAATTTAAAAAAAATTTGTTGGTTATGTTTATAGGTACCTATACAAGACCTTCCAATTTAAGTAACAAAAAAATGTGTAATAACGTATTAATTTTTTTTAAATTTTTGATTTTAAATTGCAATAATGTTAATTAGTGTAGAAGATAGAATGCAGCCTTGTTTTACACCGTTTTTAATATTATTATGTTTACTGTTAATATACCATTATGCAATACCTGATACTTGAATTAGTGTATACACTAGCCCGACCAGTGTAATAAATTATTATATTATTTTGGAATAGAATTAGCACTTTATTTCCATAAAGCACACTCTACACGGTTAATAATGTCAATAACAATCAAATTTACCATATTATAGATCATATAAAAAGTGAAATAAATTAATTTATTAAAGAATATTTGAATATTTTAATGTTTATAGGCAGAAATTGTGTATAATGACAAAGGTTATAATTAATTATAAGTGTCAATGAACAACAAATTGTCTTAAACAAATTTATTTAATACTTTATTTATTACATGAAATTAGTTACAAAATTTCACTACTAGTTACTAAAGTTATATTTATGGGATTTTAAAAATGTGTATTACAATATTTCTAATTGAATAGTCAATATTTATTTAAATATTTCAAATATTCAATAGAATGAAAATCGTGGTATATTAATTATACCAAATGTGTTATAGAGAAAATATTAAATAATTTATGGTATATTTGTCTTTTAAATCAGCGCTATAAATTTTATATTTATCTAAATGTAGCAACATGCAATAGCATAAATTTTCAGTTTTTAATATTTAACAAACTCGAAATGTTATTAAATTTATTTCATTATTTATTAGACACTATTACACAACAAAAGTTATGTGCAATATTTATCGCTAAACATGTTCTAAAGTATAGTGCAAAAGCAATAATAAAATTATTGATCACAAAACGCAAAACTTAAGTGAGTGTTTGTAGAATTCCGTCGTAAAATACGAAATAAAAATTATTTTTTATAAAATCTTTGTAAAACTGCAAAATACGAATACGATGTGCGCATAACCTAAAAATGTATATTAATTATTTTTTAAGTACTTTAAGTGGTTACATATGTGTAAATTAACCAAAAATTTTACAATTGATTCAATGAAAAGTTGTCATTAGATTAAAATGTGGTTTTCTTTATTGAAAAGTTCATTTTGGAGAACAAATTGTGAAGTAAACAACTGCCGAAAGCATTGTGGTCATTACATACATACATACATACATACACAATCTCGCCTTGTACCCAAAAGGGTGTGGCACAAACTCTTTTTATCATTCCGAAATCAGTCGCCTCCAAACAATGCTATCCAAACAAGCAACTTTCGCTTCATCCACATTCATGCTCTTCTATTCCTACTACTTGGAAACTTTCGCTCACGCAAAACACTCTCAATCATACCACTCCAGCTACTCATCGGACGTCCACGCAAACGAATACCATCAAAATCATTCAAATATATCTTTTTAACCAAACGTTCATTAGACATTCGCTCAACATGGCCGAACCATCTTAACTGACTAACACCAACTTTTGCTACAACATTTTTTTCAATTTCACACTCATCATACAATAGTCTATTTCGTACCCGATCTCTCCTAGTTACACCACATACCCCACGTAAAAATCTCATTTCCACAGCAGTCATTTTCCGTTTATGCTTTTGCAACCAAACCCAACATTCACTACCATACATCAACGTAGGCACCAAAACTGCATTGTATATACTTAAACGGGCTTCTTTGGAAACATTTACATTCCTAGCAAAAGTTCCCAAAGCACCCAAAACCTTACAACCAGCATTTACTCTCCTTTCAATTTCACGATCAAAACGGCCGTCTCTAGACAGCAAACTACCCAAATACACAAATTCATATACCTGCTCTAAACGTGCACCATCAATATATACATTACATTCGGTCATCAAGTCACCCTTCTCAAAAACTAAAACTTTGCATTTATCAACATTCAACACAAGATTCATATCTTTACCAACAACATTAATTCTATCAATCATTCTTCTCAGTTGTTCATCAGATTCAGCCAAAACAACCACGTTATCAGCATACAAAAACGGTTATATTATATTCCGGGAGGTCCTTCGCGGTGGACAGCAAAACTCGCTTATTTGTTAACTAATTTGCTTACGATTTTTGTATTCTCTAACTTGTTTCGATCCAGATTTTCTTTTAACTGATGTCTTCCTTGTTTATTTAATTATTAAAGTACTAAAAACACAAGTAAAAACAACTTTTTGTTTAAATTGCCACCATTTTATTCCTAATTACTTAAAAAAGAAATCTGGATTGAGACAAGTTAGAGAGAACATGGAAGAATATGTGAAAAATATTGTATGCAAATCGTTTAATAAATAAACGAGTTCTGCTGTCCACCGCGAAGGACCTCCCGAAATGCAATATGACCGTTTTTGTGTTCACTACGATAACTTCAGCGGTTGTTGACCTCACAATTTGTTCTCTTTTCAATAAAAAAAAAAACGTATTTTAATCTAATGATAACTTTTCATTGAATCAATTGTCAAAGTTTTGGATTCATTTTACGACAACTATATGAATTATACAAACTCCAGTCAATGCTTCTATTGAAAGTGCAAAAAATCCTCCGGCCGTCATTACAATAGGTCTTTTACATCGTTCCATTATAATGATAAGAATCTTTCTAACTTCAATACTGCAACGGTACCATTCCATGTTATAGCAACTATCACTTATACTTGAACTCTAAAAATAAAAAAAACGAAAAATGCAATAAAAGTAATTTTATACTATCCGAATCAAAAAAGTTTATACAAAATTTTGTGGGAAGAAAAATATCTGAAACCAAAATTTACGTGTCTTACCTACACTGTAAAAACATTATGTAATTTTATATGTAATTTTGTAATTTCACATGTTTTGTGAATGTAATTTTTTATAAAAATGTAATATTACGTAAATTATGACAGTAAAATTATAAAATATTGTTATTTTACTGCTAAAACCTATGCAAAATTATATAAATTTAAGATATATTTTTTACAGTGTAAACTTGAATTGAACAAATCAAATACATAGTATGAATTACGAGAATAGTTTCAGAAATACCCGACCTGACGTATAAATGGCGGCTTTTGTTTTGAAAAGAATGACTATGGCAGAAAGTACCAACCTTATAAAACTTACATAAAGCATAAGTGAATCTAACATTAATTAGTATGATAGCACTGATTTAATTAAAATTTTCTTCTTTCAATAAGTTATTTTTTTTATACATTGAATTTTTTTTAAGAAATAGACTAGTAATTTGTTTTGTTTTTATTTTCCTGAACTTGTATATTTATATTGTTGTTTTTTGGTTTCCTCTGTACAGTTCGTTTTTCTTTATTCTACGACGCGTTTTGATCTTGCGATCATTATCACTTGATAGTGATAATGATCACATGAAATTGACCAGTGTTCGAAGAATGGATGGTGGAATGATTAGGTGAAAGCAATTGTCTAATTTACGTTTGGTTAAAAAATTTATTTAAATAAATTTGAAGATATACGTTTGCGTGGACGTCCGATAATTATGTGCGTGAGTGAATGTTTCTAAAGAATAAGAATTAAAGAGCATGTATAAGATGTATTATAAACGTGGATGAAGCTAGAGTTGCTTTTCTGGATATAAATGTTTGGAGAAAACTAATTTCAGAGTTTATGCCACACCATTTTAGGTACATAGCATGTGTATATAAGTATGTAAGTATAGTTTAAATTACTTACTTTAACTATAACTTGATTTCCATTCCAACAAAATAATGCTATTTCAAAGAATATGCCAATAAAATACGATAATACAGCTATACGTCTTGAAGTTGTATTTTTAACCTGGAATATTGGAGTTATTTTAAATTTAAGAGGGTCAAATTTAGAAAATAAATCTTAATTTAATAAAAACAATACTCCTAGATGGAGTACGATTAAAGCAAAACTAGAAACTATATTCTCAAAAAATTGATCAAATAATGTTTTTAAACAATATCGAATTGTACTGTCAGTAGCTCAAATTGTTAATACACATCCAAATAAGTGTTTTAGAGTTTATAATATATTTCAAATTCTTAAACATAATCAATAATAGTTAGGTAATACAAAGTTATTTTCCACTATTTATCAGAAATAGTATTTTTATTTTAAATTTTGATTTAGTTTTTTTTTTCTGTAGTAAACAAAAATACGAATTTCTGTTTTACTTCATATTATTACGTTCACCGCTTAGCTTCACATATATGTGACATGAGATTACCACCACAGAAAAAATAAAGTGAATTACAATAAAAAACTATTTAAAATAAATATTTTTTTAAAAAACTAAAAATATATATCACAAATACGTCACACGTAGATTTAATAATAATAGTTTATTAAATAGCTTTCGCTAGTAAATACAATACAAAGAAATATTACACTTAAAGATATTAATCAACATATTAACACAATTAATAATTTGCTTTTACCTTTCATGGTAAAATTTTTTCATTTCTAATTTAAATGTTTTTAAATTGTTAGTTGGTTTAATGTATGTGGGCAAGTTGTTATAATGTATTAACCCTTCATGAAATAAATTATTCGTGGCACTACCTTTATTCTTCTTGGAAATATAAAAATTATTAGCATCTCTGATATTATGTATGCTACTATTAATCTATAAATTGTCAATCAAATATTCTGGAAGTAAACCACGTTTTCTTTTAAATATAAAAATCATTGCCGACATTTCTAAAAAAGATTTAACATCTAACTAATTTAGTGTTATCAACATATTGCTAATGGATTCATATCTATTACAACGCAGTATTATTCTCATCATTCTATTTTGAAGTAACTGCAGATTATGTTTACTACCCTCATTACCAATATATTATTGTTGCACAGTATGTAAAATGGGGTAGAATTATAGTATTATATATTAGAGTTAGAGTCCAAATTGAAACAAAATTTCTAAGTCTGCAAGAAATTAATTTTCTTAGAAATTTTTTTGCATATAAAATTTAAATGAACATCAAATTTTAATTTGTAGTCCAGAATAACTCCCAAATATTTAATTGACTCAATAAACATAGCAGTGTTATCAATATTAATACAAAATTTTCCTTTATGGTGGAATATTGCACTGATGATGTTAATATTATAGCTGTAGTTTTATTAGTATTAAGCTTTAATTTATTAAAATTTAACCAATTAAATAAATTATATAACTCATTATTTAAAGTATTGAAAATATCAGTAGCATTATCACTAGAAAAGTAAGTTAAGGTGTCATCAGCAAACATTTTAATTTTACACTTTTGTAATACAGATGTTATATCATTTATATATAAAATGAAAAGTAAGGGACCCAATACACTGCCTTGAGGTACTCCAACATCATTAGATAGTATTTTTGAAAAGTGTGATCCTATTTTTACACTCTGACTTCTTCTATTCAAATATGACTTAAGCAATGTCAAGACAGTGTCTTGAATGCCATACCCTTTCAATTTAGTCAATAATATTTGTTTATCTATGGTTTCAAACGCACTTTTAAAATCTAAAAATAAGCAACAAATAGTTAGATTTTGGTCTCAAATTAATTTCCATTAAATAATTAAAAAATTTAGTACTGTTTCACAGGAATGTTTTTTCCTAAAACCCTATTGTTGGCTCACTAATATGTTGTTATCATTAATATATTTTAACAATTGATTATATATAATAATTTACAATTTTTTTTCAATTGATGCCAACATATTTAATGGCCTGAATTCTTCAATTTTTGGAATTGGCCTAATAAATTTAGAATAAAAAATGTTTACGTAGGCTAACATGACATATATTTGTCATTTCAATTTTATTAGGTCAGTTTCTGGTGGTAACCCCAAAAACACTTTCAGTGGTGAACGTGCTAAATATTAAAATTTAAATAAAAACAATAATATTTTTTTAAAATAAAATGCATCTTACGACAAGAATCTCAAATCCAGATAAGCACAATACGAATCCCGTAGTTAAAAATTGAGCGAAAAGTACAGCAGAAAATATTTTCTGTATATCTCTCAATAACCTAAAACAAAATTATTTATTTAATAATATAGATGCACTCAGGGCCGGATTAACCTTTTGTGGGGCCCTAGACATTTTTTTTCTCCGGGCAAAAATAATAGGACTTTATTGCGTAAAAATACATAAAAATGAAATTTGACCGACTGCAGACCGGGCCCTTTGTATGCGGGCCCTAGACATTTGTCTTTTTTGTCTAGGCCATAATCCGGCCCTGGATGCACTTTCTGAATAGAATGAACAGAAAATGTTTGTAAATCGTGTCAAAATGTAATAATAAATCTTCTGAAAAATCTAAAATATTTTTTATAATTTTTGTAACTATAATATGTAATTATTTATATAAGATTTAGAGAAAGAGATACAAATTTTAGAGGCATGTAGTAGTATTTAATATACACGAGTCTGCAAACAAATTATTTTCAAAATATCTTTTATTGTTGCTAGAACAATAACATAATTTTCTTAATCAATTTAACAAATTAATAATTACTAGATGAATCAAGATAACGTCAATCACTGTGATGGCACTGAGTTAAATAAAATTTGGCATCCATTACTTTAAAATCTCTAAAATTTTATGATCTATTTACTTATTTGTTATCTCTAGTAACTTGTTTCTATGTTCTGTTATTTACTGTAATGTCATTTGTATCATTTATCCTGATGAAGACGAATATTCAGCTTGTCGAAGTGTCAATTTTAAATAAATATTAATACAGAATTTTAATCTAAAGTAGTTTTATTTTAATTAATCGATTATTTATCACAAAAAAAAAACACATTTATTGTACAATTTAATTTTTTTTTAAGATATCTGAATTGTTTTTCCATGTCTATCTTAAAAATATAATTTTTATACTTTCAAAAATAGCAGCATTATTTAGAAATGTCTTGAAACATTGCTCAATTTATTTTTGTAAATTTTTAAGTTTATTTACATTTACCATGTTTATTTACCACTTTTTTAACTCACTATACAGGGTGATTTGTAATTAATTGGAAATATTTTAACTGGAGTATCCTGGGCTCAGAATATGAAGATTTGACCCAAAACACTTAGATAAAATGTGGCTCCTTACTGAGCTACAGGGTGTTTTATTTAAAAATTTAAAAACGATTTTTGCCCAGTACTTAAAAACTATTTGACGTATCCTTATCATATTTGGCAGAAAGTGTAGGTACCGTACACCATACTAAATTATGTTAAACAAAAGTTTCTGGCTAGTGCCAGTGGCGTACAACAGGGGCAAGTGAGAGGTTGATCCTTCCTAAATTCTACGCCACTGGCGGAATTGTCATTTTAGCACAATTTTTCGATTCTCCAGTACTTTCTGTGTAAAAAACATATTCTTTCTTCGTAACGATAAAGTCACTATTTTTCGAGATATTTAAAGTTAAACATAAGCTGCATCCTTGGGATTTTTTCAAAATTTGCTCAAAAAAATCTGAAAAAATTCAGTAAAATAGAGAAAAAAATTAGCTACATAATAACTAAGTAACTTTTTTCTCTAACTCATTCTGGTTTGGCAGGAAAAATTATTGAAAATAAAAAATTGAAATGTAAAAAATATTAATTTTCAATAATTTTTCCTGCCAAACCAAAATGAGTTAGAGAACAAAGTTACTTAGTTATTATGTAGCTAATTTTTTCCTTTATTTTACTGAATTTTTTCAGATTTTTTTGAGCAAATTTTGAAAAAATCCCAAGGATGCAGCTTATGTTTAACTTTAAATATCTCGAAAAATAGTGACTTTATCGTTACGAAGAAAGAATATGTTTTTTACACAGAAAGTATTGGAGAATCGAAAAATTGTACTAAAATGACAATTCCGCCAGTGGCGTAGAATTTAGGAAGGATCAACCTCTCACTTGCCCCTGTTGTACGCCACTGGCACTAGCCAGAAACTTTTGTTTAACATAATTTAGTATGGTGTACGGTACCTACACTTTCTGCCAAATATGATAAGGATACGTCAAATAGTTTTTAAGTACTGGGCAAAAATCGTTTTTAAATTTTTAAATAAAACACCCTGTAGCTCAGTAAGGAGCCACATTTTATCTAAGTGTTTTGGGTCAAATCTTCATATTCTGAGCCCAGGATACTCCAGTTAAAATATTTCCAATTAATTACAAATCACCCTGTATACAGGAGTGCAAAATAAATGATAAAATATATGTAACCTTTCATGTCCTGTATTGAAAAATTATTCTTTTGTTTTGAATATTTTACTGCAAACACAACATTTTGAAACAATTTTTTAAATTGATATTTTAATTGCACATATCACCATTACAAACTTTAAAATATGAGATTAATTAAATAAAAAAATTTTGCATATATGAATGGTCTTCTTAACTCACTAAATATTTACAAAGTTTCATTAAAAATTCAAAATATATTTTTTCCCTTAATACAGCAAACTAATAGCAGTGATAGAAAAAAGATTAATATCCATTGGATAGATAAATATAATTTGGTGTTGGTAAATATTCTAACATAAAGTATTTTAAAGTAATTTGTTTATAATTTGTAATAATTATTTTGTCTTTCTACATAAAATTGAAATTTTACTAAAACTGTACAGCGCCCAACTTATTATAACAGGTCTGTTTCGATTACACAAACTTTGAGCGAGAGAAAACAAAAATTAAATATTTCGGTGTAGTAATAGATAAATGGATAATTTTAAGGATCTAATTTTTTTTCGAGAACTTTTTTAAATATTTTTTTCAAAATTTTAATAAACATATCTGCAATTTTTTCTGTTTAAGTTGTCTTTTACCGGAAATGATATTAGTACTTCCGCCTAATGTATTTTTAATTTCTAGAAAATCACCAATAATTTTGTAATATTAATTTTCAAACAGCAAATTATAATTTTTTTCCTATATTATTTATTGGTAAGACCATTATACAGCCTCATTCAGAGTAAGCGCCTTATTTTTTTTTGCCACAATATGGGAACTACTTTTAAAATATTTGGCAGTAATATGTTTCAGGACATTCTCTACACGATGGTGATATCAGATTTTCAATTGGATGAATTATTTCAAAATGGCGACGTTCAACTTTTTTTTTTTTAATGAGATGCCATATTTTTTTATTATTATTGAGATCCTAAAAACATTCTTTTTACGATAGTATTTTGTTTTTCTTAAAAATTCATTTCTTTCCCTATCAAAAAGCAAACTAACATTTTAATCTAGTAGTGCATGAATGTTTTACATCCGATGTTATTTTTGTCCAAATATCAAGTAGCGGTAGACAAACTAGTTGTCAAACGTCAAACACCACCATTGGACGAAGTTTCAATTTATGTATTGAAAAAGAAGGAAAACATTTCGAGCAATTTTTGTAAATACCTAATTTTTATTTGATGTAAATTTTTAATTTTGAGTTTCAAAAAGTAGATGTAGATGAGAAAATAAAGTTTAATTGTTTCTTTTGTGTCTACCGCTACTTGATATTTGGACAAAAATAACATAACATGCGCTACTAGATTAAAATGATAGTTTGCTTTTTGATAGGGAAAGAAATGAATTTTTAAGAAAAACGAAATACTATCGTAAAAAAAATGTTTTTAGGACCTCAATAATAAAAAAAAAATTATGGCATTCCATTAACAAAAAAAAAATTGAACGTCGCCATTTTGAAATGATTCGTCCAGTTGAAAATCTGATATCACCATCGTGTAGAGAATGTCCTGAAACATATTACTGCCAAATATTTTGAAAGTAGTACCCATAGTGTGGCTAAAATAAAATAAGGCGCTTACTCTGAATCAGGCTGTATATATACCTGTAAATATCAATGCCATAGTTTATTTCTTTTAAATCTTGATAATTTTTAATTTTGAGGAAAATAAAAATAATAATTTGTATTGATACTTACATAAGGAATTTTAAAGTTTTAAAATAATTAATTTATTATTAAAAACACAAACTGAGATATAAAAATAAATATCCGTTTTAAGAAAATACAAAAAGTTCTATTTAACCAAAGTTATATATCGGATAGTATTGGAGATTGTAATGGTGGCAGTTAAACTAATAAATGTATTACTGGATTATTGCCAAATGATGTTGAATACACTCTGTTAAAATATTTCGGACGAATTTATCTGTTTCTTTTCTTAATAATTCAACGTAGGTATTTTTCAACGATATTTTCAATTTGCAATTTTTGCTGGCGTCAAAACGCAAAACTTGTATTTGGTTTTCAGCATTTTCTACAACATTTTCTAATTTATGTTTAAGTAAATCCATTTGCGAACAACCAATATTCATAAAAATGCTTGATAATAAATCGATATGTATATGTCCAATAATCTGAATGAAAAAAGACACTATTTGAAAAGAATACGCTAAAAAATAATTTAAATGAGATTGTTTTATATCAAACGGAAAATATCCTAGAACTGGCAAACGTATATCTTTTTCAAATAAAGGAGTAAGGAAAAAGAATAAACCACAAAGAACGCAGCTCCCAAAATATGATCTTGAGTAGAATCTTGCCATGTTAGACCAACGTTTTACAAGTATTTCTTTTCTCGGTTCATATGTATGAAATATCGGATTATGTAATTGTTTCAAAAGATTAGCAAAATCAGACCGTTTTATTGTAAAAACTGTTAATTTCATTACGTAGAGGAAATTAATTATCCAGACAAACAAACATTCTTCAACAACTAATAGATCTTTACGATTTTGTATAATATTAATTGTTAGAGACAGACACAATGAATAAGAAATAACGTAGGTAAAGATAAATGAGTATAAATAGTATAACCATGAATATTTTGACTTATTTATAGGCCAAACACCCAAAATCATTAAGTAAAATTTTGGTATATTTAAAAATGCATTCATGCAACCTATCTCGGTTATAGTATCGAAATACATTTTTGTTTTTCACAAATTTATCTAACGAACAACTTTTTAATACTGTGCATATTTCTTATTAAACATTTTAATTGAAACTCTAATTAAAATAAACATATAGTATAACACATTCAATTATTAACGTTTATGTCAAGTTTCATTTTAAAGAATAAACTACAATTTATGACTAACTACAGATAATATTAAACCAGGTTAAATTATTTAACATATTTCTTTGTGTGCACTTATAAAACTTATGTTTGTGTTTCATTTCAATTAACCATCTATGTATTAAAAATGTAAGAACTACAATATGTAGTTTTAAATAAATAAATTACATAAAATTTAGGTCATTACTTATAAATTATAATAAATATTAATGTCAAAAGATAAACTTTTGCTCTTGGGCCTGAACTTGCGTTATGATTAATTATAACTAATTTATATACAAATATATCAGTTGATGAAACATTAGACATCATCAAAAACACATTAGAAAACAAACAGTATGACCAACAATACATAACTAAACTCATGACCTTATTAGAAATAGTTCTTAAACAAAATTATTTTCAATTTAGTAATCAAATCTACCAACAAAATAAACGGTTAGCAATGGGTTCACCACTTTCTGATATACTATCAGAAATATTTTTACAACATTTTGAAAATAAAATCATGGCAGATCTAAAACAAAAATTTAAAGTACAAAATTGGTTCAGATATCTTGACGACACACTCATAATAACAGAACACCAAAACCTACACGAAATAATAGATTACATAAACACATTACATAACACAATAAAATTCACACTTGAAATTGAGAAAAACAACCAAATTAATTTTCTTGATCTCACACTAATAAAAACAACACCCAAAATAACTTATAAAATTTTCCGTAAAGAAACAACCACGGATACCATTATAAATGCTAATTCAAACCATTCTACACAACACAAAATGGCAGAATTTAGAAGCATGCTATACAGGCTTGAAACAACACCATTAAATAAAAATGACTACAACTCCGAATATAACATAATAAAACAAATAGCAACAAACAACGGTTAAAATTTAAAAACCATACATAAGATTTATAACAAAATCAAACATACCTTAAGCAATTCCATCAAACACCAAAAATTGCAGAATAATAATGAAAAATGGGCAGTCTTCAATTACCTATACAGGAAAACATACATACACCATATCAAAAATTTTCAAAAATTTAACATTAAAATAGCTTATAAAACAATAAATACAACAAAAACATAATTCAAAATAATATTGAAAAACATGATATATGCAACAATAGTGGGATATACCAACTATCTTGTCGTACATGTAATATGAAATAATGAACCTTGAGCAAATAAATGTCCATATTGTCATTGTGAAATTTAATATAATAATACTCAAAAATATTAGATTTTATATTTTTCCCAAAATTTCACAAGTTACTCAGTCATTGAATCGGCTTGTTAGGCTATGCATCAATGATCAAAGCACCGTACTGATGAGACCCTATAACAAGCCGATTCAATGACTAAGTTACTTGTAAAATTTTGGGAAAAATATAAAATCTCAATATTTTTGAGTATTATAATATGAAATACTACGGTCAAACAGGTAAAAAATTCTCAGACAGATACAAAGAACACATTCATTCTTTCAAATATAATAAATCAAATTCTAATTATGCTAACCATCTTTTTGAATACCAACACGCTGCCGTAAATATAGACGATATAATGAAAGTAATACAAATAAGTAATAAGGACTAAAATTAAATATTTTAGAAAATTTAGAAATATACAAAGCCAAAATAAAAAATTAAATTATAAATGTCCAAATCAATAGTCAATCCGACAGAATATTTAAACCAATAGCCAATAAGAAACAACATGCAAACTAATACAGTAACAGCCAATCAAAAGCAACCACGTTCCTTGGAACAATATAAAAACCGCAACACAATTCACACAAACTGTTCACTCGAGCCACAACACAGACCAAGCTCAGAAAATCTGAAGATGACTGAAAAGTCGAAAAGCGTTATTGGAATTTAACAGAATTTAATAACATTATAATTAATAACACAATAACATTAATACTACAGGCTTACAATATAAAACATTAAAATTATTTTAATTTTCTTAGTCATTTTTGTAACTTATTTAATAATTATAAATATTATAATATACATAATAATCTTGTTTATAAAAATACAAAAAGTATTTGAGAAACATTACTTTATATACCCTAGTTACCACTTTGACTGCAAGGAAAAGTGGTATAGCGTTTGGTACGGTGTCTGTAACATTTTCAAAAAAAAAAATTTGTATATAGAAATCCATCATATAGCCTCTAGATGGCGAATCCAAACTTAGTTTATGTGGATGTATGGATGTGCGTCGTCAGCTCGCTCGGTCGTCAGTCAAAATTTTGTGATTGAAACTCCTCCTAGACGGTTCAACCGATTTTAATGAAATTTTCAGGATAAATTTTTGTAGTACTCAAGATGGTCATGTGCTTTTATTTTTTCCAGTGATGCCAACTTTCCGAGAAAAAAATTACTAAAGTTTTTAAAAATTTATATTGGCTACATTATTTATCCGCTTTTGATTAAGTTTTTAGAAAAGATTTTTATAATGCTCCAATTAATTATATAATTTTATTAATATCCAGTGTTGCTAACTTTCCGAGAAAAAATTAGTAAAATTTTTAAAAATTTATTATGGCTAGGTTATTTAACCGATTTTACTCAAATTTTCACAAAATATTCTCCTGGTATTCATATAATTTATGTAATTTTAACAAAATACAGTTTTGCCAACTTTCCGAGAAAAAAAATTACCAAAATTTTTAAAAATTTATTATGACCACTGTCTTTAACCGATTTAAATCTAATTTTTATAAAAGATTCTTTTAAATTATGCAATTTTAACAAAATGCAGTATTGCCAACTTATCGAGAAAAAAATCACAAAATTTTTTAAAAATTTATTGTGGCTACATTATTTATTCGATTTTGATCAAATTTTCAGAAAACTTTCTCTTAGTGCCCACATAAATTATAATTTTAATAAAAATATTGTGTTACCAACTTTCCGAGAAATGTCAAAGTGGTCTATATATGGGTTTACCCATATATTTATATTTTTGTTATATTTAATTTTGATTTTTGGGTAAGTAAGAATTCAGTTTGCCTAAACAGAAGTATTATTTTAAAGTGTATAATCCTGCAGGACATACAATTTTTAATAAAATCATATGTGTGAATTGTTTGCTAAAAAAATAAAATTAAAATGGTGAATCTTTAATTTTAAATTTATACTTGAAAATGGTTGAAACATTTGTAGATTTTATTATACCATAGGATTTATCTAGAAAAATTGGAGAATAAAAATCTAAATGGGTTACAATTAACTATAATAACGTAGAAGTTAATTTCGTAGTTGATTACATTCAACTGTATGTTTACGATTTTTAATAAAATACATAAATTTAGAAGTTTTTCAGGAAATTTTAAATCCACGACAAAAACACATAATTGAGTAACTTTTAGATTTAATCTTAATATTAAAAAAGAAATTAACTAAATACATCATATACAATGAAATTTTAAAAATACAAAAATTTATATTTAAAAATTATTTTCGTAAATTGACTTTTACTGATAAACTTACAAAACATATCTACTTGTGGTACATTTAGATTTGCAATCATATTTTCTTAATCACGAAATACATTTACGGATAAATTTATAGTCAAATATTATCAAAAGATAATTGTGTTCAATACATTTTGGTCAGAAACATTTGAAAAAAAGAATCAAGTTAATACAATCAAACAATCAACAAATTAGTTAATAGAATCAACAATTAACCAATTAAAATAAATAGAATGTATCAAACGGTTTAAAATATTATTACAATTAAGGAAATGAATTTGCAAAACATATGATAAAATTATGCTTACTTATTTGTGCAATCTAAAGATTAGTGACACTTTAAATTACGTAGCAATTGGTTTTTGCAACAAGAGACATCTTCTTTCAAAATGAGAGAAACAATTTTTTTAACTTTAACAATATGGTAGCCGTTAATGTGCACATTACATAAGTAAAATGCGGAAAACTCTTGATTCCGCACGTTAACGGCGCAAATCAGTTAATCTGCAGATTAGTTAGGTAATGTGCACATTAACGGCTTTTGAGCGTATTTTTACACTGTCGCAGCTGACGTAATAGAACAAAATTCAAAAAAATTATATGCGATGATTACAGAGGTATACTCTTTGACAAAAGAATCTCAATAACGTTCAAACTTAAAAATTTAATGAATTACGGTGGAATTTCGACCAGTGGGCTACTACTAGTATAACATATATAAATTTATGACAAAAATATATTTCATATTTTTGCTAACAAATTTGCTAACAAATCTAAATTCTGATTTAATTTTAAATGCAACCATATCGGTTAAAATTGAAAAATTCAGAAAATATCATGGCAAATACTGTCAAACTAACAATGTACAGGAATATAGTTGTGCAGAATAATAGACTTTATGTAACTATAATTAAATGACTAAATCTGTACGAGATTATGAGTTTGAATAAAATTAATTATTTGAGGAAATAAATCAATGAATATGAAATAATATTAATAAAAACAAATCAATATTAAATAATAAAGTTAAGAATATTTCAAATTTTTATAAATCAAACACATCGAATTTTTAAACACAATTTTTGTATATTTACAAATTAACCCAGGCAACCTATCTCGGTTATAACTGCATATTTTCTGATTAAATATTCTAATGAATATGAATTATGAATGTGGATGAAGCGAAAGTTGGATAGGAATGTTTGAAGGAAAATGATTTCGGGATAATGAAAAAGTTTGTATCACACTCTTTTGGGTACATGACGTGATTGTGTATGTATGTATGTATGTATGTAAATATTTTAATTGAATCAATAATTGAAGTAAACATATAGTGCAATACATTCAATAAATATATGTGGAAAACATTGGAAACAAGAAACTGCAATTTATAGAACTATTTATAGATAATAATAAAGTAGGTTAAACTATTTAAAGATTTCTTTGCTGTACTTATAAAACATATGCTTGCGTCCCAGTTCAATTGATATCTTTGTTTTATTAATTTGTGTTCTACAATATATACAGTGTTAATTAAATAAATTACATTAGATTTAATGTAATTAAATGTTTGTGTTAATTTTAGTTTTGGGTGCTTTGGATACTTTTGCTAAGAATTTAAATGTTTCAAAAAAAAAAACCCCGTTTGAGTATATACATTGCTGTTTTGGTGCCAAAAGCATATAAGAAAAATGACTGCTGTAGAAATGAGATTTTTACGTGATGTATGTGGTATAGCTAGGAGGAACCGAATACAAAATAGATTAGTGTATGATGAGTATGAAATTGAAAAAAATGTTGTAGCAAAGATTGGTGTTAGTCAGTTAAGATGGCTCGGGCATCTTGATCGAATGTGTAATGAACGTTTGGTTACAAAAATTATATTAATGATTTTGAAGCTATATGTTTGCATGGAAGTCCAATTAGTAGTTGAAGTGGTATGATTGAGAGTGTTTTGCGTTAGCAAAAGTTTCCAAGTTTATAGTAAAAGAGCATGTATGAAAGGAATTATGAATGTGGATGAAGCTAAAGCTTGTTTGGATAGAGATGATTAAAGGAAACTAATTTCGGGATTATGAAAAATGTTTGTGCCACACCCTTTTGAGTACATGGCGTTATTTTGTATGTATGTATGTATATAAACAATATGGTTACCTCTAATATTTTTTTTTAAAAAAGGAAACATTTGTTTCCTTTTCTTCCTGTTATTTAACAGAACATATTATACCAAAAGTTTTTAAAATTTAGAAATTTTTGGTTTGAGTTCTATTTTTCATGTTTACTTCTAATGCTTCTACTACACCGCGTCATAGATCGGGCAACAAACCGCGCTCCGTTAGTGTGAGGACCGTCCGTACTGATTTATCGTGGTTGGTCTTTTTTTCTCGTTGCATCGGGGTTCTCCAGTTTGGACGAGACGGCAAACAAGTTAAGCGTTCGTATATTTATTTATGTATTGCAATGGAGTAAGTGGACGGAAGTGGTGCGAACTCAAAAGCGAACCTAATCCGAATCAGTCCAAGATGTGTCTTTGGAACATATCTTAACTTTATATCGCGTTATTTCTGTTAAAAAAAAATTACGTAACATTATTTTTATATGTTGTGTATCTTGCAAATCTAATGTAACGCGGCGAAATTTAGAATTAAATATCAAATTAATTAAACAACAATTAACCATTTAAATTTTAGAAAACTTTAATTATTCCGTGATTTTAGGACCCAACTACGTTATGTAAATGAATAACAAAAATTTAAGTAACCCCAGTGAACTTTAAAAGTCGCCGAACTGCAAACAGGAAAGTACATAAAATGATTTAAAATAAAAGTCACATTTAGTTTAACTATGTCGATTTATTGTTTATGAGAACTTTGTAAAATTATATAATTATTTAAATATTTCAATATTTTTAGTGTTTGTCTGTATTTTGTTTACAATTTCATTGAGAGATTTTGAATAAATGGTTAGTGGCGGCTCGTCAGTGTATCTTGTGCGCAAATAATAAATTCGATATAAAAACTCTAATAACAACGTAACTCAAAGAGTTCTTTATTATACTTCGGAAGGTGTAGTGTATTCTGTGGGTGACCACAATTCAAAAGAACGGGTCGGACACATACTCAAAGAGATATGCTGTCACTCATGAGGGTACGGATCACTGCCGACCAAGAGCTCGTGTATTAGTAATCATTTAAGAAGTATGTATAAAGTACTCGCATCTAAATGCCCGAAAAATTCTATATTTTAATCCGACGAGGTACCAAAACCAATGTACAATAATTATTAGTTATTTGCCAAATAATATGTCTTTTATACGTGTAAGTGTAAGTGTATTTGGGAACATGGGAGTGTGAATACATTACGTAATTGGTGCGTGATCGTCTAGTGAAATCATGGTCGAATCGGTGTCTCACGGATTCTCGCTACCCCCAACCAGACGTGAGTCGCCCGGCGTCGCAGCGATGGCTCGGCGCGTAGAGTGTTGGCGTATCGGTTACTGACGGCGACGATTGCCCGCTGACTGGGTGAGCTCTAGACTATTCCCACTTATGTAACTTATTTCTGAGAGATGACAAGGTTACCTAGTATAATGAACTATACCATGGGCCAAGCTTCCCTGATTCTGATTCTAGACCAGAATGCCCCTCCCTGAGATCGGTCAGCCCTCATATACTCCTAGTCCACGTTGACTTGCAACAAAGTTCGCATATACAAAACCATTAGTAAGAGTAGGACATAATAACAAGATATAATATTTTACCAATCAAATTACACTTCTAGCATCCTTGTTGAAGATTACTGGCTGAAAATGACATCATAATTTTCTACACCCAATAATATTAACTTTTAAAACCTATCTTACAAATAATCGCTTTGCATTGGCTAGGATAGGAAATGGTAGGATGTGCCCATAATCAGAAAAACAAATTCTTAAAACCAAAATTGTTTTCAAAATAAAGTACCCCAAACATAAAAGAATTGGGTCAACCTTTCATGTACGCACGTGTTTATACCTAAACATAACAAGACCATAAATGACCCTTAAAGAAATGTATTTTTCTCAATAAGCAAAACAACACAATAAAGCTACCAGATGTAGTTTTTAAAATATAATTAAGGTTCAGCGTTCCAGATGTGGTTTTTAAAATACGTAAACAAGTACAGTCGACATAATTATTATCGAAACACCTTCTTAAAAAATATTAATAGTAAGATAAATTAATAACATAAAAAATTAAAAAATTAGGTACAGATATTTGCCTCGTTTCACTAAATACAAAAACTTAATTTTCCCACATTGCAATATATTTTTTATGACAATATACATTAAATAATTACAATCAAGCCCAGGTTGTGTCCTACAGACACATGTTAGCAAACGTTACAATTCTTACTGTATACTGTCGCATTGTCTATATTTTCTCGTTACCACATGACTTAACGTGCAAACTAGAATTGTTATTATCACAATGATTAAAACTATTAAAATAATTTATGAACGAATTAACAAGAAAAAAATTATTTAAGGAATAGTCTTAGTCAGGATCATTTGCAAAATTTATCAGTGGTTTTTATAAAAAAAGATTTTTTACAAAATTTAAACTTAGAAAACATTATTGATAAATTTGCTGTATCTAAAAGAAAATTAACTTTGAAATAAATAAATGGTGTTACTATTATATTACCTTTTTTGGTGTTTACTACTATGTTACATGAATTTAATTTCGGATAAATGTAATTTTTTGTTCACATGAAAAATGATTTTAAAATTATAATTATGTAGTCTATTTTTTCTTAATTTCCTACCCGAGAAAGCGACCGCAGTATACGACTATTTGTTCGATGGGCCCCACTGGTTACAACTTTGATTATATAGAACTGGATACGCTATAATATAATGTACATGATATACCTATAAATCAAATAAGTGTAAAATGACAGAGAATATAAAATGTAAAATTGTATTGCGCAAACTCCGTCATATACAGTTGTCATATACGGTTGCGCTTGCGCAATTCGTTTTTACATTTTATTCTCTATCTCTGTTCTTCATACACGGTACATACTTCGTGACATCCAGTTCTGTATAATCAAAGGGTTACAAGTACTGTAAATAGTATAAAAAATAGTGGTGGTAACTATAATGTCTACATCGTAGCAAAGAGTATATAACAGGGATAGAGGCACAACGCAATGTTAAAAAACCATACATGAAAAAGCTCCCAATCGACGTGGGTTCCATCTGTAGGTCGGGAATAGTACTATTTGTGAAACGGACGTAAGTCTAGAACAGTTCAGCGAATTTGTCGAAAACGAACTAGCCCCGCCCAGCATAACTTTAATATGCTTCGAGTAATTGCATTTTGTTTTTGCACTGAATCTGTTAGTTTTTTTTTTTTTTTTTACTTATCAGAAAATATATACGTATATACATATTTATATATTTTATAAATATTAAATAATTAAATTATAAAATAAATAGATGTAATATAATTCTAAACAGATTTGTATGATTAAAATATTTTATAAATTATTTAGTTAAACAACAAATTAAAAAATTTATATAGAAATCCTTTATATAGCCGAATACATGACGAATCTGAACTTAGTTTATAAGGGTGTTTGTGTGTGTCTGTAAAATTACTAAAATTTTCAAAATTTTGGTCTGGCTACACTACTAATTGGATATTAATTAAATTTTTAAAGAAAGATTTTCCTAGTACTTGCAAGTATTAAATAATTTAATTTTGTACAAAGTTCCTAAATTTCGGAATAAAAAATTACCGTTATAATAATAAAATAAATAAGGAATATTAGAATAAAATTTAAATAAAATAATTCTAAACAAATATTATATGATGTAATATAGGACATTTGAACAAATAAATGTTCGTATTGTCTTGTGAAATTTAATGTAATAACACTCAAAAAATAATGAGATTTTAAATTTTTTATCCCCAAATATTTCACAAAGATAATCAGTCATTGAATCGGCTGTTAGGATATGCATCAATGACTAGCCAGTTTTAACCGTAGATACGTGTTTCGGTCTTTAGGGCCTCATCAGCTGAAAGGCAACTGATACCGGTGTTAGTTCTGGCTGCCTTTTTATGGCAAGTACTTTAAACCAATAGCGATGAGTAGTAACTAAATACCACTAACGCCATCTACACAATAATGCGATAAGCAAGTATAATATAATGTAATATAGGACATTTGAACAAATAAATGTTCGTATTGTCTTGTAAAATTTAATGTAATAACACGCAAAAAATATTGAGATTTTAAATTTTTTTAAGACAGGAGTCCATAAAAGAGTATATTACATATGTCGTTACAAATGATTTTTGTTTTGTGCACCATAACGAACCCACCAACACCATAAATTATACTCTTATCGCATAATATAAACAAAGATGCACCGAAAACTTTTATCCCCACTATTGCCTCTCGCAACCTGTACCGCATAGAATTGTAATTAGTAGCGTTTGCTAATGCAACAGCAGTCTATTCTTCGGCCGTCTAGTGTTTCTATTAATAATTGTTAAAAAAATTTCGGGATCTAAAAAATGTGAATTCATTAATTGTATTTCCACAAGAAAATTGTTACCGAATATACATTTCTTCAAGTTTCCGGTGAAAAATATACAAAGGTGTAAAACATGGCTGAACAACAGTGGAAATATAAAACTTTTCAAATTAACAAAAGAAAAATTGGCATCCAAGTTACTTTGTGAAAAACATTTTTCTCACGCTAGTTTTACAAATAGTAATCGAACAAATATTTTATCTAATGCCATCCCGTACAATTATAAAAGTTTTGATAATGTGAAGGATCAACCATCCACATCCTCTCAATTATCGCCATATGAATTAAAATTAGTAACACCCAAAAAAACCTACAAACGAAAACTTTCATTTCCTTCTTCCCCTACACGATCTACTTCCGATGTTGGTACAGAAATAAAAATATCCCCAACTGTAAAACACATTTTGGATTTGAATAGTCCCAAAAAAATTAAATTATCACCAGCAAAATTAAAAATGAAAAAGTTACTAAAGGAAAAATCGAAAATAATAATAAAAACACGTAATGCTAATATGAGACTTCGTCAAAAATTTTATAAGTTTAAATTAAATAAGAGATATATACGTCTAATTAAAAATGTATATATTAGTACTTTCACAAATATGCTCTTATTTCACAAAACGCGACAACAATGGACAAAACGTGAAAAAGATATGTGTCTAAAAATGTATTTTAGATCTCCTGCATTATTTAAGTATATGAAAAATGTTTTAAAATTTCCTCTACTGTCACTTTCAACTATTAGATTATGGAATAAAATATCCTACTTACGTACAGGTTGTTCAAAAATATTATTTACAAAACTCAAAACCAGAGCTGCAACCATGACTGATATTGAAAAACAATGTGTTTTGTTAATGGACGAAATGTCTATCAAAAAGGGCTTAGAATATAATAGTGTTTTGGATATCATAGAAGGATATGAAGATTTCGGCCACCTTGGAAGATCTGCGAAAATTGGTACACAAGCGGTTGTTTTCACTGCAAGAGGCCTTTTTCACAATTGGAAAATACCTGCTGGTTATTATATTAGTTCCAGCAATATAAAATCTAATATGTTAACAGAACTATTAAAGTATATGATCAATCAACTGGAATCTATTGGTTTTAATATCAGAGTTGTTACATCTGATCAAGGTTCTAATAATAGAAAAACATATTCTAATTTAGAGATTTCAAAAAATAATACATGTTTCTTAAGTGATAATAATAATAAAGTTTATGCATTATATGATGTGCCGCATTTAATAAAAAGTGTACGTAATATTCTTTTAAAAAATAATATCCATATAGAAAATGAACAAGTTTCGTGGGACGATATTAAAAAAACTTATATTATCGATAAAAGTAGTAATCTTTCTAGAGCATTAGTGCGTATTTCAGATGCCCATATAAAACCGAATTCTTTTCAAAAAATGCGTGTTAAATATGCAACACAAATATTTAGCCATAAAGTTTCGACTGCTATTATTACCGCATATAGAACAGGAGAACTAAAATCAAAAACAGCGCTAGCCACAGCAAACTTTTGTCAAAAAATTAATATATTGTTTGATTGTTTAAATAGCAAACACCTACACGATCCAAACATATATAAAAAACCACTTTCAATCTATAATAACTTAATAGAGGACACATTAAAAGAAAATCTACACTGGATCAACTTATGGAAAATTTACAGAAAAAATAATATAGAAAAAAAAGGTATATATTGTATTAATGGACTTATACACAGAATAACCGGCATTTTAAAATTATGGGAAGATTTGAAGGCAAAAAATTACACGTTTTTAATGACGAATAGATTGAATCAGGACCCTTTGGAAAACTTATTTTCTTATGTAAGAAGACAGGGAGGACATAACACAAATCCTACAGTCAAACAATTTAGAATATCGTTAAAGCGCAATATATGCAGTAATATTACTGAAAATATAAACAATTCGAATTGTGAGACTGATACGGATGTTCCTTTGAATTTCGATATTGATCAAAATTATTCCGAATTTGATTTAGAAGAATTTACATCGACTTCAACTTCTAGTGACACGTCAACTGAAACAATAGCTTCCAAGGAAATACATGATTCCGAACATTCTAAAATTTCGTTTGAAACCTGTAGCATAGTATATTTTGCAGGATATTTAATTTATAAATGTGAAAAAAAATTTCAATGTTATGATTGCAAAATATATTTAAATAAGAAAGAAAATAATCTGTATGATGCAAAAGAATTACTTATAATAAACAGAGATTACAATGAAGGAGATACCATAAAATTCTTAAAAAATCCTAGTGATGAATTTTTTAGTATATTTACTATTTGTTTGAAAGTGTTTTATAAAGTTTTTGCTAAATGTAAGTTTCAAGAAAATATTAGATTAAAAATAAAACAAAAGTGTTTGGAACAAATAAATAAACAATATTCTTTATGGTTTGAACATTCTTGTCGTGAACATCGTTTATATATAATAGATCAAATTATATTTATAAAATTAGTTAAAACTTTAAAATGGATTAGTTCGGATTTAAAAAATTCAAAAAAACCAAAAATTAAAAATAAATTACACCATTTGCTTAGTAATTAAAAATAAATGGTATTTTTAATAAATGTATATGTAATTTTAACTAGTTAATGTATAAGTGTTTTTTTTTTTGTTTAAAATGTTATTGTAGTTAAAACGTAATATAAATTATATCACTTACAAGGAATTAGGTGAAACTATTATATTGTATTATTAAATAAGTAATTTTTTATATCTATATGTGTGATTATAAACTTGAAAATAAATAAGATATTAATTTATTTATCAATTTTGTTATTTTTCAATTATTAATAAACAGCGGTGTGCCGCTGTCAATAAATTATCGCGGCGTAAGCAAAGCAACAGATAAATATATATATCGACGAATGCAATGCGACACACGTTTCAAACACCGTACTGAGGGAGATAGATAGATCTTACCGACCACCACACACTTCTTACGTCTACTCCACACCTTACGCCGTCATATTTATGCCCGTAAGGTTGAGCCTCTATCCCTGTTATATACTCTTTGATCGTAGCGCAATTGACAAAAAAGAAGTTATTAGTGTAAAAGAAAGAAAAAGAAAGAAAAAAGAAAGGAAAAGAAAGAAAAAAGAAGAAGTAATAATAAGAAGAGAATACGGAGATTACTTCTTCTTCTTTCTCTACACTGCCAATAACTTCTCTCACACATAAAATTAATTACTTACTATGTGTTTATCGTTCGTTGCAATGAAATCTCAAGAAGTTCTTCCAAGTTTTTTATATTTTTATATTATTATTTGACATCTAAATTGAATATTTCATATAATTCATCTATTATTCAACTTAAAAGTAATATTATTTATTAAAATTTACAAATCACGTTACTTCAAACATATTACAAGCGATTTTATAACCTGCAACTATTTTTCACCACATGTGGAATTTCAACTTATTGTAGCTATCAGACGGTATGTTATTTTAACTATTAATTAAGTATTTCTTTATATTTTATATATCTAAACAATTATAATTTATTTAATGTATGATTTCTACCAATATGTTTGTAAATATCTAAAATTTCCTATATAATAAATTTTTTTTTGTACAATATTCACTAACTATACATTACTTTAACACCATGTAATTAACAATTATATTTTCATTGTATTTTATAATGATTTTTGGTTTGTATTTATTTGTAGTTGGCATGAAGACGGTATTTTACCGAAACTAGTCGCCAGAAAAAAAATAAAAAAAATAAAAAATAAAATAAATAAATAAATATAATAAACTACTGACTTTTACAACAATATATTTTAATAACTGTATTATTTATTAGATTATTTATAAGTTTTGTGATTAAATGTGTACATTTTACGTTGGACGATGAAAATAAGGAATATTATTCAATTCTAAACATTCAAATCTCTTAGAACAGCATTTATAGTGTTCTGATCATACATGTAAGGTTTCTCACCTATAGTTCACATTAAATTATTTATTGTTTTATACATAATTGTAAAATTGTAAAATTATAAAATTGTTTTTAGTGTTTCCCTGAAGAAGCTACAAATTGCTGGCGAAATATTGGAATGTACAATAAATTGATAGAATTGGACACCCGGTATATATATATATATATATATATATATATATATATATATATTACATTCATCAATAGAAATATGTAATATATTACTAATAAATTTATCAATATAAATACATAAATACAAGATAAAATAAAATTTGTGGAAACGCAATAATAATATTTAAACGTACACAAATAAAATTTAAGATTATTTTCAAATTATAGTTAATTAAGCAAATCTAAAAAATCTGAGATAATTACGATAAATAGTAAATATTAAATTAATAATGATTAAATTGTAATTTTTATATATTATATATATATATATATATATATATATATATATATATATATATATATATATATATATATATAGATTCAAATATACAAAGAGTCTAGTGAAACTTATAGACAATGTGTTTATAGGATATTACATACAATATGTCTATAAAATTATATATATATTAAGTGTCTACAGAATATTTATTTTGTCAAAGGAGATTTGTACATTAAATTAATTCTTTAATTATAATTTAATTTCTGTACTAACTAACTACATTAATTACTAATTAATTACATTATTTTTTTTTGTACTTAATATATAATTGTATTTAAATATATAATTAATATATACTAATTAAATATTATCATTAAGATGTTTTTAAACTATTTATAATTAAATATTTACTAAAAAAATTGTTGTGAAAACATAATGAAAATTAATAACTTTTATAATTAATTTACAATGAAAATACTTCGCCGGGCCGAGCTTGAGAAATTTGACGGGAACCTATGCGTCGCTTGCCGGTTAAAAACAACCAAGAATAATTTTTATTTATTTTTTTTTCATTTGTAACTATTTAAAATCTGTGTTTTGATAACTTAAACACATAGTTAATCACATGATTAAATATTAACCAATTTTTTACGAATTCTACTCGAGAAAGAAGTATATCGCAAATTATCGAAACTGCATGTTAAACGTCCATACAAACTTAACGAACGAACACCCGGTATATGTTTATTGTCACAGTAAAATTTGTGAATTAATATTTCTGATAAAAATTTAAATTTAAATACAAATTTACTAACTTAATGGTATGGTTAACTATATGATTAAGTTATCAAAACACACATAATTAATTTGTTAACTTATTCATGTGATTAACTATCTGATTCGATTATCAAAACACAATTTAATAATTAAACCGTAAAAATTAATAGCAAAATATATTGCTATAAATTAAGTTTGAAAACGGTCAAATTTCTGATAAAAATACCAAATCACATGATTAACTATAAACTAAGTTCAGATTCGTCTGATCTAGAGGCTATATGAAGGATTTCTATACAATTTCTTTTGTTTTTTTGATAATGTTACAGACATAATTAATTAAAAATCCTAAGGTTTGAAATAGTTTAAATTGAACAATAAAACAATTATTTAATAAGTTTCAGCCACAAAAGACAGTTGTAATTTCGTTTAATTTATAAAACAAACTATATTTAATTGTAAATAATTTCAATTCAAATTTGGACTTACAAGCTTTAAAATTATAGTTTTCTTGTTTATTGACTTATAAATAGTACAAGCGTTACTATATAGATGGCATTAAAATTATAGTTTTCTTTATTATCGACAGTGCCTTTAATAGTTTAGGCATTACTCGGAGAGATAACGCTAGTAGTATAATTTTCTTTTTTATCAACATGTAAATAGTACAAGCGTTACTATATAGATGGCATTAAAATTATAGTTTTCTTTATTATCGACAGTGTTTTTAATAGTTTAGGCATTACTCGTATAGATAACGCTAGTATTATAGTTTTCTTTTTTATCGACATGTAAATAGTACAAGCGTTACAATATAGATGGCATTAAAATTATAGTTTTCTTTATTATCGACAGTGCCTTTAATAGTTTAGGCATTACTCGTATAGATAACGCTAGTAGTATAATTTTCTTTTTTATCGACTTGTAAATAGTACAAACGTTACTATATAGATGGCACTAAAATTATAGTTTTCTTTATTATCGACAGTGCTTTTAATAGTTTAGGCATTACTCGTATAGATAACGCTAGTAGTATAGTTTTCTTTTTTATCGACTTGTAAATATTACAAGCGTTACTATATAGATGGCTTTAAAATTATAGTTTTCTTTATTATCGACAGTGCTTCCCATAGTTTAGGTATTACCCGTATAGATAGCGCTAGTAGTACAGTTTTCTTTGTTATCGACAGCGTTTTTAGATTATTAAATAATACAATTGTTACCACATAGATGGCATAACTAGTATTAAAATTATATTTTTATTCCAGAATTTAATATTTTCTTTAGATTTTCTTCTTATAAGGTAAATATCAGAACTTTGAGAGACCTTCTGTGGCAAACAAAATGCGAGTGAAGTATTTGGAAACGTTCAAAATAATAATACCCATGTAAATACATGCCTTTTTAATTTCCGAACATATGTTCTAACTATTCTAGGATTCCGAACATAATATGTTAAGCTAGAGTAACCTAAGCTAAGGCTTAAATAAAAAGTTCTTTTAATTTATAAATTAAAAGCACTTTATATGTAACCTAACCTAACCTAACTACCTTCAAGATTGATTTTACATGATTTTAAGGACAATTATACGGATTTCACACGATTTTAAGCGAGTTTGTAAGCGATTTTATATGATTTTAAGTGAAATTATAAGGGAATTTCATGATTTTTAAAAATAATTATAAAGATTTTACATGATTTTAAGGATAATTATAACGATTTTACATGATTTGAAGAAAGATTGTAAGGATTTCACATGATTTTAAGTGAGTTTGTAAGCGATTTTATATGATTTTAAGTGAAATTATAAGGGAATTTCATGATTTTTAAAAATAATTATAAAGATTTTACATGATTTAAAGAAAGATTGTAAGGATTTCACATGATTTTAAGTGAGTTTGTAAGCGATTTTATATGATTTTAAGTGAAATTATAAGGGAATTTCATGATTTTTAAAAATAATTATAAAGATTTTACATGATTTGAAGAAAGATTGTAAGGATTTCACATGATTTTAAGTGAGTTTGTAAGCGATTTTATATGATTTTAAGTGAAATTATAAGGGAATTTCATGATTTTTAAAAATAATTATAAAGATTTTACATGATTTGAAGAAAGATTGTAAGGATTTCACATGATTTTAAGTGAGTTTGTAAGCGATTTTATATGATTTTAAGTAAAATTATAAGGGAATTTCATGATTTTTAAAAATAATTATAAAGATTTTACATGATTTGAAGAAAGATTGTAAGGATTTCACATGATTTTAAGTGAGTTTGTAAGCGATTTTATATGATTTTAAGTGAAATTATAAGGGAATTTCATGATTTTTAAAAATAATTATAAAGATTTTACATGATTTGAAGAAAGATTGTAAGGATTTCACATGATTTTAAGTGAGTTTGTAAGCGATTTTATATGATTTTAAGTAAAATTATAAGGGAATTTCATGATTTTTAAAAATAATTATAAAGATTTTACATGATTTGAAGAAAGATTGTAAGGATTTCACATGATTTTAAGTGAGTTTGTAAGCGATTTTATATGATTTTAAGTGAAATTATAAGGGAATTTCATGATTTTTAAAAATAATTATAAAGATTTTACATGATTTGAAGAAAGATTGTAAGGATTTCACATGATTTTAAGTGAGTTTGTAAGCGATTTTATATGATTTTAAGTGAAATTATAAGGGAATTTCATGATTTTTAAAAATAATTATAAAGATTTTACATGATTTGAAGAAAGATTGTAAGGATTTCACATGATTTTAAGTGAGTTTGTAAGCGATTTTATATGATTTTAAGTGAAATTATAAGGGAATTTCATTATTTTTAAAAATAATTATAAAGATTTTACATGATTTGAAGAAAGATTGTAAGGATTTCACATGATTTTAAGTGAGTTTGTAAGCGATTTTATATGATTTTAAGTGAAATTATAAGGGAATTTCATGATTTTTAAAAATAATTATAAAGATTTTACATGATTTGAAGAAAGATTGTAAGGATTTCACATGATTTTAAGTGAGTTTGTAAGCGATTTTATATGATTTTAAGTGAAATTATAAGGGAATTTCATGATTTTTAAAAATAATTATAAAGATTTTACATGATTTGAAGGAAGATTGTAAGGATTTCACATGATTTTAAGTGAGTTTGTAAGCGATTTTATATGATTTTAAGTGAAATTATAAGGGAATTTCATTATTTTTAAAAATAATTATAAAGATTTTACATGATTTGAAGAAAGATTGTAAAGATTTCACATGATTTTAAGTGAGTTTGTAAGCGATTTTATATGATTTTAAGTGAAATTATAAGGGAATTTCATGATTTTTAAAAATAATTATAAAGATTTTACATGATTTGAAGAAAGATTGTAAGGATTTCACATGATTTTAAGTGAGTTTGTAAGCGATTTTATATGATTTTAAGTGAAATTATAAGGGAATTTCATGATTTTTAAAAATAATTATAAAGATTTTACATGATTTGAAGAAAGATTGTAAGGATTTCACATGATTTTAAGTGAGTTTGTAAGCGATTTTATATGATTTTAAGTGAAATTATAAGGGAATTTCATGATTTTTAAAAATAATTATAAAGATTTTACATGATTTGAAGAAAGATTGTAAGGATTTCACATGATTTTAAGTGAGTTTGTAAGCGATTTTATATGATTTTAAGTGAAATTATAAGGGAATTTCATGATTTTTAAAAATAATTATAAAGATTTTACATGATTTGAAGGAAGATTGTAAGGATTTCACATGATTTTAAGTGAGTTTGTAAGCGATTTTATATGATTTTAAGTGAAATTATAAGGGAATTTCATTATTTTTAAAAATAATTATAAAGATTTTACATGATTTGAAGAAAGATTGTAAGGATTTCACATGATTTTAAGTGAGTTTGTAAGCGATTTTATATGATTTTAAGTGAAATTATAAGGGAATTTCATGATTTTTAAAAATAATTATAAAGATTTTACATGATTTGAAGAAAGATTGTAAGGATTTCACATGATTTTAAGTGAGTTTGTAAGCGATTTTATATGATTTTAAGTGAAATTATAAGGGAATTTCATGATTTTTAAAAATAATTATAAAGATTTTACATGATTTGAAGAAAGATTGTAAGGATTTCACATGATTTTAAGTGAGTTTGTAAGCGATTTTATATGATTTTAAGTGAAATTATAAGGGAATTTCATGATTTTTAAAAATAATTATAAAGATTTTACATGATTTGAAGAAAGATTGTAAGGATTTCACATGATTTTAAGTGAGTTTGTAAGCGATTTTATATGATTTTAAGTGAAATTATAAGGGAATTTCATGATTTTTAAAAATAATTATAAAGATTTTACATGATTTGAAGGAAGATTGTAAGGATTTCACATGATTTTAAGTGAGTTTGTAAGCGATTTTATATGATTTTAAGTGAAATTATAAGGGAATTTCATGATTTTTAAAAATAATTATAAAGATTTTACATGATTTGAAGAAAGATTGTAAGGATTTCACATGATTTTAAGTGAGTTTGTAAGCGATTTTATATGATTTTAAGTGAAATTATAAGGGAATTTCATGATTTTTAAAAATAATTATAAAGATTTTACATGATTTTAAAGAGGATTATAAGGATTTCACATGATTTTAAGTGAGTTTGTAAGCGATTTTATATGATTTTAAGTGAAATTATAAGGGAATTTCATGATTTTTAAAAATAATTATAACGATTTTACATGATTTGAAGAAAGATTGTAAGGATTTCACATGATTTTAAGTGAGTTTGTAAGCGATTTTATATGATTTTAAGTGAAATTATAAGGGAATTTCATGATTTTTAAAAATAATTATAAAGATTTTACATGATTTTAAAGAGGATTATAAGGATTTCACATGATTTTAAGTGAGTTTGTAAGCGATTTTATATGATTTTAAGTGAAATTATAAGGGAATTTCATGATTTTTAAAAATAATTATAAAGATTTTACATGATTTGAAGAAAGATTGTAAGGATTTCACATGATTTTAAGTGAGTTTGTAAGCGATTTTATATGATTTTAAGTGAAATTATAAGGGAATTTCATGATTTTTAAAAATAATTATAAAGATTTTACATGATTTGAAGAAAGATTGTAAGGATTTCACATGATTTTAAGTGAGTTTGTAAGCGATTTTATATGATTTTAAGTAAAATTATAAGGGAATTTCATGATTTTTAAAAATAATTATAAAGATTTTACATGATTTGAAGAAAGATTGTAAGGATTTCACATGATTTTAAGTGAGTTTGTAAGCGATTTTATATGATTTTAAGTGAAATTATAAGGGAATTTCATGATTTTTAAAAATAATTATAAAGATTTTACATGATTTGAAGAAAGATTGTAAGGATTTCACATGATTTTAAGTGAGTTTGTAAGCGATTTTATATGATTTTAAGTAAAATTATAAGGGAATTTCATGATTTTTAAAAATAATTATAAAGATTTTACATGATTTGAAGAAAGATTGTAAGGATTTCACATGATTTTAAGTGAGTTTGTAAGCGATTTTATATGATTTTAAGTGAAATTATAAGGGAATTTCATGATTTTTAAAAATAATTATAAAGATTTTACATGATTTGAAGAAAGATTGTAAGGATTTCACATGATTTTAAGTGAGTTTGTAAGCGATTTTATATGATTTTAAGTGAAATTATAAGGGAATTTCATGATTTTTAAAAATAATTATAAAGATTTTACATGATTTGAAGAAAGATTGTAAGGATTTCACATGATTTTAAGTGAGTTTGTAAGCGATTTTATATGATTTTAAGTGAAATTATAAGGGAATTTCATTATTTTTAAAAATAATTATAAAGATTTTACATGATTTGAAGAAAGATTGTAAGGATTTCACATGATTTTAAGTGAGTTTGTAAGCGATTTTATATGATTTTAAGTGAAATTATAAGGGAATTTCATGATTTTTAAAAATAATTATAAAGATTTTACATGATTTGAAGAAAGATTGTAAGGATTTCACATGATTTTAAGTGAGTTTGTAAGCGATTTTATATGATTTTAAGTGAAATTATAAGGGAATTTCATGATTTTTAAAAATAATTATAAAGATTTTACATGATTTGAAGGAAGATTGTAAGGATTTCACATGATTTTAAGTGAGTTTGTAAGCGATTTTATATGATTTTAAGTGAAATTATAAGGGAATTTCATTATTTTTAAAAATAATTATAAAGATTTTACATGATTTGAAGAAAGATTGTAAAGATTTCACATGATTTTAAGTGAGTTTGTAAGCGATTTTATATGATTTTAAGTGAAATTATAAGGGAATTTCATGATTTTTAAAAATAATTATAAAGATTTTACATGATTTGAAGAAAGATTGTAAGGATTTCACATGATTTTAAGTGAGTTTGTAAGCGATTTTATATGATTTTAAGTGAAATTATAAGGGAATTTCATGATTTTTAAAAATAATTATAAAGATTTTACATGATTTGAAGAAAGATTGTAAGGATTTCACATGATTTTAAGTGAGTTTGTAAGCGATTTTATATGATTTTAAGTGAAATTATAAGGGAATTTCATGATTTTTAAAAATAATTATAAAGATTTTACATGATTTGAAGAAAGATTGTAAGGATTTCACATGATTTTAAGTGAGTTTGTAAGCGATTTTATATGATTTTAAGTGAAATTATAAGGGAATTTCATGATTTTTAAAAATAATTATAAAGATTTTACATGATTTGAAGGAAGATTGTAAGGATTTCACATGATTTTAAGTGAGTTTGTAAGCGATTTTATATGATTTTAAGTGAAATTATAAGGGAATTTCATTATTTTTAAAAATAATTATAAAGATTTTACATGATTTGAAGAAAGATTGTAAGGATTTCACATGATTTTAAGTGAGTTTGTAAGCGATTTTATATGATTTTAAGTGAAATTATAAGGGAATTTCATGATTTTTAAAAATAATTATAAAGATTTTACATGATTTTAAAGAGGATTATAAGGATTTCACATGATTTTAAGTGAGTTTGTAAGCGATTTTATATGATTTTAAGTGAAATTATAAGGGAATTTCATGATTTTTAAAAATAATTATAACGATTTTACATGATTTGAAGAAAGATTGTAAGGATTTCACATGATTTTAAGTGAGTTTGTAAGCGATTTTATATGATTTTAAGTGAAATTATAAGGGAATTTCATGATTTTTAAAAATAATTATAAAGATTTTACATGATTTTAAAGAGGATTATAAGGATTTCACATGATTTTAAGTGAGTTTGTAAGCGATTTTATATGATTTTAAGTGAAATTATAAGGGAATTTCATGATTTTTAAAAATAATTATAACGATTTTACATGATTTGAAGAAAGATTGTAAGGATTTCACATGATTTTAAGTGAGTTTGTAAGCGATTTTATATGATTTTAAGTGAAATTATAAGGGAATTTCATGATTTTTAAAAATAATTATAACGATTTTACGTGATTTGAAGAAAGATTGTAAGGATTTCACATGATTTTAAGTGAGTTTGTAAGCGATTTTATATGATTTTAAGTGAAATTATAAGGGAATTTCATGATTTTTAAAAATAATTATAACGATTTTACATGATTTGAAGAAAGATTGTAAGGATTTCACATGATTTTAAGTGAGTTTGTAAGCGATTTTATATGATTTTAAGTGAAATTATAAGGGAATTTCATGATTTTTAAAAATAATTATAAAGATTTTACATGATTTGAAGAAAGATTGTAAGGATTTCACATGATTTTAAGTGAGTTTGTAAGCGATTTTATATGATTTTAAGTGAAATTATAAGGGAATTTCATGATTTTTAAAAATAATTATAACGATTTTACATGATTTGAAGAAAGATTGTAAAGATTTCACATGATTTTAAGTGAGTTTGTAAGCGATTTTATATGATTTTAAGTGAAATTATAAGGGAATTTCATGATTTTTAAAAATAATTATAAAGATTTTACATGATTTTAAAGATAATTATAAAGATTTTACATGATTTGAAGAAAGATTGTAAGAATTTTACATGATTTGAAGAAAGATTGTAAAATTTTCACATGATTTTAAGCGATTTTATATGATTTTAAGTGAAATTGTAAAAAATCTAGATAATTTTTCGTTGATTTTACATGATTCTAAGGACGATAAAAGATTTAAGGCGTAAATGTAATGACTCAGAAAAGTGGCGTAGCTAGAAACTTATCAAGGGGGGGGTTAATAATATTAATTAATAAAAATAATCTTGTCAAAAATAGACATAATCATGTTAAACGCCCATACGAACTTGATGAACGAACACCCGGTTTATATATATATATATATATATATATATATATATATATATATATATATATATATATATATATACTTATCAAAAGACCGGGGGTGGCAGCATTATTCAAAAATTAAATTTTATAATAATTAGTATGCGGGCATAGAAAGATGAATCCATACTGAAAATTTGTTTTAAATCGTAAACAAATAGTAATGCATAAAATTAATTTTGAATAGTTTTTCCATGTAAACAATATAAACAATGTAATTAGTAAAATCAAAATTAAATTTTAAAAATTTTAATAATTTTTTCTTGGAAAGTTAGCAGTACTGCATTTTGCTAAAATTATGTAATTTATATACCGACACATATAATACTCGATTAACTATACTCATTAATTCTATCTCTCGGTTTTATTTTATTTTTATCCATTAATTATTTTGGGTTTATTGTCCCTGCACATCCTACTCCGAAAAATGTTACACTTTGGAAAAATGAGCTTCGGTTGTTTTAAATTAAGAATTATGTGGCGTCCTTTTTTGACATTTCCATCGAACGAACCATCAAGTGGCGAGTTTGTGCCAATCAAGTAAATTTTTGATACATAACTTTATATGCAATGTTTTTGTAGAATGACATATACAATGTGTCCCAAAAAAATTATGTTTCATATGTTTGTAGAATTACATATGCAATGCGTCTAGAGTCTATATTTTTACTATTTATATTTGATAATTGCACTTAATGCGAGTTTATTTCTAATTATTTTTACGAAAAAAACTGCAATATTTGTCAAGTGTTAGTAAAAATATTATCAGTTAATATCGATAAGAAATATGTTTCAAGTGGTTTTGTGATAAGTATATATAAATTATAATTAAACTGCAAATAAAATACAATTTTATCAAACAAGAATAGAGTAAGATATTTTTGGACAAAAATTTAATAAATTTTTGTTAATTAAATATTTTATAAAAAATTATATATATATATATATATATATATATATATATATTACATTCATCAATAGAAATATGTAATATATTACTAATAAATTTATCAATATAAATACATAAATACAAGATAAAATAAAATTTGTGGGAACGCAATAATAATATTTAAACGTACACAAATAAAATTTAAGATTATTTTCAAATTATAGTAAATTAAGCAAATCTAAAAAATCGGAGATAATTACGATAAATAGTAAATATTAAATTAATAATGATTAAATTGTAATTTTTATATATATATATATAGATTCAAATATACAAAGAGTCTAGTGAAACTTATAGACAATGTGTTTATAGAATATTACATACAATATGTCTACAATTATATATATTAAGTGTCTACAGAATGTTTATTTTGTCAAAGGAGATTTGTACATTAAATTAATTCTTTAATTATAATTTAATTTCTGTACAACTAATTAATTACATTATTTTTTTTTGTACTTAATATATAATTGTATTTAAATATATAATTAATATATACTAATTAAATATTATCATTAAGATATTTTTAAACTATAATAATTTTGATATAACATGCACTCAATTATGTACACAATGTATATGTGTAGTGAATATTTACACTTCAAATTAAAATAAATTATAATTAAATATTTACTAAAAAAATTGTTGTGAAAACATAATGAAAATTAATAACTTTTATAATTAATTTACAATGAAAATACTTCGCCGGGCCGAGCTTGAGAAATTTGACGGGAACCTATGCGTCGCTTGCCGGGAAAATTTTACAAAAAAATACCGGTTAAAAACCACCAAGAATAATAATTTTTATTTATTTTTTTTTGTTTGTAACTATTTAAAATCTGTGTTTTGATAACTTAAACACATAGTTAATCACATGATTAAGTATTAACCAATTTTTACGAATTCTACTCGAGAAAGAAGTATATCGCAAATTATCGAAACTGCATGTTAAACGTCCATACAAACTTAACGAACGAACACCCGGTATATGTTTATTGTCACAGTAAAATTTGTGAATTAATATTTCTGATAAAAATTTAAATTTAAATACAAATTTAGTAACTTAATGGTATGGTTAACTATATGATTAAGTTATCAAAACACACATAATTAATTTGTTAACTTAATCATGTGATTAACTATCTGATTCGATTATCAAAACACAATTTAATAATTAAACCGTAAAAATTAATAGCAAAATATATTGCTATAAATTAAGTTTGAAAACGGTCAAATTTCTGATAAAAATACCAAATCACATGATTAACTATAAACTAAGTTCAGATTCGTCTGATCTAGAGGCTATATGACGGATTTCTATACAATTTCTTTTGTTTTTTTGATAATGTTACAGACATAATTAATTAAAAATCCTAAGTTTGAAATTGTTTAAATTGACCAATAAAACAATTATTTAATAAGTTTCAGCCACAAAAGACAGTTGTAATTTCGTTTAATTTATAAAACAAACTATATTTAATTGAAAATAATTTCAATTCAAATTTGGACTTACAAGCTTTAAAATTGAAGCTTTCTTGTTTATCGACTTATAAATAGTACAAGCGTTACTATATAGATGGCATTAAAATTATAGTTTTCTTTATTATCGACAGTGCCTTTAATAGTTTAGGCATTACTCGTAGAGATAACGCTAGTAGTATAATTTTCTTTTTTATCGACTTGTAAATAGTACAAGCGTTACTATATAGATGGCATTAAAATTATAGTTTTCTTTATTATCGACAGTGTTTTTAATAGTTTAGGCATTACTCGTATAGATAACGCTAGTAGTATAATTTTCTTTTATATCGACTTGTAAATAGTACAAGCGTTACTATATAGATGGCATTAAAATTATAGTTTTTTTTATCATCGACAGTGCCGTTAATAGTTTAGGCATTACTCGTATAGATAACGCTAGTAGTATAGTTTTCTTTTTTATCGACTTGTAAATAGTACAAGCGTAACTACATAGATGGCTATAAAATTATAGTTTTCTTTATTATCGACAGTGCTTCTCATAGTTTAGGCATTACCCGTATAGATAGCGCTAGTAGTAGTTTTTTTTGTTATCGACAGCGTTTTTAGATTATTAAATAATACAACTGTTACCACATAGATAGCATAACTAGTATTAAAATTATATTTTTATTACAGAATCTAATATTTTCTTTAGATTTTCTTCTTATAAGGTAAATATCAGAACTTTGATAGACTTTCTGTGGCAAACAAAATGCGAGTGTAGTATTTGGAAACGTTCAAAATAATAATACCCATGTAAATACATGCCTTTTTAATTTCCGAACATATGTTCCAACTATTCTAGGATTCCGAACATAATATGTTAAGCTAGACTAACCTAAGCTAAGGCTTAAATAAAAAGTTCTTTTAATTTATAAATTAAAAGCACTTTATATGTAACCTAACCTAACCTAACCTAACTACCTTCAAGATTGATTTTACATGATTTTAAGGACAATTATACGGATTTCACATGATTTTAAGCGAGTTTGTAAGCGATTTTAGATGATTTTAAGTAAAATTATAAGGGAATTTCATGATTTTTAAAAATAATTATAAAGATTTTACATGATTTGAAGAAAGATTGTAAGAATTTCACATGATTTTAAGTGAGTTTGTAAGCGATTTTATATGATTTTAAGTGAAATTATAAGGGAATTTCATGATTTTTAAAAATAATTATAAAGATTTTACATGATTTGAAGAAAGATTGTAAGGATTTCACATGATTTTAAGTGAGTTTGTAAGCGATTTTATATGATTTTAAGTGAAATTATAAGGGAATTTCATGATTTTTAAAAATAATTATAACGATTTTACATGATTTGAAGAAAGATTGTAAGGATTTCACATGATTTTAAGTGAGTTTGTAAGCGATTTTATATGATTTTAAGTGAAATTATAAAGGAATTTCATGATTTTTAAAAATAATTATAAAGATTTTACATGATTTGAAAAAAGATTGTAAGGATTTCACATGATTTTAAGTGAGTTTGTAAGCGATTTTATATGTAATGTAAATTTAGAAAAATAGAATAACCAATATATATTTTTGTTATATTTTTATTTTATATTTATTTATATTTAGCGATTAATTTCGGCTAAAAGTCATTTTCAATGCCTCCTGAAATAATACAAATTATGTTTACATTAAGTTGTTGTTTTATAAAAGATTTTTTAACATGATTTTTTCGAGTTATGTTTTGCAAGCACGTGTCATATTGATATAGAAAAAACATATTTATTTATTAACTATTTTTTATTTTTGCATTAAACACCATTAATTTTATATTTATTTATCTAATTAAACATTAGACAATTTTTAAATTAAAGAAAAATGCATTGGCCCTGCCGGGGTTTGAACCCGGGACCTTTAGGTTTCGCGCCTAATGCTCTACCAACTGAGCTACATGGCCACTACGACATGTCAATGCATTTTTGTTTATTTGACTGGTCATGATAAACTCATGAATTTTATCCAGGCAAATACGATGTTGAAATATTTTACATCTAGCAATGATATTTTTAATTTTTATAAATTCTTTAGGTGTAAATGTTTAACTATTTTTTATTTTTGCATTAAACACCATTAATTTTATATTTATTTATCTAATTAAACATTAGACAATTTTTAAATTAAAGAAAAATGCATTGGCCCTGCCGGGGTTTGAACCCGGGACCTTTAGGTTTCGCGCCTAATGCTCTACCAACTGAGCTACATGGCCACTACGACATGTCAATGCATTTTTGTTTATTTGACTGGTCATGATAAACTCATGAATTTTATCCAGGCAAATACGATGTTGAAATATTTTACATCTAGCAATGATATTTTTAATTTTTATAAATTCTTTAGGTGTAAATGTTTAACTATTTTTTATTTTTGCATTAAACACCATTAATTTTATATTTATTTATCTAATTAAACATTAGACAATTTTTAAATTAAAGAAAAATGCATTGGCCCTGCCGGGGTTTGAACCCGGGACCTTTAGGTTTCGCGCCTAATGCTCTACCAACTGAGCTACATGGCCACTACGACATGTCAATGCATTTTTGTTTATTTGACTGGTCATGATAAACTCATGAATTTTATCCAGGCAAATACGATGTTGAAATATTTTACATCTAGCAATGATATTTTTAATTTTTATAAATTCTTTAGGTGTAAATGTTTAACTATTTTTTATTTTTGCATTAAACACCATTAATTTTATATTTATTTATCTAATTAAACATTAGACAATTTTTAAATTAAAGAAAAATGCATTGGCCCTGCCGGGGTTTGAACCCGGGACCTTTAGGTTTCGCGCCTAATGCTCTACCAACTGAGCTACATGGCCACTACGACATGTCAATGCATTTTTGTTTATTTGACTGGTCATGATAAACTCATGAATTTTATCCAGGCAAATACGATGTTGAAATATTTTACATCTAGCAATGATATTTTTAATTTTTATAAATTCTTTAGGTGTAAATGTTTAACTATTTTTTATTTTTGCATTAAACACCATTAATTTTATATTTATTTATCTAATTAAACATTAGACAATTTTTAAATTAAAGAAAAATGCATTGGCCCTGCCGGGGTTTGAACCCGGGACCTTTAGGTTTCGCGCCTAATGCTCTACCAACTGAGCTACATGGCCACTACGACATGTCAATGCATTTTTGTTTAATTTAAAATTGTCTAATGTTTAATTAGATAAATAAATATAAAATTAATGGTGTTTAATGCAAAAATAAAAAATAGTTAAACATTTACACCTAAAGAATTTATAAAAATTAAAAATATCATTGCTAGATGTAAAATATTTCAACATCGTATTTGCCTGGATAAAATTCATGAGTTTATCATGACCAGTCAAATAAACAAAAATGCATTGACATGTCGTAGTGGCCATGTAGCTCAGTTGGTAGAGCATTAGGCGCGAAACCTAAAGGTCCCGGGTTCAAACCCCGGCAGGGCCAATGCATTTTTCTTTAATTTAAAAATTGTCTAATGTTTAATTAGATAAATAAATATAAAATTAATGGTGTTTAATGCAAAAATAAAAAATAGTTAAACATTTACACCTAAAGAATTTATAAAAATTAAAAATATCATTGCTAGATGTAAAATATTTCAACATCGTATTTGCCTGGATAAAATTCATGAGTTTATCATGACCAGTCAAATAAACAAAAATGCATTGACATGTCGTAGTGGCCATGTAGCTCAGTTGGTAGAGCATTAGGCGCGAAACCTAAAGGTCCCGGGTTCAAACCCCGGCAGGGCCAATGCATTTTTCTTTAATTTAAAAATTGTCTAATGTTTAATTAGATAAATAAATATAAAATTAATGGTGTTTAATGCAAAAATAAAAAATAGTTAAACATTTACACCTAAAGAATTTATAAAAATTAAAAATATCATTGCTAGATGTAAAATATTTCAACATCGTATTTGCCTGGATAAAATTCATGAGTTTATCATGACCAGTCAAATAAACAAAAATGCATTGACATGTCGTAGTGGCCATGTAGCTCAGTTGGTAGAGCATTAGGCGCGAAACCTAAAGGTCCCGGGTTCAAACCCCGGCAGGGCCAATGCATTTTTCTTTAATTTAAAAATTGTCTAATGTTTAATTAGATAAATAAATATAAAATTAATGGTGTTTAATGCAAAAATAAAAAATAGTTAAACATTTACACCTAAAGAATTTATAAAAATTAAAAATATCATTGCTAGATGTAAAATATTTCAACATCGTATTTGCCTGGATAAAATTCATGAGTTTATCATGACCAGTCAAATAAACAAAAATGCATTGACATGTCGTAGTGGCCATGTAGCTCAGTTGGTAGAGCATTAGGCGCGAAACCTAAAGGTCCCGGGTTCAAACCCCGGCAGGGCCAATGCATTTTTCTTTAATTTAAAAATTGTCTAATGTTTAATTAGATAAATAAATATAAAATTAATGGTGTTTAATGCAAAAATAAAAAATAGTTAAACATTTACACCTAAAGAATTTATAAAAATTAAAAATATCATTGCTAGATGTAAAATATTTCAACATCGTATTTGCCTGGATAAAATTCATGAGTTTATCATGACCAGTCAAATAAACAAAAATGCATTGACATGTCGTAGTGGCCATGTAGCTCAGTTGGTAGAGCATTAGGCGCGAAACCTAAAGGTCCCGGGTTCAAACCCCGGCAGGGCCAATGCATTTTTCTTTAATTTAAAAATTGTCTAATGTTTAATTAGATAAATAAATATAAAATTAATGGTGTTTAATGCAAAAATAAAAAATAGTTAAACATTTACACCTAAAGAATTTATAAAAATTAAAAATATCATTGCTAGATGTAAAATATTTCAACATCGTATTTGCCTGGATAAAATTCATGAGTTTATCATGACCAGTCAAATAAACAAAAATGCATTGACATGTCGTAGTGGCCATGTAGCTCAGTTGGTAGAGCATTAGGCGCGAAACCTAAAGGTCCCGGGTTCAAACCCCGGCAGGGCCAATGCATTTTTCTTTAATTTAAAAATTGTCTAATGTTTAATTAGATAAATAAATATAAAATTAATGGTGTTTAATGCAAAAATAAAAAATAGTTAAACATTTACACCTAAAGAATTTATAAAAATTAAAAATATCATTGCTAGATGTAAAATATTTCAACATCGTATTTGCCTGGATAAAATTCATGAGTTTATCATGACCAGTCAAATAAACAAAAATGCATTGACATGTCGTAGTGGCCATGTAGCTCAGTTGGTAGAGCATTAGGCGCGAAACCTAAAGGTCCCGGGTTCAAACCCCGGCAGGGCCAATGCATTTTTCTTTAATTTAAAAATTGTCTAATGTTTAATTAGATAAATAAATATAAAATTAATGGTGTTTAATGCAAAAATAAAAAATAGTTAAACATTTACACCTAAAGAATTTATAAAAATTAAAAATATCATTGCTAGATGTAAAATATTTCAACATCGTATTTGCCTGGATAAAATTCATGAGTTTATCATGACCAGTCAAATAAACAAAAATGCATTGACATGTCGTAGTGGCCATGTAGCTCAGTTGGTAGAGCATTAGGCGCGAAACCTAAAGGTCCCGGGTTCAAACCCCGGCAGGGCCAATGCATTTTTCTTTAATTTAAAAATTGTCTAATGTTTAATTAGATAAATAAATATAAAATTAATGGTGTTTAATGCAAAAATAAAAAATAGTTAAACATTTACACCTAAAGAATTTATAAAAATTAAAAATATCATTGCTAGATGTAAAATATTTCAACATCGTATTTGCCTGGATAAAATTCATGAGTTTATCATGACCAGTCAAATAAACAAAAATGCATTGACATGTCGTAGTGGCCATGTAGCTCAGTTGGTAGAGCATTAGGCGCGAAACCTAAAGGTCCCGGGTTCAAACCCCGGCAGGGCCAATGCATTTTTCTTTAATTTAAAAATTGTCTAATGTTTAATTAGATAAATAAATATAAAATTAATGGTGTTTAATGCAAAAATAAAAAATAGTTAAACATTTACACCTAAAGAATTTATAAAAATTAAAAATATCATTGCTAGATGTAAAATATTTCAACATCGTATTTGCCTGGATAAAATTCATGAGTTTATCATGACCAGTCAAATAAACAAAAATGCATTGACATGTCGTAGTGGCCATGTAGCTCAGTTGGTAGAGCATTAGGCGCGAAACCTAAAGGTCCCGGGTTCAAACCCCGGCAGGGCCAATGCATTTTTCTTTAATTTAAAAATTGTCTAATGTTTAATTAGATAAATAAATATAAAATTAATGGTGTTTAATGCAAAAATAAAAAATAGTTAAACATTTACACCTAAAGAATTTATAAAAATTAAAAATATCATTGCTAGATGTAAAATATTTCAACATCGTATTTGCCTGGATAAAATTCATGAGTTTATCATGACCAGTCAAATAAACAAAAATGCATTGACATGTCGTAGTGGCCATGTAGCTCAGTTGGTAGAGCATTAGGCGCGAAACCTAAAGGTCCCGGGTTCAAACCCCGGCAGGGCCAATGCATTTTTCTTTAATTTAAAAATTGTCTAATGTTTAATTAGATAAATAAATATAAAATTAATGGTGTTTAATGCAAAAATAAAAAATAGTTAAACATTTACACCTAAAGAATTTATAAAAATTAAAAATATCATTGCTAGATGTAAAATATTTCAACATCGTATTTGCCTGGATAAAATTCATGAGTTTATCATGACCAGTCAAATAAACAAAAATGCATTGACATGTCGTAGTGGCCATGTAGCTCAGTTGGTAGAGCATTAGGCGCGAAACCTAAAGGTCCCGGGTTCAAACCCCGGCAGGGCCAATGCATTTTTCTTTAATTTAAAAATTGTCTAATGTTTAATTAGATAAATAAATATAAAATTAATGGTGTTTAATGCAAAAATAAAAAATAGTTAAACATTTACACCTAAAGAATTTATAAAAATTAAAAATATCATTGCTAGATGTAAAATATTTCAACATCGTATTTGCCTGGATAAAATTCATGAGTTTATCATGACCAGTCAAATAAACAAAAATGCATTGACATGTCGTAGTGGCCATGTAGCTCAGTTGGTAGAGCATTAGGCGCGAAACCTAAAGGTCCCGGGTTCAAACCCCGGCAGGGCCAATGCATTTTTCTTTAATTTAAAAATTGTCTAATGTTTAATTAGATAAATAAATATAAAATTAATGGTGTTTAATGCAAAAATAAAAAATAGTTAAACATTTACACCTAAAGAATTTATAAAAATTAAAAATATCATTGCTAGATGTAAAATATTTCAACATCGTATTTGCCTGGATAAAATTCATGAGTTTATCATGACCAGTCAAATAAACAAAAATGCATTGACATGTCGTAGTGGCCATGTAGCTCAGTTGGTAGAGCATTAGGCGCGAAACCTAAAGGTCCCGGGTTCAAACCCCGGCAGGGCCAATGCATTTTTCTTTAATTTAAAAATTGTCTAATGTTTAATTAGATAAATAAATATAAAATTAATGGTGTTTAATGCAAAAATAAAAAATAGTTAAACATTTACACCTAAAGAATTTATAAAAATTAAAAATATCATTGCTAGATGTAAAATATTTCAACATCGTATTTGCCTGGATAAAATTCATGAGTTTATCATGACCAGTCAAATAAACAAAAATGCATTGACATGTCGTAGTGGCCATGTAGCTCAGTTGGTAGAGCATTAGGCGCGAAACCTAAAGGTCCCGGGTTCAAACCCCGGCAGGGCCAATGCATTTTTCTTTAATTTAAAAATTGTCTAATGTTTAATTAGATAAATAAATATAAAATTAATGGTGTTTAATGCAAAAATAAAAAATAGTTAAACATTTACACCTAAAGAATTTATAAAAATTAAAAATATCATTGCTAGATGTAAAATATTTCAACATCGTATTTGCCTGGATAAAATTCATGAGTTTATCATGACCAGTCAAATAAACAAAAATGCATTGACATGTCGTAGTGGCCATGTAGCTCAGTTGGTAGAGCATTAGGCGCGAAACCTAAAGGTCCCGGGTTCAAACCCCGGCAGGGCCAATGCATTTTTCTTTAATTTAAAAATTGTCTAATGTTTAATTAGATAAATAAATATAAAATTAATGGTGTTTAATGCAAAAATAAAAAATAGTTAAACATTTACACCTAAAGAATTTATAAAAATTAAAAATATCATTGCTAGATGTAAAATATTTCAACATCGTATTTGCCTGGATAAAATTCATGAGTTTATCATGACCAGTCAAATAAACAAAAATGCATTGACATGTCGTAGTGGCCATGTAGCTCAGTTGGTAGAGCATTAGGCGCGAAACCTAAAGGTCCCGGGTTCAAACCCCGGCAGGGCCAATGCATTTTTCTTTAATTTAAAAATTGTCTAATGTTTAATTAGATAAATAAATATAAAATTAATGGTGTTTAATGCAAAAATAAAAAATAGTTAAACATTTACACCTAAAGAATTTATAAAAATTAAAAATATCATTGCTAGATGTAAAATATTTCAACATCGTATTTGCCTGGATAAAATTCATGAGTTTATCATGACCAGTCAAATAAACAAAAATGCATTGACATGTCGTAGTGGCCATGTAGCTCAGTTGGTAGAGCATTAGGCGCGAAACCTAAAGGTCCCGGGTTCAAACCCCGGCAGGGCCAATGCATTTTTCTTTAATTTAAAAATTGTCTAATGTTTAATTAGATAAATAAATATAAAATTAATGGTGTTTAATGCAAAAATAAAAAATAGTTAAACATTTACACCTAAAGAATTTATAAAAATTAAAAATATCATTGCTAGATGTAAAATATTTCAACATCGTATTTGCCTGGATAAAATTCATGAGTTTATCATGACCAGTCAAATAAACAAAAATGCATTGACATGTCGTAGTGGCCATGTAGCTCAGTTGGTAGAGCATTAGGCGCGAAACCTAAAGGTCCCGGGTTCAAACCCCGGCAGGGCCAATGCATTTTTCTTTAATTTAAAAATTGTCTAATGTTTAATTAGATAAATAAATATAAAATTAATGGTGTTTAATGCAAAAATAAAAAATAGTTAAACATTTACACCTAAAGAATTTATAAAAATTAAAAATATCATTGCTAGATGTAAAATATTTCAACATCGTATTTGCCTGGATAAAATTCATGAGTTTATCATGACCAGTCAAATAAACAAAAATGCATTGACATGTCGTAGTGGCCATGTAGCTCAGTTGGTAGAGCATTAGGCGCGAAACCTAAAGGTCCCGGGTTCAAACCCCGGCAGGGCCAATGCATTTTTCTTTAATTTAAAAATTGTCTAATGTTTAATTAGATAAATAAATATAAAATTAATGGTGTTTAATGCAAAAATAAAAAATAGTTAAACATTTACACCTAAAGAATTTATAAAAATTAAAAATATCATTGCTAGATGTAAAATATTTCAACATCGTATTTGCCTGGATAAAATTCATGAGTTTATCATGACCAGTCAAATAAACAAAAATGCATTGACATGTCGTAGTGGCCATGTAGCTCAGTTGGTAGAGCATTAGGCGCGAAACCTAAAGGTCCCGGGTTCAAACCCCGGCAGGGCCAATGCATTTTTCTTTAATTTAAAAATTGTCTAATGTTTAATTAGATAAATAAATATAAAATTAATGGTGTTTAATGCAAAAATAAAAAATAGTTAAACATTTACACCTAAAGAATTTATAAAAATTAAAAATATCATTGCTAGATGTAAAATATTTCAACATCGTATTTGCCTGGATAAAATTCATGAGTTTATCATGACCAGTCAAATAAACAAAAATGCATTGACATGTCGTAGTGGCCATGTAGCTCAGTTGGTAGAGCATTAGGCGCGAAACCTAAAGGTCCCGGGTTCAAACCCCGGCAGGGCCAATGCATTTTTCTTTAATTTAAAAATTGTCTAATGTTTAATTAGATAAATAAATATAAAATTAATGGTGTTTAATGCAAAAATAAAAAATAGTTAAACATTTACACCTAAAGAATTTATAAAAATTAAAAATATCATTGCTAGATGTAAAATATTTCAACATCGTATTTGCCTGGATAAAATTCATGAGTTTATCATGACCAGTCAAATAAACAAAAATGCATTGACATGTCGTAGTGGCCATGTAGCTCAGTTGGTAGAGCATTAGGCGCGAAACCTAAAGGTCCCGGGTTCAAACCCCGGCAGGGCCAATGCATTTTTCTTTAATTTAAAAATTGTCTAATGTTTAATTAGATAAATAAATATAAAATTAATGGTGTTTAATGCAAAAATAAAAAATAGTTAAACATTTACACCTAAAGAATTTATAAAAATTAAAAATATCATTGCTAGATGTAAAATATTTCAACATCGTATTTGCCTGGATAAAATTCATGAGTTTATCATGACCAGTCAAATAAACAAAAATGCATTGACATGTCGTAGTGGCCATGTAGCTCAGTTGGTAGAGCATTAGGCGCGAAACCTAAAGGTCCCGGGTTCAAACCCCGGCAGGGCCAATGCATTTTTCTTTAATTTAAAAATTGTCTAATGTTTAATTAGATAAATAAATATAAAATTAATGGTGTTTAATGCAAAAATAAAAAATAGTTAAACATTTACACCTAAAGAATTTATAAAAATTAAAAATATCATTGCTAGATGTAAAATATTTCAACATCGTATTTGCCTGGATAAAATTCATGAGTTTATCATGACCAGTCAAATAAACAAAAATGCATTGACATGTCGTAGTGGCCATGTAGCTCAGTTGGTAGAGCATTAGGCGCGAAACCTAAAGGTCCCGGGTTCAAACCCCGGCAGGGCCAATGCATTTTTCTTTAATTTAAAAATTGTCTAATGTTTAATTAGATAAATAAATATAAAATTAATGGTGTTTAATGCAAAAATAAAAAATAGTTAAACATTTACACCTAAAGAATTTATAAAAATTAAAAATATCATTGCTAGATGTAAAATATTTCAACATCGTATTTGCCTGGATAAAATTCATGAGTTTATCATGACCAGTCAAATAAACAAAAATGCATTGACATGTCGTAGTGGCCATGTAGCTCAGTTGGTAGAGCATTAGGCGCGAAACCTAAAGGTCCCGGGTTCAAACCCCGGCAGGGCCAATGCATTTTTCTTTAATTTAAAAATTGTCTAATGTTTAATTAGATAAATAAATATAAAATTAATGGTGTTTAATGCAAAAATAAAAAATAGTTAAACATTTACACCTAAAGAATTTATAAAAATTAAAAATATCATTGCTAGATGTAAAATATTTCAACATCGTATTTGCCTGGATAAAATTCATGAGTTTATCATGACCAGTCAAATAAACAAAAATGCATTGACATGTCGTAGTGGCCATGTAGCTCAGTTGGTAGAGCATTAGGCGCGAAACCTAAAGGTCCCGGGTTCAAACCCCGGCAGGGCCAATGCATTTTTCTTTAATTTAAAAATTGTCTAATGTTTAATTAGATAAATAAATATAAAATTAATGGTGTTTAATGCAAAAATAAAAAATAGTTAAACATTTACACCTAAAGAATTTATAAAAATTAAAAATATCATTGCTAGATGTAAAATATTTCAACATCGTATTTGCCTGGATAAAATTCATGAGTTTATCATGACCAGTCAAATAAACAAAAATGCATTGACATGTCGTAGTGGCCATGTAGCTCAGTTGGTAGAGCATTAGGCGCGAAACCTAAAGGTCCCGGGTTCAAACCCCGGCAGGGCCAATGCATTTTTCTTTAATTTAAAAATTGTCTAATGTTTAATTAGATAAATAAATATAAAATTAATGGTGTTTAATGCAAAAATAAAAAATAGTTAAACATTTACACCTAAAGAATTTATAAAAATTAAAAATATCATTGCTAGATGTAAAATATTTCAACATCGTATTTGCCTGGATAAAATTCATGAGTTTATCATGACCAGTCAAATAAACAAAAATGCATTGACATGTCGTAGTGGCCATGTAGCTCAGTTGGTAGAGCATTAGGCGCGAAACCTAAAGGTCCCGGGTTCAAACCCCGGCAGGGCCAATGCATTTTTCTTTAATTTAAAAATTGTCTAATGTTTAATTAGATAAATAAATATAAAATTAATGGTGTTTAATGCAAAAATAAAAAATAGTTAAACATTTACACCTAAAGAATTTATAAAAATTAAAAATATCATTGCTAGATGTAAAATATTTCAACATCGTATTTGCCTGGATAAAATTCATGAGTTTATCATGACCAGTCAAATAAACAAAAATGCATTGACATGTCGTAGTGGCCATGTAGCTCAGTTGGTAGAGCATTAGGCGCGAAACCTAAAGGTCCCGGGTTCAAACCCCGGCAGGGCCAATGCATTTTTCTTTAATTTAAAAATTGTCTAATGTTTAATTAGATAAATAAATATAAAATTAATGGTGTTTAATGCAAAAATAAAAAATAGTTAAACATTTACACCTAAAGAATTTATAAAAATTAAAAATATCATTGCTAGATGTAAAATATTTCAACATCGTATTTGCCTGGATAAAATTCATGAGTTTATCATGACCAGTCAAATAAACAAAAATGCATTGACATGTCGTAGTGGCCATGTAGCTCAGTTGGTAGAGCATTAGGCGCGAAACCTAAAGGTCCCGGGTTCAAACCCCGGCAGGGCCAATGCATTTTTCTTTAATTTAAAAATTGTCTAATGTTTAATTAGATAAATAAATATAAAATTAATGGTGTTTAATGCAAAAATAAAAAATAGTTAAACATTTACACCTAAAGAATTTATAAAAATTAAAAATATCATTGCTAGATGTAAAATATTTCAACATCGTATTTGCCTGGATAAAATTCATGAGTTTATCATGACCAGTCAAATAAACAAAAATGCATTGACATGTCGTAGTGGCCATGTAGCTCAGTTGGTAGAGCATTAGGCGCGAAACCTAAAGGTCCCGGGTTCAAACCCCGGCAGGGCCAATGCATTTTTCTTTAATTTAAAAATTGTCTAATGTTTAATTAGATAAATAAATATAAAATTAATGGTGTTTAATGCAAAAATAAAAAATAGTTAAACATTTACACCTAAAGAATTTATAAAAATTAAAAATATCATTGCTAGATGTAAAATATTTCAACATCGTATTTGCCTGGATAAAATTCATGAGTTTATCATGACCAGTCAAATAAACAAAAATGCATTGACATGTCGTAGTGGCCATGTAGCTCAGTTGGTAGAGCATTAGGCGCGAAACCTAAAGGTCCCGGGTTCAAACCCCGGCAGGGCCAATGCATTTTTCTTTAATTTAAAAATTGTCTAATGTTTAATTAGATAAATAAATATAAAATTAATGGTGTTTAATGCAAAAATAAAAAATAGTTAAACATTTACACCTAAAGAATTTATAAAAATTAAAAATATCATTGCTAGATGTAAAATATTTCAACATCGTATTTGCCTGGATAAAATTCATGAGTTTATCATGACCAGTCAAATAAACAAAAATGCATTGACATGTCGTAGTGGCCATGTAGCTCAGTTGGTAGAGCATTAGGCGCGAAACCTAAAGGTCCCGGGTTCAAACCCCGGCAGGGCCAATGCATTTTTCTTTAATTTAAAAATTGTCTAATGTTTAATTAGATAAATAAATATAAAATTAATGGTGTTTAATGCAAAAATAAAAAATAGTTAAACATTTACACCTAAAGAATTTATAAAAATTAAAAATATCATTGCTAGATGTAAAATATTTCAACATCGTATTTGCCTGGATAAAATTCATGAGTTTATCATGACCAGTCAAATAAACAAAAATGCATTGACATGTCGTAGTGGCCATGTAGCTCAGTTGGTAGAGCATTAGGCGCGAAACCTAAAGGTCCCGGGTTCAAACCCCGGCAGGGCCAATGCATTTTTCTTTAATTTAAAAATTGTCTAATGTTTAATTAGATAAATAAATATAAAATTAATGGTGTTTAATGCAAAAATAAAAAATAGTTAAACATTTACACCTAAAGAATTTATAAAAATATTTATTTATTGTTATATATTTATAAAAACTTATATACTAACCTTGAGTAGTGAATAATAATTCAGTGTCTCATTTTTAAAATAATATTTTTTGTAGTTAATAATTAAAATTGAAGAAAAAACAGTAATTTTATTACATTTTTTATGTCGCGTCGTAGTCGAAGTCAAGTCTAGTTGTGTCTATATGTTTTTGAAGGTCGTTTGAAAATTGTTGTTGTATTGTTCTGACACTTATTGAAATGGCGGTAAATGTTTAAAAATATGATTTTCGATAAATATGTAATTGTCGTTTAAAAGTTCTTCATCGTTATATTTGTGTTTTAAAATTTCATATTTTTCTAACAGTAATAATTTTGATATGTTTGATTCTGTATGTAATACTGTGATATTGTCTGGATGTATGTTGTGTGATTCAGTGCAAAGATGTGTGCTTAAAGCTGAAGGTGGATTATTTGATTTGTGTTCTTTGAATCTTGTAATGATTTTTCTTGATGTCATTCCAATGTATGCTGCATTACAGTCAGAACAGTTTATCTTATATACTCCACTTTTTTCTTTTTTGTTTATGTTTGGTTTTGTGTTTGTAAGGATTTGTTGAAGTGTGTTATGGGATTTAGAAGTTAATGTTAGATTTGAGTTAGTTATGGTGGATTTGATAGTTTTGTGTAATTTTTTATAATATGGTATTGCGATGTGTTTTGTCGGTGGTTCTATATGAGGGTAAATTTCGAGTGTAATTTGATTTTGTTTTATATTTTTAAAGATATTATTTATGTATATAGTTGGATATTGATTGTTGTGACCTATTTGGAGAATTGTGTTGTATTCTTTATAATAATGATGATTTTTTGATATTAGGTGCATGGAAAGAATGGTACGCTATAATTATATCTGTTGAGGTAGGTTTTCTGTATATGTCGAATTGTATTTGTTGTGATGTATTTATTAATGTTAAATCTAAGGAATTTAGTTTATTGTTATCTTCTAGTTCCAAAGTGAAAGTAATATTGTTGTTAATGTTATTGATTTTTTGTAGAAAAACGTGTATTTCTTCTATTGTACCTGTCCATAAACAACAAATGTCGTCTACATATCTTTTCCATAATATTATGTTTTTTGCTTCCGGTATTGAAAAAATTAATGTTTCGATATAGTCAATAAATATATTAGCTAATATACCACTAAGAGGTGATCCCATTGGTAATCCGTCTGTCATTTTGTATATGTTATTGTTAAAAGTGAAGAAATTTTGTTGTGTTATTATATGGAATAGTTCTGTTAAATTATCTATTTCGAGTTTTGTTATATTTAATTTGTCGATGTTATTTTCAAAGAGTGTTTTTAAGAGCGAAATGGTTTGTGCTGTTGGTATGTTAGTGTATAAGTTGACTATGTCGAAGGAGCAAATGATGAAATTGGTATTGTTTGTTTGGTTTATGTGTGTAATGTGTGAGATTAGTTCTTTTGAATTTTTTATAGAATGTGGTGATTTATATTCAAGTGTATGAGAAATTTGTTTAATTGTTGGGCTATGCTGTGTGAAGGAGAGGATATCGAGGATGTTGTTGGTCTTATTGGGTGATCTGGTTTGTGTGTTTTTATTAAACTGTGTAATGCGGGGGTTTGTGGATTACATTCTTTGTTATAGTATGGGTTTATGTTGAATTTTTTGAGTGTGTCGTAATTATTTTTTATGCTGTTTTGAAGTTTTTTATTGAATGTGTGTAAAGGATTGGTTTTTTGTTTTTTAATGTTGTTGTCGTTAAGGAAAGTTTCTGTTTTTTTTATATATGTGTCTGTGTCGATTAAAATTAGTCCTCCGTTTTTGTCTGCTTTTGTAATAGTTATGTTATTGTCTGTAATTGTTTGTTTTATGGTGGTAATACTGTCTTTGATGTTTTTATTTTGTTTAGTGTGATTATTATGTTTTTCTATCTCATTATGACACATACTTACTTGTGTGTTGTATTCTTGAAGTTTGTTTCCTATATTTTTGTGTAGGTTGTATTTTTCTGGGTGATTATTTGTTTTTGCTTCTATGTTAATTGCGATTTTTGATAGATCTGGATTTTTTGGTTTTGGTGCATATTTGTGTCCGATTTGTAGTAGGTCATGTTCCGGTTGCGTAAGTGTTGTTGTAGTAAAGTTGTGGTACCTTGGTGGGAAAATATGTGGTGTTGTGGTGATGTCCTTCTTGTGATGTTTTCTTGTTTCTTCTTCATTCGGATTGATGTTTTTATGTTTTTCGTGTTCATTTTTAGATTTATTTTGTGCTAAAAGTCTTTGTAGTTTGAATTTTCTTTTTAGGTCGTCTTTTTTGTTGTCTATTTTTACTGTTTCTTCAAGTTGTTCGATTAGTATTTCATATTCTATTGTATGCAGGTATTGTAGAAGATGTCTATGTAAAAACTTTAACTACATGTCAATGAAGCATGATTTTTGATGTTAAAGTTTTATTTCTTTATTTAGCATACTGCGTTGTATTTTATATTTAAATTGACTATTGTATTTGCTTGGTACTTTTATTTGTAAAAATTTAGGAATGATTTGGTTATATTTGCATGTATGTAAGAAGGTTAAATGTTGCTTGTTTCTATGTCGTTTGTGAATTGTATATTTCAGCTGGAGTAATTTACTGGATATCTCCATGTTTTTTAATTTATCGATGAATGCCTCCATTTTTTATATTGGAAAATTTATAATGTAAATTTAGAAAAATAGAATAACCAATATATATTTTTGTTATATTTTTATTTTATATTTATTTATTTATTTATTTCAATGCCTCCTGAAATAATACAAATTATGTTTACATTAAATTGTTGTTTTATAAAAGATTTTTTCGGGTTATGCTTTGCAAGCACGTGTCATATTGATATAGAAAAAACATATTTATTTATATGATTTTAAGTGAAATTATAAGGAAATTTCAAGATTTTTAAAAATAATTATAAAGATTTTACATGATTTTAAAGATAATTATAAAGATTTTACATGATTTGAAGAAAGATTGTAAGGATTTCACATGATTTTAAGTGAGTTTGTAAGCGATTTTATATGATTTTAAGTGAAATTATAAGGGAATTTCATGATTTTTAAAAATAATTATAACGATTTTACATGATTTGAAGAAAGATTGTAAAGATTTCACATGATTTTAAGTGAGTTTGTAAGCGATTTTATATGATTTTAAGTGAAATTATAAGGGAATTTCATGATTTTTAAAAATAATTATAACGATTTTACATGATTTGAAGAAAGATTGTAAAGATTTCACATGATTTTAAGTGAGTTTGTAAGCGATTTTATATGATTTTAAGTGAAATTATAAGGGAATTTCATGATTTTTAAAAATAATTATAACGATTTTACATGATTTGAAGAAAGATTGTAAAGATTTCACATGATTTTAAGTGAGTTTGTAAGCGATTTTATATGATTTTAAGTGAAATTATAAGGGAATTTCATGATTTTTAAAAATAATTATAACGATTTTACATGATTTGAAGAAAGATTGTAAAGATTTCACATGATTTTAAGTGAGTTTGTAAGCGATTTTATATGATTTTAAGTGAAATTATAAGGGAATTTCATGATTTTTAAAAATAATTATAACGATTTTACATGATTTGAAGAAAGATTGTAAAGATTTCACATGATTTTAAGTGAGTTTGTAAGCGATTTTATATGATTTTAAGTGAAATTATAAGGAAATTTCAAGATTTTTAAAAATAATTATAACTATTTTACATCATTTGAAGAAAGATTGTAAAGATTTCACATGATTTTAAGTGAGTTTGTAAGCGATTTTATATGATTTTAAGTGAAATTATAAGGGAATTTCATTATTTTTAAAAATAATTATAACGATTTTACATGATTTGAAGAAAGATTGTAAAGATTTCACATGATTTTAAGTGAGTTTGTAAGCGATTCTATATGATTTTAAGTGAAATTATAAGGGAATTTCATGATTTTTAAAAATAATTATAATGATTTTACATGATTTGAAGAAAGATTGTAAAGATTTCACATGATTTTAAGTGAGTTTGTAAGCGATTTTATATGATTTTAAGTGAAATTATACGGGAATTTCATGATTTTCAAAAATAATTATAACGATTTTACATGATTTGAAGAAAGATTGTAAAGATTTCACATGATTTTAAGTGAGTTTGTAAGCGATTTTATATGATTTTAAGTGAAATTATAAGGGAATTTCATGATTTTTAAAAATAATTATAACGATTTTACATGATTTGAAGAAAGATTGTAAAGATTTCACATGATTTTAAGTGAGTTTGTAAGCGATTTTATATGATTTTAAGTGAAATTATAAGGGAATTTCATGATTTTTAAAAATAATTATAACGATTTTACATGATTTGAAGAAAGATTGTAAAGATTTCACATGATTTTAAGTGAGTTTGTAAGCGATTTTATATGATTTTAAGTGAAATTATAAGGGAATTTCATGATTTTTAAAAATAATTATAACGATTTTACATGATTTGAAGAAAGATTGTAAAGATTTCACATGATTTTAAGTGAGTTTGTAAGCGATTTTATATGATTTTAAGTGAAATTATAAGGGAATTTCATGATTTTTAAAAATAATTATAACGATTTTACATGATTTGAAGAAAGATTGTAAAGATTTCACATGATTTTAAGTGAGTTTGTAAGCGATTTTATATGATTTTAAGTGAAATTATAAGGGAATTTCATGATTTTTAAAAATAATTATAACGATTTTACATGATTTGAAGAAAGATTGTAAAGATTTCACATGATTTTAAGTGAGTTTGTAAGCGATTTTATATGATTTTAAGTGAAATTATAAGGGAATTTCATGATTTTTAAAAATAATTATAACGATTTTACATGATTTGAAGAAAGATTGTAAAGATTTCACATGATTTTAAGTGAGTTTGTAAGCGATTTTATATGATTTTAAGTGAAATTATAAGGGAATTTCATGATTTTTAAAAATAATTATAACGATTTTACATGATTTGAAGAAAGATTGTAAAGATTTCACATGATTTTAAGTGAGTTTGTAAGCGATTTTATATGATTTTAAGTGAAATTATAAGGGAATTTCATGATTTTTAAAAATAATTATAACGATTTTACATGATTTGAAGAAAGATTGTAAAGATTTCACATGATTTTAAGTGAGTTTGTAAGCGATTTTATATGATTTTAAGTGAAATTATAAGGGAATTTCATGATTTTTAAAAATAATTATAACGATTTTACATGATTTGAAGAAAGATTGTAAAGATTTCACATGATTTTAAGTGAGTTTGTAAGCGATTTTATATGATTTTAAGTGAAATTATAAGGGAATTTCATGATTTTTAAAAATAATTATAACGATTTTACATGATTTGAAGAAAGATTGTAAAGATTTCACATGATTTTAAGTGAGTTTGTAAGCGATTTTATATGATTTTAAGTGAAATTATAAGGGAATTTCATGATTTTTAAAAATAATTATAACGATTTTACATGATTTGAAGAAAGATTGTAAAGATTTCACATGATTTTAAGTGAGTTTGTAAGCGATTTTATATGATTTTAAGTGAAATTATAAGGGAATTTCAAGATTTTTAAAAATAATTATAACGATTTTACATGATTTGAAGAAAGATTGTAAAGATTTCACATGATTTTAAGTGAGTTTGTAAGCGATTTTATATGATTTTAAGTGAAATTATAAGGGAATTTCATGATTTTTAAAAATAATTATAACGATTTTACATGATTTGAAGAAAGATTGTAAAGATTTCACATGATTTTAAGTGAGTTTGTAAGCGATTTTATATGATTTTAAGTGAAATTATAAGGGAATTTCATGATTTTTAAAAATAATTATAACGATTTTACATGATTTGAAGAAAGATTGTAAGGATTTCACATGATTTTAAGTGAGTTTGTAAGCGATGTTATATGATTTTAAGTGAAATTATAAGGGAATTTCATGATTTTTAAAAATAATTATAACGATTTTACATGATTTGAAGAAAGATTGTAAAGATTTCACATAATTTTAAGTGAGTTTGTAAGCGATTTTATATGATTTTAAGTGAAATTATAAGGGAATTTCATGATTTTTAAAAATAATTATAACGATTTTACATGATTTGAAGAAAGATTGTAAACATTTCACATGATTTTAAGTGAGTTTGTAAGCGATTTTATATGATTTTAAGTGAAATTATAAGGGAATTTCATGATTTTTAAAAATAATTATAACAATTTTACATGATTTGAAGAAAGATTGTAAGGATTTCACATGATTTTAAGTGAGTTTGTAAGCGATTTTATATGATTTTAAGTGAAATTATAAGGGAATTTCATGATTTTTAAAAATAATTATAACGATTTTCATGATTTGAAGAAAGATTGTAAAGATTTCACATGATTTTAAGTGAGTTTGTAAGCGATTTTATATGATTTTAAGTGAAATTATAAGGGAATTTCAAGATTTTTAAAAATAATTATAACGATTTTACATGATTTGAAGAAAGATTGTAAAGATTTCACATGATTTTAAGTGAGTTTGTAAGCGATTTTATATGATTTCAAGTGAAATTATAAGGGAATTTCATGATTTTTAAAAATAATTATAACGATTTTACATGATTTGAAGAAAGATTGTAAAGATTTCACATGATTTTAAGTGAGTTTGTAAGCGATTTTATATGATTTTAAGTGAAATTATAAGGGAATTTCATGATTTTTAAAAATAATTATAACGATTTTACATGATTTGAAGAAAGATTGTAAAGATTTCACATGATTTTAAGTGAGTTTGTAAGCGATTTTATATGATTTTAAGTGAAATTATAAGGGAATTTCATGATTTTTAAAAATAATTATAACGATTTTACATGATTTGAAGAAAGATTGTAAAGATTTCACATGATTTTAAGTGAGTTTGTAAGCGATTTTATATGATTTTAAGTGAAATTATAAGGGAATTTCAAGATTTTTAAAAATAATTATAACGATTTTACATGATTTGAAGAAAGATTGTAAAGATTTCACATGATTTTAAGTGAGTTTGTAAGCGATTTTATATGATTTTAAGTGAAATTATAAGGGAATTTCATGATTTTTAAAAATAATTATAACGATTTTACATGATTTGAAGAAAGATTGTAAAGATTTCACATAATTTTAAGTGAGTTTGTAAGCGATTTTATATGATTTTAAGTGAAATTATAAGGGAATTTCATGATTTTTTAAAATAATTATAACGATTTTACATGATTTGAAGAAAGATTGTAAACATTTCACATGATTTTAAGTGAGTTTGTAAGCGATTTTATATGATTTTAAGTGAAATTATAAGGGAATTTCATGATTTTTAAAAATAATTATAACGATTTTACATGATTTGAAGAAAGATTGTAAGGATTTCACATGATTTTAAGTGAGTTTGTAAGCGATTTTATATGATTTTAAGTGAAATTATAAGGGAATTTCATGATTTTTAAAAATAATTATAACGATTTTCATGATTTGAAGAAAGATTGTAAAGATTTCACATGATTTTAAGTGAGTTTGTAAGCGATTTTATATGATTTTAAGTGAAATTATAAGGGAATTTCATGATTTTTAAAAATAATTATAACGATTTTACATGATTTGAAGAAAGATTGTAAAGATTTCACATGATTTTAAGTGAGTTTGTAAGCGATTTTATATGATTTTAAGTGAAATTATAAGGGAATTTCATGATTTTTAAAAATAATTATAACGATTTTACATGATTTGAAGAAAGATTGTAAGGATTTCACATGATTTTAAGTGAGTTTGTAAGCGATTTTATATGATTTTAAGTGAAATTATAAGGGAATTTCATGATTTTTAAAAATAATTATAACGATTTTACATGATTTGAAGAAAGATTGTAAAGATTTCACATGATTTTAAGTGAGTTTGTAAGCGATTTTATATGATTTTAAGTGAAATTATAAGGGAATTTCATGATTTTTAAAAATAATTATAACGATTTTACATGATTTGAAGAAAGATTGTAAACATTTCACATGATTTTAAGTGAGTTTGTAAGCGATTTTATATGATTTTAAGTGAAATTATAAGAGAATTTCATGATTTTAAAAAATAATTATAAAGATTTTACATGATTTTTAAGGATAATTATAAAAATTTTATATGATTTGAAGAAAGATTGTAAGAATTTCACATGATTTTAATTGAGTTTGTAAGCGATTTTATATGATTTTAAGTGAAATTATAAGGGAATTTCATAATTTTTAAAAATAATTATAAAGATTTTACATGATTTTTAAGGATAATTATAAAAATTTTACATGATTTGAAGAAAGATTGTAAGAATTTCACATGATTTTAAGTGAGTTTGTAAGCGATTTTATATGATTTTAAGTGAAATTATAAGGGAATTTCATGATTTTTAAAAATAATTATAAAGATTTTACATGATTTTTAAGGATAATTATAAAAATTTTACATGATTTGAAGAAAGATTGTAAGGATTTCACATGATTTTAAGTGAGTTGTAAGCGATTTTATATGATTTTAAGTGAAATTATAAGGGAATTTCATGATTTTTAAAAATAATTATAAAGATTTTACATGATTTGAAGAAAGATTGTAAGAATTTCATATAATTTTAAGTGAGTTGGTAAGCGATTTTATATGATTTTAAGTGAAATTATAAGGGAATTTCAAGATTTTTAAAAATAATTATAAAGATTTTACATAGTTTTAAGGATAATTATAACGATTTTACATGATTTGAAGAAAGATTGTAAGAATTTCACATGATTTTAAGTGAGTTTGTAAGCGATTTTATATGATTTTAAGTGAAATTATAAGGGAATTTCATGATTTTTAAAAATAATTATAAAGATTTTACATGATTTTTAAGGATAATTATAAAAATTTTACATGATTTGAAGAAAGATTGTAAGAATTTCACATGATTTTAAGTGAGTTTGTAAGCGATTTTATATGATTTTAAGTGAAATTATAAGGGAAATTCATAATTTTTAAAAATAATTATAAAGATTTTACATGATTTTAAGGATAATTATATCGATTTTACATGATTTGAAGAAAGATTGTAAGAATTTCATATAATTTTAAGTGAGTTTGTAAGCGATTTTATATGATTTTAAGTGAAATTATAAGAGAATTTCATGATTTTTAAAAATAATTATAAAGATTTTACATGATTTTAAGGATAATTATAAAAATTTTACATGATTTGAAGAAAGATTGTAAGGATTTCACATGATTTTAAGTGAGTTGTAAGCGATTTTATATGATTTTAAGTGAAATTATAAGGGAATTTCATGATTTTTAAAAATAATTATAACGATTTTACATGATTTGAAGAAAGATTGTAAGAATTTCATATAATTTTAAGTGAGTTTGTAAGCGATTTTATATGATTTTAAGTGAAATTATAAGGGAATTTCATGATTTTTAAAAATAATTATAAAGATTTTACATGATTTTAAGGATAATTATAACGATTTTACATGATTTGAAGAAAGATTGTAAAAATTTCACATGATTTTAAGTGAGTTTGTAAGCGATTTTATATGGTTTTAAGTGAAATTATAAGGGAATTTCAAGATTTTTAAAAATAATTATAAAGATTTTACATGGTTTTAAGGATAATTATAACGATTTTACATGATTTGAAGAAAGATTGTAAGAATTTCACATGATTTTAAGTGAGTTTGTAAGCGATTTTATATGATTTTAAGTGAAATTATAAAAGAATTTCATGATTTTTAAGAATTTCACATAATTTTAAGCGATTTTATATGATTTTAAGTGAAATTGTAAAGAATCTAGATGATTTTTCGTTGATTTTACATGATTCTAAGGACGATAAAAGATTTAAGGCGTAAATGTAATGACAGTGAAGAACAGTAAGAACAGTAAGAACAGTGGCGTAGCTAGAAATTTGTCAAGGGGGGGGGGGGTTAATAATATTAATTAATAAAAATAATCTTGTCAAAAATAGACATAATCTTGTAAAAAACAGACATAATCTTGTGAAAAACTTCATAATCTTGTAAAAAAACAGTCATAACCTTGTGAAAACCAGTCATAACCTTTTGAAAAACAGATGTAATCTTGTGAAAAAAAAAATAATCTTGTAAAAAAGCAGACATAATCTTGTGAAAAATAGACATAATCTTGTGAAAAACAGTCATAATCTTGTGAAAAACATACATAATCTTGTGGAAAACATATATAATCTTGTGAAAAACTTCATAATCTTGTAAAAAACAGTCATAACCTTGTGTAAAACAGACATAATCTTGTGAAAAACAAACATAATCTTGTGAAAAACATACATAATCTTGTGAAAAACAGACATAATCTTGTGAAAAACTTCATAATCTTGTAAAAAACAGTCATAACCTTGTGAAAAAGACAATCTTGTGAAAAACTTCATAATCTTGTAAAAAACAGTCATAACCTTGTGAAAAACATACATAATCCTGTGAAAAACAGACATAATCTTGTGAAAAACTTCATAATCTTGTAAAAAACAGTCATAACCTTGTGAAAAACAGACATAATCTTGTGAAAAACAGACATAATCTTGTGAAAAACTTTATAATCTTGTGAAAAACAGTCATAATCTTGTGAAAAACAAACATAATCTTGTGAAAAACAAACATAATCTTGTGAAAAACAGACATAATCTTGTGAAAAACTTCATAATCTTGTAAAAAAATATGAGAATTGATGATGTACCACGTTTAATAATATGTTCCAACAAACAACTATTTTCTGATTTTATACAAAATAATTGTTCTGAATCGGATATAATTTGTCCTGATATTACTACAGCAATAGCAGCTACAACAACCGAAATTGTTTCTTCTGATAATATTTGTAAAATAAACATTGCAGAAAAAATAAATATTAAAATAATTGACAACAATATAAAATTTATGGATGATAAAAAACTGTACATGATTTTTACAAAAAGTGATTCTATAGAGAAAGTTTGTATAGACAAATTTACAATAAAAAAAACTTGTAGATCCAGATACAGCTTATACAATTAGCAAAATAAATGACAATAATTCCTTCGATTGTTTTGCCGGTAAAACGCTTCCTCCAGATGAAAAACAAACTTGGATTCAACATAAATATAAAGTATTAATTATTGTTCTTGGAACAATAATTACGTATTATACAGTGACTTTTACAATTTTTGGAACATTTATAATCATTAGAAAATATCCAAAATTTCTAAAAAACAGCAAATATGTGATTGTATTAAATAATAGTCTACAAGCTGATATTTTAATTTTGCCTTTTAAAAACCAGTCAACTAACTTAAACAACATTTTGTTTAATGTAAGAGGGATGATTGGAAAATATCTTCCTCTGGAGTATCGAGCAAAATTGTTTGAAAATTCTAATGTTCGTGGTAGAAGAAGTGCTACAATAATTTATACTCAGGATCCAAATTATATTGAACCGAAATTTAATTAATAGTAAATGTTAATATTAATTACTATCATATAAAAATTTATGTTTATAATCTAGTAGTTTAAAAAAGTATAAATACTGTCGATATAATAGTAATTATATACCAAAGTTGAGAAAACAAATTTAGTAGTCGAGCTGTATTCTTTCACTAAATGCTTAGCACCGAAAAAATGAAAGTGTGATGAAATAAGTCTTCGCAATAGTGGTTGCATATAATTTTTTGCACTATTAGCATATTTTTTCCATTATTTAACCATTTTTTAATATTCACAGAAAACAGATATACAGTAAATATACTGTTATATTTGAAAATAAATAAATAATTTTAATTGATTTTATTCTGAGAAAATTAGTACCGTCTGCGTGCATTTTTTGTACTTTTATTAATAACATGAAGTCATTAACGTTGTTAAGTGATAAAAATGGCTTAAAGCTGTCAGATGACAGAAATTTCGTTAAAAATAAAAAAAATAACAAATAACAATAATTGTTTTTTTTTTCTCTCTCTTCAAAAGTATTTAAATATTGATATTACATTACTATATTGTCTATGTAATGTATGTAATGTAGTACAATAATATGCATCATTATACAGTACTTATTTACTATATACATCACCGGTGGCAGCACCAAACATGATTACATAGTCAAGTGTATTTAATCTGACATCTCCGATGGCCATATGAAAATTATTAAATTAAGTTATTTGTTAGTTGAATTGTTTATTTTCGCTTGAATTTGAATTTGATTATTGAAAATATATAAAGAAGCACAATAAATATACCACCAGATTTGTCAGAAATTGTACATTCGATCACAGAAACATTAATTCTCCCAAAGGAAAGTGACGAAATTAAAAATCGGAAAGTGAGACAGAACCCGACTTCGACATCAACAGTAATCATGACTCTAACAGCGAAGAAGATGTAGCGGATACCTAAGTAATTCAGATGACTGTAAATGAAACTGACAATTTGCAAAGTAAGAGCAATAATAACTCTACAAAATACATTAGTCGCGATGGCATTAAGTGGGCTGCATCTCGGCTTCCTAAAAATGTTCGCACTCGGTCAGATAATATTATTACACATTTACCAGGTGTAAAAGCACCTGCTAAGTGGGCTAAAACGCCTCTTAAATGTTTTAGTTTGTTTGTAACTCCTAATATAGTGAATGATATTGTCAAATGGACAAACATAAAATTAGGAGAAAAATCTGTTAAATACGATCCCAATCATAAGTACGTTGTTCAGGACACAAATGTTTCAGAAATCAAAGCACTAATAATTGGTTTGCTCTTCTTAGCAGGGGTATTCAAAAGTGGTAGAATTAATCTCAAAGATCATTGGGTGACAGACGGGAATAAGTTTATTTCGAGAAACAATGTCTCTACAAAGATTTATTATATTGCAATCCTGTTTGGGCTTTGATAATATAGAGAATCGTAAACAGAGACGACAAAATGATAAAATTACAGCAATAAGAGCAATATTTGATGAGTTTGTGCAAAATTGTCAGAATTCTTACACGCCCAGTAAATATCTCACAATAGATGAAAAGTTGGAGTTCTTCAGGGAACGTTGTGCTTTTCGGCAATATATGCCGAACAAACCAGCGCGCTATGGTTTGAAAATATTTGCACTAGTTGATGCAAGAACATATTATATTGTTAATTTAGAAACATATGTTGAATTGCAACCTCCTGGGCCTTATCAAGTAAGCAATAAGCCTATAGATATAGTTCTCAGGCTTATACGCCCCGTGTCTGGCACAAAAACAAATTTGACATTCGATAGCTGGTTTACCAGTTACGAACTAATGATCACACTCCTACAAGAGCATCAACTGGCATCCGTCGGTACTATGAGAAAAAATAAAAGTTAGATACCTGAATGCTTTACTGTAACAAAAAATAAACCTCAATACTCATCTGAATTCGGATTCCAAGAAAACATAACTTTGGTTTCCTGCCTCAAAATAGGTCAACCCAAACTGGATGCTTTTCTGGAACTGAAAAAAGAAGTTGTAAAATTCCTCCAAATAAAACTAGCCCAGATATGTTACAGGAAGTTAAAAACCACATTAATAGTTTTCCAATAGTTGAGAGCCACTATTGCCGTAAAGTGACAAAGAGACAATATCTAGATCCAAAACTATCAATTTCGAAAATGTACGAGTTTTACAAGTTACAATGTGAAGCAATAAAAAATAAACCTTTTGTATCGCATATCACTTACAGAAGAATTTTTGGCAACCAGTTTAATTTGTTTTTTTTTAGTCCAAAAAAAGATCAATGTTTAATTTGCACAAACTATCACTCCGCAAGTACCGAAGACAAAAATAAACTCGAAGAAAAATATACGCAGCATTTACAGCGAAAAGATGATGCAAACTTTGCTAAAGCGGCAGATAAGGACAGTGCCTGTCATGATAAAACATTTGTATCGATATCCTTTGACCTTCAAAGCGTATTACAGATTTTTGTGGAGATGTTTCGCCCCTATATTATAGCACGAAATTAAATGCGTATAATTTAACAATTTAGGAGGCAGCACCACCAAACCAAGCTTTCTGTTTCGCTTGGACAGAAATCGATGGCCAGTGAAATTGGCACAGCATTATTAAGATGGTTTAAAACTTTACCTGCAGATATCAAAGAAATTTCGCTTTTTTCGGACACGTGCAGCGGCCAAAACAAGAATCAGTAAATTGCTGCTCTTTGTATGTACATTGTCAAAAATAGTACGAGTTTAACTGCAGTTGAACACAAATTTTTTGAAAAAGGGCACTCTCACATGGAGACAGATTCTATGCATAGTGCCATAGAATCCGCAAGAAAATATGTAAAGGACAATATTTCGAATTGCATTGAACTTAAGTTCAATGATTTTATTGACTTAGCGAAAATACTAATTAATAACAGAACGACTAATACTGAGGGCAACAAAGTGCAACGGTTCAAAATAAAAATGCTGAAATATCTAAAACAAGATCCTAGCATTATTTACTATAGTTATGACTTCGAATGCGAGTACAAACAACATTGTGCCAACAAAAATAATAGAGGTAGATCTAAAAAAATATTATACTAGAAACTTTGTATTCAGATCAGTTGCCTATATCTGAAAAAGAGAAGGAAAGTCTTTTAAAACTATGTGCTAAAAACGTAATTCCAGTGGCATATCACGAATGGTTTAAATCGTTGCCTTCCAACACCAAAGTAACAGACCGCTTGCCAGAACTAGACATTACCAAGTCCAGTTCTGATTCCGATGACGAATAGATTTTACTTAATTTTTTTTTTGTCATAAAAGTTCTGAGCGTTTTGTTACATGTACTATTTGACTCATTTTTCTGAATAATTTTAGCCCATTGTTTTAGAAAAAACTGCAACATGTCGAAGGAGCAATTTCGAACGATTTTTTATGTTAATTTTAAATTGGGACAATCCGCCGCAGAAACAGCTCGACAAATTAACCTAGTCTGGGGTTCGAATAGTGTTGGAGAAAGCACCGTAGTGGTCGACCTACAGTAATTCAGGAAAATATTTTAAAGAACCTAGTGGAAGCTAACCCATCCCAAACGGTTCGGGGGATTGCGGAAAAACTTAGTCACAATGCTGTAGCAGATGGTTTACAACGCATTGGAAAGGTGAAAAAACTCGAAAAATGCCGCACGATTTTAACGATTTGAGGTTTGTTTTTCTTTGTTCCTGCGAAACCAAAATGATCCGGTTTTGGAACGAGTTGTGATGTGTGACGAAAAATGGATCCTATACGATTATCGAAAACGTTCTGGACAGTGGTTGGACAAGGCTGAGCCCCCCAAGCACTCCCAAACGCGACGACCCATCAGAAAAAGACTATGGTTACGGTATGGTGGTCGGCGGCCGGTGTCATCCACTACAATTTTCTACAACCGGGCCAAACCATTACAGCAGAATCCTACTGTGAGGAAATCGACGTAATGTACCCGAAATTACGCCAGCAACAGCCGCCATTGGTCAACAGAAGAGGTCCGCTCTTATTGCACGACAACGCCCGTCCACACATTTCACAAATCACCGTCCGAAAATTGAACAAATTGCGGGTCGAAGTTCTACCTCACCCACCATACTCCCCAGACTTCGCGTCAACCGACTACCATCTTTCCAAGAACTTAGACAACTTTGTCACCGGTAGAACATTCGCTATTCAGAACCTGGCAAAAACGGCCTTCGTCGATTTCATCGATTCCCGAGCACCCAAATATTGGTCGGATGGAATAAGTCGACTTGTAACGCAAAAGTGTACTGATTCCAATGGTACTTATTTCGACTAAATCGAGTAAATATTCCGAAAGTTATTGTGGTTTGAAATTTATGTATTATATATGTTGTAGCGATGACATTTCAGCCATATTGGATTTTTTTTATTTACATTTGTATTCCATTTCATATTTTGTTTACATCAAAAATAACTGTTTATGTTTTTAATATACTATGCAACTTACACTTGTCTTTATTATTTATAAATTTCATTAAATAAAATTCTGAATAAAACTTGATACGTATAAAATAGTGTTTTATATCGTTCTATTTGAAAATTAATACAATTTTCTATGCAATAATTTTAAAATAATTCATTTAATTTAATTTAATTTTAGAAAAAAAAATTAAGTTTTATAATTATGAAAATAATAATAATTTTATAAAGGGAAATATGTTTAATCTTTGTAAACATGCAATTTATATCTTTTTATATCAATGTCTCGGAATTGGCAGTATTTATCCAATAACCAACTTATTGTAAGCTCAGGTGTCGACTCATTCAGGAATTATAAAACAATTATCGATAACCCTTTTTTGTATGTATTAGCATCAAGAGCAAGTAGCTGTACTTCGAATGTTACTCGACAAAGCGACAAATTGTTTTTCCTTTTCGTTGATTCGACAGGACACTTGGAATATTCAGGTAGTTTATCGAGCTTAGAGATGGTGTAGACATGTCGCAGCTTGCAATATTTCTGCTGAATTTGAAATATTATCGTAAAAACATTTATTTTGTCTGTGCTTGTTGTTAGTTGCAGACGTACTGTTGTTAGGTAGCAAGTTTTCACATAGATATTATTGTGTTATTTGTTCTTGTCAGGGGACACGTACAGGAATAACCAGGAATAACAATTATTTTATTATTACAGGAAGTTCTAAGGTAAGAAACAAAAGCGTGTTTTTTTTTTCTTATACAACTCTTTGGATATAGATTTTATACATACGTATAAGTATCAAAATGGCTAAACTTAAATATCTAACTGGGGAAGAACTTAGGCGTGCTTTAGAAGATAGTGATGATGATAATTATGTATTTAGAGACAATGACGGCGACGACGGGGATTTTGCTGTAGATAGTGCTGCCGATAGTGAAAATGACAACACAGAAGTTGCATCAGAGGCCGATGATAATCAGTATATAGCAATAATGAAAACGAGGAAGGATCAAACAGTAGAAATTATAATACTCCTATTATTTAATACGTGAGTAAAGATGGAAGAAAATGGAACTCAGAACTGGAAAAAGCAGGAAAAACTCCACATCATAATATAATTCGTGGTAGTATTCATATAGTGCTTCTTCCGACAGGAAAAGTAATTCAAGACTCGATTGATAACTTCAATTTACTCTTTGACAGAAGTGTACTAGAACTTATTGTACAACATACCAATTCTAAAGCTTATGAAATACTGCAAAATAAATGGAAACCAACTACAAGCGTTTTTAGGATTATGGCTAACCATCGGTGTCAATAAACAAAGTAATGTAGATTTTGGAGAGTACTGGAACCCAATATTTAGTAACTTAATTTTTCGTGCTACATACATACATACATACTAGGGTAAAAATAGGTTTGGGTGTATGTCATGCTTCTTACGATTTGACGATAAAACCACCAGGACAGTGCGCAAATCAAAAGACAAACTGGCTCCTATCAGAGAACTGTGGGAAGATATAAATTGCAAACTATATAAATTTTACCTACCCACAGAGAATCTTAATATTGATGAACAATTGATATCTTTTGGTGGGCGAGTATCGTTCAATCAATACTTTACCTTCTAAACCCAATAAGCACGGAATGAAAATATGGTGGATTTATGGAAGTAAGACAAGTTATCCTCTGTCTGAAATACCATTTAGCCATTTAGCTTTTACTGTAGTCCCTAAATTGTATAAACCGTACCATCGTACAAACAGAAACTATAAGAAAGAACAAGCAGTGCATACCTCAAGGGTTTCAGCTAGTAGAAACCGCAGCATTGGTATTAACATATTTGGGTTTTGTAAAAATATAACATTAGTTTCCTAGGTACCACGCAAATATCGACCTGTCATTTTCCTTTCTACAATGCACCATACTAACAAAGTAGATAGATGTTGTTGGAATTGCATCACTACTGGCAATATGGAAAAATTTGTATTCTACTTGGAATCAGCGAAAACCCTACTTTCTCAGAAAAATCTTTTTAAGAGAAATTGCAACCAAACTAGTAAAGCCTCATATTACAAGACGTGGGAAAAAAGGGCTAACTAAATACCATACGGCAGCAATACAGGGTATTGTGGGGACAAGTCAGCAGCCAACAGTAGTCCAATCAGCAGAATTACCTACCAAAAGAAAAAAAAACGATGTCACATTTGTCCATCAAAAATAACTAGAACTTCCAAGCAGTGTTGCGACATGTGCAATCTGACTGTATGCGGTGATTATTCTACTAAACAAATAATTTGTATCAAGTGTTTACCTGCCTAAGTAAACACTCAATTATATTTTGTGAAATTAAAAATGCAAGTGAAAATAAAAGTAATAAAATTTTAGCTAGTTATTTACTTATAAACCAATGAAAAATTAAGAAGTAAAAGTGATGTGCCTGTCGGACATTACTGGGCAGTTGAGGTTCATTCGCATACTGGTTTGTTAAGGGTTAAGCGAAAATATCCAAGTTGATGCAACTGGAAAAAAGTTGCCCTCCGGTAAGTATTTTCATTGGGCAAATAATATTATTTGAAGATTTCCAGATGATGAAATCCGGACCCGGTGGCGTCCATCGCCCACATGGCTTCGGCGCTAGCGGCAGAGGCCGCAACGCTAACACTTACTGACCAAATATCTTTGTTCGCCTTGGGTGAAATAAACCGAAGAACTGTTTAATAAGGCTGAATACATTGCACAACATGCAAGAAATGACGATTTGATGGACTTCAATCCATTCTTTTGACGGGCATAATGCATGAATATTTTGGCACAAATACTGAAATAAGATCCTTCGCGTAAGTAAAAGACCAGTTCAATAAACTGGAAAATGTATATTTCAGTGGTCAGTTGCCGTTTCGAGTTGACAAATTTATACTGAAACATGTCAGCTATTTGAACGGAAAAATGAAGTTGGCAGCTGTAAATGTGAAAGAAGCCAATGAAGTCAAAAAAAAAGAAAGCGACACGCAGAAAATATTCAGAGATAAATGTTCAAGAAAATTTTAGACAAAAAAATTGTACGACCACCAAGACATTGATCATATTCGAAACAGCTCGATTCTCAATGATATTACAAACAGAAATATCAGCATGCGTTCGGATACTATCGATGATACTTCATCTTGCGAAACAGACTACAAAGAAAATGTTGTGGCAAATTCTCTCGACAATTCTAAACAGTTCTAAGCAAAAGTTCAGCAGTTTCCAACTTCGTGGATAATTCCACTCAATTTCCTATAAGAAAATTTGCGCAGCGCATTTTGACTGATGGCAAAATAAATATTGCTCACTACCGCGAGGGTTTCACGATTTTGGAAAAACGATTTGATATTACATTAGATTTGTAATGAAAAACGGTAAAACTATTCGTAACTAACACACTAAAGTCAATGAAAAAACGGGCCAGTAAGAACACAGTTTATGCAAATAAAAGTTCATGTGATAAAGTTTGTAAATTGTTTTGTTTGGAGGTTTTGTGATTTTGCTAATTTATTTGCGTCAGAGAATTACTATTATTCAAAATATTAGAGCATGTGCAAGAAAGGTAAATTGTTAATAATCATTTTGAAACAGCATCGCTTTGTTAATTGATTTTTCACTCCACAGAATCAAGTGAATTTATTAGTTTTTCGCTATTGCCAGGTACTTTGGAAGATGTGGTCGACGAAAAAAATTCTTACAATTGGAATCAATGCAAGTACCTAAGTTCTCTTACATTTATATAAAGAGCAAGATCATCCTAAGAAAGTATGTTCTTTAAGGATCAAAAGTTTTAAAATGTTTGAACTCATTGCACAGGAGTTACAAAAACAAGTTAACAAGAGAATCGTTAGAAATATATAGAGAGAAGTTACAAAAATTATGTCGATACGATTACTAAAACTTTTCGGGGTAGAAAAGACTTTGAGTATGCAAATGAAATGCACGACATTTTCGATAAAAAGAAGAATATATACATCTCCTTCTTCTTCTTTCATCGGATACGGTAGTAGAAATGTCTGATAAAAAGAATGTCCCCAAATTAAAGGATACTGTGGAAAGTGGAAATACTTTGAATAAACAGGATGAAGTAGTACTTGAGGATTCAGCTCGGAAGAATTCAATTTCGATAAAAAAAACAACATCAGCCCTAAAATGAGGGCTGATGTGTTGAGAGAAATTCGGCACGAAAGGCAAAAATACTACAGAAAGAGATTAGAAATTGAAGAACAAAACATACAGGTCAAAACAGAGAAAAATAAAATTTTAGAAGAACGAAATAATAGTGTAAAGCAATTGTTGGAAAAAAATATTTAGTTGAGTGCAACATATAATGAATATTACAATTTCAGCTGTCATGAACGAAACCATGAAAGGCAACAAAAATATCAATGATTCCTTTTATATGGTCACATACCATTTGGGCCTGCAGAATAAATGTACATTTGAAAGGTATTAAAATATCGAGGGTGTATTACATAGTCAGTTACCTGAATAAAACGAAAATATTTTCTATTGAGGTAAGAATCTGGATCATTCGCAGGCTTAACGATTCTAATGTGAGTGCCATCAATGACACCAAAAGCTCCAGGAAATCCTTTGCCTCTGAAGAATCGTTTACTTTTTCATGATCTGTTGGCCATCAAATAACTTCTGGTGACAGATTACTTAAAAAATAGCTGACTATTCTAACAACTTTATATAAGGAGCTTTTAGTTATATTAAATCTGTCTGCCACATCGCGAGATGAACTATATTCATTACCAGCAAACCATAAAAATACGGTAATGAATTTCAATGGACCATTTTTTTCGGTATCTCTTTCCTGATGATGAAAATATTGTGAAACCTTAAATCGATCCACTAGTTGTCGTGACATCTCACTACTTATGCGAAAATGTTCATATATTGTTGTTCATTAAACTGTGAAACCATTTCTTCAAAGTACTCACTTGTTTAGGGCACTTGCAACAATTCAATTACTTCTTCCAAATCGTCATCACTTGAATCGAAGTGGTCCGACATCTGGAACGAGAAATTAAGTACCTACCTATATTTTTTATTCTAACCTTATTAACTAAATGTATGTCATTTTTATAATTACCTTGATCTATTTAATAGTAAATAACTTGTATATTAAAACACAAATCTAACATAAAACGTTCGAAATTGGCGTGTAAACTATTGCTGGTAAACTTTCACGAACATAAAATTTCAGTGCGCATGTGTGGATCAGAAATTCTTGATAAAATCCTGGAATGTGTCGAATACGTTCGAAACTAATTCCGAATAAAATAATTGTGTTCCACAAACGCAAAACTTTTTGTTCAGAACATGTAATTTTCGTCCTTTTAAAAGGACAGAGAACATTTTAATTTTCATCTATAAATAGGATATTCCCCGTATTATCAACAGTAAGGTTCGCAGTGTATGTTTATTATCATTTTGTCTCGTTATATAACGAACAGAAACAATAATTAATAATTAAGTGCACAAATAATTCGTGTCCGTTTTCCTGATCTAACATGGACAAAGGAAAGTAAGTATATATTGCGTACCAGTTGAGCTGATTGATCTGCAACTAATTATAATAACCTTATATAGATCTCCAGCAGGTAATTATGATATATTTTTGGATACAATGTACTCTGTGCTAAGCATATGTATGAAAATAAATAACAGGTGACTATAATGTAAATTTCATTAATTGTGATTCTAGTTACTATAAATTAAATGATTTGATATCTGGTTTTGGGTTTCATGCAGTAAAAAAAGAAATCACTACGGTATCATATAAGGGTACAGGTAGTTGTTTAGATAATGTTGTTACAAATATTAATAGGCAAGATTATGTGATAAATGTTACTAAACCATTAATTTCAGATCATTCGGGAATTTTTTTCAGAATTAAAAATATAAACAAACCTAAATATAACCATACAAAATTGGTCAGCATAATTAATGAGAAAACATGCAGTAATTTTATTATTTGGTTGGAGTATTATGACTGGAGTTATATTTATAGTTTAAATGATACTGAAGAAATATATAACAAGTTTTTGGATATATTTCTGCAGGCAATTGAGATCAATTTTCCAATTAAAAACTTAATAATTCAAATAATAAAAAAAATATTAAATGGTATACTCCAGAGCTAGGATTGATGAAACAACGTTTAGAACTTTTGTATGACTTATCTAGGATAATTAATGTGTTTAAGTCTGACTACATTTCATTTAAACACAAATATAGAGTTGCCATAAAAAAGGCTAAGTTAGCAGTCAATGATAATTACATAAATAATTGTAACAATAGGATGAAAGTTATCTGATCCATCATCAATTATGAACTAAATAAACAAAATTTTAAAAATAGTGGTAACAGTTCACAATTAACGCCAGATGAAGCACCATAGTAATTACTTAAATGAAAAAAGATTTGATGGTAGATCATCATTCTTTCTTACACCAGTAACTTGCGAGGAAATATATCATGTCATTGGCGAACTAAATAATAGTACCAGTAAAGATATTTTTAAAATTAATTAATTTGCTGCTCATATAATTACGCCGCTCTTAGTGTACATTGTTAACAAATGCTTTGAAACAGGTGTTTTTCCTAGCAAATTGAAATTGTCAAAAGTTATTCCGGTCTATAAAAATGGAGATGTAAATAATCCAACAAATTATAGACCGTTATCTTTAACACGGTGGAGTACTTCACGGGGGAGTACTTCTACTCATCAATATCAAATTGTCATCGTTACTGGTTGAAATAGGTGAGTACTTAAATACACTTCCCGCTAATATTGATATCGCATGTGCAAAAATATCTTTTAATAATATGTTTATTTTTGTATTTGTTTTATACATACCACTATCTCTTAATACTGCAGTTTATGAAGACATATTTGAATTTTTCGAAAGCCTAACATTTCTGTATAATAATAAATTTATTATTTTTGGTGATTTTAACATTCCGGAATTGGTTTCTAATGCAAATTCTCGTAAAACTAATTTATTAACTAACTTTTTAGAATATTTTAATGCAAAGCAATTAAACACAGTAGAAAACAAGTTTAGTAAAATATTAGACTTAGTAATAACCAATGTTACTTGTTCTGTTGGTCACTGTAAGGATACACCATCCTGCTTTACTCACTGAGGTTAATATCACTAATAATAATAACGATAATACCAGCCCAGATGTATTTATGTGTAAGTCGAACAAACTTCAAAGTAGCACACGAAGCTGCAAATAAGCTGCAGTGACGTTACTGCAGTAAAAAATAATAGCAATTTGGCTACCACAGCTAGCACCGCTACGTTATAATACAGTTCAGGGAGGACCGGGAGTTTTCACTTGTATAGCAGAACATGAACCGTACAAAACTTACCTCCGCGATCAACAGATGGCGTGCCAAGTTTTTTAAATGATTTTGTACTCGTTAGATGTCACTAGCTTAATTAAACTAATTAATTAAATTAATTAAGACAAGTAAGATTTGAAGACGATTTTTGTTTAAAAATGTCAAAAATTTATCAGGTAGAAACAGGGACGACCTTGGTAGAAAATATATGTACATGTTGGAAAACGAAATATTATTTTATTCTTAATTTTGCCTTCGTTGTGCGCTGTGCGTTTTTGATAGTTTTGCGATTTTAATACTTTTCTTTAAATATTTGGACCCTGCTTCTCATTTTTATTTTCGATTTGGATAATTTTGTTTATAATATATATATATATATATATTGTTGCTGTGTTTCTGGTATTCGATTTTGGTATTTGATTTTGGTATTCGATTTTGGTATATTGACTCCCGCTTTTGCACCCGGATTTTTTAATTATTATTATTAGATATTTAGGAAGGTAAGTTAAACATTTTATTACTGCATACGGTATATATCTCATGGCAAATTTTGTAATGTATCATATTTTTATATAGATGGTATATGTCTGTAGTGTGCCATCTTGTTTACAATTTCACAACAAAATTAAATGTCGTTTTCCGAATCCGGAAAAAAATTTGGAATTATTTATGACATGGAAAAATGCCGTAAATAATATGGAATTAAAAGACAAGTCGGCAGTATATATCTATATGAATAAAAGAGTTTGTACTGCTCATTTTGAGAGTAGATACTTCAAAGACTCGAAGACAGGAACTCTTATGCCAGGAGCTGTACCGACAATTTTCCCAGCTATAGGTAAAGGAACATTTTAGAAATTTTAATTATACCTATTATTTATTTATATTACATTTCAGAAGAACAACTGAAATCTTTGCGTATTGCGCCTCCATTACAAAGTATGGAATCATTAGTTTATCCCGGTAAGTTATTATCTTTAAGTTAAAAATTTTTGATCGGAATTTTAAATTAAAGCACATGTATACTTTTCAAATACACATTTATATGAATGTTGATTTATAATATTAAATAGAAATTTATAAAATTAATATTTATATATAATATTCAAATTAATATTTCGTATATTTGTAAACTTTGCAAAGTTAAATCAGCATGGTAATGAATGACATTTCCATAAATTTCAGGACCATCAGGTAGTGCTTCCATTCCGGAAGTCCAAATCACCATGCCAGATGTCCAGACTGTGCCACAGTACTCCACTCCGTCAAAAATTAGTCGCAAACGTGGTAAGAAAGTAATAACATAAATTTTAAATTGCATATTTTAAATATGACTCAGACAAGTAATTCCATATAGTCTTGTTTTATATAATTATGTATTTCTTAAAAAAATATTGTACATGTATTAGACAATTTTTATGAAGAGCATTGTTTTTTCTAGTAAATTATACTTTTAAATATATTTAAATATAAATAATTTCGTGTATAAATAGTTTACAAGAAAAGAATCCGTCGTATCAGTGTAAGTAATATTTTATAATATTGTAGTGAATTCATATCTAGTTATATTTTAATCACATTTTACATTAATTATAATTGTATTAACTGTTACGTTTAAGTACTATTTCATATTTTCTTTTACATAATACAATATTTTTGCTAATTTGTCTAAATATAAAATTTATAAGCACTATTTAATAATAATTTCTTTTTTCAGGTATTTTGCATAAAATAAATACTCGCCGAGTGGCCGAGTTGTCTCCGGCTGCTCGTCATATTTACCAGCGGCTAAAGGTGATGGAGCGAAAAACTGTGGCACAGAGTAAAAGAGTAAAACGTCTCAGCATCGAGAAGGCTGCGAGGGCTGCAGAGGATCGCGATCCCGAAATAATGGAGAAAATCCTGCAGCCTCTTAATCGTGCTGCCCAAACGTTTCTTTTATGTCAAGTCCGTGAGGCTAGAAAAAAGAAACGAGGACGACGTTTTACTCTGGACGAAAAAATCTTGGCAGTGTCTATGCTAAAAAGCATGCGAGGGTAATTATTTTTTCAGTGTTATTGTATTTGTTTGGGGATATTACAGTAATTATGGTTTTAGAGTATGTTGTTGTTTGTTTTTGTTTGTCGTCTGAGTAAGAATTATGGCGACATTTTTGTGCATAATGTATAATACTTATTTTATTCATAATAGGGCATACCGGTACATGGAGAAGTATTTTGCACTACCTAGTGTGTCAACCCTGAGGCGGCTACTGACACAAACGCCATTTAAGCCAGGGATAAACATTCCGTTGGAGGCGCATATGCGGGAATTGATGAAGAATGAGCCAGTAAAGCGTCGGACTTGCGTTTTGATATTTGATGAGGTAGCGATTCAATCACACTTGACTTATAACGTGGACGAAGACATTATTTGGGGTTTTCAAAATTTTGGAACGATACATAAATCCGGTTTTGCGGAGCATGCTCTGGTGTTTATGCTTCGTGGACTCTGTACTCCACGATGGAAGCTACCATATGCGTTTATGTTTGTTGGTGCAACAACTGATACTCCTTCCTTGATGCGCTGCATCAAGGAAGTTCTCAGATCTGCGACATCGGCAAACTTCAACGTGGTGGCGACCATTTGTGACCAGGGAAGAACGAACATGGCTGCTATAGAGAACTTGCGACGAGAAACACGGGCTTTATGTTTTCGTGAGAGGAGGGAATTTCGGCCCGAATGTTTCGAATTCGAAGGGAAGGGAATTGTGACTTTGTACGATCCACCCCATTTATTGAAAGGAATGAGAAACAACTTACTGACAAAGGACTTAGAATTTTCCCTAGACAATGTACGCTACCGGGCATCGTGGACAGACATTGTACAATTTTACAATTACGATGGGACTTTTGCAGTTTCCAGGTGTCCGGCATTGACGGAGGAGTGTGTTATCCCGCATAAAATTAGAAAGATGAGCGTGCGGCATGCCGCCAAAGTGTTCAGTCTTTCGGTTTATGCGGGAATAACAAATTTACTTACTGAAATGCCTCCTGAAAATTGCGAACAGCCCCATGGACTAAAACGTAGTGCTGAGGGAACGGCCAAATTAGTTCAGTTCTTAGATAATCTTTTTGATAGTGTGAATAGATCTCGTGACGTTGATCATTATGCTCGATCTTTGAGAAAAACGCTTTCATGTAATTCGGATCATTGGGAGTTTTGGAATAAGGCAAAATTAATTTTGGGATCTATGAAATTTGTGCAGAGAAGTGGTAGGGAATCCGGAGCCTTGCGCAAGGATAGTGAACTTCCACATTCTCTCACAAATTGGACAGTTACATTAAATGGCATTGCATATCTGTGGAATTCTCTCATGGCTCTTGGATTTAGTACTCTTGATTTGAGGGCACTAAACCAGGATCCATTAGAAAATTTTTTCGGAAGTATTCGAAGTCATTTAGGATGTAACAGAAATCCTACGGTTGCATCATATATTTCGTCTTTCCGAACTTTGAGTGTGAACAATTTTATGTCAGCTCATTCTGCCGGATCGAACTGTAGTGATGACGATGACGATGTTTCATTCGCGCAATTAAAAAGTTTTCTTAATAGAAAAGTTTTAATTTCGTCGAATTCCAGCACTGAAACTGACGAGACCCTAACTATTACTCCGGACCAGGAACAGAGGAGGAGGCAGTGGTCTGTACCACCTACTGCTTACGTGGCAGGTTTTGTGGCTCGCCGAATCCTTAAACTGACTCGCGCGCGAACGTGTTCTACTTGTACGGAACTTTTACTTTCGGGGGAGACATTGCCGGAACATAGCCTTATACAAATTAAGGAATTAACTGTAAACGGACTTACGAGATCCAGAACTAAATTTATGTATTTGACTAAGGTACTGATTGACACAACTTTTACTCTACTGCCACAAATTGGACATGACAACCACGTTGGAAAAAAAATTATCCGGCACGTGAAAGCGACTGTTGACTTGACAGGACTTAATTGTAAGGATCACGATATTGCGGATACGTTTGTTAAGTTTACAGTTAAGTTTTCTATTTTCGTTTGGTGTAAACGTATAAATAGATACTTAACTGGACAAGACAGACGTATTCATGCTTATCTAGATCCTATACAACGACTAGCGATTGATCGTTACAATAAATCGTTAAAGCATACGAAACGCAAGTAAACTGTAAGTAAATAAATAATAATCTATGTAGACGTAAAAGTAATTTTTGTTTTGTTTTAGGTCATCTTCACAATTCCCACATTTTTCTTCATTAGTTTCTTCTTTATTAGCTCCTGAGTATTATATATTGCAATTATCTATAGACAGTGCTTTATCTGCAACCAAAATATACTCCTGGCTGACTTTTGAATTCATCATATAAGGCAGTGATTTAACTGAAACCCGAATATACTACCGACTTGTTTTCTCCGGAATGACTCTTCAGTTCACCATAAGAGGTAAATCCGTTTGCAGTCGACATATATTTTCCACACTGACTCTTGAATTTATCATAAAAAGCAGAGGTCTCATTATATTTGTTTTCTATGGGAATACTTCTGTTGGCGACTTGTAGCGATACTGGTCATACATTTATTTGTTTATACGTTCTGTATTATTTGGTAACAATTAGTACAGGAATAAAATATTTCATAGAATTAGATTATGAAGGCAATAGATAAGTACGAAGAAATGTGTAATTTCAATATAATTTAATTTTGTTCGAAATAATGTTAAACATGTATTGCCTCATGCTCGCAAAACTTGGAAAATAACCAAAAAAAAAAAAACTTATAATTATATACTTTCATAAACTATTTTAAATGAAGTCCTATGACATTTAACACATTATTAACTGCCATATCTTCAAACTAAACTACCTAAATGGAACTGGGCTGGTCATGTAAAGAAATACAGGTCCCTAAAAGATCTTAAAAAGGCAAACAAAACATGAAATAAAGTAAAAAGTTTGGCGCTAAACAGAACCAGATTGTACATGTCAGAGTTCTAGGACCATATGTATTCAGTGTAAATTTTAACATAATATTTGAAATTATTAGTGGTTCAAAAAATAAAGTGACTGACTGACTGAATGACTGACTGACTGATATTAGGTTTTATTGTAACCACTAAATGAAAAATCTACTTTTTGCTGTATAATTTGTACTTTCATTTTAATCAAACAATGCATCACGTGCGATGTATAAAATCATATATAGAAATCGAACATGTGATTAAAGAACGAATAATATTTATATATTTACTATAAACATAAAAAATATTTTGTTATTATATACACCATTTATATTCATATGAATTATTTTGTTAAATAAATTGAATGAATGACATTAATTGTAGTCGCCCAACAAACACAGGGAACTTATCATAAGATGAGATGTTATGTAGCAAATTTTGATATATTTTAAATATTAAAAATCATTCAGAAACTTGTTTATTATGATGTTTGTTTGAGACAATCGTGTCAATTATGTTTGCTATAAATTACTTGAATTATATTATTCTATTCTATAAAACGTTTCGGTATTCTATTAAATATTACTATTGCGAAAACATATGATTTAACAATATCTTTTTCAATTGTAACATGCAATATTATTTTCTATGGATATGCATGCACCTTTAACTATACGAGTTTTTAGATTGAAGAAATCCGTTATAAGAAACATATTTTGATTATGAGATCGAGTGTCTTGTAGAAATAATTTTTAAAAAGATCATATATAATTTTTTCCTCTTATTTATTTTACATTCATACGTGTGTACAGGTTTTTATTAACTTTATAAAACAGAATTTTTTAGCAAAAAAATTGCATCCATTTACTTAACCAATGGTTGGTGAGATAATAAGAAATTATAAAATTTATTTGTAATTTTTTTTAAAAAAAATAAGTAATAGCAATTTTTTATTGAGATCGGAATACATCAACTATTTCATAAATCAAGTACCATAACTTAACATTAATAATGAGTATTTTCAAGTTGTTATTTATTTATTTGTAAAATGTGCAATTTATATTTGTATATATATATATATATAATAAAAAATGTTGACTTTATATAAATTTTGAAAGGAAAATTATTGGGATTAGAAGTCAAAACAGAATATGATATTAATAACTCAATTCATTGTATACGTTGCGAGCTTTCGGAGGTTGCTTGTCTCCTTCATCAGGCTGACCTATTTATTGTAAAATACAAAATTATGTTAAAATACAATACAATCTAATTAGTAATTACAATGTAAAATGATTTAATAAACTTACAATGGTAGAGAATTCTGTGTGTTCTTTATCAACAATATTTAGAAATTATGTCCAAATGGAAAAAACCAATCCAGAAACAAAACAGTGTTATTGGAATAAGATTAAAAATAAAATAACATTAAATATATAACAATTTGTACGTCAAAAATTAAAATTGTATTCTTATATATAAATAAAAATAAAAATAAAAACTAGTTATAAGTAATTGTCAGTAATATAAAATTCTTAAATTTTTTTCACAATACCAAATGTAAAAGACGTTAGACACGAATTAATTTTTAATTACTACGAAGGTTGATAAAAATAAATTTTTTATTATCAACTGATTTTTTAGAGGGAAAAATTATAACCAACCTAAAATTAGTCACGTGACATATAACGACGCACTCATGTCAATAACAACATAACCTATGTTTTTTTCACAACAAATTTAGATGACAACACACGATACACGCGCAACAGTCAGATTGTTAATCACTGAAACCAAAACAACTAAGTAATATCACGAGATGAACCATTACTTTTATTAACAAACGTAAGTAGAAAGTCATATATTATACTCAGGTGTTGAATATCAGCACGCTTGTTTACACTCATGCTATCTGTTTTAATATAGATCATTTCTAAAAGCGATCGTTTAAATGATTTATCTTCAATACAAACCACAGACGTGTTCGTAAAATCAAACTTATGTTGTTTTTGATGTGAATGAATTGATAATGCCGTTGCTTGGGGTTTCAACCTACAATCCGATCTATGTAACGCCAACCGTTCTTCTAGCCATCGCCTCGTGTTTCCTATGTACGTCGCATCACAATCTGCACATGGAATCTTGTAAACCAAGTTTGACTGCTTCTTGATAGGAATGACATCTTTCAGTTTCGTGTAAATTTTCTTAGTAGGTAAGATGTTTTTTCTAATTATTTTTATGTTGTCTGATTTTAAAATGTTAATTAATTTCTCTGTTATTTTAGGTAAATTTGGAAGTGTGAAAATATTCTTTTTTATATCCAATTCAGTACGTGGATCTTCTAAAGTGTTGCTATTACTTAGTGGAGTCCTGTTATGTGGAGTTGACCAAATTATTTTATTTACTAACTTCTTAGGATATCCATTATCGATCAATATTGTAAACAATTTACTAAGATTAGCATTTTTGTAGTTATTATGAGATAACCTGACAACCCTGTTTTTTAAACCAAGGATAGTGTTGATTTTTGTGTGTTGTTGGTGGTAAGAATCAAAATGTATATAACGGCAAGACGCTGTAGGTTTAATATACCAACTAGTTTTTATACAGTTATCCACATCTCGAATTAATAAGATGTCCAAAAATGGGATGGACTTATTAGTTTCATATTCAACAGTAAAATTAAGATGTTCATTAAATACATTCAAAACATGTAACGAAGATTGGATCTCATCTTCTTTGATTGCACAAATTACGTCATCGACATATTTCTTTATAAACACTGGTTTCATGTTAAATTTCTTCACACAATCATCCAATAGAAAATCCATAACTAATTGTGCTATTATGGGGCTAATAGTGGCACCCATAGGCGTACCAAACTTCTGAATATATAATTTGTTTTTAACTGTTATTAAATTATTCGAAAATATGAAATCTACCATTTCTAAGAACATGTTGTATGGAATATTTAACATACAAAGTATTACAAATATTCCATACAACATGTTCTTAGAAATGGTAGATTTCATATTTTCGAATAATTTAATAACAGTTAAAAACAAATTATATATTCAGAAGTTTGGTACGCCTATGGGTGCCACTATTAGCCCCATAATAGCACAATTAGTTATGGATTTTCTATTGGATGATTGTGTGAAGAAATTTAACATGAAACCAGTGTTTATAAAGAAATATGTCGATGACGTAATTTGTGCAATCAAAGAAGATGAGATCCAATCTTCGTTACATGTTTTGAATGTATTTAATGAACATCTTAATTTTACTGTTGAATATGAAACTAATAAGTCCATCCCATTTTTGGACATCTTATTAATTCGAGATGTGGATAACTGTATAAAAACTAGTTGGTATATTAAACCTACAGCGTCTTGCCGTTATATACATTTTGATTCTTACCACCAACAACACACAAAAATCAACACTATCCTTGGTTTAAAAAACAGGGTTGTCAGGTTATCTCATAATAACTACAAAAATGCTAATCTTAGTAAATTGTTTACAATATTGATCGATAATGGATATCCTAAGAAGTTAGTAAATAAAATAATTTGGTCAACTCCACATAACAGGACTCCACTAAGTAATAGCAACACTTTAGAAGATCCACGTACTGAATTGGATATAAAAAAGAATATTTTCACACTTCCAAATTTACCTAAAATAACAGAGAAATTAATTAACATTTTAAAATCAGACAACATAAAAATAATTAGAAAAAACATCTTACCTACTAAGAAAATTTACACGAAACTGAAAGATGTCATTCCTATCAAGAAGCAGTCAAACTTGGTTTACAAGATTCCATGTGCAGATTGTGATGCGACGTACATAGGAAACACGAGGCGATGGCTAGAAGAACGGTTGGCGTTACATAGATCGGATTGTAGGTTGAAACCCCAAGCAACGGCATTATCAATTCATTCACATCAAAAACAACATAAGTTTGATTTTACGAACACGTCTGTGGTTTGTATTGAAGATAAATCATTTAAACGATCGCTTTTAGAAATGATCTATATTAAAACAGATAGCATGAGTGTAAACAAGCGTGCTGATATTCAACACCTGAGTATAATATATGACTTTCTACTTACGTTTGTTAATAAAAGTAATGGTTCATCTCGTGATATTACTTAGTTGTTTTGGTTTCAGTGATTAACAATCTGACTGTTGCGCGTGTATCGTGTGTTGTCATCTAAATTTGTTGTGAAAAAAACATAGGTTATGTTGTTATTGACATGAGTGCGTCGTTATATGTCACGTGACTAATTTTAGGTTGGTTATAATTTTTCCCTCTAAAAAATCAGTTGATAATAAAAAATTTATTTTTATCAACCTTCGTAGTAATTAAAAATTAATTCGTGTCTAACGTCTTTTACATTTGGTATTGTGAAAAAAATTTAAGAATTTTATATTACTGACAATTACTTATAACTAGTTTTTATTTTTATTTTTATTTATATATAAGAATACAATTTTAATTTTTGACGTACAAATTGTTATATATTTAATGTTATTTTATTTTTAATCTTATTCCAATAACACTGTTTTGTTTCTGGATTGGTTTTTTCCATTTGGACATAATTTCTAAATATTGTTGATAAAGAACACACAGAATTCTCTACCATTGTAAGTTTATTAAATCATTTTACATTGTAATTACTAATTAGATTGTATTGTATTTTAACATAATTTTGTATTTTACAATAAATAGGTCAGCCTGATGAAGGAGACAAGCAACCTCCGAAAGCTCGCAACGTATACAATGAATTGAGTTATTAATATCATATTCTGTTTTGACTTCTAATCCCAATAATTTTCCTTTCAAAATATATATATATATATATATATATATATATATATATATATATATATATATATATATTTGTGTTTGTTTTTTCGACTGAAATTATATTATATTTTTATTTGATTTATTTATTTCAGGTAAGCAGTCTTTTTTGACAGGACAAGGCAATTAATTTCTCATAATCCTCTTTAATAGTTGTTGTTCGTACTTTTTTATTGCTTCATTTCGATATTTCGAGTCGGGTTTGACTCTTCCTCAGGAATTTCGCACTAGGAATGAATATATTTTTTTACATTATTTTTAGATATTACAGTTATAGATACAATTTAAATTAATATAACTTACATGTATACATAAATAAATTTTTTTGTTACATTTACAACTTTAAACTTCTTTCGATTAACCATATACTATATAAATGATACTTATATTTATTTTTATTTTATTTGACTCGTGTGTTCGTTATTTTTACTAATTAAAAACTATGTGTTGTCATATATTTAAAATACAAAAAACAAAAACAATAAGACAGATTAAAACTATTATGCCTGTTATCATCTGGTTATAACAGATTCGTCAATATTTATTTATTTATTTCACACTGATTTTTAATTGTTTTGTAATTAATTTTGCTAAAAAAATTTTTTTATTATAACGTTTGTGTTATTTTTTTCTTTGTCTTTGTTGCCTGTCAATTTTTTATGAGGTTAAGTTATATTATTCGTGTTATTTTTAGTTTTCTTAAGTTTTTTTGTTATTAGGAAATTTGTTCTGTTATGTTTAATTATATTCTTATTGCACTTATTTCTTCTTTCTCTTATTATTCAATTACTAATATATTTAAAAATTGCCGCGATGAATTATTATATGTTGTTTTGTTTAAGTAGAAACGCATATATGTTTGTTAATTTCTTTGTGTCTGTTTTTTCGTTCAGTGTAATTGCACTATTTTTTGTAATGAAACACATTTCAAGGAACAATCTTTTATAATAGTTATTTTCTATAGTCAGTATTTCAGGATCTTCATAATTGACAGTATGTTTTGTTTTTCGTACATGTACTGCCAATGCACAAGTTTTATTCAATTTAGTTTCATCACTTTTGTGTTGATATATTCTGTTTGCTAGTTTTTGTGATGTTTGTCCTACGTAAATTTTTCCACAACTACACTTTAGTTTATATATTGTATTAATTTGTTGTTTCTTTTCTGGTTTGTTTTTTAAACGGGTAAATAGATTGTTTACTTTTTTTATATTTTTTTTAGCTATGTATAAGTTAGGTGTCGTTTTTTTGAAAACTTTGATTAATTTAGAAGTTAGATTATTTATGTTAGAAAAACTTGTATACCTTTTTTCTTCCTGATTATTTGCATTTGTTGTTTGTTGTGATGTCGTCTGTTGTGATATTCGGTCTCTTGTGTTTGATTGGTAGATTAATTTATTTGCTAATGTTCTGGGATATCCATTATTTATGCATAATGTTCTTAATTTTTTTAAATTTTTTTCTTTAAATGATGGATGACTTATTTTAGTTATTCTATTTTTTAAACCGATCCATGTATTTAGTTTAGTTTTTATTTGGTGATCTGATCTGTAATGTATGTATCTTCCCGATGAACATGGTTTCTTGTACCAATCTAGATTGATTATGTTATCCACGTTTCTAATGACTAAAGTATCTAAAAAAGGTACTGCACGATTGGTTTCACATTCTATTGTAAATTGTAGATTTTTATCAAAACTATTAAATACTTGTAACGTTTCATCCTTTTTATTTTCAGGGATTGATAATATTAAGTCGACTACATATTTATATAAAAAATCTGGTTTAAATGATAGTTTTTTTACGCATGTTTCTAACAGATAATCCATTATTAGTCTACTGAGTATTGGAGACAATTTATTTCCCATTCCTACTCCGTGTGTTTGTATGTAATGCTTGTCTTTGTAACTAAATGTGTTGTTATTGTATATAAAAGAAATTAATTTTAAGAATATTATTACGTCCATGTTCGTATATTTTTCGATCGTTGTCCATTTTTTTGCTATTACGTCTTTTGTTAATTCTAATGGTATGTTGGTGAATAAATTTATTACATCGAGACTAATAATTATAAAGTTTTCTGGAATATGGTGGTTTTGTATTTTTTCTGCGAATTGAAAACTGTCTTTTATATTGTATGTATCTAGTTCTTCGCACGTGTAAGTTAAAATTTCAGAGACAAAAGTGCATAATGGTTCGCTAGGTGCATTAATAGAGCTAATAATAGGTCTGCCGGTTAGTTGAGGTTTATGAATTTTAGGTAAGGCATAAAATCTCGGTTCAGTTGCATTGTATTTAGTTAGTTGTTTTGCTTTTTCATCATTTATAAAATGTTTTTCCTTTAATTCTTTGATCAATTTATTGCTATTCTGTTGTATACTATTGGTTTTGTCTGTGTTAATCTCTTTGTAATATTTTTTGTCTTGTAATAACTCTTGTGTCATTTTATTGTAGTCCTCTGTTTTCATTATTACTGTGACGTTTCCTTTATCTGAACGGGTCACTACTAAATCAGGGTTGGATTTCAGGAATTTTTTAGTTTTGTTGTAAGATTTTATATTCATATCTGCCGGTTCTTCATCTGATTGGATATAATTTGTAATTATATTCGTGGCTTGTGCTCTAATCACGTTACTATCTGATGCTGTTTTTACTATAGCATTCTCTACTTCAGATAAAATGTTAGGTATTTTTATATCTTGTTTTGTTGTTTTTATACTAAAATCCGGTCCTAGAGATAGAAATTGATTGATTTCTTGTGGGATTTCTGATCCTGTTATGTTCTTTATCCATTTTTCTTCTGTGGAGTATGTTTCTTTGATCACATTCGATTTTAATTCATTAAATTTTTTTATGTTACTCTGTTTTGTCTTGTTATATTCCTTTATATATTTTTTTTGTAGTGTTTCTTGGTATTCGTCAATTATGTGTTTCGGTAAATTTGTGTTATGTATTTGTCTTATATTATTTTCTATTTTTTTATTGAGATCCCTAACTTCTTGATTCGTGATGTTAATTTCTATTTTCAGTATTCTATATTTCATCTCATCGTTAAATTTAAGTACAATGTTATTATTTTTTGAGTCATTCGTATTTAAAATATTGTATATTCCTTTTATTCCATTAGTAATATGCTTTGGAAAAATGCGATGTTGTTTGCATTTCATTAAAAAAGTTCTTCTATTCTTCATCGACGCCAGTTTTAAGTTGTAATTTGACCATGATTTTAATAGGTCACAAAGATATTCATCGTAGTTTCGTTTGATGTCGTTGTAAAATCCCATAATTGATATTATATTATATTTGTGTTTGTTTTTTCGACTGAAATTATATTATATTTTTATTTGATTTATTTATTTCAGGTAAGCAGTCTTTTTTGACAGGACAAGGCAATTAATTTCTCATAATCCTCTTTAATAGTTGTTGTTCGTACTTTTTTATTGCTTCATTTCGATATTTCGAGTCGGGTTTGACTCTTCCTCAGGAATTTCGCACTAGGAATGAATATATTTTTTTACATTATTTTTAGATATTACAGTTATAGATACAATTTAAATTAATATAACTTACATGTATACATAAATAAATTTTTTTGTTACATTTACAACTTTAAACTTCTTTCGATTAACCATATACTATATAAATGATACTTATATTTATTTTTATTTTATTTGACTCGTGTGTTCGTTATTTTTACTAATTAAAAACTATGTGTTGTCATATATTTAAAATACAAAAAACAAAAACAATAAGACAGATTAAAACTATTATGCCTGTTATCATCTGGTTATAACAGATTCGTCAATATTTATTTATTTATTTCACACTGATTTTTAATTGTTTTGTAATTAATTTTGCTAAAAAAATTTACAAATTTACCGAAACACATAATTGACGAATACCAAGAAACACTACAAAAAAAATATATAAAGGAATATAACAAGACAAAACAGAGTAACATAAAAAAATTTAATGAATTAAAATCGAATGTGATCAAAGAAACATACTCCACAGAAGAAAAATGGATAAAGAACATAACAGGATCAGAAATCCCACAAGAAATCAATCAATTTCTATCTCTAGGACCGGATTTTAGTATAAAAACAACAAAACAAGATATAAAAATACCTAACATTTTATCTGAAGTAGAGAATGCTATAGTAAAAACAGCATCAGATAGTAACGTGATTAGAGCACAAGCCACGAATATAATTACAAATTATATCCAATCAGATGAAGAACCGGCAGATATGAATATAAAATCTTACAACAAAACTAAAAAATTCCTGAAATCCAACCCTGATTTAGTAGTGACCCGTTCAGATAAAGGAAACGTCACAGTAATAATGAAAACAGAGGACTACAATAAAATGACACAAGAGTTATTACAAGACAAAAAATATTACAAAGAGATTAACACAGACAAAACCAATAGTATACAACAGAATAGCAATAAATTGATCAAAGAATTAAAGGAAAAACATTTTATAAATGATGAAAAAGCAAAACAACTAACTAAATACAATGCAACTGAACCGAGATTTTATGCCTTACCTAAAATTCATAAACCTCAACTAACCGGCAGACCTATTATTAGCTCTATTAATGCACCTAGCGAACCATTATGCACTTTTGTCTCTGAAATTTTAACTTACACGTGCGAAGAACTAGATACATACAATATAAAAGACAGTTTTCAATTCGCAGAAAAAATACAAAACCACCGTATTCCAGAAAACTTTATAATTATTAGTCTCGATGTAATAAATTTATTCACCAACATACCATTAGAATTAACAAAAGACGTAATAGCAAAAAAATGGACAACGATCGAAAAATATACGAACATGGACGTAATAATATTCTTAAAATTAATTTCTTTTATATACAATAACAACACATTTAGTTACAAAGACAAGCATTACATACAAACACACGGAGTAGGAATGGGAAATAAATTGTCTCCAATACTCAGTAGACTAATAATGGATTATCTGTTAGAAACATGCGTAAAAAAACTATCATTTAAACCAGATTTTTTATATAAATATGTAGACGACTTAATATTATCAATCCCTGAAAATAAAAAGGATGAAACGTTACAAGTATTTAATAGTTTTGATAAAAATCTACAATTTACAATAGAATGTGAAACCAATCGTGCAGTACCTTTTTTAGATACTTTAGTCATTAGAAACGTGGATAACATAATCAATCTAGATTGGTACAAGAAACCATGTTCATCGGGAAGATACATACATTACAGATCAGATCACCAAATAAAAACTAAACTAAATACATGGATCGGTTTAAAAAATAGAATAACTAAAATAAGTCATCCATCATTTAAAGAAAAAAATTTAAAAAAATTAAGAACATTATGCATAAATAATGGATATCCCAGAACATTAGCAAATAAATTAATCTACCAATCAAACACAAGAGACCGAATATCACAACAGACGACATCACAACAAACAACAAATGCAAATAATCAGGAAGAAAAAAGGTATACAAGTTTTTCTAACATAAATAATCTAACTTCTAAATTAATCAAAGTTTTCAAAAAAACGACACCTAACTTATACATAGCTAAAAAAAAATATAAAAAAAGTAAACAATCTATTTACCCGTTTAAAAAACAAACCAGAAAAGAAACAACAAATTAATACAATATATAAACTAAAGTGTAGTTGTGGAAAAATTTACGTAGGACAAACATCACAAAAACTAGCAAACAGAATATATCAACACAAAAGTGATGAAACTAAATTGAATAAAACTTGTGCATTGGCAGTACATGTACGAAAAACAAAACATACTGTCAATTATGAAGATCCTGAAATACTGACTATAGAAAATAACTATTATAAAAGATTGTTCCTTGAAATGTGTTTCATTACAAAAAATAGTGCAATTACACTGAACGAAAAAACAGACACAAAGAAATTAACAAACATATATGCGTTTCTACTTAAACAAAACAACATATAATAATTCATCGCGGCAATTTTTAAATATATTAGTAATTGAATAATAAGAGAAAGAAGAAATAAGTGCAATAAGAATATAATTAAACATAACAGAACAAATTTCCTAATAACAAAAAAACTTAAGAAAACTAAAAATAACACGAATAATATAACTTAACCTCATAAAAAATTGACAGGCAACAAAGACAAAGAAAAAAATAACACAAACGTTATAATAAAAAAATTTTTTTAGCAAAATTAATTACAAAACAATTAAAAATCAGTGTGAAATAAATAAATAAATATTGACGAATCTGTTATAACCAGATGATAACAGGCATAATAGTTTTAATCTGTCTTATTGTTTTTGTTTTTTGTATTTTAAATATATGACAACACATAGTTTTTAATTAGTAAAAATAACGAACACACGAGTCAAATAAAATAAAAATAAATATAAGTATCATTTATATAGTATATGGTTAATCGAAAGAAGTTTAAAGTTGTAAATGTAACAAAAAAATTTATTTATGTATACATGTAAGTTATATTAATTTAAATTGTATCTATAACTGTAATATCTAAAAATAATGTAAAAAAATATATTCATTCCTAGTGCGAAATTCCTGAGGAAGAGTCAAACCCGACTCGAAATATCGAAATGAAGCAATAAAAAAGTACGAACAACAACTATTAAAGAGGATTATGAGAAATTAATTGCCTTGTCCTGTCAAAAAAGACTGCTTACCTGAAATAAATAAATCAAATAAAAATATATATATATATATATATATATATATATATATATATATATATATTTTCATTATATTATATTTTATATTTTTATATTTATATTTATATTTTTTTTTGTATTTTTGTACTGTAACACTGAACTTTGTATGTTAATAAAGTTTTATATATTAAATGTAAACTTTGTATTAATTTGAAATTTAAATTTAAATAAATGCGCAAAATTCAATAATGTACAGTAGCGCCACACGAAAGCAAGCAGAGCGGTCGCGGTGGTAAGTATCTGTTTTATGACGTCACATGGTCATGCCTGTTTATCATTGAGTGCGCCATCCCTGATACAGTTATTATCGAGATGTCACAGCAATAGTGGTAAAACATTTTCTTGCTTTAGAAATATTGTTACAGTGATTTAGCTGCAGCTAGTTGGCTATCAATTCAATCAAAATACAGTCATTTAGTTGTCTATTTTTTGCGCTCTATATTAGCAATATAGCTTTGAAAGCGCATATAAAGCAATATACCTGTCCTATTTTTAAGACTTTTAATCAATAATTTGGCTGTACACTGTTAAGTTGTTTGACTCAAAAATAACTATTTGGTTACAATCTTTAGAATTAATAGCTGTTTTTAATCTCTCTACTTAAACTATAATGTACATAATATGTATAACATAGCTAACATTATTATATCCCATAGGCAATAATATAATAGTGCTATAAGTTTTTAAAATCGGAATTTCATTACATTACTCAAAATTTAATGGCAACGTAATTTTATCGTTAAATATAGAGATGATACTTTGAAATAACAAACTCCAAACATATCAATAATTTAACTTAATTATTAATTAATTCGAAAGTTTTAATTTATATTTTTTATTTAAAAATGTGACTAAAAATTGTTTGGTATGCTTCGTATTGTAAAAATATTAAATTTTAAAATGTTTACCACTTTGTAAAATTCAGGAAGATTAGCAAATATAAATTTTAAAAAAGTAAACATTTTTAGTTCACAAAATGGTTGCCATTATCAACAGTTACATCGGCTGCTTCGATTAAAAAAGATGTCTGCATGTCTTTAATACAGAGATATAGCTCTTGCGGACGTAATAATATAGGAAATATAACTCAATAACAGCAATTTGAACAGTAAAGTCATTTGGCTGTAACATTGACGTTAATATGCCTGTAATATACATAAAAATGGTTTTTGGCTGATTTTGTACCCTAATATATAGTAAAAATAGTCACTGTTGCTATATAGCTGTGTATGCAACTATATTACAGCTATTTTGCTGCGTTAGCATCCATTTATACTTCTTTATAGCAATATTTCTTTTTGACAGTTTTGACCTAACCCCCGGTTACTGTTTACTTTATTGTATTTATATACGCAATAGAATGTTTAAAATAGTCCGGATAGTGGAAGACAACGAAGTAACACTTTGTGTTGTACCCGAAAATTGAAAAGAAAATGGAACACTGTACTGGCCGCCAGGCAAAAAGGGCATATCTTTGAGAAAAGATGCGACTAGTATTCCCAATCGGAATACCTGGTCCAAGCAAAATTGTATTGTAAAAAGACATAACATTAAAACTTTTCGGGAGGCCAATCAGATAGAACTACATTTATCGCAGTTTATCGACACAGAGGATGAGGTGAGGTAAAATTTATTTTATAATTTGGAGCAATCTATTTATTGAAAATGTTTTTACTCATAGCAATAAACAGCAAATGGTGCTGCCCGCTCAGCAAAACGATGTCACAGACTTAAATTTTTTAATTAGCAACAAACAACCTAGAGCTGAAGCAGTAGAAGATGTGCAAACTAATGTTCACTATGAACCATCTACAAATGAAATAACAGCATCTTCAGCATCAATGCCAATCAAATTTCTTACTAGTAATCAAGCTGAAATAACCACTTCTACAGTTGATTCTGCAGCTGCATCAAAAACAACTGAAATTATTAACAACAATCCTTTCATTTTTGCGGTAAATGAAGCTGATGAAGAGGTTGTGACATTTCCACTAGTTGCGCTAGTCGAAAGGTTGCAGATTATCAAAAAATATTATTAAATAGCAGCAGAAAATTCGTAAAGATATTTCTGAATTGCACGCTAAATTTGACAAATTAGTAGACATTTTAATAGAAACAAGCTAATATCTCTAACAATGTTTCGGAAGATGATTCATTGGAAAATGAAATTGATGAAATGTGGCCATCATCTTCAGAACATACCATGAATGTGTTGGAAGGTAAACTACAAGAAAATGATTTCGAAGCTGCATTTGTAAGTTTCATAAACTTTTTTATATTGTAATTATGAAATCATTTCATTTTTAATATCTAACAGGTGAAATATTTGAGTAAAGTAGGAGGCGTAGCTGGGAATAAGAATGCTTCTAAAATTGCTTACATGGTAATGGACCGTATATTTGAAAGGTCATTATTAATACAGTGCTCCTGGACAGGCTCGAGTAAAAAAAAAATGTCAAGAAAATATGTTTCTTGCGTTTCACACGAGTCATACAAACATTTTTTAAAATTATTAATTTAGCTGATTCACGATGCACTATTAAAGACAATGATAATTTCTTACGGCGAATCCTTAAAAATAGTATAAGCCGCAATAATCAAATTGGAACAGCTCGAAAACGGTGAATATGAGATAAATAAGTACACAGTTTAATTTGTATACAATTTTTTATTGATATTTCACAGAAAAGCAACAAATGAACTAGAAGAAATCGCCAAAGATACAGAAGCTATTAATAACGCTGGTGATATAACTAATAATTCTAGCATTGATGAAGATCTTGATCAAAATCTTGATACTAATGATAACCAACTGGAATAATGTTAATTATGTATATTCTTTAACCGATATTATATACGGGTATATGTTTCACTGGGCATTCTGCATTGTTTTAGGAAATCAGATACAGAGTTTATTGCAGTAGCAGATCATTACGTTTGAAAACTAAATGTTCCATATGTCCAACCAGTTAATAACCGTTTCATACCTAGATTTATTAAGTGCAAAGAGTCGCCAATTAGTAAAGCATTCACCATATCTATCGGAAGTTTCTCATGAGGAGTACTAGTTCGGTGATGATCAGAATTGGTTTTGTTGCGAAAACTTGCGTCTGTTCTTCTGGGCATATCAATACGTGGAAAGCTAATGCGATGTTCACGAGTGTAAAACTCACCAGTAGTGATACATTTCAGACACGAGTTATAGCCATTAAAGTTCAAAGTACCTATTGAAAAAGAAAATATTAAAACAGTTGCAACATAATTTTTTTTTTTTACCTTTGACAAAAGATCTTGCTGGTGTGTCACATATGAAACATCTAACACGTACATTAATTTCGTGTTCATTAATATAAATACCATTTTCCAAAATTTGGAATAATTCATTTACAAATGGAGTCAGAAATTCATCTGCATTGCTTGGTTTGTTTTCACCACAATAAATTCCAATTACCATAGGTTGAAAATTCATTTCATGTATATTAAATAATATGGGCCAAAATTGGATCTTTGTACTGTTATGAATCGGTAATCCATCGATGATAAAGTTTAAAGCAATTTCTAATTATTTTCCTAGAGTAGAAAAACATTTTAATAAACATGTGTGCAATCCATTATGCCAGTATTGTCCGTTGCCCATTGGAATAATTTCTTGGAGATTCTAATAATGTTCGCGAGTATTTTGGTAAACTCATGTTAAACTGTGACAATATGTTTAAAAGTGAATTTATAGCGCTGTGACATATATTATAAGACAGTGCCCATTCTCTTAATAATTCTGGTAAATTATCTTTTTCGTCCTGTGTTGACTCATTGTCGTCATCATCAGATACTGTATTTAAAAAATAGTCACTTTCATGGTCTTCATTCCTCGAATTTATGGAACACGACTGAACACCTTTAATTTCTTAGACACTCTCCTGTTGCAAAGTGCTTGGAAATTCGAAATTATTTGCAGTACATTGAGTTGGTTTATTTTGAGACAGAGTAGGTGTTATGGTTGTGATAAATTCATTGAGATTGGAAGACTGAATATTTTTATTATTGATTGTTCTTCTATTATCTTTAAAACTTGATACCGTACTGGTTTGATGCTTTCGTATTTTACGGTAGTATGACGTAGTGTATTTATATTTTTTCAATTTTTGCAGGTCGTACACTAACGAGTTTTTTCCATTTTTCACAAAATTTATGTCAGCACAGTTATACAAAAACAGATAAAATATGTATGCGGTCATTTAAATAACATAAAACATTTGACATTTAATTACCCGGATATTTTGCAGCTAAAATTGCATAAAATAAAATACTTCAACTATTTTGTAGTTTTTCTAAGCTGTAATAAGTATTTTATAACCAAAATCATTGACAAATTGTTATAGCTATGATTTGGTATTTATATTTAACTAAAAAATAAACACTGCATCCAAAATAATAGACAAAAGAGAATAGCTTATTTATTGTTTACTTGCAGCTGTAAAATAAATTTAAAAGCTAATAATTCAGAAATTATGCTTTAGCTGTTATTCTTCTTTCATTCTTAGTTGTAAAAACTATTATAATACTAAAATTGTGTAATTGTGTGTGAAGAATAAACTTTACGGACAGAAAAATGGCTGGGTGGCCAATATGGCTGCAAAAAGTATTTGCGAAGACAATTATTAGAGAAAATAAAGAGACAAAATACAGCTTATATAAAAGCTAATATACAGCGAAAACAATGCTGCCGCAACCTTTTCCCAGCCATATTTTAGCTGCATTTTCTAATTTTTCCAAACTGTCCTACTTGGGTTAGTTACAATTTTAGAAAAGCGAATTATAATAAATTATACAAACTCATTCGTGAATTTGATTGGAATATATTGAAATACTACAATGATGTAAATCTTGCTTGTGACTATTTATATGATATTTTATACCATTTTTTTAATCAATGTGTTCCACGTACTATCAAATCTGAATTTCCATATCCTCCATGGTTTACTAATGAAATTATTAAAATTGTCATAAAACAAGATTAGAAGTATATGGATAAACCCATATATAGACTACTTTGACATTTCTCGGAAAGTTGGCAACACTGTATTTTAATAATATTATAATTTATGTGGGCATTAGGAGATACTTTTCTGAAACTTTGATCAAAATCGAATAAATAATGTAGCCGCAATGAATTTTTTAAAAATTTTGTGATTTTTTCTCGATAAGTTGGCAACACTGTATTTTGTTAAAATTGCATAATTTATTTAGGCATTAAAAAAAAAACTTTTATGAAAATTTGATTAAAATCGGTTAAATAAAATGGTCATAATAAATTTTTAAAAATTTTACTAATTTTTTTCTCGGAAAGTTGGCAACACTGTATTTTGTTAAAATTACATAAATTATATAAATACTAGGAAAATCTTTTGTGAAAATTTGAGTAAAATCGGTTGAATAACATGGCCATAATAAAAATTTTAAAACTTTAGTAATTTTTTTCTCGGAAAGTTGGCAACACTGAATATTAATAAAATTATGTAATTAATGGGAGCATTAGGGAAATCTTTTCTGAAAATTTGATCAAAATCGGATAAATAATGTAGCCACAATAAATTTTTAAAAACTTTAGTAATTTTTTTCTCGGAAAGTTGGCATCACTGAAAAAAACTAAAACCACATGACCATCTTGGGCACTAGGCAAATTTATCCTGAAAATTTCATTATAATCGCTTGAACCGTCTAGGAGGAGTTGCGATCACAAAATTTGGTCTGACGATCGAGCGAGCGAGCGAGCGAGCGATCTGACGACGCACATCCATACACCCACATAAACTAAGTTCAGATTCGTCATCTAGAGGCTATATGAAGGATTTCTATACAATTTTTTTTTTTTTTTTGAAAATGTTACAGACACCGTACCAAACGCTATACTACTTTTTCCTTGCAGTCAAAGTAGTAAAAACAGCATTATAGAAAATTATTTAAAAGAAATCAAAACAATCAAAAATTTTTTTTTCTTTATTTCAAAATGAATTAAAGATTAATATTAAAATTGCATATGCTAATTACATTTCTGAATGTGAATCTTCTGTAAAAGATGATCCCAAAAAATTTTGGAATTACATATATTCAAAAAGAAAGACATCGTCGTATCCAAAATGTATGAGTTTTAACAACATTACATCATCTAATCCCAGTGATATTGCTAACTCCTTTGCTGTATTTTTTCAATCAGTATATACTTCACCGTCAGCTAATTTACCTGCTACTCCTGAATCTCCATCTAGTGACTTTGTTAATTTATATTACATATCTATAGAAGAAATCATACATTCCATTAAAAAATTAAAATCGTCACTAACAAGTGGTCCTGATTCTATTCCTACTTTTTTAATTAAGGACTGCTCTGATCCGATATCAGCAGCTTCATATTTTCAATCTAAGTATATAAACTAACACATTTCCAGATAGATGGAAACCTACAAGAATAACACCAATACATAAATCAGAAGATGCTTCAAATATTTGTAATTATCGCGCAATTGCTGTTTTGTCAAACTTTAGCAAAGTGTTTGAAAAAATTATATACAAAGTTATATACCATAGGTGGGGAACCTGCGGCCTCGAGGCCGCATTCGGCCTCCGCGAGGTTCTTGTGCGGCCCTTTGCCACCTAGTACAAAATGGTAGAGTTCGTTTCAAACAACTATTGTACATCAACGCCATGACAGTTGCGCGAAAAATCCCGCCAAAGACAGTCATATTGTAACATGACGTCAGAATACTAGTCTGAAACGGATTCTAACACGCATGAGCGAGGCTCTGGCCCACAGACCATCCGTTTCAGACTTGGACACTCAATGTTAGCGCTAGCAGCGCCAACTACCTTGTCTAAGAAGTAAACAAAACTCGGTTTCAGATCTCCCATTTGAGTGTCACACCTTGCTTTGGCTTCTCTGACTCGCATCTCTCAACGCTTCCCTGTTGCTATCTTCAGCAAACTGTAGTTAACAGTGCGTGCTTATAACAGTTACACGGTTTTATTGTATTTCTAGAAAGTATACACTTTGTTAAAGATATTATTTGATATTCGTTTTTTTATCCATCATGTCAAATAGTAAGAGAAGAAAATTAGGTGATGAAAACAGAACATTTAATGTATAATGGGAGTTAGATTTTTTCTTTACTGCTGAGAAAGATAAAATGATGTGTTTGTTGTGCAATACAGTTTTAAATACTTTAAAAAAAGCGAATGCAAATAAACACTATTTGACTCATAAAGAACATAAATATTTCGCTTTAGAAGGTGAATCACGAAAAGCTGCACTTCAAAAGTTGAAAAATGAGAAGCATCATCAGCAGGCATCTTTTAGTGCCTTTGTAAATCAAAATTCCGCTGCAGTTGCTGTTACGTATAAAATAGCACATATACTTGGAAAAAGGGGCAAACCATTTAGTGACATTAAAATAATTAAAGAATGTATTGTTGAAGCAGTGAGTATGTTAGATCCAAGAAATGTCGACAAATACAAACAATTACCTCTTTCAAGAAGAACTGTAACAGATCGACAGCACGAATTAGCGCAAAATGTAACAGAGCAACTTCATACAATTATACAAAATGAAGATGTTTATTTTTCAATTGCTTTAGATGAAAGCACTGATAAAACAGATTCGGCACAAGTTTTATATTTTATTCGTGCTATAACTAAAGATTTTCAATGTTACGAAGAACTACTTGCGTTGGGTACACTAACTGGAAGAACTCGCGGAGCCGATATTTTCGAAAACTTCAAAGAAGTATGTAATAAATTACAATTGAATGTCAGTAATTTAGTCAGTGTCTGCACCGATGGCGCACCTTCCATGAGAGGCAAAAAAGAAGGATTCGTTGCTTTGTTAAAAAAGGAAAACTTAAACTTGAAAAAATTGATATCATTTCACTGCATTTTGCATCAGCAAAATCTTTGCGCAAAATCTACCATTTTGCAAGACACTCTGGATAGAACCATTGTCATTGTCAACTATATTCGCGTAAATGCAATGCGTCATCGTGAATTTCGGCAGATGCTCTCTTTAGATGAGAAAACGTATAGTGTTGACCTACCATACTACTGCAAGGTTCGCTGGCTATCAACAGGTCAGGTTTTGATAAAAGTTTTGTCTTTACGACGACAAATTTTAAACTTTTATCAAGAACAAGGAAAACAATGTGATCTATCAGATGAAGTATTTCTCAGAAACCTTGCATTTTTGTCTGATATGATGACAAAACAAAACAATTTAAATATTTGCCTGCAAGGTGAAACGAGGTATATTTATGAAATGTGGCAAAAGATCCAAGCGTTTAGAAAAAAATTATCATTTTTCAAAACATTGCTTTGTCGATCGGAAATATCTGCACAATACTTCCCGGAGCTAGCTAAAATGTTAAATAAGCAGAACTGTGAAAATAAAATATTCGATGAATATGTAGGTGTCTTGGATTGTTTAATAGAAGAGTATACTAATAGATTTTCTGATTTTGACGAGCACACTCCTGCTATGAAACTGGCATTTGAACCACATTTAATAGATATATCCGAGGCTCCTGCAGAACTACAAATGGAGTTAATTGATTTAGGGAAAGATAGTATCATCAAATCCCTTTTTACCGCTAAAAAGGATCCCAGAGAAATCTGGAAAAATGCTGTTGAATATCAATGCCTTCGAGAACATGCTCGCCGTTTACTTTCCTGCTTCGGAAGTACCTACTGTTGCGAGACAACATTTTCTCTCATGTCAAAAATAAAAACAAATTTAAGAACGCAAATTACAGACGCACATTTAGAGGATCAATTAAAGCTGTGTGTTACGAAGCTTGATCCAAATATACAATTACTGTCAAACAAAAAACAAAGCCAAATAAGTCACTAACTTAGTGAATAAAAAATATTTTCTATTGTATTTTTTTATAATATTTTTATATTATTTTATATGTATATTATATTTAAAATTTTGTAATATTATATTTTATTTTTTCTATATAATGCAATAAATTGTTAAATCTATAGAAAAACTATAATAATTTCACAAAAGTCACTTTCTTAGGTCAATCAGCTTATGCTGCCTAATTTAAATGTGGCCTCTACTGGTAAAAAGGTTTCCCACCTCTGTTATATACCATGCTGTATCAACGTCTATTTCGCCATTTCAAAATGGCTTCATTCAAAAAAGGTCTACAATCAGCAATCTGATGTATTTTTAACAAATGTATCAACCACATTGAACAAAAAAGGACAAATCGATTGCATTTACACTGATTTTGCTAAAACTTTCGACAAAATTGACCTCAATATATTGCTTTTCAAACTAGAAACCTTTTCTTTTTCCAAATCTCTCATAACTCTCTTATCATCCTATCCTCAGAACAGGAAACTCTTCGTTCATTTCTTATCTCACTCTTCTCGTTACTACACTCCTTCATCCGGAGTCCCTCAGGGATCCAATCTTGGGCCTCTTCTCTTCTTATTATTTATAAATGATATTGAAAACGTAGTGCAGTGCAATAAGCTCATGTTTGCAAACGATTTGAAAATATTTCATCACATAAATAGTAATGATAATTGCATTATTCTTCAAAATGATTTAAATAACCTTTATCAATGGTGTTCCTTAAATAATTTATATTTAAACATTAAAAAATGTAAAATTATCAGTTACTCCAGGAAGCTAACTACAATAAAGTTTGATTACAATATCAATAACATCAATCTGTCACGTACTGATCAGATTACTGATCTAGGTGTGATTTTTGACAGTAAGCTAACTTTTGCATATCATCTGCAATATATATGCAAACATGCTACCAAAATTTTAGACTTTGTCATTAGGAATATCCGTGATTTTAAAGATACTAATACTATTTTAGTATTATATTATTCATTTGTTCGATCTAAGTTAGAGTATGCTTATATCATATGGGCTCCAAAATATGTTACATATGAAAATTATCTCAAAAGTGTTCAGAAAAGCTTTTAAAATATATCTATTTCAAATCATATAACAATTACCCTGATAGAACAATTTCATATTGCACAATGCTTGCAATGTTTAATATCACTAGTCTTAAAAACCGTACAGAAACAATTTCAGTTTTTTATCTATATAAATTAATCAACGGCTTAGTGGATGACTCGCACTGTCTCAATTATTTAAACTTTCATGTTCCTTCCATTCATACTTGTAGCTCAGATACGTTCTATTTACCCACTTCGCGCACCAACATCATGTATTCTTCTCCTATCTATAAGATGTGTTAAATACAGTTAAAATATTCTAATATTGATATATTTCAAAACTCGAAAACAAAATTTCATAATTGTTTTACTAATTATCCGTAATGCTCTATCTCCCAAAACAGTTGTACCATTATTTGTTTATTTTTAAGTTACTTTGTAGTTGTATTAATTGTGTATACTGACTTTTTATTGATGTATAAATGTATGTATATTTTACGATTCTATAATTGAGTATATACCTGTTGAATCGAGTATTTATTAAATAAATAAATAAATAAATAAACACCTATTTTTTCAAAAATTATTGAAAAATGTATAAAAATTAGATTAGAAATTTATTTTGAAAATTTTAATTTATTCGCTCCGGAACAATATATATTTATAGAACTAAAAGATCTACATGCACAGCTGCAATATCATTATTATAGATATTGCTTCAAAGATGAATAAAGAAGAACACGTAACGGCCACGGTCTGTGATCTATCAAAAGCCTTTGATCTATGAAATATTACTCTACAAATTATATTATTATGGTATTAGAGGATTACCTTTACAACTAATATGTGATTTCCTTAATAATAGATCTTAGGAAATTGGAATATGGAGTCCCACAAGGATCAGTCCTAAGGCCACTTTTGTTTATTATATATGTGAATGATCTACCATCGAATATTACTGACGCTTACATAGTTATGTATGCAGATAATACCATGTTTATCAATCAAACTACAAATCTTTGTAATATGACAGATATAATTAATAAAACCAGTGCTAAAGCCATAGATTGGTTTGGATCTAATATTCTGGCAATTAATAATAGTGAAATACAAAATATTGTTTTTAGTGTCAATCGATTACTCAGTCGGGAAGACAAGTTATATAACACCAATGTTAATATTAAATTTCTCGGATTTCAATTAGACTCAGAAATTAATTGAAAAAGTCATATTAGCTACACTAGCAAAAAAAATTATATGGGTAATTTTGTTACGTAGACTTGTAAACGTAGTGTCATCTTACATTATGATAAAACTGCATTATGCTAACATTTGAAGTATGGGTGCTTGCTTTGGGGCAATTCAGTCGACAGTGACAGAATTTTCAAGCTGCAAAAAACTTCTATTCGTATCATAACATCGAGTAGTTACAGACAACCTTGCAGACAATTGTTTATTGAATTGGGCATATTGATGTTACCGTCCTTATATATTTTGCAATGCTTACTATATATTAAAGAAAATTGTAATCGCGTCGCAAAAATTCAAGAATTAATTTAATATTGTCGAATAACGGTACGAACTACGTTGGCGCAAACACCGGATTGAAGAAACTTCTTACCTTCGTTAATAATAATTCAGAAATAAATAACATGTTGCTGCGCAAAAATATTGAATGGAAATTTACACCTCCGCACGCCCCTCATGTCGGCGGATTATGGGAAGCAGGCGTGAAATTTGTAAAACAGCATTTGCGGCGCGTCTTATGCGAGGAACATTCAAACACTGAAACAGCACTTTTTGCAGCGATAGTCGCGTGAGTACGTATCCAAGCTACAGGAACGATGTAAATGGAAAACTACAAGAGAGAAGTTGAAGGCAGGTGCTTTGATGCTCTTGAAGTAGAACAACGCACCACCACTTCGATGGAAGTTTGGCCGAGTTGTCGACATCCACCCGGGTAAGGACATCGCCAGGGTCGCAACGATTCGAACTGCTAGCGGAACAACGAAGCGAGCGTTCAACAGGATCTGTCCTCTGCCACTTGAGGACGACGATCTCCGCCAATTTTCATTGAAAGAGCAGGTCCTTCAAGTCGGGGGTTTATGTTAGTGGTTTGCCGATGTGCGCGCTGCGTGGTGGGGATAGCGAGGTGTGACGTATGAGTGTAGTGCGGTGCACAACGGAGTGACGGGGGCAGTGAGACTAAACGGAGGTAGCGAAAAGGCAGTGCAGTCGTAGCATTCAAGGAAAGCATATCGAAGCTCAATACATAGCACAGTGCAATCCTACGTTCACAGCGATTGCAAAAAGAGTTCCATGCACGCACATAGACAAATTGCAAATGACGTTTATGCGAGCATCATAAACCCAGGCAGTGTGCATCAGTCTTACACGGATACTACGGACACACCCAAACATACAGGTACACTTCAAATTAACGGTTCACTAAAGAGCATAATCAGATTTATTGGTGACGAGTGAGTAAAATTTATTGTATTGTAACGCCACTGGGATTTCTGGAATGCGAAAGAACAACGATGAATCATTGCTGTTCGCTGATATACAAGATATTCTCGTGGGCGTCTGGGGGGAGCGAGAGCGTTGTTGTTGGATGTGTGTAGGTACCTCGTTCGTCGGCAGGCGGGCAGTTCTATTCGGACAGCGTTAAGAGAGACAGCGGCGATAGACTCGTGTAAAATAAATTGCGCGCTATTATCTAAGTATAAAAATAAATACGCATATCATTAATAGTTGTTTAACATATATTTTGGTTAATTAGTTTTAGTAATAGTTCTTCTGATAAGCTCACATATTACGTTTATTCTTCTGTATCATTTACTTATTTAATAATAAATCTTAGTTATATAATAAAGAGTGTGAAATTATTTATTGAATGAACCCCGAAAACCGTTACACTGGTGTCAGGTGTGGGGTAAATAATTTCTGCAAACACAAATACCATTTGCAAAGCTTGAAAATAACTCGCTAGTTATTTCGCGAAGTATAAAATAAAAAGCCGTTACAACTAAGCGCATGTTTATCGGGCAACGTGTACCTGGCTACCGGGGACCGCGCGGGTAAACCTGAACAAACAAGTGCGGTAAAACGAACGTTGAATTGTTGTGCGTTCCTAAGAATTCGGCGCGATAACATTTCTAAGAACTGAACCATAGGCGTACCAAAATATTTTATTTTTAACATTTTTAACTTTATTAATCGTGGCGTGTGTATAGTTATTTACATACACATATATAAATAATAATAGTGCCGTGCTGCAAAATAAGTCACAATGTTCGAAAAAGGCTTGTATGAACTAAAAGTGCCCGAACTCAAGAACGAGTTGGAAGAAAGAAATCTAAGTGCAGTAGGAAACAAGATCGACTTACAAAGACGTTTAGCCGAGGCATTAACTGCAGCGGATCTCGATCCTGACACTGTTAAGTTTCAAGTAGCCATGGATATGAATCAACTCGCGGGACTGATGAAAGATAATGCAAAAGAAATGAAACAGTCTTCAATAAAGCTAGAAGAAAAATTAACAGATCTGAAAGATAACGTGGAAAATAAATTAGAAATTCTAGAACAGAAGCTGAAAGAAAAATTAGAAAATGAACTAGAAGAAATGAAAAATAACGCAGAAAAGCGAGAAGAAAAATTAAAACAAAAGCTAGACGAAAAACTGGAAGCAGTAGAAAATAAAATAAGAATACTAGAACAACAAACGGCTAATATATCCATAACCAGCGGAGCCGGTGTCTCAACACTAACTAATAGTGTAACTGCAGCTGAACCTACACATAGTCCAGTTACTTATGGTGAGAACCTTAATTTAAACTCAGTGCCGAAACTACCAACATTTGACGGCAAAACATCCTGGGAGGAATATTTTACGTTATTTGAAACTACCGCAACGATATACGGCTGGCCTGCGAGCCAGAAAGCGCAGGTTTTATCATTATCATTGCGTGATGACGCGCTACGTGTTTTGCAGTCCTTCCCGGCTGGAGATAGAATCAACTATGAAGAGTTAATTAAGAAACTTGAAATGCGATACTGTTACAAGCACATCAAAGGGCTGTATAAATCACAGTTGAAAAATCGGGTACAAAAAACGAACGAATCGCTGCAGGAATTCGAAGCCGATATCGTTCGGCTGGTCCGACTCGCATATCCAGACGCCACCGACAGCATGTACGAGAGTTTGGCAACGGAAAAGTTTATTGATGGCATCAGGGATACCGAGCTGCAGCGGCTAGTGAAGATGGCTCAGCCAGAAACAGTTAACGATGCGCTAGTACAAGCGCTGCAATGCGAAGCCATCAATCAGTCATCGAGAAGCTCGGCCAGACTACGACTGCTCGAAGGCGAGGAAGACACAAGAACGGACTCGGTAGAGAAGATAGTCCAGCAAGTACTGGAAACGCTGGAAACTAAAAGGAGACAGCGCCGTTGCTTTAACTGCGGCGAAGCAGGGCATTTCCAGAGACGCTGCGGAAAGCCCCGCAGAACCGACCAGACACAGCCGAAGGAAAACTAAAGCGGGTTGATGGGAAGAGGCAACTGTCGACCCCCCGCTCTGAGGCCTCAAGCAGGATTGCACAAGTCACAACGAACACAAGACACTTGGACGGCGTTTTTGTTGATGGTTTAGTCAATGGACGCTCATATTCATTGTTGGCTGATACCGGCGCCACCAAGACCATAGTCCAGCCCAACGTAATCCGGAATAAGAATAAAGTAGACCAGACAAGATGGAAGCTGAGAACGGCCACTGGGGCCTCAGCTAACGTATACGGCGAGGCGGATGTCTACTTTACCATCGGCGGGATCAGCTTTAAACACCGAGTGCTGATCGCGGATGTAGAAGAACCAGTGATCCTGGGCATGGATTTGATGTCTGAACATGGATTCCAACTGGATCTGAAGCATAAAATACTACGGATCAACAACGAAGAGATCGTCCTACAGCATCAGGCGAATATAACGGCACAGGTCAGAATAATCGAAGATGTCACTTTACCGCCTCGTAGCGAAAACTTCCAGGATGCGCAGATAGACGATTACATTCGGGAAGGGGAAATACTCGTTCTGGAACCAAAGCTCGATGATAGGAATACCGGAAAAGGAGTGTTGCTGGCACGAGCAGTAGTCCAAGGCAAGAACCTGGTGCCAGTTCGGTTAATGAATGCTAATAATTACCCCGTCACACTCAAGAAAGATACCATCATCGGGCAATGCTCCTCCGCATCCTCAATAATTCATCTTGTAAAGAGCTCTGTAAAAAATACTCGCAAATTTCCAGAGCAACTAAATCACTTGGTTGCATCATCTTCGGGACATCTGACGACTAGTCAACAAGAAACAATAAATGACCTATTATGCCGATACCAGAACATCTTTGACGTCAAGAAGGGCCCTAAGGGAAGGACAAACGTTGTTCAGCACAAGATCAACACTGGCGACGCTCAGCCTATTCGGCAGCCAGCGCGACGGCTACCTCTAGCCAAACGGGATGAAGCTGAGCGGATAATACAAGAAATGGAGCAAGACGATATTATCGAGTCCTCAAGCAGCCCTTGGGCTTCACCGGTGGTATTGGTGAAGAAGAAGGACGGTACAACTCGTTTCTGTGTTGACTATCGTCAGCTGAACAACGTCACGAAGAAAGACAGCTACCCATTACCACGGATAGACGACACTTTGGATACTCTGGCTGGATCAAAGATCTTCTCGACGCTGGACTTGAAGAGCGGATATTGGCAAGTCGAGCTAGACTCCAAAGATCGGGAGAAGACGGCCTTCACCATTGGCACAGGATTATGGCAATTTAAAGTAATGCCGTTTGGACTATGTAATGCTCCTGCTACATTCGAGCGTTTGATGGAGAGCGTAATAAAAGGACTACCCTGGAAGACCTGTCTTGTATATCTTGACGATATCATAGTGGTAGGGAAGTCCTTTGATGAGCACGTGGCAAACCTCGAAGAAATATTCCAACGGTTGCGATGTGCCAACTTGAAGCTCAGCACAAAGAAATGCCACCTGTTTCAAGAAAAAGTGCACTACCTTGGTCATGTTGTATCTAGAGAAGGTGTAGCAGCCGACCCTGAAAAGATTAAGACCATAGAAGAATGGGCAGTGCCGACCGACAAGCACGAACTACGGAGCTTCCTCGGTTTGTGTACCTATTATAGACGATACGTTCTGGGCTTTGCTAACATCGCGAAGCCACTGACACGGCTTACAGAGGAAGGTCGAAAATTCGTTTGGGACCCAGACTGCCAGGAGGCTTTCCGGACATTAAAGAAAGCGTTAATCAGTGCGCCAATTCTGAGTTACCCGTTGTCCGAAGGGGAGTTCATATTAGACACCGACGCTAGTAACGTTGGCATTGGAGGCGTACTCTCACAACTACAGGATGGTCAGGAACGAGTGATTGGCTACTTCAGTAAGACGCTGTCAAAGCCTGAACGTAACTACTGCGTAACAAGAAAAGAATTGTTGGCCATTGTGAAATCGGTGGAACACTTCTATAAATATCTGTACGGCCGAAAATTCCACCTAAGGACTGACCACGCGGCCTTGAAATGGCTGCTACAGTTCAAGAACCCTGAGGGCCAAGTGGCCAGATGGATAGAGCGGCTACAGGAATATAATTTTGACATTGAGCATCGGGCTGGAACACGTCATGGCAATGCCGATGCATTATCACGAAGACCCTGCCCTCAGGAATGCAAGCACTGCAGCCGTGCAGAAGAAGTTTCTACGAATTGCCGACGTACAACGATAACCGTCGACAAATGGACAAATCGAGAGATCCGCCAGGCACAAGAGACCGATCCCGATTTAAAACTCATCAGGGAATGGAAGAATGCAAACCGGCGTCCCTTATGGGAGGAAGTGGCTCCTTGCAATTCTAATGTGAAGTCGTACTGGGCGCAATGGGACTCTATAGTGTTAGAGAACGGCCTTCTGAAGCGTGTCATTGAGAACGAAAATGGTGCTCAAAGATTGCAGCTATTGGTATCGAGAGCGAGGGTACCAGAAGTATTGGTAGAACTGCACGATGGAGCATCAGGAGGACACTTAGGGATAAAGAAGACCGTTGAAAAATTGCGCGAACGATTCTACTGGACCAATTGCAGAAAGGACGCCGAAAATTGGTGCAAGAAATGCGTGGCCTGTACCACCAGCAATGGTCCCAGAAAAAGGAAAGCACCAATGCGCCAATATAATGTCGGTTCTCCATTTGAACGTATCGCCATTGATATCGCGGGCCCATTCCCTACTACCAACGACGACAATAAGTACATATTGGTGGTGATGGACTACTTCAGCAAATGGGTGGAAGCCTATGCTCTACCCAATCAGGAGGCCATTACCATTGCCGAAGTACTAATCAAGGAGCTGGTCAGCCGGTTCGAAGTGCCCTTGGAATTACACTCTGACCAAGGCCGAAACTTCGAATCGGCCGTCTTCCAAGACATGTGTCGACTATTGGGAATTCGAAAAACGAGGACTACCGCCCTTCACCCTCAATCGGATGGGATGGTCGAGCGTATGAATAGGACTATGGGTAAATACTTATCCAAAGTTGTATCCGACCATCAGAGGGACTGGGACCAGTATATCCACTTATTCCTAATGGCCTACCGTTCATCCGTCCACGAGACCACGGGACAAACTCCAGCTAATGTACTCTTCGGCCATGAGCTACGGCTCCCATGTGACCTGAAATTCGGGTGTAAACCAGGGGAAGACCTAGCCGGAGAAGGCTACGTAGACAACTTGCAAAGAAAGATGAACGATATCCACGACCGTGTCCGTTCCACCATCCAACTGGCTAGCGACAAAATGAAGGAAAACTACGATATCCGAGCAGAATCAGGAGGGTACCAGCCAGGAGATCGGGTGTGGCTATATAATCCCCAACGGCGGCGAGGCTTCTCTCCGAAACTTCAGCGGGCCTGGGAGGGCCCATATGAAGTAATAAAACGAATTAACGACGTCATCTACCGGGTCCGGAAGATACCGAACGGAAAACCCAAAGTAGTCCATTTTAACCGTCTAGCGCCCTATGAAGGAGACAATACTGACGAACAACAAGCTCGAGTGCGTCAGCTCCAGGAAGAACCTACCTTCGATCAGTTCATGGCGTCATGCGCCCACGGTCGGAAAATACGCCATAACGTCACTAGAGAGGTGAGCCAAGACCTGTTTACGGTACCAGGAGGATATGCCTTGGCCCACTGCGTCGCTCAGGACCTCCGAATGGAAAAAGGGATTGCTGTCGTCTTCCGTAGAAAGTTCGGCCAACTAGAAACATTGAGGCGACAGAGCCCGACCCCCGGTAAGGCACTGAGGCTAACATCACATGGGCGACAACTGTACTACCTGGTGACAAAAGAATATTCGAGCGGAAAGCCTGGTTACGACACGCTGTGGGAAGCCCTTCACGATCTCCGTGCACAGTTACTAGAAGACGGTGTGACCCAATTAGCCATACCCAAATTAGGCTGCGGGCTCGATATGTTGAACTGGAGGATGGTCCGGAACATGATCGAGGAGCTGTTTCAACACACCGGTATTAACGTCCTGGTATGCTGCTTCCACCCAGTAGAAATAAATAACACAGGAAAAACTGTGAATTGTCACTTCTATCTAACGTCCACCTGCAGGGAAGGATCCGCCTGCAGATATCGACACGAGTCAAATCCGCAACGCATCTCCTTATTCCGGGACGGAACAAACCTTAAGAGGGGGGCAATGTAACGCCACTGGGATTTCTGGAATGCGAAAGAACAACGATGAATCATTGCTGTTCGCTGATATACAAGATATTCTCGTGGGCGTCTGGGGGAAGCGAGAGCGTTGTTGTTGGATGTGTGTAGGTACCTCGTTCGTCGGCAGGCGGGCAGTTCTATTCGGACAGCGTTAAGAGAGACAGCGGCGATAGACTCGTGTAAAATAAATTGCGCGCTATTATCTAAGTATAAAAATAAATACGCATATCATTAATAGTTGTTTAACATATATTTTGGTTAATTAGTTTTAGTAATAGTTCTTCTGATAAGCTCACATATTACGTTTATTCTTCTGTATCATTTACTTATTTAATAATAAATCTTAGTTATATAATAAAGAGTGTGAAATTATTTATTGAATGAACCCCGAAAACCGTTACAGTATAATAATAACGTAAAAATTTAAAAGAAAATAATGGGTAATATTTTTCTTTCAGCATTGAAGAAAACATTCTAAATGATGAAACAGAATCCCAAACGCTAATAGGTGTTATTTTGGAATGTGTTTAAGTACATATTTAATTTTAATGTTTAGGCAATAAATAAATAAGTACTTAATAGGTAACAAATAGCCGAAGATCTAGAAAATATGTTAAATATTAAAAAAACTGAAACGCAGTGCGAAAATCGTTATAAAACTATAATGAAACAAAAAAGGCAATTAATAATAACAGAACCACAGGGTCAAATAGGCAGGATATTCCATTTGAGGACGAAATTAAAAAAATATGTTCCATGGATGACAGTATAGAACCTGTCGTTCTTAGAGGTGTAGGGGACAACGTAATTATAAAAGAAAAAAATACCATAGAGTCGGAATCAGAATCGGAAGAAACACGGAGAAAACAACAATAAAAGTCAGTTGCAGAAGTACTGCAAGATATACATAAAGCAAAAAAGAAAGTAGAGAAATAAGAAACAAAGCAAAAATGGAAACAGTATACTGCAGTCTCTCAGAGAGAAAAACTGTAATAACTAAAGTAATTATGGTAAAAAATGATTTTTTTAATAACAAGGTATTAGTGTGATTTTATTTTTGGGAGGATGTATTTATTATTTAACATTTAAAAATATAATATTTCGTTATATACTTTTTTATATTTTAATAAACTTTTCATTCAGTACTCAGTGTAAAATTACATTACAATAATATGAATGTTTAGATTATCTTTTATAAATATAATAATTGCACCTACTATTTCTTTATTACTTTTTACTGATTAATTCGAAGACAAACGAAATTTCGTTTTATTTTACCCTGACGCCTTAATTGTTGCTCGTTATCTTGAGCGGAATTCTGATTGTCGTCATCTACATGTAAGACAATATTTTTAAGAACATCATTACAATCTATAAAAATATTGTGTAGAACACAACAGAATACAATAAATCGAGTAATTTTTTCAACATTATGAATATCTAATTCGGATAGTCATCTAAATTTATTTTTTAAAAACCCGAATGCATTTTCAATTAAAACTCTACTAGCACAAAATTTATAATTATAATTTCTTTGTACATTGGTAAGCATGCCATAATCTTTATATGGTGTTAGTAAGTATTCCGGTATTTCCTTAAATAATATGCGTTATCGCCAAGAATATGATAGTTTTTACCACAAATTACTGGTACTTATTCCGATATTAAACATTTCCGATACATCTCGAAAAGTACACCTATTTCCAGCACACCTGAAATTGTTTTTTGTATTTTCCGTAATTCTCTGAACATTATTAATTAATACTCACTATAAAAAAGATAATATCTATATGATTATGATAATATGTATATGATAAAATATTTGAATATACTTAATTCGTGTTTCAGTATTTGATTTAATATTTAGGTTTGGAGGTTATGTTAGAAAATACGAATGAAAATACTGTTATTAAATATTAATATTGATGTTATACCGATACTTTTAACAATATGAATAATAGTTTAAACGACGAAAAAGACCTTGAAGACGACGATGATAGCATTGCTGGCTATGAGCTACAACCCAGTAGTTCTGAATGTGATGTTCAAATGTACATTAATACATTCGCGGGCAGAATTGCACATGCAGTAATTTTTGTATTGCTGAGTAGGAACTCGTCTGCAACTGCAGTCGTTAACAAAAGTTTCTAATATAACCATGTCTGTATGTGCAGACGTGATTGGCCTATGCTTTTGTGTTCTTTAAGATGTAGTGTCCCTATAAATCGTTTCGCCCTTACGAAGTATGTATATAAAGTTCAAATTATATATTAGTTTATTCTATATGCCAAATGCGCAAATACGTATTTGTCTCTAGGCGCCCAACTGCATTAGCAGTCCGCATCTATGCAAGTTTACGTTAGTGCTCGTAATGTGCGTTTCGCAGTAGTCATCATTGTATTTATTTGTAAAAGGTACGTAATTATTGTTGATTTATTATTTGAAATAAATATTATATTTATAATTTTATTTAGAATGAACAAAAAGGAAGAAAAACGGTTGTTGAGGCTGATGGATAAAATTCCTACACCGACAACAACATCAGATAGTTCAGATCTATTCGATAGCGATGAGAGAGTAACAGACCCAAATTTTGAAATACAAACACTCAATAGAAGTAGTAGCAGTTCTGAAAGTAATGAAAGTGATTCAGAAAATGAAGGTAAACACGAACACCAGTATGATAATGAAGAAGAATGGTCAGAAACTGTCTACTGTGTTGGAGGTATTTTTATCCTTATGGAATGAATATATTATGGAATTACTTGTATCAAAAACGAACAACTATGGAGAAAAACTTTTGAAAACACAGAGCCCAGCACAGCGCCATTCTCGAATGAAATTTTTCAAACCAACTAATAATGAAGAATTATTAAAATTTTTGGTCTGACACTTCTTCAAGTCCAAGTACATTTTCCAGTTATCAGAAAAGTTTTTCCGAACGATCCAATATTACCATCCATTTTTTTCAAATACATTATCAAGTAGACGATATGAACAGATATTGCGTTGTTTAACTTGCACAGATGAAACAAATAAAAATCGCCTTTGTAAAATAAATTTATTATTGAAAAAACTTTTAAAAACTTTTCAAGAACTTTACAAACCAGATGCAGCTTTGTCTTTAGACGAAAGTTTATTGCTACATCGAAGAAGGCTAATATTCAGACAATATATAAAAGGTAAAAAAGCAAAATATGGCACTAAATTTTACGTGATGTGTTCACCAAATGGATATGTTCATAATCTTGAAATATATCAAGGAAAACAAATTGAAAATAAATTAGAGATTTTAGTACTCAGGCTAGCCGAACCTTATATAAATAAAGGTCACCATCTTTTTATGGACAACTTTTACAATAGCGTAAACCTTTCGGAAAAGTGCATTGCGAAGAAAATACACGTAACCGAAACATTGAGAAGCAACCGGAAAAATAATCCAAAACAAATAATTACTACCAAACTGAAAAAAGGAGATCATATCTGGCAAATAACGTTTCGTGTATCTTTTAAAATGAAAATACAAACGTGAGGTATTATGCATCACGACAAAGTATAATCATGCTATGATTGAAACTGAAAACGTACGCAAAAAAATAATGAAAAACCTTTAAAGTGTGCGAATATAACGAATATATGACAGAAGTTGATAGGTGTGATCAGCTAACTTCTTATTACTCCCAGAAGTTTGGGTTGGTATAAAAACAATATTTTTCACCTACTGGATTTGGCAGTTATGAATAGTCATAGTTTGTACTGCATTATTAATAAACAAAAAACAAGTTTATTGCAGTTCCGCGAAAAATTAATAAAAAAATTAATAAAACTTCCAGATAATATTAGATCAGGCAAAGATCTGTCTAATGAGAAATCTTCCACCTCACGAGCGGATGTAATATATAATACAACTGATCATTTTATTGAAGGAATACCTATACCTGAAGGTTATAAACGCCCAAAATATTATCTGCGATACAAACAATGTTCCAAGGACAAAAAACGGCCAAATACAGCTTGGAGATGTAAAACTTGTCAATCAACACCTGCATTAAGCATAGGAAAGTGTTTCGAAGATTATCATAAATATTTATAAATATATATATATATATAGTTTTAAAATTTATTTGAGGGCGAAGCTGCCAAAACAGTAGAATGATTAGGAAAAAATTAAACACTCATTTACTATTACGACGAGCTTTCGACAACGTTCTTGTCTTTTTCAAGTCGCTACAAAAGAATAAAAACCATTTATTAGGTAATTATACATACAAATAATGAGCTATGAACAATTTATAAAAAAATTTTAAATTAACAAAAAACAAAACTATGTTTGTAATATTATAGTCAAGAAAACAATACAGTCTAAATAAATTTATAAAACATAAAAACATAAAAACAATTCACAAAAACATACTTTATATCGCAGAGTGTTATACGTCTAATCATAAAATTGTGAATATATATTGTCACTCATGTGTGTGTAAACAATTTAAGTACAATAAATACGAGTAACTCCAAAGCTATATAAATTGTAATAACACGGTGTATATTTTTTCCGTATACAAAGTTACTACTTAATGCCTTGCGTAACGTCCGGACTCTTGGCAACACTGTATTGTGACATGTGTTCCCTACAACGCAAAATTTTATAAGTGTTTTTAATGCGTAGTGTCAAGCTGGGTTGTGCGGAGTATACCCCTCTTATCAATAAGCGAATAAAAACGTTTAAAGATTTTCGTTGTGCAGTTATTTCAAATGAAAAATTTGAAATATGAATTATTCAAGAGGTCATAAAATGTTATCGTTAGTAGGTAAGAAAATTTGTGTTCCTCAGTCAGCTGTTTATACATACGTTTTAAGTTTAATTCATTTTTAGGAATTGGAATAAATAATAGAAGTGATTCCACGGATACAGACAACACGGTAAATATGATTTTTTTTTATTTTCTCTTTATTACTTTAATAAGAATACTAATATAAAATGCTATATTAAAAATTAACAAACGCCACATAAAAAATTGTAAATGCTCTATAAAAATTGAAATTTCTATGTGAAATATTAATAAATGCTGAGTTAAAAATTCATAAATGCTATATAAAATAACGTATTTTCTCTCTATCTTGTGCTATATAAATAAAAATACTTTTGCTACACAATTTATTAAATTTGCAATGTATTTTGTTTTATAAAATTAATATATTTTTTGCTACATATTTAATCAACTGTCTTTGGTATCAGTTTGCTTATATTTACAAAACAATACTATTGAAAATGACAACCTCACTAAACTGTAATAATTTTATTGACTTTCAATAAATGGTTGACTACTAGTATTTTTGTCCAACCTAACGTTTATTAAATATTACCAAATTTTTCAAATATAATAACTTTACTTCTTATAAACAAATATTTCCAATTTAATATAGATTCTACAATTTCTTTTAAATATATCTTTATTACATTTATCATTTCTGTATAGCACATTTTATTCTTACATAACATTTATTAATTTTCTACAGCAAGTTGATTTATATAGTGTACCTACTTATAGAACATTCGTACTTTTTATATAGCATTTAATTTGTTCTACCATAATAAATTACATGTTTTATTGTTGTAGATTATATCTAGTTCAGATGAAGACAATCTTACATCAGAATTATTTCCAGTTTTAAAAAGAGAAGTAAGCATTATAGATATATTTAATTTCTATATTAATATCAAAATTTGTTAATAATCTTACTTTTAAAATTGTTATTATATTACTTTTAAAAACCAAACAAGAATTTATTTAAAATAATGTTTGCCATAATATTTAGTGCTTTTACAGAAAAAATTCTGCTATTATTATAGTGTTCATCTTTTAAATAATTATAAAATATTTGATGTTTATTTTGTTTTTGTTTTCTAGAGTACTCTTCTCAAATTAACAGAGCTAAATTCTAAATCTGAAAATGTCACCAGCGAAATATTTCAATCGAAGACAAATAAAAGGGAAAATACAAACATTAATCATACTAAGCCTGCACTGGATTCCGATCAAGTACGTATTACGCTAATGTTATTAAATTTCTGTTATATAATATTTAATTATATTTTTTAAATATTTTATATATTAGCTCACAGGAAACAGTATAAATACTGAAATTCAAAAACAATATTATTATCAATATTATGATTCGGATGCTGATTCCGATCCAGATTTTGTTCCTGATGATGAGTTTTCAGATAGTGTTGTAGCGGAGGTAAAATTTAATTATTTTTTCATAGAAATTTTGTAATAATTTTTATATATTTTTAGAATGATCCATTTGGAATTAGTTCTGATTCTCTTTCTGATACAGAAAAAATAGTGGTAAAATTGCTAACATGTATTTATTTTTCTGTTACTAATACATTTTTATTAAATTTAGGGTGAAAAGCAAACAAATATTTCTAAAACTATTGTTAGAGGAATAACAAGAGAAGAAAATAAAGAGGTCTGTTAATACAAAATATTTTAAATTTTTAATTTAATAAACGTTTATTATTTTTTCAGAATAATCAACCAAAACGAAAGAGAGTTCGTGAACGTGACCATTGTTTTTTTGTTTTTCCTTCGTTCTTAATTTTGCTCGGCACATTCAGCGAAATCATTCTCAAGAACTAGAAGTACAAAAAATAATGTCAAAACCAATTAAATCGAAGGAAAGAAAGGAATTATTTTTATTATTGAGAAAAAAAGGTAACTATTTAGTTAACACAGAAAAATGTGTAAAACCTATGAAGATATCTAAAATTTTAAATACGGACAATTATTTACCGTGTACTTATTGTTTGGGTTTTTATTCACGAAAACAATTATGGAAGCACCAAAAATGTTGTTCAGAAAATAAAAGTAATAAAAAAACAACACTGTCAGATTCACAAAATCTATTAATGAAAAAAATTGAAATTGACAATGAGTTACGAACAAACATTTTTTCTCGTATGAGAGCAGATCTTACGTCATTAACCGCAAAAAATGACGCCCTTATTTGCGCGTTTGGTGCAAGGTACTTAAAAACACATAGGGAAGCACATTTTATAAATGTTGTTTCAAGAAAAATGAGGGATATTGCTAAAATCTTAATGGAAGTAAAGAAACTTCAACCTAAAATAAAAAATCTATTTTCTGCGTTAGAGCCGCAAAATTTTGATACGATTGTAGAGGCAACAAAAATTGTTGCTCGGTATGATAGTACTAAAAAACTTTTTTTATCTCCAACCTATGCCATAAACATTGGCACCGCACTAAAACAATGCTGCGAAATTGCAATTACATTTGCACTAAAAAAGAAAGAATGTTACTTTTCTGTATCTAGTGCCGAAACTATATCAAATTTGAAAACTATGATACAGCTTTTTGAATCACATTGGCGTTTCGATATGTCCAGTCAAGCAATGCATGACTTAAATATTAAAAAGTGGAACAAGGTAACTATTGTTCCTTTAACTTCAGACTTAAAGAAATTGAAAAATTATTTAATGTCAGAAGCTGAAAAAAGTGTTTCTGCCCTGAAAAATAACAATCATGATCGAAACGCTTATACTACCTTATTAGAAACAGTTTACTGCCGTGTACTTCTTTTAAACAGACGTAGACCTGGTGAACTGGAGAGACTCTTGTTACATTACTATGAAATGTTGGATGAAAAACAAAATGAAAATTACGAAGAATTCAATATGGTTTTATCTCCTACAGAAAAAATATTACTTCAAAAATTCAAACGCATTGTAATTAGAGGGAAAAGAGGTCGAGGAGTCCCAGTTTTCATTTATTCATTTGTTCGCTCTAAGTTAGAGTATGCTTATATCATATGGGCTCCAAAATATGTTACATATGAAAATTATCTCGAAAGTGTTCAGAAAAGCTTTTAAAATATATCTATTTCAAATCATATAACAATTACCCTGATAGAACAATTTCATATTGCACAATGCTTGCAATGTTTAATATCACTAGTCTTAAAAACCGTACAGAAACAATTTCAGTTTTTTATCTATATAAATTAATCAACGGCTTAGTGGATGACTCGCACTGTCTCAATTATTTAAACTTTCATGTTCCTTCCATTTATACTCGTAGCTCAGATACGTTCTATTTACCCACTTCGCGCACCAACATCATGTATTCTTCTCCTATCTATAAGATGTGTTAAATACAGTTAAAATATTCTAATATTGATATATTTCAAAACTCGAAAACAAAATTTCATAATTGTCTTACTAATTATCCGTAATGCTCTATCTCCCAAAACAGTTGTACCATTATTTGTTTATTTTTAAGTTACTTTGTAGTTGTATTAATTGTGTATACTGACTTTTTATTGATGTATAAATGTATGTATATTTTCCGATTCTATAATTGAGTATATAACTGTTGAATCGAGTATTTATTAAATAAATAAATAAATAAATAAACACCTATTTTTTCAAAAATTATTGAAAAATGTATAAAAATTAGATTAGAAATTTATTTTGAAAATTTTAATTTATTCGCTCCGGAACAATATAGATTTAGAACTAAAAGATCTACATGCACAGCTGCAATATCATTATTACAGATATTGCTTCAAAGATGAATAAAGGAGAACACGTAACGGTCACATTCTGTGATCTATCAAAAGCGTTTGATTGTGTCATCTGTGAAATATTACTCTACAAATTATATTATTATGGTATTAGACGATTACCTTTACAGCTAATATGTGATTTCCTTAATAATAGATCTCAGGAAATTGGAATATGGAGTCCCACAAGAATCAGACCTAAGGCCACTTTTGTTTATTATATATGTGAATGATCTACCATCGAATATTACTGACGCTTACATAGTTATGTATGCAGATAATACCACGTTTATCAATCAAACTACAAATCTTTGTAATATGACTGATATAATTAATAAAACCAGTGCTGAAGCCATAGATTGGTTTGGATCTAATATTCTGGCAATTAATAATAGTGAAACACAAAATATTGTTTTTAGTGTCAATCGATTACTCAGTCGGGAAGATAAGTTATATAACAGCAATGTTAATTTAAGTATGAATTTATCCATGTAACACTTTGCGATTTAAAGGGTTAAATAAAAATTTGTCGTTATTTTGTAGTGTTACTTTATTATTAAAAATGTTTTCTGGTTACCGGTTTCGGCTTTTTATGCCGTCATCAGACCAACTGCAAATACAAAAAATTATCTATTACAATTCTAGTAGACTTTTTTACATAAATACAATGTAGAGAACAACACAGTGTATACATTTTTTTTATAAATTATTGTATTTAGTTACAAATTTAATTTTACATAAGTCAAAGTTTAAAAAATATATAAGTAAAAACAAAATAATAAATAATAAAATTAGATAGATATTTGAATAAAAACATACCGTCAGTAATTAGTTGTAAAATATATAAAGTTGTGTTCGACCATGTGTATTGTGTTCGATATAATTGTCACAAAAATACGTTGTACATGTTGTTGCGTAAAAATATTTAAAAAGTTTTTTAATTTTATTTATATTTGTTATGTTTAAAATTATATTATATGTATTTGTTTATAATAATTGATGATGAACTATATTATTTTGAAATTGAAATCTTTTATGAAAATATGTGAAGATATGTCTGTTTTGACCTTGTGACGTGTGATTGCAGCTGTGAGTTGATAAGTTCGTGTAACCTAATTACCGATAAGACTTGTTGTATTTAGATTAAGAAGAAGAGAAGCGTCTGACGTGTTGAAATAAAAACGCGCTAAATTTCAATTTAGCATACGAGTTTGAAGAGATGGTTGTCGGTTTCTGTAATGTCGTTGAGGATGTTTTGTGGTTCGTTATTGTTGTGTCTGTAGATGTGTAGTTGTTCGTATAATAGTAGTTCCCGATTGTTATGTGTGGTCTGTAATATGTTTATGTTGTTAGTGTCTGAAGTATGATTGTTTTCGTGTAAGTGTCTACCGTAAGCCGAATTAGTTATATTTTTAATATGTTCTTGATATCTAATGTTTAAGTTTCTGGTTGTAACGCCGATATAAAAATTGTTGCAATCGTTACAAGTTAATTTGTATACTCCTGCTTTAGTTAGAATATTATTTTTTGGATAAAAATTTTGTAATTGTTTGCCTAAATTGGTGTCGTTTCTGAATGAAGTTTGAATGTTGTGTTTTTTTAGTGCCTGTTGTATTTTGTATGAATGATTTTTTTGGAAGGATAAGGAAATGTATTTAAAGTTTTTAATTGTGTGTGGATATATACTGTTAACTATTTTTTTTGAATTTAGCAATATTAAAAAGTCTTTGTATGTAAAATCTGTCATAACCATTATTTATACCTATTTGGAAGATTGTATTTAATTCATTGTTGAAGTCGTTTTCGTTGAGAGGGATATTAAGTAATCTGTTAAAATAATAATGAAATGCCAAATTTTTTGTGGTGATAGCGTGGTATGAATTAGAAGGAATAATAATATCTGTGGCTGTTGGTTTTCGGTAAATTTTAAAATCTAGTTTGTTGTTATTATAGTTTTTGGTAATGGTTAGATCTAAAAAGTTGATGGAGTTGTTAATTTCTGTTTCTATTGTGAATTGTAATTTACCAAGTGAGTTAATGAGGTTAAATAAGGCACTGAGAGTAGCTTTATTGCCATTCCATATACATAATATGTCGTCACAGTATCTACCCCAGTAGACTATGTTATTTGTAAATATTGCGTTTTTATCTGAAAAAAGTTTTTGTTCTAAATGATCGACATAAATATCTGCTAGTATACCAGACAGGGAATTACCCATTGCGAGACCGTCTTCCATTTTATAATATTTATTATTAAAAATAAAATAGTTTTGTTCTAATACTAATTCTGTTAGTTTAATGATATTTGTGGAATCTTTATTAGATAGTGTATTATCGAAATTAGCTGTGTAGTTTTGAATTAATTCATTCAGAAGGGTTAATGTCTCTGTTTTAGGAATGTTGGTATAAAGGTTTTTTATGTCAAAAGATATAAGTAACGTTTGTTTATTAATTTCTAATTCTGTTAAATTGTTAATGAGTTCTTTTGAGTTTAATAAAGAGTATTTTGATTTAAATTTTATGTGTTTTGCTAGAAAATGGTGTAGGATTTCTGATATTGTGTGTGTCGGAGTATTATTGTTGTCTACTATTGGTCTTATAGATTTTTCTGGTTTATGTAATTTGATATCAAATTTGATATTTGATATCAAATTACATAAACCAGAAAAATCTATAAGACCAATAGTAGACAACAATAATACTCCGACACACACAATATCAGAAATCCTACACCATTTTCTAGCAAAACACATAAAATTTAAATCAAAATACTCTTTATTAAACTCAAAAGAACTCATTAACAATTTAACAGAATTAGAAATTAATAAACAAACGTTACTTATATCTTTTGACATAAAAAACCTTTATACCAACATTCCTAAAACAGAGACATTAACCCTTCTGAATGAATTAATTCAAAACTACACAGCTAATTTCGATAATACACTATCTAATAAAGATTCCACAAATATCATTAAACTAACAGAATTAGTATTAGAACAAAACTATTTTATTTTTAATAATAAATATTATAAAATGGAAGACGGTCTCGCAATGGGTAATTCCCTGTCTGGTATACTAGCAGATATTTATGTCGATCATTTAGAACAAAAACTTTTTTCAGATAAAAACGCAATATTTACAAATAACATAGTCTACTGGGGTAGATACTGTGACGACATATTATGTATATGGAATGGCAATAAAGCTACTCTCAGTGCCTTATTTAACCTCATTAACTCACTTGGTAAATTACAATTCACAATAGAAACAGAAATTAACAACTCCATCAACTTTTTAGATCTAACCATTACCAAAAACTATAATAACAACAAACTAGATTTTAAAATTTACCGAAAACCAACAGCCACAGATATTATTATTCCTTCTAATTCATACCACGCTATCACCACAAAAAATTTGGCATTTCATTATTATTTTAACAGATTACTTAATATCCCTCTCAACGAAAACGACTTCAACAATGAATTAAATACAATCTTCCAAATAGGTATAAATAATGGTTATGACAGATTTTTACATACAAAGACTTTTTAATATTGCTAAATTCAAAAAAATAGTTAACAGTATATATCCACACACAATTAAAAACTTTAAATACATTTCCTTATCCTTCCAAAAAAATCATTCATACAAAATACAACAGGCACTAAAAAAACACAACATTCAAACTTCATTCAGAAACGACACCAATTTAGGCAAACAATTACAAAATTTTTATCCAAAAAATAATATTCTAACTAAAGCAGGAGTATACAAATTAACTTGTAACGATTGCAACAATTTTTATATCGGCGTTACAACCAGAAACTTAAACATTAGATATCAAGAACATATTAAAAATATAACTAATTCGGCTTACGGTAGACACTTACACGAAAACAATCATACTTCAGACACTAACAACATAAACATATTACAGACCACACATAACAATCGGGAACTACTATTATACGAACAACTACACATCTACAGACACAACAATAACGAACCACAAAACATCCTCAACGACATTACAGAAACCGACAACCATCTCTTCAAACTCGTATGCTAAATTGAAATTTAGCGCGTTTTTATTTCAACACGTCAGACGCTTCTCTTCTTCTTAATCTAAATACAACAAGTCTTATCGGTAATTAGGTTACACGAACTTATCAACTCACAGCTGCAATCACACGTCACAAGGTCAAAACAGACATATCTTCACATATTTTCATAAAAGATTTCAATTTCAAAATAATATAGTTCATCATCAATTATTATAAACAAATACATATAATATAATTTTAAACATAACAAATATAAATAAAATTAAAAAACTTTTTAAATATTTTTACGCAACAACATGTACAACGTATTTTTGTGACAATTATATCGAACACAATACACATGGTCGAACACAACTTTATATATTTTACAACTAATTACTGACGGTATGTTTTTATTCAAATATCTATCTAATTTTATTATTTATTATTTTGTTTTTACTTATATATTTTTTAAACTTTGACTTATGTAAAATTAAATTTGTAACTAAATACAATAATTTATAAAAAAAAATGTATACACTGTGTTGTTCTCTACATTGTATTTATGTAAAAAAGTCTACTAGAATTGTAATAGATAATTTTTTGTATTTGCAGTTGGTCTGATGACGGCATAAAAAGCCGAAACCGGTAACCAGAAAACATTTTTAATAATAAAGTAACACTACAAAATAACGACAAATTTTTATTTAACCCTTTAAAAAGCAATGTTAATATTAAATTTCTCGGATTTCAATTAGACTAAGAAATTAATTGAAAAAGTCATATTAGCTACATTAGCAAAAAAATTTATATGGGTAATTTTATGTGACGTAGACTTGTAAACGTGGTGTCATCTCACATTATGATAAAACTGCATTATGCTAACATTTGAAGTATGGGTGCTTGCTTTGGGGCAATTCAGTCGACAGTGACAGAATTTTCAAGCTGCAAAAAACTTTTATTCGTATCATAACATCGAGTAGTTACAGACAACCTTGCAGACAATTGTTTATTGAATTGAAAATATTGACGTTACCGTCCTTATATATTTTACAATGCTTACTACATATTAAAAAAAATTATAATCGCGTCGCAAAAATTCAAGAATTAACAATGAAGGATCAATGGCGTCACGTGCCATCTAAACATAATCCGGCGGATGCGGTCTCGCGTGGAGTGTCTCCTACAAAATTATGGTGGTATGGGCCGAGCTGGTTAATCAACGACGAAATTGACTGGCCTACACTCGAGCAAGGCAAGGAGGAAGTGCCGGACCGACGAACGGAAATAAATACATTATGCGCGGTCATACATTTGCGGGCCCATTTTCATACGTGATAAGAAAGGTCGCGGAGCTAAAGTGTCAAAAAGCTATGTTTGTTTATTTGTCTGTCTCGCGAGCAAAGCTATTCACTTAGAGCTTGTGAGCGATTTAACGAGTGAATGCTTCATTGCTGCTTTCCGCAGGTTCGTGGCCAGTCGAGGCAAACCAAATTTAATATTGTGGAATAACGGTACGAACTACGTTAGCGCAAACACCGGATTGAAGAAACTTCTTACCTTCGTTAATAATAATTCAGAAATAAATAACATGTTGCTGCGCAAAAATATTGAATGGAAATTTACACCACCGCACGCCCTACATGTCGGCGGATTATGTGAAGCAGGCGTGAAATCTGTAAAACATCATTTGCGGCGCGTGTTATGCGAGGCTCACTTAACCTTTGACCAATTCCATACGGTGCTCGTGCAAATAGAATGTATTCTAAACTCCCGACCATTAACTCCACTATCAACACATCCATATGATTTAAATCCTCTGACTCCCGCACACGTTTTGATTGGAAGAAGTATAAGTGAAGTAGCTGACGTTGACTGTCAAAACGTTCCCGTAAACCGATTATCAGTCTATCAACACATTCAAACACTGAAGCAGCACTTTTTGCAGCGATAGTCGCGTGAGTACGTATCCAAGCTACAGCAACGATGTAAATGGAAAACTACAAGAAAGAAGTTGAAGGCAGGTGCTTTGATGCTCTTGAAGTAAGACAACGCACCACCACTTCGATGGAAGTTCGGCCGAGTTGTCGACATCCACCCGGGTAAGGACATCGCCAGGGTCGCAACGATTCGAACTGCTAGCGGAACAACGAAGCGAGCGTTCAACAGGATCTGTCCTCTGCCACTTGAGGACGACGATCTCCGCCAATTTTCATTGAAAGAGCAGGTCCTTCAAGTCGGGGGTTTATGTTAGTGGTGTGCCGATGTGCGCGCTGCTTGGTGGGGATGGCGAGGTGTGACGTATGAGTGTGGTGCGGTGCACAACGGAGTGACGGGGGCAGTGAGACTAAACGGAAGTAACGAAAAGGCAGTGCAGTCGTAGCGTTCAAGGAAGGCATATCGAAGCTCAATACATAGCACAGTGCAATCCTACGTTCACAGCGAGTGCAAAAAGAGTTCCATGCACGCACATAGACAAATTGCAAATGACGTTTATGCGAGCATCATAAACCCAGGCAATGTGCATCAGTCGTACACGGATACTACGGATACACCCAAACATACAGGTACACTTCAAATTAACGGTTCACTAAAAAGCATTATCAGATTTATTGGTGACGAGTGAGTAAAATTTATTGTATAATAATGACGTAAAAATTTTAAAAAAAATAATGGGTAATATTTTTCTTACAGCATTGAAGAAAACATTCTAGATGATGAAACAGAATCCCAAACGCTAATAGGTGTTATTTTGGAATGTGTTTAAGTACATATTTAATTTTAATTTTTTTTAATTTTTAGGCAATAAATGGCGAACCCATGAGACAAAGTTTTTATTAGATAAGTACGAAATAGGTAACAAATAGCCGAAGATCTAGAAAATATGTTAAATAATAAAAAAACTGAAACGCAGTGCGAAAATCGTTATAAAACTATAATGAAACAAAAAAGGCAATTAATAATAACAGAACCACAGGGTCAAATAGGCAGGATATTCCATTTGAGGACGCAATTAGAAAAATATGTTCCATGGATGACAGTATAGAACCTGTCGTTCTTAGAGGTGTAGGGGACAACGTAATTATAAAAGAAAAAAATACCATAGAGTCAGAATCAGAATCGGAAGAAACACGGAGAAACAACAAAAAAAGTCCGTTGCAGAAGTACTGCAAGATATACATAAAGCAAAAAAGAAAGTAGAGACCTAAAAGATTCATTTCGCTATATTTATGATTATTATTAATATTTAATTGTACTATATTATTAAACCTAGACAATGCCGACAAGTTAAAATATTAACTAATGTATGTACAGTGAAATTTGATATATAATAAAAAATATCACCTTGAAGATCTGAAAAATTATTGTTATCAATATAATATATTAATATTTCAAATTCATTCTCTTTATCAATCGCCGCTGCTTCTACCAACGTTCTAACTACAGATCTATATTATAAAATAGTTGAGACAATGTGTTCCGTAATTAAGTAATTTTGATATCCTCGACCAAAAGGACCTCTTACGTTTGTTCAGTTATAAATTAATTTTTCATTATCATAGTTAATAATGTTACTCATTATATTAAACTAAAACAGCTTAAGATAAAGTTCTCTATTAATATTTACTGAAAATCGACGTTTCGACGAATCTCAACGTCCGTCTTCATTGGGATTTTTCTCTTAAATAAAAAAGTGTTTGTGAACAACGTGTTCGTCATAACCTAAAATGACAAAAAAAGTTGAAAAATACCAAAGTCCACTATTTTACGGTACAAACGTTGGAAATTGGAAGTTTGAAATCGAAACACTAATGGTAGTAACGGATTTAAGTAGTTATACTTACATAAAATATACGGAAATGATCGTCATCAATGAAGGACGATACATACCATAGACAACAGGACATGGAAACAAGCTGCCCACGCAAAAGCTGAATGAAAATCCCAAATTATCCAGAGGATTGCAGACAGACATCTCAAATATGCGAAAGAAAAGGAAACCGTCTTTGATTTGTGGAATTCACTAGGTACCGTATTTGAAAGGAAAGTATTAGCTAGGCAACTGCTGTTACCTAAGTTACTTCTAATTATGAAATATAACGTTACAAATAAATCTTGAATCAAACATTTCTTAAAGTTTGATAAAATGATCAGAGAATTGAAAAACACAGGTGCAGCCCTGGAAGAGTCAGATGTAATATATCATTTGTTATTAATAATGCCAAAGAAATGCAGCAACGTCGTAATAGCAATCAAAACGTTGTCTGCTGATAACCTGTCATTAAATTTCGTAGCTGTTGGGCTGCAGGGGCAATTAACACAGCGCAGAAAAGTTTTATGCCCCACAACGGTGTTCTCGAACACAACGTTGCCTTGAAGAAAGCTAACAGCAGTGCCAGAAACGAATAACGCAAGTTGTGCGTCGGTTGGCTTGACTCATCCAACGCATTCGGCTCCGTTCCACATACCGCCATTACCGATCTTCTTCAGGGCAATACCACAACAGTGAGAATATTTGATGGGGTCACCGACAAAGTTTCCTCTAAATTGCGGGGGTACGCGGCCGCGCACTAATTTTTCGAAAGTTGCAATTCCGTTTTTGTATTCTGCGCACAATTTATCTTGTTCACATCTTTTTTTTTTCATTTTATGAAAGAATTATATCTAAAAATGGCAAAAATCGTAGTGTATCTTGCTTTCTGCATAGCTAGTATAGATAACTAATATTTCGTTACACAATGGCTTGTCAAACCCGTTTTCAAATTCTTGACGTTGTAGTAATTCGTCCAGCGTTTCACATTTTTGATACGATTAAAACACCTGCAATTCCTCCCACACCTGACATTATTTTAGAAGAGTCAGATGACGAAATGTCACATTCATTTTCACCATCTTCAGATGATGTTATTATGATAGACAGTGAAAAAGAAGAAGAAAAAAACGCGCAAATTATATCGACGCAAGAAGTGCAAGAGAAGCTTAAAGAAGATGAAAGATTTATACATGAAAGGGAAAAATTAATTTTTTTGCTGTGGGCCGCTCGTGTTACAAGATTTATTTTCCCGTAATCCAAGGATAACCGGGACAAGACAAGGTCGGGGTAAATATGATTACAGATCTAACGGAACTGTAATAATCACCAACTGGGCCAACAATAAATGTGTTTTATTGGGAAGTACACTATATGAAATATCTCCGGAAAAAACCGTAAAACGCTATAGTAAAGAAGAAAAGAAATAGGTTGCGGTTCCATGTCCATCTGTTTACAGTACAGTACAGTACAGTACAACGAACATATGGGAGAGGTGGATAAATCCAATTCGTTAGTGGGCCTGTATCGGACTCCCAGCAGAACAAAGAGATGGTACTTTCCCTTATTTTCCTATTTGTTGGACTTATGCGTTACCAATGCGTGGTTGAATTACAAACAATACTGTGCTACATTTAAGGAAAAGCCAAGACCTCTAAAGATATTTAGAGGAGACGTAGCCACCAGTCTAGCAAATACAGAAAAATCAAAACGTGGTAGGCCATCTAACGCTGCAATAGAAAACTCGAAAAAAATTAAGGCACCAATATTACCTCGACCGGAGGTATCCGTTAGATTTGATACTCTTGCACACTGGCCAGTAAACACAACAAAGGGCGGCTGCAGAAACTGCACTACAGGATTCGCCAAAAATGTCAAGTTAGATTGTGCTTAGTTGAGAACAAAAACTGTTTTATTGATTTCCATAATACAAAATAATTATCATAGAAAAAGTTTTGTTTGATGAATGTTCAGTTATATTTGTTGTATAAATAGTAATAAAATTGTCAAAAAAAAATTCTTATTTATCTATAAATCTACCTTCAAATATGTTAAATCCTGCTAGGGCCATATAGTATAATAACACTTTCCGCATAGCACGATGTAGCCATTTGGCTACAACATCAAATATCTTCTTTCATTGATAACAGGTGAGTGATAAGGTTAAAAATGTGATCTATGTCTATGTCATAATCATATACATGAACGAAATAATTTTAAGACTACAAATAATAGTGATGACTCTTACAGGGTTACGCTCAAAATAAATGGTTATTCGTTCAACCTAAACAAGAAACACCAGTTTTGAATTGTAAACATAATAAAGAGCCTATTTTGATTTAAGTTTAAATAATATTGGTTTGGTTACGATTAGTAATAAATGTAAAAATGTAATTAAAGTGATGTAGATTTAACTGCATTAGATAATGTTTGCCAAACCTTTCAAGATATAATTGAAGACCTTGCTGCAATAAGGAGGCAGCTCCAATTTCCAGCGAAAATGAGTTAGATGCGTGGTTTGATAGGCTAAAAAGGGATTCATCTATTGGTGCAAGAACGAGGTAACAGCCACAATAAATAGCTGTGTGGCTATAGGAATTGCAGTTACCACCCATTACTATTTGATGCAAAACAGCGGCAGCTCCTGGAGTTGCCTCGTTCTTGCACCAAATAAAAATTTTCTGTCAGCGTCACTGTTGCTATTATTGAAACCAGGTGGCTTGTCCGTTTCATGCATCAGACGCGTTGGTAAAGTGTAGTGGGGTGGGCTTGTATGATTTTGCAAAAATGAGTTCAGAAAGTGATGAAAATAGTGTTTCTTCTTCGGACAATTATGTACCTAGCACTAGTAGTCATAGCAATAGCGACGAAAGCGATCCGGAAAGTGTTAGAAATACTGGAGAAGGAGAAACTAAAAGTAAGGTTAAGAAAAGGAAATCTGTAAATTCAAACATGTGGAAACGAAATGTGAGCAAGCAGATAAGAACAGAAGGCAAAGAATATACCAGTTCCAGAAGAAAGTTGTTAAAAAAGAAGGAAATTGGCAATGACTGCAACTGCAAATGGAAGTGTTTTGAAAAGGTTTCAGTCGATCAACGCACGAGAATTTTTAAGTTTCTACCAAATAGCATCCAAGACAGGGCAAGATGAGTACTTGTGTGGTTTAATAACATGTTTTGACATAACACGCAAACGTGCCAAATCTGGTAGTGGACGTCCTCGTACAATGTCTAACAAGTATAAGGTTGGTTTCGTCTTTTTAACAAAAAGGTAAGGTTTCTTCATGTTTTTTGTTATTATATGCATTTCCGACTTGGTACTACCAATATTGACGTATGCAAAAAAGCTTTTTGTGCTATTCATGCAGTCTCTAGAAAAAGAGTTGAAATATTAGCATCTCATATATACAAAAAAAAATCGTCTGCACCAGTGGATATGAGAGGAAAACACACTAATCGTCCTAATGCTGTTCCTGATGAAATAATAAATCAAATAGATTGCCACATTCAAAGATTTCCACGAAGGTCCTCCCATTACAGTAGGACGAAGAATCTTAAACGCTACTACCTTTGTCCTGAATTAAACATAAAAAAGATCTATGAGCTTTATCTGGATTCTTATCAGCCAGAAGTATACAAATGTTTGCAGGATAAAAAGGAAAACGGCCCCAAGCCTGTTGTAACATATGATTTTTTCTTCAGGTATTTTAAAGTGAACTACAGCAATTATTTATTCGGTCATCCGCGTAGTGACACCTGTCAAACATGCGACAAGTTGGAAAATAAATTAAAAATCAGAAGGTCGCCTGACGAATTAAATTCCATCAACCTACAAAAACTCTACATCTAAAAAAAGCTTCTGTTTTTTATGATGATTTACGTGAAAAAAGCAAGTTGGCAAAAGAAAATCCAGAAGTTGACGTCTTGTGTTTCGACTACCAACAAAACGTTCTATTACCTAAGGTGCCCTCAGGAGATGCCTTTTTTTTGCGGCAGCTCTGGGTTTTTAATTTTTGCATACATTCTGCCAAATTTGGAAAAGCCCATTTTTATATGTATGACGAAATAACCGGGAAAAAAACACCAAATGAACCGATTAGTTTTTTGCACCATTACATTGAAAATATTCTCTTTAAAAATGTGACGACTCTGTACATTTTCTCAGACAACTGTGCAGCCCAAAATAAGAACATCTTCCTTGTTCGTTTTCTGTATTCGTTGGTTCACAGTGGTGAAAATAATATTGCAAAAGTTGTTCATCGCAATCCTGAGCCAGGCAATAGTTTCCTGCCATGCGACAGGTGTTTTGGAGTGGTTGAAAAGTCTATAAGAAAAATAGAAAGAGTTTTTTTTACCAAATGAATACTTCAACCATTTCAAGAAAGCTTCCAGAATATTTAATGTAATACCAGTAACGCAGGGCATGATTCTAAATTATGTGAATCATTTTGCAGCATTGTTTAAAAAGAATATAGGTATTAATAGAAATAAAGAGAGATTCACCATATCAAAGTACAGACTTATTATATATGATTCAAGTAAACTCGTAATACAGTGCTCCATGACATCTAATATGCCAATATGTTCGGAATTTACTCTAACCCGAACTAATAATAATGTACCTATACTACCAAATTTACGTGTTTATGATAGTCCTTTGGCTTTAAAAGCGGTTAAACTCAAGAATATAATAAAACTAGCCAATGAGTATGTACCAAACAACGATTTGTGGTATTACAGGTCTTTGAAAGCAGAAGGTTTTGCAGAAGATGGAAACGAAACAGAGTACACGGATGATGGTAGTTGCAGTGATGCGGAATGATAGTATTAGTGCCTTATATTTTTGTATTTTTTAGTTTATTCGATAATAAAGTTTCATTTATTAGAAATTTTCATATGTTTTTACTTCATGTTACCCTTTTTTGTATATTGGTGGCAATAACAAGGCAACTCCAAATTAAAAAAAATAATATTAACGCCATCTTGACTTTGGCGACATAATAAAGCAATTTTTATTTTAATGTCCTACAAATAAATCAGATTTGAAGCATAGGACAGTTTTTGTTGCTTCTGTAAAATTACCGAATATGGAGCTGCCTCCTTATTGCAGCAAGGTCTTCAAATTTGGATTACGTGAGATATACCAAAACTTATGAAGACAAACTTAATTTTGTTATAGTTTGGCTGAAAATAATATTACAAAAAATTCCAAAACCACACTTAAATTAAAATAAAGCTAAATACGTATTTCGGAAGCTAAGCTTCCATCTTCAGTAGCTAAATAAAATCTACAGAAATCTTACCTGTGATACAAAGTACATAAACACATTACTCAATATTATATTTTTATACTGTTTTGTTTGTTGCTGGGTATTAAAAAATGTATCGCAATAGAGTTAAGTAATGATTTGTACCATGCAAAATTTATTTTTTGCAACGTGTGCTCATTACTATATACCTAAATAGCAAACAGACGACAGTGTAATATATAACATATATTGGTATTAGTAAGATCTCTAACAACATCTATACATTCTAGAATATATATAATAATGTCATAATTTCTAGTTTGTTAAGTCGTTGTATGAGGTTTGAAAATTCAATGTTATATTTTTACACTGTTTTGTTTTGTTGTTGGGTATTAAAAAATGTATTGCATTAGTTATGTAATGATTTGTACCATGCAAACATATAATTTGGCGGGAGTAACTATGACTCTCTTAAGTAGCCGGGGGGAGAAGCCGGTACCGGTGGGAGAAGCCGGAGTACTAAAAGTACTTGGAAAGATCTAAGAAAGTGTAGAGACCAAAAACCCTCACATTCTTTAGCACTGGAGAACCTACCTCAACGCAGTCTCGCTCCGAATCAGGACTCACTAATCCGCCGATAACAGCAGGCACTTCGTCTTCTCCCACGCAGGTAAACCTGCCGACCAGGACGGATATTCCGACTCCCTCCGCATCTCATCCCGAGAATGTGGAGGCGTCGGCCTCACCAATTACAATTGCAAGCGACGCATTTTCTACATCAGTCTCACAGGTCACGACGCCTGACCTATCTTGTACGCTCTTCCCGCATGTCACAGGGGCTAAGCGACGACCATCTTACTCCCCTGTATCGCAACGACCACCAGTTAGGCGGCGTGTGGACGATTACACGCTCCCCGCCACTACATCCGGCACACCCTTTGCTGGTGAAGGGAATAAGCGTAAGAGACCGGACCATAAATCGCCGTGTACTCCCGAGACCGCCGCCACTAGGCACAGGGTCGAGAGTACCTCACAGCAGGCAGGAGATATGCCCTGCTCTGTGGACCGGCATGTCCAAACACCGAAAATACGGCCTCGAACAACAACACCTGCTTCGACTTTAGCCTACAAATTCGCCTCATTCCAGAACTTTGGAAGACGATCCAACTGACCAACAACTCCGTCAATCCGCTTGCAACGAACAACAGCAGGCCTTTCTACAAGTACTGCTTCAAGCACGCAGGGAAGTTGATAATAGCACCAAGGCTCTTATTCAAACTGCGTTGAGTGGAACGATAGAGGAGTTGGACATCAACATTAATAACTGGCTGGAAAAGGCATTTCCACTTAAATCCCGCGCCAGGAGAACTAGGCCACGCCCAAGACCACCTGGGCAATCGCCGCAAAACAGAAACGGTCGTCGTGCGGCGGAATATAAGAAATGCCAAGACCTATATCTAAAAGATAGATCAGGTCTTGCAAAGAAAATTATGGACGGTACCGATATTCTCCGCGAGGAAACACTACCTCCCCTGGCAGAAGTGGAGGAATTGTATAGCGGGTTATTTGAGAAACGTACCAAAACCACTTGACAAACCATACGATTGTGTAGAGTCCGAATACAACTCGCACACTCCCGCCACAATAGAGGAGATAAAAGGAGCAATGTTGCAATGGAAAAATTCCTCCTGGTGAATGCGCTATTTAACATCCTCCTCTATCGGCGGCATATCCCTACGGCGTGGTTGGGGAATAAAACAATTCTTATACCCAAGGACGGCGATCTAAAGGACGGAAGTAATTGGAGGCCTATTACCATCGAATCCGCAGTGATGCGGCTGCTTCATCGGATCCTTGCCAAACGACTCGCAACATACTTTTTATCCCACAACCTCCAGCGTGGCTTCAAAGAGGTGGATGGAACGCTGGCAAATACGCTAGCACTAGACCAGTACGTCAGGTCGCAGAGATTACAGGGTAAAACCTACAACGTAATCTCTTTGGATATACGCAAAGCCTTCGACTCGGTGGCACAAGAATCCATCTTGCGTGCCCTGCGAATTAAAGGAGTCAACGAGGATACAGTGCAGTATATAGCGGGGTCATTACGTTCGTATACCAATATCTACTTCGGTTGCGAACAAACCAGGAGGATCTACTTCAAACGAGGAGTCAAGCAAGGTGATCCGCTCAGTCCATTTTTATATAACACCGTACTCGATGAGCTAGTGACCGAGCTCAACGTGACGAGTCCCGGAGGCTCCGTCACTAAGTCCGCTAAAGTCTCGACGCTCGCGTTTGCCGACGATCTGGTGCTCCTTGAAGATAGAGACATTGACATGGGGATTACCATCGCAAGGACCGAAGAATTCCTTTCCAGGCACGGAATGGGCCTGAACCCAAAGAAATGTGTTGCCATCTCTGCCGCGACTGCAGCCGGCAAGTCGGTTCCTAGGACTAAGGCCATTTTTAAGGTCAATGGCCAACGGATACGGTCCCTTGTCGATGTCGACACTTCGAGATATCTTGGGCTCCAGATTGAATCTGGAAGAAATGCAAAACCCAAAATTTGCAACCTCATTAAATGGCTTCCCAACATCGAGCGAGCGCCACTGAAACCGGACCAAAAGCTTACGATCCTCATACAACATCTGATACCCCGCTTATACTACGAACTGCAAAACCCTAGAATTTCTGCAAACATCCCAGCAGAGGCCGATAGCCTAATTCGCCAAACGGCTAAGTGTATACTACATCTGAGCGTACACACCGGCAACCAGCTGCTTCACGCAAAGCTGCGTGATGGAGAGTTTGGTATAACCCAACTACGAACAAAAATTCCAACAGTTCTGTTGGGTAGGGTTCGGAGGCTGTTGTCTGACAGCCTCACCGCTAACATCCTGGAATCCGAGCCGACCCGTAGTTTCTTCCGCCGTATTGAGAAATTGGCTCCTGCTGCCCCCTCAGACGCGTTCTGGAGAGAGCAAATATCATCCAGGCCCTTTAGCGCGGGGCTTGAAGCGGCAGTAGAAGACCACTCCAGCCGCTGCTGGATTAGACACAAACCCAAGTTTTGGAAGGGGCGCAATTACGTTAAGGCAATCCAACTAAGATCCAACGCCTTGCCGTGTATGGGTGTACCATCCAATCCCGAGCACCTTAGAAAGTGTCAGGGTTGTGACAACAATGTGGAGTCAGTCAGTCACATACTCCAAGGATGCCACATCACCCCTCACGAGCGGATAAAAAGACACAACGTAATCGTAGCCAAGCTAGCCAAACATACTCGGTCCAAAGGGTGGACTACAGAAATTGAGACTCGGGTTAGACATCTAGACGGGCAGCTATTTATCACGTACGATCCATCCCGGTCAACAGAACCAACAATAGGGCGTCGCTCTCTTGGTGCCAACCCCCAACCCCCAAAATGCGTTACATAATTAATAATGCCTTATGCATTTTGAAATAAAATGAATACTTATGAATAAAATGAATCACATATATAAATTCATAAATGTATAAAATTTTATTGTTTGTTCCAACTGCTTGGCCAACACCCTTACGCAGAAATGTATGTCAAAATAAAAATAAACATATTTAAGTAGCCGGGGTCCCTTGGCCAGTATAAACTGATAAGTCGCCGCTCCACTGGTCACGAATCGCTGGTTGCTGGAGGAGACGATTAGTATGACTATCCTGGGGCGGGAGTAACTATGCGTGTTAAGAAAGAACGCACCAATCTGTCAAAGATATCATTGTTTGTAAACCACAGAGAACGAGAGAACTAATACAATCATATAAACAATATTTTTAAGAAACTTGTAATATATACTTCGTATATATAATATTACATTACATATAATTTGTAATATACAGCAATTGGGAAACAGTAAATTGGTATGTATAATAAAGATTTTTGTTTTATTACATCATTAAAAATATTTGTTTATTTTACATTATTGTGATGTTATTAAAGACACAACGAGGTATGAAGAAAACATTTATTCAGACTGCCAAATAACTTATAAACAACACAACGATATACAAGTGAAGTAAATTAGGAACATATGTGACAAAAGTGAGTACATCCATTTTTTTAAACATGTGGAAATATAGCTGTAACAATAAACATTTTTTAAATTTCCACAAAATATTGAATTAAGAAAAAGGTGGTTTGAATTTATTGAAACTGAAGTTAACGAAACTAAAAATATATATATTTGTGGAGATCATTTCGAAGAAAAATCATTTACGATTAGTCTCAAAAAAAAATTACATAGAAATTCGATACCCACTATAAGAACGTGGGATACACCCGGGCAAGAAAAATATGGATTGCGTGATGGCTGTTACAAGGGAGGACAGTGTGCCATTTTAATGTTTGATGTAACTTCTCGAATCACGTACAAAAATATACCGAATTGGCATAGAGAGTTGAAGAGTGTATGTGGAAACGGTCCTATTGTACTTTGCGGAAACAAAGTCGATAGTAAAGAACGAAAAGTCAAAGAAAATACCATCTTATACCCTCGCAAAAACAATATTCAAGTAAGGTTTAGATAATTTAGATCTTTAGTTGCAATCTTTTTATTATTTTAAAGTGAAAATTTCGAATAAAAAGTAGAAGTTTGAAGTGCCGCCAATTTCTTCTATGTAACAAAATTATGTATTTAAATCAAAAATATCAATTTTGTTTTTATAATTCTGTATCCACAAGTAAAAAATTTGTTTGAAATATTCATTGTTTAATTATTTATATAATTTACATTCTCATTTATTGGTTCTTCATATGAACACAATCCATTGCATTAATTATTATCTATTTCTCGAATATTTTAATATTCTTTCTACACCATAATTTTAAAATTATGGTTAATAATAATCAGTATGTTTCGTTGTACACATACTATAATTTCTCATGTATTCTTTTTTCAAAATTTTTTTTTCTTCTATAAAAAATTTATTTTCTCTTCATTACACAAGGACTTATATAAAAAAAATATTTTCTCTCTATCTTTCTTTTAATAAAATAATTAATAACTATCAATATGTGTTTCGTTATACACATACTATAATTTTATTTATTTTATTTTATATGTTTGGCTACTCAACAGGAATCAATCCCAATGACAGAGTAGCACTACAATTATAATAAACAAAGAAAATTTATCACACAGAAATGAAAATTACATAATTAGAGTAAAATACATATTATGAAATAAGAGAATATATATATATATATATATATATATATATATATATATATATATATATATATATATATATACATTAAATTACAGATACAAGAAATTTATGAAGAAATATTATACAAAATCAAAGAAATTAAACGCTTAAAAGTAGTTAGAGATACAGTAAATATATCAGGAAAATTATCCATAGTACAAATTTTATTATACGTGTAAGATAATCTATTAATAGGAGAATTTGCTGCAGTGTTAGTTCTATGTGAAGGAATATCAAGCAAAAAATTTGTTCTAGTTACATAACTATTCACTCGAAAAGACAGTTGCGAAAGTAAGAAAGGAGAATCAACTATATTATTTAAAAGTTTATATAAAAATGTAAGATCAAATAGTGTCCGCCTTTTTTCCAAACTAAGACAGTTAAAATCAAAATTAATGAATTTCCTACTTAAAAATGAGAGGAATTTGTTTTGTATTTTTTCGAAGCGGTTAATGTAAGTAGAATAATGCGGATTCCAGCAAACCGAGGCAAATTCAAGTTGGCTCCTAACAATCGTATAATATAATGTTACAAAGGTTTTTGGATTTTTAAATTTCATACAGGTACGAATCAAAAAACCTAACATCTTGTAGGCTTTTTTAACAATGGTGTCTATATGCACATCAAACAAGAGCTTTTGGTCTAAGGTTACACCTAGATCTTTAATCGTTTTAGATTTAATTATAGTGGAATCATGTATATGATACGCACACTCAATAACAGTCCTGTTTCTAGTGAATGTAATAGAGTGGCATTTAGAAGTATTAAGTAGCAGTTTATTTGCCGTCGCATAATCGGTAAATTTATCGATATCATGTTGCAACAACTTACAGTCTAGATCTGAGTGAATAGTTCTGTAAATTTTGAGATCGTCTGCATACATGATAAATTTAGAATAAGTGAAACAAGTAGCGACGTCATTGATAAAAATATTAAACAATAAAGGCCCTAAATGGGACCCTTGTGGAACACCAGAAGTTACGAGCACCTCATCAGAATGGAATCCATTCACCACCACACATTGCCTTCTGTTAGTCAAATAAGAAAAAAACCTTTTTAACAGGTCACCACTTACACCGGCTACAGCTAGCTTTCTTATCAATATATTGTGATCTATTTTATCAAACGCTTTGCTGAAGTCAGTATAAATGGCGTCAATCTTGACCCTGTTATCCATAGCATCCAATATGTAGTCCGTGTATTCAAGTAGGTTACTTTCAACAGATCTTCCAGAAAAGAATCCATGTTGTTGAGGGATAATAAAGTTTTTCACACAGGAGAATAACTGTTTATAAATAATTGATTCGAATACTTTTTCCAGAATACATAATTTAGAGATTGGTCTATAATTTTCAACAACATTTTTATTGCCTGACTTGAATACCGGAACTACGAAAGCTTTTTTCCAAATTTGCGGGAAATTGCTTTCTTTAAGAGATTTATTAAAAATGGTAGCGAGTGGATTACACAAAGATGAAGCACAGTTTTTTTATAAATATACAAGGTATATTATCTGGCCCTGACCCTTTGTTGATATCTAATTTTGATAATGTATTAAATACATCAGAATTTTCAATATGAACTTTTGATATACCACAGTTGTTATTCACTAGAAGCTCATCCACCAGGGATATCATAAGATTTTCATCTAAGGAACCATCAGTGTACACTGATTTGAAATAATCAGAAAAGAGATTACACGTTTCCAGGCCATTATTTGACACTTTATTACAATACTGCATTTGTTGTGGAATGCTGCTTCTCTTAAGTGATGAAACGTAAGTCCAAAATTTTTTTGAATTAGTTGAAATTTGTTTCTCTACATTACAAATATACTTATTATAACAAATATTAGTTAATGATTTAACTCTTTTTCTCAATAGCGAAAATATATTTTAATAAGTTTGTGTTTTGAATTGTTTGTATTTTTTATGTGCTTTCTCTTTGTCCTTGATCAATTTAATGAGATCACTGGTAAACCAGAATGGGAATACTTTGCTATGGTAATCTTTGTGAGGTACAAACGCATTTATTGCAGACCATAATAATTCATAAAATTTAGAAACGCAATCATCAGTACTACAATTTCTGAATAGTTCATCCCAATCTATTTCATTAAAAAAATTATTAATTAACACGTAATCAGCATTTTTGAAGAGAAATAATTTACGAGGCTTTTTATTCATAAGTGAAATATTAGGAATTTTAAAAATAACCTCTAAGGGTGGATGGTGCTGTAAATCAATTTTAGTTAGAGAGTTAGAACATTCTGAAACTGTAGTATTTTCATAATTCGATAATATTAAATCTAAAGTACGATTATTTTTATTTTTCACACTATTAAACTGAAACAGTCCACAGTATGACATTATATCAACAAATTCATTACATTGCTTATTATAAGTTGGTGCAGACACAAGATAATTATTTTTTTTCTTAAATTCCCATTGCAGATATGGCAGATTAAAATCCCCGCAGATAATAAATTTACCGTCTGGTTCTTTTTCAACGATTATTGACAATTTATTAAAAAAAATAGTTAAAGCTGCGCTATCTTCAGGGGGAATATAGACACAACAAACAAACATAGTATTATTATTAAAATTAACACTAATCCAAATGTCTTCAGCGGTCGAACAAAAGTCACTAATCTCAAAATAAGAAATTTTTTTATGTACTCCAATTAAGACACCACCTCCGTCGAGCTTAGTGGACGTATCACGGTTCCTATCTCGTCGAACGATGTTATAGTCATCACACAGAACTTCAGAGTCGTATACAGATGAATTCAAAAATGTTTCGGTAAGACAAATTATGTCATACCCACACATCACTGAGTTCACACGAATGTCATTCGTTTTTGTTCTAAGACCTCTCACGTTTTGATAATAGAATGAAACAGACATCGTAAAGAAGATATATTAATAAACATTTTAAATTATTAAGAAGATTAGTTTATTTGATTTTTTTTTAAATCATCAATCGAACGAATTAAATGGATTTGAGAATTTTCATTTCTTCTGACGAAAATCTTACAATTCCTGGTCCAGATGAATTTGAAACCTTTTGCTTTTAATTCTTCGAGACAAGTTTTAAACAAGCTGTTATTAAGAGGACTGAGATGATCATTAATGAATATTTTAGCTTCCGGTATGTTAGGATATAGTTTAGTAGTGCTTAAGTTTTTAATAGTTTTAGTCGCGGCCAGGTATTTGTCTTTTATAATACGGGAGGTGAATTTAACAATAATTGAACGCGATTTGGTTTTGTCGGATTGCGGAAGTCTGTGCGCGGCATCAATATTACTGTCATTCAGTTCGACTCCAATGACTTTACCCAAATCAATTATAATATTATTTACATTCTCGGTTTTCCCCTCCGGTATGTTATGTATGATCAGGTTATTCAATCTAGAGTATTGTTCAAGATCGTTTACAGTTTCGCTTAGGTGTTTAACTTTATTTTTTAATTCGCTATTTTCAGTTTTAAGATTGTCCATTTCTTTCATTTTATCATCAAATGTTTTGTTTAATTTCAAAGTCTGTTATTTTATCAGAGCAAAACTCAATCGATTTAATTAGTGTATCAACTTTATTATTAAATTCAGCTACGAGTTCATGTTTAAAGGTATCGAAAAGAGAACGAAGATCTTGTTTCAAAGAAATATTAGTGGTGGTAGTATCGAAAGCCATGCGGCACGGATCACACAACCAATTAGATTCATCAGCCTTGACTGAATTTACCTGCTCGACGTTCATGCACGACATGTGGTAGGAAGTTTGGCAATTCAAACAATCAGCACTAGAGTTACGTCTTTTGCTGACAGCTCGTTGGCACTTGCCACACAGTATAGACATCGTGAACCTTGACGCACAATGAACAGACTTAACTTGAGTAATTAACTTGTGTAGTTGAGCACACTTCAATATTTACTTGTAAAGATTCACTGAACTAACTAAAAACTGGATTACTAATGCACTATGAACACAATTAAAATTGTAGTATCACAATTCAATAAAATTTAGTAAACTTACAATTTTGATATAAATTCAAATTAAATAAGTCTCGAAATTACCACAAAAAAACTTTAATTAAGCGGAGCGCAAAAAATAAGGACAATATCAGACTGTGCAAAATTATACATTTTTGAATTTGTTTCATAGATATTTTTCCTATCAAAAAATTTTTTTCTATAAAAATTTTATTTTTTATTCATCACATAAGGACTTGTATAAAAAAAAATATTTATTAATTTTTTTTATAAAATTATTAATAATTATCAGTATGTGCTATGGTGTACACAGACGATAATTCCTATCATTTATTTGTTTTTTGAAAACTCTTTCTATAAAAAATTTATTTATTCTTTTTTTCGTCACATAAGGACTTATAAAAAAAACAATGTTTTTTTAAATTTAATAAAAAAAAAAAACCGTTCTCTAGCAAAGCAATCCTCAGCGATTGCATTACCTACTCCTATTCTCCTATCTATTTTTTACTACAGTTTTTCGATTGTAGTTAGGGAGAATGGCGGGGCTCGCTCCAACATTGTACATTGTACAATACAATGTTCTATCTTTTTCTCTCCCCTCTTTCACAACTAAACAAATTATGATACTACAGTGGAATATAAACGGTTTAAAATATCGCTTTAACGAGCTCAAGTTACTTATTGCCGAACAGAATTCGGACTTTGTTTGCATTCAAGAATCGTTACTTAGGACAGGTGAAGCTTTTACTCTAAAAGGTTTTGACCCGTATCGTAAAGACTGCAGCAAAAACGCACAACGTGCAAGTAAGGGTGTCATCACGCTGGTTAAATCGAACATTTCATCGAAAAGAATTAATATTGTCTCTGATCTTCCAGTCGTTGCCGTTCAAATTTTCAGTTCTTCAGCTCTGCTGAAAAAGTTCACATTGTGTAACATTTATATTCCACCTGATTGGCGTTTAACCGATACTGAATTCGAGAGCATCGTTCGTCAATTGCCGACTCCCTTTATTATCTGTGGCGATTTCAATGGGCATTCAGTATTATGGGAAACGAGTCTTACGTCTCCAAATCGAATCGGTCGTATGTACCATAACAGCATTCTTGCAGAACAATATCAACGTCAGCATATTGAACATAATCAATGAGCCTACTTATTTAAACTTAAGATCTAATTCTACTTCAACGATCGATATAACTCTCTGTTTGGCTAACATTGTTCAATATCTTACATGGAGTACACATAAGAATGATGCTTATGGTAGTAACCATATTCCCATAATGATTACTTTCGATGAGCCTGTGAATGTTACCAATGCGAATCAGCTATCGCACTCGCATAGATTCATCTATGAACAGGCCGACTGGTACATCTTCAAGGATAATATCCGAATCCACGATATGGCAATTAACAATGAGACTGACATTGACAAACTGATTGATACGATTAATACTAATATTTTCTCGGCTGCAATATAATCAATACCAATTAGCAAGTGCAAGATAAAAAATTGTCCGTATCTTTTGGAATTCATTAATACGTACAATTCGCCAACTTCTAATTTGCCTCCAACTTATTCTTCTTCTTCTTCTTCTTCTTTATTATCATCACCGATTTCTTCCGATCCTTATGTTGTCGTGGATGACGATGGCGATGATGACGCTAGCAACAATTTATCTTCAGATGTTTCTTCGTTAACATCTTCTTTACAACATCCTTCGCATACTGCAATTACTAGCAATACGAATAATAATAATAATGATTCGTCTTCCTCTACTTCATCGGCTTCTGCTAACACGATTAAACTACGAAAATCGGTACCCTGGTTCTCTAAGGACTTGTTGAAAATTATTAGATCTAAAAGACGCGCTTACCGTACCTATAGAGAACATTCGAACAATGTCAATAAAATCAAGTACCTTAGAGCTAGGTCTGCAGCCCGATTTGCAGTATTGCACGCGAAACGAACTAGTTGGCACAACTACGTAAGCAGTTGTTTTGATAGTGAAAATGTTGCGGCATCGTCATCGCCATTAAGGCATGTTTGGTTTGAAGAAATTTAAACACATTTCCCTTCTTAATGATGATGCTAGTAAAGATATTGTCGATACTGCCGAAATATGTGAATTGCTTGCCGATCACTTTACTTCGGTTAGTGGCGATATTAATTAAACGAATGATTTTCTAAAAATCAAATCGGAAACCGAGAGAAATAGTATTGTCGACTTCAATCAGTCTACTAACAGCAGCAGTAGCAGCAGCAACAATAGGTTTCTTGACTATTGCAATATGGAATTTTCTTTAACTGAGTTGCAGTCAGTTATGCACAGTATCAAAAAGAAAAATGCTTCACCTGGACCAAATAAGATATCCTATACGATTCTTAAACACATTCCCATCGAAATGATGCGCTATCTTCTTGATTTCTTTAACCATATATGGGCCAATGGTCTCTTTCCTCTGATCTGGAAAACTGCTCATATCATACCACTATGCAAGCCGGACAAACCGCCCAATATGCCTTCTTCTTATCGTCCGATTGCGCTTACTTGTCACCTCGGCAAGATCTACGAGAAATTAATCAACAATCGTTTAAACTGGTACCTCAACATAAACAATTGCTTACAGTCGTACCAATGCGGATCTCGCAAAAGCTACTCAACGAACGATATCCATATACGTTTTGCAAGCGATATACAGAAGTCGATTCTTTCTCGTAAACATCTTGTGGCCATATCGTTCGATATACAGAAGGCATATGATATGACATGGCGACACAATATTTTGCGTCAACTTTTCGATTGGGGCATACGCGGCAGGATGGGCTTTGCTATTGAGCAGTTTCTCTTGGACCGTAGTTTCCAGGTTAGAATTGGTTCCACACTCTCGACGCATCATTCGATGGAGAATGGCATCCCACAGGGATCAACCATCTCTTGCACACTCTTCCTAACGGCAATAAATTCAATAGCAGATGGTATACCTAAGGCGATAAATCCATTACTCTATATGGACGATCTGCTTATTTATCTTTCGGCTGAAAATCTTGCACAGATTAAATACAATCTACAGAAGGCGGTAAATCGTATTGAATTGAATGCGGCTTGCATTGGTTTTTGTTTCTCGTCGGGCAAGACGAGAATTACGGACTTTTGTAGGCTGCGTAAGACTCATTTAACACCCGAGATACGGATGAACAATGGTAGTGATCTGATTCAATCATCAAATCATATGAAGGTGCTAGGTATTTACTTCGATAGTAAATTAACCTGGAGCCTTCATTTTAATCATCTAATTGCAACCGCTCAGCGAGCTTTAAATCCAATACGTTGCTTGAGTAGTACCACTTGGGGAGCCGATCGACAACAATATTCTCTTCAAGGCTCTCGTCCTTTCTCGTCTTGATTACGGTTGCATAACTTACGATTCGGCTAGACCGTGTCATTTGAAAAACATCAGTCCCATTGTGAATTCTGGACTTCGTTGCATTACTGGTGCTTTTCGTACAACGCCAACTAGTAGTCTGCATGCTGATGCCTCGTTCTTGCCTATCGATTTACGCCGCAAACATCTCGGCCTCAAATATATCACTAAACTTGCCGCATCGAGTAATTGCAATCATTTGAATTACAATTATATCCTTCATAATACCGAACTGCAAGAAATTCGTGCACAAAGACCTCCTTCTGCCATAACACCTGTAGCACTTCTTCTACATAAACAATACAGGGAAATCAATAAAAACGACTACATTATACCATCTGCCTGTAACAAAAATCAGTCTCTGCTTCCACCCAGATGGTTGCTATACACAAGCAACCATATCACATTCAATTTATCACTAGGTGTGCATAAAAAAAGCGATACAACACCGGTTCTATACAGAAATCTTTTTAATAAGATTATACATCTATTCCAGAATAATAATTATGATATTGACGAGCATTTGGCGACGACGACGACGACAATTTTCTACACAGATGGCTCTAAGCTTCCACATAATAATTCGGTCGCATGCGGTATTTACGAATCGTCCAATAATGTTCGGAAATCTCATCATTTACCTGAGATTTGTTCAATCTATTCAGCCGAATTAATTGCAATCTTTATTGCAATTCGTACCTACTATAATACACTTAAAACTTCTTCTGCGGCTGCTGCTGCTGCTGCTGTAACGTCTTCAAATGCGTCTACCACCGCTACGGCTACTACCACCAATGCTCCTAATACACGACTCGTCATCGTCTCCGATTCGATATCGTCGCTTTTAGCTATATCGAACTATTCGAGCAGCAATAGTGATCATACTGACCCGACAATTACTTTTATCCATAGCTACCTATACAAGATGTATAAGAATTACCGAGTAATCACCACTTTTATTTGGGCACCATCTCATGTGGGGATCGTTGGCAACGAGATTGCCGACGAATTAGCTAGTAATGCAATTGCGAAACAAGCACTGCCTGATTTCGATTCCGACACTCACATCACGAAACTTGTTTTACAACAAGATCTCTTTAGATGGAGTAAAGTCTCTGCCTTGGTTCACTGGCAACATCTGTACACTCTTGATTCGAGGTTTTACTCGAAGGAGAGCTGTGCAAGCGTTTCGTTTAAAAACAAAACTAAGGATATCTACAGGGGCTTCAGCCGATCGGATCAGGTAGTGTTAACGCGTATTCATTGTGGTCACACAAGATTTACACACGCATTCATTTTTCAAGCAGCAGCCAATCCACCGGTATGTGTATCATGCACCAATCTTAATTACAGAATAACAATAGCACATAATTTCAGTGAATGCACCAGATATCAGCTATCTAGAGCGAAACATCACATCACTATCGACTCGCTGAACCAGCTCTCGCCCAATTATGAGCCCAAAAACATAATCGCCTTTCTGAAGGAAGTCGATCTTTACAAATATATTTAAGTAACATAATATTTGGTTCTCTATCTTTCTTTCCTTTTCTTTAACTGTTTCTTATGTCACTGTCATATTTATTAGTCATTCTTCTTTCACATATATCAAATCTGTTATTAGCCAATAACTTATCAGTTCGATAATAATTTTAGTAATTAAAGCCGCATATGACCTCGTAGTTGCGCGGCTCTATTTAAGATAAAAAAATATATAATAATAATATTAGTAGTAGAAGTAGTAATAGTAGTAATAAAAGTAGTTCTAATATTTTTTACTTGGTATAAATTTCTTTACTCCAGTTCTTGTGAATTTGTTGACCAGTATTAGTAAGTATATTTTTAAAATTAATGTTTATATATTTTTACTATACGAAATTGTGTACTTTTAGATATGAGCTGTAAAACAAGAAAATTATCCTAGTCGAGAGATGCTATTTTAGCCTTGATTGAAACAATTAAGGCTAATGAAAATTTGTACAATTCGTTCAGTCCGGATTACAAGAATCGGGAAAAACATCGACTTGCTTACAACAAAGTTCGATTGGCGGTAGCGCAGTACCTACCCGATGTTACAGGTAATTTATTTAAAAATAAATTTTATTTTTAATAAAAATATATTTAACACTTCCTAATGTTCAGACAGAATTTCACAAAACAAATATAACTATAAATAAAACAGATACCTCTAGCATAACAAATCGAAAATTGCACAAAATAAATATAACTGTATATAAAACAAATAACTCTAGCATAGCATATCGAAAAATAATTAACTATAAAAAAATTCAAATTTCTGATATTAGGTTACACAAAATGAATATAAAAATAAATACATATAGAAATAACATAAATAATATCGAAGAATATTTATATATACAAATTGTAATTAATTGAACTTTCTATTTTCAGAAGATGACTGTAAAAACAAATATAACACCATTCGCACTCAATTTGTAACCGAATTAAACAAAGTTCAGAAAACTAAATCAAGTGGAGCGGGCACTGACTCTGTATATAAACCAATTTTATGATTTTTTTTGAAGATTTTCTTTTTTTAAAGGATCATGTTAAGCCACGAGTCAGTGCTTGCGTTGGCATACCCAGTCAACTGCCTATGATCGGAAAAACGCAAATGGAAGGAGAGCCGTCCGAAGATTTTTCCATCAAATATTTAGATACGGAGTCTGAAGTAGGGGAGAGCGGGGCACAGTGGGCATAGGGGCACAGTGGACATTTTCTTATAGAATTTGAATTAAGCGCTATAAATATTTCAAACGATGAATGGTAGATGGTGTTATGTATACGAATAAATGAACATAGTTTGTTTTCAGTTATTGTCGGTAAGTTAGGATGCAGATAAGAAAAATTGTATGACACATGTGCCACTAATATTTTTGCTAGTTTTCAAACCTGTACCAAGGTAAGTAAATAAATTTAAATAAATTGCTACTTTAATCTAAATGTTAAAACGCAGTATCTGTAACCGATTTAGTATGCCTAGAGTAAATATTCTTTGATATTTTATTTTTCATTTTATTTTTATGTTTGGTTAGGTTTGGGGGCACAGTAGACACATGGTAGTTGGGGAACAGTGGACACTACTTTTACATAAAATAAGAGGTGACCACTGTACCCCGTTAATTGGCCTTATTTACACCTTGTTTTTTTTTTGTTTATTGTAGCTGGTAAAAATGGTGCGTAATAAAAAACGAACAACAGATATTGGAAAAACAGAGAGCGATCGAATGATGGACGCAGTGAAATCTATTATGAATGGTGGAAATTCGCTAAAATCTGCAAGCACAAGATTTAATATACCCAGAACTACATTACGAAGATACCTTAACAAATGTGTATAATCAAACATTGATTGGACCAACGTTGATTTAGATGACTTACCGAGATTTACTCCTAATTATGAAGTGAGAAAAATATTTTCATCCGAAGAAGAGGAAGCATTAACTGCATATTTTATACATGCTGCTGAGCTACATCATGGTTTGCCGCCGCAAGAAGCACGAAAATTAGCTTGTGAATTTGCTGTTGCTAGGAAAAAAAAAACTTCCTGATACGTGGATACAAAAAAAATGCGCTGGAAAAGATTGGTTAACCAGTTTCCTTAAACGTAATATAAACATTTCTTTGCGCTCTCCAGAGGCAACGTCATTAGCTAGAGCCATGGGATTTAATAAAGTTGTCGTAAATAAATTTTTTGATAATTTAAGCACAGTATTTGAAAAATACAAGTTTGGTCCAGAATCGATATATAACACGGATGAGACTGGCTTAACAACGGTGCAGGTTCCAGTAAAGGTAATAGCGAAAACAGGATCTAAACAAGTGGGACAAATAACCAGTGCTGAATGAGGCACTTTAGTTACTGTTTGTTGCACAATTAATGCAGTGGGTAATTCCATTCCACCTTTCATGATTTTTCCAAGGGTCCATTTCAAGGACTTCATGATAAAAGGTTCTCCACCTGGTACAGTTGGCGCTGCAACACCTAATGGTTGGATCACCACAGATGTATTCGTTGCTTGGATGCAGCATTTTATTAAACACGCAAAACCTACAAAAGAAAATCCCGTTCTCCTGATAATGGACAACCACGAAGCTCATATAAGTTTTGATGTTATCAAGTTGGCTAAAAATTCCGGTGTTATATTATTGACGTTACCCCCACATACCAGCCACAAACTTCAACCGCTTGATAAATGTGTTTATGGGCCACTTAAAAAATATTATAACGATGCATGTAGAGATTGGTTAATTAATCACCCTGGTAAACGTATCACCATCTATGATATTGCGGAGCTTCTTGGAAAATGTTACCATCTTGCATTTACAAGTAGTAACTGCACATCCGGATTCACTAAAACAGGAATTTTCCCATTAAATAGGAATATCTTTAGTGATCATGATTTTATGGCATCAAGTGTTACTGATATTCCATTACAAGAATTTGAGAATTCATCTTCAACTAGTACGAACTTTAATAATACAACACCTTCAACTAGTAAGGACATTAATAGACAAGAGTCACATATTACTCCAGAAATGATCAGACTACACCCCAAAGCAAAAAATAGCGGAGCAGAAAAATGTTCCAGAAAACGCAAGACTACTGAAATTTTAACAGACACGCCGGTAAAAGACCGCATTGAACAAGAATATTTAGAAAAACAAAGAAAAAAGAAGTGTAGCAAAAGGAAAGGCATGATGAAAAATTTATTTCTCACAAAAGAAACCGGAAATATTGTAAAGAAACAAAAAAATATTACAAGAGTAGAAGAGATGATTGAATCGTCAAGTTCAGAAGAAGAAATAGAATTAACAGATTCCGAAGAAATAGATCTTGTAAATGAAGATGAAGTTTATGATACGGGAAATATCATGGAAAGAAATTACGTTTTAGTAAAATTTGCTACCAAAAAATCCATAAAATATTACGTGGGACAAATTGATAAAATTGACAATGATGATTTAACTGTTAATTTTCTAAGAAAAAAAAATAATTCATTCATTTTTCCCGAAATTAAAGATATAGCTACTATAACCACTAACGATGTAGTAATAGTTCTACCATCACCCGTTTCAATGGGAGGAACCGCTAGAACTTCTTCATCTCTTTTATTTGAGATTGATTTAGCATCTTATTTAATATCATAAAAGTAAATAATTCTAAAAATTATAAATGATTGCATTAACATAAATATGTTACAAATTAATTCAAATGTAAAACATAAATAAAAACTTCTAATATTTCGTAATTATTTCCATCTCTTATTTTCACTTTCAAACAATTTTGATATAGGTATTATTATAGTTATGTACACTGTACCCATTAGCCATGGCCACTGTGCCCCTATTGTGAGGCACAGTGGACAAAAAAAAGGGTATGCATCAATATGCATATATTATAGGAAAACACAGATATAAATAACTATAAAAATTTTTAACTATTGCTAAAACATGCCTTTACGTTTTTAGATAACAACCGCTGTAAAATTATGTACCATACTGAAGATAATATTATTTATCTGAAAAAGTGGCCACTGTGCCCCGCTCTCCCCTAAGTATAAATTATTAATTCAACATTTGGTCTTGCCATTCAACAGCTCCTACTCCGTTAAAATATTGTACAAAAGTGTTTCTGAATTCTATAGCTGAATTTGTACTGCGATTACCGGTAGTAGCTGATCTTTGTACACTTGTTAATCGTGTTGTGGTCTCCGCAGATATATCACAGTAATTTTGATTTCCTTGCTGATGTAATAAAAAGTTATGCAGTATACAACAAACGATAGTAATTTTTTCAACTTTTTGTACTCTTAAATTCATTGGTTGTAGAAATATTCTAAGTCGATTTGCTAAAATACCGAAAGCCATTTCAACAACTCGGCGTGCTCGGCTTAGATTATAATTATAAATTTATTGTTCTTTTGACAAACCATGAAACCTAAAAGGTTTCATTAATCGTGTACTTAACGGAAATGCATCATCGGCTACCAAAATATAAGGTGTACTAATATTACTATTAGGAAGCTTTACTGATGTTGGTATATTCAATAAATTGTCATTGATTGCTTTTGACATAACACTATTTTTATATACACCTCCATCACTTATTCTTCCATTAATACTTACATATATACATAAAAATTTGTAATTTGCATATACAATTGCCATTAATACGATGCTGTCTGTCCCTTTATAATTTCTAGAATATGATCCTTCTTCGTGAAGGGGTCGAAAAGTTATATGCTTGCCATCTAAAGCACCGATAGATGAAAGTCTTCTTATAACTAAAATTACAATATAAAATTGTATAAAATTTATAATATATAAAATATGTACAAAAGTTGCCAATACTTGATGAAACAATAATAATAATTTCAAAAAATTAAATAATATTTAGCATGTTTCACAAACTTATTCATGTATCAATAATCATTTCGTTCATTTAATATAAATGGTCGCCAACCAGAAATTGTAAACTAGTAACTGTAGACATGTTTTTTGCCTCTATAAAATTACAATACTTATATTACTTACGTGCTTTGCCAGACATTGTTTCTTGATAGCATTATAATAAAAACTCGTATAAGTATAGAAAGTAATAAATAAATAATATTTACATTGCAAATTTTGAATATCTATTTGAGTTTATAAATTTATTTAAAAGGAATAGTTTTAAGCATATAACATAAAAAATGTTTTTTAATTCTTCATCTTAATTATTATTAGGATGTTGTGGCATACGAACAGTCAATAAAAAGAAAACGTTGTGAACCAAGTACTTCATACGAAAATATATCTATTGGTACTATAGAAGAGAACCCAGGATCATCACGTGCGCCGCCGATAAAAGAAAAAAATTGGATGGAGGAGACAGCAACTGCCCTGTCAGCTTTATCTGACGCAAAAGGAGAAAAAAGAAGAAATAAAAATTACGAAGACACATTTGGTGACTATGTTAGTGCCACATTAAAAAATATTACATGTAAACAAATTAAATTAAATGCTGAGCATAATATTTTAAATATTCTTATGGAAGCACAAAGACAAGATTTAGAAAAAATAAAGGTTAACTAAAAAAATTTAATAAATTTTCTTTTGTATACCTTGATATATTCGTCCTTCATGCATTCGTAAATGGCATTTACAATCTCTGGAAAAATTTGACTAATTGTGCTCTTGCCAACTCGAAAATTATATGACAAACTTTGATATGATTCTCCGGTGGCAAAATATCTCAACGCAATTGTTAATCTGTGGAAAAAGTTTATAGCAGAAATTCATTGTGTTATAATTTTCGTAGGAAAATTGTGAATAAAATAAATCCTTTTTTTTACTAATTTCTGTATACTTTACATTTACTTATTAATAATTGTTAAAAAAAGTTACATTTTGTTTATGCCAAAATATTTTAACAAACAGAAGCATTTTGTAACAAGTATTTAAGAGTTACACCAACCTATCTCGCGCACAAATACATTCTCTGTAATTTGTTGTCAGTTCGTAGAATTTTATGTTCTATTTTTGATAATAATAGATCGAAGCAATCTTCATTCATTCTTAAATAATTTTGAAAAGAACATTTATCGTCCAATCTTAATTCTTTGTGAATAAGTGTTAAAGCACCTGCTCCATTTTCACTATTTCTTTTTTTAGCCATTCTTTACTCCATAATCTTCTCTTTTTTTTTATTTTTTTATTGCTTCGTTTAAAAGCACTAGGCCTCCTATAATAATAACGTTATCTTCTTCTGAACTGCTTGTATCGTTCATGTTGTCAAAATTTATATATGTTATTTCCCCGCACAATTCACACAAGCTTTGCCAACGTAAGAAAGTTACTTACCCTGTTTCAACTCTGGGGATTTTATTAATTCGAAGTTATTTTCATCATTGATTTCAATGATGAGTGTGAACGAAAACGTCACTTTTTTTTATAAACAAACTTGCAGCTAATTTCCTTCATCATTGGTCATTGAAAAATGATTGGTGTGAACGGGGCATTATGATATGTTTGATAACAAAACTTTTAATACAGACAGACATGAAAATGAGAAGTACGATGGTGGATTATTTTTTTTAATAAATGTATTATAACAATCAATTTTCTTTTCTAGTTCTACAACGGGGCGAAGAATTGTCAATGTACAGTCGTTTTTTAAATCTATAAAAGAATTTGATCACTGTAAAAAATTTTCGTGCAGCATCGAAAATGTTAATATTGTTAGAGAATATCGAATGGGCCTAAAAAGTAAATTTATTTTAGAATGTCGTGTCTGCAAAATTAAAAAAGCAATCTTAACAGATGAAGAGTCATCAAACGAATTAGATATTAACCAAGCAGCTGTATTAGGTACAATTTCTACTGGTGGTGGATATGCTTAAATAGATGAGTTTTTTGCATTTTGTAACAAACCATGGATTCTCATACGTATAACGAAAATCAAGAAAAACTTGCACCACATATTCGTGATTCTGCTTTGAAAATAATGGAAAAAGCAGGAAAGGAAGAGGCAGCTCTTGCAAAAGAAAGGGGCGATATAGGTGCAGACGGAATTCCATTGATAACAGTGATTGCAGACGGGGCATAGAGCAAACGATTCTATAAGAATAATTATGATGCACTTTCTGGCGTGGTAAGAACATTTTTAGTATCAACTAGAATTTTGAATCGTTATTTTCGCATTCCGGTTTTCTAATTAATCAGTTTCGGTTAATTCTGATTTTTGTTTCGGTTACGATTCAAAACACTGTTATCATCGCTTATGAACAATATAAATCTAATATTTCAGGGAGTTATAATTGAATGAAAAACAAATACTGTTGCATTTGTTCTCGGGCTGAAAACAAACTTAAAAATCCCCGACAACATGTATGTTTTAAAAATTTGGACAAATCTTCAAGTGGAATGGAATCCCAAATAATTGTTGAAGGATTTCAACAAAGTATAAAAATGCATGGCGTGAAATATGCTTACCTTGTTGGAGATGGAGACAGTAGCGTCAGTAAAAAATTGATGGAAGATAGGCCATACGGAAATAGATTAGTGGAAAAAATTGAATGCAAAAATCATTTGTTGCGAAATTATTGCAATAAACTTCGTGAGCTAACTAAAAAAAGAATTAGTTCTAGCTGCAAAGTTGTACATATTAGACAAAGGAATATTTTAAATAATAACATTCGAAGACTTAGATGCGCTATTCAGTGTGCTACGCAACATCATTTACGTTCAGAAGTGCCACATTACGAAAAAATCGTACATTTACAAGCAGATATCAAAAATAGTGTAAATCACGTTTTTGGCGCTTGTTTTGCATATTTTTGTACTAGACAGAAAGATACCGTCATTTGGGGCTAAGAATTGTTTTTTATTTTTTTTCAATATTTTTAAGAATTGTTTTTCATTTCTTTGTGATTATACCTATGTTATATAATAACATAATGTGATATTTTATACAAATAAACAGATGATTTTGCCATATATATGCGTTTTTCATTATTTAGCCATGTAGCTCTTCCTGATCGTAGAAAAAAATATTCTTTTTAAGGGGGATCGTTCAATAAAGGTCCCTGCTTAAGAATATGTCAAACACAACATTTTAGCTCACATGTATCATTGAAAAAAACATGCGTTTATTATAACCCCAAAGCCCGGGTTTTATTGAACGTCATTAAAACAAAACAAAAAAATGAAGCACTTTGTATAAAAATTTTTTCATGTATATAATTGAATCTGATAACAAACCCCTTTCATACAAAAAATTCAGATTCAAAATATCTCTACACACCGAGGGATATACGCAAAAATGCTGAAAAATCGTTTGATATAGCCCCAAATGACGGTACTGAATATAATTCTGTACCTGAAATAAAAGAATTTGGCCTTTATAATGACGTAGTTTCAGCACTAGACCGTATTGGACAACAATGCAGCAGAGCGATATAATTCAGTAGTTGCCAAATTTGTAAGAGGCAAAAGAATAAATTTTTGTGCTCGCAATTCATATGACGTAAGATGTCAAGCTGCATCCGTATCGTAATAATGTACATTCAAATAATTATCAACAAGAAATTATAGAATCAACAACTAAAGAAACGGGATTATATACTAAAAAGTACGTAGTTCGAAAAACAACTGTAAAAATTGGAAAAAAATAAAAAAAAAATTATCCAGAAAAATGTTATAAAAAAATTTTTACAATAGCTCAACCTGATGAAGATTATGGTTTGTCAGAAGAAATAATTGATGATATGCCTGAAAAACTGTATAATGACAATTTAATTTCATTTGTGGAAAATATCAAAAAAACAAAAGTAGAAATTGATGATATACAAAAGCAAATAATTGGTCAAAGTTCAAATCCCTTATGGCACAACGAAAGACACAAACGTTTAACTGCGTCTATGTTTGGTATTAATTAATTAAGTATATGATATATGTGATCACGTACTTCAATAAGTACTATAGTATGGCTACATTAAAAGTGCCACAAAGCATTAAAATGGCATGAAATATTGCATATATATCATAACCTCACAATAATAATATTTAACTATTTGATTTTAGTGACCAGCAAACATATTATATAACGTTTTCTATGATAGCGGAGTACTTCAAAAATGATATTTCGCAATTACAACGAGGAGAGAATGGTTATAATAGTGGCCATGTCAAAAATATGATGTTTGATCCGTCGGTTGAGCCTGCGATCTTAAAAGGAAATGTTAATGCTAGCATTAAAATTAAAAGTTATAAAGTTGAAGTATGGTTTTCATTACAATAAATAACTGAAAGTAATATGTTTGTAATTTTAGATATCAATTGATATAAAGGATGGAAGCATCGTAGAAGGAAAATGTGATTGTCCAAGAGGACAGGTGATGTGCCATCATATGGTAGCCTTATGCTTATTTGGTCATAATAATATAAGTGCTACTGACACATCAATAACAAAATTGAAAGATATGTTTCCAATGAAGCCTGGTTATTTTGCAGTAAAGGAGTATGCGACAGACGAACAAATTCGTAAGTTTAAAAGTGATCTGGGCCAATCAAATGCAGTTGCATTTTCATGGCTTTTAAAAGAAGAACCTTCACATGATACTGAAATCGTGCCATCTATCGAATCACTGATATATTCACAAGAATATTTAAACACAGTGGATAAAAGTGAATATATAAGTAATAAATGTGCAGTAAATAATGAAATTATTCAAGCAATTGTGAAACTTACTACTGGTCAAAGTAACAATGAAAACTGGTTGATGATCCAAAAAAATAGACTAACCGCAAGTAAATTTGCGATGGTGTTGAAGGCCTGTGCCCGAAAAAGATACCCTCCATCTCTCTTTACAAATTTAAGAGAGACATATGATTTGACCTCTGTTCGTGCAATCCAATGGGGAAGAGAAAATGAAGACACAGCCATAAAATATTTTGAAGAAGCCACTAATTTCTAAGTGATTCAAACAGGGTTTTGGCTTGACGATTGTGGCTATTTAGGAGCCAGTCCAAATGGCCTCGTTGACGATAATATCGTAATAGAAGTAAAGTGTCCATATAAATATAGAAATCTTTCACTGATAAAAGAAATAACAAAAGACACCACATATATTATTAAAAAAAAGGTGGTGTCACAGTTGTAAACAAACACAAATATCACAAACAGGAACTTCTGCTACCTGATTGTATGGACTCCAAAAGAGTGTGAAATAATATATATTGAAAAAGATCCTGCATGGATTGAAAACGTATCAATTTTAAATAAATTTTATTTAAGTAAATTTATTCCGTATGCTTGTGGATAGAAATATAATTTTAAGAAAATAAATGTTAAGCAAAAGTTATTTCTTGTTTTATTAATTCATATAGTCAAATTAAATCAATCTTAAAACATAGAGCTTGTCTTTCCTTTAATCAATTTTATATTCAATTTCTAGAACTTTTCTTTAAAAGATCTAAAAAAAAATAAATAAATAAAAATTAAATAATAAAAAAAAAATTATAAAATAAATAATAATATAAATAATTATAATTATAATTTTATTGCTAATAAAATTATACTATCAGTTCCCTTATAATTTCTGTAAAATGAGCTTTTAGAACGACTTGGTCTAAAAGTGACCTGCTTGCAAGCCATTGCTCCACAACAGTTAGGAAAATTATTCTCTTACTAGCTCTCGTAGTGAACAGACGAAGCCTTGATTGCTCTAGCATATAATAAACGTATAGTGGCGCGTATGCCAACAAATACGAAAAAAATATCTCGAAAATGTAACACATTCAGCTGTCAAGATGATGACATCGAGAAGTTCATTAAATTATCTGAAGACGCTCTCGCTATAACATTTAGTGACAGCGAAAACGAAAACATTTCCGCGCTATCAAGCGGGGAAAAAAACTTTAATATCGGTGATAATTCTAAAACAAAAAAAACTTAAAAATTAAAGTGAAAGTCAAAAGTGTAACATAGATGTGATTGTTTTTAGACTACACGAAGAATATCTCGAAATACTCAAAAAAGCAGAATTGGACAAGCAGGTAGCAGGCGGCAACAATTTGCAACTCAAGGTCAGTATGCCGAACAAAACCAATATCACCATCCCCACCGCTGCCTAATCCAGCACATCAAAATACAGAGCTAACACCAACGCCATGACGTCACGAAGCGGTGACCACACGCGACATGCCATCCCACTAGCCAACCGCTAGATACCCCTAGCTGATCAAAATGCAGATGATAAAGCGGAAACTGCAAACCAAACCCGTCCGGTCAAAATTAAACCACCTACGCCCATCATAGTTGAAGGTAAAGTGAACCATAGTGAATTAAAAAAACAGTTAACTGATACAATCGGTAATGACTTCCATACTATAGCACTAGTCACGTAAGTTGAGACAGTTGACAGATCCGCAGAAAACAAAAATTCGTTTGGACGAGTTCACATTTAAAAAATAGGGGAAGCTACATTGAATTGATAATTGCTGTTGACAGCAGTTCATCACAAGTTGACTTAAAGGCATCGACTAGTTAGTTGTTGACGGTTGTGTTCGATGTGTTAATTATAATTGTTTTCGTTTGAAAGTAGATAAAATATTAAAATTATTTTAAGTTCAAACTTATATAAAATAAGATAAGATTGGAAAAATAATTTTAAATAAAAAATTCATTAATTGTAGTGTCAGATATAAATGTTATATACATACTTAGTATTCATTTTTTGTTTATTTCACATAGTTGAGTATGTCCGACGTACCATCAACTAGTAAATCAGGTAACAAGGGTCAAATTTTACATAGCGAAAGTCGTGAAATCGTGGCCAATGTCATAAAATTTATGGAAAAAGAAGCTGAGGGCGAAAATAAAATTCCGGTAGATTTGGTGATGGAAGAGCCGCAGCCACTGCTGGAATTAGTAGAGCTACTTGCTACAGAATAAAAAGACTGTAGATCTATTGAACAAGGTAATGTATATAGTACATAATATACAGTCGATTCCGCTTAATTGGGACACATCAAGACTAGAGCATTTTGGCCCAATTAAGCGGCTGCCCCAATTAAACGAATTTTACATAAAATTAAACAATTCATATTTTTCTTTCAATAATTTTATTTTATAAATTCTTGGACAAAACTATAAACTACATATAACCAAAAAATATAAACTTTTAAGAAAAATTAATAATAAATTCCAAAATAAAATAATAAATATGTACATACATTTTTAATTCAATGCAAAAATATGTCAAGTGTAGTCTGTCTTTTGTTTTTGTAACATTTCATGTCTACAAAATCAGCACAAGTATTCAGTGAATCTTGTGAATCAAAAAGATATGAAGCGCATTATATTAAATTCTTTGTAAATATTTTTTCTTGTAAATATTTATAACATAATATGTAGTGATCTTAAATTTACTGGCCCAATTAAGCGGAATGTTGTCCCAATTAAACATGTAAATTTACTGTTGGTTCCTTGGTTTGGTTTCTGTTCTTTGAGATTTGGCCCAAATAAGCGGCTGCCCCAATTAAGCGGTGGCCCAATTAAGCGGAATCGACTGTATTAAGAACCTGTATGCAATAAATTCACAAATTTAAATTAATTTTTCAAAAAGTTGTTCGAAATTTTCCCAAAAGTTTAACTTTAAACCTTTTGGTTTTGTTTTTGTTTTGAAACGGTTTCATTGTTAAATATAAATAAATATTGTGAAACATAACCAATTGTGTTTTAATTTTAATATTAATTTGTTAAAATGTTTTATCATGTGCCAACCACATCATTTATTCAATTTACATATTTGCAGGACTATTAGCCGAACACACATCACCAAAAAAGACACGGTCCAGACCACACACCAAAGAAGTAAATGATTTTACTGAACAAGCAATCCGAAGAATTATTTATAACTTTCACATTATAGAAAAAGAATGTATAACTTTAAACAAGTTACGCCAAAAAATTATTGACTCCGGACTTCAATTTGACGGATCTATTACAACTTTGAGACGACTCTTGAAGAAACTTGGCTTTCGGTAATAATAGACTTTAATTATAATTTTAAAAAATCTTTGGGGTAGTATGCTTGAACCAAATTCGCAGTTTTACACATTTAATTATAATGCCAACACACAAAATACAGACACACAAAAAATATACAAAAGATATACAAACCCTCACCAACCAACAATTTCGCAATCACGCTTACGACCTATGATGGTGGGGCGACCAATCATAGACGAATTACTTTTCTAGAATATTTACCTATTCCGCGAAACTGGGAAAGTTTGTCTTCGGAGAAGGTTGAATTATACAACTTACTAGTTTTCGACAACGCTTAAAAAATGTTTTATGAGTCAATAAAATAAATTTGAATATAATAAGTTTTGCGAATTTCTCGTTTGGTTGTATCAGTTTATTGTACACTAATCCTTACAAAGTTTCTTTGAGCACGTAACTTTGCCGCTACAAATCAAAGAAAAATAATGTAAAATAACTTACACAATAATTTTATCATTTTAAATGGTAATTATAGGATGTACGCACTATTTTTAAAAATTTTATTATATTTTCGATGGAGAAAAAAAAACAGGACAACACAAAAATTCTTGTTGAAAAAGATTCTATTAGATGTCTACAGATAAAATATATTCGGGCAATTACGAAATATCGCAATGAAAATAGGCCTATTATATATGTGGATGAAACTTATATAAATTCATCGCATACGAAACCTTATCAATGGCAAGACGACAACAATGAAGGATTACAATCTCCTATCGGTAAAGGTCCTAGATTGATTATTGTTCATGGTGGAGAAGAAATGAGCTTCATAAAAAATTTCCTTCTCATATTTCAATCGGGATCTAAAACAGGCGACTACCACGACGACATGAATTTATCAAATTTTTCAAAGTGGCTGAAAGAAATTTTTTTACCAAATCTACCACCTAATTCGGTCATAATATTGGATAATGCTTCTTATCATAATGCTTTATTAATCAAACATCCCACTTCAAGATCAAACAAAAAAAGAAATGGCAAAATGGTTAAACGAAAGAAATATTTTTTTTGATTCCACGCTGACAAAAGTGGAGTTACATGAAATAATAAAAAAAGAAAAACCAATAAATAAAATACACCATATCATCAAGAATTAAACCCAATTGAAAAGATTTGGGCTTTAGTGAAAAATTGGGTAGCGTCAAAGAATGTCACATTTAAAATGTCTGACATAATAAAATTAACAGAAGAGAAATTTGCATCTATTAACGTAGAAAACTGAACAAAATTATGTGAAGGCACAAAAAAAAATAGAAAAAGAACTAATTGAAAAAGAACACATAATGGATTCAGCAGAATTCTTAATATAGTTAGGAGAAGATTCTGATGAAAATTCTGAATCTGAATTTGATGAGTGCACCGTAACATTTTTACTGAAAAATACATAATCTGTAATAACAAAATTACAATATATCTATAGTAAAAATCCATTTTTTAAGTTTTTACATACAAATTAATGTAATTTTAAATTTTTTGCTGCAATATTTCCATATTTATGTAGTAAAAACCGTTCCTCCCCACACTAATATAAACCGATCAAGCTCCCCACACTGGGGTAGATGTCCTGTCAACGCGATGTCAATGTTGTGTCAATGCGGAATGCTCGACTTGCACGCACAAACTGAACTCGGCGACGGGCCTAACTGGTAGAGGGGGCTTCAAACATAATTGATTGAACAGTGGCAACGTCGCAAAGAACCGTTTAGGAGTCTTTACCTCGCTTTGAATACGCGTTGGGGAAGAAATATACCCCAGTGAGAGGAGGAAGGGATAAATAGATAACGTATATTTACAGACAATCCTGTGAAATACTACTTATTAAGAAATAAAAATTACATTTTTTATTGTAAATTCGCATTGACTACATAAAATTATGTACTTTTACAAAAAAATATAGTGTTTCTGTAGTAATACAGTGTCATAAATGGAATAATACAATAAAATGTATTGCGCGTCATTTTATTGCATACGTTGCATTCAGCTGGTAATGGTAGCACGTTTTTATGTAGTCAGTTCTACGTATATTATAATAGGACGTTTGTTGTGTGCTGCTTAAAGAATTTGGTTTTAATTTTATCTATTACTGTTTCAAGGTAAGTTAATTTTTGTTTATATTATATTTTATAAATATTATATTTATATGGCAATTATTTACATGACATATAAAAGTCATTTTGCAAGATATAAGTTATGTTATACATTTTTTGCATAATTTGTATAAATATATTTCTATTAAGGTATTTAAAATTATTGCTCAAAAATTTGTAAACAAATATCCCAAATCATTTCACGACGAAGACGATGATGGTGTAGTGCTACGTAATGGATGTCATACATTATTTTTCAAACTTTTGGATCACAATAATTACTTAAGTCGTCCACACAAATTCCATACATTACGAAGACAATTGACCAATATTCCACAAAAAAAACGTAAAATTTTTATTAATAATTTTTTTTAATAAGTTTTTTTGTAAGAATTAATTTTTATTTTATTGTTATATATTTATTGTTCTAAATTAATGACATTTGTATTTATTGTAACATTAATTTTATAAAAATAATTTTTTTTTTCACCATTTATTTCAATATTGAAAATTCTTAATATTTATCTCATACTGTAACAAGCAGATCCCTAGTTATGACGCTCTCCGCACTACGCTATTCGTTAGAGCCACCGTCGCCACCACCACCTTTCAGCTACGCTAGGTAACGGCGCCCGTTGCACCCCAAAAACTACCCACGCTACGCATCATACTCCCCACTCTACAGGCTTACCCCCCCCCCCCACCCAGCCTTAGCCAGGATACATAAGCCACGCACAGCCCTTAAGAAAATCAGTTATCTCACAGATAGCTCACTATCTTGGTTTGCATCCGAGGGGTCTTAACAAGCCTAGTGCCTTATTTTGTGAGACGGTAGAGTCTATCCTGCATCCGAGGGGTCAGATAGTCTCCAGCCGACCTATACGCGATTTTAGTTATACGAATCCGCTAAATGAACTCTGTTGTACGAATAATAAAATTCTATGTGTATTCTAGTTGTGACATATCGTTATACATGTACTTTTGTTTATACCAATAAAAACTTTAAAATAATAACCAACCGTTGTTATAAGTGACGCCCAACGCAGAAGCCGTTCCTGCACCAAAAATACAAAGTTACCAACAACCATTCCACGAACAAGAAGCATGGCTCTTACCGCGGAAATGCTGCAACAACTGATAGAACAGATACGTCCTGTAAAACACTTTACTCAGTGCACCGCAAGATTCAGTGGCACCAGAACACAGGAAGCAGTATCTGATTTTTTGGCAAGCGCTGATTTTTACAAAGAATCAGAGGGTATAACAGATCAAAACGCATTACGCGGACTGCACCTACTCCTAGAGGGACAAGCACACACTTGGTGGAGCGGGATCAAGCATGGAGTCACAACCTGGGAAGAAGCAAAGAGATTACTCCAAGAAGAATACGCGCCAAAACTACCCAATTACCAGATCTATCAGCAAGTATTTGAAAATCGGCAAGAAGAAGGTACACCAACGAGCCTTTTCATTTCACAGAAGAGAGCATTGTTAGCACAAGTAAAACCTCCAGACACCGATACAAAACAAATAGACCTAATTTATGGTTTGTTACGTTTGGAAATCAGGAAACAAATACCCAGGCATCAAGTAAATTCTTTCACGGAGTTAATTTCCAAAGCTCGAGATACTGAAGTAGTTCTAAGCGAAGAACGCAAACCCAAAATTCGGGAGGCTCTCATTTTAAGTGAAGGAAAACCTAAGAAACGATGCGAATATTGCCGAGCCGCTGGACATGATATCAAAGTGTGTCGGAAAAAAGCAAAAGCGGAAAACACAGCACCAAACCAGCAGAACATACGCTCAGAGGAGAAAAACATAAGATCTCCTACAAACGAAATTCGTTGCTATGGATGTAACAAAGTCGGAGTTTTTAGATGATGAGCGACCTGTCAAATATGCAAGCCGACTACGGACGGATTCCGAAAGAAATTATCCACCACGGAAAGAGAAGCTCTTGCTGTCGTTTGGGCTGTACAACGTTTTCGCGGATATTTAGAAGATTCTCCCGCTATTATTATCACGGATCATCAACCGTTGTGGTGGCTTATGACACTTAAGTCACCCAGTAGACGACTGGCTCGTTGGGCGCTACAACTTCAACCCTATAACATACAAATCACGTATACACCAGGGAGAGCTAATGTACTTGCTGATACGTTATCGCGACCTCCAATCGCCGCAGAAAAATCCGAAAATTATGAGCTTGGAATCGTCTCTGTAGATATGCCCCAAAAGAAACCAGAAGTCCTAAGAGAAGAACAATTGGCTGACCCAGAAATCAAAAAGATTATCGTAGCCTTCGAGGAAGACAAACCTGAAGACGTAAGCAGATGGACAGCCCGAGGATATCTTTTATGTCAAGGAGTCTTATATAGATATACTACGGACGACGACACTGAAGATGCACAATTGATAGTACCTAAAGAAAGCAGGCAAGAAATTCTACAGAAGTTACATGACGAACCGACCGCCGGACATTACGGAGCCGACCATACGTTATTTAAAATTACTCGGCACTTTTACTGGCCCTGAATCCGAAATGACGTCAGAGAATATATACGAAATTGCACCCAATGCCAGCGATACAAAGCTTCAAACCAGAAACCAGCCGGACTATTGCAAACTCCCGTTATGCAACGACGTTTCGAGTCCATCGCTATCGATCTGTTTGGGCCGCTACCACCAAGACCTAACAAAGAAACCTGGATCTTAATTATTAAAGACTGCGCTTCCAGATGGGTAGAAATACTACCACTTCAGCATGCAACTGCAGACCCTTGCGCTTCTGTACTCTTACATGAAGTTATCCTTCGTTATGGAGTACCCAGAAGAATTATCAGCGACAACGGTCCGCAGTTCATCAGTAATGTTATGCAGAAAGTCTGTTATTGTTTAAGAATAGAACAATGCCTAACGCCAGTCTATCATCCCTCAGCAAACATGGTAGAGCGTAAAAACAGAGATTTAAAAACCCAACTATCTCTTTATTTGGGAAATGATCATACCGAGTGGCCTAGTAAACTGCCATCCATTAGGTTTGCTATGAATTCCACCAAGTCGGCAACCACCGGCTATACGGCCGCTTTCCTAACGTTTGGACGAGAGTTACGCAGTCCAGTAGAAATTGAGTATGATCTAAGGGCAATCATCCAAAATGAAAACTTCGTTCCAGAGATCACGCCGGAACTACGTAACATGGCTACAGTTTTATGGCAAGCCAAGGAGAATCAAGAGAAGATACAAGATCGTAGGAAAACTCAGCAAGATCAGCTTCGCCGTCCCGGTCCGACATATCATCCTGGCGACAGGGTGCTCGTTTCCACACACACCCTAAGCAGTGGAAAGCAAAACCTGACAAGTAAATTTGTACCAAAAAGAGATGGTCCGTATATGGTATCAAGGATCATTGGACCATGTAGCTATGAAGTAGCTGCCATTTTGAAACCCACCGAGTCATTGGGTATCTACCACACATCGGCGTTAACACCATATATTGGACCAAACAATGCCATTCCTGAACCCATAAGGCCCTTACGACAACGAGGACGAAGAAAACTCCAACGTCGCACAGTGGGGCGAAACCCCAAAAAGCTGGCCAAAAATCAAAAAACAAAGTTACTATCTAGGGATTTTTAAGTTATTAGTTCTATAAATTAGTATTTTGTCCATCGAACGCCCATGACAGATTTGGTTTATGACGTGTATTTAGGATTAGGGCTCATTTGAAAAGTGACCTTCGAGCGGTGCGCAGGCAATCCGAACGTTAACCAATTTTTATACGTGTTTAACTTTAGTGTATGTTATAACGTGGTCTCAACGGAATTTGTTGCCGTAAAATGGATTCAGCTCCTGAATGTAAGTAGAATAATAGTGTCCTAAGCAGAAATTGAATAAATAATTGGTTAATACCATATTTAACAATCTTTGTTGCCGCAAATTAACAAAAAAAAAATTTTTAAGACAATCATTCACGCAAAAAAAAGTTGTTTGTTCTGTCGTGTTCCATCAAATGCTTTTGTGTCCCTTGAAGATAATGTCCTTACGAACATATTGAGCAAAAAACCAGCTGCTACTAACTGCTATTCTTTTAACGAAACATTTTTTTGTATTAACAAAGCCAACTTAAAAAAGTAGCCGGTAAATTGTACAAAGTATTTATGAGTTTAATGTTATACAAGAACTGCTTTTTTTTATCCTTTTGAATATAATTATTGTATCGCATTAAATACGATTATAATAAACAACGAATAATTTTGCTCTAACTGAATAATTCCAAATCATTACATTCAAGAATCACTACAATGAGTTAGTTGAATTGCGACACTATTGCCTAATGTTGCGCAATATGTTTAAAAACTGTGCATTATTCATCCTAACAATCACATGTGTTAGAATGATAACTAGATGTGTTTATTTAAAATATTTGATTCTTTGTAACAAATATATATTATTTTACTGAAGTAAATACATATTTTTATTTAAATTAATATTTTATCAAATTTGAAACAACACAAATTTTTGTTTTTATATAGACAAAATAGAAAATATGTTTGTCTCAAAAATACATGTTAAACAAAGAGCACTTTTTGATACTAATTCGTGCACGTTATTGATAAAAAAAAAATTATGTGTACTAAACTTACATTGCCATAAACACATAGTGCTAACACTGAAATTTGTATTTGATTTTACTACGTAATTTTTCACAGTGTATTATAATAATATGTTTTCTAATTATAATGTTATGACATAATTAGAAGTATTTAGATTATCAATAACCATGCATAAAAACAAATATTTACAAGTGACGTTATACTTGTAAACATTATTTAATGTTTGTTTACAAGTATGACGTCACATGTCTGATAATCGGTCTGTAATTCGAGATAGTTTTTATGCATGGTTGTTGATAATCTAATTACTTCTGATTATGTCATAAAATTATAATTGGAATACAATAATTAATAAATAATAATTATTATTGTAATAGTGAATTTTATGAGTCTTTATTTCTATTCATGATATCTATTCTATTTGAATACAAGTTATAATTAAAAATAAATAATGTTAATGTAATTATTATATGTTATTAATTATATATAAAGTATTGTAAAAAATTGTAAAGAGTTATAAAATACATTACAACATAAAATATTAAACAAAATATAAAATAAATTGTAAAACATTGTATAGTTTTTCATAATTCATTACATTACACTATTAGAAAGATTTGGTTGTAAATTAATATTGAATGTTTTAGAAATTGATACTTTGACAACCTTCGAAGTATCGAGAAAAGACCTTTTTCTCCTTTTGAAAGGAAAGCTAAGCGAACAAGCATCCAACAGTTTTGCTTCGATTGAAGACTACGTGTCCACAAAAACGGGACATCCGTTCGCATTATGGGACAACGATAAACCGTGGATCCGCAAATTAATGCACGATTTGAGATTAAAGTGGCAGAAAGTTGCAAGGAGAGAGGATTTATTCCTCGAGAAATATAAGGAATGGCTTTCCACTTGCGTTTCGTTTAAAATACAAAGTGCACAAACACCAGCGCCGAAAGGTAGAATATTTATTCATATTATATATATATATATATATATATATATATATATATATATATATATATACGTAATCATATTACGAACGTATAAAATAATTATTATGTAATTACAGGCCGTCCATCATTGGATTTCTTAAAACTCAGCGAAAGAGCGAAACGCAGGAGGACCGAAAATATCCGTGGAGAGACCAGTGTGGAGGAGCTGGCATTTGCTACTCAAATGAGTCTTCGAGCTTCCGGAAATGTCGAAGCCGCAAAAGTGGTCAAGGAGGTTGGTTTGGGCGGTCCATCAACAGCTCAGAGCTACAGGCGATCGCTATCGCCGGAATTCGTCCCAGAGAACCGGATGTCAGCTGATGCCGCCCTTTCTGTGTTGATCGAACAAAAATTGTCGAAAGGGCAGTACCAAGGACTACGAAATGCAAGCCAGCAACACAATTGCAAATTGTTCCCTCCATACAAAGCCGTAGCAAGTGCAAAACTGAATTGCTATCCAGCTAAGCAAGATATTTCGGTTACAGAAACCTGTGCGGAAGTGAAACTTCAATCTCTGCTGGACCACACAGTAGGACGAATTTTGCTTAGCCAAAAAGAAGTTGTTAAGAACTTAACTTCAGACAACGTTAAAAACTTAAATCTGATTGCAAAGTGGGGTTGCGATGGCAGTTCTGGCCAGAGCAATTACAAACAAACATTTTCAGATAGCAACCAATCAGATTCGAGTATTTTTTTCACGTCCCTCGTCCCTTTACAAGTGGTGTCTTCCGAAAAGCATATCATATGGAAAAATCCGCGACCTTCCTCTCCTCGATACTGCAGGCCTATCCGCATCCAGTTTTTGCATGAAAACGTTGAGAACACCTTGAAGGAAATCACAGATATTCGAGAACAACAAAAAAATCTTATCCCGTACGAAACCGTCATTGATGGAAAAGCCATATCAGTGTCTTACGACCTCGCACTGATCATGATTGACGGAAAAGTATGCAATGCAATTACGAAAACTTCTTCCACTCAGCGTTGCAACATTTGCGAGGCAACATCCAAGCAATTCAACAACATTGACGAGATTGTGCAAAAAAAAGTCATAGAGGAAAATTTCCAGTATGGTATTTCATCTTTGCATGCGTGGATAAGATTTTTTGAATGCTGCTTACACGTCGCGTACAGGCTTGATATAAAGAAATGGCTGTCCCGGACAGCTGAGGAAAAGGCCTCAGTAGAAAATCGAAAAAAAAACATCCAACAAGGTTTTCGAAAGCGTCTAGGACTAATTGTCGACGAACCCAAATACGGCTATGGTAGCTCGAATGACGGGAACACGGCTCGGCGGTTCTTTGAACATTATGACATCTCCTCGTTAATTACTGGTGTTGACGAGGATTTGATCAAACGGTTTTACATTATATTGCAAACGATTTCCTCAGGTCACGATGTGAATATTCAGCGTTTTCAAGAATTCACTTTGGCTACAGCTACAAAGTTTGTGGATCAGTAGTCCATGGTTTTATATGCCTACATCCTTCCACAAACTTCTTATACATGGCGCGGACATCATTTCTTCTGCGTTATTGCCAATAGGGCAGATGTCGGAAGACGCACAAGAATCGTGCAACAAATACATTAAAAGATTTCGGGAAGATTTTTCGCGAAAATGTAGCCGAGAGAAAACCATGGAGGATGTGTTTTTGCGACTGTTGGTTTCATCAGATCCATTCATTACCGGTCTCAGAAAATTACCCCAGAAAAAGTTAAGATCTCTAAACCCGGAAACTTTAGAGCTTTTGATTGCGCCGGCAATCGCACCCTCTTCTAGTGTAGTGGCACTCGATTATGAATCTTCGCTAAACTCATCGACAACAGATTACGACGAATCGTCGGATAGCGATTAGAATAGTTTGCGCATCTAAAATTGTTATTGTAAAAACTTATATTAAAAAAATTATATTAAAAAAATTTATATTAAAAAAATTATTTTATAATATAAGTCTGTTCAGCATTATGAATCTACAATTATTCCAAACACCTGATCTGTGATCACCATATTTAAAAAAACTTTATCAATCTAATATGGTCCGCCATATTAAATCCGCCATTTTGTTTTTTGGAAGTTTAACACTTGATTTGTAATGGCGATGCCCACAAACTCTCATATACTGATTTTTATCTTAAAAAAGCATTTCTTTGAAGTTTTGATCCGCCATATTGGATCCGCCATTTTGTTTTCTGGAATTTTAACACTTGATTTGTAATGGTCATGCTCAAAAACCCCCATATACTGATTTTCATCTAAAAAAACCACATTTTTTGAGTTTTGGTCCACCATATTGGATCCGCCATTTTGTTTTTTGAAATTTTAACATTTGATTTGTAATGGCGATGCCCACAAACTCTCATATACTGATTTTTATCTTAAAAAAGCACTTCTTTGAAGTTTTGATCCGCCATATTGGATCCGCCATTTTGTTTTCTGAAATTTTAACACTTGATTTGTAATGGTCATGCTTAAAAACCCCCATATACTGATTTTTATCTAAAAAAAACCACATTTTTTGAGTTTTGGTCCACCATATTGGATCCGCCATTTTGTTTTTTGAAATTTTAACACTTGATTTGTAATCCCCAAGTTCAATAACCCCGATATACGTAATTTCAGACAAATTACGCAACGACTTCATATTATGGCCAGCTTTTTGGGGTTTCGCCCCACTGTGCGTCGATCAACACGGGTAAAGCTGATAACGCGGTACCTGAACATCCACGCCGGAGAGGACGGCCGCAGAAACAGAACCCTTGACGAGGACGAATTTCCGGGTTCTGAGGGGGAGAATTGTAACAAGCAGATCCCTAGTTATGTCGCTCTCCGCACTACGCTATTCGTTAGAGCCACCGTCGCCACCACCACCTTTCAGCTATGCTAGGTAACGGCGCCCGTTGCACCCCAAAAACTACCCACGCTACGCATCATACTCCCCACTCTACAGGCTTACCCCCCCCCCCACCCAGCCTTAGCCAGGATACATAAGCCACGCACAGCCCTTAAGAAAATCAGTTATCTCACAGATAGCTCACTATCTTGGTTTGCATCCGAGGGGTCTTACCAAGCCTAGTGCCTTATTTTGTGAGACGGTAGAGTCTATCCTGCATCCGAGGGGTCAGATAGTCTCCAGCCGACCTATACGCGATTTTAGTTATACGAATCCGCTAAATGAACTCTGTTGTACGAATAATAAAATTCTATGTGTATTCTAGTTGTGACATATCGTTATACATGTACTTTTGTTTATACCAATAAAAACTTTAAAATAATAACCAACCGTTGTTATAAAACTAATTTACCTGTCTTTACATTTTCTTTTACCTTTTTTTCTTCAATCATGCCTAGTAGCTGTTGTGTTCCTGGGTGTGATATGAAGATATCTTCTTTCCATTGTTTTCCAATTTTGGAGGAAGAAGTATACAATGTTTGGCTACAGCGAGTGGCAAATCCGAAACTTTTGAATATGGATCCAAAAACAGTTTCAAAAAGTTATCGTGTTTGTAGTGGACATTTTAGCGAACATTGCAAAAACACCGGTAGATAGCCACAGTATCAATTACATAGCTGGTTATATTTTAAAAAAACTATTTAATAAATTTAAAAACAAAACCTGCGAAAATTGTCACCGTGATTTATTATCAAATGAAGCGGTTAATTTATTTTTACATCTGCGACAATACGAAAACAAAAAATTAATTAATTGTTCTGAAAAAATTATAATTATTTGTAACGACATACAAGTGCATTTCAACAAAAATATTGCGAATATTTGCTTTGAAAAAAATATAAGTAATTATATTAAAAATAATATTAATTATACGCTAGTTGAATTTACTTGTGATAAACATAAAGTGAAAGATTATTGTATTAACTATTTTATAGAATTCAATTTATTTATATACTTATGTAAAAAATGTAAACAAAATTTTAACTGGTAAGTTAAAAAATTGCAATAATGATAAACTTAAGATATTAGCTTTAAGTATTTGTAAAAAAAGAAAAAATAAAAAATAAAGGATTTCACTAATTATGAAATCAGTAACATTATAGATATAATACAAAAATACATTCATATCATCGAAAATAAAAAAAAACCGATGCAGTGAACGTAAGACAAAAAAATAATATAACTGAATTTTTCGTCTTTCCGATTGTGTACTAAGCATTTTAATAAATTCTCGTCTCAGTGCAGCTAATTCTCGTGTCACCTGTGATATTATTCTGCTTATTGTTGGTTTTTACATGATCAGCCAAAACTTGCTGAAAAGATCCTATTGAATAATAACTGAAAGTTATCAAAATTTTATTTAAAACAGAAACTGGTTTATTTCTTTCCGTAAATGTTTCCAAATTATTTCCAATAATATCAGCTATTTCCAAAACTGTTGTTTTATCTAACCTGTATCTTTTTTAAAATTTTAAATCGTTGTATAAGTCAAACAAGTTTGTTCGGTCTTTTAGAACCTTTGGTTTTGGCATAGCAAGAACTACGTTTTCAATAAAATTATTATCCGAGTCAGAAGTCGCAGATTCCGATTCCGTGGGTGTTGCAGAAAATGATGATACAGAATTTGATTCGGAAGTTGATGACATATTAATATGAATAAGTTTGACTAAAAAACAATATGATTTTATTTTATTATATGATTTCATATAACTACTGCATATAAATCACCATCAAAATTATTTTGTTTGCACTGAATTGTACTGTCAAATATAACGCAAATATCATTTAAACGGCGCGTTAAGAATATAACGCGCCAATTTTGGCTCGTTAAATTTAACGCGACATTTTGTGCTTTTTAACGTAACGTACTTTTATAAATAAGAAAATACAATTTAACAGACCGTTTAGTAAAAAACGGAGCGTTATACGTTTTACGAAGTTTTATGAATACGGCCATAAGTGACAAAAAATATATGATGAACGAACTTGACAAAATGAAAACCAAATATTACACTTTCACAGATAACGACAAAAAAACACACGCGTTTTTATTAAAAGGGCTCAACAATGACACCGACGAACAAGAAATTAAAAATACACTAATCAATGAATTTAATGCTCGGTTTCATAAACGATTTAACACTCTGTTAAAATTTAACACTTTGTTAAAACCGGTTTTAAATACGTTTTTAACATTGGTATTTTTTAATATGTTAAAATTTAACATTCCTTTATGAAACCCAGCATTAGTGTTTAACTTGTATAAAATGAAAGGGACTGTCAATACAAAATTTCTCCTAATAACCTCATCCGATATAACTTTAACATAGTTGATGACGCAATAATTTATAAATTTTACGAAATATTGTGTAACTATTTTAACAATTATTTTAGAGTATGTTTATTCATGTATGTTTCATGTCTATTCATGTATGTTTTTTCAGAATTAGCCGGAATTGCGGCTACTATAATAATATAATTAAAAATTTAATAATTACTTAAAATTTATTGCAAATATATCAATGTGTATGTGTGTAGGAATATTTTAATATTTATGTATGTTTCATGTTATAGCTTGCCAATTTTCTTATGGCGTGTCAAGGTCATATGCGCAATAGCATACGTAAGAGTGGGGATATATCAAGGATGTAAACATCAGTATTTCTTTAACCGTGACTACTTTCGTTTGGTGTTTTCGGCGTTGAAAGTACAATCTGCGGCAAAAATTAAATATGGAATTTAAAAGTAAATTAATACATCGTGCTATCTCCAGTCAAAGTCGTGAGATTGTTGCAAATGTTTTAGACTTTGTAACACGTGAAAGTGAACAAGGAGAATTAATTATTCCAATTTCAAGAATTCTTGAACGAGTATCGGCATTAACTGGCATTTCAGAAAGGACAGTACAAAGAATAAAAGTAGAAAAATGCAAAATATCTTCTGGTAAGTTTTTTTTTAAGATTTATTTAGGGTTAACAGGATTTAAATCATTGATTTAAATCGTGATTTAAATCAATCGAAAAACACAAGAAAATCATGATTTAAATAAAATACTTTTTTTTCATTTAAAATTTCATAACAAAGTCCGTAATGGCTTTTAATAATAAAATAATGATAATAATAGAATCCGTAATGGCTATCAAACAGATTACAAAAATAAACTACATAACCGGTAAGTTTAGATCATATATTGAGATTAAATTGTTTAAAATATGTACATTTGTCTATTTTTTTACTATCTGACATATAACTTTTAACATTTAAATAATATATTTATATTGATTGTTTGTTAGCCACATTATAAGATTATAAGATAAGCTTTGTTTTAAATGTAATTTAAATTAAAAAAAATCGATTTTTTTTTAATCAAGATTTTTTATTAACCCTGGGTTTATTTTTAATGTCTATATTAATTTCTGTAATATTTTGGTTTAGGTGAATGTTCAAAGTATATTTCACCAAGAAAACATATTAAAAAATCAAGAAATAAAATAGAACTTGATGAATTTAATAAAGAAAACCATTTATAAAAAATTTAAAGAAGACACTGGTTACGCAGGCTGTCGAGAAAGTCTTCGAAAGAATATGAAGTCCATTGGTTTTAGATGGCGAATGTATAAAACAAACCGAAAAATACTTATGGAACGAAGTGACATACAGAAAGCTAGGGTAGATTTTCTTAGAGCCATAAAGGGTTATCGTAATTTACATGGCAGTTACACTTCTGAGAAGGCCTGGAGTAACGATTCGGAAAAAGGATTAAGAAAACCATTAGGAAAAGGCGATCGACTAATTATAGTACATGCAGGCGGCGATAATGGATTTATACCGAATGCCCAATTAATATTCAAGTCAAAATCGAAATCTGGCGATTACCATGACGATATGAACTTCGAAAATTTTTCTAAGTGGTTACAAGAAAAATTAATTCCTAATTTGCCACCAAGAAGTATTATTGTAATAGATAATGCGCCATACCACAATGTACAGGTAAATAAACCTCCTACCAGGAATTCTACAAAAGCAACCATGAAAGATTGGTTGCAATCAAAAAGTGTATTTGTTGATGACACAATGTTAAAGATTGATTTGTGGAATTTAGTGTGCCAGTATAAACCAAGGTTTAGAACTTATGCAATTGACGAAATTTTATTACGGCACAATCACAATGTTTTACGCCTTCCGCCATATCATCCGGATCTAAATCCAATTGAATTGGTTTGGGCGGCATATGTAGCAAAAAAATGTATCATTTAAATTACAAGATGCTGAAAAATTATGCCACGAATTTTTCAACAATTTTAGAATGGAAGAATGGAAAACTCGTTGCGAACACGCAAAGAAGTGTAACGATGAATATTTAGTAAGAGAAGGTAATATGGACAACGTAATAGACGAATTCATTATTAATATAGGAGACTCCGATTCCAGCGATAAAACTGATGATTCAGAAGATTCAGATTTTAATGATGACAGTGATGATAATGATGACATTGTACCATTATAATTTTCAAATATATATATATATATATATATATATATATATATATATATATATATGATCGATTAATAATAAACCACTTTCTATTTATTATAAACAGAGAAAAATATTTATATTAAAATTATTATCATTAATTTAGTATTAACATTAAAAAATTATTTAAATTAAAATTATTAAAAATATTAGACATAAATTCCGTAACGAAAATGATATAAATAATTTTTTAGTTTTATTTAAATTTAATATTTGTCAATAAGCATATATATATATATATATATATATATATATATATATATATATATATATATATATATATATATATCGTCACCTTAGTACTACAACTAGGTAACTTACAATTTAACGATTACGAGTTATCTAGTCGGAAGTACTATACTTGAAATGGTCTACCGTATGCTACAACTAGATAACTCTAGTTCCTTCCATTGCAACGTAGGTGGTTAATACATCAACTAGATATCTGTTTCAATAAAGTGGCGTTGAGTGCTACAACTATGCAACTTGAGTTACCTAGTTGTACACTTGAAAATCCTTTAGAAGGGAAGTTATCTACTTGTGCGTCTTCTTATTCATGATAAACACGTGAGAACTAAAAATTGTGTTTTACGAGTTGTGTGTTTTCCGTAATAATTATGAGTTCCAGAGGGAAAAAAATTGTTGAAGCGGCTCTTCAGAATTTAGAATTTCAAACAAGTAAATATTAAAACAATTATTCTGCATGCTTTTTAACACAAATACATATTTTACAACTTGAAAATTGAGAGGTTATGTTTCAAAATCTTTGATAATAATTTTCTGTTCTGATTTGTCTATGTTAAAAAAAAAAATGAGAAATGTGTTTTTAATCGTCAATCACACGTAATTAAAGTACTAACAGCCGGTTTTATAAAACAAATTAACATCGAATTAACCTAACCACAAATTAAGCAAAACAAAAAGGCATTTGATTTTGTTTTACTAATGCATTTATATCTATAAACACCATCAATCTGATGAGCTTTTGTTTTACTTAATTCGTAATTAGCTAATTCGATATTAAGTCTGTTTTATAAGACCTGCTGTATGTCATAAAAATTAATTACAGATTTTACTCGGGTTCTAAGAGAACGACCACCTGAAATTGACCCAGTGCCTTCTACGTCAAATGCGAATATTATTACTGACAATTATTCCGATCCAGAATCAGAAATTGAGGCTTTTTCACCCGACGTGTCTGAATATGAACCATCACCAGCTGATTCAGATGCGGACTCCGCAGAACAGGCGACTTTAGAGTATGTAATGGAAAATGAAGTTGTTAACTCCGGGCCTTTATACGAAGAACGGGAACTGGAAGGTATGCAAGAAATGCCTTCACGCACTGCTAATCCTAGGAAACGATTAAGGCGTCCCGAAACGTGGAAAAGAAATGTTTTGAAGAAGAGACGACAATGTGGAGAAAGCTATGTTTCGACTAGAGGAAAACATGTACCTGGTGCTGCCATGAAAGATCCATGCGGATTCAAATGCAGGAAGAAGTGTAATCAGAAATTTTCAGTAGAAGAAAGATTGGAGATTTTTCGAAGATATTATAATTTAGAGACATATGAGAGGAAACGCGATTTTATTCATTGTAACACAGATAAAATTGTAAAAAAAAGCACCACATCAACAGACTCGAGAAGAAATTTCACTGTGGTGTTTTATTTACCACTAAACAACGAAAGAATCCAAGTATGTAAGACCATGTTCCTAAGTACAGTTGGAATTCGCAAAGGTGTTGTAGATATTGCTATGACAAAGCGAACAACAGAAAATACCAGTGAAGGAGACAAAAGAGGCCGGCATGTAAAGAAAATTACTTCTTCTGAATCCTTGAATGGCATAAGAAAACACATTGACAGTTTTGCCGTTGTTGATTCCCATTATTGTCGCTCAGGAACAAAAAGAAAATACTTGGATCCGTCTCTCAACATCACAATGATGCATTCTATGTACAAATTGGTATGCAAAGAAAATAAGTGTGAAGCCTCTAGTCTAGCCACATATAGAAAAGTTTTCACGGAGGAATACAATCTAGGGTTTCATCGTCCAAAAAAAGACCAATGTCGCATATGCATGGCGTACAATAGTCCCGGAAATGATAAGGATGCAAGTAAAGCAGAATATGACTGCCATCTTTTGGCAAAAGACAGGGCCAGAACTGAAAAAGCAAAGGATAGAGAGCAAGCAAAACATTCAAATGGGGCATTTTTGAGTTGTAATTTTGATCTCCAGCAAGTTCTCTTGTCCCCCACTGACCCTACAAACAATGCTTTGTTTTATAAGCAGCGATTTAAATCGTTTAATTTTACGATTTACGACGTTAACACCAAACGAGGAGACTGTTTCATGTGGAGTGAAGTACAAGGAAAACGAGGCAGCTGTGAGATAGCAAGCTGCCTTTATCAATATTTTAAATCACTTTCTGCATCAGTGAATCACATTTCCTGCTTCAGTGACAGATGCGGTGGACAGAATCTAAACAAATTTGTTGCTGCAATGTGCCTCACTGCTGTTCAAGAACTACCCAACATAGAAACCATTGATCTTAAATTTCTAATTGTGGGCCATAGCGAAATGGAATGCGATTCTATGCATTCGGCCATAACGACAGAACAGAAAAGAGTAGGTAAGGTGAACTGGCCTGCTGATTGGCGAACCATTGCCCGAAGTGCCAGAAGGAAAGGTGACAAACCATACAATGTTCATGAAGTTACCCATGAAAACATAATAGATTGGAAATCTCATCTAGAGCAGCATATGGTTATCAGAAAAGAGGATGAAAATCATAAACAAGTTGCCTGGCAAAAAATAAGCTGGTTAAATTTCACAAAAAGCAGACCACTTATCATACGTTTCAAAGAAAATTTTGACGAAGAATTTAGGATTCTTGATTGTAACAAGAGAACACGGGCCAGTGATAAGAAGGTACTATTATCAGAGACACTAAAACCTCTATACAAGTCTCTAATTCCCATTACAAGCGAAAAATACAACAATTTGAATTCTTTATTTACGTTATCCCCTCCAGCACTGGGACTAGAATACCGCCCATTTTACGAAAACCTGCCACATCAGGGAGACACCAAAAAAAGTGGAACTAAACAGCAGAGATTGTCGGAAAGGGACACACATTCTGACAACGAATAAAGTGTTTCTTTTTTTTATTATTATTTTTCAACTTATTATAAATAATTTTTTTAGTATAGCTTGTTTCAATAAAATCTCTTTTAATTGCTTTTTCTCTGTTTATTGTGAAGTATAAATGTGGATAACTTTTTTTAAATCTATTTTAAAGTCAGTGTAACAAATAGATATCTCATTTTTTTCAAAAATTTGGCAATATAAAAAAATTTTGTATATACAATTCAAAATATATGCCATTTCTCATTCAGTCAGCGACCACACACAAGAATATAATAAAAGGGCTATTATCTGTGGCATGGTGCTTTTTATGCATATTTTCAAGCCGGGTTTCCCAAAAATGTGTTTTTTCAACTTACCTAGTTGTAGTACTAAGGTGACGATATATATATATATATATATATATATATATATATATATATATATATATATATATATATATATATAGCGACCAACGTGTTCATTCTCGTCGGCTACATTTGCAGCATGGAAAACCCCTGACGTCACACAAGAACCCTGACGTCAAAACCAAATTCCCGACTACCCTTTCCACGCTTGGAAAAAGGCGACGAGCGAAGGGGATGAAACATCACCCACCAGTCCATCTCAAATCGTCGACCCGGAACGTCTTAAACGAATACACTCTGTCGTATATTCATATCGCATTGCTTTCTCATATTTGTTACTTTTATGTATATTTGTGTGTGTAATAATATATAGTTATTCGATCCACATTGACGTTATTCGTTTACAACCCGCAAAATCCCACATTGGTGACCCCCGACACTGCAACGAAACAAACATAAAAACGAAAACGACGACGTGTAAGAGTTTTGCGGTGTTGTGTGCGCAGTAAATTCACGAACAATGCCAGTCGAAACCATCAACCGCGTTCAAATGCGAATTCCGCCATTCTGGCCGCAAGACCCAGAATTATGGTTCGCGCAAATTGAAAACCAGTTTGCTGTAGCCGGAATCTCCGCGGATGCGACCAAATACAACTACGTCGCCGCCAACCTGGACGCGAAATACGCCACAGAAGTACGTGACATATTAGTGAGACCCCCTCCAACCGACAGGTACGAAAAGCTTAAATCCGAACTTATCAGTAGGCTCAGCCCGACGCAAGCACAGAAAACTCGACGTTTGTGCGAGTACGAGGAACTTGGCGACAGAAGACCATCGCAGTACCTGCGCCACATGCAAAGTCTGGCCGACCCCGCTATACCCGATTCAGTGCTTCGGTCTATGTGGTTAGCCAGGTTATCCGCGCCGATGCAGGCGATACTGGCTATTCAAGTCATCCGCGCCGCCTATTTATCACCGATCCGACAACGATGATACGATACCTGGTCGACACGGGTGCCGACCTATGCGTGTACCCGCGCTCATTAATACGCGGGAAACGGCCGCGCACCAAATACAAGCTCTACGCGGCAAACAGCACGCCGATAATAACGTATGTCACCGTCGCGCTGACCCTAAACCTCAACCTGGGTCGTAAATTTTCGTGGAAGTTTGTCATCGCAGATGTGACACAACCAACGATCGGCGCCGATTTCTTGGCGCACTATGGACTCCTGGTGGACATACGACACCGACGTCTTGTCGACGGCACCACGAATGCTTCCGTCACCGGCCGAGCGGCCTACGGACCACACTCACAGGTAAGTGCCGTAAACGGCGACACTCAGTTTCATGTACTACTACGCCAGTACCCGGAAATCACGCGTCCCAAAGGCGCCCCGACGGTGGTTCAGCATACGACAGTCCACCACATTAGAACGACGCCAGGGCCACCCGTTTTCAGCAAGCCACGACGCCTGGCAACCGACAAACTGCGCATCGCGCGCAACGAATTCGACAGCATGTTGCAGTTAGAGACAGCGCGCCCATCGGAAAGCTGTTGGTCCGCTCCGCTTCACCTGGTACCTAAGAAAGACGGCGAATGGCGTCCATGAGGCGACTATAGAGCACTAAACAACCGGACCATACCCGACCGATACCCGGTGCCACACGTTCAAGACTTCGCGCAGTCACTCAGCGGAAAGCGCGTATTTTCGACCATAGATCTGGTGCGCGCATATAACCAGATTCCAGTAACCGAAAACGACATTCACAAAACAGCCATTACCACACCATTCGGAGTACGAGTTCCCGTACATGTCGTTTGGTCTACGCAACGCAGAGCAGACGTTCCAGCGCTTTATCGACGAGATTTTACGCGGCCTCGACTTCTGCTATGCGTATATTGACGACATACTGGTCGCATCTACGTCCGAAGAGGAACACTTCTGCCATCTAGAAACCCTTTTCCAACGACTACGCTCCAACGGGTTAGTCGTAAACCCGTCGAAATGTGTCTTCGGTACACCGGAAGTCACATTCCTAGGATACCGCGTCGACAGCAAGGGAACGGGCCCCCTGCCCGAGAAGGTGTCCGCCATACGAGATTTTTCGCCTCCACAAACTGCCAAACAACTGCGACAATTTCTCGGCATGATTAATTATTACCGCCGGTTCATGCCGAAAGCCGCCGAAATCCAGGCGCCACTCAACGATCTGTTAGGCAACAACGCTAAGGGAAAAACGCCCATCAACTGGACGCCTAAAGCAACGCGCGCTTTCGACGAGTGCAAAGCCAATCTTGCCGCAGCCGCACTCCTCGCGCATCCGCACCAAAACGCGCCGCTTGCAATTATCAGTGACGCGTCCGATTTTGCCGTCGGCGCCGCCGTACAGCAGAGAATCGGCTCCCAATGGCAGCCACTTGCGTTCTTCTCGAAGAAGCTGTCACCCGCCGAACGCAAATATGGCGCATACGATCGCAAGCTGCTAGCCATTTACCTTGCGGTTAGACACTTTCGGCACCTGGTGGAGGGTCGGAACTTCACCATCTACACCGACCACAAACCGCTGGTTTTCGCCTTCCGACAGAAGCTAGAGAAGTGTTCCCCGCGGCAGTACCGATATTTAGACTTTATCGGCCAATTCACCACCGACATACGTCACTTAGCAGGCAAGGACAACGTCGTGGCAGACTATAAGTTCAGAGTTAAGATAAATAGTACACTCTCACAAACAAAAACAGTTAATGCTGGAGTAGCTCAAGAAACAGTTCTAGGCCCTTGTCTATTTAGTATGTTAATTTCTTCTTATACAGGAGTATAGGGCACGTTTTTTTTTTTATTATTAAATAAAACTACTTTAATTTATTTCACATGCTACTAGTTTCGGTACAAAGCGTACCTTCTTCAGGCAATCTACATTTTATTTTGTAAAAAACATTGCAGTGTTAACATTATACAAAAATCATACATTAATAATAAAATTGAATGAAAATAAAACTTACGTAAAATGTATATTAACCCGGCGTTACCGATGTGGGGTGTGACAAACCCTAGTATTTTTAAATGGCTAAAAAAACGCATCAACTGTAATCTTACGCTCATGCGCGTTTCAGTAGCTTCCTAAATTTGTCCCTACCACCGAATACAGGATATAATTTAGTACTAGCCAGGGGGGCGACAATAGAATACCATAACGAATATCAAATTTTGCTAGTACCATCTACCGATGTTAGAGACAAATTAATTAATCAATTTTTCAATGTTTGTTCAATAGATGTCGCCACTTATATTAGCATATCTTATATAAGCAACAAGTGTCATTGTATTATCACCATTTTTATTTACGCTCTTGTAGTGATAAATTCTTGGTTTAAATCGTTTGTTATATTTGTGTTTGTGTTTTGCATCCAGTCGAGCTATTTTAATTCATTTTGATGAATTGAAACACGTATTGTGTTATAATTTTTACTTTTTTATTATTATCCAAAAAATATGGTAAGTTTTACAGCAACACATATGTATAATTTTAAATTGTATTTTGTCTGTATATTAATTATTTTGAGTTGTTTCAGACTACGTGCATTCATTTTGAATGTGACGGTTCAGAAAGTACAATCTTTCATTGTCTTCCGAGAAATGATGAGTTGCGGAAGCAATGGCTTCATGCCATTAAACGAGAAGACTTGATTAATAAGCCATATAGTGAAGTGTGTTGGTATGCTGTTTGTGGTGCTCATTTTTCCACTTGGCAATATAAAAATGCCGAATCCAAGAAATTGAATATCAATTCAATTCCAAATGCCAAACAAGGTTTGTGTTTTAAATTTATTAAAGGTTTTTGATTTGTATCTTATACAAATTAATAATTAAATAAATATTTTCATAAATTCTCCAGTAACAGCATTTTTATCTAATCCATGTAATGGTATATGCCTTTTATTTGTAAATTAATTCTTTTAATATACTTTTCGATTCACAACTATGTTACATAATCTATTGTAGTTATGTGTTTAAGTAATTTGTTTTTAATTAATTGTCACATATATAAAATTTTGTATGTTGATTCTATATAATTTTGGTTAGTAAAATTAGTCTCAGAGTTATTTAGTTTTTAGTTTTATTTCTATTAAGATACGATATAAAAAACATCTCCACTGAAATGTGATGATTCATTATTGAAGAAAAAGGTAAAATCATACAGTAAATGCAGTACAACTCAGGATAATTTAACCAGTGAAGACCTTGCGGTAATCCTTCCTAGAATTATGTCACCAGAAGGTACAGTATTTATTTCGATTTATGTTATTGTTAAAATTTCGAAAGATAATATAAGTAAATAAAATAATATATAATTTTGCGAATACGATTTTGGTTAAATTAAACAAAAGTTGTGCATATTTTCTTATTATTTTAATTAATTTTATTATATTTTTAACTAAATAAATATATAATTTAAATATTTCGACATTTTACATATTCTAAATATTTCATATTTAGTTTTATTTTTATTTTTATTTTTTTAGATTCATTGACATTGAAGGCATTGGGTGTCACTCGTATAACTTCATTATCTCCGAGAGAAAAAAAATTATACGTAGCACACAAGAAAACCAAACATTTGTTACATGTAATGAAAAAAAACCATCAGTGTAAAAAATCCAGCTCTAAGATATCAAAGAAAAGGGGAAGTTTGGAAGAATTTCATAAATTACCAAAGGCTTTACAAGTATTTGTCAATTGCCAATTAAAAAATTTTCAGTTAAAAAAAGTTCCGGAATATACTCTTGAAGAAAAGGCTTTTTTTTGTCCATTTATAGACACAGCCCTAGATGCTACAAATATTTACAATCTATTTTTCCATTTTTAGCTTCAATAAAAACATTAGAAGGGGCACAAAAAAATATTAAAATTGCACCGGGAATTAGTAAAAATTTATTTTCATATTTAAATAAAATAAGTCAATCAAAAAAAAATCTCGATAAATATTGCATTTTAATGTGGGATGAGATGTCACTTCGTCCTGATCTAAGTTGAAATAGGAGTAAAGATTATATTGTTCGTTTTGAAGATTTTGGAACAGAAAAGAGGTACGTCATTGCTGATCATGTTTTAATGTTTATGGTTCGTGGTTTGTGCAAAAAGTGGAAGCAACCTGTTGTCTACTATTTTGCACAGTTCGCCACGAAAACATATACAGTTAAAACATGCATCAAGCAAGTAATACAATTCATGAAATGACTCAATTTAGAGTTATTGCTTCTGTTTGCGACATGGGACCAAGTAACCGGCCTGCAGTTGAAAGTTTATCGCTTGATATGATAGTAATAAGTCCGGTGAATTTATATATAATGTCAATGGTCATGAAATTATTCAATTTTTTGATGTTCCACATTTATTAAAGTGTTTAACCCTAACCGTACTGACAAACATTCGATACACATTCGGACGGACGCAATACCTGTCACTTTTGCTAGAGCGCGCTTACCGGCCAGACGTGTTGTTTGTTTAGTGAGTTTATTGATAGTGTTTTATGATTTGTGATTTGTTTTTTGGAATAAAAACTGAAATTTTGTGGCAATGCTGTGTACAAAACATGCTTCAAAGAGGCAAAAGAACTTGGCTGGAAATTTGCCTGCTGTTCAAGACGATGCCGGTGCCATTCACCCCGTGCCTATTGTGCGTTGCATTTCTCCTTCAATTTTTAAACCACTTGCAAATCCAATAGTTGCCACTCCACCTGTTGCAGGCCTCAGCAGCACCCCCATTGACAGTGCAATTCAGTTAAGGCCGCGAACGATTTTGAACAGGTAAATATGTATTAATTTGTATGTAAAAAAATATGTTGGTTTATTTGCTTGGTTCTATTTTAGTCGGATGCGTTGTAATTTCAAATTGGATGCATTGCCATGGGATAATCGGGGATACCTAAATGTTGAAACGAATGTTTGTTTATTTTTTTCAACCAGTTCAAACATTCGTGCTAATGCCATTTGTTTTATAGATTGACAGAAGCTGATATCGATTTGCTTTATGAAAATGACAATTCCTTCAATGATGAAACTGATGACGATGGTTTCAATGATGATACAGAATGGATTCCCAATAACAATGATGACTCCGATGGGGAGGAAGAACCTACCAAAATCGAGGTAGCCAAAGCGGAACCGGATGAAGAAGATTTTCGAAAAAAATTAAACGCTGATGCAGATTATTACACTGCATCGGACCAAACCCAGTGGTTCACAAGACCTGTTCGCAATGCTCGCAATGAATCAATAAATCGAATGAGTGTGGCTGGTGAATATACTCTAATACAGTTTTAATTCCAATTCCAATTGATCTTATTGAATTTTGATTTTTCTTTGAAGGTGGCGCCGATCGTGGATTGGTGAATGCGAATATGTCTCAGCAACAAATATTCGATTTGATATTGACGCCAGAAATCAAACAGCAAATCATCAGGCATACGAATAGAAAAGGCACGCAACTTACAGACTTACGCAACTTACAGACTTGTACAACACGAACAACCCATCTAATGTGTGAACGTGGAAGCAAGTAGAAATGCATGAATTGGATGCATTCATTGGAATCCTGTTGAGAATTGGTGCTCGGAAGGATAACGACCGAGATGTGAAGCAATTATGGGGAAAGCGTGGAGACACTTTATATCGAGCGGCTATGAGCAGAGACCGATTCCTGTAGATTCTGAAGGCTATCCGGTTTGACAATGCGCATACTCGGCTCCAACGATCAGCAACCGACAAAACAGCGCCGATATCTGAGCTATGGTTGATGCTGAAGGTATTATCCAAACGAATGCGGTACTGTTGATGAACAGCTGTTTCCATACCGCGGCAGAACAAAATGGAAAATATGTGGTATGAGAAGTTAATTGCAAAAGTGCAACAAAATCCTAGAAAGTATCCAAAGTGGAGAGTAGGAAATGAGAAACTATATAAGTACGTCAGTCATAAGGCGACAGGTCTTGGCGAAGAGTCAGAATTATGGAAGGAAGTTGTTCCAAAATATCACCGGAAAGAAATTCTTCAATCAGCTCATGATTTACCAACATCAGGTCACCCAGGTATATATAAAACTTACCATCGTGTACAAAAAAATATTTTTGGCCTAAAATGCATGCGGATATTGAATAATGAAACAAAGTTACAAGATGATTAATTTACCTTAGATGGCTGTATAATTTATAATCTGTTGTTGGATTTAAAATCCGGAAAATTTCCGTTCTCGAAATATACACAAATATTTCAAAATAACTGTGTTGATGGCACCAAATCCCAATATCTCGGATATATCTATCTTATAATATTTCAAACAATTTAAAGAAGATATCTAAATATTACCACCATCACTTCCAACAAACAAATTAAAAATGCCAATTTCTTTGTCTTTTTAACTTGATTGGAAATAAGTCCGTACTCGTCGAACGGTTGCGACTCGAACGTATTATTAAATTTAGCCTGATCGGTACCAGTTATCAATGCCTGTTTGAAGTGCAAGTAGTCTACTTACACTTTTTTCTACCAATTCAAGAGACTATAAATTTTGTTGTTACAAAGTGAAGATGATAGTGACAATATTCATGAAAGTGAACATGACACAAACTCGGAACAGGAAATAACTGTGGACGATGAAATAAATGTGGCCCACAATAACAATGAAATAATGAAAGCAGAACTTCAAAATGAAATACCGGAAAAAGAGGAAAATGAAATTACCGATACGATTTAGAGAAGCAAGGAAAATGTGTACCTAGGAAAAGATGGATCGAAATGGAAATCTCATTCATCGAATACACGAGTTCGAACAAGGGCCGAAAACATTGTTACTCATTTACCACTTGTGAAACAATAAGCAACAAATGCAAAAAGTGTATTGGATTGTTGGCAGCTGTTTTTTGACTCTCAAATAATTGATGACATGGTGAAATGGACTAAAATTAAAATTGAACAGAAATCAATTGCTTATCAAAACAAATGTTTAGTAAAACCAACTACGGTATCTGAAATTAAAGCCTTTATTGGGTTGCTTTATTTAGCAGGAATGTTCCATTCCAATCGCCAGAATTTGAGAGATTTGTGGCAATCAGATGGGACTGGAGTGGATGTTTTCCAGAGTAGAATGTCACTGAATCGTTTTCAGTTTTTGATGGTTTGGCTTCGCTTTGACAACAAAGAAAATCGTAAAGACAGACAAAAAAACTGACAAATTAGCTCCTGTACGTGCAATTCTTGAAAAATTCGTTGAAAACTGCAAAAATTCATACTCTCCATCACAGTACATGACTATTGACGAAAAACTTGAATCTTTTCGGGGCAGATGCTCATTCAAGCAATATATTCCAAGCAAGCCTTCTAAGTACGGGATCAAAATACAGGCCTTAGTTGATGCTCGTTCGTACTATGTTTTGAACTTAGAAGTATATGCAGGAAAGCAGCCGGAAGGACCCTACAGTGTCAGCAATTCCCCATCAGATATTGTTGGAAGGCTTATACAACCCATTTCTGGTACGAATCGAAACGTAACTTTTCATAACTGGTACACTAGTTACGAATTGATGATAAAATTGCTTAAGCAGCATAAATTGACATCTGTAGGAACATTAAAGAAAAATAAACGTTGCATTCCAAACAAGTTTGTATCTGTCAGAACCAGACAACCACAGACAAGTTTGTTCGGTTTCCAGAAAGACATCACGCTTTTATCATATGTGCCAAAAAAAAACGTACTCTTGCTGTCTACATTGCATCATGATAATGCAATTGATGAAGCAACTGGAGAGAAAAATTTACCGGAAATAATAAGTTTTATAACTTTACTAAAAGTGGAGTCGACGTATCAGCATCGTACAATGTGTCGAGGAATTCAAGAAGATGGCCCCTTACGGTGGTGTTTTCTCTGTTTAACACCGCTGCTATTAATTCTCTGGTAATATATAGAGTAAACAATCAAGATTACAAACTTCCCAGAAGGATGTTTATCAAGAAGTTGGGTCTTGAGCTAATACGGGACTATTTAATCGAAAGAAAAAATAATCCGAGGGTTCACAGGAAAATTCGCAGCAAAATAAATAAATTTGTAAATGAAGATCCTGCAGGCCCACCTGCCAAAGTTCAGAAGCATGTAGGAAGATGTTCTATATGTCCTAGGAACCGAGATCGAAAGACAAAATATTTCTGCACCAATTGTAAGACATTACTGTGCCTAGAACATGCTGTGATGTGTTGCCAAAAATGCCTTGATTTAGATCAGCGTTTCTCAAAGTGTGCTCCGCGGAGCCCTGGGGTTCCGCGAGCTACCCCAAAGGGCTCCGTGAATTATAAATTGAAATCCGCTAAAAATTAATATATATTAATAAAAAATGAACTAAAAAATTTAGATTATAGATTTTTTTAGATTTTTAGCGGTTGAGAAACACTGTCCTAAAGTGTGAAGCGTGTGTGAGTGTGTGCGCGTTGCTAACTTGAGTGGCCTTGAGTCACCCTAATTTTGTTCGTACGCTCGAAAGCGAAAAACAACTTGGACGACTCGGGCTGGAGACGTATCGGGCCGGGCCGGGTACAAATAGTCAAAAGTCGGCCCGTGCAGACCATTGTCTCCACCGTCCGCAGATTGCGCCAAGAGTGGTCTTACAAACTGAAATTAAGTGAAATTTTTATAAAGTGAAGTGGAAGAATATTGAGGTATTTTATTTTATTTACTTCTATACATTACTTATACACGGTTAGTTTCTTAAATGCGAGCATGCCGCACATGTGGGTAAATGGTTGGAAGACAATAATGCGGTCTGCCGCGTGGCCGTTTGCAAACAGCTTTTTCTTAGGTTTAGTTTGCATCCGTTTGCTCGCTCCGCGCTGTCGCATATCGCGTGACTATTTGACGTGTATTGGGTTGTCTACCTACACTGTTGTCTTCGTTCGTTCTTGCGTTCGCCTTTAAGAAAGTTACCGTGTATATACATTATAAAGCAAATTTTTAATTATTTTTTTAATCTGCAAGTTATTAAGGATGGATCGTTGGCTTATCAAAGGAACAGCAAAAGTTGCAAGATCTCAACAATCACCTGGACCGTCTACATCCAAAAACATTGAAACTGAAACAACAGTGGATACTTGCATAAATCCAGAAAAAGAGATATCTGCTGCCACTACGAGCATATTACGTGAACCCGCCACTAAGAAAAGGAAATATGATGAAAGCTACCTGTCTCTTGGTTTTGTAGATGCTAATAATGTGCCTCAATGTGTCTTATGCAGCAAGCTTTTTCCAAATAGTTCTATGGTACCCGCTAAAATGCGTCGCCATTTGGAAACCGTACATCCAGAGTTTAAACATAAGAAAGTTGATTATTTTATGCGTAGGCGTGATGAACTCTTAAAGCGACAAAACCAAATTGTTTCAACTTTTAAAACTGGCAATGAGAAGGCCACTGAAGCATCATACATTGTCAGTTATCGTATTGCACTGGCAGGCGAAGCTCATACAATAGCTGAGACATTGATCAAGCCTTGTGCAGTCGATATCGCTAAATGTATGCTTGATGAAAGGTTGGCAAAAGAAATAACTTATGTGCCACTATCCAATGACACGGTAGCTCGCCGAATTAAGGATTTAGCAGCCAACGTAAAGGCTGAATTGATATCTCGTCTGCAATGTTGTAATTTTTCTCTACAAATGGACGAAAGCACAGACGTAGCTGGACTTGCAGTCTTGCTTGTATTTGTCCAATATCAGCATCTAAATTTGCTTGAAGAGGATCTACTTTTGTGTGAACCATTGCCAACCAATACAACTGGTGCCGAAATATTTAATATCGTGGATAACTTTTTTAATGCTCATGGTTTAGATTGGAAAAAATGTGTTGATATCTGCACTGATGGTGCAAAGGCAATGGTAGGAAAAACTGCTGGCGCTGTCGCAAAAATCAAGAACATGGCACCAAACTGCACAAATAGCCACTGCATACTTCACCGCCAAGCACTTGCAGTAAAAAAAATGCCATTGTCACTTAAAAAGGTCCTTGACGAGTCTGTAAAGATAATAAATTTCATAAAATCGCGACCATTACAAACACGGCTTTTCAAAATTCTATGCGAAGATATGGGCAGCGTTCATAAAACTTTACTGCTCCATACCGAAGTACGATAGCTGTCTCGAGGGAAAGTACTTGTTCGACTATTCGAGCTGCGTTCCGAATTGGGCACCTTTTTCATGAAAAACAATATGGATTTACAAGAAAGGTTGACAAATAAACTATGGTTGTTTCGACTTGGATACCTCGCCGACATTTTTTCAAAGATAAACAATGTGAATATGTCACTTCAAGGAAAACAAGTAACAGTGTTCACAGCCAATGATAAAATTCAAGCTTTCAAAAAGAAATTGGAATTTTGGATCACTTGCATTCGCTCTCGTGAGCTAGATAGCTTCCCAATACTTAAAGATTTCTGCGATAAAATTAATGGAGACATTGATGCAAATGACCTTACTATGTTGTGTGATGAAATTTGTCAACATTTGGAAGATATTCTAAACTCGGTCAAACAATATTTTCCAGATGAAGAGAATGAAAAGCTTAAAAATTATACATGGATTAGAAACCCATTCATAGTTCAGAAAAGGCCAAACACATTCACAGCTAAGGAGTACGAAATGTTCGTTGACATGATTACAGATTCCTCACTACAAGCCATATTTGAAAAGCTATCTTTGCCAGAATTTTGGTGCACTTTGAGAGAAGAATTTGCAGATTTATCAATGAAAGCTGTTAAAATACTTCTTCCTTTCGCTACGACTTATCTGTGCGAATCTGGCTTTTCTTCATATGCTGCAACAAAAACCAAATACCGCAACAGACTCGATGCAGAAGCTGATATGAGGATTCAACTGTCCTCTATAAAACCAGACATAAAAGAACTATGTAAAAATAGGAAACAAGTCCATGCGTCCCACTACCAATGAAGTTTGCTTTTATAATATTTTGCAATTATTTGTTGATAAATAAATGATTTTATTGAAGTACAAATAATTTCATTCTTTCTTTTTGTTTATATTTATTTATATAAACTAAAATACTAAAAATAAAATATATTTATATACATATAAATAAATAAATATATATATATATATATATATATATATATATATATATATATATATATATATATGCACATACATATGTTTATTGAACCAGTGGGGTTCCGTGGAAATTTGTATGCCTTTGGAGGGCTCCGCCGCTCAAAAAGTTTGAGAACCGCTGATTTAGATAGTGAATAGTTTTACCCTGTTTGTTCTACATAACACCGTTTTTTTTTCCTAGGTTCCTTAAACCTTACTAGATGCTTTTTTAAGTATATTTATCAAATAGAATGTTTTTTTTTTTAATACACATTTTTGAATTTTTTTTAATTTTTGAGTTTTCATCAAATTATATATTTTTTTGTTTTTATCGTTCATACGAAATAAAGCAATTCTCACTGATTTTTGTATTTTTATATGATCCAAATATATTCTTACAAAAACCTGAAATGATAGAATATCACAAAATTGCAGAAAAAAAATATTTACCAACTTTTTACTACTGGGGTTTGTCACACCCCACATATGTATTAATTAATAATTTTTTCACATATGTAACGCCGGGTTAAACAAAAACATTTGACGTTGAATACATCGTACAGAGATTTCTATGGTACAGAGTAGATAAGTAAAAACAGCACACACAGATTTTAAAAAATATTTATATCAATACAATATACGTCAGATTTTTTAAAATAATAAATATATAACAACATTAAAACTTATTAAAAAGAACAAACAATTACGTTTTTACTACTGACACATTCAAAAATTGCAGAAACACTAAATGAAATTTCATATAACTTGTTCTATAATATGAAAAAAATGACAATAACTACGACTGTAGATGTCAGTATATTCTATCAGTAAAAAGATATTTTAGGAGATATTGTCCAGCAGGTAGTGAGATTAGACTTGTACATATAAGAAACGTTGCAAACAATCAATGTATTAGTGTAGAATTTTTGGTTAATTGTTATCGTAATATGCATCGACGTAGACGAAGTGCATTTTCTTATAATTCTCGTGGTTACACAACAGAACGTGCAATATGTTACAACTATAAACACTTAAAAAAATCAAGTACATAAAAAACGTAATTGTTACATATTTACCAAAATTGATTATTTTTATAATATTGAAAATAAATACAGCCCAAGACTAGCACAGCGCAACTAGAAAATCATTTTTTTTATATTTATTTTAATAATAACTCAAAAGAAAATTGATAAATCGTAAAATTACATACTAAAAACTATTTGTCTGACAAATCTGTAAAGAGAAAGTTTCAGAAGAAAGCATATGCTATGGAGAAGAAAGTATTACAGATGAGCTAGGTATATTGTCACCAACAAATAGTAATAATAGGACACAAACACTAGTACCAAACACTTCACAAAAATTAAACATTATTTTCCAACCTTCACGAAACAGACCACAATTGCGTCAAACGAGAGTTACGCCGGCGCCGGTACAAAAACGAGAGCAAGTGATATAGACGCGATTGCTACGGTCATAACAGCACCAGTCAAAATAGAAAAATCGTCGGACTGGAATGTAAAAAACGAAATTAAACATTATTGAAAATACATAGGCAGAATCAAAGGCTTTTGCCAACGTAATTTTAGTGCAACAAAATCATTCTATTGTCCTAGTTAAACGACCAAATACACTGATGATTTGACTTTGAAGTAATGTCACCGTTGCCTCTATTTGAAAGGGCAGACCTAAAATCCTTGATAATATTACTGAGAGTAATTATTGATGCCTATTATGCATTTAGATAAAAACAGCGTATGTTCAATCGATAGAAGAATCAAAGTATTAGAGCTGGGTAAAAAGTTTCATCACATCAAATAACAGAGAAGATCAAAACTCGTTGACTGTATTCCATTAGGATTGCAAATTACAGCTACATATATCATCAATTTAAAAAAAAAAATAATTTTGTCAATTGCTAATTACACTAAAACAAGAAACTAAATATTCTCGTTCAAAAAAACTTCAAGATATTAATTACATACAAAAGAGTATTTATCATTGATAACAAAATAAAATTTAAACAATAGTAGAAATAGCTTTAAAGTTTATGAACATATTTTCATTTCTGCAAGCAAAATTTTTAAGCTAAATTGTGATTATATATCCAAATCTAAATATAAACTAGATAAAATGTTTGCATTTACTAAAATAAAATGTGTCAATTATATCATAATTCCAAATCATATGCATCTAACTCAATATACAAAAAAAAATCGAATGTGAATTCTTTTCATATGACAAAATGAAGAAAAATCTGCCAATATTTCAAACAAGCTGTAATCATGCAACACAATAATAATCTTCCATATTTCTAATAAAATATCAACCATTAATTTTATACAATTATTAAAATAAATGCCAGAAAAAGAATGACCATTTATATATCATCTATAGATCTATAGAATACTTTTTTCCTGAGACAATGGAAATATCAGTAAATAAGTAGTGATAAAATGGTTTCAAATAAATAAATAAAATAGGTTATACAAATAGTTCTCTACTTACAACTCCGTTGTAAGTCTGATTCTGATGTAGGTCATATATCTCATTTTTTTCATTACATAAACTTACATATATAATATAATATAAATGAATACATAAAGAAAATTAAACATTGATGAGAAAGAATTAGTAAAAGTCCATGATTGTAAGTGTGGTTCAAAAGTCGAGTAATCCCTTGTACTGATAGGAACCTCAAATTACTACATGACATACTGGACACTGGATAAATCCTGAAGATAATTATTGTAGAATCTGAAACAAAAAAAAAATTATTAGAAAAATATGAAGCTCTGCATGTTGTTAAAAATGTATAAGAAATCAATGTGCTACATGAGACTGCCAAAAACTTTTTTTTTTATTCCATAATTAAATTTATTGCAAATAAGATTTCATTTAAGGGGGTAGTACTCTTTGGCGGCCTGAAAAAAAGGTGATTTTCGGGATTTTTTTTAAAGATAACTATAAATGTATGACACAAATGGAATACATATGTTTATTTTGCCGTTTTTCGGCTACAAAAATTAATTTTTTGGCCTACATTTTGCAACTCCTTCGGCCGCTACACCAGGTGCAGCGTGTCACCTCCGACGGCAACCTGCTGATCGGCGGACATCATAGAGGCCGCACCGTTGGAGCTCGAACAAAATCAATATTTTTTCCTTAATCTCCGATAAATTTCCTGTCATCGTACGTAGGATTTTTTGATTATGTTGAAAAATAAAAAATTGACGTTTTGAAAAAATAATCAAGTTTTCGGACGCAAAAATAGACATAAAAACTTGCACCGAAGAGCCATTTTTTAAGATAAAGAAAAACGGCTACGTACGATGACAGAAAAAATTGTGTAGAATTGAAAAATTCAAACCGCGTTCAAATCGGACGAACCGTTTTTGAGTTATGATGTCCGCCAACTTTGAAAACATACTTTCGAGATAATCGCGTTTGAAGTTTTAAGTCCAGTTTTTCATCAAATTCGTCTACACTCTACATACCTTCAGTCTGCTACACGGCTTCGCTTTTCGGCCTGTAACTTTGAAACGGAGTGTCTCATGAACTTTGGGTAAAGTTTACGATAAAGTAGGCACTCCAAAGAATTTTTTAAGCCAAAAAAAAATCGATTTTTTCAAACTTGCAGAGAGTACTACCCCCTTAAGAAAAATTATACATTTTACTACAAAGTGGTGAAAGATTATACAATGAAATGAGAATATTCGAACATTATTATATCTAGCTACACAAAATTATTAATCAGAATTACTAGGGTAGGTTGTAGGGTATTGCAAGTTGCAATAATTTATATATCAGATACACAATTATTTAAATAATAAAAAAAATATAATATATCACTTTTTAACAAGGACTAAAAAGTATAAAATAATTTCTCCTAGCCCCCCCCCCCCCCCCCCTTCATCAAACAAATTTATAATCACCAAAGAGAAAACCGTAGGGCAACGACAGCTACTCCCTAAACTCCTAACTATTATCTATTGCATGCACCTCACGTTTTTCTGTATGGGGTTATAAATTTATATGGGTAGTCAGGAGAGAAATTATTTTATACTTTTTGGTCCGTGTTAAAAACGTGGTATATTAATTTATTTCATTTAAATAATTATTTTCTGCTTTTTAATATTGTTTAACTTTAACCTAATTAATAATTTAGTTAATTATAATTTAATAATTATAATTTTATTAATTAAAATTATATAATTATAATTAAGTTAATTAACTTCAATTTAATATTTCAAAAAAAAAAAAAAATAGAAATTCTCAATACGTATTAAATTTTCATTAGTCTAGCGGATTTTCAAAAGAAAATTCCCGTACATTTCCCGTACATTAATTTAAAGGAATAACCAGTTTATTACCCTAGAACTCCCAATTGCACATTTTTATGCCACATAAAATTACATAACATAATGGGCCTTTCCACTATTTTTTTTTTATTTGAAATTTGGTAAGTAATAAATTTTGTATATATTTATTTTTCAAATTTATTTATAATAAACCTTAAAGAAATATTAAAAAACGCTAAATTGGCGCCAAACTTCGACAATTCTCGGATTTGTCCGTCTCGTGACGTATACAAGTAGTAGAACATTTTCATTGGTTGAATTTCACGTGAGAGATATAATACACTAGATGACGTATATGGTTAGAGGTGTGGCTATGGTTAAAACATTTAAATGTATGATTTTTGTAGCCTTTTTTCAAATTAGTTTATTTCAATAAATATAGAATTTTAGAACTTCAAATTTAAATCATATTATTATTTTAGGTTGTAAAACAACATAAAGGTATTAAAATTATGAAATTTGATTTGAGTGAAAAGGCCCATTATATTTGTAATCTTACGTATTAATTAACTTTGATTGACAAATTATTAAAGTTCATAATCTATGTTTTGCAAATTAATTCGGTTAGAAACCATTATATAATTTTATATATAAAAATTATATTTTATTATATAAAAATATCCTAGTTTCTTAACAATTTTTACTTGCACTGACAATGGTGCGGATGAAAGTCAAGCAAGGTACCTACAGCTTATAGTGAGTTCCAAATCAGTCAAATCCCAGTTGATATCAGTTCAATGATATTACGTTTAAATACCACAAATAATATTTAATTTCTGGTGTAAGCGCGGCGCGAACCAGGGACTTTTGGAGTCCGAATCCAACACTCGGCCACCTGCTTGGCTTAAGGCTGCCTGAGAGAGGAACTGATAAATTAACGCGTAACGTCAAAATTAAAAAAAAAATTCTAACAGTATTTCATTCAAATAAATCCTTTTAACCAAACGTTCATTAGACATTCGCTCAACATGTCCGAACCATCTTAACTGACTAACACCATCACTTGCTACAGCATTTTTTTCAATTTCACACTCATCATACACTAATCTATTTCGTACTCGATCTCTCCTATTTACACCAATAACCCCACGTAAAAATCTCATTTCCACAGCAGTCATTTTCCGTTTATGCTTTTGCAACCAAACCCAACATTCACTACCATACATCAACGTAGGCACCAAAACTGCATTGTATATACTATTATGTAAATAATTATTTTTATTAATTTTCTTCAAAAGTAATATACACCTAGACCTCACTTTGCGTCGTGGTTACGTTCCAGAAAAACACGACGCAAATTGAAACGACGCAAAGTGAATTATGATTTTCTATAGCAAACCATGTAAAGTTCGAAGATAGGTTCCAAGGTTACAAAAATATTACTTTTTAAAAAAATATTTACCTTTGTTGTAACCAGAAACAACTCGTAAAAATTTATAAAAATTTATTATTCTCTTTAAAAAAAAAAAGCACAACACACTAATTGAAACGTTACAAAAAGCACAACACACTAATTGAAACTGAACTCTAAAATTAGCAAAACAAAGTGAAAATAAAACTGTATTAAAATTGCGTTGATTTTCAGTTAGAATGGGAATCCCCGAGTTTTGATGGAGTCCGTCTCAGTTGTTCGAACAAGCGTATTGCGGAATTATGCTGAACTACCGAGTTCGTTGGTAACATTGTGATATTTCTAATGACCTCGCTCGAAAGCACCGTCGGTTTTAAACGATAAAAAAATATAAATTTTAAATTTATTTATTTAGAATATGTAGCAAGTTCAATTTAATAATAGATAATGAAAATACAAAACGTAGATAATCACAAATTATATTTTGTTTCTTAAATGATTATTCTTAATTTGAAATTCCTGCAACATCTGTTTGCATTATTTTGTATCTCTTAAATGAGGCTTCACCTTATTGCCAATTCACAAAATGTGTCCATAGTTTCGATCTGTTTAGGAATATTCGTTCGAACAAGTGAGATTTACTCTTTTGATGGCATGGCCCAATTAGAAACAAAAGTCGTGCCATCTTTTAGAAAAAAAAAAAAATTTCAAAAAATTAAAAAAAAAATTAGACTCGAACCCAAAACAACGCAACTTCGAAAATCTAACGACGCACAGTGAAAATTGGTACTAATTCAGCAGCGACGCAACTTCGAAAAAACGCAAAACGAAACGACGCAAAGCGAGGTCTAGGTGTATTTAGCTTTCGTTATTGAGTGTTAATAGCAAACAAGTTTCACACAAATTACACAGGATTTTCTAATCTTGTCTTGTTTCTGCTTTAGGTCTCGGCACTACAACAACCAACTACCAACGACAGTCAACATTACTTAAACGATATGCAGATACTAAATATTATTCATTTACCGTATAAAAATTATATTCACACTAAATATTTTCATACAAAATATATGAAGGTACAATTATACCCAGGGCTTCAAACCAGAACTAAACCGAAAAAACCGTTATTTTTGCTGAAACGAAAACCGGAACTGAACCGGGAAAAAAATTGTGGTTTATTTCAATATCAGTTGTCGTTGTTTTTTTCATTTTCGGGGTAACGTAGCGTGGTCGCAAGTCGCAATTCGTCTTACGCGAAATAGTATTTGGTTTGTTTTAGGTGGATAAATACGCAGTTATTGAAATTGAAAATGAAACTAAGGATCACATTGAGGTAGATGTATTGTTGATGTTAATCATTAATATACTTGGAAAGATCCAAATTAATTAAAAAAAAAATTTGAAATAACAATTTTTAAAGAAAAATTTTTATTTTTCAAGTATAGATTAAATTCATGTCGATATTTGCATATTTGTAAACTCTTAGTATTGACGTAAAAAACATTGCTTTGATACCAACATAATGACGCACAACGAAACTTACGATAATAGAACTACAAATTTATTTTTATTTTATTGAATATGCTTTATAAAAAAAATTAAATTATAATTATTTATTCAAATTGCATAACATTTTAAACAGATGTTTATTATGAGCTCATATAAACGTACTCAGTGATAATGTCATAAATTCAGTTACTTTTCTTGGGTTAGGTGGGTTATAAATATTTAAAAAAAAATTGCAAGAAATTTCAGTAAAATTAAAATTATTTTTTTCAACAAGATAATAAGCCAAAGAATACAGCCCATCCAGTAAAGCAGTATGTTTTATATAATGCATCACATAATTTAATTACGCCTTCACAAATTCCTGTTATTAATTTATTTCAATTGAAAATTCATGAGCAAAAATCGAAAGATAATTGCGAAAATACGAAATAAGGCTACATTGAAAATCGCAATGCAAAATATTTGTCAAATTATTGATAATTTGGATAATTATTGATATTAGTCAAAATTTGCTGCAAAGTAATTGAAAAAGGCTTACGTGTATAATTCAAGCAAAAGAAGGACTTACAAAATATTAAACAATTTTTTAAATTAGTCTAATATTTAAATTGCTAAATCATTAGTTAATTTTCTTTTACAAACATACATACACAATCACGCCATGTACCCGAAGGGTGTGGAACATACCCGTCCCATTATCCCGAAATCAGTTTCCTCCAAACAAGAAACTTTAGCTTCGTCCACTTTCATAATTCCTTTCATACATGCTCTTCTATTCCTTCTACTTGGAAACTTTCGCTCACGCAAGCCACTCTCTCAATCATACCTCTCCAACTACTCATTGGACGTCTACGCAAACGTATACCTTCAAAATCATTCATATAAATTTTTTAATCAAACGTTCATTAGATATTTGTTCAAGATGTCCAAGCCAGCTTAACTGACTAACACCAAGTTTTGCTACAACATTTTTTTTTTTCAATTTCTCACTCATCATACACTAATTTATTTCGTACTCCCGATTCCTCCTAGTTGCACCACATACCCCACATAAAAATCTCATTTCCACAGCAGTTTTTTATGCTTTTGCAGCCAAACTCAACATTCACTATCGTACATCAATGTAGATACCAAAACAGCATTGTATATACCTACTCAAACGGATTTTTTTTAACTAAGAAAAATTAGCTAATGATTTAATTAGTTTATTAATGACGATTTCAGCAATTAAATACACTAAACGTACCAACGAGCGGTCAAATGACCGTTTTTGAAATTTCGTTTAGAATTTCTTTTATACAACGTTACTGTATCGCCATGTAACTTATTGACTTTTTCTATAATATACATACAACCCATTTTTCAATATTCACAACTAAATAATAATATTTTGTTTACTATCCAATTGGCTTAAATCTCTTTCTATATTAAGATACATATTTTTTTTTTGAAGCGGTCATTTAACCGCTCATGGTAGGATTAGGTATACATAAAATGTCGGTACGTTTAGTGTTAAACTAATCTACCTTTGTATAATAAATAAATTTTTTAAATTGTTAAACTACTTAAGAATACGAATACTTTTGTATATATAGCATTTACTTTTTTTTTTAATTAACACGTTTTTATTAACTGGCTATTTTGTCTGTCTGTTTGTTTGTTTGTTTTCGGTACAAATTTTACAATCGATTTTAAACTAACTTCCCGATGAGCTAAAGACTTGAAACTTAGAAACATAGCTCAGAACTGCGGATGACAATGCAATATTAACTGATTAATTAATTAATTAATATTTGAACTATTACATTAAAGGTAATTAACTAATTTAATTATTTATAATTATATAATTATAATGAATAAAATTATAATTATTAAATTATAATTAATTAAATTAATTAATTAGGTTAAAGTTAAACAAAACTAGAAAGCAGAAACAATAATTATTTAAATTTTTTAAAAAAAATATACTACGTTTTTAACGTATATTAAATTTTTTTTATTTAAATAATTTTTAATGCTGTTGTTCCATGAATTATTTATTTAAAATTGTTACCCAAAATAATAATATGTTTTATTTATTATTATAATTATTGTAATGTTGTCAAATAAACATATTGAAACATGACTTAATAATTTAATTTTTTTATTTATTTATAATTGTCATAAATTTAAAATATATTACGACAATTTTAAAATTATTAACAATAAATCAATAATTACGTTATTTTAGGCAATTTAAGTAACATTTATTATATACTCATGTAAACGTGCTAAGTGATTATGTCATAGATTTCGTTACTTTTTGGATGACATACAACGGAACTTACAATAATCTTACGACAATATAACCATCTTTATGTCATCAATACGTTATTAGTTCAAGCCAAAATACTGTATTTGTTTATATCTATTTTCTATTTCTTCAGGTTTCAAATCAACATTTCTCAAAACTTAAAAAAATTGAATAATTACGTTTTGAAATTAAACTTCTTGTATTTATTATAAACCCATTGAATGCAAAGAAGTTCAAATTTAATAAATAACGTAAGTAATTTTACCTTGTTTATCACGATGAAGCAATACTGAAATGTTGAAGAAGACCAGAGTTAGGAATGACACTTCTCGTTGAAGAAAATATCGATACGATCTTCTCGTTGAAGAAACTATAGATTCGATCTCGTCGTTGAAGAAATTACGAACTAAAGACGATATTTCTCAATCTGCAATAAGAAAGAAATATAGTACACACATTCTTCCCATGTAATTCATATATTATGAACATAGTATTTTTGAATGAAACAACATCGCAAATATAACAAACAACATCTCTATGGTTCATCATCATATCAGAAGATTCAAGTCGTCATTTTTGTGAACAACATAGCAGATGGTATATATAAATATATATATATATATAAGTAATTGGATAATGTGTATTTGCAGTCAATTTTGGAAAACGATGGTTAAATAAAACTCATTTAAGCTTTAATTTAGCAAGCTTTCGGATATATTTTTATCCTTCATCAGGCTTCTGGAAAATATGAAACTATATTGTACACTGTATGTAATCTAATTTTTGTTAGTAAAATAATATTGATTGTCAAAATTTTTTTCAAAATATGAACCATTTGAATTTGTAACAAAGTAATTATAAAAAACACATAACAAAAACAAATTTAAATATATAACACAAATATACTTACAAAACTAACAGAGTAATTGTTACAATTTATTTTTATACACCATGTGATACAATGCATTAAATTTTGATACTGGATAAACTTTCAGATTATGTATGAAAACAAACAAATATACTATCTAACGTATAAATTAATTTATGTTTTTTTATTTATAATTGTCATTATTGATTTGTAGAGATTGATTATGTAAATCACGAATATTTACATAATCAATCTCTACAAATCAATAATGACAATTATAAATAAAAAAACATAAATTAATTTATACGTTAGATAGTATATTTGTTTGTTTTCATACATAATCTGAAAGTTTATCCAGTATCAAAATTTAATGCATTGTATCACATGGTGTATAAAAATAAATTGTAACAATTACTCTGTTAGTTTTGTAAGTATATTTGTGTTATATATTTAAATTTGTTTTTGTTATGTGTTTTTTTATAATTACTTTGTTACAAATTCAAATGGTTCATATTTTGAAAAAAATTTTGACAATCAATATTATTTTACTAACAAAAATTAGATTACATACAGTGTACAATATATTGTTTCATATTTTCCAGAAGCCTGATGAAGGATAAAAATATATCCGAAAGCTTGCTAAATTAAAGCTTAAATGAGTTTTATTTAACCATCGTTTTCCAAAATTGTCTGCAAATACCCATTATCCAATTACTTAAAAATTATTACCAGTCATTACCTATACCTTCGTATATATATATATATATATACCTACCTAACCTACCTAACCTACCTTTAATGCCTGTATTTAAATATTAAGTTTTATTTATTTAATTACGGTTTTCCCAAAAAAAAAAAATTGTAAACAATATAATAAAATAAAATGTAATTGTAAACACTTAGGCCCGTATTCTCACCTCACTTTTTCGTGAAAAAGTGGTTTTATCATTAATTTCAAAATAACTTTTTGCTTCTGTTTGTCATCAAATATAAATAATGTTTCTATATTTGATCATTTTTATTATATTTGGTATTATAAAATTTAAATAACCTATTTTAAAATGCTTAATAAATGATTTTAAGTGACCGTCAAAAGTACTTTTGGCAAAAATCACTTTTATAACTGAGATGAGAATACGGGCCATAGTCACTATTCACAAAAAATATATTTAACAACGTAAATACGTATTTCAACAATAATGCTGTTAACAACGTAAATACGTATTTCAACAACAATGCTGTTGTAGTAGGTGTGTTTTTGACCAATCGTAGCAAATTGTTTTGTAGGGTTTAGTAGAATATAAGTTACCTGTTTGTAATCCTATATAAAGGAAAATTTAATGTAACATGTACAGTTTGACAATGCCAATGTTTGGCGAAACTGCAGTCACCTTTGTATAATAAAGTGTGAAATTATCAAAGTTAAAAAAGTGTTTTATTAATTTATTTCAATATGAAATTTCACAAAGTAACGGCCAAAAGAGTTAGTTTTTTATAAACCTACGTATTTATAAATAAAAAGATAGCTCCTAGCAGCCAGCCTGCAGGCTACATATAGGCTAATTCACTTGAAGCTGGTTGATTTTTAAATTATTTAAAAATAATCATTTACACAGCCAATAATTAATAATTGTATTTGGTAAAATTTCATAAAAATTGAATTAAAAGTAAATGAACTGTAGATAAATTATATGAGGAGCAGACTTTCAAAATGCATTTTGTCCAAAATGTAAATTTTTTAGTTAGTGATGGTATTACGTTCTATGAGCAAACGCGCATCTTTTAAAACAAATTCGACATTTAAAACGCATATTGTCCCGTCTGAAATAAATATTAAAAATTACTTGGACATTCAAAACGCGTTTTGTCCAATAGGCACGTAATGTACTTTCAGATTTAACCAAAAACATTTTGCCTCTTTCTGAAAATTATGGAATTTGGACAAAACGCATTTTGAAAGTCTGCTCCTCATATGTAATTGTACTTATGCGGAAGTTCTTAAGAATAACAACGGTAATAATATAATATAAAATTTAGCAAAAGTTGATTTATACTTTCGACAGAAAAAAATTTAATGATCATGAAGATTTTAGATTAGGTTTTTTTTTTGAATATAAATGACTTACATCAAAGACGGTATTTTTGTTAATAGTTTTCTTATACTGTCATATCTTTAAAAAACCTTTACTGAATTATTTTTATTTAATTATTAACTTGCTAAATAACCAATCAATAAGATGGTTCGACGACAATTGACAATCTAGTTAACCCATTGATAAATTTATTAATTATATATATTGACCTATAATGAAATCAAACTGTAAAATATGGTAGAATTATAGTAAATTTGTGCACAACATTACAACTACATAATATAAAAATAATATAAGTTTTTCATTATTATTAAAATAATAATAGAAAAAAGAATAGCAAAATACAAAATTATGCGTAAAGTTCCATTAACACGAATTTGTATTATTTATTACGAAATTGGTTTTATGTTTTAATCGTAACGATATTGATTCTAAGCTAGCTTTAAAAACAATAAAAATTTGATGAAAAAAACAAACAGTAATAAACCTAGTCAAACCAATGAAACCTAATATAACTAAAATCGTGCATTTGCGTTATTTTTTCATAAATTAGTAAGAAGTTTGATTTATTACAACTACTATCTCTGCACCAAAACATAACACTAATTTCGTGATAAGTAGGATAGTCTGAATGAGCCTTAATAGAGTTGCTTAACGTTAGAAATTCCTGATCTCCATAGCTACGTATATTTAGAAAAGTAGTGCAAATACAAAAAGCTGCGTTTTAAATTGAATTTATTCATTTAATACAAAACAGATTTACTAAAACAATTATTCCAGAAATTAGATAATATATGTACAATTAATGAATCAATAATAAATCATATGTACTTACAGAATTAACATAAAGTAAAAATTAATTAAATATTTAAGCCGAATTATCTAGAATCGTAGGCATAATTTCATTTTGTTTTAACACGTTAAAGACCGCATGCCACCGGTGGGTCACTCCGCAACAACATTACCGGCCCGCGTGCTCACGGGTGGGCACACGACATGTTTTACCTGGAGACCGCTTGTACACCGGTGGGCATGATTTAAATTCAATTTATGTACAATAGTCCATTAGCCGGTCCCTCGAAGAGATACTGCATATAGCGGACTTAGTTAATTTGACATAGCCTCATTTTAAAACGATTTTTTAAATCAAACAAAATTATTTTACACTAAAAACATACTTATTTAAAAAATAATATACGAAATTAACAATAAAAAAAATGCCGGTCCCTATGTGAGAAATAAGATTTTTCAATGCGGTCTTCAACGTGTTAAACAATATTTAAAACATTTAAATTTAAAAACAAAAAGTAACAAAAGAAAACATACACATCATCTAAGCTAATCACAAAATGGCCGTCCAATTCAGAAATATAACAAAAAATGCGCCATTATACATTTGAATACAAAGAGACATTATTTATCAAGTTTCCTAATCACAAATAATCTCGTATGAATAAATTTTCTTGTTTGTATTTTCGATCTCAAATTGCACCTATCGGACATTTCTCATAAATTAACAATCTAAACTTTCTTTTGATTCATAAATACATATTTGATTTTTTTTATATATGTGTATATATGTAGAATAATTACGTATTTATATTTAAGGTGCATTCAAGAATTGAAAATTTTACGTTAAGTACTTACAAATATGCCTGTCCGTAACAACATATATATATATATAATTGTAAGTAGTTAAAAGTAAAAAATTTAATCTCTGAATGCAGCTTAAATTAACAAAATGTTACAAGAATTTCTAAGATTTTTAGTTCATTGAACAACACATTTATTTTCTGTTTATTTATACATATTTCTAATCAATAAAGATTTGTGATTGTTTTTTCGATTATTATTATCAATGGGATATTTTGTTATCAGAAAACTCTAGTTCCGATATGATCACATGAAGCAACTTGCATTATATATAAATTACATCATTAAAATAAAAACTATTTTAGGATCAAATACTATTTAATTATTTTCGATGAAACTAAACGATCGTCTTCATCAGGTCAAAGTTTGTCAATGACATTTTAATGACATTTTAACGTCAAAACGTCGTCTTTATAAAATAATTAAACAGAATTTTATCCAAATAATCTAGATAAAGTAAAGCAGATTGATAAAGGAAGCAATAGAAATTTATAAAGAAAAAGATAACATCAATCACTGTGAAGGCACTGAGTTAAATGCAATTTAGCTTGCATTAATTAAAAATCTATTAAAATTTGATGATCTAGTACTTGTTTCTATGTTCTGTTATTTACTGTAATGCCATTTGTATCATTTATCCTGATTAATACGGACGCTGAGTTCGTCAAAACGTCGATTTTAAATAGATATTAATACAGAACTTTAACCTACAACAGTTTTATTTTAATATAATAAGTTCTGAAATTTTTTCACCTATATTATAACAAAAACAATTCAATAATAATCTGGAATTTATTAATCTTTACTTTGTAAGGCTAAAAACTATTAACGCATCTATTGGAATAAATAAATAAAGTACGAGGCTTTCTAGACGTCATTGCTTTGCTATAAAATTAGAGCACTTTAACTTGTCTAAGATTTCAAAATTACACTATAATTTTAAAAATCAAATTTATTTCTTTATAGGAAGTAATTTAATAATAAACTTTCTAAATTTATAATCAAAATGCGAATTGCATATAATTGCAAAAAGTACTTAATTTACCAAAAAAATACTTTTTAATGATATCAACAAATATTTAAGTAATTATGGTGATAATTTGCAAAATTAAAATTAAAACTTTGTAAAACAAACTTCATCTCAACCTACCAAACACACTATATACACCAGGGCTTTAAACCGTTATATTTTTTGTTCCGGTTCAATTAAAAAAAATATAGGTTCGGTTCCGGTTTTCGTTTCGGAAAAATTAGGTTTTTTGTTTGGGTTCTCGGTTCAGTTCCGGGTGATTCATTTTTTTTTTAATTTTTTCAATGTTTTTATTTATATTAAAAACTTATTTGCTACCCATAATTTAGTATATTTTACTCCCACTATTATAATAAGCATACATACTACATAAATTGAAAGAATAATATGAGTAATAATAATTATTAATCAAATAAAGGTATAATAATTAGAAGTATATATAATGTAAGTATATGATAATAATATGATTTATTATTCGGAACTTCTATAATTTTTATGTATATTTTTATTATATAAGATAATAATATGTGTTAACGTAACAAATTCTTGTATACAAGTTTTTATTTATTTATAATTAAAAATAATGAAAATTATCCCCGATTACTGAAATATTTTCCAATCTTTTTTCATTGAAACTATTTAAAGATTATTAAAAACAAAGTTATTATCAAAAAATACACTTGCCTGAAAGTGATCCCCAGTAAAAATAAAAAAAAAACGACAACTGACGTAAAAAGTAAGATTGCGTTAACGCGCGAACCGAAATAAACCGATATTTGCTTTTTTGGTTCAGTTCCGGTTTTCGTTCTAGCAAAAGTAACGTTTTTTTTTTTCGGTTTTCGGTACAGTTTCGGTTTGAAGCCCTGATATACACTGTACAAAAACTTGGTAAACCTAAGGCAACTGATTGACAACAGTTTAATATGTAAATTTACAGACGTCATAGGAAAATTATTTACTTTTTCGGTAAAAAGAAGCATATAATATGGTAAAATTAATTATTTTACTTAAAATTACAAAATTATATTATTTACAGAAAATTTATATAAGCCATCGTCTTGCTGAAATAGTATGTAATTTGTTTTACTATGGTGTTCATCTAAAACTGTAACTTTTTACAGTGTAATATAAGTATAGGTCAATATTTTTTTATATAATCCAAATTTGTTAACTGTTCTATTAAAACAAAAATCTAATCAATACATCAAATCTTCACTATGTATAAAATTTAAAAGCTTTACAACTAAGTTCTGTATAATTTTTAATTAAAATTCAACGTTTCGATATACTTCTCGTACATTGAAAATATACAAATGACATAAATAATGACGAAATAAAACAGAAACAAGTTACCAGGTAACAAATACAAGTAATTAAATACATTGTAAAGTTTCTATAAATTATTAATTAAAGAAAGCCAAATTTTATTTAAATTCGTGCCATCATTTTGAATATGAGTTCTAAAAGATTCTTTACTATGTTCACTAATATATTAATTGAAATAATTTACCTAATATTTGAATAAGGGTTCCAATTAAATCTTGATCATAGAATTCGTACTGATATTGAGCTGCTAGCAGCATATTATACTCGTTCCACATTCATATTTCCATCTTCATCATAATTACTTGCATCAAATAAGTTTCTTTTTTAAATTTGATTCGCTGGTTCGATTTAGTTAACTGCACATTCCAATTCTGAAAACACAAAATAGATTTAACTAACATCGTAAAATTAATTTAAATATATCAATCAATACATGACAATGGTACGGTTATTAAAAACATAATTTATTTATACAGCACAACTTGAACAGAGATCCGTTGTCGAAACGCAAAGAAAAGCATTTTGAAAAAAATGGAGCTCTTGAAACTACCACTGCCTCACCACTAACACCGAATTGTAAGAAAAGTGAAAGTGTCGACATTAAATGAAACAGAGATAACTAGACTATAGAACAGTACGAAATATGATTAATGCAGCAAACATACTTTATTTCCTATTGAAATTGATCGAGTTAACAGTAAACTGATCTCGTTTCGCCCTTACTTAATAGTGCTATGCCCAGCACACCATATCCTACACAGTTATTTCTTTCGAAAGACACTGTATTGTGCCGGTATAATCTCACGTATTTGTAGATAGAATTCTTTACAAAATGTAGCTCTGTGTAAGTTCTACTGTATATAATTTTATTTTTAAAAATTATCAATTATTTTATATGTGATTGCTAATAATAGCTGAAATATTAACCAATCATTATTATAAAATATAAAAACTATCAGACTTTCTTTACGGCAAAAATAAAGCATTTTAATATGACAAAGATTTCAAAGTTGTATATTTTCTTTAAGCAAAAAATTTAAAAATATAACTATATTTCTTTATAATTGTTAAACTTTCTGACTTTCTAATAAAAATACGAAAAGTATTTAATTGTAAAAAGTACTTAAGTTACCAAAAATACTTTTTTTAAAGATATCAACAACAACTTAATTAAACAATTCCATTGATTATTCGTAAAAAATTCTATTGTTTAAAAATTGTAACACTTTTTATAATATTACGTACTAAGTAACTTTATCCATTACATCGACCTACCCAATAACTTGTATTAAAAGTTTACAAGTATAAATCATATTTATCAATTTTATATAATCAATTTTTTGTTTAACTGTTTTATTAAAACAAGAATCTGATTAAATGATTCAACAATATATTAAAGTTCCACTATAATTAATAAAATAAAATAAATTACCTTTCTATTTTAATATGAATTCCATTTAAAGCTGATCACATAATTTGCAATATTATTGAGTCCATAGGCATGTTTTACTGGTATCATTTTCTTTCCGATTCAAATTTCATCTCTATCTTCTTCATCACTTGCATCATTTTGTGTCGCTAGGATCAACATCTATCAGTTTAATTCTTCCGATTGATTTATTAACCCCGTGTTCTGATTCTGAAAACACAACACAAATTTCAACATCCTAAAATAAATTTAAAATATGAATACAAATATATAGAAAAGCCCGATAGAAGCACGATAAAAAATTCTTATAAAGTAAAACCTGCGCGGAGACCTGTTGCCGAAGCCAAAATGAGAAAAACTGAATAAATAGGGCTCTTAAACAACATATTGTTAAACGAATGAAAGTATCGACATAGATGAAGTAAGCAAAATACACCCCCCGTGTAGTAAACGTACTTTATTTCCTTGCGAAATTAATCAAAGTTTAGTAAACTGGATCTCGCCCCGTTCTTGTGTATTATTAATTACTAATTTGTGTTGCAACGTAGCTCGATACAAAATCCACTGCATATAAATTTATAAGTATATATAGTGGCTGGTACTGTACTCCAAATTCAGTTTTTGACTATTTTATTTTATTTGTTAAGTTCTTGTCGAAACGGCAGATTTTATAATCAGTGGTAATAAATTTTGTTGAACAGTAATACCAAATAAATAGTTCCGAAAATTTAAAAAAATATATATTATCTTAGAAAATAACTTTATGTCTGTTCTGAACTTATCAATTTATTACAATTTTGTAAAGAAAAAAAAATTTAACCAACAAATAACATTTAGCAACTTCAAAGCTAAAAGTATGTGAATTCGAAACAAAAAAAATTAACTTGTAGTTTATTAGTTATAATTACAAAATAAATCTAATAAAATTAAAAGCATACACTTCAATGTTAAATCCGTATTTGTTTTAAATTCATTTGCAGTATCAATATTATGAATGCTGAGTGACTCTCATTTGAACAATAATTCAAAAATAATTATTAATTTATAAATGAAAAATAAAATAAGCAAAAAAATAAAAAGATCATAATATTTTTGTAGAAAAACAGAATTAGCTAGAAATGAATATTACGGCAACTACAGAATACACAAAAACAAACGTCCCTGAAAACAATTGTTTTTATAACTACAGAAAAATATATTACAAAACAAAAGAATACTTACAGTTAAAAATCGAAATTCACGAGTAACAAATCAGTTTAACATAAATATCCATTTCAAACTGCATAAAATCATACGAACAGAATGAACTAAAGAAAATAACTTATCCATGCAGGATTCAACCGCATGGCAACTGATGGCAACGATCAACTACATACCCAACGAACACCAACGACAAAATGGCTGAACCATAAGCAGTGGCGGGTCAATATTTGCTTATGTGTGCAATAAAATAAAATTTTATTTATGAGCATTAAAGCAATTCTATTATTTTTAGGAAAAAAAGTAATACAAATTACTAAAATAATTTAACAATAATGCTGCTGAAAACATGTATATTTTATTTTCGAAAGTTTAATGATTAGTTGATAAATTCACTAAAAAGTTTTTAGTTCGTACGCCAATGATTAAATTTAAAACTTTCATGTGAAATCAGCAACAAGAGTAGTCACCGCCTATATTTAAATTATAAAGTTAGATTTATACTTTTCAGTTCCGTACCGTAGCGTACCGTAGCGTACCGTACCGTACTTGGTCGTAGTTATTAAACCAATATAATCAAATGCAATCATTTATAATTTGACGTAGCAGGCAGTAGCTGACCGTAGCAACCGTAGCTAGCAACGGCTAGCTACGGCCAGCCAATAGGCAACAAGACAACTTGAGTTTGCACATGCGCATTGTACGTTTTCAGAATGTTTGACATATCGTCGTTGTCAAGTTAAAATCTGCTATGTTGTTTTTCAACAATTTTTCAGGAGCTGCAAAAAACTATGTAATTTTTATTATTTGAAAAGGACATTTAAATTCTCCACATAGCAGATTTTGACTTGACAACGACAATATATTTTATAGGTTCGTCTATTTCTATTAATAGGTCTTGTTTTATATCGACGAGATCTCTTCGTCATTACCTGTAATGCAGCAGCACATAGCAAAAGACTCGTAGCGCCCAATAAACACTGCTCTTTTGTTAACATTTTTGTAACAATACAACAACAACGAAACAAACAAAGAGAATGAATTTGTTGGTTATAATATGTGGGTCATTTAAAAAAAATAATTGTGTTCAGTAACGTATATTAATTTTTGTTATAAAAATATATTTTAAAATATATAGGCACACAAATAAATTATATAATGTATTTGCAAATATTTGAATCAATTTTTAGTAATTTATAAAATATTTTTTAAATTTTTAAGTGAATCTATAGGTAATAATAATTGATTGGAAAATTTAACTTATGTTGTTTAAATGAAACCCATGAAATATATGTCAAACATTCAAAAAACAGACAATGCGCATGTGCGAATTCACGTTGCCTATTGCAATTGGCTGGCCGTAGCTGCCGTACCTAAAAAGTTAAAATATTTCAACTTTGGTACGGTTTAACTACGGCCAGCTACGGTCAGCTACGTCAACTACGTTTGCTGCGTCAAACTATGAATAAACACATTTGATTGTACAGGTTTAACTTAGGTACGGTACGGTACGCTGCGGTACGTTCGACTATAACTGTACCTTAAATATATTTATTATATAAATTATTTTATTTATTTTTATTAATATTATTATATTAAATTGTAATGATAATATAAATATATTTTGTATAATTGTATAAAATAAGTTGATATAGTTAAATAAATATGAATATTATTTCACGAAAAATTGATGACTTTTTTTATATTTTTTTATAAATTTTTAATTAGAAATCAAATTAAAAAATTAAAATAAACAACCTAAGGCCGTTTTATTTTAATATTTTTAAGTAGTTTGTAGTTCAAATAAGATCAATTTTATGCACATAGATAACTTCTATTTTTCTTGAAGTAGGTAGGTATTTGATAGCATTTTCTTTAATAAAGATAACATTAAAATACATTTAAAATAATTGATAATAATTATTGCACTTATTCAGTTTTAGTATTACGTTTCGCATCAAAGCAAATAATACAAATTTTCAAATACGTTTCTGAATAGTGTTCCAACAGGTATTATTATAATTATGAGCAATAAGCTCGTTGCACTCAGTAAAATTTACGATTTTAAGGCGAAAGATTGAAAGATTATATAATAACAATGTTATAAAAGTATTTTTATTAAAAAAAAAATTGGGAATTGTAATTGCAGAACTGAAATTTTTTTTGGTAAGATGTGTTTTACAACTGCTTTAAAGAATATAGAGTTTTTAATTTTATTTTCTGTACAAATATGATGTTTTTCATTTCCGTAAATTTATCTATTTCAATGTTATGAGCAATAATTTGATATTCCAATAACAATTACAACCAAGTATAATTCTCTTTATCTTTAACACCGATATTAGATAAATAAATTAGGTATAGTTTCAGTAAAATAAAAGCGTGATAGAATAATTGTCTTACGAGTCCAAATAATTGAAAAGCCACTTACTCTTATAACTGCTATTTTGTTCATTATAATTTTTACCACTTTGACTGCAAGGAAAAAGTGGTATAGCGTTTGGTACGGTGTCTGTAACATTTTCAAAAAAAAAAAATGTATAGAAATCTTTCATATAGCCTCTAGATGACGAATCTGAACTTAGTTTATGTGGGTGTATAGATGTGCGTCGTCAGCTCGCTCGGTCCTAGACGGTTCAACCGATTTTAATGAAATTTTCAGGATAAATTTGTCTAGTGCCCAAGATGGTCATGTGATTTTGGTTTTTTCCAGTGATGCCAACTTTCCGAGAAAAAAATTACTAGTTTTTAAAAAATCATATTGGCAACGTTATTTATCCGATTTTGATCAAATTTTCAGAAAAGATTTCCCTAATGCTCCCATTAATTATATAATTTCATTAATATCCAGTGTTGTCAACTTTCCGAAAAAAAAATTACTAAAATTTTAAAATTTTTATTATGACCATGTTATTCAACCGATTTTACTCAAATTTTCACAAAAGATTCTCCTAGTATACATATAATTTATGTAATTTTAACAAAATACAGTGTTGCCAACTTTCCGAGAAAAAAATTAGTAAAATTTTTAAAAATTTATTATGACCATTTTATTTAACCGATTTTAATCAAATTTTTATAAAAAATTTTCTCAGTGCCTAAATAAATTGTGCAATTTTAACAAAATACAGTGTTGTCAACTTATCGAGAAAAGAAAATCAAAATTCATTGTGGCTACATTATTTATTCGATTTTGATCAAATTTTCAGATAAGTATCTCCTAGTGCCCACTTAAATTATAACATTATTAAAATACCTACACTGTTGCCAACTTTCCAAGAAATGTCAAAGTGGTCTATATATGGGTTTACCCATATACTTCTAATCTTGTTATAATCTATTCTTGTAGTTATCTAATAACAAAATACAGTTTATTAGAAACAAATCAATTTCACTTAGCGTCAGGTAGATTATTCCGTATTATTTTTTATGTTTTAAGTTAATTCCAACAAAAATACCATATATAGAAATGGAAACGAATGAGAAACGTATTTTGAATGATAAAGCTGCATTTACTACAAATAATTATATTGAACAATATGTTAATGCAAAATTAATTTTTATCTATATAAAAATGATACAGTATTATTGAATTGTTCTCATTAAGGGGGCTTTTACTTTTTTTAAGGCCTAAAAATGCATGTTTTTTGGTATTTTTTTTATCGGACTGGGTAAGAAATATCGAAGCCAGGTTTTGACCACTTTGTTTATTGATACTTAAACTACAAATCGCCTTTTTTCTGGCTTCGAATCTCCAACTGTCCAGCTTGCAGCGACAAAAATGCAAACAAAAATTTGCGTGCAGGTCTCCACGCGCGGTATTCCCGCGGTCACTCGGATCATCTTAAATCAAAAACAAGTCCCAAACCTTAAAATATATAAGATTATCGAGGAACCTAACTAGAACTAAGTCAATAGATCAATAATTAACAAAATGGCGGCCATTTCAATAAAAAGGACATCTTTCCGGTTGTTTTTTTTTGACTTTAAAAAGCTTAAAAAAATATTTATTATTTATCGATTGAAAAGATCCTAGTTTGGTTTCTCAAGAATTTAATTAGCTATAAGTTCCGCCAAAAATCATTCGAATCGGTTAAAAAGAATTTGAGTTACGTTACTGCGCGACTTTAAAAATCTGATTTCGAGAAAAACGCGATTGAAGTTTTGAATCTTACGGTTAGTTTGCGATCCCAGGACCATAGATTAAAGAAAAAAAATATTTCTGTTTCGAATTCGGAAAATCAGTTCTAGGGGTGAATACTAGACACTTCAAGGTATCAAAAAATGCAATAAAAAAAAATCTATTTTTTCGAAAAAAAAAAAAAAAAGTAAAAGCCCCCTTAATAATTATGTTCCAATTAATTATAGTTCTAACAGTAAAAATTTTAATAAGAATGACATCATTTGTGTTTAGTTTACGCTCATCTAAACACACATATTCGTAGTACACATACCATTTGAAAATATCGCATCATAACGTAAAAGATATGATGGTAAAACTTGTGCAATTCGATTCGAAAATTAAAGAAACGTACTGAAAATATAGGAACAAAAATTATTATCACACACAAACGTGATAAGATCACTACTAGTGTATATTTGCTATTTATTCATTTTATTTAATTTTTTTTTTCTTTTAGTTTACTAGGTAATGCCCGGTTTTATAAACAAGATTTACCTCAAAAGTTAACTAACACTGGATTAAATTCAGTTAATTTATAAAATACATTTTGAACTTTTAAGTTTGTTAGAAAATTCTAAAATTAATTAACATCATGAAATATTTGACATTTATTATTCACTTCACATAATCTTTCTTCGATCACTGCAAATATTTACAACAAAAATTCAATTTCATAGAACAATAATAATACTTACCACTGAAATATAGTAATAACTGGAACGCGCACTGGCCGCTCAAATGCGAGCCGAGAGAGATAGGAGATACGTGGTATTCGCGTCTTTGTCTTTCTAATAGCGTAGCATTGCTACTACATGATAACTTAGATAGCTATGAAAAAAAAGAATCTTACTTCTATATGTCAAATTAATATATCAAAAATGATAAAAATACCTTTTATAGAGGAATTTCCCAATAAAATCTCATTACGTATCGTTTAGCCGATGCATTTAGCTACAATTTAATATGCAACAACATAAGATTGTCGCATTTTTACTTCAAGAAATCACATTTGAATTTCAAATGCGCAGAAGTGTAAGACAGTGATAGAGATTCCACGTATTTCCTATCTCTCTCGGCTCGCATTGGTGCTACTAGAACACATAGGCAGTGCACATTCCAGTTATTACTATATTTCAGTGATACTTACATTATTATTATTTATTTATTTTTTAATATTGTGGTACCCTGTACTTTTCTCAATAAAACAAAAGTATAAATATCATAATTTTAACTCCTTTGTGTAGGAGTTATCACCATCTAACACCCTGTTTAACTAGGGAAGAGTCATTTTTGACTGACATTTTCAAATATAATTTCGCATTAATGAAACCGGACATCTCAACCTGGGTGTTTCATTTCTTTTGTTTAATCTAGCTTTTATAACAATTACTTATATTGTCTGAAAACCGAACTTGTATTACCAGCTAATATATTTATATATAAACTATTGCAATTAATATGTAGATATGTTATGTGTACATTTATGAATTTTTAGATTAAGATTGATGTTAAATATCTGTATACAGCAGTTATATGATTTACGGAAAATATTAAATAAATTTTATGTAAATTTTTCACAAATAAATTTATTTTCAACATACTTGTAATTTGGTATAATTCATTATCTCTTAATAAGCGTTATAATAATTTATAGCAACAATTGATATTCAAATGATTAGTTCAAGATTTAACTCCATTTAAATAAAATAGGAATTCAAACTTTACTGAGGCAAATACTTTCATATTTCGTGGTAACCACACTGTAATACGCCAACAAACTATGTGGTTATTAAATTTATTAAATCTGAAATTTTTATTATTGTAATATTTAAATTATATAATAATAATAATAATAAATAATTAATTAAATAATAAAAAAAATCATATTAAAAAAGTATTTCAAGAAATTTAATATATACGCATGCGCAGCTTTTTAAACCTTAATATAACTAGTGGTAAACAAACAATATTTTCAGAATGCAATTTTAATTAATAAATAAAAAAAATAATTCATATTTATTAAATTTAAATATTTTATCGTTTTTTTTATTAAGTTAATTTTATACTAATTTTAAATAAAATAATATATAAATATTATTAAAATAAATGATTAAATTTCAAATTATCCATTATTTCGCCAGTGTCGCACCAATCGCTTATACCAGGAAGGACCAGTGATGCGGAGGACCTGGCTTATACTGCCCCTAGATTACCTACGTTGACGCTGCTCCTGAAATTAGATATATTTCGTTTATAACAGTATTCAGTTTATATAACAAATATTTGTAAACATTAAACTTTTACTAATGCTTGTTTATAATATATTTCTACCTAATGTTAATAGTGTTATTTAATTATTTTTTAAGAAGTATGTTTTTCAAAATATCTGACATTTATTATATTAATTAATATATAAACAATTTTTTTTAAAAATTAAATTGTACCATATACATTTATATTTCAAATTAATACTAGGTATATTAAAAAAATTATTATAAAATAAAGCTTTCCATGTCTAGCCTACATTACATAAAAAAGGAAATATATAATATTGTTTACTAGAAATCAAATATGAAAATGTAATTTGAAGTACCTGGTAAGTTAAGAGTCGGAAGCGCATTCCAAACCAATCTTTCACTATTTTCCAAAATAAAAACATTTTCAAAATGATTTGGACATATTCTTTTCTTAATATGAACCTCGGTTGGAGCCATTGCTGTTATTTCTCTGATTTGTAATATGTCGATCCACTGTTTGAATCGTGCCAGATCTTTAACAGGATTCGGAAACCTATGTCTCCTTGTACCTGGAATGTAAATAGTAAAAGTTAGTTATAAGAATATATAAATAATTAATAATAACATGTTTATTTTCTGTAAGTATTACTATTATTTTTGGTTTAATTTCATTGCAATTATTATTAAGTCAAATACTTTTTTTAAATTAACACTTTTGGCCGTCATTTCATATTGAAATAAATAAAAAACTTTTGTAACTTTCAAAATACACTTTAATACACAAATGTAGTGACTGCAGTTTCCAAAAATATTGTCATTATCAAATTATATATATTACATCAATTTTTCCCTTTATAAAGGATTACAACCAGATAGTAACTTATATTCTAAGTATTGACAAATTTTAGGAAAACCGTAATTAAATAAAGCTTAATGTTTAAATACAAGTATTCTATTGAATAGAGTATAGAGCTGAATATATTAAATCAGCCTGGTCGTTTAAGATTTTAAGTTGGGTTTTTTTTTATTAGCTTTATACATTTACAGGACTTTCAATAGATTAAGTTTATTGCTTTCTTCTATTGTGCGAATGATTTTAATGTTTTCTTTAGAAGAAGTACGGTTACTTTCTATTAAGTTAATAGCAAATGTGGCATCTGTTTTTAATAATCCTTTACAATCGTTATATATCAATAAATAAACACTGAATTTTTTGTGAATATTGGTCGAATCTTTTGCATTAAAAATTATGTTTGAGAATTTGTTTTTACATTACAACAAATGTTAAATAAAATTATAATTCAATCAAATATGTTCAATGGGTTTGTTAAAAATACAACAAATATTAAATAAAATTATAATTATACAGCAAATGTTAAATAAAATTATAATTCAATCAAATATGTTTAATAGGTTTGTTAATTCTACAACAAATATTAAATAAAATTATAATTATACGACAAATGTTAAATAAAATTATAATTGAATCAAATATGTTCAATAAGTTTGTTAAAAAGTACAAATTATAAATATTCCACAATCGTTATATATCAATAAATAAACACCAAATTTTTGTGAATATTGGTCGAATTTTTGCATTAAAAATTATGTTTAAGAGTTTTTTTTTTATATTTACAACAAATGTTAAATAAAATTATAATTCAATCAAATATGTTCAATAAGTTTGTTAAAAAGTACAAATAATAAATATTCCACAATCGTTATATATCAATTAATAAACACGGAATTTTTGTGAATATTGGTCGAATTTTTGCATTAAAAATTGTGTTTGAGAGTTTTTTTTTTATATTTACAACAAATGTTACATAAAATTATAATTCAATCAAATATGTTCAATAAGTTTGTTAAAAAGTACAAATTATAAATATTCCACAATCATTATATATCAATAAATAAACACCGAATTTTTGTGAATATTGGTCGAATTTTTGCATTAAAAATTATGTTTGAGAGTTTTTTTTTTTTTATATTTACAACAAATGTTAAATAAAATTATAATTCAATCAAATATGTTCAATAAGTTTGTTAAAAAGTACAAATTATAAAATATTTCACAATCGTTATAAATAAACACACAATAAATAAACACGGGATTTTTTTTTATAAATATTGGTCGAATCTTTTGCATTAAAAATGTTTGATAGTTACTTTTATTTCTATTTACAACAAATGTTAAATTAAATAAATGTATATTTCTATCAAACATATGCAATAAGTAAGTTTGTTAAAAAGTACAAATTATAAAATATTTTATACATAACTTCAAAAGTACATAAAGGTACACAACATTTAGCAATACCACGCATAATGTCTTCAACAACAATAACAAAAACAATAACAAATATAACAAGAGAAGCAGCAACAATAACAGAAATAAAAAAAACAATTAATAACACGATAACAAATAATAGTAATGAAAAGTAACAAAACTATGAGCAAATGAAAAATAATCGCAAACTTGATATTTAATGTGTACACAAAACGAATCTGAATACGAATGAATAGTTTGTTATTCTAAATTTGAAAGTGGTACAAAGTATATTTTTCATGTTAGTGCGCATGCGTAAAGCGCTCGTAGTGCAACCATGCGGTTGCTAAGCAAATTTATCATTTTATAATTTATCTATTATATACAAAGTTTAAAATTTTGGCTGACCTTTAGTATGAGTCCGGAGATGTTGCTGTATTCACAAATATTGAAAAAAACCAGATTTGCGCATGCGTGAACATCGGAACGCCTATGTTTGGTGTGTATAAACCAGTGAACCTCAAAATGTTTCATTAGTAATTTTATCATTTTCGTCCGTTAAGACTTATATCATGTTAAAAAGTGTAATTGTTCCTTATGTTATGTTATGTTAAAAAGTCCGTTAGGATAAGGTAAGTTTGGTAGGTAGGTTGCAGATAGGAGTTGTGTTTAATAGACCGTTAAGACACATTTAAAATCTCATTTTGTCTTGTCACACAATTTGAGAGTCACTGGTTTTTCAACTAACGTGAATACAGCAAAATCTCCGGACCTACTCTAAAGTTTTACCAAAATTTTTTTACGCCAGTTGATGTTCAATTATCTGAAGAAAATTAGTATTGGAACTACACGAAACTGTAAACATTTTCAAACACATGTGCTCTTCATAGCTGCACGTAAGTAAATAAGTATAATTTATTTAATTTTTTTGATTTATAGCAAGCACCATATTCTTTATGTTATTAGTTAGATTTACAAGGTTTTTATAAATTTTAGATGACAGACATTTCATTTTATCAAGCATCAAATCATAACAAAAGCAAATATGGATGGATGATGATGAAAACAAATGAAATTACTATTTGGGAAACTATATTCAATAAAGTTTTGACTGTAATATATTTATGGAAGAATCATAAAAAAGGAAAAGGTATTTTAATTAGATATTCTAAAAATTATTTTTCAGAACTCATTATATTAAAATAACACGGTTTCAGGTTATTCTCCAGTATTAATAATCGACGTTTCGACGAAATTATCATTTGTCTTCATCAATTTTCCTGATGAAGAAGAAAATACGTTGAGTTTAATAATATTAATACTGAACTATATAGTCTAAAAGCGTTTTATTTTAATATTTTATGTAGTTTCGTAAACTATTTAATTTCATTAAAATATAACGTTTTGGATGAAACCGGTTTTAAATAGATATTTCACTTTAGCATTAAAATTGAACATTTATTTATGAAAAGCGAGCATTAGAAACATTTATTTTTATAGCCGTGATGTTTTTAAGCATTGCTCACTTAGGGCACTATCTCTGAGACAATTCATTTATTTGAATATTGTTTAATACTTGGTTTAACACATTTATTACGACAGATATATTCAAAACTTCATACAAACTTGTAATTTTTTTCATTTAAAATTACGTTGAGTTGTACGAAACATTGAAATAGATCATTTGCTCGACGAGTAAGAAACATTGCTGTGAATATTTTTGTGGTCAACGTAATTCTGTTTTAGTATTCGGGTCGTCATATAGGAACATGTTTAATAAAATTATACTGTATAATTTCTGATATTTAAATAAATTTCATAGTGCGTAAGGTTTGTTTCAAGACAGCACAATTTAATACGTTGTTATCGATAAAGCCTATTTTAAGTCGATCGTGCCATCTAGTGACTATCATATGGTGTGTTGAGAACAAGTCAATTTTTTTTTTCAATTTAAGATTTAATTGCTATGTTATAGGTAATTATTAGTATATAGGTATACATTGAAAATCAAACAGTGTATTCTGAAATTGAATCAAATGAACTGGTTGGTTTTTTCAACAAAATCAGTTGCATTTCAGTTGAACGGTTTCTGGAAAATTTAGTTTATTACTTTAACCGTTTACCTGGTTTTTTAACGTGCGAATTTAAATTTGACACTTGAACATATAAGTTTTGTGAGATTATATCTGGTAATATATTATTTTTAAGATTTAAAAAAAAAAAACTCAAACACTATTAATAAATAAATATATAATCTTATTAAAATAATATTAGTTTAAATTTTATAAGAAAAATATTAAAAAAAAATTAATATTTCGAAAAATTATTTGAAAATGTACTTGAAAGTCATATATTAGGTTAGATAGTTTTGTATGTTACTATATAAATTATAGATTTATAAATAAATAAATTTATCTTTATAATTTATAATGGTTTTGCTAGTAAATATCAGAGCTAACCAAAAGGTTCATTTGGTTTCATTTCGGAATACATTATAACTGTGACAGTTAACTTTTGCATCATTTTTATTTGAATTTACATTATAGCAATTTATTACCGTAATCTTAATATTTGTAGTATGCGCAAGTTAAATATGTCTGTAAAAATCATAAAACGAATATTTATATTTTGAACATTTCCACGCGAAATTCTCATTTTCAACTGTTCATAAAATGCTAGTATAGAGATTATATTGTTTCATGTTGTGTTTAGGTCGGTATCAAACTGGTTCTAGCAGCATTCAACAGTCTCGTCTATGCAGTCGGCGAATGTGACAGCTGGAACTGTTTGAATTCTACATTCCAAGATATATTCTATACTGAAGTTTACGATCCAGAGATACAATCATGAGTTGTCGATTTCCAGTTTATTAATTAACAAGAGCTAAATTTCGTGTAGCTGTTTTTGGTGATCGACTATATGCTATTGAGGTAAATTATACATAATTTCTGTTTATTGAAGAATATTGTCATATTGCAATTTCTGATTTATTTGTATGATTCTGTATCAATGCGGCTGTTCACTCTAATCGAATTTCTTTATTTTAATCGTCTTGCATTGTACTTTTATTTAAAATATTAATATATTCTAAATATTGTGTGCTATATTTATATATTTGTTGAAATTATTTATTAAAAAGTATAAAAACTATACTTTTCAAATCACATATGTTGCTGAAAAGAAAATTAGTGGACAGGTTTATTACTGATCATTTATCCACTATTTATTTGAAATTTAAAATTCACAGTGAATTAAACTATAGTTTTTTAACATTGTTAGAGAAAAATGTTTACATCGCGCTTTAATGATAATTATGATTTTATTATTAACGATTATTGAGGACGCTCACAAAAATTCTTTTTGTTATATTTACCCTTCAGAACTTGTGCCCTATTCTAAGCAATGAAAGTATATCTATAAAAAAACGTGCGTGCGATACATAAATTTTTTTATTTTTAAATAAAAAAATTATAAAAATTATTGAAGATCAAAAAACAGTAATGTAAAGAAGTATTTATTTTGATTTTTGATTTTGTTTTTTAAATTTTACAGATAAGCACGAATTAATTAAGCTTACACTAGTAACATATGAATCAACTGTTTTTTGATACGATTTAATAAATTTTTATAATTTTTCATATATTTGTGATGTTTTTACCATATTGGCATATAAATTTTTAACGTAATATGATATGTTATCTTTTCCAATAATAATTTCTCTGTTAGAAACTATTCCGTTTAAATACTTTGGTATGACAGTTGGTTCTGTGATGATCACAACAACAGTATTTAAATAAAAGAATTTATAAGAAAGTTTACAATTTTAATTTATATACGTATGGCAAACATTCTACAATAGAAATTTAAAATTCAGAAATAAAATTAAAAATCTAATTTAATCTAACGACAATAGTGACACAAATGCTAACGCCAGATTCTAAGTCCGCAATAACAAATAACAGAAACACTATTAATACAAAACAAGTGTTACTGCCTAGAAATGTAATATTTACAAAGGATACTTAGCTTTTCGTTATTTATTTTTGAGGATTATAGAAGTTATGCTTAACATTGTTTTATTCCCCGAACGAAATCTTAATTATTATGCAAATTCATTAGAAACTCGAACTGAACCGAAATGTAAAAAAAAACAAGATTAGAAGTATATGGGTAAACCCATATATAGACCACTTTGACATTTCTCGGAAAGTTGACAACACTGTATTTTAATAATATTATAATTTATATGGACACTAGGAGAAACTTTTCTGAAAATTTGATTAAAATCGAATAAATAATGTAGCCACAATGAATTTTTAAAAAATTTTGTAATTTTTTTCTCGGTAAGTTGACAACACTGTATTATGTTAAAATGGCATAATTTATTTAGGCACTAGAAGAAATTTTTATAAAAATTTGATTAAAATCGGTTAAATAAAATGGTCATAATGAATTTTTAAAAATTTTAGTAATTTTTTCTCGGAAAGTTGGCAACACTGTATTTTGTTAAAATTACATAAATTATATGAATACTAGGAGAATCTTTTGTGAAAATTTGAGTAAAATCGGTTAAATAACATGGCCATAATAAAAATTTTAAAACTTTAGTAATTTTTTTCTCGGAAAGTTGGCAACACTGGATATTAATAAAATTAAATAATTAATGGGAGCATTAGGGAAATCTTTTCTGAAAATTTTATCAAAATCGGATAAATAACGTAGCCAATATGAATTTTTAAAACTTTAGTAATTTTTTTTTCGGAAAGTTGGCATCACTGGCAAAAAATTAAACCACATGACCATCTTGGATACTAGACAAATTTATCCTGAAAATTTCATTAATATCGGTTGAACCGTCTAGGAGGAGTTGCGGCCACAAAATTTTGACTTACGACCGAGCGAGCTGACGACGCACATCCATACACCCGCATAAACTAAGTTCAGATTCGTCATCTAGAGACTATATGAAGGATTTCTATTCAATTTTTTTTTTTTTGAAAATGTTACAGACACCGTACCAAACGCTATACCACTTTTTCCTTGCAGTCAAAGTGGTAAAAAAACGGAGTAAATCGTCACTACTTTTTTGGAACTAAAACAGGAACCGAACTGATTATTCAAAAAATGTTGAACCACTTTTTTAGACACAAACCGGCTCAAATTGGTTTCGTTTATATAAATTTTCAAAATATAGATCTTTACTAATAATATTGTAAAAATTGTTATATTTTAATAAAGTAATCCGGCCATATTTACATTATTGTAAAATAACGTTTCTATAACTTGAAAATAAATATATAAAATAATATTAAATTAACTTTAATCATTTTAACATTGACATTAATTTATTTAAATTGTTCGCCATTTCATTATTGCTGTCAATTTTAAAAAAATATTTTTTACCACAGAAAAACGACTCGTATTCTCACCTCACTTATACAAGTGATTTACTACCTCAAAATTAAGGTTGCATATCGCTAAAAAAATGTAATCGGTTTGGTTTGCGGTTTTTAATATTTTGTCGGTTTGGTTTTTGTTTCGGTTTAACATAAAATGAAACTGGAACAGTTTGTGAACTGGTTCACATATCCGGTTTGGTTCATGTGGTTTATATAAAAACTAAAATTGCTTACCATAAAAATATCGATAAGCAATGTATTTTTAAAATCCTATTAATTTAAAAAGAAAATTGCATATGAGAAAAAATAATTTGTAAATAAGATATTAATGCAATACGAAATGATATAAATTAAATGTTTCAATTCTCGTACTAATATTATTTTATTATAAAACTGTTTTATTTATGTCACTCTGTTTATTTTAATTTAAAAGTTTTGATGTAAATGATTTTTATGGTTAAAATTACTTTTAAGTTGGTACATGCTACTACTACCCATAGTATTTACCTAGGTTTTTTTTGTATCCAAACATAAATGTAATTTTTATAATTTAATATATTACTCCGAATCAGAAGGTAATAATAATAATAATAATAATATAATAATATTCGGCTCCCAAACTTGCTTAAAAGTACTTATGACATTTATTATAAATGACTTATTAAGTACTATAAAAGTATGTTTCTAAATTTTAAATCAGATATAATGGAATATATCAAATACAGAAAAAGCTATTTATATTTAATAAGAAATAGAAGCAAAAGTGTATCTTGAAATAAATGATAAAAGCACTTTTTCTTTACAAAAAATATGAGGAGTATTTTTACAATTATTTATTATCATTGTAAAATATTTCATTTTTTTAAAAGTATATTATTTTCTAAATAATAAAATAATTTTGATATTTTATCAGTGTTTTTTCATATAGAAAATCTATAAAAGTTAAAAAATGATAAATATCTATTATTGAAAAGAAAAAAACAAACTAAAAAATGAACTGGAAACAAGAACAGAAGCACTTTGTCACTGAAATTTTTAATTATTTGAACTCTTGTTATTAATTGTAGATAATTTTAATTAAAAATATCTGTGGAATTTCTTAACGTAGATTATTATTCATTATTATTACGATATAAATTCCTAATTTTAATGATGCAATTGCAACTAATGTTCAAGTATTTATAAAGGTTTTTCTTCCTGATTTCAGCAATATGCATATATTTTGTTATTTTATAAAGTAAATTGGCCGAGTGTCATTCTGTAAAATTCAAATACGAATTTTGACAATAAATACAGAAAGTTTATCATTCAGTTATGAAAAAATATAATATTATATAATATTTTATATAAAATAATTATACAACTATGAAATCTTACACATGATAAAAATCTTTATTTTGCCGTTAGGCAGTGAGGTCGTAAAAGTAGCGTACTTTATACATTTTATCCGCTAAATATGCTAACAGTTTCAAGCACACATACATTTGTAAGTGAACTGTAAGATTAAAAATAATATTGAATTTTATTGTAACTATAAATACTTGAACAATAACTTTGTATCATCATAACTAAACGAGTTAAATTAACTGTATATTATAGCAGTTGACACATTGTTTCCAAGTTCCAGATTTTAGCAAATTGTGTTATTACATACTGTTTCTTTCTGTCGCATTCATGTAATCTGCGTAATCTATATACCTATATATCTATATACCTAACTGTCGCCCACGATTAACGAGTTAAAATAATTTAAGTTTTAATATATTTTTAAAAAATATTTATTATAATTTTATTTTACAGTTACATTCGTATTTTTTTTCGTTAAAATAACGATTCGTTAAAATAAAAATTCTTGGATTACGTAAGCAATTTCTTTGCAATATACATACATAGAAAGATTTCTTACATAATTCAAGAATTTTAGTTTTAACGAATTAATATTTTTAACGAAATTGTTTCAGAATACGGGGGTTAATGTTTGATAATTATTGTAGATATAATATAAAAGTTATAAATTGCGGTATGACTATTCTAGTAAGACATAAAAAAATTAACTTATATACATATGGTAGATCAATTATTGCTGACGACAACATTTTTTAAAAAATGGAAGATGTTTTGTTCTAAAATTTTCATATATTTGTTTTCAATATTATAAATAATTCTAGTAGATTAATATGTCTGACTGTGAAACTTTCGTGAAACTTACATGCACATTTGGGATTATTTGCTTCTGAAGATAATTTTTATAGTGAAAATCCGATAATGTTTTGTAAATTCAAATTATGTTCCGAAGAATGAAACAAATATGTTTGTGGAAAATTCAATAAATAATTCTTGTATTACTAAAAATATTTGGAATTGAATGGAAATAATGAGTTACCCTAATTTAATTAATATTATTTTATATAGATATTGTTTCTTGATTGATTGTGAAAGCAAATAAAGTATCTTAATTTGTAATCGATTTTCTCTAAATTGGACTTATAATACTTTTTCTCACTGCAACTTAACTCAAATGCGGTTGCATCGCAGTGACAGGATTCTGTAGCATTTTCCTAATCGTAATCGAAATTGAAAAGTTTACTATGTTAACTTAACTCTCTGTATAAGATTGTTGTTGTGCTTGTGTTTAAAAAATTAAATGTTTATTGCAAAATATAATATTATATTTATTTATAAAAAAATTATAAATTATAGAAAATTAATTACAATTTCTATTACAACCATAATTATTTTGCAGTGATATAATATATTAAATTTATTATATTTTAATTTAAATACTTGTTACTTAAGTATGTAAAATTATAAAAAGAATTATTTATATTTTGTTGCATTTATTTTAAAATTATATTATGTACAGTTATAATTATATATAAATATCAATAATTTTATTGTTTCAGATATTTTAATAAACCTATATCAAAATGCCTAAAATTTACCGTAGACAGAAGGATAGAAAAAGTGTTCGCATAGGTAGAAGGATGTATTATGGAAGAACTCGCTTAACTGCGCAGCAAGTGCAAGAAAATCCAATATGTCAAGTGAATTTAAATAGAAGCTTATGCGATATTGGTAATTATAATTTTTTTTTATAGAATTTTAGTCATTATATTTTTTATATTTTAATAAAATAATAATTTTTATTAGTTTTTTTTGAGTAAAAATTTTTTTTTTTTGGGTTTGCTTAATAATTTAAATGATATTTTAAAATAATTTTTTTAAATAAATTTGTAATATTAGTATTTAAAATTATATTACTTTTTTTTTTCAATTAATAGAAAATTTATTTTTTGTATATTTTTTGTTAGATATTTTACATCTATTAAATATTAAAAGATATCTATATTAACTTGAAATTTATGTAATACTGTTAACATTTTTTAATATAAAAAAAAATATTTGGATTATTTTTTTTAATTTATTGTATAATTTAAAATTATTTTAGGGTTTTTATTAGTATTTATTTTAATTTTTTTAAATATTTTAATATTTTATTATTATGCAGTATAAGTTTCTTTTGTTAATTTTATATGAAATTAAATATTTTTAAATTATATTGATTAAATTAATTGAATTTTTATACAATATTTTTTATTTATATAATATTAAAATATAATTTTTTTGTTCAATAACTATTGATTTTTATAAATTTTTAATTGTTTGTTTAATAATTTTTATTAATTAATATATTTTAATAAAAATAAATAAAAACTTATGCGATATTGGTAGTAAAAGTTTTTATTATATTGTTTTAATAAATTAATTTCTTTAAATTTTAATATAAATAATTATATAGTATTTTTTTTTTATTTAAATGAAATTAAAAAAATAATTTTTATTTTTGTTTATTATTATTCCTTGTTTTAAATAATTGTATGAAAATATATTTGTATTGTTAATATCTACATGAAAAAATTTCAATTAATAAAAAAAAAACTTTTATTTTTTACCATATTTTGGAAAAAATATAAATTTACATTAGAAAATTTATATAAATTGAATTCAAGTTCCATTGTTATCAAAAAGAGTTTTTGTGATACAGATAATATTTACTTTTTTTTTATATAAACTATGTTATTATATTAATATTGTATGTAATAGTAATTAAATTTTTTTATATTTTGACAGCATACTACGGCAGAAAATACAAGTTTGACGTAAACGAGCTACGTAAATTAATACCAGCTTCGGTGAGTTTAGAAATTCTGCCAGATACGAATACTGCTGAAGAAATGGAAGTTTTACCAACAGAACAACAAATTGCTGGTAATGGTAATATATCTATATATATATATATATATATATATATATATATATATATATATATATAAATATTTTTAATGAGTTACTTTTTCTTAATTAATATTAATAATATACAGGGTGATTCAGGACTAGTGTAACAAACTTTAACAGCTTATTCCTGAGGTCATTTTGAGCCAAAAATGTCATAAGAACATAGGTCCTATTCCTTCTAGTTACCAAAATACAAGAAGTTGAAGTTCTATAAATAACACGAAATTTTCTAATTTTTGTAATCAAGATACTTTCGGAAAACAAGAGTTTTATTGAAAAGTCATACTTTATTTGTCTTAATTAATTTTATTTATTAATATTAACGAATACGATTTAGAGAACAAAACATAAAATGACACAATTAAATAAACAAATAAATAAATTCTAAATACAGAACAACATAACCAAACAAAAAAAATTTAGAAAATTTCGTGTTATTTATAGAACTTCAACCTCTTGTATTTTGGTAACTAGAAGGAATAGGACCTATGTTCATATGTCATTTTTGACTCAAAATGACCTCAGGAATAAGCTGTTAAAGTTTGTTACACTAGTCCTGAATCACTCTGTATATTAATTTTTAATTTTTGGTTTTTTAAAATAATTAATATATTAGCTTACAGATTATTTTATTTATATTTAATTTAATGTTTAAAATTTTCTATTTTATTAATATAAATTTTAATAATTTTTTAAAATTTTTAAATGAAATCAAATATACCTTAATTAATAATATTAATGTTTAATTATATAATCTCAACATTTTATTTTGTTTTTTTGAAAAATAAAATTTGGAATAAATAATAATATGTGATTTAATAGATATTTTTTATATTGATAAATAATTTTTGCACATTTTATATTATTCAACTAAATATAAATTTTAGACATAATATAATATTAAATATACAGCCTGATTCAGAGTAAGCGCCTTATTTTTTTTGCCACACTATGGGTACTACTTTCAAAATATTTGGCAGTAATATGTTTCAGGACATTCTCTACACGATGGTGATATCAGATTTTCAATTGGACGAATCATTTCAAAATGGCGACGTTCAACTTTGTTTTTTAAATGGGATGCCATAATTTTTTTATTATTATTGAGATCCTAAAAACATTTTTTTACGATAGTATTTCGTTTTCCTTAAAAATTCATTTATTTCCCTATCAAAAAGCAAACTAACATTTTAATCTAGTAGCGCATGAATGTGTTACACTCGATGTTATTATTGTCCAAATATCAAGTAGCGGTAGAAAAACTAGTAGTCAAACGTCAAACACCACGATTGGACGACGTTTCAATTTAGGAAGTGTCTATTTTCACCATAAAACAGGAAATCAGAAACACGAAAAACAGGAAACACGACGTACATTGTTGCCGATTTTACGTGCAAAAACAAAATACTATCGTAAAAAGAATGTTTTTAGGATCTCAAAAATAAAAAAAAATTATGGCATCCCATTTAAAAAAAAAAGTTGAACGTCGCCATTTTGAAATGATTCGTTCAATTGAAAATCTGATATCACCATCATGTAGAGAATGTCCTGAAACATATTACTGCCAAATATTTTGAAAGTAGTACCCATAGTGTGGCTAAAAAAAAATAAGGCGCTTACTCTGAAACAGGCTGTATATTTTCTTTTTTAATAATGACATTAAATTCAAAATTTATATTTTATTGTTATATTATTTAATTGTATATGAATTTAATATTTTATTATATTATATTAAATATTTTTAATTTTTTTTTATAATATAATTTTTTTTTTTATAATTTAGTTTGATTGAAAAATATAAATTTTTTTAAATTAATAAATAGCTGTTAGTGTAACTATAATTTTTTTATGTGCATATATAATTTTTAACAATATATTAATTATTTATATAGAAATTTAAGTAATTTTATATTATGTATATAAATATAAATACTTATTTTATTTTATAATAAATATTTTAATATTATATATATATATATATATATATTTAATAATGATAGTAAATTGATTATTTTTAAATTTTTTTATTATAATATTAAAATAATATAATATTATTATATTGTTGTTGTTGAATTTGAAAACAATCATTGTGATTTAAATTCAAAAATATCTATCTTTATAAATAAATAAATTAATTGTTTATATTTTATTAAAAAAATTATAATAAATTTTTTGATAAGTTTAAGCATTAATATAATTATTGATGATACTGAATAATATTTTTAGTGCCCCTGCCAGTTATCGAAATGATGCCACTTCGTCCATTTCGCCGTCAGAGTTTTGATGATGGGGCAGGGACATCGGCTGGACCAACCATAGTCATTCCTAATCCGTATGATGATAATAATATTCGAGCTGGTATGTATGTTATATTAATTGTAGATTTAGGTTTAATTTGGTTTAATTTTTGGTTTTATAAATTTATAATTTAAATATGCTATATATCTATCAATCATAATAAATTATTAAGCTTTTTTTTATATTAAAATAGATCTATATATTTATATCTTTTATTAACATTATTTAATCAAATACATTTCTTATAAATTATATGTATATGATTATTTATTTATTTATTTTAAAATTTTATATATAAATTATTATTTTTAAGTTACTTTTTATGGCTGGAATTATATGAATTAGAAGTTGATAATGGATGCAACAATAAAAATCTTGTTAGAAATCAAAAACTCGTTTGATATTCATAAGCTTTCGGAACAATTTTTGTCTTTTTCAAGTTTATCTGAAATGGATGCATCTTTTTACGAATTGTATAAATGTAAAAATAAAATATTACTAAGTAATTGTAAATAAAAACAGTATTTTTTAAAATAACTTACATGTTAAAGTATGGGTTAAATTAAAATATTTTTTTTTCTAAAAAAGTTAAAAATTTAAAAGAAATTAAAAATTATATAAAATAATACGAGTTATTAACTTACGTTATTCCAGAGTGACAATGATACATTGTTATAATTGTGAAATTTATTATAAATTTAGTCAATTGTATAAGCAGACAGCAACAAACGGTGGTGGGTTTTTTGACAATGTTAAAATTTCCTTAATTTAACCTCTAAAAATTTCGAAATGTTAAAAAATATTTTGTTCAAAGTTATAGCAATTTATTTTAACATTAATCCGTGCCGTAAAATAAATTTATTTTAAATTTAAACAGTATTTTAGAAATTTGGGTTAATAAAATAATTTTCGGTTTGAGTTTTTATGTTAAAAATTGGTACACTAACACATTTTGGTTTGTTGTATAAAAATGTGTTATTTATAAATAGTTTTGACACATGATAACTGTTTTCAAAGATGTCAAATTATTTGAAAAAAAAACAATATTTGATATAATTTTAATTGAAAATGGTTTTGTCAATTGACAATTGCTATTAAAGTTATCAAATTAGTCAAATTAGTCAAATTATCAAAACTTTATTTTGTTATTTTAAAAATCTTTTTTTTTTATTTTTGAAATCAGTGTAATATATATTTGTTAGAAGTTTTTAAAGAAAATAATTTTTACAATTGAATTATGTCAAAGTTACTAAAGAAATAAAAAAAGCTATGACAGACTGTTAAATGTTAAAACTATTTATAAATATTGTATTTTTGTGTAACAAATCAAAATGCATTAGGGTAACAATTTGTAACCGGAAAAATCACAACAAAAATCGTTTAGTTAACTCAGGTATTAAAAATGCATTGTTAACCAAATTAAAAAAGAAAATTAGTTAAAATCTATTGCTGTAATTTTTTAACACTTTATTTTTTTAACATTTTGAAACTTTTTAGGAGTTTAAATCAAGAAAATTTTAATATTGTATAAGTAACAACTACTCTAATGTATATATGATTATTTATTATATTTTTACAAAAACTATAAATAATTTTTAGGTGCATTGAATCATCCCCATGATTCATTGGTTGGTCCAGTTGATGACGATGACGATGATGATGAGAGCGATGTTGTAATTAATCAAATTGATGATATTTCTCCAGGTAATTTAATTTAATAATGTATAAAATAATTTTATAGGGTTGTTTTACAAATGATTATTATAGAATTAATTTAATTAAATATTTTTATAACAGATTAATTATATACGTAAAATTAAATAAATTATTTTAGATAATTTTTGCTTAAAAATAAATTTAATATTAAATAAATTAAATTTTTTGATATTTAGAAAATAATTGTAAATTTACAGAATATGTTATAAATTTTTTTTTATATATATTGTAGCGAATTTAATTTATTAATAAAATTATAAATTTTCTATATATAAAATATTTAGTAATTGATTTTTAATTTGTTAAATTATTTATATATTATAATTTATTATAAAATATTAAATTTATTTATTTTAATAATTTACTGATTATATAATTTTTTTGAAAATGACATATTTGAATTATTAATGTTGTAAATATTTTTTAATGAGTTTTTATATTTAAATATTATAAAGAGATTTAGTAAAGAAATATGATATTTATTGCTTGTATTTAATTATTAGATTAATATTTTGATTTTATATATAAGAAATATTTACAATAGTAAATTTATTTAAATTAAATTTAAATTATTTTATATTATTAATGGATTTTTGTATGTGTTTTCAGATCCGGTATGGTTAGATGACGGTATGGATGACGTGATAGGTAACGCTGACACTGAATTACTTTCTCCAATATCACTTTTGAACGTAGATATCGACGATGTGGTACCTGTTCTTCGGGGTCGTGCTCGAGATAATTATCGTAAGGCTGCTGTTGCTCATGTAGTAATTCCCGATAATTTGTTTCCTCCCTTCACTATTTCGTCGCTTCGGTTAAGTAACGGTTAAGATTTTGTGGTGCATTTTATTTTGATCAGGAACTTGCAAGTAGGGGTCGCGATTCTTCATTGTGTTGCCAAAGAGGTAAAGTTGATTTGCCAGGTTTAGGTTTATGTTCTGATGTATTACGTGATTTGTTACGTAATAATGATTCAGATGCCCGTCATTTTCGCGAAAAAATTCGCTTTTATAATTCCTCGTTAGCGTTTGCGTCTACAGTCGGCAATTATCTTCACATGGGTGTTGGGCCGCAGGTCATTAAAATAAATGGGGTAGTTCATCAAATTATGCCTCAGGTAACTCCTCGTGAATTTACATCAGCTAAATTTGGTCAACTTTATTTTCTTGACCAGGCTGACTGTAATACTGTTCGTGCTAGCCATTCTTCGCAATGTCGTCCTATAATTCTTCGTCCTTTAGATGCTATGCTGCGACGTGTTATCAATTTCCTCAACAGTATCGTCAATTGCGTGCAGTATATGAAGAACAAACTCTGCTTGCTGCTCAAAATCAGGTTGCTTAATTTAACTTGTGTTGTACTTAAACAAATTTATTTTATCTCCGTCTGACTTACATTTATTATTACAAGTCCATTGCGGACTTAGAATATTTTATTCAAAGTTTACTTCTTGCACTTAAAGAAATTCTGTTAATGTTAAAAATTGTTTAATACGTCAGATTTTATGTTACCTATAAGATTTAATTCGTTTTTCTAATAAACAAGTATTAAGAGTTTATCTGTTGGTTATTTCTTGTGTGTTTTTGAATCCCGCTGTACGATTGTAATCCATATTATCGAACCCTGGCACATGACTTAGCTATCAGGCACCCTATCCTCGTCTGATCTTCCAGGAAACGTGATTGGAGCCCGAAATAACAATAATTCGTTGCGAGACGAATCAGCCTAGCAACGTCGAGACGAAGGAGGCGTCGTTACAATATATAGAGTAAAGTGACCAAATATGAAATACCATTAAATTTTTATAAAAATAAATTAGTTAATGTTAGAAAATTGTGATAATAATAGTCTAAGGTGTTGAGTCAGATTATTCTAATGTAATTTTAGCATTTATAAAAATAAAGCTTTGACAGTTGGACGGTGTTTCATGAAATAGTAAAAAAGGGGTTTTGCTTGTTCCAAAAAAAGTGTACATAATATGGAATACTAATATGCTTAATATGGAATACTACAAATATTTATTATAATCAGTGTTACAAAGCTGTATGATTTTAAGAAAAATCGAAATATACGGTAAAAGTACAAAATACATTGCTGAAAAATATGTTTTACAAGAAATGACGATAAACGTTCAAATACAGCACTTAATAAAGTCTTTCAAATGTTCGTTAAAGTCTGTTGATAACACGATTAAATCGTCCAAACACACTAGCACACTGCCATCGCGTAGCTCGTTACGGAACCAGTCCATGAGTCGCTGAAAGGTAGCCCCAGTATTTTTCAGTCCCATTGGCATGCGTATTGTAACGCTATCGTGGCTTGGACGGCGATTAATAGCGTTCAAACCCTTCGATGGCTCCTTTTGTCCTGGTTTTCTCGGGCGTCACGGTAACTGCAAATGGGAATGGGAAGCTCCGAGAACGGAAAAGTTGAAACTTGGCCAAGTTTCACGTTCTCGTTCCCGGTGCTTCTCGGCGAACGTCATGTTTCACGTACATTGTGTATCTATCTCATATGATTGCTAATAATTCAACTTTTTCCGTTCTCGTTCTCGTTCGCGTTCTCGGTCTATTGTGAATCCCGCTTAATAGCTTCTATCGATAACCATGGCAATACATGTGCGCCTGATTCAGAAGCCGACAAAAATTATGCGAAGACATTACTGACGTCATCACGACATGTTTTAGGAAATCTGGGCATCTTTGAGAAAAATGATAAATTAAACATCACTTTTTAAGCTATTTCCAACAAAATAAATAAATAAAAAAAATACGCTAAACTTCCCCATTGCCTGTGGAAAGCCTCTACTGTATATTTGTCCGATGATGTTCACCGTTAACACTTATTTGTAATGGTATCCACTGTCGTCGAAGATAAGTTATATTAAATATGCTCTACAAAATTAATAAAAAAATATTTATTGAATCGTCCTATGCAATTTAGTGAACACGCCCATATCGAGTGTGACTGTTCACCTTAACCGATTTTAATCAAATTTTTATAAAAGATTCTCCTAGTGCCTAAATAAATTATGCAATTTTAAAAAAAAGTGTTTTAAATTTATTATGGCTACATTATTTATTCGATTTTGATTAAATTTTCCGAAAAGTTTCTCTTAGTTAATATTTTAATAAAATTATTGTGTTAGCAACTTTCCGAGAAATGTCAAAGTGGGTTTACCCATATACCTACTTCTAATCTTGTTAATTTTTGCATTTATTATTTTTATAATTTACGTAAAAGAGAAATTTTCGGTAATTAATAATACGCAAAATGATAGAAAAAATATAAATAAATAAATTGAAATAAACGTCTTAATTTTGTTGGTTGTATTTTATAAAAATGCAAAAATCCATATTTATTTATGTTTATGTTTGAAAATTCAGGAACCGACAAATTGATTTACTATTTGTTTAAACATATATTAATAAATCAATCAGGAAGAATTTTACAAGTAATTTATAAAACTTAAATAAAGTGTAATAAAATAAAAAGTAAATTTCGGTAACTAGCTGTTATTGCAGTTATTTTATAAATAACTAATGCATTTATACCGGCTTGGTCCAACATACCATAAAAATATCGGAGTGGCCACCGTCTGGTTTTTCTGGCTACGGTGTAAGAGTGGGCCATTTGGTCAAAAGTATCAACTCCACCTTTAGTATAGTTATAAAATTCAATAATTTCAAGTTTCTTATTTACCTCATTTACTGTATTTGTGGAATGCATGGTTGACAACAGTATTACAGACTTGCCCTTTTTAGGAGTAAATTAAACCAAAGTCTTTTTATCTTGAAAAGCAAACTGCGAAGTAAGGACGTCTTTTTTCCTATTGGGAAGAAAAGATGGAGGAATTTCTCGTTTATTCCGTTTCAAAGTTCCCACAATTGTTAATTTAACATATCATCTGCTAATGGTATAGATGTAAACCAGTTATCCATAGTGATATTCCGGTTTATACCGAATGGGTGCAAACTTATCTTTGCGATTTCTTAAATTCTTGTCAGCAAATATCAGGCAATTAATTAAAAATTTAAAACGACACTGACTCATGATGGACCTATACACTCTAGGTCTTTAGAAAACATTTGAGAAACTGATAAATGAGCGTCTTATCTAGTTCCCGCTATGTACAATAAGCCTATAAAAGCCAAAATCTGGAAGATCCGTATTGCTCACATAGTATGTTCCTTCAGCGTAGTTTTCCTTCTGACGTTGGATTTCTTGATTAGTACAAACAACAATCGTATCCAATATGTTATCACTAAACAGTATCTTCCACACTTCTAGCTCAGTGGAAATATTACGTGCTGCACCTTTAGCTCCTGGAATTTGGACAATAATATTTCGAGCAGCGGTCCTTGTTTTTGCAGGCTCTTGCAAACTCCATTTACAACCATTTTTACCTTGAATGGTCTTACTAGGCTCATCTTCTTCGTCAAAGTCTTCTTCAGAAGAACACTTTGCAAACCCTCAGTTTCTGACAAAATTTCAATGTTCAATCTTCAAATTCACTGGTGTTATCGTCGTCCGATTCAATTTTGTCAAACCACGTGAAAGCTGTTTTTTCGAAGTCTGCATCAGTAAATCTCACCTTTTTACTCATGCTGATGTATTAAAAAATACAATCAAAATAACCAGTTGTAACGCGGCGAATGTTAGAATTAAATATCAAATTAATTATACAACAATTAACGATTTTAAATTTAGAAAACTTTAATTATTCCGTGGTTTTAGGACCCAACTACGTTATGTATATGAATGACAAAAATTTACGTAACCCCAGTGAACTTTAAAAGTCGTTGTAACACAGAATATGGTAGGGATTTTGTTTAAATAAAACACAATATATGTAACAACCTAATTTATTGACGAAAATAGATTTATCAACAAGGTCAAATATATTCAGTAACTATAATGAGCAATTTACTATTATACTGCCGACTGTACAGTATCACAACTGTTTATTCTGACATTTAAACGCGCTAGTTATGTTAGCCTCACTACCAATCAAATGTACATGCATGTGGGTGACCGCGATTCAAATGAACGGGTCGGACGTATACTCAAAGAGATATACTGTCACTCATGAGGATCGGAATCTCTGCCGATCAAGAGCTCGTGTTAAAAGTATTGGGTAAGCGTGGTAAGCAGTAAGGCCAAAATAACAAAAATCACGACAACAAACGAACTTTAAATAATTGAGTCGGCTGTATCATAGTTCCATTACGCTATATTTTATTCAAATCATGTGGGTAGTAATACCTAAACAGTCGAAATTGTTTATATACTTAAATAGTGTCAAAAGACGGATAAGGGGCTTATGCGCGATGTTTTAGAGCCGGTGATCGTCCCCACCGAGTTGACATACATCGGGTATTCAGTTCGACGAATCAAATTAAGAGCGGCATGTCGCAACCGCTACCGTGGTTGTAGTAAATCTCAGTCATCGGTTCTCACACAGAGGGAGAGGCCATGGTATAAACGTTCTTTAAGTTTTTATAGTTTTGATTACTGTAACGGCACATGATTCACGTAGTGAACCCAGCCGCAATGGCACAAAACTACTAAACCGTTCGCACAATATTTTCTCTAAGAGTTTCTTAAGTTTTCGCAGTTTTGATTACTGTAACGGCACATGATTCACGTAGTGAACCCAGCCGCAATGGCACAAAACTACTAAACCGTTCGCACAATATTTTCTCTAAGAGTTTCTTAAGTTTTCGCAGTTTTGATTACTGTAACGGCACATGATTCACGTAGTGAACCCAGTCGCAATGGCACAAAACTACTAAACCGTTCGCACAATATTTTCTCTAAGAGTTTCTTAAGTTTTTGCAGTTTTGATTACTGTAACGGCACATGATTCACGTAGTGAACCCAGCCGCAATGGCACAAAACTACTAAACCGTTCGCACAATATTTTCTCTAAGAGTTTCTTAAGTTTTCGCAGTTTTGATTACTGTAACGGCACATGATTCACGTAGTGAACCCAGCCGCAATGGCACAAAACTACTAAACCGTTCGCACAATATTTTCTCTAAGAGTTTCTTAAGTTTTCGCAGTTTTGATTACTGTAACGGCACATGATTCACGTAGTGAACCCAGTCGCAATGGCACAAAACTACTAAACCGTTCGCACAACCCGTCAATCTCTCAGAATTTAAGTTTTCACAGCTTTGATTACTGTAACGGCACATGATTCACGCAGTGAACCCAGCCGCAATGGCACAAAACTGCTAAACTATTCCCACTTATGTATCTTATTTCTGAGAGATGACAAGGTTACCTAGTATAATGAACTATACCATGGGCCAAGCTTCCCTGATTCTGATTCTAGACCAGAATACCTCTCCCCGAGTCTTGGGGTTCCTTATAAGGGCAGAGACGTCCCCTTCCACAGCGAAAATGCTAAACAGAAACAAACATACTTAAGTGTTTACAAGACAAGGAAAAAATCTATTTTGGTGGTGGAACAACACATTTTTACCAATCAGCTTGAAATTACTCGCGATATTTCTTGGTCGGCGTCCAGGATTGGCTAAAAATTCCAAAATACAACACAACACATAAGAGCAATGGGTATGACGGAGACAGAGTCTTTTGACAAAGATAGAAATACTTGTTTACGTCCTATGTTCATTTCTACGAAGGCATTGTTTACTAGTTTTTTGAAATACAATATAAGTTTGGTACCAAACAGCAAAACACAATTGCGAATCCTCTTTTGTTAAACTGCACGTGTCACCCGAGCCTTGCACTCTAAGTAGATCAAGACCATTGCCTACGCGAACCATACCAACACCCCAAACTACTGGTCCTAACAAGTAGCTATATTTTTACTTTCCCCGCGGCTCTCGTTTTGTTATGAAAAAAAAAGAAAAAATAAGTTTGTTTTTCTAGAGGAAATTTAGTTTAATTTATTAAAGATTTTAGCTTAATAATTATAAATAAATTGACGTTTCATACACCCCTTATTTGTTATACGGTATAAACATTTAGAACGAGATAACAAATCTCAAGAAAACACAAACAAATATGTTTAGATGGTTTAATAAAATAAAATTGTATTATCAACATAAGTAAGTCTTAAGGGGAGGTACCACCCTGAATACTAAAAAAAGAGGCTATTTTCACGAATTAATTTTGGGCACAGGAATGTAAATAAATTACTACTTTTTTTTACATTGTATTTGGCACATATTCCTCTATATTTTCAAATAGTTCGAAGCCTTTTTGTAACCAATTGCGACCGCTCAACCTCCGAACCAAGACCATGTCCCAAAAATACTGCTGCTGCGTTGACAGGCTGGAGCGCTCAATTCCCATTTGAAATAAATTTTCTTGTTTTTAAAATGTAAAGTAGATTGTAACTTAGGGATCAACTGGCCGGATTTCAAAAAAATACATTTTTCGCCAAGTTATACTCATTTGAAAAAAAAGTTTGAATATTTCGTCCTTTTTTTGGGTCGCTAAAATCGAAAAAACTACATATCAAAAAAATGACCAGTTGATCCCTAAGTTGAAGTTTTGGCAACATTTTCCCCAAATTCCAAATTAATCGGACAAAAATTGCGACTTGTATGCTGTCAACGCAGTTTAAAAACATAGTTTCTAGAAAAACGCGTTTAAAGTTTCAAGTTTCAAGCAGAGCGCTGCTGAGCGCTCTCTATAAAATGCTTTGTTGCACATTTATTATTGCGATTTACGCTTCCATACTTTAAAACCTGGTTTTAAAGGGTTCAAAAAACACGTTTAAGTAAAAAAAAAAATCGATTTTTTGAAATTTTCAGAGTGGTACCTCCCCTTAACTTATAATCTTATTATATATATATATATATATATATATATATATATATAAACATAGATAGATACAGATATATCATATAAACATAATGGATACAAACGCAAACAAACAAAAATAAACATAATCAAACTTCTCAGGTAAAGGTAGTAATTTTTATTTTTAAAACTATTTCTTAAACTAAATATCGTAGTATTAATAAACATAATAACTACGCAAACAAAATCACACAAAAAAATAAACATAATCAAACTTCTCAGGTAAAGGTAGTGATTTTTATTTTTTAAACTATTTCTTAAACTAAATATCGTAGTATTAATAAACATGATAACTACGCAAACAAAATAACATAAAAAAAATAAACATAATCAAACTTCTCAGGTAAAGGTAGTGATTTTTATTTTTTTAAACTATTTCTTAAACTAAATAGCGAAGTATTAATAAACATAATAATTACGCAAACAAAATAACACAAAAAAAATAAACATAATCAAACTTCTCAGGTAAAGGTAGTGATTTTTATTTTTAACTATTTCTTAAACTAAATATCGTGGTATTAATAAACATAATAACTACGCCAACAAAATAACACAAAAAAAATAAACATAATCAAACTTCTCAGGTAAAGGTAGTGATTTTTATTTTTAACTATTTCTTAAACTAAATATCGTGGTATTAATAAAGGCACATAGTTTAATAAACAGTTTATAAGTTTGATTTTCCTTTCCGTTTCTTTAAATATTTCAGTGAGTTCCGTTTAACTGCTTCTTTGCCTCGTGGTTTTCTTCTTTTATTTTTCACTTTTGAACATTCACAATCACTAACACCATTTTTAATTTGACGGATGACACTTAAATCCTTTTCTACTTGCTTCCAATCAACACTGTGGCCCGGTGTTGGTGGTGGTTTATTAGTGTGATCAATTTCTTTTGTTTTTGGTTGTTTTGTTTTCTTGCGTTTGTCCATGAGACTTTTGATAACAGCTTCTAATTTTGGATAAGGTTTAAACAGTTCTGAAATTTTTATTTTTGCCATTTTAAACGAACTATCAACATAGAACACTAAATGATAACTGACCCTACCGTCTGAATTTAGTTTCATCGTAGGTATACGGGTCATAAACTTTCTTTGAATAGGGTTGTATAATTACTTTGCCAGTGGCGCCCCGAACTCACCCCTTTATTTCAGTGGCGGTAGATACGTAGATTTGCCGCATTATATATACCGATTTCCTTTTTTTTCTCTTTATCATATAACACGTAAGCATTTGGGTATGGGTTCTGAGTAATCCGGTATGGCCCGGCATATAACAAGTTAAATTTAGCAATTCTTTTATTTAATTGATCCGATACTCTATCGGTTTTGAGTAAAACCAAATCACCGATATTATATTTAATAGTTGGAGTTTGCTGTTTATTTTTCCTTGTTTCTGCCTCACGTAACAACTTGTTTTTTACTCGATCATGTATTTGTTCTAACGGTGGTAGTGTATTATAATGTGGTAGGCACTTTTCCAGGATATCATCCAGGACTCTTTCTGGTGGTTTGTCAGTGAGTATCGTGTAGGGTGCCGTGTTGGTGCTGTCGTGTGGTACCGAGTTAAAACAGTCTTCGATATTGCTAATCTCTTCAGCCCATTTTGTATGTTGTGAATGACAATAAGTACGAAAAATTCTTCCTAACTCACGCATAACCCGCTCTGATGGGTTTGATGCCGGATGTCTAATACTGGAGTAAATAGTTGTAATATTTGCCTCTTTTAATGTTTTTTTCCACGTATTTGCAGTAAACTGTTTTCCATGATCGCTTAGAATTTTAACCGGTTTAATTATTTTTGCAAACTGAAGTACTCTATTGGCGCAAGCATGAGCGGTTGCCTTTTTGATTGGATAAAGTTTAACAAATTTAGAAAAAACGTCGATCATTACAAGAATATATGCAACCCCCCCTCTCCCGATTGGTAAGGGTCCGTAAAGATCTACCGCTACTATATCGCCAATTGCGTGCGCTATGATAGGGGTGAGGGGGTCCTACAGCATGTCTATTTGGCCATTTTGTTTTCTGACAGATATCGCATTTATGTAGAGTCCGTCTGATGATGCGATCCATTTTTTTAAAATAAAATAAATTTTTCATGATGAGATACACTTTAGCTGGCCCAAAGTGACCCATCTCTTGGTGATAATGAATAATAAGTGGTTCGACTAAACAACTTGGAATAACGATAGTGCCTTCTTGATTACAAAAATTTCGTCGTAGTAGAACATTGTCTTGTAAGTAAAATTGGTTCAAAATTCGCTGTACTTTAGGAGTGGCTTTTAAATTTTCCGCGAATTTGTTAAATTATCAATGATTGTTTTTAACTCCGGGTCTTCTTGTTGTTTAGAGATAATATTTTTCAGGTCCCGTCGTAGATCTGCCAGTCCATTAATTTTAAAGGTTGCTATCATAGATGATTTAGACGCATATTCTTTGGCGGTGATTGCATCAGAAGGAAATCGTGAAAGTGTGTCGGCTACAATGTTTTCTTTTCCTGTAATATGTTGTACTGAGTAATCAAATTGTTGTAAAAATAGAATCCAGCGGATTAATCGTTCATTTAACAATCTGCATCGTTTCAAAAATATTAAAGCTTGGTGGTCTGTTTTAATAATTATCTGAGTACCGAGTACAAATGTTTTAAATTTTCCTAAGCAAAATATTACCGCTAGCAGTTCCTTTTCTGTTGTCGTATAATTTAGTTCCGGTCCTTTCAATGAACGACTGGCAAATCCAACGACTTGTTCTTCGTCTAGACGGTTTAATTGTGACAAAACACCCCCAATTCCAAATCCGGGGCTGTCAGTATGCAGGATATAATGTGTGTCTGTTCGAGGATGTACTAGAATCACCTCTTTTAAAAATAACTCTTTTAGGTTTTTAAAAGCTTCTTCTTCCATTTCTCCCCATCTCCACTTTTGATCCTTCTGTAATAGATGACCCAAACCTGCTGTGTAAAGATTATAATTTTTATAGAACTTTCTATAGAAATTACACAAACCCAGAAACGCCCGCAATTGTTTGATTCTCACGGGAGTCGGAAACCTGAGAATTACCTCTAATTTTTCCGGGTCGGGTCTAATTCCTTCTGCAGACAAGACATGCCCTAAGAACTTCACTTCAGATTTCAGAAAACATGTTTTATCCAAATTGATTGTGACCCCAGCTTGTTGTAATCTAGCCAAGACTTTTTCAATGTGTACTAAATGTGTCTCTAAATCACATGATGCTATAAGTAGGTCGTCAACATAATTTGATGTAAATTCTTGAACTTCCGGTCCCAAAATTAAATCCATGCACCGCGAAAAACTTGCTACAGCCGTTTTTAACCCAAACGGAAGTACCTGGTACGTGTAGCTACGTCCGTTGTAAAGAAAAGCGGTGTATTTCGTACTATCGGGGTCAAGGGGGATTTGCCAGTAGGAGGCTCTTAAATCAATTGACGTAAAATATGTAGCATCTACAAATCTTCGTAATAACTCGTCGGTACTTGGTGGTGCTTCGCAGTCGGCTATCATTCTTTCGTTTAAAGTGCGTGCGTCCAGACAAATTTTCACTGAACCATCCTTTTTCTTTGTGACAGTCATAGGGCTAGAATAAGCGGAGGCCTCCCTCCGAATAATTCCCATCTGTAACATTTCATCTATTTGTTTTTTCACTTCTTTCCTGAGAGCAAGTAGTACAGGATATGAGCGCTGGACAAAAGACGTAGGGTCGTGTAGTTCAATTTTATGTTGGTATACATGAGTTAAGCCTGGGAGTGTAGAAAAAGTATTTTGGTATTTGCATAGAATTTTGTAAAGTTGGTCTTTTGCCGAAGGATTTATGGGAGTGAGATTTATGTGTTCCAACAGTTTCCCTACACTTTCTAGAGGTCTATTTACTTTATTTTTTCTAATAAACGGAGTGTTGGTATGTGTCAGAGTATTAATTGCAGTATTGTTGGTTGAGTTAATAGTTTGATAAAAAGGTACCTCGACGGTAAGTCCATGGCAACGAAATGAAATTAGTCCTACCTCAAAATTAATTTGGGCTTGATGGTCTTGCAACCAGTCCATACCAATGATTAACGGCCTGATGAGATATTGTACCACTAAACAGCAGAGCTGAATTTCACAATTTCCTGTTTTTGCCGGGAGTAAAATTTGTTTAGTGATTTTTTGGCTTCTTTGTCCTATGGCTCCACGTAGCTGTGTAGCATTAACGGGTAGAGTTAAAAAGTGATGTCCTTGAGAAGATAGTGTTAAGAGAGTGTTTTCTGCCAATCATGTAACTTCGCTACCCGTATCAATTAAAGCTGGTATCGTATCGTGTGGTAATTGTAGTAATATTTCTGGTAATACTACAACCTCATTGATTTTTTGAGTTTCTTCAGCGTCAGTTAATTCTGTGTACATAGATGATGTTCGGACTGTCACTAATTCTGTATCATCGGTTTTATTAGTGAGTTAGGTAGAATGGTCGGGTAGGTCATCTCGTCGCACTGAATGGGATTTAAAATTTTTTGGTGTTGTTTTCCTAGTCCTAAACCTGGTCTCCATCCCATATTCAGAGTTAATTTTAGCGCGACAGGCGATATTTTACCTGGTTCTGAGAGGGTCTTATAATTAACCGAAGAAGACTGCCGGCCCGTCAGTTCTCCGGACGGTCCTTTCCCGAAAAGGATTTAGTTTGTTGCTGCAGTTGTGCTACTTTTTTCTGTCTTGTTGCGGTAATATCATTCCCTTTTCCTGAGTATCCGGGTGTGGTCACATGACTATTACTTTGCTGGTTTGACTTCAGTAAGGCAAGGGTGGTAGCTTCTTGTTTACGGAGAAACTCTGCTAGGTTGGAGAGAGTATGGATTTCTACCAGTTGCCATAATGATTGTAGATGTATAGGAAAATGTTTTATCATTTCTTCTACTAAAATAGCTTCTGGTAAAGGGTTGTCAAGAAAGCGTACTTGGCTGACATAAATGGCAAAGTGTGTTGTCATACTATGTCCATTTATTGGGTCCCACTTATCAGCCATAATCTTTAATCGCCACTTATTTTGTGTAGCAACCGACCAAAAGGTGTATAAAAAATCACGACGAAAATCTTTATAGAATTCCCATGTTCCCATATTAATATCTGCCCATCTTCTAGCTTCATTTTGTAGGCATTCTATTGCTAATTCTAAATGATATTCTGCCGGTATTCGAAATCGACATAAATATTTTTCTAGAGCTTCCAGGAACCGAACCGGATTAACGCCGTTTGTTTTACCCTTGTAAGATGGTTTGGACGAAAGTATGGGTAACATGCGGTCAGCTGAATTCATGTACATCCATGGTTCTGTTGCGGTTGGAAGGGGCACATGTTCTGTTGTGGTTTGAAGGGGCACATGTTCTGTTGTGTCGTTGTTTTCCGTAATTAACACTTCAGGGCTAGTGTTAGATGTGTTTTCATCGTTCATGGAGTTTATACTTGACGTAGTTGCTCGTGTATGTAGTTGTACATCGTGTGTGGTTTTGTGCTGATTTGTAGTTATCGACAAATTAGCGGGTTTTTGGTTCATGGTTGTGCTGATTTCTAGTAGAAACTTTTTGAACATTTCTTGTTGTTGTTGCAACAATTGATTTTGTTCTTGTTTCCACTGTATGAGAGTATCGGCAAGCTCTGGCAATCCCGTAATACTAGCGGTCGCTTGGCCACATTGCTGGTTTTCATTGTCCATGCTAAACAGTCGAAATTGTTTTAATAGTATGTAATGACATAAATCCCCCATATCTGTGTTACAGCTTCAAAAAACTTTCAATCCTGGTTCCGGTGCCAATTGTAACGCGGCGAATGTTAGAATTAAATATCAAATTAATTATACAACAATTAACGATTTTAAATTTAGAAAACTTTAATTATTCCGTGGTTTTAGGACCCAACTACGTTATATATATATGAATGACAAAAATTTACGTAACCCCAGTGAACTTTAAAAGTTGTTGTAACACAGAATATGGTGAGGGATTTTGTTTAAATAAAACACAATATATGTAACAACCTAATTTATTGACGAAAATAGAATTATCAACAAGGTCAAATATATTCAGTAACTATAATGAGCAATTTACTATTATACTGCCGACTATACAGTATCACAACTGTTTATTCTGACATTTAAACCCGCTAGTTATGATAGCCTCACTACCAATTAAATGTGCATGCATGTGGGTGACCGCGATTCAAATGAACGGGTCGGACGTATACTCAAAGAGATATACTATCACTCATGAGGATCGGAATCTCTGCCGATCAAGAGCTCGTGTTAAAAGTATTGGGTAAGCGTGGTAAGCAGTAAGGCCAAAATAACAAAAATCACGACAACAAAAGAACTTTAAATAATTGACTCGGCTATATCATAGTTCCATTACGCTATATTTTATTCAAATCATGTGGGTAGTAATACCTAAACAGTCGAAATTGTTTATATACTTAAATAGTGTCAAAAGACGGATAAGGGGCTTATGCGCGATGTTTTAGAGCCGGTGATCGTCCCACCGAGTTGGCATACATCGGGTATTCAGTTCGACGAATCAAATTAAGAGTGGCATGTCGCAACCGCTACCGTGGTTGTAGTAAATCTCAGTCATCGGTTCTCACACAGAGGGAGAGGCCATGGTATAAACGTTCTTTAAGTTTTTATAGTTTTGATTACTGTAACGGCACATGATTCACGTAGTGAACCCAGCCGCAATGGCACAAAACTACTAAACCGTTCGCACAATGTTTTCTCTAAGAGTTTCTTAAGTTTTCGCAGTTTTGATTACTGTAACGGCACATGATTCACGTAGTGAACCCAGCCGCAATGGCACAAAACTACTAAACCGTTCGCAAAATATTTTCTCTAAGAGTTTCTTAAGTTTTCGCAGTTTTGATTACTGTAACGGCACATGATTCCCGTAGTGAACCCAGCCGCAATGGCACAAAACTACTAAACCGTTCGCACAATATTTTCTCTAAGAGATTCTTAAGTTTTCGCAGTTTTGATTACTGTAACGGCTCATGATTCACGTAGTGAACTCAGCCGCAATGGCACAAAACTACTAAACCGTTCGCACAACCCGCCAATCTCTCAGAATTTAAGTTTTCACAGCTTTGATTACTGTAATGGCACATGATTCACGCAGTGAACCCAGCCGCAATGGCACAAAACTGCTAAACTATTCCCACTTATGTATCTTATTTCTGAGAGATGACAAGGTTACCTAGTATAATGAACTATACCATGGGCCAAGCTTCCCTGATTCTGATTCTAGACAACAATACCTCTCCCCGAGTCTTGGGGCTCCTTATAAGGGCAGAGTCGTCCCCTTCTACAGCGAAAATGCTAAACAGAAACAAACATACTTAAGTGTTTACAAGACAAGGAAAAAATCTATTTTGGTGGTGGAACAACACATTTTTACCAATCAGCTTGAAATTACTCGCGATATCTCTTGGTTGGCGTCCAGGATTGGCTAAAAATTCCAAAATACAACACAACACATAAGAGCAATGGGTATGACGGAGACAGAGTCTTTTGACAAAGATAGAAATACTTGTTTACGTCTTATGTTCATTTCTACGAAGGCATTGTTTACTAGTTATTTGAAATACAATATAAGTTTGGTACCAAACAGCAAAACACAATTGCGAATCCTCTTTTGTTAAACTGCACGTGTCACCCGAGCCTTGCACTCTAAGTAGGTCAAGACCATTGCCTACGCGAACCATACCAACACCCCAATCTACTGGTCCTAACAAGTAGCTATATTTTTACTTTCCCCGCGGCCCTCGTTTTGTTATGAAAAAAAAAAGAAAAAATAACTTTGTTTTTCTAGAGGAAATTTAGTTTAATTTATTAAAGATTTTAGCTTAATAATTATAAATAAATTGACACGTTTCACAGTGATAAATAAAAGACATACGTATACGGATATGGGGTGCCTAGTCACCCCGACTTAGCTAATTATTATTAATAACAACAAAATTATAAGAAATAAAAATTCGCTGAACACTCACGTCAACGACACTTAACCTCACTTAAAAATACACGAACGTTCAAGGCTGCCAGTATACACACAACAAAATAAGCGGCATATTTAAAATGTGCTGGGGTTACGCAGCACCCCTCTATCCATTCTAGGGTTAAAGCTTTTTTTGTTTCTCTAAATTTATTTAAAAATTTTAACCGTGTGCCAATTTTTGGTATTAATTGGGTTATGATATTCTCGGTTAACAAACTAAATGCTTCATTGTCTATTCCTTGATCTACAATAAATAAATGAATATTGTTTTATGTAATTTTACTGAAACTGATATACATAACTACAACATGCAAATAAACATTAAACCATTCCAAATTGTAAATTTGTGAAATACACTTTCAAATATTAATTTTGTTGTGAATAAAAATTCTATATATCACATATTAGCTACTTACATACCTTGAAATATCTCAATTAATTCGGGGACTTCCCATGCTATTAAAATGTTTCTTGTTGTTTCATTCATTTCACAATAATATTATAAAATATTTCAAAACTAATTTTACCACTTATTTGTATTTTCACTTTCAATTTGAACTTTTTTATATTTTAAGACAGAAAACGTAAGTGATGCGATGTAGATCATATCTATATATACAAATGGCATAGAATAAATGGTGACGCATTTCATATTGTTAGTGAATACAATGCCAGCGTATAGCTGTCATAATAAAAATATTTAGTTAATTATAAATTATTAAATTGTAAATTTATGATTTTACAAATATAATATTGTATTTTCAAATAATATTATATTGTCCAATTACGTTATTACAATATCTTATAATGTTTTTTACAATACGTATGTTACATTTTACAATAAATAGGTTTAAATATAACCATTTTGTATCTGTAACAAGTCAGTTCTAATTAGAGTACAAAGCATGTTATATGATGTAAAATATTTATAGTATTCAATACAAAAAATCGTTTTATAATAGTTTTTTAACAATCTTTTTTCTCCGTGTACTTACGAAATATGAGTTGTCAGTAGAGAGTTATCGTAAAGACAACGTTAAAGTTCCGTTAACGCTAAAATCACGTGACTTTATTCGTTATTTAATTTGTATGGTAAATGAGTTATCGCACGCCGATATTTTACCGTACGCTAAAATTGGAGGAATATTTAAATGTAATCTAATTAATTTAATATAGGTTTGATACAAGTATTTATTCAAAAATAAAACAATTTTATATATATATATATATATATATACATTACTTTTTATTGGAATTGAGCTGATTTATTAGAATCATCAGGATTTGTTGTTGCTGTTCCATAGTTTTAATGTGAGCCAGTCTTTCCTGCTTGTCCAATTCTAACCGCTGCAATCTTTCTGCCTTTTCTAATTTCAATTTTTCTTCCTCCAATACAATTTTTCGTTCTTCTAACAATAATTTCCTTTTTTCTCTTAGTTTATGCTCCTTATTATTTCGTTCAAAGTGTCACTTTTTATTGCTTCGGAAGATCGTTTCTTACGAGTTTTAGATGCGATCAATACGCCAGTACTACGTGATGCAGAGGAAGTACTCGGTGTGTTTGAATTTTCTTCACAATTAGCAAGGGTCTCGGGTGGTTGTTCGTCGCTTTCCATATTCAGCGATCTTAGGAGTTCCCCATTCTCTTGAATAATGTAAACTATGCAAAATTCATATGTAGATAAATTAATTGCAGCGAATATTTATTTCCTTACCTTCCTCTGAACGGACTCCAGCAGCTACATCTCGTAATTCTAACCCTTTTTCTTTTGAAGTTTTGGGCGCTTGCGATTTAGCAGGAGCCTTGGCTGAAAAGTTTCTCTTTAAGTCGACTAGTTCCTGAAGCAAACGTTCTTTTTCTTCGTATTGTTCCTTTGTACTAGATCTAGAAATGATGCCATATGATTAGAAATTGTAACACAAAGTTTGTTGTGCATACTCTTCATTTCGCAAAACTGGAATAATGATAATACTACAGCTACGATTTATTTTAAACTTACTTTTTCAGTTTTATTGCATCTTCTTTGATGAAGAGTTTTATTAAATACTCAACAGATCTCCATCTTGCAGATCCTTTTTAAGAGGCTCTTAGATCTCCATCTGCAAGCCTCTTCAAAAGGATTTTCCGCTAATACTTGGCGTAAAATTTCCAAATTATCTTCATATGTGAACCGAAGTCTCATGATTTTAGCAGGTGTACACATTTTCAGATAGCAGTGGTTTAAATAAACCAGTAACAATAACACATAAAACTACTTGGATATAAAATTTCTATTATATTTATTTTACAACAACTTAACCTCACACGTTTATAATCACAAGAACATAACCTCACCACTCAAAACAACGTATGAGAGAAGGCTTCGCTATTTTGCGAAAATAGTGGACCGCGGTTATTTCTTTACCGTACGCTAAATCCATGCGCATGCGCATTCTTTTGCTTGTAGGTAAATAACGTACGCTAAATTTAGCGTTGTACTTGCGATAACTCTTTAATATTGTTTTCTATTACTACCGGCAAATCTTCAATCCATTTTTCGATTGATGAATTAATAGATTTTGTTGTTGTAAGAGGAGAATTATATCCCTAAAATATAAAATATTATAATATGACATTTATCTTACTATTTTGTAGTAATTATTTGAATATAACATACGTTTGTTTCTTTCCACTGATATAAATATTTGCGAAATTTAATTCGTAATCCAAATTGAGTTTCATCTGAGATTAAATTATTTATATCATCTACGGTTAATTCTTTGAATACTTCAATGTCAATACCTTTATCTAAATGGACATTTAAAATTTATTACAATTTTGACAAATTAATGGTAAAAATTTGTACTTACTTTAAATATACGCTGCTGATGGAACAGCCTCACCCCACATCTCTTTGTTCATGTTGGTATCTTTAATTAGTGCTCTGGCTTTTTCCATTAAGGCACTATTTAGTCTTTCGGCTTTACCGTTCAGTTGAGGTGTATATGGTACTGTAGTATCGATCATTATGCCTTTTTCTTTGCATCAACTTTTAAAATTATTATTGATGTACTCTTTTCCGTTATCACATCTAATTTTTGCCGTTTTCAGGTTCCATTTTGCTTCAGCATGTTGAATGAATTCTTTTACTGCATCAACGGTTTCGTTTTTATGCTCTAGTAGATAAACAGATGTAAAATGCGTATAGTCATCAAGTAAAGTTACGAAATATTTTTTACTATCCCATGTTTCAGGATCCATTGGGCCGCAAACGTCGGTGTGAATGATCTCAAAAGGTCTGGTAGCCTTAACTCTATCTTTATTAAAAGGTTTTCTCGTTTTTCTCCTTTACTTCTTTATTAATCGTGATGTTCATTATTCTGAAATAATACGAAAACAAATTACTTTACAAACAATCAAAGATGAAGTATTAGCGAATTTACCATTTATAATAATAATAATAATAGAATTTATTTAAAACTGACACATTACAGTATACACCAATTACAATGCACCAGTAAAAAATATAACAAAATTAAATTTGATTATACAATATTTTGGATATTAATTTTGGAGACATAGCGAATATATCTATATTACAGTTCTTACAACATATTTCATTTGTTAATCTAAGTGCAACACCAATAGGGGTTGTGGAAAAGCTAGTTACAAATATCACTTGTCTACTTCTTAAACTAACATTGGGTACATGGAAGTTAATTTTACATAACACATCTGATAAATCAATTAAATTTTGCACAACTTTAACTATTATTAATATAGAAATAATATCTCTTCTTACATTTAATTGAATTACTTTAAATTCATTTGTAAGATTGTAGTACGAAACATGATGTTTATAATTTGGATATATTTTATATCTTTTGTAATACAAAGTTCTCAAGAATCTTTTTTGAATTTTTTCTACCATATCACTATATTTAAATGTTGTTGGTGATCAGATAATACAAGCATACTCAAGGCCTGATCGAACGAACATGTTATATAATTTTATTATAGTATCTATATTATTGAAGTATTTGGAGTTCCTTGTTATAAATCCTAAATTTTTAAAACCTGCACTAACACAATTTTCAATATGTAAATTAAAAGTAAATTGTGGAACAAAATAAACTCCCAAATCCTTAAAGATTTTAACACGTTCTAGAATACAATTGTCTATATGGTACACTGCATTGATGATATTTCTTGTTTTATAGAAGGACATAACTTTGCATTTCTTCACATTTAACATTAAGGAGTTATTGTTACACCAGGAGACTACACTGTTTAAGTCGGTTTGGAGATGTAAAATGTCTAATTCATTATTAATTGCGAGATATAATTTAAAATCATCCACATACATTATGTCCGTGTCCCACTGTAAAATTTTTTATAAAAACTTTTTATAAAATTTTTTATAAAAACGGTATGACGTCACCCAATATAAAAATTATTTTAAGGTATGTCCCACTGTCAATTTTTTTTATAAAATTTTTTATAAAAATTGATCAGCTGTTTGATGAAATACTGAAAAGTGAGGTTGATGTTGTGAGATTGGTGTTTAAAAGGTTGGTGCTTAAAACTAAAAACTTTTGAAAAAGTGTGCTATTTTATTATTTTTTATCATGGAAACTTTAAATACAAACCAGCATTTACTAGTGAGTGCAGTTATCATAGGTTTAATTGGATATGTTTTGGTTAGAAGTTTCGCGCGGCAATTCAAATCTCTAGAAGTTTGACGGGCCGTTCAACATCCAATCAAATGCTTGTTTTCGTCAAAATTATAGAAACGGTTCTATTTCAGAAGTTTTTATAAAAACATTTTACGTGACGTCATTAAAATAGAGACACCATAAAAATATTTTACCGTGACGTTATTTTTATAAAACTACGCGCTGTCACACTGTAAAAATTGTCTTTATAAAAAATTTTATAAAATTTTTATAAAAATTTTTACAGTGGGACACGGGTTTTAAACACTTGGCGTATTGTAGCACTTCAGGCAGATCATTAATTGCAAGTAGAAACAATAAAGGTCCAAGTAAACTTCCTTGTGGCACTCCAGATCTTGCAATGTAGGTTTCGGATATTTCATTCATGAAAATTACTTTGTTTTGTCTGTCTGTGAGATATGAATAGACTAGCGCAACCGTGTCATCATGTATGCTAAATTTTTTTAGTTTATTAATTAATATAGTATGACTTATCTTATCGAAAGCTTTGGTCATGTCTATGTATATGGTATCAAGTTGTTTTCCTTCTACCTGAGTGTCAGTTATATGTTGTGAAAATGTCAACAAGTTAGTGATTGTAGATTTTCCTGTTACGAACCCATGTTGGTACGGAGTTATTTGTGACTGCACTAGAGAACGTAACTTGTCCAAAATAACATATTCTGCAATTTTTGAAAGGCTGGTAATATGGATATTCCTCTGTAGTTCTCAATATTATTTCTTTTTCCCGATTTAAATATGGGTACAACTCTTGCTATTTTTAGTTGAGCTGGAAATATTCCTTGATTTATTATAGTATTTAACAAGATTTTTAGTGGTATTGCTAAGATTTTTCCGTATCCTTTCCAGAAGTATGCAGGAATGTTATCTTCTCCAGTCGCTGAATTAGGTTTACGTTTTCCGATTGCTTTAATTATATCATCATCATTGACGTTCGATATTTTATTTAATTGTACATCGGAATAGTTTGTGTTTGAAGTAACAATGTCAGTAATATTATTATCATCCGAAACAAAAACTGATTTAAAAAATTGGCAAAAGCATTGGCAATATCTTTTGGATTACTATATTCTGAATCATTAACTATCATTACAGTATATTGACTATTTGAGCTTCTGTTATTTCTAATATAATTCCAGAATTGTTTTGCGTCATTGTTAATTAGATTTTCTGTTCTATGTACATAATCATTATGTGCATTTTCAATTAAAATCTTAATTTCCTTACGTAGTATATTATATTTTATTTGATATTGATTATTATTGGGATATTTTTTACTTTTTTGGTGCGCTTTATGTTTTTCTTTTAACTTTAATATAATTTCATTAGTAAACCAGACTGGATAATATTTTCTTTTAGAAGTAGTGTAGTAACTATATGAGTATAAAGTAGTTCATAGAGTTTTTCTAAAACAAGATTTGAGTCAGTTATGCTTTCTAAAACTAACCAGTTTTCTTGTTCTAAACTGTAATATAACAATTCAAAATTCGCTTTTTGAAATCTGTACCTGATTTGTTTCGCGATGTTTTTTAATTTTAAGTTATTCACTTGCCAGCAAATAATTATGTCTAATGAAGGATGTTGAATATCTACATTTACAAAATTATTTGCACTATTGGTAACCTGAGCAGTTATATTTGACAGTACTAAATCTAATGTTCGATTATTACAGTTTTTTATATTATTAAATGACGTCAAGTTATACAAATTAATAAAATTGTTTAAAGATCTTGCTAGTATACTTCCATCACCTAAATTATAACTAGCATTATGTATCTCTGGCATGTTAAAATCACCTGCAATTATCAAGTTACTGTTGTACAGATCTTGGTATTTTTCAAATTCATTGAAAAGCAAATCAAGAGTGTCTATGTTATATCGCGGCGCAAAATATACACCACTCACAAACAGTGATTTATGATGTAATGTGCATTTAACAAGAACAAATTCAATAGAATTGACACATTTTTCAGCTATTAGGATTGGGTTATATTTGTTCAATATGGCAATTAAAACTCCGCCACCTTTCTGAACATTTACCATGTTGTAATTTCTGTCACACCGAAATACAGAATATTTTTGATCAAATAATTCTGAATCGAAAATGCTGTTGTTAAGCCACGTTTCTGTGATTATAATAATATCGTAATTATTTGCCAAAACGTTATTGAAAAAGGATCTTGTCTTAGTACGTAGTCCTAGGACATTCTGGTAATATATGCAGGGATTTTCATTTTCATTATGATTTGTTTTATTGTAGAAGAAGTAGGGACGTATCACACTATGTTTCGGCCAATTTTCGGGTTTTGTTATTATTTTATTGTCTTTTACATCAACACCTAGTTTGAATGAGGCGTATTCTGTTGTTTTCGTGTTCATTTTTTCGCAAGTTATATTGGAAATACCTAACGATTTAACATAATTTTACAAAGCTTTATCTGTTGTTTCGTTGACTAATCTAGAAACGAACCAGTAGTTTTTCTTTTCAAAAGTTGTAATTGTAGATATGGATTCTTTCACGCCGACGATTTTGTTTTTGTTACGTTTGCGTTGCCGTTGGTTTCGTTGATATAGAAAGCCATCCGAGTTTGCAATGTTCACACCAGCACTAGCATCAGATTCATTTTGACGCTCAGTCGAATGAGTATTTACTTGTTTATTGCTTACAGTAGTTGTATGTTTTTTCTGTTCGTCATGAATGGACTGAAGTCTACCTCTGGTGACTATTTGACTAATTGAAGGTTTATCAATTTCATTACTTTTGGTTTGCCACTTTGATGTAACATTTTTCATGTTATCACTGGCGAGGTTTAAATTAGCAGGTTTTGCATGAAACAGCTCTTGTTGCATATTTTTTGACAGTATTTGGTTTATATTCTGAATTTCTTTATTTTGTGTATTGTAACATTTGGCGAAATGACGTTACTTATTTAATCAAACAAATTTTGATTGACGTTAAACTAAATGACTGTGATCTTTTAAAACAAACAACTAATTAAACAAATTACTTTAAACTGGACCCATTTACGTTGTGTAATGAAATTAATTTAAACAAATACCAAATTCGTTAATACAAAGTGTTGGAGACTAGACTTGGACATGAGAATTATAGAGGGATGTTCAGGTTGAGAAAATAAACTCATTGCTTCCTTCAACGCTCACTGGTGTGGGCATTTATTAACAATATTAAGCAAAATCAAACACAAATACAACTTTATTTATTTAATTAAAATTTACTTTAAATATACCAGTGATGTAGTGTAAAGTGTCATTATACGTTTTTAGATTATTCTCGATTATTTATATTGTTAACTTACAATAATTAATTCGGATAAATAAGAAAAGATATTTCATTCAAGTTAGTGTATGTGTGAATGTGTGGATAAAGTCTGTACGACGTTGAGGTGAGACAGGCTTCTTAACGGCCCCTTGACCTCTGAGGTGAGTCGGGCTTCTTAGCGGCCCCTGACCTCTTGTATTTTGTTAGTGTATGTAATCCAAGAATGAAACATTTTATTGGTCATCTTGACTCTAGAAGTTATTCGCGAACCGAGAGATTTCTAGTCACGTATAATGTGTAGGTATGTAGATAAGTGTAAATGTGTGTAAAGACAAAACAATATATATATGTATAGGTTGATATTTATTGAAATATTTATAACTAAATGGCGAAATTACCACGCTGCAATTTCTGACTGTTTGGCTGTCCCCTGGAACGCTATCTCGGTCGTGACTGGGAAGTGTGGCGGTTTGCCTGGATTCGGTGGTGAGACTGGCTCGCAAGTGCTAGGGTGGCCTCTCCTCGCGGCTCGACTCCTGGTACGTGGTGGAATCGGAGTGGACTTGGGTGTCGCCTGTGTCCACGATTGAAACACGCCTCGCCTGTGATGGCTCCCCCTGGCATATGACCCTCGGCTTGTGTGGAAACCGGGCTGGCCTCGGACTGTGACTCGGACGTGGCTGTGACGAAGGCGTAGCTACCTCCTCCTGGTGCCTGGCCCTCGGTACGTGATATAAACCGGGTTGTCCTTGTACGCCGCCCCGGACTCGGGCGTAGCGACCTCCCCCTGGTGCTTGGTCCTCGCTATGTAGTGGAAACCGGGTTGGTTTTGGCGGTCGTCTCGGATGGTAGTGACCCTCTAGTGTCTCGCTGTAGTTGACTCTGATTCGAACCGGATTTCCAAGGAATGACACTCGTCTAGTGAACAGCACTGATTTCAGCGCGCTCCAAAAGACAAGTTTGGAAAAGGGATTAGTCTAGTGAACAGCGCTGATTGCAGCGCGCTCCAAAAGACCAGTTGGAACAGAGATTAGTCTAGTGAACAGCACTGATTGCAGCGCGCTCCAAGAGACCAGCTGGAAGGGTTGGAGAGAGGAGTTGACCCAGGTCGAGACCAGAGTGCCTTCTGCAGCTTCTGCCAGGGCTTATAAGCGAACTTTTCTCCCTACCTATTTTGAAATAGAAATATACAACATCATAAGTAAAACAAGCAAAACACTATATTTTCAATTTTAATTTCCAATGAGATTCCAGCGAACTATCTTCAACCAAAAATATTCTTATTAGTATTTCTCCCACTTTTCCAACTTACTTATGCGCACGCGTATTTTATTCTTTTAGCAGAGTTAAAGCCAAAGTACTACAGGAAGGGGTAGCATTAATTCGAACTATTGTTTAGATAAAGAGCGTGCATATTGAAGAACATTCGCTAGGGTGTAATAGCATATCCTTATCTTTACCATGCGTTAGACAGAGAGAATGGTTAGGTTTAGGAATCGCATACGTTAGAGTGAGAAGCTGCTATCGGTGTAGGTGTTAGGTTTTTTCTTCGCTTACGTCTGTATCTATATGTATTATCTCAAGTGGTTATACAAGTATTTGGATTTTATAAACGTTAATTTTTCTAATTAATGAATAAATTTATTCAATTGTAATTATTAAATTCGAATCGTACATATTTTTCCCATCATTTTGGTACCAAACACTTTATACTTTGTTTAAATAAAATATTTTATGCTAATAAATCTTACTTTAATAACTATCAAACTGTCTTAATTAATAAATTCAACATCATAGTATTGGATTTGTCTTCACCGCTGTGAGAGATTTGAATTTTATTTATTAGTGATATTCATACAAAACTATTTGATTTCATTTCTTTGTTATCCCATACTCTGAACAGCTCTCTGTAGTAAGAATTTGACCTACTCGTAAAATCCATAGGTAAGACAGAGAACTTGACACCCTTATTCTACCGTAAGTGTGAGAGAGATAAATGATTTCCGTCACTTTCTTTCGACTTAGCACATTATGTAACTCGGAAATTGATACTACTAATAACATTATTAAGATTTTGTGCTTGATTTATTCTCAGGTTTTTTTCCAATATATGCAACTATATTTATTCTGCTTTTGACTTAATTATATTATCATACCAGAATGTTTAGATATATTTTTTACTAATTCTCTGCAACGCAAATTCACTTTCCCACGTATAGACCCTAATAAATTTATGGCCACTTGACTTTTGACACTCTGTTTATGGTATAGCTGCAGCCAACATTCCTTACCTAACGTTATTCTTTTGTTAACTAAATAAACCAAAATTGAATCTCTTTTAAATTATTTCTATAAAACAATATTATTATTATTACAAATTAATACTCACAATAATATACATATTAACAAACAAAGTTCTTACCAGTACTTACTGTTTCAGTATTTACTAATTTTAAAAGTGAATCCATAGTTTCCTGTAAGTAATTTACTTGTTTTTTTAATGGGCTATCACTTACATTATCGTTATTTGATGCAGTAGATGTAGTAGTACTTATTTTAGTATCGCATCCTAATTTATCACATATCCACAAAATCTTGGGATTTTTTTCGAGAACTCTTATCTCACTTGGTTTGAGATCACTTTCAGTTAAACAATTTGTATGATATGCACCACACAGACAGTAGATAAATGCACTTTCATTAATATTTCGAGAGCACGTTATACAGACTGATCTATTCGGCGCCATATTCTTTTTATATAGACAGTGTTCTGTTAAATTTATTCCTGGGAGCACTACAGCAAATATTAAATATTAAATATTTCGTTACCTGGAGGTTTCTCCAAGGAAATGCAGTTCACATCGTTTATCTACAAATAACAGAGAATATAAATATAAACATAATTAGTCAGTAGAACGTATAATTACAAAACAAAATTCATTAATATTAAATGTTGAATAGAAATTTTGACTCAAAATTTTTTAGTTTTTTTTTTCAACTTTACAGTGTAGTGAATTGTAATATAAAGCATTAGGTATTGTCAATTTTCAACTATTTACGGCTACATAATATTACAATAATGTTGATAATAAAAATATATATTTAAAAAATATACTGATATTTATTCATTAAAAAAATTATTTTCATATTTAAGTTATGTAACAAAAATAAATGTAATGAAAAATGGGATTTTGAAAAAAAAAAGATTTTCAGCATATTTAATATTTTAAAAAAACCTGCAATAAATATTTTAAAACTTTTAAGAATTTTTACGTCTTTTAAAATATTTGTATTAAATAATAAATTTTTTGTAAATATTTCTGAATTTTTTGTAATAATTTAAAAAGCAGTTATAAATATGTTTAAAATTTCAAACTGTAAAGGGATGTTTGGTCGGTGGTGGAAGAAATACAGCCTAACCATTATAAATCTTATAAATTTATTAAAGTACAAAATATACAGTTTTGATATTCAGGGTTTTCTACTTAAAGTCTTTATCTACACACGACACTTGTTACTCGCACGTTCTTGGTGTGGGTAGTATCGGTGGTGTGAGTGCCTCTGGTGGCGCTACCGAAGAGGGTGGTACGGCGCGTGTTGTAATTGCAACGGGTGATTTGCATTACTGACGGGTTGGGCGATGGGGGCTCTTAACGCAAACCTAGTGCGGAGCGCGCTGGAACTAAGCGTCATGCTACAAAACTAAGAAAGTTTACTATACAGAAAAAATAAACAGCTGTTTCATTTAATTGTAATTAGATAGCTAAATTTTAAATGATTTGTTTATTTAATTAGATGATATTTCCAATAACACATTGATTACTTCATCTACATATAAATTAGTTGCAATCAAATTGTTATTTCAAAAAAGTATAAAAAGTGTAGATCGTTCGTTTGCCTCTCAAATTTTCTACAACCTTACTATCAACCGCCGTCAATCCGTCACGAGTTTTTGAGCACGCAATACAAATTCGTTTCTACCCATAGCCTTCTTCTGCATCATTCAATGTAGATGAACAAGTTTCTATTGCATGCACTGGCTTTTCACAGAATCCACAGATGTGTGCACCAGACGCCGGATTGCAGCAAGTAATGCAAACGTTGTTGGACCTCTTTGCGAAACGAAAATTGTCAGATGCCATCTTATCTAGAGTCGAGTCATTCGGGTCACCACCAGACGACATACTGTCATCATAGTCGCGATAATTGCAAGTTGCGTTGTTCTTGTTTACGTCAAATGTGAATATATTTTGATCGAAAATATGATTTTCCAAATCTTCTATCTCGGCGGTAAGGATTTCACCTTGTCTAGCTGCAACCAATTTCGCTCGACCATTCAAGTACTCTATAAAATTTTCGACGAAAACGTCTACTCTTTTCTTTCGCTCTTTTCCCGGAAAATTATGAGTCTTTATTTTATTAAGCTCGCCTTCTACCAAAGCACTGGATGCTGGCAATCTGCCATATCCAAATTTGTTGCGTACAATGCATGACCTTAAAGGCAGCAGCTTTATGTCATTTATCAGTCAGTTTGCAAACTTTATACAACAATATGGATTTATATCCGTCCCCTCTTCCGTAGTAGATTTGACTGAATTATTAATTTCAGTTGCCCAAGAAATCCAAGAACTCGGTTTAAAATATTCGTCTGCTTCGCAGTCCATTAACGCGTTATCAGATTCCTCGACTTCAATACAATTTTCACTTGTATCGATAATGGCATTTATCGTGTCAGATTTCGTGGTTATCACGTTAGTTAATTGGTCGATACTCTCTTCGCAAACTGTTGTCTGATAAGCGTCATTTGCAAGAAAGCCACGAGTTTCGCTCTGGTTGATTATAAGCGCACACTTTATTATACCTTCTGCTGAATTTGTCAGTACACAAAATCAGTTTACCCATAATTCCGAGATCAAAATGTTTGACCAATCGTGGCATGTCTTTTAAGAAATTGGCGTACAGTTTTATAAAGTGTGCGACGTCGATGCGAACATAGCAGCGTGGTCGTGGCAACTGGTCATTCCAGAAAGTATTAGCGTATTCCTCGATAGTTAAATAGCCGCAAAATACTCTAACAATTGCAGAGAGCAACGCACTACTGCAATCAGTCACCGTCTCCATAGGTGGTTGAATGCCCAATCGAATCCACTGATATAGCCACTGCGCGATATTTCCTATGTCGTGCGCTTCAGATAACATCTAGTTTACAGTAAATTGCCCTTCGTCTAAATTTACTACACATATGTACAAAAATATCTGATTACCAGGCTTGTCAACTTTGTAGATTTTATTGCAAATATTCCCCGTGGCGTCAATAAATAGGCAAGGCGGTTCTTTCTTCGCATAAGTCTTGTACACATTCTTCTGGTAGCTCGTAGCAAATTGGACGAAGAAAGGGCCATATTCGATGTTTTGAATAAAAGCTCCTTCGTTCCTTTTTTTAACAGCTGTAGCGCTTTCATGGGATCATCCAAATACATCGATCTTACCTCTTTTCTCCTGACTGTATTGAGTGTACCTAATTTCGGAATCTGTGGTGCCTCCTGATCTCCTGGAGACATCAACTTTTGCGATAAGAGAGCACGGTAGCGTTCCGATGATACGGCCAGTAGTTGTTTCCCGACATCTTTTCTTTTTGGTCGCCGCAGGAATCTTATGCCACAGGATTTGGTACCGAGAGTAATGTCGCAGTCAAATACAATGAAATTGTCCGTCCCTCGAATTTTAATAGACAAAGTGGAGACACATTTACATTTTCCTACAAATCAATGTATTTTGTTTAGCACAAATATTTCATTTTTACTGAAAATTAATCGATTTGAAATTCGATATTTCGATGACGATTAATTATTACCGATTAATCAATGGACTCCCAACACCTCACGGTAAATGGGAAACTGACTAACTATATATATATATAAATGAGAACGTGAATCTATACTTTTTGAACGATGTCTTAAAGTCATTTTAATATTCGATTTAAGTTTATCTTCTGTTTTCTCTTTATCTAATTTTTTCCGATTGTCTTTAGTTTTTTCTTCTAAATGAGAACGTGAATCTATACTTTTTGAACGATGTCTTAAAGTCATTTTAATATTCGATTTAAGTTTATCTTCTGTTTTTTATATGTATGTTGAATAAACATAGATAGCTATGAAAAAAAGGAATCTCACTGCGATATTGAAAAAATATGTCAAATTGTCAAATTAATATATCGAAATTGATAAAAATACTACACCAGACGTAGCTATGCGCGCATTCAATGAAAATACGATTTCGGGCGGTAAAAATGCGCCAACCTTAAGTTGTCGCATATTAAATTGTAGCTAAACTTACCGTCTGTACGATGCGCGATGAGATTCTATTGTGGAATTGTTGTAGATAAGGTATTTTTATCAATTTCGATATATTAATTTGACAATTTGACATATTTTTTCAATATCGCAGTGAGATTCTTTTTTTTCATAGCTATCTATGTTTATTCAACATACATATATTAAATTTTTGAATGCGATATTACACACACACACACACACACACACACACACACACACACACACACACATAAATACAGTCGATTCCGCTTAATTGGGACTCATCGGGACTAGGGCATTTTGTCCCAATTAAGCGGCTGTCCCAATTAACCGAATTTTACATAAAATTAAGCAATCCATATTTTTCTTTCAATAATTTTATTTTATAAATTCTTGGAAAAAACTATAAACTACATATAACCAAAAAAATATAAACTTTTAAGAAAAAATAATAATAAATTCCAAAATAAAATAATAAATAAATACATACATTTTTAATTCAATTCAAAAATGTGTCAAGTGTAGTCATATGTCTGACTGCCTAGCACACTGGAAAATTTATCTATGATTTTCTAGTAAATGTAACTATTTAATGTTAGCAACCCTTCGTAACCATATCGTATTATATTCAAATTTTTTGTATCAAGTTTTTATCATTTTTCTTCTTCTGTTAAAAATAAATAAATATTCGTTTTTTAAAATTGAAATATGAATTTTGAAGCAATAAATATATCTGCTGCTGTAATTGTATTAGCTGCAGTTAAAAGACGTAAAAATAAAACTAAAAGAAGACGGTGTTGGGTTCGTGACTGGTTAGCTAGAAGAAACGATAGAAAATGTTATTATAATTTATTGAGAGAACTCAAATTAGAAGATCCCGAAAGATATAGAAGATATTTACGAATGAGTACGGATACATTTTATGAATTATTGACCATAATTAGCTCATGTATATACAGGATGATTTATTAGTAATTGGAAATATTTTAACTGGAGTATCCTGGGCTCAGAATATGAAGATTTAACCCAAATCACTTCGATAAAATGTGACTTCTTACTGAGCTACAGGCTGTTTTATTTAAAAATGATTTTTGCCCAGTACTTTAAAACTATTTGACCTATCCTTATCATACTTGGCAGGAAGTGTAGGTACCGTACACCATACTAAATTGTGTTATATAAAAGTTTTCTGGCTACTGCCAGTGGCGTACAACAGGGGCAAGTGAGAGGCTGATCTTTCCTAAATTCTACGCCACTGGCGGAATTGTCATTTTAGCATAATTTTTCGATTCTCCAATACTTTTTGTGTAAAAAACATATTCTTCCTTTGTAACGATAAAGTCACTATTTTTCGAGATATTTAAAGTTATACATAAAGCTGCACCCTTGGGATTTTTTCAAAATTTGCTCAAAAAAATATGAAAAAATTCAGTAAAATAGAGAAAAAAATTAGCTACATAATAAATAAGTAACTCATTTTGGTTTGGCAGGAAAAATTATTGAAAATTAATATTTTCAATAATTTTTCTATATATTTATTGTAATCAATAATTGCTTTTGGTTTAATTATAGGTTTACGCTGCCAGTTTCGCTTTCCTGTTGGTTTAAAAGTCGTTGTATTGGTTGGATCAATTCTTAACATTAGAACTGGCCGTTTGTCTATCTATTTTATAATACGTAAGGGGTTGTTCTGAGTACCACAAATTTCTCCCTTTTTCATTTTTTGAGGTAGCGTTTTGGGAATACCTTTTCTGTTAAATCCCAGGGTTCCACAATAAATTAATTGTTTTTCGAGCAGTGATTTGGCTAAAGGTAAACTAGAGTAATTATTGTCAAAATATATGTACCTAGCGGTAGTAGCCATTGTTGAACTCAACACTTTCACTATCTGCTCACTCTGGCCAAGTATCTGCATTACTAGTCGTATTCTTACCACGATAAACGAATATGTGGTTAGTATATCCATCGACTGTACATAACTTATATTATTATTGTTTTATTTGCAGTCTTCCTTGATAAGTTACTATAATTTTATTGTCCACCAAACTCCGTCCTGGAGTTAACGCAGCTTGAAAATTTGTATTTAACACTTTCAAAATTTCATTTATCTTATAGAGGCGATTATCTTTATTACACTGCTCATTACTACAGAAATGATTGCAGCCCATCAATAAAAGGAATCTGTCTCGTTTCATGGTATTCGTAATAAACTCATTCCTGAACATGGGATCTTTTGACCAATACAAATTTATTGCGGTACCATCAACTATTCCCAAAACAAATCCCAATCCAAGATATTAATAAACGTGATTTTGACCGATGTACATTTAACAACATTTCCCGAGCAAATCTATTTGTTTCCTCAACAATAATTTGTAAAAGATCATCGTCTATAGGATTTTTTATTTCGTTAACATTAAAATTTAATATAGACAAGTCTTACCATTTTTTCAACTCATCAACCTCATCGTCACTCTCATCTATATCATGCCACTTGTTTACATCAGCACTTTCAGATTTAGAGATAGGTATTCGCATTTTTATTTTTTGTCACACTATTATCATCAAATAATTCACTCGTACTTACATCACTGTATGATTTATTTGATGAAGGTAAATAGTTTTTGTCGATAACAGAATTGTCCGAATCAAAACATCATCCAGTTCATCATCACGATCATTTTTACTATCACTATTTGGCAACTCTGGAAACACATGGTCTTTTGACTCAGATGGAATTTGGCGGTTATTTACAACACTTGGGTTATCTTCGTTATATTGTTTATTTTCAGCTGAAGTACATGGTTCGTTACACTCTACATTTGTTTTTGTATTTGTATTGACTGTTTTAAAAAAAATGTTTAACACGAGACGACATTTTTAGCGTAACAAAACACAGACTTAAACACACGTGCTATTGAAATACATCTGATACTAAACGCCGATTTTCTGCGCAAGCATGTACATATAAATATGCGCCGGTCCTATAGGATCGGTCCCACACTACAGTAACAAATTTTAATGTCTGTGCGTTACCGGTCCCCAAAGCCCGGTAGAGATTTTTCCTTTTAAAAATTTTCTGAACCTTTAGACGTTATAATTCTATCTTTGGCATTTAAAACAAACGAAAATTAACTAGCATATGATTTTCGCCAAATCTAAGACATTTGCAGTTTTCACCTACCGCACTACAATAATAACAGACACCGGTCTCCGGGGACCGGTAACGCAGTCAACCTGTTAACTTTGAACTACAGAATATTTTAATATTGATAATTTATTATCAACTTTCTGTAACTGTATGAATTTGAACGCTTAAATATTTATCTGCCTATTTCTAATACCAAATATCGTGGGCTTACTGCAAAAAGTGACCAAGTCAAAATTTGAACACTAGAGATAATCACCGTTTTAGTTCCGAAATATTTTCTGATTAATTTTTTAATAATATTAAAGATAATCTGAGACCATTTTGTTATTTTTTATATATCGAAAAATTTCATTTAATACTATGCTTATAATAAAACAAAATTTTAACCGATATAATACTTTGAAACAAGATGACTTGGTCACTTTTTCCAAAAAAAATGCACACCAAATCGACTTGAGCATTCATATTTATTATAACCGAAAAAGAAACATTATAATTAGAAACAAAAAATTACATTTACTTAAGATAAAAACAAAGTTATATTTATTTAATGAAAAAAATTAACATTTATTCAGAATCTGAGTCAGACCATTGTGATGGTACCGGAGCATTATCCTTTTTGGATTTGTCTGCAGGTAAAGACTGGTATCAAGTATGAAATTCTTCTGAAATAGCTCCTTGTTTGCACAGCTTTAAAAGATTTTCTTTTTTTAAGTCAGCTATAGGAATTTGTTTAAAATATAATATACTGATTTCTGGGGAATTTTACTTATGATTCAACTACGTCCAAACACATTTAACATGTGATATTCGGTTTCACTACAATTATATTTAAAAAGCATAAAGCCAGGTCGTGCCTTTTCGTATCTCATTGTTTTTAATTTTCATCCAATTTACCCGACTTCCAATGATGTCAGTAGTACGGTTTTTAAGGAAACAATTTGCAAGATATTTTAGATCTAAAAAGTTATCGTAGTGTAATTCATGAACATCATAACTACCGCTTGGTTTATTACGACCTCTTTTTGAACGGGCTATTCGAAAGATACTTAACCAGTCATGCATAGTATAAACTGGTATATTTTTCTAGGCACTTTCTATAGCACTATGCATGGAATCTACTTCCATGTATAAATGCCCCTTTTCCAAAAAGTTGTGTTGTACTACATTTAAATTAGTATTTTGTACAACAAATAGAAATAGAGCTGTAATAAACTGGTTTCGATTTTGTCCGCTGCATGTATCGGAGAATAGACTGATTTCCGTGACTTTTTCTGGAAGATTTTGAATCCATAAATACAAAGCAGTGCCTATTTCTGAACTTCCCCTCTGACCGTTAATTTCAGTACACGGCATAACAATGTGCTGCATGTGAAGCTGCTTCATAAATTATGAGATTGTATGCACACAACTTTCTACTGTAATACATCAATGAAACATCTGAGGACGGTATTTGGAGCACACTTTGTAAATCAAAAGTTAAACTTATAAAATTGTCGTCAGTACTTGCTCGTTTTTTGTCGGAATTTTTAGCTGCATTTGCTTCATCTCGTCTGCGAATATGGGATTGATAATCATCTTTCAAAATACTGGATTTTTCTTTGTTGTAATTTTTACAGATCAAACACTGATCTTTTTTTTGGCTTAAAAAAAGCCAGGTTATAATCATTACAAAAAATTCGACGATAAGTTATTAGAGAAGCATATGCTTTATCTTTTTCTTTACAATCTTGGACATACAGTTCGTACATTTTGGCAATTGATAAATTCCGATCCAAATATGAGCGTTTAGTGGATTTTCTGCAGTAGTGGGATTCTATAGTGGGGAAAGATTCAATGTGAGTTTTGATGTCGTCAACTATTTTTGGATTGGTTTTGTTTGTTGAAGATTTTCTTCCACGTTTATCTTCGGCAGCAAATATTCCAAACTCATTTACTTGAGATAATGCTTTATCGAAGAAAAAATTTTTTACATACTCTTACTCTATTACCTTCTTTTAAAAAATAATAAAATCTGCTATAATTTTTGGGTCTGTCTTCCCCAGTTCTTCTTCTTCTGCATTTAGGTTCTACATTAGTAACAGAAGATATAATAAAATCCTTCTGGCGGTTGTAATCAAGAGTCCAGAATTCCATACACAGTTGACATCTCAAAGTATCATCAAATGATAATGAGCATTTGTATTTACAAGTTCTACAGTCAATATCTTTGGGCTTCTTCGCTAACTTTTTATTTATTTTATTCATGTTTCTTTTCCAACGTTTTGGACTGGATTTTTCCAACGACTTTTTCTTTTTTGTAGTGGTACATTTTCATAACCACTCGAATCTGAAGACCCAGTTTTATTCTCTTCACTTGGTATAAAATTGTCACTGCTACCTGAAAACACAATTTTGACATAATATCACGTTATTTTAATAGGAATTATATTTAATGAAATATACGTACCTATGTTACTTAAGCTCCATTCATCTACATTGTTGATAGGCTGTATGTCAACATCTAATAAAAAGAGTTCTTGCGCTGGATCGTTCTGTGCGACAAGTGTTGGAATTATTAAACTTGATGTAGTTGTTAATTTTAAAACAGAAAAAAAAAATTCAATGGTATTTTAAACATAACCTCAAAAGTCAATAAAGTGAAAATCGTGAAAATTAAAATAACATTACGTACCTTTGTTATTCACATCTGTTTTCTTTAAACACATTTCTACCAACTCTGGAAGTCATTGCAAAGAATAAATTCGTACGTATATATCATGAATAAAACCTTACAAGAACTGCAAATGTCACTCGTGTCACTAATCTAAAATGACCAAGTCAAGAGCAGCAAATACGTTTTGTGTTGCATGAATATAAAACTGAACAAGTACAGATGATCAGTTTTAGCACTCTGGAAACCGAGCAAAAAGGACTTGGCCTTTCTTAAATTTATACTTATAACGCCATCTATGGTAGTGAGCGACTTGCTCACTTGCTACTATCGTTTTCTATGTAGAGTGCATGTACTTGGTCACAATAACTCAAAACATGCCATTTCTGACTTGGTCACTTTTTGCAGTAAGCCAACGATATACTCGTATATTTATATGTTAGTATCTTTCTTGTTCTGATTATTAATCCAAGCTTTAACCTATATAGCTAAACGTTTACTGGGATCTAAATATTTGCTTATAGCTCTTGCAGTCTCTTTTTCAGATTGTAAGGAACGAGTTTTAAGATAATGTGTTCGTACAACTTATTTTTCAGGCGTTCTCCATGTCGTACGTTTTACCCTATGTCTACAAATATAAAAAACTGTAGAGATTGGAAAATTTATTTATATATTATTGATGATGTGTGCGCCTGAATGCGCGATGTTTTGTATGTTGTTCTTTCACATCTTACTAACTTGTTCGCTTTCAATCTACTTTACTACATCTAAATAACTAATCTGCACTTTCTTCTTCTGTCTTTGTTTATGTTCTGACACTAAAATATCTTACAGAAAAGCTGATGATTTAGATGCACTATAATTCGCGAAATTGTCGATTCAACACGCTGCAAAGATGACTGCTCTGCCTTGTTACCTGAACCTAGCACTCATGTACACATTCACACCACATACTAAAATAAAATCGTGCACATTATTCACTCGAACATGCCGCCTGTTTTGAAAGATATATCTTTCGAAAGCTAAACGCTGTTGTCTATAGGAAACTGCACAATCTTGGACGTAGCCTTTGTTGTGGTACTGCCATGCGGTAATCGTAGGGTGACTACTCTTACGATCTTGTCTGCACCCGGATGTATCTCTTCTATTCTACCTGTCGTCCATCGATTTGAAGGGAGATTTTCCTCTTTGATAAGTACTAGTTGGCCCACCTTAATGTTAGTGACCTCTCGCGATGACCATTTTGTTTGCTGATGTAATTGTCCCAGATATTCCTTGGACCAGCGTATTTGTTGTTTGATTCTTTCGATATGCTGCCAACGTGACAACCTTGGTGCTGATATATCCTGTAGATTTGGTTCTGGAATTGCGGCTCCGGAGTCTCCAATTAGGAAATGATTTGGAGTCAGGAAGGTGTAATCATTTGGATCGTCTGAAATTGAGAATGTACTCTATTTGCGTAAGCAAGGTATAAAATTCGACATAACTAAAAACTGCATTTGCTGCTATTCTTTTTAGGTTGTGTTTTGCCGCCTTCACTGCAGACTCCCAAAGTCCATCAAAGTGAGGTGACCTGCTAGGAATAAAATGCCATGTTATTTTTTGATCCGTTATTGTACTGTTGAAGACCTCGTTTTCCGTGGTAAAAACGTCACTCATCTTATGCAGCTCTCTGTTCGCACCCACGAAGTTGGTTGCATTATTTGAGTAGATATGAGATATCATGCCCCGACGCGCTATAAACCGTTTTAACGCTGCCAAAAAGGATTCAGTGGTCAAATCTTCTACTAACTCTAAATGCACAGCTTTGGTTGCCATACATACGAATAATGCTACATATGATTTCATTTTCTTCTTGGATCTTGGTGACATATCTTTAATTATAAACGGTCCACAGTAGTCGATTTCAGTGTTCGTAAAAGGCCCAGATGGTTCAATTCGTGAATTAGGTAATTCACCCATGAATTGTTTCATATCTGTTGGACGGTTTCGAAAACAATATAAATGGTTTTGCCAGCTTGACGTCAAGCTGGCAAAACCAGTCATATTTTTTAAAAACAATTAGCAATTAATTCGCAATTGCGGTAATAAAATAGCAATTAAAGAGCAAAAAAATGTCAAATTTTTTTTGATGTGTTTTGTTAAAATGGTTTTGTCCGCTTGGTGGAGCTGCTAAAATGGTTAATGCACGTGTGATAATTGCGTAATTTTGAATAAAATGACGAAAATAACTTGTTAAACCGAGAAATTGCCTAATAATATGTACGCTTTCAGAACGTGGAAAGTTTTTTACTGATTTTATCTTTTCAGAACCGGGTTTTACACCATCACTATTTATTTCAAAGCCTAAATAATCTATTTTTGTTTTAAAAAAATAACATTTTTAGGATTTAAAGTTAAATTATGTGTTTGAAAAAATTTTAACAGTTTTTTTAGTCGTTCTACCCCTTCTTCAAAATTAGATGCTGAACTTAATACATCATCTAAATATGCCATAGCAATCGTATTCCGTAATGGACCTAAAATTTTATTAATCATGCGTTGAAATACTCCGGGCGCGTTTGTCAAACCAAACGGCAAACGATTAAATTCATATTGTCCATCGGGCGTAATAAATGACGTTAAGTGTTTTGAATTTTCAGCAACAGGAATTTGATAATATCCTGATGTCATATCTAAGCTAGTAAAATATTTCGTACCTTGTAATTGATTTAACTGATCATCAATCCGTGGAAGTGAAAAGCGATCTTTCACAGTAACACGATTTAATTTTCTATAGTCTACACACATATGTGTTTCGCCGTTTTTTTTTTTTTAACAAGTAATATCGGAAAAGCGAATGGTGAATTTAACTCGCGAATTATATTCGAATCTAATAACTCTTTTACAATGTCTTACACTTGTTCTCTCTCATGATATGATAATCTATATGGTCGATAAGTAATTGGCGTATTTTTAGTTAATTTAATTTCAACTTCCGCGACATCTGTAAAACCTAAATTTTGAACACTACATGAAAATAAGTTTTTATATTTATTTAATAATTCTATTAGTTTATTTCTCTGATATAAAGTTAATTCCTTACCTATGTTTAAATTTTGTAATACATCATTATTGACAAAATTTTCTAAATTGTTTGATAAAACAGATTCAGGTTTGCACGGCAAATCTCGCGCTAAAACTTTATTTGATTTAATAGTCAAATCTCTATCTGATAAATTAGCTACAAGTAAATAACAATTATTATCAGTATCAACACTAGTTACTGTACGCGGAACTAAATGTTCTTGTCCGGGTTTCGGACCTACGCTTAAATCTATGAAAAATTCGCCTTTGCTCTCTACACTGCATAAAACATTGCTGGCTATGTAGGCAATCATGGTAATACAGTTGTATATTTAGCCCAAAGTTTAGTTTTATTGTTTTGCACAGCAGGCAATTGTGGTACTGTACACAGAACGGTAGTACACCATTCCGGGATCGCAGTTGTATATAAATCTCATTGTATAAAATACAAACTGTTAAAAGGGTGGTTTGCAGGTACCCCATTTCTTTGAATGATCACTGGTAAATATACCAAACTAAATATTCTATGAGTTGAATATTTACATATGCCTAAACATTGTTAACTGATAATTTTGATTATCAATTTCTCCTACTGTCTCAACAGTATCTAAGCCATAACCATTAATTACTTAAGATTTGTAACCACGCATATTGAACCATTGTCAATAAATGTGCGTATCATATATCATCTTAATGCGACGAAGATTCTATTGCTATAGCATTCCGTGTACGGGAACCATTACGACCACGAGTAGCCATTTTTATTATTATTAATTTTTTTGTGAAAATTCGATTTTAATCTAATTAAATGCTAGTTTTTAATGTTCTAATTTATAACTGTAGATTAGACCTAACAGAGTTCTGAGTTTATGAGTTTCAATCCCACTTCTGAGATTTATTAAGTAAAAACAATTAATTATATAATAATAACTAATGAATAGTAGAATAATAATAATTATAAGTAAATAGTAGTCTAAAATAATAATTGGAATATATATCTATATGTAATAACTAATACTTAATTTTATGAAAAATATTATTATTGTAAAATAATAAACTACTAAAATAATACTATAGCTTATATATATATTGTGACATTTTGATGAATAAAAGATTTGATGTTAAAAGTTAAATTTTATCAAAATATTAAAATTTTTGAAATATTTCATTCATCCGATTTTAACCTACCTGCCACGCATAGGACACTGGAGTCAGGGGTTCGGAGGAGAGCTGGATCGTAGGTTCGAGGTGGTAGGAACCGTTTTTATTTATGTTAGTTAATTATGTGGGCACCAGTCAAAGCGGAATGTTGAAGCAAAATGAGAAGCTTTGACGAATCTCAAAAAGGAACTTAACTGGATGGGGATTGAGTTTGTTTTTCGAGAATTTGTTTCAGAAATGATATTAATTAAAGAAATAAAAGATAACTTACGATGAGTGTGTAAGACAAGTTGTTATATTGAATGTTATACCAGTACAGCGTAATGTAGGTAATTTGACAGATTGTTTGATGTCTGCTGGTTAGCGGGTATCTAGCTACTGAAGATCTTCCTCTGTGCTTTTGCCGGCGCCGAGGGGATGCCAGTACGTATAGCGCAGCAAAGCGACGTGGTCGTTCTTGAAGACAGCAGGGGAATGGTCGCCCACGAGATCGGAAAGTGCCCAGTTGGCGTTAGCTCGCTTATAACAAATCGTCCAGTCAGTAATTCCTGCTCGATTTATAGTATGGTCGATCTCGTTCAGTTGCTGATCCAAACTCGGCTTCCAAGAAAGAGTGATGCTGCTATACAACTGAATCCCGCTCGACCACCGTTGAAAGGCACAGCCTGATCATCTAAACATGAGGGGGCACAGCAGAATTATCCAAAATAACAAACGTTATAAAATCAAACAAATCGAACTTGAAACAAAAGTCGATACACTCGAAATTACAAAGATATGCAATAGTTTCATACAATATCATCAATATAACAGATTAATACAAAATCAAAATAATTTACAATTTACAATTTAAATTACACAACTCAAAATAGCTCAAGTAACGTGAATGAATTTAGCAAACAAAATAAATATCATAGTTCAAAATTTAAGCGATAATAACATAATTCAATTAGCAAACAAAATGAATCTCATAGTACAAAATTTAAACGATAATAACATAGTTCAAAATTATTCAAGTAAAATTAAAGTATTCAACTAGAAACGAAAATTACATAATTCAAAGAGAATTTAACTGTACTAAAATAAAATTACTTAACAACATTTCCTAGTTAAATAAGTTAAAATTACTTGCTCACGACAAAATCTTCAATACAAAAAATAATACAAAGAAATCGATGATTTGCTACTTAGAATACAAGACAAAATAATACATACGACAGAAGAAAAGGATCATGATGAATGATCGGAAGGAGGAACATAGAACATGGAACAATTAAGGGTCGCGTGCGTGGGAGAGACAAAACAATGAAAGCACTTCAGCCGATCTAGACAAAATGTCTATCCCGTAATTGCAAACCTTGAAACCGTCGAACGCGTTTGATCTTATAATCGTAGCCCACGCGATACATAGAGTATTTCATCGAGATTTATACCGTGGCCAAAAAAATATACGAAGAACAAATATCATCACAGCCGAACATAGCTTCTTCAGCTTAAATTTAAACACTGTGATAATAGCAAAAATACGATACGATAAAACATAAATCATTGCAACACGAACAATGGCACTATCGGCCTTAAAATAACTCGCGTTGCAACAACCCGAACTCTGCAAAAGTTCAAACATTAAAACGCCGGTACGTTTTAAACGCGAATAAAATTATCAAATCAGTGACGCAGCACTGCAACCAAACTTGAAGATCAAAACGCACTCTAGTATGTGGCTCGAAATTTACAATACAGACAATGACACAAACTCAAGTACTTTCACAAATGGAAATCGGAAAGAATCTCTACTAGTATTTACAGGCACGTGGGTCTGGAGAAGGATTGGAGAAGGGATCTGTTGCTTATTCAAGGTTAATTTATCATATCAAAATTACTAATCATCAAATGAAATATTACGATATAAACTAATAAATTAAACTCTACAAATTATAATTAAATCACAAAATAACTAATAAAACTCTTCAAGAATGAAACTGACGTAACAAAATATAACAAAATGTAATCGGATGTAAGTTGACCATCGTGTTTTCATGAGAGCAAAAATTACATTACTATAATATCTCAAATATCAACAAAATCTCATGAATAACAATTCAAACATAATACAAAATAAATAAATCGTCAACTCACATGATTTCAAATCCAAATCGAACAATTCCAACCTTGAATACATACTTTTACAAGACCGCATGGTAAAATTAACCTTAAACATCACGACAGACACAACGGAACGTACCAGTAAATGTTGGTACGGGACGGGCTTGCTCGCCAAGAGAGAGAGTTTTTGCCAGTCCACACGTATTTACGTGAATGCTAATTTCACACGGTATATATAAAATTTGGCTCGTGACAAAAAGTATTTTTGTCACAATATATATATATATATATATATATATATATATATATATATATATATATATATATATATATATATATGTATATATATATATATATATATATATATATATATATTATATATATATATATATATATATATATATATATATATACATCCCGGTACCAATTTGGCATCTTTTCACTTTCATCCCATTTTGGCGTCATTGTAAAGTAGCAGGAATTTTAAAATTTTTTTTGCGTATACTGATTAAACCCTTTATGGGATATCATAGTTTGATGAAAAAAACATACATTAATTTCTAGGCTATATTCGCGTTTACCGATATGTGACGTCATTTCAAATTGCATTTTATATGACTACCATGTATATAATTAACGGTTCTATCGCTTAAATTGCGTCCGAACAAATATATTTTATACACTTCAAATATAATCATACGTCCGCAACGTTGCCAAATTTGTTATTTTTATTATATTGTGTTATATTATTATAAAACAGACATTCCGAGGGGGAAACCACTTCTTCAAATTTTCTACACCAGATTTTACAAATTTCACGTATGATTGTTGAGATTGTAGTCATTCTTTCATTAATTTTACGGATTTTATACGAAATTTTCAGGATTTTACCAGTGACTTTACAAGATTTTTAAGAGTATTTTTATTTGATTTTACCATGATTTTTAATAGGATTTTAAGGAATTTTAATAAGTTTGTACACCAGATTTTGCAAGTGGTTTTCCCCTCGAGACATTCAAAAATCTAAATAAAAATCAATATGGTATAATTTTTAAAAAAGGTAAATTATTAAAAATTAACAAATATTTCAATACTCTTTAATGAAAATAAATCTTTCATACTTAAATTTTGTGTAAAAATATAACTAACATCCAGTAAAAGATAAAATATAAAACAATGTATGGTATAAAATGAGACATACAAAATTTTCTACCGGTAAACATAATTTTATTTTTTTTAATTATAAGTACATACATACAAAAAAGTAAACAAAATATTACATCTATAAGTTTCATTTTTTCTCATAAAATATTACATAATTTAAATTAAAATTGAATTAAAGTTTTCTTCTTGATATTAAAATCAATTTAATTTAACACTTTTTAGTTTACTTATTTTGAACGTAGACTTTTATTTTTAAAAAGTTTTTATTTGAAAGAAGTTCCGAATTTTCTGATATAACTTGCAAGCATTCCGCTTTTTTAGCTGGAATTTTCTTTTTTATATGCTCACTAAAAAAAATTTTAACAACTTTCTTCTGTTCAGTTGTCGAGCGAACCAAATTTCTTTTTTTGGGGATAGTTTCTTTGCGAATTTTAGGCACAGAAGTTGAAGGTTCTTCGTTAAATTCTTCTACATAAGGTATTATCTCCTCTTCTGCGTCACTTTCAATTTCATTTGCATCTAAAAGGTCTGATTCTAAATCTAAATCAATCTCATCTATATGTTTGTTTTTATATTGCTCTGCCGCTCCATTTTCCATCAAAAGGAGCAATTTTGAAACTTTAGCAGTTTGATAGATATCGTCAGGTAATCTATATGCTTGTTTATGCACACCACTCGTGTGCCCCATAAAGGTAGCCAGTTGTTCCAAATCATTCTCATCCATGCTAAAAAGTTGCGTTAGTGTAGCTAAGTGTTTACGAAGTCTTGTTGATGTTATTGCTTCAGGATGTTTAACATTACATTTTAAAACGTATTTTTTTAAAGTTTTGTAGCCCGATATTGCTGTGTTTTATCCAGGTCTGGCAAATAAATAAGGATTTGATTTCTCTATAAAATTACATCAGTGTTTTTGCAAAATATTTATAAATTCATTAATATCATTACTAATTAACACTGGGACTCCTCGACCTCTTTTCCCTCTAATTACAATGCGTTTGAATTTTTGGTTGCTTGCCTTTTCTGGATGTTTTATTGGAAAAGAATAGTGACTTTACTTTTCTTCATTCTGTATATAGGAAGCCTACTCACACTAATCAATATATTCATGCATCTTCACATCATCATCCTGCTCATAAGAGAGGTATTATTAAATGTTTATTTAATAGAGCTTCATCAATTTGTCATAAAGACAAACTTCATGATGAACAGAAAATGCTTGAAAGTGTGTTTTTAATGAATGGTTATAATATTAATTATATCAAGAAGGCTATACTTCCAAATCGTTCTGGTACTGTGGAAGATTTACGTGATAATGATAACATTATCTACGCTTCTTTGCCTTTTGTAGAAAATGTAACTGATAAAATAGGAAGATATTTATCAAGTAAACATATTAAAGTCTCCTTTTATCCTTACATAAAATTGCAGAACATGTTGAAGAGCGTTAAAGATTCTATTCCTTATCAATCTTCTGGTATTTATAAAACACCTTGTGTATGCGGAAAAGTTTATATTGGCCAGACTGGTAGAACTGTTTCTACTAGATTGTCTGAGCGTAAAAGGTCAATTCGCCTGGGTTATCCTAATAAATCGGCTATTGCTGAACATGCTTTGGATACTCTTCATGACGTAAAGTTTGAAGAGTCGGTGATTATTGCTAGACCAAATAATCTTAGCAATAGATTAATTAGAGAAGCTATCGAGATTTATAAGGACAAGAATTGCTTGAATCATAGTGAAGGTTTTGAGCTAAATAAAATTTGGCTTTCCTTGATTAACAAATTGTAATCTTCTGTTTTTTAAAAAAGTTATATTCTGTAATCTAGTTGCTTTCCTAGTTACTTGTTGATGTGTTTGTTTTTTCCTGTCATTTCTGCCTGATGAGGACAGGCGTTTAGCCTTGTCGAAACGTCGTTTATTTTAAATAAAAAAACAGAATTTAAACCTAAAGTTGTTTAATTTTATAAATATGTGTTCTGAAAGATATTTTAATATGTTAATAGTTACCTTGTTCCACTTTTTAATATTTAAGTCATGCATTGCTTGACTGGATATATCGAAACGCCAATGTGATTCAAAAAGCTGTATCATAGTTTTCAAATTTGATATAGTTTCGGCACTAGATACAGAAAAGTAACATTCTTTCTTTTTTAGTGCAAATGTAATTGCAATTTCGCAGCATTGTTTTAGTGCGGTGCCAATGTTTATGGCATAGGTTGGAGATAAAAAAAGTTTTTTAGTACTATCATACCGAGCAACAATTTTTGTTGCCTCTACAATCGTATCAAAATTTTGCAGCTCTAACGCAGAAAATAGATTTTTTATTTTAGGTTGAAGTTTCTTTACTTCCATTAAGATTTTAGCAATATCCCTCATTTTTCTTGAAACAACATTTATAAAATGTGCTTCCCTATGTGTTTTTAAGTACCTTGCACCAAACGCGCAAATAAGGGCGTCATTTTTTGCGGTTAATGACGTAAGATCTGCTCTCATACGAGAAAAAACTTTTGTTCGTAACTCATTGTCAATTTCAATTTTTTTCATTAATAGATTTTGTGAATCTGAGAGTGTTGTTTTTTTATTACTTTTATTTTCTGAACAACATTTTCGGTGCTTCCATAATTGTTTTCGAGAATAAAAACCCAAACAATAAGTACACGGTAAATAATCGTCCGTATTTAAAATTTTAGATATCTTCATAGGTTTTACACATTTTTCTGTGTTAACTAAATAGTTACCTTTTTTTCTCAATAATAAAAATAATTCCTTTCTTTCCTTCGATTTAATTGGTTTTGACATTATTTTTTGTACTTCTAGTTCTTGAGAATGATTTCGCTGAATGTGCCGAGCAAAATTAAGAACGAAGGAAAAACAAAAAAAACAATGGTCACGTTCACGAACTCTCTTTCGTTTTGGTTGATTAGTCTGAAAAAATAATAAACGTTTATTAAATTAAAAATTTAAAATATTTTGTATTAACAGACCTCTTTATTTTCTTCTCTTGTTATTCCTCTAACAATAGTTTTAGAAATATTTGTTTGCTTTTCACCCTAAATTTAATAAAAATGTATTAGTAACAGAAAAATAAATACATGTTAGCAATTTTACCACTATTTTTTCTGTATCAGAAAGAGAATCAGAACTAATTCCAAATGGATCATTCTAAAAATATATAAAAATTATTACAAAATTTCTATGAAAAAATAATTAAATTTTACCTCCGCTACAACACTATCTGAAAACTCATCATCAGGAACAAAATCTGGATCGGAATCAGCATCCGAATCATAATATTTGTCGGCATCATTGAAACTATTTGCATCATTATTAGTGTTTTGGTTTTGAATTTCAGTATTTATACTGTTTCCTGTGAGCTAATATATAAAATATTTAAAAAATATAATTAAATATTATATAACAGAAATTTAATAACATTAGCGTAATACGTACTTGATCGGAATCAGTGCAGGCTTAGTATGATTAATGTTTGTATTTTCCCTTTTATTTGTCTTCGATTGAAATATTTCGCTGGTGACATTTTCAGATTTAGAATTTAGCTCTGTTAATTTGAGAAGAGTACTCTAGAAAACAAAAACAAAATAAACATCAAATATTTCATAATTATTTAAAAGATGAACACTATAATAATAGCGGAATTTTTTCTGTAAAAGCACTAAATATTATGGCAAACATTATTTTAAATAAATTCTTGTTTGGTTTTTAAAAGTAATATAATAACAATTTTAAAAGTAAGATTATTAACAAATTTTGATATTAATATAGAAATTAAATATATGTATAATGCGTACTTCTCTTTTTAAAACTGGAAATAATTCTGATGTAAGATTGTCTTCATCTGAACTAGATATAATCTACAACAATAAAACATGTAATTTATTATGGTAGAACAAATTAAATGCTATATAAAAAGTACGAATGTTCTATAAGTAGGTACACTATATAAATCAACTTGCTGTAGAAAATTAATAAATGTTATGTAAGAATAAAATGTGCTATACAGAAATGATAAATGTAATAAAAATATATTTAAAAGAAATTGTAGAATCTATATTAAATTGGAAATATTTGTTTATAAGAAGTAAAGTTATTATATTTGAAAAATTTGGTAATATTTAATAAACGTTAGGTTGGACAAAAATACTAGTAGTCAACCATTTATTGAAAGTCAATAAAATTATTACAGTTTAGTGAGGTTGTCATTTTCAATAGTATTGTTTTGTAAATATAAGCAAACTGATACCAAAGACAGTTGATTAAATATGTAGCAAAAAATATATTAATTTCATAAAACAAAAGACATTGCAAATTTAATAAATTATGTAGCAAAGTAGAAACGCATATATGTTTGTTAATTTCTTTGTGTCTGTTTTTTCGTTTAGTGTAATTGAACTATTTTTTGTAATGAAACACATTTCAAGGAACAATCTTTTATAATAGTTATTTTCTATAGTTAATATTTCAGTACATGTAACAAATTGACGAGTAAAAATTATCGAAATATAGCCTGTAATTTTAATTGTGAGGTACATGTTGGCACTTAAACCTAAATTAGGTTCATTTTTAAACATCTGTTTTTTAATTTATGTACCCCTTTCAACTTTAAATAGTGCATTTAGCTGTTAAACTGTACTTTAGCTGTTAAACTGCTATCATTTTAAGATATGAAGTAATGCTTTTACTGCTTCAAATTTAGTAGTAGATATTGAAGCACGTACAGTTTGATTTAGATGATAGCATAAATATTTATGATTTGAAAAATATGAATTTACTAGTAATAATTCCTATACCAGAAAATGTAACTAAAGATAGATCTATGAATTTAATTTTTTTATGAATATCCCCATTTTATATTTGACTTGTTATTATGAAATTTGGAAAAAGAAAAACCAATATATTTTTGAAAAAATATAAAAATAATTTTTTCAAAAATATATTGGTTTTTCTTTTTCCAAATTTCATAATAACTATGAATTTAACTATATATTTTATAATATGCATTTAAATTATGATGCATATTTATTAACATATTTACTAACATTTGAACCATATTTTAATAATAAGTAAAATATATTGCGAATAAAAATGATGTATCTACTCTAGTGTATATAGATGGATGTGAACTTGATGATTTTGTACAATCTGCTAATTTAAGTAAAAACATTTATCGTATTATAATTTTTAAAAAATAGAAAAATGTATATATACATGTGTTTTATTTCTATTATTACCTTTATGTATCACTGCTTTATGTAATAAATTTAAAAAAAACGCAGTATTTATTAATGTATATTTATTCCTTTTAAATGGTTACTCTAATATGGCAACTAGTCCTAATGATAAAAATATTAACATAAGTATCATCGGCGGTTACAACTGTAGGGGAAGTGCGGCTGTGTAACTCGAATAAGTGGTGATGGAAGGGACACTTATTGCTGTGTAACTCGAATGAATCAGCGGTGACGAAATTGACCATTGAGCTGAGGTTGAGAGACAGTGGAACTTACAGTTGTGGTTGTGTAATTCGAATCAGCGGTGGCGGAAGTGACACTTGCGGCTGTGTAACTCGAATCAATGATGGCGGAAGTGACACTTTCGGCTGTGTAACTCGAATCAGCGGTGGTGGAAGTGACCATTGAGGCTGAGAGACTCCGGAACTTATAATTGAAACTTGAATCGATGGTGGTGCAACTCGGATCAGCGGTGGTACTCTAAACACTTTTTCAATTTAGTAACGTCTGGCATATAATTCCAGATCTCTAAACAATTTTTGCAAAAACACATCAAATTTTCTGGATTTTGCAACATTTCTATAGTTGGAGTGTGATGTTGCTTTGTTACTTGTATAGTTATATTATTATTATTATAGTTAATATTACGTAAATTATCACAGTAAAATTAGAAAATGTTGTTATTTTACTGTTAAAAGATATGTAAAATTGCACAAATTTTGTTTAGTATTATTTTCTCAATATTATTACATATTTGTTATTCATGTTATATATAAATGTTCATATTTTTGCGCTGTATACTATGTGTATGAGAGTCCGAGTGATGGCGACACTTGTAAGTTTTGTACTCGGTCGGTAAGCCAGATCGCCAGTGAGAGTGCTGCGGTGCACATGTGCCCAACGACCACCAGGACTTTTCACTCGGCCGTTTTCGCCTGTAGAGTGATGCTGCTGCCCTCAACGGATGGTGGCGAATTAAAAAAAAGAGATACACATATATAAAAATGAAATAGAAAATAAAACTTGTAGATGCGTTTTATAGAATTAAAAAATAAATTTAAAATATTTTATTAGGCCTGAGTAAATTATTGTTTTATATAAATTACTCTATTTTTATTTAAAATATAAATATTTAGTAAATATTTAAATTTTTTAAATTGAATGTTAAATGAAATGAATTTTGAAAAATATACACCAAATACTCAAGAACGTAGTTCAGTATGTTTATATTTTGTATATATATATATATATTCAAAATAAAATGTATTCGATGAAAGTTTTGTAGTGTTTCCTGTTATTTATTACCCCTAAACAATACCCTTATTTTATTATATTCTTTGTATTTAAGTTTAAGAAATTGAATCTTGTTTATTTCGTAACGTAGTCTTTTCCGTAGCAAAACACATATATAAACATATATACATTTGTGAATATTTTTATATTTTTAAAATACATTTTACAAAGGTAAGTTTTAATTTTAATGTATTTTTATGTTTTTGTGAAATATTATAATTATTATGAGTTGTATTATTTTATTTTTATAAAATATACAATATATATATATATATATATATATATATATATATATATATATATATATATATATATTCCTTTTGTTTCTAAAAAAAAAAACATTGACCAATTTTAAAATTAAAACAAATGTGCAAATAATAACGTAACCTATTTAATGTGGTTATTTATTTATTAATACGTAAGAAGTTATGTTACACATGTTATATTATTATTATTATCATTATTATTATTATTATTAGATGCCTACATCGTGCTGCATTCCGTATTGCTTTAAACCAAGCAGAAGATTTGTTCGTTTCCCAAAAGATAAAAATTTATTTGATACCTGGATTCAAATAATTAATAATTCGCGTATATTTACAATACCTTTCGAAAGAGTTTATAAAAACTATTATGATTGTATGAAACATTTCGATAAGGAATGTATAATAATGGAAAAAATTTTGAATCCATTATCAAATAAAAATTTGATAAAATCTGACTCAATACCAACTTTATGTCTGACAAAAGATAATTTTTTTACAGTAATATAATATAATATTTTTACAGTATATTTCGTTTTGTTTATAGAAAGCAACGAAAGTTCATCAAGTACATCTCACACTTTGACTGCAGTATCTGAGAGAGTAGAGTTTTTAGAGAGATGTAGAAAATGTAAGTTATTATAAAATAACTTTATTTTTACAATATATATATATATATATATATATATATATATATATATATATATATATATATATATATATATATATACAGGGTGTAACAGAATAACTATTCCTAATTTTAACTGGAGTATCCTGGGCTCAGAATATGAAGATTTAATGCAAATCACTGAGATAAAATGTGGCTCCTTACTGAGCTACAGGGTGTTTTATATAAAAATTTAAAAACGATTTTTGCCCAGTACTTTAAAACTATTTGACGTATCCTTATCATACTTGGCAGAAAATGTAGGTACCGTACACCATACTAAATTATGTTAAATAAAAGTTTCTGGCTACTGCCAGTGGCGTACAACAGGGGCAAGTGAGAGGTTGATCCTTCCTAAATTCTACGCCACTGGCGGAATTGTCATTTTAGCACAATTTTTCGATTCTCCAATACTTGCTGTGTGAAAAACATACTTTTCCTTTGTAACGATAAAGTCACTGTTTTTCGAGATATTTAAAGTTAAACATAAGCTGCACTCTTGGGATTTTTTCAAAATTTGCTCAAAAAAATCTGAAAAAATTCAGTAAAATAGAGAAAAAAATTAGCTACATAATAAATAAGTAACTTTTTTCTCTAACTCATTCTGATTTGGCTGTAAAAATTATTGAAAATAAAAAAAATTAATTGCAAAAAATATTAATTTTCAATAATTTTTCCTGCCAAACCAGAATGAGTTAGAGAAAAAGTTACTTAGATATTATGTAGCTAATTTTTTTCTCTTTTTGACTGAAATTTTTCAGATTTTTTTAGCAAATTTTGAAAAAATCCCAAGGGTGCAGCAAATTTTTAACTTTAAATATCTCGAAAAACAGTGACTTTATCGTTACAAAGGAAGAGTATGTTTTTTACACAGCAAGTATTGGAGAATCGAAAAATTGTGCTAAAATGACAATTCCGCCAGTGGCGTAGAATTTAAGAAGGATCAACCTCTCACTTGCCCCTGTTGTACGCCACTGGCAGTAGCCAGAAACTTTTATTTAACATAATTTAGTATAGTGTACGGTACCTACATTTTCTGCCAAGTATGATAAGGATACGTCAAATAGTTTTAAAGTACTGGGCAAAAATCGTTTTTAAATTTTTATATAAAACACCCTGTAGCTCAGTAAGGAGCCACATTTTATCTCAGTGATTTGCATTAAATCTTCATATTCTGAGCCCAGGATACTCCAGTTAAAATTAGGAATAGTTATTCTGTTACACCCTGTATATATATATATATATATATATATATTACAGAAAGTGACATAACTTTAACGACTCCGCCACCAACATCTGTTCGTTTCCGGAATCTACAGAAATTCCTTTATCCCCTACAGAAACAATAATTCCGTCAACACCTTCTTCGCCTTCAATAGAAACTTCTCCGTCACCTTATACAGAAATTTCACCTATACCAAAATCACCAGAATTTTCACAATCATTATCATCATCAACTCCTATTCCGTCATCTCGTTTTTTATTTTATCCGACATCTGCTTCAATGTCTAAATTGCGATCGCCATCCACTGTCCGATGTAAAACGCCTCGCAAAAAAAGGTATTAATAAATGTTTATTTTTTATGTATTTTATAAATAAAAATATTTTAAAATAGAATTTTTATGAATTTCAAGAATTTGTTTTATATTCTAATATCAAAATTATAAAATATTTAGATTCATAAGAGAAGCAATCGATATTTACAAAACAAAATCTTTTAGTTAAGTTTTTCCGAAACGTCAAATTATTAATTTATAGAACTTTAACTTAAAGCATTTTTATTTTAATATAATAATTTCTGAAAGATTTTTTACTGTTATTTGTTATTTTTAATTCTTTGTGTAATATTTTAGGTATTCTACGAATGCTAAATATAAAACGTATCGCTGATCTTTCACCAAGGAAGAAAATTTTGTATGACGAATTTAGAAAGCAAGAACGGCGAGCCCAATGCATCCGATCAAGAAAAAGAGTAGCGAAAGGTAAATATTCCGCAGAAACTTTATTTAAAGAGGCAGCAAAAAAAAATACGGACGTGTTGGATAATTTTTTCGAAGGTTTACATTGGACAGCAAAACATTTTCTCGAAGCAACGATACGCAAAAAAATAAACGAAAACGTGGCAGGCGTTTTAACCTAGACGAAAATGTTATGGCAGTATCTCTCTTGAAAAACCTAAAAGGAACTTATAGGTTGCTGGAGAAACATTTTACTTTACCCAGTATAACAACATTACAACACCGTTCTCGCCTGGCTTAAATGTGAAACTCCAGCAACACTTAACAAAAGTTAATTTGGAAGATACTGTGGGAAAAGGCGAATACTGTGTGCTGCTTTTTGATGAGGTATCTCTATTCAGCCACACCTAACGTACGATATAGGTGATGATATTATTTGGGGGTTTGAAAATTTTGGTGATAAACAAACAGCTAAGTTTGCTGAGCATGCTTTGATATTTATGCTTCGTGGCTTTTGTCCCAGGTGGAAGTTACCATATGCTTTTATGTTTTTGTCGAATTCGGTTGGAGCAGTTGATTTAGGTGATTAAGATGGTAGCGACCTTTGCGATCAGGCAGCCGCAAATGTAAGTGCCATTCGTATGCTCAAGGAGGAAACGAAAGCTGAATGTTTGCGCCAAGGCCGAGATTACCGAACAGAATCATATACTCTGTTCGGTAATGAAATTGTTCATATATACGATCCCCCATATTTGTTAAAAGGATAGCGTAATAATTTATTAATAAAAGACTTAAATTTTACATTGAACGAAGACAGACTCAAAACTCGATGGACGGACATTGTACGTTTTTACCTATATGACCGAGCATCTCTAGTTCGATGTCCAGCTCTAACAGACCAAGATGTTTTACCGTATAAAATTAGAAAAATGAGCGTGAGGCATTGTGCACAAGTTTTTAGTCGTGGTCTCTACGTGTCAATAACAAATTTTCTGCAAGAGGCGAAACCAGAAATTATAGACACACTACTTGTGGATTCGACAACATTTGCGGACACTGCGAAATTGATACATTTTTTGGATCAACTTTTCGATAGTGTAAATGGTTCTCGTAATCCGGACGAATTCAGTCGCGAACTTCGACGTCCACTGTCAGAAAGTTCCCGAAATTTAGAGTTCTGGAATGAAGCAAAAGTAATTTTACGTAGTATGGAATTTGTGCAGAAGCCTGGACAAACTCATATAATTCATTCCCAACCACCTTCTCGTACAAATTGGATTGTTACCCTAAATGCGTTACAATACTTATGGAATTCTTTAAAGGATCAAGGATTTATAAAACTAGATTTAAGAGCTTTTAATCAAGATTCTTTAGAGAATTTTTTTGGAAGTATTCGTGGATATTTAGGATCTAACAAAAATCCTACATGTACTTCTTTTATTTCTTCATTCCGAACTTTATTAATCAGCAACTTTATGACAGTGCATTCTAAGCAAGCAAACTGTCTTGAGGATGATGATGCATCATTTACGAATTTAAAAGATTTTTTTAACATCAGATGTATCAATTTTGGAGGATCCGATAATTCACCAACCTAGTACCAGTTCCATGTCTATGTCAGTGGAAGATGTAGAACTTGACACAACTGACAGACTGTGGCACGTAGAATCAACTGCATTTGTCGCAGGTTTTGTTGCAAAAAAAGTTTTGCAAAAAACCACTGCAACGACTTGCGATATTTGCAAAAACAATTTATTGACAACGGACAATCTACCTGAACATTCTTTTATAAGACTGAAAGAATTGACAAAAGACGCACTGACTAGACCAAATACAGTTTTCACAAAGACGGTAGAGACTTTGATAGACACGACATCCATGATGTGGCGGGAATCACTGTCGAATATACAGTCAAATTTTCTATTTATATTTAATGCAGACAAAATCAATAGAATTTTGACTGGACAAGACTCTCGTTCTCGTGATAGCACGGATCCAATTGAACGTTATGCGGCTGAAAGATATCACATCTATAATCGTAAAGGAAGAAAATAGTCCAGTGGATTTTATAACAGGTAACTATTACTTTTATTGTTCACAAAATATAGTACTAAAATAGTAAATTTATTTGTTTCAGGAAACAGAGCTAAAAAGCCAACAGTTTTAGATAAGTCATATTTTTATTTTTAATTAAAATTAAGTTTTTTCGTTAATATTATTTATTATATATTTTTATATTATTTATGATATAGTAGTATTTAAAATGAAAAACAATTTTAGTTTCAGTTCTATTTATTTTTATATAGAAAATGCCAACATTTCAATATTATTGACAATTATTATTATATTCCTATTTCAATATGTAATTTTTACCCTGAAAGCAATATTGGTTGATAATATTAAAAGATTGCCATTTTCTATTTGACTAAATAACTGAAAATTATTTTTAATTATAATATAAGCCTTGTTATTATAATTATAATCAAAAAAATTTTTTTCTTTCTAAATGGAATTTTATATTATTACTTTACAATTATATTTTTTAGTTTAAATTAGTATATTTTTATATAATTTAATTATTTCTGATATTTTTTATATGTATACATATATGTAAATAAATTTGTTTATATAAAATTGTATTTCTATTTTTAAAAGTTTCCATTTTCAGGAAAAAAACGTACATATATATCTATCTTTATCTATATACTATATCTATCTCTCTCTTTTAAATACAGCGCCCTCACTTGCGCCGTGGATGGTGGCGGAACTAAATATCCCATTACCCCAACACCAAACACCTCCCCTGGCCGGAAGTGGCAGTTCCTGGTGTTCCTTGCATGTGCCAGTACCCTCTGTTCTTGTAACTTGATTGAAATAAATATAATAATTTACATTGAGTATTCTTCATTTAAGTTTACTAAAAGGCATAATAAAAGTACAAGTGTGCAATATCCCTACATGGTCCTTCAAACCGGGTACTAATGAAAATTGGTACAAATACAATCAAGAAAAGAATAGAGCAGCGGACCAACGCAGTCATCAACAACAACGCAGTGACTCACTACAGGTTCAAGCACAACATCGGTGGCACTACATCGTTTGGCGATCAAAGCGGCAAGCGAAAACAACGTTCGCTCAAGATATCACGGCAGATTTCGCACATCGAAGAAAAGATCGTTATAGATTGAAACAAAGGTCGTAAGGCAAAACTATTGAGGTGAGTGAGTTCCATTTTATACATTTCCTGTACTTTATAATCTATCGGTGTTGCACGGGTAGCGCGAGTGTTCACGCACGCGGTCGTTTATAAATCGTAGCATTGTCGGTTAGCAAAATGGCGTACGAAAAAATGGTCAAAAACGTGGCGCGGTAAAAGCTAAATTAACTAGTTTTTCCAAATATTTGGCGACATTACAAAGTCGGTTAGATGAATCGGAGGTAATAACAGAGTATGACGTAAAAATGCTAGAAGAAAGAATTGGGCGTGCCGAAAAATTAATGGACGAGTTCAAAGAAATACAAATTTAAATCGAATTATTAACAACGGACATAGACAAAGAATACGAAGAACGCGACGAATTCGAACAAAGTTATTGTGGCGAAATAGCAAAGGCAAAAGTTATCTTAAAGAATCAAGTAAAGAACGAAGAAATCGGTCATTTCTTCAGTTTCAAATTTGCAAACAAACAACAGGCAAATGAACTGTGTTAAATTTAGGCACACTTTGAATCGTTGATACACGCAAACATCAACATTAGTGATATTCAAAAGTATCATTACTTGCGAGCTGCATTGGAGGGCAGTGCCCCTCAAGTAATTAAATCTTTGGAACTTTCAGCTAACAACTACATCGTGACGTGAGACACTCTGCAGGAACGCTTTAACAACACGCGGTTGTTAACGCACAATCATGGGAAAGCACTATTCGAAGTGGAATCAATCGAAAGGGAATCGTCCGAGAAAATTCGCAAGTTAATCGACAGCATTTCTAAAAATCTTCGCTTGCTCGAGCAACTCGGGCAATATCAACGAAGTTAGATGCAACAACAGCGCGTGAATGGGAACAGGTTAAATCGCAAAACGTCGTTCCAACATTAGAGAACTTAAAGTCTTTTCTAAAAGCCAAGGCGGATCTGTTAGAAACTCTGGTTGTAAAACAATCCGAAAAAAGGTAGGTCAATTATAAATCCAATTCAAAAAGTTTTCTTTCAAACAATACATGTTGTGTGCATTGCAAAAAGCGTCATTGGATAAACAATTGTGGCGAATTTCTAAAATTACCTATTAACCAAAGAGTCGTGAGCGCAAAAGAGTTAAATATTTGTATAAACTGTCTAAAAAAAGGGGCATTATAGCAAAGAATGCCGCTCGGGTACGTGTAAAAAATGCAATCGCAAGCATCATACACTGATGCACTTTGAAGAGAAAAACGCAGCAGAAGAAAGTAAAGACACAAGCGTCTCGTTAACATCCCGCTGCAAAATAGTGGAACAAACATTGTTGTCAACAGCTTACATTAATGTTTTGGACAATAATCTTAGAGTACATACAGTCCGTGCACTGTTAGATTCTGGCTCGCAATCCAGTTTCATATCTGAAAGTTTGTGTAAACGGTTGAACATTAGAGAGTTATCGCAAAGACAACGTTAAAGTTCCGTTAACGCTAAAATCACGAAACGTTATACGTTATTTAATTTGTATGGTAAATGATACTTTAGAGTTATCGCACGCCGATATTTTACCGTACGCTAAAATTGGAAAAATATCTAAATGTATTCTAATAATTTAATATAGGTTTGATACAGTATTTATTCAACAAAAAAAAAACAATTTTATATATATATATATATATATATATATATATATATATATATATATATACATTAGTTTTTATTGGTATTGAGCTGATTTATTAAAATTATCAGGATTTGTTGTTGCTGTTCCATAGTTTTAATGTGAGCCAGTTTTTCCTGTTTGTCCAATTCTAACCGCTACTACTTGGATATAAAATCTCTATTATATTTATTCCACAACAACTTAACCTAACTGCATAAAATAACACATTTATAAACACAAGAACATAACCTCACCACTCAAAATAACATATGAGAGAATGCTCCGCTATTTTGCGAAAATAGCGGACCGCGGTTATTTCTTTACCGTACGCTAAATCCATGCGCATGCGCATTCTTTCGCTTGTAGGTAAATAACGTACGCTAAATTTATCGTTGTACTTGCGATAACTCTCTATTAACAAATCAACAATAAATTTCACGGTAACGGGACTAAGTCAAGCGCGGTCAAATATCGAGCATCAGTGTGAAGTAACAATCGAATCTCAATATAATGCATATATAACGGGACAATTACCAAGTTTAAAAATTAATGTGACAAATCTGGAAATATCACAAAATTTAAAATTGGCAGATCCGTTATTCTACAGGCCAGCCAAAGTAGATATCTTAATCGGAGCGGATCTATTTTGGCAACTCATGTGCATTGGTCAAATACACCTAGGACACAACAAACCAGTATTGCAAAAGACCAAACTTGGTTAGATCGTATCAGGACCAATCTGTACACAACAAACAAAAAAGATTTATTGCAACTTCAGTAAGAAAGCTGACATTCACGATCAACTAACTCGGTTTTGGGAACTTGAAGAATGCGCTTCAAGTAGAGCATTGTCTAAGGAAGAAATCGCTTGTAAAAAACATTACGTGGAAAACAGAAAACGCGAAAAGGATGGTAGATTTATTGTGTCAATTCCATTCAAAAAATCATTAGAAAAATTGGGAAGTTCTTTTGAGCAAGCGCGAAAACAAATTTAGTTACATTATTTACAGTGTATAGCAAATTCAGTAAAAATTTTAAAAATTTGTTTTTCAGATATCTTGCTACAGGCGCTTCATTTCGTTCTTGGCATTTTCATTCAGAAGGGGTAAAACTACAGTTGCCAGCATAGTTTTAAATACATGTAGTGCTATGGACGAATGTAGTCTAGTGGATGAATATATGCCACAACCAACAACAAATCAATTAAAAAATATATTTTTGACTATAATAATCGTTGGAATTTTCCAAATTTTTTTGGAAGTATCGACGGCAAACATTGCCAAATTAGGTGTCCATCGAATGCTGGTTCGCATTATTTTAATTATTTGCATTACCATTCGATTGTTCTGCAAGCAGTAGCGGATGCTAATAAAATTTTTATAGCTATTGAAGTTGAGGGAAGGGGTAAGCAAAGTGATGGGGGAACATTCATTGGATCAAATCTATTTAAACTTCTAGAAACAGAAAACTTTAATGTTTCGTGTGCACAAGCATTACCAAATTCTGATAAAATTCTTCGCAAGGTGTAATTGGTGATGAAGCCTACCCACTAAAAACTTATTTATTACGGCCCTATCCAGGAAGAATGCCAGAAAATGCATTAAATGTGGATTTGGTATTTTGTATAATAAATGGCGTTTTCTGGCAAAAGATACCGAATGTTTACCAAACAATGCATGCGTTTTTATTAAATGTGCGTGTATACTCCACAATTTTATAAGAAAAGTAGACGGCGAAAGTGATTTTGATTATAATGAAATTAATCAACAAATATATGAAAATGATGGAAATAGTAAGGAAATATCATATAGATCAAAAAGAAATAATTGATATAGTCAGGCAGCACATAATATTAGAGATTTATTTGCAGAATATTTTTCTGAGAATAATTAATACCATTGCTTTAGCTGGTTAGTGAAATAGTTAGATTTACTAGTATTCGATTTGCTAGCTACTATAAATTGTTGGTTATCGCAGCGTGGAATTGCGGGTCAGATGCACCCTCCAGAAATACGTAGACTCTGGGATACCGTAGCAGTTGACATTATGGGACCACTGCCCCGTTCAAAAAGTGGCCACATGTATTTATTAGTGTTACAGGATCGACTCACTAAATGGGTGAAATGCCGAGCACTCCGTAAGGCCACAGCCGCCACGATTACCAAAGGAATCCGAGAATTGGTGGTGACGCGGTACGGCTGCCCAAGAACAATCATCACCGACAACGGGACGGAATTCGACAATAAACTGCTTAGGCAAACTTTGGAAGCCATGGGTATCCGACAAATACTGACACCGCCCTATACACCCCAAGCTAACCCCGTAGAGCAAGTAAACAGGGTATTGAAAACGATGATTGCGCAATACTGTCAAAACCTGGGACGAATTCTTGCCAGAATTAAGGCTGGCCATCAACTCCGCAAAACACGAGTCAACCAGTTACACTCCCGCATATCTCAACTTTGGCCGCAAATTGACGCTGCTGGGATTATTCCAGGAGATTCAACCGGAGGTACCGCTCAACACGAAGACAAACAAAATACCAGAAGAAATTTTAGCCCGTGTTAAGCGATTAAACGAAATCAGGGAATTTGCCCGCATACAACTAGCTCGAGCATCAGACCGGCAGGGTCATTATTATAATTTACGGCGTCGAGAATGGCAGTGTAGGGTAGGAGATCAGATAATGCGGAGAGAACATCCTCTTTCCGACGCTGCCAAGGGTTATGCTGCTAAGCTAGCACCGAAATTTTCTGGTCCATGGACCAACATAAAGAAAAGGTCGCCGGTAGTATATGATTTGCAAGGAGAGCGTGGACGCATTCTCCATCGCATTCATATAAAAGACCTTAAGCCGGCTGTGTAAAAATGAATATTAATTCCGTTTCTTGTAGATGACAGGTGTAAAGAAAAGTGAAGCCACTGGCAATCCGCCGGCCGGATTCAACCCCAATCGCCTCGAGCTCCGTGGCTCCCCGGGGAAGGCAATCGAAAGCTGCGAAGGGTGCTAACGGAGATGTTCGAGCCTTACCCTCCGAACAAGTGAAAGACGCCGGTACTGACGCCTCCATACCGGAGCCCATCTCCGGACGTTTTGATGATACGGACGTCACCCATCCAGGTGGACTCAGCGTCTGAGGATGAAGTATTCTCTGAATGGTTAAATGACAAAATAATAGAAGAAGTTCCTAGTGAAGAGGTAGAAAAGCAGGCACATTATTTACCTCATCGGCCAGTGATAAAAGAAGATAGTACCACGAAGATACGTCCAGTCTTCGATGCATCGGCTAGAAAGAAGAACAAACCAGCGTTAAACGACTGTTTGGAGAAAGGGACGAATTTGATTGAGCAAATACTAACTATCTTGCTTCGTTTTAGAAGAAACCAGATCGGAGTCACTGCTGATATCAAGAAAGCTTTTCTGCAAATTAACCTATATCATAAGGACAGAGATTTTCTTCGGTTTCTGTGGAAAACAGCAGACGATGGAATAAAGGTATTTCGGCATAGAAGGGTAGTTTTCGGAGTAAATGCTAGTCCATTTTTATTGGGAGCGACTATCGAACATCACCTTAACAAAAGCTTAAGAAAGTGTGAAGATAAAAATAGTAAATATAAGAAGCAAACAATTGAATCACTTTTAGAAAGTTTCTACGTTGACAACTGTGTCACCAGTATGCCGGACACGGAAGTTTTGGAACGGTTCATTATTGAACCTACCGAAGTGATGGCGGAAGCCAAGTTCGATCTAAGAGGCTGGAAGTACACTAGCAAAACGACGACAAAAATGCAACAGTACCAATCCTAGGTCTGATTTGGGATAAAATTACCGATACACTTGCAATCAATTATACGCAGATACTGACGGATGAAGTAACCACAAAAAGGACCATCTTGTCATGTGCACAACGAATATTCGACCCCATTGGATTCACTTGTCCCGCCACTATTTGTCCGAAATTGTTGTTGCAGGAAATGTGGGCAGAGAAGATTGGATGGGACGACAAAGTCAAAGAAGAAAGCCGGAAAAAATTCAAAAAGTGAACTACCTTTTTTGACTGAAATAAGAATTCCACGGTGTATAAATTTAAACTTAGCGAAAAATATTACACTGCACACATTTTGTGACGCGAGTAAAAGCGCTTATGCGGCGACTGTGTTCATAAGAGTGGAAGATAAGACAGGGGTGAGCGTACAGTTACTACAAGCGAAAGCTAGGATTGCACCAATTAAAAGGATGACGATACCTCGACTTGAGTTAATGGCCGCTACCATTAGAGCACGCCTGGCCGCACAAGTGCAAGAAGCGCTAGGCAGCAACCTGCCAATGACTTATTGGTCTGATTCGACCACTGTCCTTACTTGGATCAAGCAATCAGAAGATTGGGCTATTTTCGTGGGAAACAGAGTCCACGAGATACGATCTCTCACATCTGTCGACGAGTGGAGGCATATTCCGGGAGAACGGAATCCGGCTGATCTTCCGTCAAGGGGCTGTCCTCCTAAACAATTGGCTGAGTCGAAATGGTGGGAGGGTCCTGGGTGGCTGTACGAAGAGATGGAAAAATGGCCACAAAAGGAAGAGAGACCTAATAGAGAAGAGATCGAGAAAGAAAAGAAACGAGTAATTATTATTACAATGTCGAACGTGAATGTAACGAGGCGGATATATGAATACTTTTCTAAATACCGGAGTAATATCAAAGTAATTGCCTGGATGTATCGATTTACTCACAACTGCAGGAACAGAATCGATTCAAAGCAAGGTGAATTATCTGTTGAAGAAATAGAAAATGCGGAAAAGAAATTGATCCGTTTAATTCAGCAGGAATCATTCCAAGAGAATTATAATAGGTTAGCGACGCTCAATGTTGTTCTACGTGTAGAGACAAAAGTTTCGCAGAGGAAGCATTTACGAACCTTTTGTTATCCTTACATATTGCCAGGGCAACATTTGGTGGTAAAGAGGTTGATTTTTGACGCTCACGAGAAGCACAGTCATGTGGGAAAGCAAGGACTTTTAAGCATATTACGTGAACAGTACTGGATTTTAGGAGGACGACGTATTATACGAACAGTCATCTCGACATGTAAAAAAATGCAAAAGACATACCGCAAAAGGCTTTGAAGCAAAGACGCCTTCATTGCCCAGAGACCGAATAAGGGAGGCCGTTTGTTTTGTGGTAACGGGTGTAGATTTTGCAGGCCCAATATTTCTACGGAACAACAAAAAGGCATGGGTATGTTTGTTCACGTGCGCGGTATATAGAGCCGTTCATTTAGAAATCGTGACGACATTGTCGACCGCAGACTTCCTACAGGCGTTCCGGAGGTTTATCGCAAGACGTGGAAGGCCCCACGTCATGTATTCAGACAACGGTACAAATTTTGTGGGAGCGGAAAATATATTTCGGCAACTAAATTGGGAAGAGATCAAAAGGTACAGCACAGGGCATAGAATCTGTTGGCGGTTTAATCCTCCAGCAGCCCCGTGGTGGGGCAGATGGTGGAAGCGGCTGGTCGGAATTCTAAAACAATTGCTGCGAAGGGTGTTAGGGCGAGCTCATTTCAGTGGAGAAGAACTCTACACCACATTGTGCGACTGCGAGGCCGTTATCAATTCGCGTCCTTTGACATATGTGTCTAGCGAGTCTGACGATTTAGTTCCGTTGACACCAGTAATGTTTTTGCGCGAACTGCGGGAAAGTGGCGTGCCGGATTGTGATTTGGCAGATACTCAGACTTTAAATAAACGTTTTCGGTATGTGCAACGGGTTCGTGAAGATCTGCGGAAACGATTTCGGTCGGAGTATTTGGGTCAATTACGACAAGTGTCGAAAACAAAAGACAACTCTCGCCGCGTGACTGCTAACGAAATTGTGTTGATAGGGAACGATAATTGTAAGAGACTGAACTGGCCATTAGGTAGGGTCATCGAGTTACTTCCGGGGAAAGACAATACAACTCGGTTGGTGCGGGTGCAAACGCAACGCGGGCAAATGTTGCGACCGATACAGCGCATCTATCCTTTAGAGTGTGTGGGGCCCAGCAGTGTAGCTGACGTCGAGGGCAGAGGCGCTCCTAGCGGTGCAACCGAGAGGGCCACCGACGTCGATGGTTGCCCACGGCTTAACAGGTCTGAAGATTCAGCTGCAAGTGAAGTGAAGTGTAGTGAAGCGAGTAGTGGAAAAGTGTCGCGCTACGGTAGAAAATTGAAAGTACCCACTCGTTTTAGTTTAAATTAGTTAAGTTCAGATATAAGGTGTCTTATTTGAGGCTTTCTTTTGTAAATGAACCAGCCTCAGGTGGGAGGATGTAAAAAACGGACTGCATGCGAACTAATATTTCTTTGACCATACTTGGCAACGGCGCGTAAGATGTGGCAAGAGTGTTTTTCTGCCTGTAGCGAAGTTCAGTTGTGCTTGAGTCGTTATACAGTCACGTTGTAGGTGTCAAGGGCTTGCCGCATCTTGTGTGCCGAATGATACAAAAATTTGTGTTAGAAAATATATTATTAGAATGTTATTTTGACGTTATCGAAAATAAAGATTCCTCTCAAACGAACCAGGTGTATGTTTAATTTGCGCGTAGCAATTCCCATACATCTCAGAAAACAACAAATATTAAGATATGCCGGTGAAATTAAACGATGTTAAAATATATTAAATGTATTATAAAATTTAGACGGCATGCTAATGTCTCGACAAAGAATCCATACGTATTTGGTTTGCCAAATTCTTCAAATAAAATTAAACATCTTGATGCAAACTTGTTTAATACCATTCGGTAATTGGATGGTTTAGTTAGGTTATGATAGATCAGATCATGTAGGTTCTAGAATGCCACAATAAATGGAATAGAGTGTGCGTATGTGTGCGCACGTCTGTCAAATATACCACTTTTAAATTATATATTCTATTTTATTACATTGTAATTTTCATTCTTGAACATATATATCGGCCCGCTTGTATGCACCAAATAACTACGTGTACATCATTTATAGTTTTCAGAAAGCTAAATTTAATTTATTTCACTAAAATACTGCATTTGACAGCTAAGCGGGAAATATGAAATTGTTTATAAAAGCAAAATTACACTATTAAACTAGTACATTTTATTTAAAAGAAATTAGCTAATATTTAGTTAACAATTATATTTATGAAACTTAAATTTCGATTTGATTTATTTGTTTATTTTAATGCGTTTCATTGTTATTTCCAAATTCAAATAATATTTACCACATTTTTAGGTCACTTTAAACATCTGATTTTCTAAATGTCAATGACCTGTGAAACTTAACATTTAAGTTAGGTGAATAAAAATCAAAATTAACATTTATAAGTTTTATTTTCTATATTTACTATGTATTATTACAAAATGCTGTAATATCAAAATCTAAAAACAACTCAAAAAGTTAATGATTATGAAGTAATTATTAAGGTTTTCTGAAATACTTTCATTTACAATTTACTTGTGAAACAGTTTGACTTATAATTCAAATATTTTTTTAGGTTTTATACAAAACACAAAATGAACAGATTGTTTATATGCTTCAGCAATTTATATTTCAAAATTGTTAAAATAGCATACAAATTTTTCAATGTAATGCTTCGTTTTAATGTATTATTTTGTTTCCATTATGCATAGTTCCACAATAATGTTTCCCTGAGACTTTCTGTACCGGCAATTGAAAAATAGTCCAAAATTGGTACAGAAGGCAACCTAAATTTAAATTATATATCTGGATTTTTAAAATGATAAAAAGATAATAATTAAAGCATTCGGATGATATAACAATATGTAAATCAATAAATATACATATAATCATTACTAAAACAATATACAATACTAACGCAGTTACTATCCCTATCCCTATCCCTATCCCAATTACTAAAGGGGAATGCACAAGCCCTATTTTATTCGCAATGTATATAGAAGATCTTGAAAAATATTTTAGAGAACAAAATCTTGAGGGAATTTACATCAACCCGCATACTGATATTATGACATTGCAATACGCAGACGATATTGTAATTTTCGCAAATACACAGAAAGATGTTAAAAGAAAACTATTAGCATTGGAAAAATATTGTAATAATTTACATCTATCAGTCAGCGTCCCCCAAAACACAAATATTCTAACTTTTGCCAAGGAAAAGATTTAAAATACACAAAGAAATACAAATATTTAAGAGTAATATTTTCATCATCAGATCTCTATAAAGAAAATCTAGACGAAATGTATGAAAAAATTAATAGAATTTCTGGCGTTATACGAAACCTGCTATCAAAACACAAAGTATATTGCTGGACACGATTCTTCATTTATACAACTCTCTTCTTAAATCAACGATATTATATGCTTCTGAAATTTGGGCACTTAACTATGATGATGCAATTGAAAGGGCACAATCCCAGTTTTTTAAATTAATATTCACCATGCAAAAAACAACACCAAACTACTTAATAAGAAAAGAACTGGGACTAGAAAAACTTCAAAGAGTTCTAAGTTGGTGGAGCAAATTATTAATGTTACCGAATACAAGATATGTTAAAGTATGCTACGACAGACTTTTGCAAATGAATCGAAATACAGTAGGAGAAAAAGCAATCTGTGAAGCAAAAAAATATAATTGAACTAAGAACCTGCAACTTTTGTTAGAGAAGACAAATTTTCAACAAATTAGGGATGAACAAAATGTAACATTGCTGAAAAGCAAACTTAAAAATGTTATTACAGCATATAACAAATACTTGTATGATATAGACACCGAAAGAATTATTAAATCTACATATAATCCTCATTTCAAAAATTATGAAGTAACAAGAAATTACTTTAATGATAAAATACCGATTCGAACTCTAAGAGTGATAGCGCAACTTAGAACAGCTAACACCAGCAACACTAGATTGTATTATAATGGTTTTTGTTACAGATTCACAGAAGAAAATAACTGTTCGTTGTGTAACAAGCAAGAACAGGATAACCTTCAACACTTCATGCTTAGCTGTCCGATATTTAAACCTCTGAGGGACATATATATCTCCAAATATATAGAAGAACACGAAGATTTAACAAATTTACTAGCAGACATTTTCAACAACAAAATTTATGACCTGTATAATTATGTAATAGGAGCATTAAAATTAAAATCATTCATAGAAAATGTATAAACAATTGTAAAATAGGTACCGTTTTTGTTTGATATATGTACATTATAATGAGTTAGTTACCTTCCACTTTGTAATAAGCTCAATGCTTTATATACAAATAAATTACTTACTTACTTACTTACTAACGCAAACTTTAGATAGCTATAACATTAGCTAAAAGCTAAATTCGCATAGTTTGATCTTACAATATCAATCTACAAATAACTTATAAATTATTACGTAAATATTCAACGTATAAATATATGATCTGGTCATGTGTTCGTAATAAAATCACTAAAATGCGTCATATACGATAACTACAAGGTTAGTTCACTATATAAAATAGTTATGGAAAACATCTCATCACGTATATGCATCGTATATAGCATAAAAGTGCTTGTGCACAAAAATGACCTTAATCGAACCAATCACTGACTACTTCAGAAGTCGAAACAGATGCTGAACCGGCTGAAATATGGCTACATTAAATTCTGATTATGTATTGCTTCAATACTATGTGATAATATATTATTCCAATGTCTTCAACTACGTTCCAAACCAGTAAATGGATAACTGATCACGAATGATCACAGAAGGAAAAGCTGAAATATTATTTCTGTGTGTTATTATAAAGTCTAAACAAACCTAAGTTATTATGCAAAAGAGAGTAATACAACCAAACGAAAAACCAAAGAATTTATATTATAATGGGTTGATACCTCGTCCGAAGGTGAAGTACGATCAGTTACAAGAGCTAAAACAGTTCGTAGCTGTGAACTTACAACGGTATTACAAAGAACTTCCTTGCTTTGGTACTGGACAAGAAGACAGCGATGATGCACAGGAAAACAAGGATGATGAACAGTAAAAGGTAAGCAAACCTTTTCACCAATAAAATTTGACTATACAATGAACGCCTACTGTTTCTAGAATTACGACATCAATATGGCGACTAAAACCGTCAATATTAGCTGATTCCAAAACTGGACTTGGATCTTTCCTCCATCGTCTTTTTTGTACTTAATATAGTTTTTTTTTATTATACTTTAGTTTCCGTTGGCATTTAATGTTAATTTTGTATTTTAGTAGTTAAATGTATAGAAACTGAAAACAAAATGTTTTGTAATATTATGTAATCAATAAACAGATAAGGAGTCTTGAAACTTTAAAATCGTTTTATCTCGGTTTCTGAAATTTGTAACTTAGATCGTCCTTCCCCCGACGTTTTCAAATATTGAATGTTGTACAACCATTACGACCAGGAACAACAGTTAGGCCCGGTTTATCAATGCTCGGTTAAAAGTGCAAGCTAAGTAACTGACAGCTATGCTTGTTAAAATTAGTTATCTGTTTATCAACGTACAGTCACACTCTCTGTTAGTTGACTGGTAGTTAAAACAGAAATTTGAAGGTTATCAATACTGTTTTTTAAAATACTTGAATTCTATTGGCCGTTACAAATGACAGTTTAGCGGTATACAATTTTTATATTGAAATGTTATATTATATTTCGTGTTATTGAAAATGAGTCTTTCGGATTTTGATATAAATGATGAAGACATAGATATGCTGGAGTTTTTAGAATGGAAACGAAGACCATATATTGTTCAAAATCGATCAGCTTATATTTATGAAATGGACGATATAGATTTTGTTACCAGATTTAGATTAAAAAAAGAAACTGTAATATATATATATATATATATATATATATATATATATATATATATATATATATGTATTCTAATATATATATATATATATATTAGAATACATTGAGCACCACATTGAATCAGAAACTGACAGGTAAATACTTAAAAATATAAAATTTACATAAAATATTAAAATATTATCTTTATTATTTTAGAAATAATTCCATCAGTCCTATCAATCAGTTATTACTGACACTTAGATTTTATGCAACTGGAAATATGATGCTATCTGTTGCAGATTTTATGCATGTCAGTAAAAGTTCGGCATCCAAAATCGTTAAAAAAGTTTCGTTTGCATTGGCGTCTTTAGCTCCGAGTTTCATAAAAATGCCCGCAACGGAAAATGAAATAGATGAAGCACAAATGCATTTTTTTAATAGAGCTCGCTTCCCACGAGTAATTGGATCAATAGATTGTACACATGTGAAAATACAGTCACCAGGTACGAAACATCTATATTTGTGCAAGAAGTTCATGTAAATAAAATAAATGGAATTATTTGAATAGGTGGAGAAAATCCGGAAATTTTCAGGAATAGGAAAGGGTTTTTTTCTATAAATGTCCAAACAATATCATCAACTGATTTAAGAATTTTAGACATTGTTGCTCGTTGGCCTGGATCTGCTCATGATCAAACCATATTTAATAATTCGGCTATAAAAAGAAGGTTAGAAAATAATGAATTTAGAAACCGCATAATTGTGGCTGACAGTGGTTATGCTAACACACATTATGTAGCTACTCCATTACTTAACACTAATAACGAAATTCAGGAGCTATACAACGAATCAAGTAAATATATTTTAACTTTTATATGTTAACACATATTAATACTTTATATTTTAGTAATACGAACACGAAATCCAGTAGAACGACAATATGGATTGTGGAAAAGAAGGTTTCCAATACTTTCTCTGGGTCTACGACTTAAATTAAATACGTCACTGGCAGTAATTGTTGCTGCAGCAGTATTACATAACGTTGCTATAAATCAAAAAGAACCACAACCACCGCAAGATCTTGAAATTAATTTTGACCATATCGATTACGATGAAGATATCGAACAAGATGCAATAAACTTTCATGGAAATGAATTGAAAGCACGGGATATATTATTAATGGAATATTTTCCTGCACTGATCAATTAATTACAAAATAAAATCTTACAGAATTAATAAAAAAATGTGTTTTATTATATATATATATATATATATATATATATATATATATATATTGTAACAAACCATTTTCGGGACAAATGGTTTGTTCATAAAATCTAGTACATTTCCGCTAGAAACGCACATGTGTTAGAAATTATTTTAGAGACCGTCGAAGTACGAAACATAACAATTGATATATCAATGAATAGAAGCTTTAATGCACTTTGCATTAAAGTATGTGTCATTGTTGTGATATTGATATAACAATTGTTATTCGCAATCAAACGCTAGTTTGTATCAGTTTGGTGCGATTTGGTCATAATTATCTGTTGTTATAAATTATTTATGTTGTTATGAACTTATCAAACATAGCAAATGATATATCAATGGATAGAGGCTTTAGTGCACTTTGCACTGGAGTATGTGTCATTGTTGTGACATTGATATAACAATTGGTATAAGCAATCAAACTCTGTTTGTAGCAGTTTGTTGCGATTGTGTCATAAATATCTGTTGTTATAAATTATTTATCCTGTTATGGAATTATAAAATGTAACAAATGATATATCAATGGATAGAGGCTTTAGTGCACTTTGCACTGAAGTATGTGTCATTGTTGGGACATTGATATAACAATTGTTATCAACAATCAAACTTTAGTTTTGATAGATTTTATGTTCTGTTACACTTTTATATGAAGTGTTGTATACCATTGTAACCGCCGTTAAAAGATCTGTAATTTGATGTATCTATGAGCATGATGCGCAAAGTAGTTCGCGAGATAACCGAAATATAAAATCTCATAATGCTATACATACAAAACTAGCGTTGAGCGGGCGTATCGACACGTTCAAAACCAAACTCGGCGAGTTAAAACTTTGTTTTCGCGCGCTCAGAGAGTATATAAACCGCCGGGAAATCAATATGAAAGCAGTTCTTCAGTTGTGTAGGCTGAAGAAACAACTAGTTCTTCAGTTGTGTAGGCTGAAGAAAGTTCTTCAGTTGTGTAGGCTGAAGAAACAACTAGTTCTTCAGTTGTGTAGGCTGAAGAAAGTTCTTCAGTTGTGTAGGCTGAAGCAACAACCCAGCGAGAACCGTAGCAAGGTAAGCCTCCGATCTTTTTACACTGATTGTTAATTTTGTTCGCTGCTTGAGCTGTACTAACCGAGTTGTACTGTCACACCGTTCGCGATTATTTGGTGACCTTCGCGATCCGTTTGAGTTTGTTTAGCATATCCTGGCGCGAAGTCAGGATCCGGTGACCTTCGCGATCCGTTTGAGTTTGTTTAGCATATCCTGGCGCGAAGTCAGGATCCGGTGACCTTCGCGATCCGTTTGAGTTTGTTTAGCATATCCTGGCGCGAAGTCAGGATCCGGTGACCTTCGCGATCCGTTTGAGTTTGTTTAGCATATCCTGGCGCGAAGTCAGGATCCGGTGACCTTCGCGATCCGTTTGAGTTTGTTTAGCATATCCTGGCGCGAAGTCAGGATCCGGTGACCTTCGCGATCCGTTTGAGTTTGTTTAGCATATCCTGGCGCGAAGTCAGGATCCGATGACCTTCGCGAACCGTTTGAGTTTGTTTAGCATATCCTGGCGCGAAGTCAGGATCCGGTGACCTTCGCGAACCGTTTGAGTTTGTTTAGCATATCCTGGCGCGAAGTCAGGATCCGGTGACCTTCGCGAACCGTTTGAGTTTGTTTAGCATATCCTGGCGCGAAGTCAGGATCCGGTGACCTTCGCGATCCGTTTGAGTTTGTTTAGCATATCCTGGCGCGAAGTCAGGATCCGGTGACCTTCGCGATCCGTTTGAGTTTGTTTAGCATATCCTGGCGCGAAGTCAGGATCCGGTGACCTTCGCTGTCCGTTTGCGATTGTTTGTAATAACCTGGTACGAAGTCGGGTCCGCGGTATTCTCGTTGACCGTTTATTACGATTTCGCGGATTCTACGTCGTGTGTTATTGACAGACAACTCAATTTATGCATTATCCGAATTTCCGGTATAGCTAATCACAGACCCCACTGGTCTCCTACTACTGCACGTAAATTAACTATTAACATCCTACACTGCTTTGCGCACGTAACACATGCTAACGCCTTGCACATAATATTAGTTGTATTTATTGATGCTGCTTTGACAATAATTTAGTTTCTGTGTAATAAAACTGTTTACCTGCTTCCATAGTACTACTTTAATAAAACCAGAGTTTAGCAAATTGTGTGTCTACTTTCACCCTGAACCCTACACCACGAGTTACCCGGAAACACCGTTTGGCGCCCGATCCGTATCACGCCAAACGAGCAGCTATTTTCCGAAGAAAATACGTTGCAAATTTGGCGCCCGAGCAGGGACTTAATTGACACACTACATGCCCGTGGAAAGATCTCCACCAGCATCACCAATGCCGGGAAACACCGATAAACCCGCGACCAACCCGAAGGTCAGCTGGGTATACGAACTTAGCAAGGAGGAACTACAGAAAGAGTTGGAAAAGTTTGGGCTAAGCACCGAAGGCAGGCAGGAAGACCTCCGTAGCCGGATGGTGGAGTTTGTTCGACGCGCCTGCCAAAGCCAAGAAGAAGCTACACCACCAGCTGCAGTCCAGACTGAGACGGCAGCAGTGCAAACCGAGTGCATCACAGTCCAAACCGAGACCGTCCCAATTCAAACCGAGCCACAACTGGAACGCCCTGGAAGATACGAGATGCCACGAACCGCGGTTCACATTTGTGAAACCGTGCGCAAGTGGAATGTACATTTTGAGGGTAAGACCGATCCAATTAGTTTTCTTGAAAGGCTAGCCGAATTACAGGAAAGTTACAACATTGCCAATGACCAACTGTTGTTAGTATTGCCAGAATTGCTCAAAGGCAGAGCCTTGGAATGGTATAGGAATCGCCGGCATGAATGGACCAATTGGGAAGGATTTCAAGTACATTTTACAGATACATACATTCCGGAAGCCTACCACACGCGGATCGAAGAAGAAATTAGTCGCCGCGTACAACGAATTGGCGAAAAAGGTCTAGATTATGTCACTGAACTAGAAACCATGATGCGGAGGAGCACACGGTTGACACAAGAGCAACGAGTTTCGCGAGTATATAACAATTTACGACCGGAATATAGGCAGAGAATCCGGCGTCACGATTTTTCAAATATTTCAGAACTACTTAAAGAAATTTACGAGTTCGAGGAGTTAGAGAAGGAACTAAAACCCGCGCGGAACTCGTTGGCCTCTGTGGCCACGGTACAGACACCACGGCCTTCGATAAATAATGAAACACGGCGAAATCCCGTGGCAAACAATACACCTGTATGTTGGAGATGCGGCCAGTCCGGACATTTTAGGAATATGTGTGAAGCTCCGCGGAAGCTTTTTTGTTCCAGGTGTGGGAGACAAGGAGTGCTAAGCCGGGAGTGTAACTGTGTACCGCAGGCGGGAAACGCCAATCAGCTTGGACCGTAAGGGAGCCGGACCAGCTGGAAATATTACGACTCCCTTCCAAACAGAATTGCGGGATGTTATCCGTGGCAGTGTTGCAAGCGCAAGGACAAGACCGGATTATTGTACCAGTACAGCTGGGGCTGACAGAAACCTGGGCTCTTGTGGATACAGGGTCCACGTTCTCATACATTAGCGAGGATATCGCACAAGAACTGAATAGAGCGGGAATAAAGACGCAACCAGCTCCGGTCGGTCAGGCCCAGATGGCAGATGGAACACCCGCTAAAGTCTATGGAGAATCGATGGTGGGCTGTATTATACAAAATATACGTCACACGCTGGCGTTTTTACATTTAGCACAACTTTCGGTACCGGTATTACTCGGCATGGACGCTTTTCGGAAATTTTCCATGGTGGTCGAAACGACGTGTGAAGGGGTAGCCTGTATTGCGCGGCCACCTTTTGCAACCGCAGTACGAATGATGCAAACAGAGCCGACGGAAGAACAAAAACTCCAAAGGTTTTTGAATACGGAATTACCATCATTTCAAAAATTACAGGGAGTAACGCCGATGGCAACACATCAAATACGGTTAAAGAACCCCACGCCAATTAAACAACGCTATCAACCTCGGAACCCGCGGATTCAGGCAATCATCAATGAGGAAGTGGAGCGCATGTTGAGCGAGGGAGTTATTGAAAAGTCGCAGAGTGCATGGAGCTCTCCGGCGGTGATTGTAAGAAAACGAGATGGCAAGCCCCGGTTTTGCATTGATTTCAGGAGATTGAACGAGGTATCGGAGAAGGATGCGTACCCATTACCATATATTAATGGGATCCTTGAAAAACTCCGGCAAGCAAAATATTTCTCAACGCTGGATCTGAAGCAGGGATATTGGCAGGTACCGTTGACTGAGGAAAGTAAGCCACTCACCGCATTCACCGTGCCCGGGAAAGGATTGTATCAGTTCTGCGTAATGCCATTCGGACTCCACGCAGCGCCGGCTACTTTTCAACGATTGCTGGATCGCGTTATCGGACCCGAAATGGAACCAAACGCTTTTGCTTATCTGGACGACATAGTAATAGCCAGTAATACCTTGGACGAACACTTGACGCATTTAAGAAAAGTGTTCCAACGACTACAAGAGGCAAATCTGCGCATCAACCCGGAGAAATGTCAATTTGGTAAGCAATCGATTAAATATTTAGGACATGTGATTACCAACGAAGGCATCCACACCGATCCGGAGAAAGTAACTGCCATCAGCAATATACCTCCGCCTACCAGCCTAAAGCAGCTACGACAATTCTTAGGGGCAGCATCTTGGTATCGACGGTTTGTCCCAAAGTTCTCCAAGAAGGTAGGACCACTGACCCGGTTACTCAAAAAGGCGCAACGATGGACTTGGGGTACGGAGCAACAAGAGGCGTTCGACGGCCTGAAACAACTATTAACGAGTGCTCCAGTTTTGGCCTGCCCGGATTATACAAAACCGTTCGTGCTACAGACTGACGCGTCAGATAAAGGGCTAGGAGCCGCGCTCATTCAAGCGGATACAAACGGAGAACGAATAATCGCCTATGCTAGCCGGACACTGACCGATCCCGAGAAAAATTATTCTGTAACCGAGAAGGAATGTTTGGCAATCGTTTGGGGAATTCAAAAGATGCGACATTATCTCGAAGGTTACCATTTTACCGTCATCACCGACCACCAAGCTTTGAAATGGTTACAAGTAATCGAAAATCCCCCAGGACGACTCGCTCGGTGGGCCATGTTTTTACAACAATTCGATTTTGAAATTCAATACCGAAAAGGCTCGTTGAATCAATTGGCAGATGCATTATCGAGACAGCCACTTGCAGCCAAACCCGAAGATAGTTCCGACGCGGAAATCTTTTTAGTAGTCGCCACCTGCAAGTGGTATGCAAAGAAGCAACGAGACGTTCTGGCACGACCCACCGACTTTCCAGACTTTGCCGTGAGAGATGGACACTTGTACCGACGTATCCACAACCCACGAAACCTGACGGAGGATGATGGAGCCAACGAGTGGAAACTCTGCATCCCAGAACCGACTCGAATGCAGATTCTGAAAGAGAATCACGACCGACCGGATGCAGGACACGCCGGAGTAGCAAAAACTGCCTCACGTATCGCCTTACGGTATTATTGGCCCGGTATGTTTCGCGATATCACGAAGTATGTCCGAAGCTGTCCGTCCTGTCAGAAATTCAAGCCATCGCAGCGTGGAATTGCGGGTCAGATGCACCCTCCAGAAATACGTGGACCCTGGGATACCGTAGCAGTTGACATTATGGGTCCGCTGCCCCGTTCAAAAAGTGGCCACATGTACTTATTAGTGTTACAGGATCGACTCACTAAATGGGTGGAATGCCGAGCACTCCGTAAAGCCACAGCCGCCACAATCACCAAAGGAATCCGGGAATTGGTGGTGACGCGGTACGGCTGCCCGAGAACAATCATTACCGACAACGGAACGGAATTCGACAATAAACTGCTTAGGCAAACTTTGGAGGCTATGGGTATCCGACAATTACTAACACCGCCCTATACACCTCAAGCTAACCCCGTAGAGCGGGTAAACCGAGTACTGAAAACGATGATCGCGCAGTACTGCCAAGAGGATCAACGTACGTGGGACGAATTCTTGCCAGAATTAAGGCTGGCCATCAACTCCGCAAAACACGAGTCCACCAGTTACACTCCCGCCTATCTCAACTTTGGTCGCGAATTGACGCTGCCGGGATTATTCCAGGAAATTCAACCGGAGGTACCGCTCAACACAAAGACAAATAAAATACCGGAAGAGATTTTAGCCCGTGTTAAGCGGCTAAACGAAATAAGAGAATTTGCGCGCATACAACTAGCTCGAGCATCAGACCGGCAGGGTCATTATTATAATTTACGGCGTCGAGAATGGCAGTGTAAGGTAGGAGATCAGGTGATGCGGAGAGAACATCCTCTTTCCGACGCTGCCAAGGGATATGCTGCTAAGCTAGCACCAAAATTTTCTGGTCCATGGACCGTCATAAAGAAAAGGTCGCCGGTGGTGTATGATTTGCGAGGAGAGCGTGGACGCATTCTCCATCGCATTCATATAAAAGACCTTAAGCCGGCTGTGTAAAAAAGCATACTAATTCCTTTTCTTGGTAGATGACAGGTGTACAGGAAAATGCAGCCACTGGCAATCCAGCCAGAACAACCGCCGGCCCTCCAAGAGGCGGGCTCCAAGCCCGGCTCCCGCCAGGAAGCCACCACCAGCGGTGCGGAAACAGAAGTAGCTGCCACCAACCCCTACAGCAGCCCCTCTACAGCCCCGACCCCAGCGTGTCGAGAAGCCACACGAGGTCATTTCCCCCCCCTCGACATGCTTGCCCCCCGTGCATCGCCCAAACGACGGACGCCCAGTGCGCGGTTTGTGGACGAAAATACCCCGTGCATCGCCCAAACGACGGACGCCCAGTGCGCGGTTTGTGGACGAAGAGTGCTTCGCCTCAAGTGGTCTAGCCGGAAGCTAGCGAGTTTTTTTTTTGTGTGGTTTTTTTTTTTCCCCGAAGTAACCGGGGGATGTAACAAACCATTTTCGGGACAAATGGTTTGTTCATAAAATCTAGTACATTTCCGCTAGAAACGCACATGTGTTAGAAATTATTTTAGAGACCGTCGAAGTACGAAACATAACAATTGATATATCAATGAATAGAAGCTTTAATGCACTTTGCATTAAAGTATGTGTCATTGTTGTGATATTGATATAACAATTGTTATTCGCAATCAAACGCTAGTTTGTATCAGTTTGGTGCGATTTGGTCATAATTATCTGTTGTTATAAATTATTTATGTTGTTATGAACTTATCAAACATAGCAAATGATATATCAATGGATAGAGGCTTTAGTGCACTTTGCACTGGAGTATGTGTCATTGTTGTGACATTGATATAACAATTGGTATAAGCAATCAAACTCTGTTTGTAGCAGTTTGTTGCGATTGTGTCATAAATATCTGTTGTTATAAATTATTTATCCTGTTATGGAATTATAAAATGTAACAAATGATATATCAATGGATAGAGGCTTTAGTGCACTTTGCACTGAAGTATGTGTCATTGTTGGGACATTGATATAACAATTGTTATCAACAATCAAACTTTAGTTTTGATAGATTTTATGTTCTGTTACACTTTTATATGAAGTGTTGTATACCATTGTAACCGCCGTTAAAAGATCTGTAATTTGATGTATCTATGAGCATGATGCGCAAAGTAGTTCGCGAGATAACCGAAATATAAAATCTCATAATGCTATACATACAAAACTAGCGTTGAGCGGGCGTATCGACACGTTCAAAACCAAACTCGGCGAGTTAAAACTTTGTTTTCGCGCGCTCAGAGAGTATATAAACCGCCGGGAAATCAATATGAAAGCAGTTCTTCAGTTGTGTAGGCTGAAGAAACAACTAGTTCTTCAGTTGTGTAGGCTGAAGAAAGTTCTTCAGTTGTGTAGGCTGAAGAAACAACTAGTTCTTCAGTTGTGTAGGCTGAAGAAAGTTCTTCAGTTGTGTAGGCTGAAGCAACAACCCAGCGAGAACCGTAGCAAGGTAAGCCTCCGATCTTTTTACACTGATTGTTAATTTTGTTCGCTGCTTGAGCTGTACTAACCGAGTTGTACTGTCACACCGTTCGCGATTATTTGGTGACCTTCGCGATCCGTTTGAGTTTGTTTAGCATATCCTGGCGCGAAGTCAGGATCCGGTGACCTTCGCGATCCGTTTGAGTTTGTTTAGCATATCCTGGCGCGAAGTCAGGATCCGGTGACCTTCGCGATCCGTTTGAGTTTGTTTAGCATATCCTGGCGCGAAGTCAGGATCCGGTGACCTTCGCGATCCGTTTGAGTTTGTTTAGCATATCCTGGCGCGAAGTCAGGATCCGGTGACCTTCGCGATCCGTTTGAGTTTGTTTAGCATATCCTGGCGCGAAGTCAGGATCCGGTGACCTTCGCGATCCGTTTGAGTTTGTTTAGCATATCCTGGCGCGAAGTCAGGATCCGGTGACCTTCGCGATCCGTTTGAGTTTGTTTAGCATATCCTGGCGCGAAGTCAGGATCCGGTGACCTTCGCGATCCGTTTGAGTTTGTTTAGCATATCCTGGCGCGAAGTCAGGATCCGGTGACCTTCGCGATCCGTTTGAGTTTGTTTAGCATATCCTGGCGCGAAGTCAGGATCCGATGACCTTCGCGAACCGTTTGAGTTTGTTTAGCATATCCTGGCGCGAAGTCAGGATCCGGTGACCTTCGCGAACCGTTTGAGTTTGTTTAGCATATCCTGGCGCGAAGTCAGGATCCGGTGACCTTCGCGAACCGTTTGAGTTTGTTTAGCATATCCTGGCGCGAAGTCAGGATCCGGTGACCTTCGCGATCCGTTTGAGTTTGTTTAGCATATCCTGGCGCGAAGTCAGGATCCGGTGACCTTCGCGATCCGTTTGAGTTTGTTTAGCATATCCTGGCGCGAAGTCAGGATCCGGTGACCTTCGCTGTCCGTTTGCGATTGTTTGTAATAACCTGGTACGAAGTCGGGTCCGCGGTATTCTCGTTGACCGTTTATTACGATTTCGCGGATTCTACGTCGTGTGTTATTGACAGACAACTCAATTTATGCATTATCCGAATTTCCGGTATAGCTAATCACAGACCCCACTGGTCTCCTACTACTGCACGTAAATTAACTATTAACATCCTACACTGCTTTGCGCACTTAACACATGCTAACGCCTTGCACATAATATTAGTTGTATTTATTGATGCTGCTTTGACAATAATTTAGTTTCTGTGTAATAAAACTGTTTACCTGCTTCCATAGTACTACTTTAATAAAACCAGAGTTTAGCAAATTGTGTGTCTACTTTCACCCTGAACCCTACACCACGAGTTACCCGGAAACACCGTTTGGCGCCCGATCCGTATCACGCCAAACGAGCAGCTATTTTCCGAAGAAAATACGTTGCAATATATATATATATATATATATATATATATATATATTCGGATAAAAACAAGTGAAATAAAATTAGCATGAAAAAATAAAAGTTAACCTAAATTATAAAAAATAGTAATATATAATTATTGCATATAGGTAGTAAGTAATACATAAAATAAAATAAACACTCAAAAAATAAAAGTTAACCTAAATTATAAAAAAAAGTAATATATAATTATTGCATATAGGTACATATAGTAAGTAATACATAAAATAAAATAAACACTAAAAAAATAAAAGTTACTCTAACCAAAATTATAAAAAAAAAATATATAATTAAATAAAAAAGTTTTAAAAAATAAACAAAAAAAAAATACAAAGTGTTAAGATCTGAACTCTTGCTTCAGTACTTGTACTTTTAATTGTTGTTCTTGCAACTGTAATTTTAAAATTTCCATTTTTATTGCATTTTCTTCGTCCATTTGTTTTAAATGTTTTTCAGCTATTATTTTTTGAACTTGAACAAGTTCTCTTTTACTTTCGGCCAGCAGTTCAAAACTAGCAGTTGCAGAAGACATGCTTTTTTTTTGGGGGTACATATAGGTCGTCGTCTACTCATGTTTGTATTACATATTCGTGATGCTGCAAAATTTATTTTATTAGATAATTGTCAGGCATATTTTTATTTTCACAAGTTACGATTCTTTGTATCATCTACAATATTTTCGGTTTCGTTGTCCAGATTATTGATAATTTGTTGATTGACCGATTCTGATCTATTTACTTTTAGAGCGGATTGAACCGGTGTTTGTAATTGTGATCACTCCAGTCTGTATCCACACATTCAATATTATTTTCTTCTATTGGTCTATCTTCATAAGGTATACCATTTGATGATATTCCTAAAACACATGATATGTAATTTGTTTAGTGAAATAAATATATATTTTTTGAACTACCTTCAATTCCATCGCTGTCAAACATGCTTTGCAAACCTTGTATTTGCAAAGCAATGGTTTCAGACAATGTTTTCACTTCATCATCATTTGGGGTTTCTGGTGGATGTACATACGGGCCCCCTCCAGTACCTTTCACATAAGAATTATGTTGGCTGTGTTTTTTTTTAATTAAAAAAAATAAGTAAAATAAAAAAAATAAGTTTAATTAAAAAAATAAGTACGAGGCAATAGCCTCGTACTTATTTTTTAGTTGTTTTGCAGTGCGGGGCTGTAATAAAATGGTTATGTTTTAAAATAAAAATTCATTAATATCAATTATTTGCGTTTTACCTGACTAAACACACCAGCATTGAATTCTGTTTCAATTTTTTTCCAGGCCTAGTCTTTTTGTCTCCAGGATACAGCATCGGTTTTTTTATTTTCAATAATTTTTTTATATTTATTGGCTAAGGAAACTAATTTGTGTCGTTCATTAATACTAAAATTTGTGGCACGATTTCGTTTATCCATTATGTTTAGAACAATATTGTAAACTATTGCTAGCCCTGATATGTATAACTTTATTTTTCTATGTGTGGCAAGACGGGACAGAGTGGAGTAGAGTTCAGTCGAGTCACAGTCGAGTCAAACGCATGACAGAAGACAGTTTAAGTGTACATTTATACTATAAATTGTGTATCATTGTCAATAATTCAATATATCAATATATAAAAGACAAAATATCGCATTAATTCATAACATTTGGTCCTTCGAATCGAGATTAAGAACTTAAAACAAAAGAAAAATCAGCATTTATAACATAACCAAGCACTCGGCACGGTACGTAGGGCAAGCAAGCAACGTAGCGGCCAGGCAACGCCAAGCGAAACACGCGACAGCACGGCGCGGTACGTAGGGCAAGCAAGCAACGTAGCGGCCAGGCAACGCCAAGCGAAACACGCGACAGCACGGCGCGGTACGTAGACAAGCAAGCAACGTAGCGGCCAGGCAGATACAGGCACAGCTGAGCGGCAACAAGACATAGCAGAGCGCAACAACACATTCAATAAGAGCGTACATTGTCGTACAAGGCAGCAAAAAGGGTAAGTGTGTTCTCTAAATATTCTCCTTTTACCAATATTCCTTAATAACAAATCCAAAATGGAAGATTTAAAGAAACAGCGCAAAAGTTTAAAATTGCAAATTACAAATTTCAAAAAATATATGGAAGGTGAAAATCAAAGAGAAAATCAACAACTAAAATTACGTTTGGAAAAAGCATTACCGTTGTGGGACAAATTTGATACCATACAAACATCATTAGAAATATTAGATGAAAAAGAATTAGAATACAGAAGCGAGTTTGAAAACGTATATTTTCAAGCAATAGGCAAAGCAAAGCAAGAACTTGAAACAATTGACCATCTCAACGCGAGCGACAACACAAACACAAGCGTAAATAATCAAATCAAAGTTAAATTGCCTACATTAAATCTACCAATATTTACGGGAAAATATGCAGATTGGTTGATGTTTAAAGATTCGTTTCATTCGATAATAGATAAAAACGAAAGCTTAACTGATATTCAAAAACTACAATATTTACGAGGCGCATTAAGAAATGAAGCTTTAGAAATAATACAAGCTCTAGAAACTACAGATGAAAATTATACAACAGCATGGGAACTATTAAAGAATCGATATGCAAATGAACAATTAATCATAAATACCCACATGAAAAATCTATTCGAATTAACAGCCATAAGCAAGGATTCATATATCAACTTGAGACAATTTATTGACAATATCCGAACAAATATTAGTGCTTTAAAATCGCTGAAAGAACCGGTAGACAACTGGAGTACTGTATTAATATTTCTATTCAACAGCAAATTAGATTGGCGAACCCGACAGCAATGGCAAGAAAAACTCTCGCTAGGAGAAAAAACTGAAAAACCAACACTGGATACATTTTTAGAATTTTTGTCAAATAAATGTCAGTCTTTAGAAATGACCGAAAAATCTGATTCGAGCAATAAAGTATATTCAACAAAGAAAAACGTGTATGTCACAACAAGAGAACAAATTCATAAATGTCAACATTGTGGAGAGCAACATTTCTTGTTCAAATGTGACAAATTTTTGAAATTAACAGCTACTGAAAAATATGCGGAAGTAAAAAGGTTAAAACTTTGCATAAATTGCCTCAAGCCAGGACATTACGGAAGAGACTGCAAGTCGTCTACATGCAAAAAATGCCATAAAGGCCACAATACCTTATTGCATGAAGAAATTCAAAAAAATAAAAGGCAAGTTGAGAAAAATACTCAATCAAACACAGTTACTAACTTTGCTCAACAACGTGTAGAACATCACACCATCACAATCCTACCGACTGTAATCGTATTGGTATCGGATCGTTTTGGGAAAATGCACAAGGTAAGAGCCATAATTGACTCAGGTTCACAGTCAAATTTTCTGACAAAGAAGCTAACAAGAGAACTAGGATTGACATGCAACAAAACCAACATATCAGTATGCGGAATCAATCAGAAAATAAGTACAGTGTCAGATAAAACGCAAATAACAATTAAATCAAAACATTACGATAACACAGCAGATATTGAATGTCTCGTTTTAGAAAAAATCACAGATGATTTACCACAGATAAGTATGGATAAGAAAGCATTTAACATACCCGATGACATCGAACTAGCAGACGACAACTTTGAAATCACAGCACCGATTGACTTACTGATAGGATCAGAGATCTTCTGGGAAATAATTTGTAATGAACAAATAAGATCAACAAAGTTCAGTCCGACATTGCAAAAAACAAAATTTGGATGGATAGTAGCGGGAGCTATAAAACTGAATTCACAGTTAACAAACCATACCTCATTGTTGTCTACAAATGACTCATTGCAAGACCAATTGGAACGTTTTTGGAAAATAGAAGAAATAAATGAAAGGAGGCAGTGGACTCATGAAGAAAGAGAATGTGAAGAACACTTTCAAAGAACAGTCACTCGAAATGAAGAAGGCAGTTTCATAGTAAGATTACCAACAAAAACACAATTGGAATTAGGTGATTCTTATGGAGGAGCGACAAAACGATTTGAAGCTATAGAAAGAAGGTTATCATTAAATCCAGAGATAAAGAATCAGTACATAAATTTTATGCAGCAATATGAGCAGCTTCAACACATGTCGCAAATTAACACAGAAATAGACAAAATTGATAAACCAATATTTTACTTACCACATCATCATGTTATCAAGCAAGATAGCTTAACGACAAAGCTTCGCCTAGTGTTTGACGGATCCTTTAAATCAACTACAGGAACGTCACTAAACCACAAACTCCTTGTGGGACCAGTTATTCAAGAAGAGCTATTTAGTATAATTCTACGTTTTAGAATGCATGCCTATGTAATTACAGCGGACATTGAAAGTATGTTTCGACAGATTCTAGTCAAGGAAGAAGACAGACGTATGCAGCGTATTGTCTGGAGGGAAGACAGCAATCAACCTCTACAAAAATACACGCTAAACACAGTGACTTACGGTACGTCATGTGCACCATTCTTAGCAACAAGATGTTTGTTAGAATTAGCATTGCAAGACGGCAATGAATTTACATTGGCAAAAGAAACATTGTTAAGAGATTTCTACATGGACGACGTGTTAACAGGCACCAGAACAATAAGTGAAGCAATTGAACTTCAACAACAACTAACAATTCTTTTAAGAAAGGGAAAGTTCGAATTGAGAAAATGGCGGACGAATAACGAAGCAATTTTAGAAAAACTATCAGAAGAAACTAAGACAAATAAATTATTAGTATTAAAGGAACAAGAAGGTTTAAAAACATTAGGTATACTCTGGAACTCCTCAACAGATACTATAAATTACAAACTCAAGCTAACTTGCAACAATCAAGTAACCAAGAGAACTATATTAGGACAAATAGCGCAAATATTTGACCCACTGGGCTTGATCGGTCCAGTAACTATCAAGGCTAAAATTTTAATGCAAACTCTTTGGAAATAGAAAATTGAATGGGATGAACCAATAGCAAATGATATTTATACGGATTGGATAGAATACAGTAAATCATTATCAGCCATCAACAACTTACAAGTTGAAAGAAATGTTAATCCTGGAAATAAGGAGCAACATGGGTTCTCCGATGCATCCACAATAGCATACGGAGCATGCATATACGCAACAAGTATAGACAACACAGGAAATCGGAATACACGACTACTTTGTGCAAAGGCAAGAGTAGCACCGCTGAAAACTATATTGTTGCCAAGATTAGAGCTCTGCGGTGCGGCAATATTAGCCAAATTAATGGCTTCGGTAAAACAATCACTAACCAATAAAATAAGGCGGATTTACTTATGGTCAGATTCCACAGTCGTATTGGCATGGTTGAAAACTTCACCAAACTTACTGAAAACATTTGTGGCAAATAAGGTGACAGAAATCCAACGACAGACAACTGATGCAACCTGGCAGCATGTAAATTCAGCTGAGAATCCTGCCGATATTATATCGCGTGGTGTATCAGCAGCACAGTTAATAAGAAACCAACTGTGGTGGAACGGACCGCCATGGTTACAAACAAATCAATGGCCAGAACAAACAGCTATGGAAGAAACACAGTTAGAGATGAAGACAAAGGTTATGCTAACTACACAACAGAAGAATTTTGATATCCTCAACAGGTATTCATCTTGGAGCAAATTATTGCGAGTAATTGCTTATTGTACAAGATTTATACATAACACAAGAAAGAAAAATGCAAAAATTCATGATGAAATAACTTCAGAAGAATTAGGAAGAGCGTTAGAAAAAATTGTATTGTTAATACAGGAACAATGTTTTAGCAAGGAAAAACAAGATTTGCAAAGAAAGGACAGTGTTGATAATAAGAGTAAGTTATTAATGTTAAAACCATTTTTGGACGACAAAGGATTAATTAGAGTAGGTGGAAGATTGAAAAACGCCGATATATCAATTGATCAGAAGTATCCATATATCTTACCAAGCAAACATCATGTAACCGACTTAATCATTAAGCACGAACATTGTCAACTACATCATTGCGGGCAGGAGCAATTATTATCGATCATTCGTTTAAGATTTTGGCCCATAGCAGGTAGACAAGCAGTAAGAAAAATTGTACGGAACTGCTACCAATGTTTTCGATATAAGCCTAAACCATCCGAGCATCTTATGGGAGATTTACCAAGGCCTAGAATTACTGAATACAGCAGACCATTTACTATTTGCGGCATAGACTATGCAGGTCCCATACAAATCAGACTACACAAACGACGAGGAAGAGTACAAATTAATAAGGCATATATTGCAATCTTTGTATGCTTCAGCACGAAAGCCGCTCACTTGGAATTGATCAGTGATCTGACAGCGGAGGCTTTTCTAGCTGCATTAAGGAGGTTTGTTGCTAGGAGAGGCATTTGCAAGGAAATTCATTCCGATAATGCTACCAATTTTGTTGGTGCTAGCAGAAAACTCAAGGAAATGTATGAGTTTTTACAAAGAGCGAACAACGACATAAGTCGTGAGCTGCAAAATAGAGGAATAAAGTGGCAATTTATTCCACCTCGGGCTCCACACTTTGGAGGATTATGGGAGGCCACAGTCAAGGCCACCAAGCGACACCTTTATACTGTAACACAAACAATGTTACTCACCTTTGAAGAATGCGCGACTCTATTGTCTGAAATAGAAGCAGTTCTAAATTCAAGACCGATAATACCACTATCATCTAGTCCAAATGACCTCACCCCCTTAACCCCTTCTCATTTCCTCATAGGAGACATACTAGTTGAACCAGCTAGCTATAGTTACGAAAATGTACCAGACAACAAGTTATCCAGATGGCAACATTTGCAAAAAATAAAGAACATTTTTGGAAGCGTTGGCGCCAAGAATATCTTCACCATTTACAGCAACGAAACAGATGGCAACGCTCGACCCCCAACATCAAACCCGGCACTCTTGTGGTGCTACTGGAAGACAACACTCCGCCACTTCATTGGCCAATGGGCCGAATAATAGAGACTTCACCAGGATCGGACGGCGTAGTGCGGGTAGTGACTGTGCGTACCGCTAGTGGTGTATACAAAAGGCCTGTAAAACGCGTGTGCGTGCTACCAACTAATGATTGAGCTATATGTTTATAAAAAACTTTGTTATCATAAACTCTAGAATTTAATTTAGTCATAAGTTAGATAAGCTGTCAATTAAAAGATCGTAATCTTTCATTTTGGGCGGGAATGTTTAGAACAATATTGTAAACTATTGCTAGCCCTGATATGTATAACTTTATTTTTCTATGTGTGGCAAGACGGGACAGAGTGGAGTAGAGTTCAGTCGAGTCACAGTCGAGTCAAACGCATGACAGAAGACAGTTTAAGTGTACATTTATACTATAAATTGTGTATCATTGTCAATAATTCAATATATCAATATATAAAAGACAAAATATCGCATTAATTCATAACACATTATAATAAATAAAAGACAAAATTTTATGCAGCAGAGAAGTTAAAGCGGGAAATAGCTCATGTTAAATGACAAACACAAAATGAAGACAGATATAAAAAAGAGAGAGATGACGCGCTTGTGATGTCACACACAGTTGTTAACCATCTGTTAAAATTTGTAACTGGCACTTGTAACTCAAGGTTATTTTATCTGAGAATTTAGCTGTCAGTTATCATAAACCAAAGATCGATAAACGAACTAACTGACAGTTAGGTCTTAACCTACAGATAACTTAGCTTAACCGAGCATTGATAAACCGGGCCTTAATGACATTAAAACTAAAATAAACATTTTGCAATCGACGTACATTACTGAAAAAAGAAAAATGACCAAAGAATGTACAAGTAGTGCCGGAGCAGATGATGTAAGTTATGAAAGAATTAAACAAGAATATAAAATTATTTAAAATGTCAAACATTTTTCTAAATTTATTTTGTAATTCATATTTTTATTTTTCAGACATATACACCAACACTGTGGTAATTTTCTAAGCTCCACTTTTTAAGCGATCATGTATTGCAGAGAACCGCAAAATCAAATTTGTTGTGTACAGCATCAAAATCGGTGACACAAATTAATGAAGAAGTTAGCCCTGAAGTTGAAAACGAATTCGAATCACAGGATAATATATTGTTAGTTGAATTTAGTGAAGACGAATTTTGTAATAAAAGTCCACTTCAAAGTCCCGGTACCATTAGTATCAACAGTGCTTCATCTGTCATTGTTTCAAAACAACGTAATAAAAGAAAAAGATCGGAAAGTGGTAACATTACAGAAAAAGCTATTGAAACCATAGCAACATTACAGACAGCCTTATCAAAAACAACAGAAACTAATACATGTTCAAGAGAAAAAGCTTTTTGTAATTTATTTACAAATTCGCGTAAAAAAAATTAAAATAAAAAATTATTATCTTCTCTTGAAGCACAAATTTTAAATATTGTTAGCCAAATTAAAGATGACAACATGTAAAAAATTTATTTTTAATTTTTATTTTATTTTTTGTTCAACGTTTTTCACTTTGCAATTAGATTATAATATTAGTTTATAACAGAAATATAATTAGTTATAATAGTTTATAATATAATTAATCAGTTCCCTCGTGACCGCCGTGCTGTTGACATCGCTCCGGTGGCGAGCTGAATATTTCTAGTTTCAAGTGGTAATTTTCGTACTACTATAACGTAACAAGTGTTTTTTATTTCTATTTCGTTGTGATATGTGTTTCTGGAAAAAAAAATTGAAGAAAATCGCTGCATTTTTGCAGTTACTTTGTTCATCGGATTTTTTATATGATACCTCGTGGAAGAAAAACATGTTCAACAGTGGTAATCTTTATACTATAGTAGTATAACCATTGTTTTTTAGTGCCGTTTTATTGTGATCTATGTGTATGTGAAAGAAAAACTGAGGAAAATCGAAGCGTTTTCCTCCTTTCTTTGTTAGATTGAATTTTTCATATGGGACCACGTGGAACCTAAATCGGGTTGAATTGCACTTTAGCGGTCCACAACAATTTGACATTACTAGCGCATGCGCAATACGTTCAACTGTCTGTTGAATTGCATTTAACCTGCAGTTCTAAAACAAACCATTTGTTAACTACATTTTCACTGTCAAAAATTGCGAGTTACCAAAAAATTGATTTTCAATTTATCTATTGCAATTTGGGGACTGAAGAGAAACTTATTAAGTGGTTACATGGGGTTGTTAGCCACCACTTATAAATGTGTTAAGTGTGCTAAGGACATGAGTTTACCAATAAAGTGATGTAATTAATGGTTTTGTATGGAGGTGTCACCAGAGAGGTGAATTTCAACATGATGTGAAACGAAGTATTCGCAAAGGGTCTTGGTTTGAAGGAAGCCACCTGACCCTTAGGAATATACTAGTAATTACTTACATGTGGATAAAAAAAAGCAAGCAACCAATGAATAGAAGAAGAATTTAATCATAGTACACATACAGTAGTATGTGTAGAGATCTGTGAGGGCTATAATAAAATGATAGGAGGCCAGGGTGTTATAGTGCAAATAGACGAATCTAAATTCGGGAAAAGAAAATATAATAGGGGAAGACATGTTGACGGAAAGTGGGTATTTGGGGGATTAGAGAGAGGGACTGATAAATGTTTTCTGTGTGTGGTTAAGAAAAAAAATAAAGAAGTGCTTTTTAATTTAATAAAAAAATATATAAAACCTGGTACAATTATAGTGAGCGACTGCTGGAAGGCATATAATTGTTTAGAAGATAATGGATATGTACATTTGTCTGTCAATCACAGTGTACAATTTAAAGATCCTGATACAGGAGCGCACACCAATTCTATAAAGGGGACATGGAGTGCGATTTAAAAAAGTATGGCCAACATCACGAACAGGACACAAGACAATTTTGATTTTTATTTATTCGAGTATATCTGGCGAAGAAAAAATAAATCCGATTTTAAGAAGTTCTTGCAATGTATAAAAGAGCTGTATAAACCATTGACCGAAGATAAATAAACAATATCATTATTATTACCAATTACCATTATTTATTAAACTAGTTCAACTGTCTGTTGCGTTTTACCTGCAAAATGTTTCATCGTACGCTTTATACTGAGTAGTATAAAGTATTTTTACGCAATTGGTTATTTAGGGTAGGTTAGGTTAGAAGGTTGGTTTAGGTTTTTTTTGCAGTATACATACCGTATGTATAAATAGCCTCATCCATTTTTTATTGCATTTTGACATCTCATGTCACATTTTCAACTTCAACTTTTGTTTGAGAACTGCAGATTATTCAGTTAAGTAGTGTGTGCGCATGAACGAAAATCGTCCATTTTCAGTGTGGGCCCCTAAAGTGCAATTTTACCCTAAATCGTAAGTTTTTCTTTTTCAACCATATCTGCCTTTTAAATACTTTTGAACATTAATAAAAATTATTAAAAATCGTGTGATTTAACATTATTTATGTAATTAAACCTTTCCTGGTTTTTTTTTTTTTTTGTAAAATTTTCATTTTTTCGGATAGCTTCAGCACCACTTTGATCATCATCAGCCCCGAGCGATGGTGGGTTGAGTGATACAACCAGGGTTCTTTGACAACTTTTACATTGTTTATTAGTTTGTTCACCCGGTGTATTAATACAATATATTCTTCCGGCGGTCGTCAAATCATTTGGTGACGGCCAGGGGCCCCCGCCCATCCACTATGGAGGGCCATTCTTCTTCAGCATCATTTTTTGCCAAACCTAATTCGAATCAATACAAATAATTTATTCTTGAAAAGAGAGCTAAAGGGAAAACACTGAGAGCCAGTGGAAACATCCAAGCCCACGTTACAAGGTTCCTGAAGGGCATTCCAGTCGAGGAGTTCCAGGGCGCTTTCCATGCGTGGCAGAATCGTCTCCGCAAGTGTATTGATGCAGGAAGAGACTATTTTGAAGAATTTTAACCATTTGTACTAATCTGATCAATAAATCTATTTTTCCCAGAAAATGCGCATTACTTTCATAACGCACCCTGTATATCAATAAAGAACCATATGAATTTTTAAACTTGTTGACAGACGAAATCTTGATGGAAATTGCGAATGAAACAAATAGGTATGCAGAACAAATAAAATCAAAAATAATTTATCAAAAATCTCGTTTACTATGGTGGCGAAACACTACTCGTCAAGAACTTGAATCATTTTTTGGCACTATTTTATGGATGGGATTGTGTCGATATCCAAAACTTACAGATTATTGGTCAAAGTGCCTGGTTTATAAAAATAATATAAATAATCACATCTCTCGAAATAGATTTCAGTTAATACTTAGAGTACTACATTTCAATAAAAATGAAGATTTTAGCAACTCGTTAACAGATAGATTGCGCAAAATTTCGTCACTTTTAAATAAACTAAAACAAAGATCATTATTCCAGCGGAAGAATTATGTATCGACGAAAGTATTGTGCCATTCAGAGGACGATTATCTTTCCGCCAGTACATCAAGAATAAGCGACATAAGTATGGATTAAAATTATATAAATTATGTCTGAATGGAGGATGTACCTATGATATTCAAGTGTATTGTGGAAAAGATAATCATCCATTTGGAGCTTCGGTAAATGTGCTCTTACAGTTGACGGAAAAACTTTTAAATAAAGGCCGTACAATATACACTGATAATTATTACACCAGTGTTACCCTAGCTCACAAACTCTTAGAATATAAGACATATTTGGTTGGAACAGTAAGAAATAGAAGAAAATTTAATTGCAAGGAAGTAGAGACACCAAATCTTAGGCGTGGGGAAATGATCGCCAGGCAAAGTAATACTGGTGTATGTATGATAAAATGGAAAGTCAGACGCGATGTGTTCGTACTAAACACAAAACACAGGCATGCAATTTTGAATTCATATGCAAATAAAAGAGGTCAGCAAGTCCAAAAACCTGAAGTCATATTGGACTATAATAAATCAAAAGCATTTATTGATCTCTCGGATCAAATTAAATCTTATAACACTGTACTTCGACGAGGGGTGAAGTGGTATGGGAAATTGGCATTTGAACTTATTTTGGGAACCACTATTGTAAATGCCTTCGTTTTGTTCAAGGAGGTAACAAAATCACAGAATTTAAAGAAAAAATAGTAGAAGCCATATTTACAGTAAACGAACCCATAATACCTATACAAAATATTGAGGAAGATCATAAATTAGAAGATTCAGGGAAAAGAAATCGATGTGTGGTATGTTATGCAAGAATGTCACGGGAATTCGATAGGAAAACTGCCACGAATAAAGCATCGAGGTCTCCTTGGAGGTGTAAAACATGTGATAAACACTATTGCGTTACATGTTTCTTTGACGACCATGTCGCGAAAAAAGTATAAATATGTATGTTTATTTATAGTTTCAATCATTTTTTGTGTTACATTTAGTATTAGGGAATTATATATTATTCTATGATTATATAATATAAAATACTTCTATTTTTTTATTTTTGTATTGTTTTGTTTGAGTTACTTTTAGTATTAATGAATTATATATATTCTATGATTATATTTTATACTTAATTTTTTTGTTTTGTAAATGTAATTACAATAAACAAATTTGTTTTATTTAATAAAACTGTTTGTTAAAAAAAGATATCGAAATGAACACAGGAATCAAATTTAATAATGTAGCAAAACGCATAATCAAAAGTTGTGGGAAGTTGATCGTGCGGCTCCGACAGGCCATCTACATTAAATGTGTATATATTTATATAGGATCTGCGGCACATACGTAATGATGTGCAACCTAAATTGATTTGCCAGTACGCGGCATTACATTTGTACCGCGCAGCCTAAATGAATAATTTGGCAGGGCAAAAGTGAATGCCGCACGGCAGCGAACGTGTTAAACGAGCTTCGTATACCGAGATGTGTCGTCACGCATGAGCAACTTTCCAGCATTCAAATTCATGACTTATGTGACGCAAGCGAAAATGCATATGGAGCATGTATCTACGTTCGAACAGTGCACACAAACAATAAGTACACAAGCAAGCTACTCTGCGCAAAGTCGCGGGTAGCTCCTTTAAAAAACCTAGGTCTGCCGAAATTGGAATTGTGTGGTGCGCTGCTCTTAGCACAATTGATGCTAAAGATGAGTGAAGCTGTAGAGATAAAACATTGTACTTTCACTATTGGACAGATTCTACCATCACGCTTGCTTGGATTCAAGCTGAACCAGAATTAGAAGACCTTCGTGGCAAATCGAATCAGCGAAATTCAATCGCTGTCAAATTCAAATGATTGGCGCCATGTAGGAACAAAGGACAACTCAGCTGATGTCATTTCAAGAGGACTATCGCCAGGCGAAATAATAAATAATGATCAATGTTGGTACGGGCCCTCATGGCTAGCGTACTCAGAAGACTGTTGGCCTCGCGGAAACGTATCAACAAACAAAAACGTACCAGAAGCACGCACGGCAGCATTCGGCACAGCTATCGTCATCAATAACAGTTGCGAATTTATCGCAAGATGGTCTAGTTCTAGTTTTAACAAACTATTGAGAATGACAGCCTACATAAATAGATTTAAACACAATGCAATACAGTGTGTAAAGAAAACGAGCGAAAATAAATTAACAAGTAATCTGTTACCTGCCGAAATAAAAGAAGCGGAAATAACTCTTATACGATTGGTTCAGCAAAGTGCATTTCAACACGAACTACATAGTCTTAAGAACAAGGGCATAGTACATTCAAGAAGCAGCTTTTTATCTTTAAATCCATTTCTCGACGAAGATGGAATAATTCGCGTTGGAGACAGACTACGCAATTTAATATTAAACATCCAATTATCTTACCCAAACACTTATTTACCAAATTACTAATAGAGAAAATACACATCGTTCAACTTCACGCTGGCATACAATCTACCACTGCTGCTGTCAGGATACAATATTGGCCTTTAAGTGCTAGAAGCATCACACGTCATATTACTAGAAAATGCATAAAATGCTTTCGTGTCAACCCAATCTCCGAACGTCACATAATGGGAGATCTACCGGTAACCAGACTAAACATCGCCGGACCATTTGCTAACTGTGGTGTCGAACACTTCGGTCCGGTTACTATTCGTGAAACAAAACGAAAAAATAATAAAACTACCAAAGTATATGGTGGGATTTTTATATGTTTTTCTACTAAAGCAATACACATTGAACTAGTGAATGATCTCACCAGTGAATCATTCACTGCTGCACTAAAGCGTTTCATAGCAAGACGTGGCAAACCTTCTAAAATTTATTCCGATAATGGTACAAATTTTGTGGGTGCGAATCGAGAATTAAAGGAAATGCAAAACTTATTCCTTGAAGACAACCGCGACAAATTATTAAATTACTAAAAATCATTTAAAGAAAGTAGTATGCGTTAATTCTTTAACTTACGACGAACTATATACATTATCGGTGCGAATAGAATCCGTGTAAAATTCTCGTCATAATACCCCCCTTTCCGATGATGCAAACTATTTCTCCTATCTTACTCCAAGTCATTTCCTAATTGGAGACTCATTAGCCTCATTGCCGGAACCAGAATTGACAAATGTACGAGTCAATCGGTTATCACGTTGGCAACACATTGAACAGCTGAAACAGCATTTCTGGAATCGCTGGTCCAAGGAATATCTTCATCAGTTGCAGCAGCGAACCAAATGGAAATCAGCTGAACAAACTCAGCTTTCAGTTGGGAGCTTAGTTATCATAAAAGAAAATAATATGCCTCCAGTCTGCTGAGTCATGGGACGTATCGAAAAGCTACATCCAGGAAGTGACAATGTGATACGAGCTGCCACCGTACGAACAGCTAAAGTATCGATTACCAGAGCTGTTGTTAAGTTGTGTCGTCTTCCAATTGAAAACAGTGAAGTGAAGTGAAGTGAAGTGTATTGAACAAAATAATTACTATCATTTTAGTTTAATCATTTATTTAGTTTAATTTAATTGATTGAAAGTTAATCCTTTCAAGGTGGCCGATATGTTAGTGTCATGTTAGTTCATATTATTCAGAGTTTTTTTTTTGCAACTCAAATACTAAAATAAATATCTTTATTGAGGTCTCTTAGAAAGTCTTTGATGTTAACATTCTATTAAGAAATATTTTGCATTTTTATTATTTTACTATTTAAGTGTTTACATCCCTGAACGTGTTTCAAATGTGCTTGTACGGATTAATAAATATACCACTTAGGACCTTTTCAACGGTCGATAGCTATAACAGATGTTCTGAATTCTACGAAGAAATGCGGTATAACTTTAGAATGTTTCAAAATAAGACGCTTTATGATTGGTCATTTCTTTATACTTTCTGTACTGTGATTGGCTGTATTTTACCGACAAAACTTTCGTAACTTTACCTACTGGACGAGCTCAAGTAATTCAGCAGTTCATTTTCTATCTCTGAGACAAAAATACATATACATTAAATACCAGACGTGCCGCGAATAATTTTACAAATAACATCCGATAACTTTCTGTATAATATTGTAATAAGTTTTAATTGTAGTGTAGAAATAAGTTTATTCTAATGTTATAGTTAATGTTACAAACTACCAGAAAATAAATTGTTTATTATTGAAAACTTTACGAAAAAAGCTGTAACATACAATACAATATTGATATTATTGACATTTTATAATTTTTAATTTATTTTAAAATTTACCATTAGTATTTATATACCATAATTTTATATATAAACCATGTATTTTTATTTACGGAGCAAACCCCAACACCATAAATCTTTGTTTAAAAAACGGACATTTTTTTGGGTCCCACAGGTGCGATATTGCGAAATATACCCGTACCGAAAGGGTTAAGAACAATTAATAGAAAATTAGATAAAAATAAAAAAAATGTGTGACAACGCGAAAAAGGGAGATATTCGAGCATATACTACATACTTTCAATCATAGAAAAACACTGCTTAGCAATATCATAGAAATATAACCACGATTCAAAGATACTCCTGGATTGGTAATATATTAATTAATTTATTAAATATTTATTATAAGTTATATATAACAATGAAATTGCTTTTTATAGATATCGCAAGATTTTTTATGTTTATACCCAACAGCGAAAACTATTGCTACTAATTTCACGTAATATACTGAAAAAATTTGTAAAATATATCAAAAAGATATATCAAATATTTTACCTGCAGGTATAATTTAAAATTTTAAAAAGTACAATTATAAATATTTAATTTATGAATTTTATTAGATTGGGATGAAAATACTAATGCTTTAATAGCCCTGGTAATATTTATTTCCTCCAGTGGCTAGTGGCCGAAGGAGGAGGGGGGCAAAAAAAGAAATCGGTTGCTATAGCAATAGATAAGTTAATTGCTAACAATCCTATAAGTTCTTCCTTTTTTTTTCGTTGGAATATATAGGAGTTGTTGGTCAATAGAAAATAATTGTATTTGTTTATAAGTTGATGTATCTTTAGAGCAGTGTTTCCTAAAGTGTGGTACGCGTACCCCGTGGGGGACGGGAAGAGCTTGGTGGGGGTAAGCAATGCTGCACCTGGGGGTCAATTCTCGAGCAATGAAATAGTGGTGACATATTCTCATCGAGTGACAAAATGGTCACGTGATCACTTTTTCACCTAGTGAAACAGAAATCGTATTCTCGAGCATTTTTTTCGTTTCACTTACGTTTCATTTCATTTCATCTCACATAAAATATCTCATCATAGTTTAGTACGTGAGATTGCCGTGAAATTCAGTGAAATTTGACAGAAACTGCAATACAGTTATATTTTAAGATTAAATTGACTTTTTGTTTAACGTCTATTACAGCAGGTAAGAATTTTATTTCACAATACACATTAATATTGTGTATTATAATAAATATTGTTGTTTCATTTCAGAAATGGCTGATGATTTAGAAATTGCAGCTGTAATGCAAATGATATTAGATGAAGAACGTCAACCTTTAATAAGGTTATACAATAAAAATAAAAATCCATTCGACGAATTATCAGATAGAGCCTTTATTAGATTATTTAGATTGAACAAACAATTAACAAGACAACTTATAAATTCATTAGAAGAACATTTATTGCCTCAGACTCGTCAATCTTCTTTACCAATCCCAATCAAAGTAAATAAGATATAATTTATATATTATTATATTTTATTTATGTATATAAAAATTTAAGATTTTAGCTGCATTGAGATTTCTGGCTTGCGGTGGTTATCAAGTAGGAGTAGGTAACGATATTCATTTAGCAATAAGCCAATCTTCGGTTAGTAGATGTGTTTCCGAAGTTTGTTACGCAATAAATAATAATTTATTTAATGATTGGGTTCATTTTCCAAATGATGTAAACGAATTAAATTCAGTTCGTATGGGGTAAACTATAAACAATATAATAGAATAAAATTTAATTTAATATTATAAAATTAATAATATAGATTTTATCGAAAATATGGATTTCCTGGGACGATTGGAGCATTGGATTGTACTCATGTGGCAATTTTTCCACCATCCATAAATAACGAAGAAAATATATATGTAAACAGGAAAGGATACCATTCTATTAATGTTCAATTAGTAAGTAAATAAATTATTGATTGCTTTTTAAAATTTATTTAAATTTGTTTAATTATAGATATGCGATAGTGATTTAAAAATAATGAATGTCAATGCGCGATATCCAGGAAGCACACATGATTCTTTTATTTGGAGAAACTCGAATATGAAAATGGCAATGGAACAATTATATAACAATAATTTAAAAATGTGGCTTATTGGTAATTTGAAAAAAGTTATAAATAATATTTGTATTCATTAAATACATGTTTTTATAGCGGATTCTGGCTACCCATTAACTCCATATCTTTTAACACCTATTCTAAATGTTGAACCAAACACACCTGAAGAAAGATATAATATAGCCCATAGACTAGCAAGAAATAGCATTGAAAGATGCAATGGGCTGTTAAAATCTCGATTTCGATGTTTATTGAAACATCGCGTTCTGCATTACGCTCCAGAAAAAGCATCGGCTATTATTAATGCTTGTACAGTATTACATAACATGTGCATAAATGCACATATAGAAAATCCGGAACCAGAAGATGACTTTGATTTTGGAATCATTCGTAATCCGAACGATAATCAAAACAATGATTTATTAAATGCGGGACGATGTAACAGACAACAAATTGTAAATACATATTTTACTTAATGTTGTGAAACAAAAAAAATCATATATTACATAATTAAAAACATATTTGCTTTATTTCATTATAACAAAATAACACAATAAAAAAAATTTTGTTATAAACTTGGGGATATAATTATGTAAACAATTATTATACTAAATACTAATAAAAATAAAAAAAAAAGTTTTTTGGTTTAGAAATTAAGGAATACTAAATTTATAACAAAATATATAAGAACATGTGATTAAATAAATATATACTACAGAAATTTCTTTTTCAAAAAATTTAGCATTTGCTTTTGAATTACAGTTTGTTTTTCCACTGCTTCCGTACGCCTTTTTATATATGATAACTTTTTTGTTAAGTACCATTTTTTTAAACGAAATTTTTTTTCTGCTATATTCCGAAGTCCTTCTACTGCTTCTTTCGAATTTTTGGGAGTATCAGTTTGATTTTTGTTATGTTTTCTTCGACGTACTGCATGACTTGAATTAGGTGTACTACATGGTAAAACTAAATCAGCTGATAAATCTTCATCTGATAAAGCTGGATCACTTGAAGCTGTTGAAATGACAGGAATTGCTAAATTTACCGGATTTTGATTGTTTTCATCAACGAATGAAACTTTGGATTCAAAAATATTTTCAATTCCATAAATTGACTTATTCCCAATTAATTCTACTACTTTTTTTTGCACATCTGATAAATCATCATCTTCAGGCGGGCCTCCACCGGTTTGATTTAAAGACCTTTTTACATTAGATGCTTTTTCTTTTGTATTTCTACGTAAATCTTGCCAACACTATATAGTAAAAAAATATACATATTAAAAGGAAATATAGTCAATTTATATAATAAATTTATTTACCTTTTTCCATTCCTTTGCATTTTTGTTTGCACCACCCATACTATTTAATTTTTGGCTAATTTCTTCCCATAATTTCATTAAATCATTATGCGTAAAAGTTTGTGTGTATTTTGATTGTATTGCTTTAGGATTTAATTGTATAAAATTTACCAACATTTCTTTTTGTTCACCAGTTACATATTTTTTCTTTTCCATTTTTAATGAACAAGTATCAATGACAAATAAATAAATAATTACAACCTCCAAATTTTGACAGAAAACAAATGCGCGAGCATGTCAAATTTCACATGTAAGACCAAGACCTTTTATATCACGACTTTAATTGCACATGCATTCGAGAATACAGTTAAATGAAAAAAGTGAAAAAGTCTATGAAATGAGATATAAATGAGATGAAATATTTCATCTCATCTCACGAAATATACCATAACTCGAGAATCGGTACCCTGGTGTAACAAATAGCTTACTTTTTTCGATTACAAACATAGAGAAATATTAATATAATATAATATTGAGTATGTGTTGTTTTAAATGTATGCGTAGTCGTTGTGTCGCAGGGCGCAGTGATTCCGTGCATTATTATACCACTCCATGGTCCAGACAACAGTGTCACACAAAGAACACCAGTTAGTACACATTGAACTCTTAAAGCGCGCGCTTGTGTATTTTTGGCTTTCTTGCGATTTTTCTAATAACAAGATTGTTTTGTGCTTTAGTTAGCTCCATTGAATTTGATAACTCATATTAAATATAATTTTTACTTTTAACATTCAAAATTATGGATCGCTGGTTGAAATCTTGAACTCTTCAATCGAGAGAAAGATGTGATTATAGTAATATAGTAATAGTAATAGATTGGTGATGAATAGGAGCCTATTCCACTTTGCGTCATTTGTTTAACAAATGAAAAGCATGAAAACATCCAACTTAAAGCGCCATTTTGAGACAAATTACAATCAGTACAAAGTTAAGCCAAGCAATTTTTTTGAAAACAAATTTAAGGACTTAAATCAGTCTCGAAAAGTAATGCGGGGTTGGACAGGAGTGACAATCAAAAAATTCTAGAAGCTTCGTATTGCGTGTCGCTTTTAATTGCGAAATGTAGTGCAGCGGAGACGATTGGCGAAACTTTAATCAAGCCTGCAGTAAAGATAATGGCAGAAGTAATGATAAGAAATAAGACAAAATAAACTTTTGACAGCATTCCCCTCTCAAATAATATAGTTCATCGACGAATCATTGGTATGTCTAATAATGTAAAACAGATTTTATTGTCTCATATTTATCAAAGTCGTTATTATGCATTAAAAGTAGATGAGGCCAATGATATTGAAAATTTTGCAAATCTTATGGAGTTTGTTAGTTACGACAAATATCGAGAAATTCATGACGACTTTTTATTTTGCCAACCTTTATCAGGTCATACGACAAGAGAAGATATATTTAATGTTATGAATAAATTTATGCAAAATAACAAAATTGATTGGAATAGATGTGTTCGAATAAGCACAAATGGAGCAAAAAATATGGTCGGAATTAATAAAGGACTCGTTGCAAGATTTCAGGATTTTGCCCCAAATATTATATCCACACATTGTTGCATACATAAAGAGGCTTTAGCAACACGAAAAATGCCCGCTGATCTACAGAAAGTTCTGGATTAAAGCGTGAAAATTATAGACTACATTAAAGGCCGTCCTTTGAATGCACGACTTTTTTTGCAAATGTATGAAGAAATGAGAAGCGGTTATACTCAGCCTCTTTTCCATACCGATGTACGTTGGCTATCTCAAGGGAAAATTTTAAACCTATTACATGAACTTTAACTTTTGAGTAATGATAGATTTGAGCTGAGAAACTGTTTACATGACTGGAAATGGCTCTGTAAATTGGCAGATATATTCTCTGTTCTAACTTGTCCCAACTTATCGTTGCAAGGCAAAGAAATTTTATTGTTTCACATTCAAGATAAAGTAAACGCTATCATAGTAAAATTAAATTGGTGGCAAAACAGAGTTCGTAATGTAGAAGTGAACTCGTTTCCCTCTCTTCATGAGTTTATAACAAGTTCGGCTGATAAAATTGATGATGATAGCATTTAGAAAATTTACAAGTGGGCCTGAAAAACTATTTTCCTGATTTAAACAAAAATATTAAATGGATAAGATATCCGTTTAACATTAATACAACTGCATGCCAGAAAATTTATCACATGCGGAAGAAGAGCAATTGCTGGAAATAACTTCAGACGGATTCTTCAAAAATAAACATAAGGAGTATACTTTAACATCATTCTGGTTGCAAAAGCAACATGTTTATCCAGTTTTAACAGAGAAAGTCCTAAAATTCATCTTGCCTTTTCCAACTTCATATCTATGTAAAGTTGCTTTTTCAGCAATAGTAGACATTAAGTCAAAAAAAGAAACAGGCTTTTGGATGTGGAACCGTATCTCAGATTAAAATAAATAACCGGCGAACAAAATTATGATGATCTGTTGTTTCAACACAAACAATTTCATCCTTCTCATTGCTTATAAATGAATGTTATTTATAATAAAACTTTAATTTATGTTATTTATATTTCATTACGAATGAACTTTATTTTTTGTTTATTATTATTTTGTTTATGTACTAAAAAGGAAAAAATAAATATATTTTAATTGTTATTAAAGTATACGCATTTTTTTAACGAGGGGTACCCAATGCTACGAAAATTATAGAAGGGGTACGCAGATGTCGAAAGTTTGGGAAACACTGCTTTAGAGGAAACAATAAAAAAGAAAAGACAACAATCTGAACACAAATCTCTCGAATCTGCGCCATATCAGCGACCACACCTTTCGAGTCGTTCGTCCAGCAACTTGTCAAAGCCCGCTGCGACCCTTTTCTGTGAGTTCGTTCCATTTCTGTTTGTAACGTGTTTGTTAATTGTTCATATTCGTGTGAGGCGGAATCCACTCTTCGGCAATCATATTCGGAGTGTAGCAACAAAGTAGCTACGTACTCAAAAGATTGTTGTGTACAATAAACTGATACGACCAAACGACAAATTCCCAAAACTAATTATAATTCAACCTTTTCCGAAGGCAAACTTTCCCAGTTTCTCAGAAGGTATTTTCCGTTGAGTTTTATTCGTTTATGATTGGTGTCCCACCATCAAGGAATGCACGCGTGATGGTGAATTTGTCGGTTGGTCGGTCAGTCCGCTCGCGATCTCAGATCGAGAAACATATTATCTGTTACGTTATACATGTTGCCTATATCTGTTGTATATGTTGTGACGATACGTTTTATCCACAGGCAGATTACAGGTTTTGACATTCCGAATCCAATCCATCCAAATATCCAGTATTAAGATCATAACCTAAAAATATGAAATCCGGAAATCGTCCGCCATCTAAACCAGTCAACAACTACCGACACCGAAACCGAAGCCACTGGGAACGAACAGACGAATGGCGGCGGTATTCAAACGAATGGCGGCGGTATTCAAACGAATGGGGGCGGTAGTCAAACGAACGGCGGCGGTATTCAATTTCCAGCACCAGCCAACATTTGCGAAGTCGTACGCAAATGGAATACATGCTTTGATGGGAAAACCGATGCGGTCTCGTTTTTGGAACGCATAAGCGAACTTAAGGACAGCTATCAGTTACATGATGCACATCTCCTAACTGCATTACCGGAACTGTTTCGAGGAACTCCGTTTCAGTGGGTTCGCAACAACCGCAACGAATGGCAAACCTGGCAAGATTATCTAGTCGACTTCCGAACGTACTACGTGGGTTCCGACTATAACCTGCGACTGGAAGAAGAGATAAACCGCCGCAAACAACGCGTGAACGAAAAAGGACGAGACTATTTGACGGATATTCGTACCCTCATCCGTAGATATGGCCAGCTCTCGCCAGAGCAAGAACTGTTTCGAGTCTACAGTAACACGCTGCCTGACTACCGGCAATACATTCGCCGCCGAGATGCCACCAGTATTCGAAAACTGATTCAAGAAATGGAGGAATACGAACTGCTGCAGAAAGAGCTGAAACCAGTGAAGGAAACGTCTCGACTACATGCCGCTACAGCCACCAGCAGTAAACCCGTCACCGGTACACCAGCAGATGCATCCGTACAGTGCTGGAGGTGTGGGCAACACGGACATTTTCGGAAATCTTGCCGCAACACTCCTAAGAGGTTTTGCTGGAACTGCAATCGACAGGGAGTGCTAACTCGAGACTGCGGCTGTCAAACCAAGCAAACGGCGGGAAACAAGCAGTGAGCTGGACCAACACGGGGCCGGCACAGCTCACGTGTTAAATCAGCTACAGAACAAACCTTAGAGAATCTACGGCGTCTTGACAAAAAACGTTTAAAGGAAGTCTTGGAGGGTTACAGACACATAGTTACTGGAAGTGGTCGGAAAGAGAGATATTTGGCCCAAACCCGCCGGAAGCAAGTCTTTCTTTCTACCGGGAAATGACGCCGGTTCCACCACGGACTTAAGTACCGTTAATACCAACGGCAGTACCGCCAACACCAGCAGCAGTTCCCAGTACGAGTCAGTCCAGTCTGCAGGAAGCCCTCTTGCAGATATTTGGGTCAGACCCGCCGGAAGCAAGTCCCTCTTTCTATCGGGAAACGACCCCGGATCCACCACAGCCACCTCCAGCGCCAAACACACCCCAATCGTGGATATCCCTCGATACATCCCCGACCCCGACTACATCCGAATACCCACGGACCCTCAAACACCAAAGATTCCCAGCCCAGGCCAGAAACCAAGCCAGAAGCCAGAACAAACCTTAGAGAATCTACGGCGTCTTGACAAAAAAACGTTTAAAAGAAGTCTTGGAGGGTTACAGACACATAGTTACTGGAAGTAGTCGAAAAGAGAGATATTTGGCCCAAACCCGCCGGAAGCAAGTCCTTCTTTCTACCGGGAAACGACGCCGGATCCACCACGGACTGAAGTACTGTCAACACCAACGGCAGTACCGCCAACACCAGCAGCAGTTCCCAGTACCAGTCAGTCCAGTCTGCAGGAAGCCCACTTGCAGATATTTAGCTCAGACCCGCCGGAAGCAAGTCCCTCTTTCTACCGGGAAACGACCCCGGATCCACCACAGCCACCTCCAGCGCCAAACACACCCCAATTGTGGATATCCCTCGATACATCCCCGACCCCGACTACACCCAAATACCCACGTACCCCTCGAACACCAAAGATTCCCAGCTAAGGCCAGAAACCAAGCCAGAAGCCAGAACAAACCTTAGAGAATCTACGGCGTCGTGACAAAAAACGTTTAAAGGAAGTATTGGAGGGTTACAGACACATAGTTACTGGAAGTGGTCGCAAAGAGAGATATTTGGCCCAAACCCGCCGGAAACAAGTCCTTCTTTCTACCTGGAAACGACGCCGGATCCACCACGGACTCAAGTACCGTCAACACCAACGGCAGTACCGCCAACACCAGTTCCCAGTACCAGTCAGTCCAGTCTGCAGGAAGCCCTCTTGCAGATATTTGGCTCAGACCCGCCGGAAGCAAGTCCCTCTTTCTATCGGGAAACGACCCCGGATCCACCACAGCCACCTCCAGCGCCAAACACACCCCAATCGTGGATATCTCTCGATACATCCCCGACCTCGACTTCGAACACCAAAGATTCCCAGCCCAGGGCAGAAACCAAGCCAGAAGCCCAGAACATCACCCATCACCTGGATAACCTCAATACCCCCATTACCACCACGGACTCCATCTCCCACACCGAGACCACAGCCAACCAACCCCAACCTCTAGATAACCCCCAGTCCGTCGGCCTCCACTCTGCCAACCACCTGTCCCTGAAAATCAAAAATTTTGCGTTCAGCATCCAATTAAAAAAAAGTGGCTCATCGCCTAGCAAAAAAGGAAAATGGCTTGATTTGAGCTTTTAAGTTTTTTATTGGACGTCTATGTACCTAAATCAACATTATCAACAGCAGGCAGTGATGAGGAGGACTTTGAGGTGAGTTTCTTTTTAAATAATTACATACATAAAACCTTAAATGATGTATATATTTGAATATTACATATAAACGTTATTATTATAAAAGTTAGGCGTAAAGATCCTGCCAAGGCACACGCCCTTCGTCTGACTGAAAATATCTCATAAATTCATTTCTCACTTCTTTTGCATCAAAAGTTGACTTTCGTGCTCTATGTGGCAAATCCTGCAGACCAGTGTCGCCTTGGACAACTGTTCTCCATGATCCAGGAATAATATTTCCATTTTGAGTTTCATTGTCAAAAGTTCCTGGAGAACAATGTACTGATCGCGATGTTTTACTCCTTCGCAAAAAGTTATGAAGATAAATACATGTTTTTGTGACAATTTCAGCGTTTTCCAAATTAATCATTAGTGGTTTTCTAAATACTCGAAACACAGACGCTAGCAACCCAAACCTATTTTCCACTACTCTACGAGCGCGTGAATGCCTATAATTGTAGTAGTCTTTGACAAGTTCCTTTGTCGTGGTGACCGCTAAAGGGTTTCATGATGTGTTCCTGTAGAGGAAACGTATCATCCGTCAAGATTACATAAGGCGATAATTTATTACTACCAATAAGTGGTTCTGGGTGAGGTAAATTTAGCTTTTCTTTGGCCAAGTTTTTATAAAATGATGTTTCTCGAAAACCACCCCCGTTAGATGTTCTGCCTTGACAGCCAATATTAGCATATATGAAGTTATAATTAGCGTCAGCAATAGCCATCAAAACAATACTAAAGTCCCTTTATAGTTGAAAAACATACTGCCACTGTTTTTTGGGTTTTGGATAACAACGTGTTTTCCGTCACAAGCTCCAACACAATGCGGATAATTTCAGGAAACTTCGTAATCTCTTTCTATCATTCTCCACTCGTCTGCAGAGCATGGCATCTAAAAAAATATTTAAAATTAATATATTAATTTAATAATTGCATTATTGTTATTGCAGGAAGAAGAACAAGAAGACGGCCGAGACAATCAATCTGCTCAAGCGGAAGTCAATGAGTCTCGAAAACTACATGAAGTGAGCAATAAACGCGACCAGAATAGCTGTGAAGAGGAACGTGGAAAATACTGGTGTCCCATTTTAATCCGCCACTTGCAATAACTTTAAAATCGTGTATCGGACAAAAAAATGTTCCGGATAAAAAGTAAATGGTTTCGAGGGGGACATCTGATGCAGGAACCTTTGCTCCCCTTGGACCCCCGGTGGGGCGGGAACGGGGGGCAACTTTGAAAACTTATATGGAACCCCCTATTTTTAATTGCAGATTCGGATAGACCATTAAAAAGTATGTAAATTTTATCTTGTGACTTTTTTATCTTTGATAGATGGCGCTGCAAACAGCATTTTTTCTCAGTTAATCAGTCTTCAATTTGAAAAAAACGGGGTGGGGGCGGGGGTGGGGTTTTTAAGTCTTTCATAAACAGTTTTTGGTCGAGAATCGAAAAATACAATAAAAATGGGAGAGTCCCATTTAAGTTTTTCAAGTCACCCCACCCCCCGCGCCCCGGGAGCGGTGGAGGTAGTTCAGTGCCACGGTTCAATACCTCTCCAAAAATAAAGAAAGGCGTGTTTTATAACTTAGCGATCCTTCGTTTCGTTTTCAAGATATTCAGCCGTTCCGGGACTTTTGGACCACCCGGTATACACTAAATCCTTTTTCGAAGAAAAGAGTCATATTGATATCACTCTTGTCATTTTGAGCATTACGTCTCGTGTTATATTATTTTTAATACTTTCAAACCAAGTGTTGTGTAAGTTGCATAATTTTTATCGTTGTCAAAGTTTTCCTGTGTCCTACGAGGGTGGTTCCAGCGACCGGCGAGGGTTGTTGTGTCCAGCATCCGGTGGGGTTGTTGCTGTGTTCATCGTAGAATCTACCGGCGCTGGAAAAATATGCTCCCCTTCAAGAAAAATATACCTCAACCCTTTTTTTATACATATATGTAATACAAATAATCATTCGACAAAAGTTGTTTTTGCTTTCCTAGCTATTTTACCTACTAACATACCTTTTTCCTTTCCTGGTAAGAGGGACCCTTACCTCCCCGATTGGTTCTTACCGGATAATTATATTAAGTACACTAACTAAGTGGGGTCAAGCAGCTATTGTTATGCTTAGCAAGTGAGGACTCTATCAATGGTAACTATAAAAGGTAAGTAATGTGCTGATCTGTTATAAATAAAAAATATAACGTTTCTTTCATCTGTTTCAGACTGTATTTACCACTACGCAGACAGCTACTTACAGATATAGTGTTAAACAGCAAAATGCAGTCAACAGGTAGAAAACAAACAACAAACTTTGTAATTTGTATAAAATCCGGGATTATAATTATAATCCTGGATTAAATATTTAATTCGCTTTTATAAAACCGGGCATCAGTGAATAATACATTACAAAAGTTTTCGTTCACAGCATGTAAAAACAATTTAATTAAAAATGATACTTTACAATATATGAAAAATAAATTGTTAATTTTAAATAAAGATTATGGAATTAATTTCGAACATTAATGTTTAAAAAAACCAACTGAACAAACATTAAACATTGTATATATAATTTTAAAATTATTTGTGAAATACTTTAATGTTAAAAATAAAAAATTTTTTTTAAAGGAATTTAAATAAATTATAATTATAATAATTGTATTTATGTTATAGGAGGATCTTCCGTTTGACGTCAACTACAAAACATTGCTGTTGCGCCTGGTTGGATCATGCCGTAATAAACCGCAAAAAATGCCACAAGGGCAGAACGAATTAAAAAAACTCTGTCGTGACCGTACACGCTTTAGCGTTAGTAGTCGTTTCTTGCGAACACAAGGAAAAATTCGTTAAAGATGTGCGCATAATTCAATGATTGGCTATTCCCAAAATTCAAATTGGAGATGAAAGGAAACCGTTTTGACTCAATTCCAGCCATCCAAAAGTTTTAGACCGAGGTCTTAGAAGCCATTCCGAAAAAAGAGTACCAGGAGTGTCTCACAAAGCTTTATGACCGCTTCCAACGTTCCATAGATTCTCAAAGAGTGTATTTTGAGTAAAAAAAATTAATAAAGACCAGTAATTAACATCTTGTGTTTCATTTCGCATCAGTCACCGTTTCTATTGGACATACTGTGTATAACTTTTCTTATACATTTTATTTAAAGAAAATCGATGATTATTAGCATTCGAATCATATTAATATAAGTTCTGTAAAAAAAATTTTACTATGAAAAAAATTATTTTTTAACATTTTGGCAATTTTTTAATAGTGATTGACTTATTATAATACATATTATTATATATTAAGATAAAATTGTGTTTTGATTTTAAAAAAAATTATTCTCGCTAAACCCAGAAAAATATTTAACATACAATAATAACATTATTAATTTAAGATTGTATTTAATTATACTATTTAATATGAAAAACATCAGTATTTTAATTACTTTTCTAATTGTAAAACCATACTTTAGATACAAACCTGAATTGCAGTACAACAAATATGATAAGTAAATAATTTATTTTTATTATACTTATTGTCAGATTATTGAAATAAATAAAAGCATAGAGAAGATATGTTACTCACGAGAGTCAATTTGACCGATCCTAAGCAAACTGTACACGGTCAATATTACTGTCAGTATTTTTTAATCAGTACTATCAGTACTAAAGTACATATTTAAATACAAAATATTAACATGTTGACGGACAGCGACGTCTATTGACGTCTTGGTGTTTGGGATTTATGTGACACCCCAGTTTTTCGACGTCTATAGACGTGCTTGTATATACCCACGTTTTAATGGCAGGGACGTCCTGAAACGTCGTTTTAGTTTGTAATTCTGTACCGATCAGCGAGTATAACCAAAACATGGGTGGAGTAGATAAGTTTGACCAATTATTATCATACTTTAACATATCCTGGAAAAATCGTCGCTGCCGGGTAAGAATTTCTTATTATCTGTTAGATGCCGTAGTAGTTAACAGTTATATTTGCTATAAAACGACAATACAAAGGTCAAGAAAGAAACCCATATCTCACCTTCTCTTTAAAAGTATTCTAGCAGACGAACTATTGAAAAGTGCCTCTTCAAGGAAAAGACCAGGACAAAAAATTGTCGTAACGTCTAATAAAATGAAAAAGCCCACCGGACGTTCTGTCGATCCTATATCAATGAAGAATATTGAAATATGGTCTCAAAAAGTTAAAGAATGTAATAAATATATTAAGTCTAAAGTTAGATGGAAAATATATTACTGTTGCAAAAAGCAAGGCTTTTGCTGTCGGATTTATAGTAGATAACTTCAGTTTTTACAACTTAGCTTCAGATTTATTTACTAAAATATCAAACCCGCTCAAATATTTCTTGCCGTACAAATGCTCTCAAGATCATATTGAATTATACTTTTGTTGTCTTCGATCTCGAGGTGGTTGGAACAACAACCCGAATGTTTTACAAGTTCTGTGGTCGATTCGCCGATTATTGTACCGAAACTCAGTTACGTCAAGTGTGAACGCCAATTGTTTGTTAGATGATACCGATTCAATACCAATTTTCGAATTTCGTTCAGGAAAAATAAATTTGATTGAAGAAAGCCAGAATAGCAGTGACGCTGAAATGGAAAAGTTAATGCTAGAGCTGGAAAATGTTACATTATCCGCCTTTCAAGAAAACGTTTTGTTCTACATTACAGGTTATATTGTTCAACAATTTATCAAGACGTGCACTTGCTCTCATTGTCAAAATATTACATTGGCGCCAAAGATAGAGCACGGTTATTCTAAACCTCGATTGGATGATTATACAGGGTTTCTTCATTTCGTTAACAGGGAAAAATTGTGTGTGCCTTCAAAAGTTGTCTACGATATCGTTCAGTGTTGCGAAAGGTCGTTCAAACGTGAAATTGGCGTCGGGTTTCTTGGTAATATTAACATCCAGCAAAGGATTAATGCAATTATTTTAGCACATTTTTTACCAAAAATTGGAACTAATTTTAATCCTCAACATCCAATAACTGAAACAATTAATGGATTCAGTGACAGACATGAATTAAAAATCATTCAATTCATTGCCACGAAATATGCTAAAACTTTGCAATATTTAGGGGAAAAGTCGTCTATGAGGCAGAGATTGTCAAAATTAATTTTGTACAACAACGTGTAAACGTCAGCATTTCTTTTGCTATACATTTTAAAGCATAATTTCATTTTTCAATTAATCACAATAATTTCTATTATTTATTTTAAAACAAGCGCACGTTAGTTTGGTTTTCAAGTTATTTTCTTATATTTGATTAATATTGTGCTGCATTATGCTTAAATGTTTCTCAATATTGAGCCTGCAATAATATGATAATATTATACTTATGTAAATATTATGCCTGTGATTCGAAGTTGATTGATATTTTGTGTATACGCACATCAATATATATGCGATATAGTTTTTTGTAGAGTTCAAAAAATCAAAACCATTTTCATTTAATATTTATTGTATATCTTATGTGAATTCGTATACATAGTTTTAATATTTGATGCATAATATTGAAATATGTTAATAATGTATAATTGTATACATTATACCAAATATGTTGGTTAAATTAACGAATATTAGTTTCAATATATATATATATATATATATATATATATATATATATATATATATATATATATATATATATATATATATATATATGGTGGAATAAAAAAAAGAAATATCTGTACCATTGAAAAATATTCTGATATCTTTCTTGAAAAAATTATTATGTGCGTGTGTGCAATATGAAATATGTTGGAATTAAGTTTTGCTTATAAATTCCATATTTGTTAAACATTGAAATGTCTAATGACTGATTGAACTAAGAAACGTGGAAATTCATATGTAATTCAAACAATCAAATTATACATAATGTATATCATTAATTAACATTTACATGCATGATGGTTACAGTCAATAAGTATGGTAATTATATACTATAATAGCTGTGTTTTTTTTTACATTCCACTCAGATCAGTTATTCTTGTAACTGAGCTGAGCTGAGCTGAGTTTTGCTGAGTCAGTTGTGTTGATAAATAAAACAGTTTATTTGAAAGTGACGCATGACGTTTAAAATCTAAACATAAGATATAACCTAAAATATTAGATGTATTTGGGTTGAATTAACCGTAGTTTAAAATTATAATAGTTTATTAAGTACCTAATTTATTAGTTGATTTTCCCTTTCGTTCGTTTTTTATTCACAATATGCAAACAGAAGAAGTAGAAAATTTTATAGTGGTAAGTTACTATTTTCTATATATTCGATCAGTAAGGAATTTTAAACGTTTATTTATAACTAGAAATCAATCTTCACTGATGACGAAGAGTCCGATGACGACTTTGAGCAAGATTTTGACGAATTCTTTGAAGAATGTGATTCTGATACTTCATCTTCTTCAATGGATACAACAGATTCTTCTGTTTCGCCAAATGCAGAGCCTAAGAGTAGAAGTAGAATGAAAAATTGCATTACTACAGTAATATATTTGTTTGATGACAAACAATTTCAAACTCATTTTCGAATGAGTCGGAGAAGCTGTTATTATTTTGTAAATAAAATAAATGAAGCACAAATTCTACCAACTCATAGTTTTGGACGACAAAAAGTAGTAGCTGAAAAGGCAATTCTAATGACAGTTTGGTATTTGGCAAATACAGAAACGTATCGCCAAATATCAGACAGGTTCGATGTTGCCAGAGGAACTGCTCACAGTGTGATACGTATTGTTGTGAAGTACTTGGTATCTCTAAGTCCGCATTTTATTAGCTGGCCAAATGCTGAAGAATCAACTATTATTGCTAAAAATTTCAGTGAAAAACAAGGAATACAAAAGGTTATCGGAGCTATTGATGGAACTCACGTTATCATAAACAGACCACCTTCAGATGCATATGCATATTGTAATAGAAAAGGTGATCATAGCATTATTTTGCAAGTGATATGCAACCATAAAAAGCAATTTATAGATGTATTCTGTGGTGAAGCGGGTTCCCTTCATGATGCCCGTGTTTTAAAAAAATCCAATATTTATAACATTTGTCAGAAAGGTTTTTTAGATAAACAAGATTTGTTTATTTTAGGCGATTCTGCATATCCTAATTTAAAATGGTTGGTTACGCCTTATAAAGATAATGGATTTTTAACGTCCAATCAGAGAGAATTTAATTACAAGCATTCATCTACAAGAATTATAATTGCTATAGGTCTTTTGAAAGGAAGATTTCGACGACTATTACATTTTTATAATAGAAACATTAATTCTATAGTTGAATCAACTATAGCATCGTGTGTTTTACATAATGTGTGTATATTGCAAGAAGATGATACTGCTGTTGAAGAAATATTTGACAATTTTGATAACTATGTATTATTTGAAGAGCAAAATAAACATGAAACATCAGATATTAATAATAGACGAGAAGAGCTATTTAACATTATGTTTAGTAATCTATAAAATTTTCTTATGATATTCAAACTGTGTTAAATTGAAACTATTATTATACTTATACTACTACATTACTACTATAGTATTAAACAAAATGCCTTCCAGAAATATTACTATTGCAAAATTTTTGCAACAATATTTTAATGTAAGTTCTTTAAATTAAAAATATATATTTACATATTAACATATATATATTATTTTTTTTTATAGAGGATTCGTTATTATAAGATAACTAAAACAAAAAAACCACCACCTAAAGCGGTGGTATTATACAGTGGAAGGGTACCCAGGTACCCACAAATTACCATCTTATATTTAAAACCAGACATTTATATAATGTTTTAAGTATGTATGTGTAAGTATAAAAATTATATATTGTTGTTTAATATTATGTAATTTTTTATTTTATTCAACTTTCATGATTTGTTTGAATATAGGTAATGTCTGACTATTCGTTCATGTTAGAGCCTGTAGCCAATATCTCCAAGGAGTCGATGAAAATCTTTTAACAGTAAGAAAACAAATAACTTCTCAGGTCGAACTATTCAAAAAACATCGAAAGTCTGCAGAAGACAATTTTCGTAAACTTTGGAAAAAGATAGAGAGATGTTTGTCTGAATTAAATATTGAGTTGATATCTCCGAAAATTACGAAAAAGCAAACTTGCCGATCAAATATTCCGTCCGATTCTTCTGAATGCTATTAGAGAAGAGCAATTTTTATTCCATATCTCGATTCTTTAATAACTTCTCTCGAAGAACGTTTTTCTGACGAAAATGATGTATCATACTCTTTATTCCAATTAACTCCTAAATATATGAAAGAGCTCGACGAATCCCAATTTGAAATAATATCCAAAAATATTTTTGATAAATATGGTTGTTTTCTAGAGAATTTCCAGGCAGAATCTGTTATTTGGTATAATTATTATAGGTTCCATAAAGATGTCGACGAATCAAATTCAAATATCTTTGATGCTTTGAAGGCCGCAATTTTAAGTCACTTTCAAATTTCTGTTGAATCTGAAATATGCTTTTATAAATGGGTTGAATACTGTAATTTTCATTATAAAAAGATTCATTTATTTGTACCCATAAAAAAGAAGAAGGTTTACCTTCTTTTAATAGAATTGTAGACATATTTTTGTGGCAATCAAATATATATTTCTTATGTTTATCGTGGAAAACAATAACATTTAAGAAATATTTACATGCATATTTTGTTAAACATAACAGTTCTGTACCAACTATTATAATTTTATTTGCAATAAAAGAACATCCTATACCATATGAAATACATGAACCATATGATTCGGATGACAATTATATTATTGTAAATTATTTAATTATTTTATAATGTATATCATCAATTTAAGAATAGTCTAAAAAAATTTTTTTTTGTTAAAAATGACTTGTTACTTTATTTTGTAAATTGTATGTTTTGTAAATTGAAATAAATATATATAATGTTACGTTATTTTTCGACACTAGCGATTCTCGCATGTAACGTGGGTTGCTCACGCGTGCTGCGCGAATTTTATGCGCTCAAGTAGTTAGTATGTGAAGGTCGTTCTTCGGTCAGTATTAGACAAACGTTCTGTGTGATTGGAATGCAACACAATTTGGGAAACAATAGTTTGGTTGAAATTGGATTTTTATTCGTCAAACGGATTATATGTTGCATTTGAAATCTCGCATATTATTGCAAACGGTTTTACCGGATGAAATACACAGAAATATTCTAATAAGGCCGCACTTCATCGAAGGTAATGTACGGACCACGTGGTATTTTCTTTGTGTTAATTTTCATTTCGAATTCTAGGCCTTTTCTTTCTTCATTTCATTGTCAATTTGGTATATCTTTTATTTTGATACGATATTGGAGCACGTTTGATGATTGCTGTACAACTTAATTCATACCGTGGGAGCGCAGTTGGACTATTTATTGTGGAATTGTACGAGAAATCTTTTCCGATCCAATTGGTTCATCATCTGCGATCTGAAGATTCAACTGACGCGGACAGACTTCGTTCGACACGTATTATACAGATAAGATAATTTTACTTGTGTGTAATAGCAATCAGCATAACGTTTATTCTTCTTTTATTGTTCGTACATGGGCATATAACTTAAATATCGGTTAATTACGAACTGTATCGTATATTAAGTATATTATATACGTTTAGTATTGAGAATAATATTCTTGGTGATTTTGTAGTAACGTTTAAGCTATTTAAGTATGTTTAACTTAATTTATTTTGTTATATTTGATTATATTAGAGTTTTTGGTTCAAGTAATTGCTGATTGATATTATATCGTTGTTTACTCAACAATTTATTATATTCAATTACATTATATTTTGGCTACGTTGGATAACGTTTAATTATCAGTTTAAAATAATCGTTAAGACGAATTATAGATATTGCGATTATTGATATCAGTATTTTTGAGAATAATTTGAATGAACTATTATTGTAGTAGGCTGTGTCTTATTATATGTGAACTAGTTGGATCCAATTAGGGTTAATTAGGGACTATTATATTGTATTTTCCTTCGATATAAGGCGCGTCACCTGCTCGTATTCATTCGGTTCAATATTTACAGTTTGTATCGCACGTTGTTTTATGATTATTTGCTCACTGAGATAATTCGCATTTTAAATCACATCTATGCTCATTGCAGTATTTATATTAATAAATAAAACGCAGTTTTGGTCGTGATATAATATCTAATCATAGCATTTACTATTATTTATTATTATTTGTTTTGTTCATAATTATCTATTTTCATTAAATATTCGTTAAATTCAATGTCGAGTATTATTCGGTTGGTCTCCCCTATTTTCAATATACTCATTAGGCTCTCATCCAAGCAACAATAGGCAACATCACACCAGCATCGCATCTCTACCGCTTCCTTGGACTGGACTTTGTGATTTAGGTTTTTGGCAGGCTATATATCGGCATTAAGTCACTGGCGCCCATATTATAGCATATCACGGAATTGAGAACGAATCCCCCCGTCTCCACTGAAAGTTAGCCGTGGCCTTGCCGAAGTCAAGGCAAGCTTTTCCTGCGCCTATATAGGCCAGTGAAAATAAATAGGTAGCAATAAGTTATGTGACAGTCAATAACACATAATATAACACGTATCAAGACACTCAATAACACATTTAACACGTATCAATTAATCATAATTTAATAATAATGTATTACTCATGAAAACATGTTATTTTGTAAAGAAAGATGTTCTAGAAATTAGTCATCTTAAAATATTGTATAAAACCATGTAACAGTAAACAATAAGACAGTCTTTGGTTAGCTCTTGAACTCTCAAGATCAGAAACAATTTATTCACTTATAATTATAACTTGTAGGGGAGAGTTGCCGAATTTGGACCGCCGCCTAGATTGGACCACTACTGTATATAGCTCGCATAACACATATATGTCCTAACGTTGGCAAAATAATATACATTAGTTTAAACTACGCGCCTGTAAAAAGTAGTAGCGCAATACGTCGCATGACAGTGTTTCTAGAAAAGAATTATTGTTTTGACATTTGTGAACTAAATAATTCAACAAACAACGAAACCATCTTGATCATTGTTAAAGTAAGTAACAGCAAATTGTATTACATATTTATAAAGCAAATTTATTCAGGTAGAAATTACTATATAGTTTTATTAGCTACAAGTTAAAAGTTGGGTTATGTAGTATATTTTTCCATTATGAGTAAAGTTGCTTAGATTGGACCATATCGCAGTTTCTCAAAATGGACCGGTCCAATTTAGGCAACCGTGAAAAATTACAATTCTGATATAAATTTTTATGATTTTAGGGATCATAATTATGGCTAAAAGAGGACATTACGGACGTTGGTCAGAAAGTGATTTATTAAAGGCTGTTGCAGCTTATAGGAGTGGTGTTACTGGTTTGAACGAATGTAGTCGTATTTATCATGTTCCTAAACCAACCATAAAGAGACATGCGGATAGAAAAAATGCTACTGCAAATGAAATGAAAGCATTAGGTAGACAACCCACATTTACTAAAGACATGGAAACAATTCTAACCAATCATATTCTTCATCTTGAAGAATGCTTTTTTGGATTGAATATTCGAGAAGTGCGAAAACTAGCTTTTGATGTGGCTGAAAAATATTCTTTGCCACATAAATTTAATAGAGAAAAAAAAATAGCAGGGAAAAAGTGGTTTTACTCATTTATGCGTCGAAATCCACAGCTATCACTACGAAAACCTGAAGGCACCTCGATGGCAAGAGCACGAGGCTTCAATAGAGAAAACGTTAATCATTTTTTTGATATTTTCGAAAAAACTGTAGACAAATTTAATTTCACTGCAGATTCTATATTTAATGTCGATGAATCGGGGTTTACGACTGTACAAAAAACTTTACAAAAAGTGGTTGCCTGTAAAGGTAAACGCCAAGTAGGCGGCATAACAAGTGCTGAACGTGGCGTTCTTACCACTATGGTATGTGCGGTCAGTGCAGCTGGGTTTTATGTTCCTCCGATGATAATTTTTAAAAGAAAAAAATTTAACAATGATCTTCAAGTTGGGGCACCCCCGTCAAGTTTTGTTACTATTTCAGAATCAGGCTATATAAATTCCGAATTGTTTTTTGAGTGGCTGAAACATTTCAAAAATCATGTAAACTGCAATAAAGACAAGAAAGTCATTTTATTGCTTGATGGGCATACGACACATAGCAAGAACTTAAACGCTTGTATTTTTGCACGAGAAAATGGAATTGTGTTACTGCAGTTGCCTGGGCATACTACCCATCGTTTGCAACCCCTAGATGTCGCATTTTTTGGGCCGCTACAGAAATATTTTGTTCAGGCGCAAGAAACTTTTCTTCGTCAATATAAAGGTGATAAGATATATCAAACACAAATATCTAAATTATTAAATGAAGCATATGGCAGAGCGGCAACTGTGGCAGTAGCTGAAAGTGCCTTTCGCGCCACCGGTATTTGGCCAGTTAACAGACATATCTTTCAGGATCACCAGTTTGCAGCATCAGATATGTTACAACCTCAACATTGCGGTAATGCTACTGAAACAGAAATAACTACTTGGAATTTAGCAAACAGTGACAGTGAAAGCGACAATAATTCCGCTATTGTTTATATTTCTCCAAAGAAAAAAAGTAAAAATTTTGAGAATATTCTTCATGAAATATCACCTCCACCTACACGAAATCCACAGCCAGGCACATCGTCTTCTCGAGCACAAAGTGGTATTGCTCAGAAAGCACAATTACTAACAAGTACTGATAACGTTCTGGAATTAAAACGATGCACCGAAGAAAAGCTTAAAAAGACAAAACTAGAAAATATTGGGAAGAAAAAATATGACAAAAATGAAAAAATTAAAAAAAAAGGACAGAGTGTACAAACGAAAACTACATGGTTTTGTATGATATGTGATGAAATAAGGGAAGAAGAGATGATACAATGTATTACATGCCACACTTGGATTCATACAAAATGTGCTGGAGTGAGTCCAAAAATCAAGAAGTATTTTTGTTGTAATTGTGTTTAATGGTCCATTCTAAGAAACCAGTGGTCCATTCTAAGAAACCGGTTTCCTTGATTGGACCAAACACTCATTTTTTTATAAGTTAATATTTTATTATTATAATATGTAAAACGAAATAAACAATTATGTTAATTTGAAGGTAATAATACAATTTTTTTCCACCTAAACGTTTTTATTAAAAATGCTCTAACAAGCTCATATATTCGAAAATATGTAAATGGTCCAAATTTGGCAACTCTCCCCTATATTGTTGTAATAAAAAATAATAAAACTTTTTTTATAACTCAACAATTAAAGTTAAAATAATTGGCGCAATCGGTAGGATACTCAGACGATCATTTTCGGTTTGTTTCTACAATTTACTGAGTATTACAAAAATCATCTACGTAAAAATCCACGAATGTATATCGTGCTACGAGAAGATTTTATTCAAATAAGTGAATAAATAACTCCGACCAGTTCGACACACAAGCGAATATTGTGCAAGAACACTTCCTGAAGAATACGGTAAGGAAACGGTCAACACAAAACTACGATCAGTTCAAAACACAAGCGAATATTGTGCAAGAACACTCCCTGACGAATACAGCGAGAAACGATCAAGTTTTCAAGAACAAATATCCGGTCTGTCTACGAGCGAACATCGTACCAGCCAAATTGCAGCTTCTTCATCGCCAACTTCGCAGTCGCAGTTGCAGTTCCATTTTTTCGAAATGCGTGCTATCATTATCCTAATGTAAGTACATATGTCTTTCAGAGATTTTAATTTACAATTAGATTCAATTCCTGAAAGTTCTGATTCAGAGTCTTCTAGCCAAAACTCACCTAATTACCTTAACCCAAATAATATATTTGATATTAATTTTGTTGAACAATTTGAAAGTTTAAATTTAAATACAAATATGGCTGTACCAGTATTAAAGAAAGAATACTTGGACATGGTTTCAGAGTTTACGGGAGATTCAAAACTTCTCTCTAGATTTATAGACATTTGCGAAAAATTGGCAACTAAATTCTTTAATACACAAAATGTCAATGACTTTCAAAATGATTATTTGATGTGTAGTCTTTTAAATAAAGTAAAAGGCAATGCCGCCGTAAATATTGCAAGTTGCACTATAAATAGTTGGGCAGATCTTAAAAAAGCATTACTTAACACGTACGCAGATAAAAGAGACTGTTACACATTAAATTTAGAACTATCACACATGAAACAAAATAATGACACTGCATTTGAATTTTTCAATAAAATACAAGATTTATTAAATTTAAAGTGTCATATTTAACAAATCACGGTGCACAAAACGAAGCAATCATTTTGACAGGTTACTTCAGGACATACGCATTAAGAGTCTTTTTGTTAGGTTTAAAAAAGCCATTAGGTAGTTTAATGAGAACAAAGAACCCTCCAGATCTTAACACAGCTTTACACATACTAACTAACGATTTCCAAATGTAATCACAAATAAAATCACAAAATAAACCACCAATACAAAAATTTGTTCCAAAACCAAATTTTCCTAACAGACCTATGCAAATACAACAAAGACCAACACCACAATTACTATACAGACCAAATCCTTTCCCACAACAACCAAAAACAAATGCATTTAGACCAAATCAAAATTTAAGTTTCCCAAAACCAACACCAATGAGTATTTCTACGAGACAAACATTTACCCCTAGAACAAACAATTTTCAATCACAAAGAAATTATCAACAGCAAAATAGACCTAACTTCATTTCGGAAGAAATCTGTAATACAAAAGTAGATTCCATTCCCAATGAAGATCAGGATCAAAATTTCGTATTTAATGTAGACGACGAAAATTATATAACAAATAATTATGATATTGACGAAATTAACGACGAACAAAATCCAGATTGTAATTTTTTAGAGAACATTGCCTCGGAATAGAACTCATGAATCTTACACAAAATGAAAGCGAACTACCGTATATAATATTACCAGAATATAATTTAAAAGCTTTAGTTGACACCGGAAGCACTAGATCTTTTATTAATCCCACTATCGCAAATAAATATTACAAAGAAAAAATTAAATTCGAACCATTTAAAATTAGTACCGCTCACGGAACATCTACAGAAAATTATAGTACATTTTTACCCTGTTCAAAATTATTTGGCAATAATAAAAAAATACTTAAATACCACATTTTTGACTTTCACAACAATTTCGATATTTTGTTAAGTGTAGATAATTTAAAAATTATAGAAGCCAAAATTGATTTAGTAAATAACACAATCATTACTCCTACAAAAGAAATAAAAATCAATTATTCAAAATTACGTCCTAAAACTAATATGTTAGAAATAGAACCCAATAGTCAAAGTATTGCAAAAATTCATATCAATAATATCGAAAACGGAGAAGCATTCATTCCAGAAATTCAATTTAATAATTTCATAATACCCGAAGGTTTAGCAAAAATAGAAAATTATGAAACGTATTACCCAATTATTAATAATAATAACAAAAGCGAAATTATTAAAAATCCTTTTCTAAACGAAGCGCAAACCCTTGAAAATTTCGAAATTAATAACCAACGATTTTTTCAAAAACAACAACTAGATATGTCAAAATTTCGTACAGAACATATGAATAATGAAGAAAAAAATCTAATCACTAAAATAATTAAAGAATATTCTGAAATCTTTCATTTAGATCAGCGGTTCCCAACCTGGGGTACGCGTACCCCTAGGGGTACGCCTAGGATTGTTTAGGGGTACTCAAAAAAAAATTTGTTATGGCGGCAAAATATGTATTGTTAAATAAAAACCTAGTACAAGTTCTAATTGTTCTAAATGAGCCCTCCAGTGGACGGGCCGGCGGGAAGTGTACGACCACCACCTTATTAGCAAAGTGAGCTCCAGCGGCATTGGTGTCGTCAGTCTCACAATCAATCAACTTTTGTACGTACACTACCGACAAAGCGTTGCCGTGCCGTCGATATTTAGAATAGTGAGCTTTACATCTTCTGACATTCGGTATTATATTCAATATTTATTTATAGTCTGTTTATTTTTGAAAAAAATTACCAAGTGGGCATTTTGATTTACAAAATTAGTTGCTTGAAACTGTATGTTACATCGGTAATATTTTAGTTATAACTGTCTTTTTAGTAATTCGACATTTGACATAAGTCAAATTTGATAATTATAAAAATTAAATCTCCCGCCTTATCCCCAGTCTTTATTTGGTCTTTACTTTCTGTTTGTGTCATTAAATTGTCCTACAACTGACAAACTATTAAAAATTATTAATTTTTTGTTCGAAAAAAAGTCTGTGTTACACTCAAATAGTTAATATAGGCGTATTCTATTTAGAATTTTTTCAGATAATTAACTAAGGGTTTTTCGATCAATATTGACCTGTAATTTTCGAATAGAAACGGTCAAATCGGAAATTCCGGATTCTAACGTTTTTTTTTTTAATACTTTATAGAAAATTTACTTTTTATTTATTCATACACGAAATTTAAATATTATTTAATAAATTTAATATTAAACGAAATACAAATGAAATTTTCATGTTATAAATCCGTCATAAAATGGAACTTTTTTACAACCGATGACGCATTTATGCTATTTTGATTGTAAAAAGGCTTTTAGCGACCATGACCACTAAACTTAAACTTAAATAAAATAATTATATTACTAACTACACAAAAACCCCATATTAAAGCACTAAATATTCCGTTTTTTATTGAAATATCTATTATATTTTAATTTTTATTGTACTAATAAACATAAAAATATCACTGTGTTGCCAACACCCGTTGCAACGGGTCGAAAATAGTATAACATTAAAACCGTAGCGATAACCAAAAAATGTTACAAACGTCAAAATTGTGGGCGATCGAAATTTAATATTAAATAGCCAACCAATCAGATGCTTTGGATAATTATCATACGAAGAATGAACAGACTCCCAAGCTGATCATTACTTTGACAGAAAATAGAAAATTCAATTATTTTTTTTTTTAATCGCAATACTGAAAACATAAATAGAATACAAATTATCCGAAAACTCATGATAATTATCAAGATCATAGCTAAATAGATATGCCGAAAGTAACCAGATTTGGTGATGTTTTTCAAAAATAAACAGATTATAATATATTTATTAATTTCCTAATTCTTAGGTATGGATAAGTGGTTGGCAAGCGGAACAAGAAAAGAGTTCCAACCTAATGTAGAAGGCTTTCAATTGGCAAGTTCTTCCCAAAATCGAGAGAAAACAATTAAAGATGACCAGTCTTCACTAGGTTTAAATAAGAAAAAGAGAAAGTACTGCGAAGAATACATTAAATATGGATTTTCATATGTAGGAAATAAGAACTGCCCTAAACCACAATGTATAATATGTGGAGACATATTATCAAATGGCTGCATGAAACCTTCCTTATTCTTAAGACATTTACAAACTAAACATGCTAATTATAAAAATAAGGACCATAGTTTTTTTAAACGCTTGGAGAAAAGTAAGAATAAATACAAATTAACGTCATACATACTATCATCAAATAATGATCTCGAAAACGCAATTGAAGCTAGTTACCTCGTCAGTTACCGTATTGCCAAATGTGGTAAAAACCACACAATTGCCGAGAATTTGGTTCTTCCCTGTATAAAAGATGTTGTTCGTTGTATGCTCGGGGAAGAACAAGAAAAGAAAATAAACAACATTCCTTTTCGAACAACACAATATCTCGAAGAATTCAAGATATGTCTGATGATGTTGAGCAGACAATTATCAGCAGAATTAAAAATAGTATTTTTTTTGCTATTCAAGTTGACGAAAGTACGGATGTCACCAATTATGCAATTTTGCTAGTCATTGCACTATACTTGATCGATGATAAACCAGAGGAAAATTTGTTACTCTGTCACGTGTTGACAGAACGCACAAGAGGTGAGGACATATTTAATGCTATTAACAGTTATTTCAACAATAATGGTATTGATTGCTTTAAATGTTGTGGATTATGTACCGACGGTGCTAAATCTGTCAGGCATTTACTCTGGTCTTCGAGGCCATGTCATGAAAGTAGCTCCTAATATCAGTTGGAGTCACTGCTGCATTCATAGACAAAATTTAGTGTCTAAAAACCTTCCCGGCGATTTAAAAGTTGTAATTGATGAAGCTGTAAAAGTGGTTAATTTCATAAAATCAAGACCCACAAACTCCAGATGTTTTAAAGCTCTGTGTCACGAGATGGAAAGTATTCATTCTACGTTGCTCTTTCATACAGAAATGAGGTGGCTATCTCGTGGTAAAGTCCTTAGTCGGCTGTTTGAACTTAGGCATGAAGTTCAAATTTTTTTTGCAGATAATCCTTTTCAGTTGTCATCCAAATTGCACGATGAAGAATGGCTCCAAACACTCCAAAATGACTCAACAACGATCTTCAGTGCTTCGGATAGAATTGAATCTATGATGAAAAAAATTGATTTTTGGAAATCTTGTATTGAAAAGGGTCAACCTGAAGTATTTGAAAATTTGTATAATTATTTTATCGGAGAACAAACTACAACTCTCCCCAGAAATAAATCAACAAATTGTTGAACATTTGGAAGGTTTAAAATCAGAATTTCGGAGGTATTTTCCAAAAGCTGACAAAATTAATAATTGGATTTTAAATCCATTTGAAAATGAATACTTCGAAGTCGCTAATTTGTCAATAAAAGAAAAGGAGGTATTAATTGAATTGTTAAGTGACACCACTTTAAAATCCCAGTTTAAAAAAGAAGGATTTCTTAACTTTTGGGCAGCCCTTAACAATGAATTTGGGCTCATTTCCGATAAAGCACTTAAGTTTTTGTTGCCGTTTACCAGCACGGAGCTGATATAAAAAAATTATGTGCCACAAAGCAAGGACAAGGATCGCATTGAATACGGAAGAATGTGAAATAAACGACTAATTAACAATTATTTCTGTGATTTTAGTTGTTTAGTTTTGTTGTATTTGCATATATTTTTATGAGATGTGAACATAAATATAAATATACTCTCTTCATCTATAATAAAAATAATAAACCATGTAATTTCAATCTATACCCATAATATAAAATATTCAAATTTCATAAATTTTTTATATGGCGGGGAAAAGGGGGAGGGGTACAAACTAGATGACTAACTTTAAAAGGGGTACAGTAATTAAAAAAGGTTGGGAACCGCTGATTTAGATGATCAAACATTAACTTTTACAAACGAAATAAAACACTTCATACGAACTACAGACGAAATTCCCATTTATACTAAAACATACAGATACCCAGAAGTCCATAGACAGGAAGTAAAAAACCAAGTTAAAAAAATGTTAGACCAAAAAATAATTAGACCATCCTATTCGCCTTGGTCCTCACCTGTCTGGATCGTCCCAAAAAAATTAGACGCGTCAGGCAAACGTAAATGGCGTATTATTATTGACTATCGTAAGCTAAATGAAAAAACAATTGATGATAATTATCCGATTCCAAATATTAACACACTTTTAGACAAACTCGAACGTTGTCAGTATTTTACCACCCTTGATCTCGCCTCTGGCTTCCACCAGATAGAAACAAATAAAAGCGACATCGAAAAAACTGCATTTAATACAGAAAACGGGCACTACGAATTTCTTAGAATGCCTTTCGGCTTAAAAAATGCACCATCCACCTTTCAAAGAGTTATGGACAACGTATTAAAAGATTTAATTAATAAAAATTGTTTAGTTTATTTAGACGACGTCATCATATTTAGCACTAGTCTGCAAGAGTATATTGAAAACATTCGAGCTGTTTTCGAAAGACTACGTAAAGCAAATTTAAAAATCCAACTAGACAAATCAGAATTTTTAAGAAAAGAAGTAGCTTACCTCGGACATATAGTCACGCCTGAAGGTGTAAAACCAAACCCAGACAAAATCATAGCTATTAAAAATTACCCACTTCCAAAAACTACCAAACAAATAAAAGGTTTTCTAGGACTCTTAGGTTATTATAGACGATTTATTAAAAATTTCGCACAGATTACAAAACCATTAACAAAATCCTTAAAGATAAATGCCGAAATTAACATCAATGACACGGACTATACAAATCGTTTCAATACCAATACAATAACCAATACTTCAATACCCAGATTTTGATAAACCATTTAATCTCACTACAGATGCTTCAAATTATGCTGTAGGCGCTATTTTATCACAAGGCCCTATCGGTGCTGACCTTCCCGTCGCATATGCCAGTAGAACTCTAAACGATTCCAAACAAAATTATTCTACCATTGAAAAAGAACTGTTAGCTACGAGGATGTAGAAATTGCTCTATTAATACCTATAATTATAATTATAAAAATTTCTAATATTATATCATAAAAATTGAAATTTTATTTTTACATTGAAAATGTAATGTTTTATATTAAACTATCTCGTATCATTTGGACAACCAAATACTTTAGACCCTATTTATTCGGTAGAAAATTTAAAATCATCACTGATCAAACGCCACTACAATGATTATTTTCTTTAAAAGAACCTAATTCGAAATTAGTTAGATGGCGTTTAAAACTAAAAGAGTTCGACTACGAAATAGTTTATAAAAAAGGCAAACAAAATGTTAACGCAGATGCTCTTAGTAGAAATCCTCAAGTAATAAATAATATTGAACTAAATACCATCGAAATTAACGATAACTTACCACTTGAAATTCAATTTCAAAATTACTTAAAAACAAAACATTCTAACAAAAATGATAAAATTACAGAAATAACTAAAAACATTCTTGACGCACCATTAAATAACAGTTTAGTCAACTGCGTCAGCAAAGATTTAAAATTATCAGCCGGCATAGCAAAACAATTTGTATCAAAATTTAGAAATATCGATAAATTAAACTTTCAGAAACCAGAACTATTTAAAGTATTGTATTTAAAAACTCCTTATAGATACATAATTTACTTAATAACAAAAAATAATTATAATAAAACACCAACCAATCAAGATATGTTTTATAGCCTAATAAATCTAAGAAAGTTTTGCATAAAGAATAAAGCTTAAGCATGCCAAAAATAGTTTGTGGACTTGATAAATTAGATTGGAATAATGTAAAAGAAATGTTACATTATATTTTTCAAAATTCAAACATAATAATTACAGTCTATAAATTACCAAAAATTAACGAATTCGAATTAAACAATAACGAAATTAATGACAGTCAATCATTAGTTGTAGAAATTAGTGATAGTGAAACTGACACAGCTGACACAGAAACTGCTGATACAGAATCCGTTAACACTGACACAGGTCAAACAATTCATTCTAGCTCAGAACATCCAATTGTAGGCATACCAATTATAAACTCTCCGGTTAATCTAGGTAAAAATCAGATAATAATCTCTCAAGTATTTCATTCCCCTGCAAAACCAAAAATCAAACGACTATTTGGATACGATAAATTAGAATATACATACAGTTTTCAGAAAACATTTTTGAAGAAGAAGTAATAAATTTTGTTAAAGAATATATAGTACCTAAAATTAAATATCATTTATATTTCGAGACAGATATCTACGAAAAGTTTAGTATAACATTACAAAAATTCTTTAAAAACTCAAATATAAATTTAGTTAAATGCACTAGCTTACTTACAGACGTTGAAGACGAAAACGAAATAACAAATACTATTAAAAATTACCATGAAGGAAAAACTAACCACCGCGGAATACAAGAGACAATAACACAAATTAATAAAAAATACTATTGGCCTAATCAATCAAAATCAATCACGGAATATGTAAATCAATGTCAACATTGTTTAACTTCAAAATACGAGAGAAACCCAATAAAACCTAAATTTAATATTACACCTACACCCAATTGACCTTTCCAAATAATTCATATTGACACATTAACTCTAGAAAACACAAAATTTCTTACTATTATAGACGCTTTCTCTAAATACGCGCAAGTATACAAAGTAAAATCATTAAATGCTATACACATTGTTAACAAACTCATAAAATTCTTCTGTCATCACGAAATACCAAAATTAATTATCTCAGACAATGGCTCAAAATTTAAAAATATCATATTGAAAGAATTATGCGAATTACATAAAATAGAAACACACTTTACCTGTTCACAATACCCAAACTCAAATGGTTTAGTTGAAAGATTGCATTCAACCCTAATCGAACACATACGAATACTTAACACACGCAAAACATTCAAAGACGAACCAATTAAAATCAAAAGTCAATACGCAACACTAGCATACAATAATACATATCACTTTAGTACAAAATTTAAACCAACAGAAATTATTAACGGACATTTAGAATCAGATAACCCTTTTAATATTGACTTAGATAAACAAATTACACAAGACTTCATCGAAAGCCATAAAAACAAAGTAAAAATACTTTATAAAACTATTAATGACACTTTAATTGAAAACAAGACCAAAAATATTAATAAATTAAACGAAAAACGTGAAATACTTCCAGAAATTCCTAAAAACGTTTTTGTTCAAAATCGGCAAAAAGTAAATAAAACACAAAAGCCTAAATTTCAGAAAAAAAGAATTAAAAGTATAAATCCAAATTTAAAAACTGCACAAATCGAAACTCCATTTAACGATAAAAAACAATCTAAAATTCACATTTTAAATATTAAAAGACCGCGTAAAGTTCAGATAAAAATTCATACAATTGAAACTATTGCAGGTCGCTCGTAGCCATACGAGCATTCGAAGTCAAAAACATAACAAACAACCCCGGACTTCTTAAAATAGAACTCGGAGCTGCCAAATTACAAAAGAACACACATACATTTTTACACTATTATAATTTTCAACCCGTAATCGAAGAATATGAAAAAATACAAATGCAGTACCAAAATTTGAAACAAACAATAATTAATGATAGATTGTACAATGTAGAAATACCTAATCACGATAAAATTATTAACTATATCTTTACACTTATTAATGAAAAAATTAGTCATTTTTATATGCACAAATCACAAAATAATAACAGAAATAAAAGAGGCTTAATTAATGCTTTAGGATCTATAATAAAAATTATAACTGGAAATTTAGACAATGACGATAAAGAAAAATATGATAAAATATTAACTCATTTAGAAACAAACCAAAATAAACAGTTAAAATTACAATATTCAGTAAATACAGAAATTATAAAACAATTTAATGAAACAATTAAAATAATACAGCACAATGAACTTCTTCTTAAATTAAAAATAATGCAATTGGGACAGATGATAAAAGAAACAAATCATCAACAAAATATTTTATTTGCTAAAGACTTATTCAATCAGACGAAAATTTCTTATCGATTATATTAAGTATTTTTCAAGACATTGAAAACTCAATGACGTTCTGTAAGCTAAATACACTTCATCCTAGTATTATAAAATCACAAGATTTAATTAAAGAACTAAGCAAAATCTATTCACATTATAAAGCCGAATTTCCATTAGAACCAAAACTCGAAAATTTATTAGAACTGGAAAAGCTAAAAAACAAAATAAAATCATTTATTTCCTACAAATACCCATATACTATGAAACCAATTATCAATTATTCCAATTAATGCCAACCCCAACTAACTATGAATCAGAATTTGTCACAATTATCCCGAATTTTAATTATTTTCTTAAATCAAACGAAAATCAAATTCGATCTCTGAGAGGTATTTGTACCAAAAGCAAATATTATTACTGTCCAAATAAAAGTGTACTTCTTACAGCACACTCTTGTGAAAACAATATAATTTTAGAAAACTCAAATGTAAATTGTGAATTTATCAAGTTAAAATTAAAAAATAATCATATTGAACCTATAGAAGAAATAAGCCAGCATTTAGCGATCTTCCCAGTAAAAGAAGACATAAATATAAACTGTAAACATTATAATGAAATAAGAAGCCTTCACGGAATCTTTCTGATAAAACAAGATAATTGCACCATTAAATTCCGAGAACAAGAAATATCCATATTAGAAGAAACCAACGGAAAACCAATAACAATAGAAAATATGAAGTTTCAAATGAGAAGTAATCAAATACCAAATATCACCCTGAAATTAGAAAACATCAAACGATTGTCAATACCTCTACATCAATATGAGGAGATAAACACGTCATATAAAGAAAACAAGCATAACTACGCGCTTATACTATTATATGTAATAATAACAATAATAGTACTGACCTACGTCATCTTTCGCACGTACAAGAAAGTAATACCGAAAAAACAAGCAACAAAGAAATCAGAAGATGTTGAGCTCGCAGAATATCCAATTTCGAGACAACATATCACACTTGCTGATGAAGCGCCAATCTAAGGGGGGAGGAGTTATGTGACACTCAATAACACATATAACACTATCAAGACACTCAATAACACATTTAACACGTATCAATTAATCATAATTTAATAATAATGTATTACTCATAAAAACATGTTATTCTGTAAAGAAAGATGTTCTAGAAATTAGTTATCTTAAAATATTGTATAAAACCATGTAACAGTAAACAATAAGACAGTCTTTGGTTAGCTCTTGAACTCTCAAGATCAGAAACAATTTATTCACTTATAATTATAACTTGTATATTTTTGTAATAAAAAATAATAAAACTTTTTTTATAACTCAACAATTAAAGTTAAAATAATTTATATCAAATATAATATATTATATTTTTAATCACATCCCTGGGTAGTTAATTTAACTATATACTTGTGTAAAAGTAACACAATATTTATGTTAATTTTTTTACATATTGACATTATAATTCTGTTAAATCAAAATGATTTGACAAAACTTAATGGATAATTTAACTAAATTAATATGATAAATTTACAATATAAATCTGTTGTATTGACACATGTGTATTAGTTATTAAAACACTTAATCATTGTTAATATAACAATATAAAATGTGTTATTTCTAACATTTTATTGGTGTTAACATTTAACAATATGGTATTTTTTTAAATTAACAAAATATTTAGTGGACCTGCTGGGACAAAAAAATTGATTAAATGTGTGTTAATTTAACACAACTATTTTTTACTGCGTACTAACCTTAATTTGTGATTATTTATGGTAGTCTTTGTTTTTGAACTGTAATACTATATTTAAACAGAATGGCTACAGAAAATAAAATAAGATGTCGTTCATCAAATTTTACAAGTAACGAAAAATTACTTGCATTAATATTGCATAAAATTGAAGATGGCTGACGATGGAGAATGTGATGAAAATTGTGCTAAGTGTAAAATTGACTTTAATGAAGAAAAATAATTGGTTGTGAAGGGTTATGAGGTGGGTGGTTTCATTTAAAATGTGCTGCAATTACAGATCAACAATATGCAGTAATTCAATCATGCAAAGGTATAAAATGGTACTGTAACCGATGCTATATAAAAAATGAGGTTATGTTCAATAGATCAAACAAACAAATGTCAGATATAGTGGAAACTATTAATAAACAAGTCGAGCAACTAAAAATAGAAGTATTAGAAGAATGTAATAAGGATAAACAAAATAATACAGAATCAAAAATAAAATATGTAGATGCAGTTAAAAAAGGTATGAAGAGTAATGAAGAATTATTACTGATATAATCAAACAATAATAAAACAGTTTTAATAAAAGAAATAAAGGACAAGATTGATCCAGCAGAAATAGGAGTTTCTATTAAAGCAGTAAAAACAGCCAAAAACGGAACTGTAGCGGTATATTGTGAACGAAAAGGATATGTTAATAAATTGAAAACAGAAATAGAAAAAAAAATGGGACAGGAAATTACAACAAATATTCCAAAAAAACGTAACCCACAAATAAAAGTAGTAGGAATACAAGATCAAATGGAAAATGATGAACTGAAACAGACTATAATGAAACAAAACCCCTTTACTAAAGATCATGAAGAAAAGTTTCAAGTAAAGATGATCAGTAAAAGAAAAGGATATTATATAGCAATAATTGAAGCTGAACCAATAATTTTCAACTTAATTATGCAAAATGGTAACTTAAAAATTGGTTGGTCAGTGTGTAAAGTCTACGATTTTGTGAGTATTTTGAGGTGCTACAAATGTTGTGGATTTTTTCACAAAGCTAAAGACTGTACTAATGACAAAGTGTGCGGTATATGTGGCGATACAAATCATGAAACAAAAGATTGTAAAAGTAGTGAATCTAAGTGTATAAATTGCCAAGTGATAAACAAAAGATTTAACCTTAAATATGATACAGAACACACGGTATTTGATAAAAGTTGTGCAGTACTAAAAAATAAATTGGAAATACAGCAAAATAGAGTGCAATATAATTTAGAATAGCAACCAGTAAATAATAATGGGTTGATATATGTTCAAAACGCACAAAGTTGTCTTGCACATTATGATGAAATTGAATATTTTATAGTAAAAAATATGCCATTAGCAATGTGTCTCACGGAAACGCGTTTGACAGCTGACATTGAAGATCATGAAGTAGATATAGAAAACTACTTTACCGTCAGAGTTAATTCATCTAGGCGCTCAACAGGTGGTGTACTTATTTACTTAAGAAATAATGTAAAGTTTGAAATACTAAATCAGTTTGTTATAGACATGAATTATTGGTTTCTTGAAATATGCATTAATGTAAATAAAACAAAATTAATATTAGTATGTTTATATCGGTCTCCGGCAGCTTCAGAATTAATATTTTTAGAATTTTTTGAAAACTGGTGTGAAACATATTTAACAAAATATAAGTGTGACGTAATAATTACAGGTGATTTTAATATAAATATGTTAAAATCTTATGCATATTCTAATAGATTAAAAGAATGTGTAAACTTTTATGGATTGTATCAACAAATTACAGAATATACACATGTATCATATGTAGGAACAGAGACATTAATAGATTTAGTAATTACTAATAATAAAAATAATAAATGTGAAATGCCTGTATTTAATAACCATGCTCTAATTAAAATAAATATTATACATAATCCAAAAATGGATATGCAAACAATAAATGTTAGAAAAAAATTAATAAATGAAGATGAATTTAAACAACAAGTAGCACAAATTGTATTCAATTTTCGAGAAATGAATATTAATGAAAAATGTAATACTTTTTTTAAATAATTTATTAAATACTGTGAATACTTTTATACCAAAAATTAGTTTTGTACCTAAAGTTAATTATAAACCATGGTTTACACATGAAACTTTAATAGAAATTAACAACAGAAATGAAAAATATAAAAGATTTGTAATTACCAAAGATCAGAAAGAATGGTGTGAATACGTATAAGAGCCAAAGAAATAAAGTAGTGACATGTATTAGAGTAGCGAAGACTGAATATTTTGAAAATGAAATTGAAGGAAATAAACATGACCCCAAAAGTATGTGGAAAACGTTAAAAAAAATAATCTCAGGTACACAAAAAGAACATTATGATGAGATTGACTTTAATTATAAAAAATGTACAAATAAAGTAGAAATCGCAAATGAATTTAATGAATATTTTATTAAAAGTATAAATGAAATTGTAACATCGATTCCAAAAATTGATATAGAAATTAGTTCAATTGAGTATATGTGTAGAATGGAATGTTTTCAGTTACTTGATGAGGATAGTTTGCATGATATAGTATTATCTCTACCAAATAAAAATAGTCCAGACGATATTGTCACGTGTAAAACCCACAGGGTCATTGCAACCACAATTATTAATAAATAATACTTTCTCCGAACATTTCGAAATATATGTGAACTAGAAATTCTCGTGCGTAGGAATGTTATGTTTCAATAATTACATATATGGTAATATAATAAACGATATACATTCTTATGCACTTTGGACTTTCGAAATAGGTGGTTAGATGATAATGAACCTTTCTGGAATTTGTGTGGACGTCTTACGTAAAGATTCCCTTATCTTTATATATTAAAGATGTGCCGCTTTAGAATGACACATTTGTATACACTTTGTATTAACCACGACTTTCCAATTAATGGAAAATAGTTGTATCACGTCCCACAAATGGTCATCCCAGATAAGGCTTAGTCAGTTCTAACCCTCACCCTATTGGTGAGCTAATATACATTGAGTAAAAACATATATAAGCTGGAGATTAGAACTAAAGAATCAGTTGTGTCAGCACCTGTGGCTCCGCAACTAACTTATTGTGGTTTCGTGTCCTGACGTATATTACTCAGCTCTCGCCATGTCTTTTACCGATCGTTTAGAGATGTAAGTAAATATTTATAAGTATTATGTTTTTAGTTTATAAGGCTTGTAACCAATTCAACTAAGATATAGAATAAACCGCTTCTTAAATATAACATGGTATGTGATTTCATTTGTCAACCCTCAAGTGAAGATTTACCCTGCTCGAGGGCAAAACAGCATTAATTCCCGAGTTTATAGTTTGGTACACGTCGTAAACGTGACAATATAATAATAACATTCTGAATGTTAGTGACAGTAATTTTGATTGCATACCTTCAGATAATTTACAAACCTCTTCATGCTAGTCAATTTCTGAACAAAATAAAAATATGTTCAGGAGCAAAATGTTTTAACAGAAACAAAGTCTACAAATTTAGTACAAGCTTTGATAGTACCAACTTCATCTTCGATTGGAACACATACGAAATCTTTTTTTGTATATATTGTTCAGAAATTGTAATACGTTTTGGTCGACATTTAACTTCATCCCATAAAAAAGAAAAGAAAATAAAAGAAATTTGACGTTTTCCTACTAAACACAAAGAACGCCAGGTTCTCTTTGCAGAGAAAAGAAACAAAGGTACATTCACTTACAATACAAATTAGTTGTATAATAAAAGAGATATAATTGCAACACTTTGTCTAAATGTATCTAAACCAAGAAAAATAAAAGATTACTCTTCACGTCCATCGTGTTTCAAGATATTTTCTGTCTAATAATTTAAACAGACATATAAAACATTGTAAGATAAATGAAGGAATTGCTACTCCACGTGGTATTAAATCTGTCTCGTACTTTCATGACAGAAATAGATTTAAAGGATTTAACTTTACATCGCAAGCTACCAAAATTATTAGCTTCTCTAAGAAATGACAAAATATCGCAAACAGTGCAAAAAGACAGTTTTTTTGCGATTAGCGTCTCATTTGTGTCAAAAATATCAAATAGAAAATTATCTGAGATATTACGCTCGGCAAAAATTACGTCAATTGGCTAGATTGTTAATTGTAATTAAAGAAGAAAAACCTGTAGTAACTGATTTCAAAGAATGTTTGCGACCTGCTTATTTTTACAACATTGAAACTGCAGTTCAAAAATTATGTAAATTAAATGTAAAAACAGGTGAATATCAAATTCCTTCACTAGCTAATCATTCGGAATATACTTAAAGTATGTATTAATACATTATATTCAGTGTGTAAAATTGACGAAGATGACGTACGGAAAAAAACGCTTATTAATTTCAAGAAGCTAATGTCTTTATAATATTGTGCATCAGTAATCACGTTCAGCACTTGACCAAATTAACTGGAATAAACACAAATTATTACCTATAATATCTGATATACAAATTTTTCGTGATCATTTAATAAATAAAGCTGAAACTGCAATAAAGTATTTAGATTCTAATAGTTTTTCGTATGCAGAGTGGAGAATATTAGTAGAAATGACTGCTGCTCTTGTTTTGATATTTAACAGAAAAAGACCAGGTGAAACCGAGTGAATATTTTTGATAAATTATAATAAGAAATAAGCTATTGATAAAGATTCGGAAAAATACGACAATTTATTAACATTAGAAAAAATACTTTGTCAAACATTTAAACGAGTTGAAATACATGGTAAGCTCGGCAAGAAATCGAAATCCAGGGCGTGCAATTCAAAATATGATACCGCTAAAGACATCACAATGGCGGAGTCTGGGCATACTTCTGACATCATTGTCCAGACCGATCTGTTTGACGTTTTTGCGTGCATTGGGTCGAATTTTATCCTCATACCCGAACTGCCTGAGTTGCATGTTCGAACGCGGGTCGTTGAGGAAGGGCAAACATCTGCCCCTAAACCCTTGCAGACCGAACAAATGGCTGCGGATGTTAAAGCATTGAGCATGGGGGGGGGGTATGAGGCGGATGTCATCACTAATGACGCCTTCGGCGAACATAGGAGATTTTTGAACTCCTTCGCTGCTACTCCCTTCAATCTTCGGCCAGATTGTTAATTGTAATTAAAGAAGAAAAACCTGTAGTAACTGATTTCAAAGAATGTTTGCGACCTGCTTATTTTTACAACATTGAAACTGCAGTTCAAAAATTATGTAAATTAAATGTAAAAACAGGTGAATATCAAATTCCTTCACTAGCTAATCATTCGGAATATACTTAAAGTATGTATTAATACATTATATTCAGTGTGTAAAATTGACGAAGATGACGTACGGAAAAAAACGCTTATTAATTTCAAGAAGCTAATGTCTTTATAATATTGTGCATCAGTAATCACGTTCAGCACTTGACCAAATTAACTGGAATAAACACAAATTATTACCTATAATATCTGATATACAAATTTTTCGTGATCATTTAATAAATAAAGCTGAAACTGCAATAAAGTATTTAGATTCTAATAGTTTTTCGTATGCAGAGTGGAGAATATTAGTAGAAATGACTGCTGCTCTTGTTTTGATATTTAACAGAAAAAGACCAGGTGAAACCGAGTGAATATTTTTGATAAATTATAATAAGAAATAAGCTATTGATAAAGATTCGGAAAAATACGACAATTTATTAACATTAGAAAAAATACTTTGTCAAACATTTAAACGAGTTGAAATACATGGTAAGCTCGGCAAGAAATCGAAATCCAGGGCGTGCAATTCAAAATATGATACCGCTAAAGTCATCACAATGGCGGAGTCTGGGCATACTTCTGACATCATTGTCCAGACCGATCTGTTTGACGTTTTTGCGTGCATTGGGTCGAATTTTATCCTCATACCCGAACTGCCTGAGTTGCATGTTCGAACGCGGGTCGTTGAGGAAGGGCAAACATCTGCCCCTAAACCCTTGCAGACCGAACAAATGGCTGCGGATGTTAAAGCATTGAGCATGGGGGGCGGGTATGAGGCGGATGTCATCACTAATGACGCCTTCGGCGAACATAGGAGATTTTTGAACTCCTTCGCTGCTACTCCCTTCAATCTTCGGCCAGATTGTTAATTGTAATTAAAGAAGAAAAACCTGTAGTAACTGATTTCAAAGAATGTTTGCGACCTGCTTATTTTTACAACATTGAAACTGCAGTTCAAAAATTATGTAAATTAAATGTAAAAACAGGTGAATATCAAATTCCTTCACTAGCTAATCATTCGGAATATACTTAAAGTATGTATTAATACATTATATTCAGTGTGTAAAATTGACGAAGATGACGTACGGAAAAAAACGCTTATTAATTTCAAGAAGCTAATGTCTTTATAATATTGTGCATCAGTAATCACGTTCAGCACTTGACCAAATTAACTGGAATAAACACAAATTATTACCTATAATATCTGATATACAAATTTTTCGTGATCATTTAATAAATAAAGCTGAAACTGCAATAAAGTATTTAGATTCTAATAGTTTTTCGTATGCAGAGTGGAGAATATTAGTAGAAATGACTGCTGCTCTTGTTTTGATATTTAACAGAAAAAGACCAGGTGAAACCGAGTGAATATTTTTGATAAATTATAATAAGAAATAAGCTATTGATAAAGATTCGGAAAAATACGACAATTTATTAACATTAGAAAAAATACTTTGTCAAACATTTAAACGAGTTGAAATACATGGTAAGCTCGGCAAGAAATCGAAATCCAGGGCGTGCAATTCAAAATATGATACCGCTAAAGTCATCACAATGGCGGAGTCTGGGCATACTTCTGACATCATTGTCCAGACCGATCTGTTTGACGTTTTTGCGTGCATTGGGTCGAATTTTATCCTCATACCCGAACTGCCTGAGTTGCATGTTCGAACGCGGGTCGTTGAGGAAGGGCAAACATCTGCCCCTAAACCCTTGCAGACCGAACAAATGGCTGCGGATGTTAAAGCATTGAGCATGGGGGGGGGGGGGTATGAGGCGGATGTCATCACTAATGACGCCTTCGGCGAACATAGGAGATTTTTGAACTCCTTCGCTGCTACTCCCTTCAATCTTCGGCCAGATTGTTAATTGTAATTAAAGAAGAAAAACCTGTAGTAACTGATTTCAAAGAATGTTTGCGACCTGCTTATTTTTACAACATTGAAACTGCAGTTCAAAAATTATGTAAATTAAATGTAAAAACAGGTGAATATCAAATTCCTTCACTAGCTAATCATTCGGAATATACTTAAAGTATGTATTAATACATTATATTCAGTGTGTAAAATTGACGAAGATGACGTACGGAAAAAAACGCTTATTAATTTCAAGAAGCTAATGTCTTTATAATATTGTGCATCAGTAATCACGTTCAGCACTTGACCAAATTAACTGGAATAAACACAAATTATTACCTATAATATCTGATATACAAATTTTTCGTGATCATTTAATAAATAAAGCTGAAACTGCAATAAAGTATTTAGATTCTAATAGTTTTTCGTATGCAGAGTGGAGAATATTAGTAGAAATGACTGCTGCTCTTGTTTTGATATTTAACAGAAAAAGACCAGGTGAAACCGAGTGAATATTTTTGATAAATTATAATAAGAAATAAGCTATTGATAAAGATTCGGAAAAATACGACAATTTATTAACATTAGAAAAAATACTTTGTCAAACATTTAAACGAGTTGAAATACATGGTAAGCTCGGCAAGAAATCGAAATCCAGGGAGTGCAATTCAAAATATGATACCGCTAAAGTCATCACAATGGCGGAGTCTGGGCATACTTCTGACATCATTGTCCTGACCGATCTGTTTGACGTTTTTGCGTGCATTGGGTCGAGTTTTATCCTCATACCCAAACTGCCTGAGTTGCATGTTCGAACGCGGGTCGTTGAGGAAGGGCAAACATCTGCCCCTAAACCCTTGCAGACCGAACAAATGGCTGCGGATGTTAAAGCATTGAGCATGGGGGGGTATGAGGCGGATGTCATCACTAATGACGCCTTCGGCGAACATAGGAGATTTTTGAACTCCTTCGCTGCTACTCCCTTCAATCTTCGGCCAGATTGTTAATTGTAATTAAAGAAGAAAAACCTGTACGTGCTGAAAAGCCGAAAATATGATGCGTTGCTATTGGCTAGATTTGATTATTTTAGTGTTTTGATAACTGTGCTTTGCACCCACTTTTTTCTTGCTTTTTACCTTATTCAAAATTCTAATGTAAAGGATCAGTTCAAGTTCATCTTGCAATCTACAATCACACGTAGTATACTGTGCACGAAAAAATGGAGTCTTGTATTAAATCAATTAGTGGGACAGAAAAGTTTAGTAGTGGTGGTTATTTATATGTGTTCGACAAAAAATCTGCGAATGGGGATACCGAATTTTGGCGTTGTGAGAGAAGAGGAGAGTGTAAAACTAAAGTTCATGTTCAAAGTGGTGAAATTGTGAAATTTTTAAATGTACATTCACACGAAGCATCCGCTTCAAAAATTGCAAAAGAAATAGTTATAACAAAGATTAAACGTCGTGCTCAAGAGAAAGTGGAGTTAACATCACAAGTGATAAATGAGACTGTTAGTGATTTATCGGAAGCGTGTCATGGGGCTTTGCCAACCCAGAATGCGCTTAAAAAAATAGTTAGAAGAGCAAGAAATGAAGTACTTTCCACGCCAGTGACTCCAAATTCGTTGGAAACATTGGATATTCCACAAACTTACAAAACTTATTCTATAAATGAATCCGAAGAAAATTTTCTGCTTGCTGATAGTGGTGCTGGTCCAAACAGAATTCTAATTTTTGGTAGAGAGAAAAATCTTGAAATTTTTAGAAATTCAAAGACGTGGTTTGCCGATGGAACATTTAAAATTTCTCCACAATTATTTTCACAAGTCTACGTCATTCTTGCAGAGAAACATGGCGGAGTGCATCGAATGTTTTATGCTCTGCTTCCAAATAAACAGCGCGCGACGTATGATAAAATGTTTGACTTAATCCAAGGTCTTCAGCCGGATTTTCTTCCAAACTCAATTTCCTGCGATTTTGAAATAGCTGCATTCAAGAGCATGAGTGAACATTACCCGCAGTCCCAAATAAGAGGATGTTTCTTCCATTTAACACACAATATGAAGAAACATTTATGTTCTCTTGGGTTACTTTCTGAGTACAACAATAGTGCTCAATTTGCACTACAAGCAAAAATGGTTAGTGCTCTTGCATTCATTCCACCATCATATTTGAACGACGCAATTGAAACATTATCAGAATTTTTACCCGAAGAATTGCAACCACTTCTTGAGTGGTTTGAAGATAATTATGTTGGAAGGATGAATCGACGCGGAAACGGTCGTCGTCCTCCCTTATTTCCACAAAATATGTGGAATTTATACAACAGGGTATTAAATCGCGAAGATCGCACAATTAACCATGCAGAAGCGGCCCACAGACGTCTTCAATGCGAACTTGGCATGGATCACCCAAATATTTGGAAATTTATTGAAGCGTTACGGAAAGTGCAACATGGAAGAGATCTCATTTATGAACAATTAGTTGCTGGACAAAATCCTCCCTTAAAATTAAAAAAATACAGAGATGCGGACGCGCGAATATTTGCAATAGTCGAAAATTATAAAGCTAGAAATATTATCGAGTATTTAAGAGGAATCGCGCATAATTTCGAAATGGATGCTTAAAATAATTATTATGATTATTTTTGAGTTATAAAGCTATAGTTATTTTGTTTTCTATTATTTTTATTGACATTATTTGATTTTAACTTTTATAGTATGATCGGGAAACAATTAAATATGTTATTTTATTTCCATTATTTACAGTCATCTTGTATATTTACTTATTTAGGATTTTTAAGTTTTGTGCATATTTGTAGGTATATATTTGTATTTCAAGTTTTGTATATATATATATATATGAATGTATTTGTTTACTATTTTCTTATGTAATCTAATCGGAAAACAAGGAAATTATTCTGTTTATTCTATTTTTTTTACTGGCATGTTCGTATTTTGAATTTTTAAATTTGGTGTATACATGTATTTATATTTTTATGAATATTTGTTTAATTAACAATTCTTACTTATGTATTTTTCGAAGTTTTGTCTAAGTATATATTATATGTATATTTTTATAATTAATAAAAATGTTTACTTATGTATTTTTTTACCAATGTTTGTATATTTTCGTATTTTGCATTTTTAAATTTTAACATTCGTTTAATTGACAAAAAATTTTAATAACCTAATTATAAAAAGTAAATAAATTATTATTTTTATTAACATTTGTATATTTTCGTATTTGTTTTTAAGTTCTATGTATATTATGTATGTAACTGATTCGTAATAATTTACGAATTTTTATTTTAAAATAAATCTTTCTTCATTATTTTGTAAGGTTGTTAGATTCGTTATTAAATGTCCAAAAAGCAATTAATCTATTATATTAAAAGCACTGCACATTTTTTTTTATTAGACAGTAAATAACTCGTTTCTTAAAAAAAAAGAACATAAACAATATTTGCAGCAAGGTGTTTGGCGGCGAGGTGGCCCGGCGGCGAGGTGGCTCGGCGGCGAGGTGGCTCGGCGGCGAGGTGGCTCGGCGGCGAGGTGGCTCGGCGGCGAGGTGGCTCGGCGGCGAGGTGGCTCGGCGGCGAGGTGGCTCGGCGGCGAGGTGGCCCGGCGGCAAAGTGGCCGTGGCGAGGTGGCCGCGGCGAGATGTCCTAGACCGTTATAAACTAGCACCCAACCTGTGGGGCCAAGAGTAGCAAATATTATTTACGTATATATTAAGATTATTAGTATACGTGATAAAAACCGAAAACAAAAGGATTCCACGTATATGCCGACCTCCGCGCGATTTCATCTATTAGATTAATTTTTAAGTATGGAAAATTTGGTAAGAATTTTAATTATACTTTTAAAATTAAATTTAATTAGTTTTTAAATTTAACAGAGCCGCTATCCTTCGTAGATTACTACATTTTATACTACATTGTTAAATAAATAAATAAAATGTCTTGTATTACTCACTCATCACTAGTACACCACCGGTTAATCAGTCTGTACTAGAATATCGAATATCAAAAATCGAAAAATTCAATTATCACATCAAATATCAATCAATTGCCGATTTCTAAACAATTTCTCCAAGCTATCTACAAATATGCAACTCGAAGCCTGCACCAACAATAAGAAATACACAAACGACCAAATAAAGCAGAACAAACGTCTACTAAAACTAAAACTGAATTGCCATAATACCCGACTTGAGTTCCACTGGGATTAAAACCCAATCTCCCTCAAGTTGCTCGAGCAGCAATCACAGTTACCCTAACCAATAAGAATAATCACACTAGCATCAAACGCTAGAAGACCGAACCAAACAACTGAATCCATCTAAACCAATAACCAAAAAATACCATTTAAACCATTTTTAAACACATCTAAGAAATATTCTTACACCAATCACATTTGGAATTTTGTGATTCTCTTCATAATAAATAAACAAAATTTTGTTTTTTGTCGTCGGGCAAAGTTTTGTAGACCGAATTGAATGAAAAATTCTCCCAGCCGGAAATTTATTACTTCAGTTATGTTTTCATATGTCTCCAATTGTAAAAGAGAATATACCGTACCGTTGAAAAACTTGAAAAAACTGTCAATCAAAGTTTGAAAGCTAGACCAATTTACCGAATGATTGCAAAATAAAAATATTCAATTTGGCGAGGACAAGGTAAAAATTGTAATATAAAAATAAACACAATTGTCATAATTTTTTTTAAATATTTGTAGTGTTTCTTCTAAAAGATTCTTCGCTGTTCTAATAATTATTGGGCCGCTTTTTCTTCTAAATTGTTAGAACTTCCCGTCAATTTTTCCTTCTAATTTCTCAGAATTTTCATCGACTCTTCTAGAAACTTCTATTAATTTGTCTTTTGATTTTATCGAATTTTCTGTAAATTTCTCTTCTACTTTTGTTGTATTTTCGGGAAACTAACTCCGTTTACAAGTTTGTAGAATTTTCTCGCATTTATGTACTCAAATTACTCATGGCTTCCAGAATCCTCGTTAAACCAGTATATCGGATTTTCTTCATATTGATATATTTGTATTTCTAAAAAAAAAAAATTTGTAAGATTTCACAAAAAATACTTTTAAATTTTTGTAAGGAAATGTTGCATAAACTACAAAATGTTAAATAAAATAAATAAAAAATATGCTAGCAAGTGTGAAATATTTCTTATCACAAATGTCATTTCTATATTTTTTCTGATGTAGACCCACGTTGAATTCGTCGAAATATCGATTTATTAATATATATTAATACAGAACTAGAACCTAAAGACGTTTTATTCTAATATAATGAGTTCTAAAAGATTTTTTTTTACTATGGTAATAACAGTTAATTTATTCGCACAAAATAGAAATTTCAATTAAAGAAGAAAAAAAATCTTTCATAACTTATTATATTAGAATGAACCGGCTTTAGATTCTAGTTCTGTAATAATTCATTAATAAATCAACGTTTCGACGAAAAAAGTTGGTTACATATGGAAAAGTTTTTTATTAATTTATAAAAAAAAATCTTTTTAGGGCATATGTTGGTGCTTGTTGAAAGATATATGAAAAACTCAATATTTTCTTTAATTGCTCTATTTTATCTTTATTTGTTAGCATATCAAAAAATGTTATTAAAAAATATTAGAAAATATAGGAAAACCAATATATAAAACAGTTTAACATCACATAAATACTAAGAAATAGAAATAAATTTTATATTTTTTCTTCAAAATTTTAAATAAATTTTCCAAAAAATTGGCAACATTGCATAATACTTAATTTTTTAGGCAATCAGTTTAAAAATTTGATTAAAATTGACTAAAATGTAGTTAAAATGAAATATTCTTTCTCTCAAAAAGTTGACAACACTGTGCAAAAATAAAATTATTATTGGTACTAAAAAATAATAAATCGAAAATAAAATATTAAAATTTTAAATAATTTTTTACTCCAAAAATTGGCAACACTGTACAGAATATAATTATATTATAATGTTGGGGATTTTTTCCCCAAAAATTTCAGAAGGTACCCAATCATTGAATCGGCTATTAAATTCTCGATATATCGATAATTTATCGATTTATAGATATATATCTATAATTTATCGACATATCGATAATTTATCGATATATCAACATTTTGATATATCGATATTTTGATATATCAGTATTTTGATATCTGAGCAAATTTAAGATTAATGAAATTCTAATTTAAAGTAAAAATATTTGAGATTTCTCCCACATATGAATAAAGCAAATTAAAAAAGCCAGTTATTCTAGTTACTGCATTTCTTAAAAAAAGGCATATTACAGATATTTTGAAACATTAGTAAAATTTTAATTATAGGTACTATTAATGTAAAGATACATTAACAAATTATTTAATTTACTTAGTTATTGATATAAGTATATTTCGATATATCAATATAGTGAAATATCGAATACCAATATTGACCAGCCCTAATAACAACACGGCATAGAATTAAAATTATATAATTCGTATAAATAATGGACGAATATTTACTGAAAATTAAATTAAATTCTGATTTTTCTGGTCATTAAGAGAATTTTTCTAAAATTTTTATTAATTTGGGATACTTTTATTAGACAACTTTGCCAACTTTTTATTTGCCAACTTTCTGAGACAGTTTTATACAAATTTAAATACAAATTTTTTAAAATACCTAAAAATTTGTTTTCAAATTTTATTTCTCAGATAGTTGGCAACACTATATATATAATAATAAAATTACATGATTTATGGAGGCACTGAAAGAATAGTTTTCGAAAATTTTATTAATATTGGTTACACATTGAACCCAAAATAAAATTTTAAAATTTTCTAAATTTTTTATTAGAATATTGAGAATATTGTAATACAGTAAAATTATATAATTTATGTTGTATTACTATCTTTTATAAAAGTTTGATTAATCTCGAACAAATAGTAAAGTTAGAATTAAATTCTAAAATTTTTAGTAAGTTTTCTCGGAATGTTGGCAACTCTGTACATTAGTAAAATAATATAATATTCTGTGGACACTAGAAAAATATCACGCCATGTACCCAAATGGGTGTGGCCCAAACTCTTTTCATCATCCCTAAATTAGTTGCCTCCAAACATTAATATCCAAACAAGCAACTTTCGCTTCATCCACATTCATAATTCCTCTCATACATGCTCTTCTATTCCTACTACTTGGAAACTTTCGCTAACGCAAAACACTCTCAATCATATCACTCCTACTACTCATCGGACGTCCAAGCAAACGTATACCATCAAAATCATTCAAATAAATCTTTTTAACCAAACGTTCATTAGACATTCGCTCAACATGTCCGAACCATCTTAACTGACTAACACCAACTTTTGCTACAACATTTCTTTCAATTTCACACTCATCATACACTAATCTATTTCGTACCCGATCTCTCCTATTTACACCAGATACCCCACGTAAAAATCTCATTTCCACAGCAGTCATTTTCCGTTTATGCTTTTGCAACCAAACCCAACATTCACTACCATACATATCATATCAAAGTAGGCACCAAAACTGCATTGTATATACTCAAACGGGCTTCTTTGGAAACATTTACATTCCTAGCAAAAGTTCCCAAAGCACTCAAAACCTTACAACCAGCATTTACTCTCCTTTCAATTTCACGGTCAAAGCGACCATCTCTAGACAGCAAACCACCCAAATACACAAAATCATCTACCTGCTCTAAACGTGCACCATCAATATATACATTACATTCAGTCATCAAGTCACCCTTCTCAAAAACTAAAACTTTGCACTTATCAACATTCAACACAAGATTCATATCTTTACCAACAACATTAATTCTATCAATAATGTAACCATAATAAATTTTTTAAACTTTAGTAATTATTTTCTCAGAAAGTTAGCAAGACAGGAAAAAATAAATCAATATGGCCATCTTGGGCACTAAATAAACCTATCCTGAAAATTTAATTTAAAAAAGGTATGAGTTGTGATCACAGAATTTTGGCTGACGACCGAGCAAGCTGACGACGCATACACATGCACTCTTATAAACTACGTTCAGATTCGATATCTAGAAGCTATATGAAAGATTTTTATTATTTTTTAATATTGTAGATATAATATTACAGACAGGATTGGGCTGATTTTAATCATTTGATTTAAATCATGATTTAAATCACAATTGTAATCATTTGATTTTTTTACATTAATCAATAATTTAAATTAACTACTTTTTAACTAAATTTAGTTTTTAATAATTGCTTAATGAAAATATCTAGATATATTTAGCAACAAAATAAATAGTGAAACATACATTTATATACATTACAAATGACTGTTTCTGAAAATGCTAGCGCGATTGTACTCTTGCTTGTTTTATCGCAAATTTTCATGATAAATGTGTATAGTATTATAAAATTTGTTTATGTTATTAGAGCTAACGTCGCCTGTTTTAACATCCTATGTATATTACTACGAGGGAGCAAAATGAAAAGCAAACTAAAATAATTTCTTAAATTCAAATTTAAATCGAAGAGTGTCGCTTTTTGCTTGTTCGCCATAGAGATACTATAGGTAGAGTTCGGTCGATGCGCCACCATTAATATGTGGCGCCAAATTTAAATTAAAATTTGTCCCATCAAATAAACACAAAATATTTGCTCCTGTTTTCTGCATACAAAAAAACATATAAAACATAAAAATTCAATGCATAATATTGTAATGACGTTTATTATGATAATAAATATACTCTTTTTTAAAAAATGTTAAAAATATCAAAAATGTCAAAATGTCACAAAAAACATATAAATCGAAGTGGCGCATGAATATTTTTTTTGTTGAAATATTGAAAACTGTCAAATCAAATATGAAAATGATAAAAATACCTCTCGTACAGCAATCCCGCAGTGAAATATATTTATTTAGCAGTTAGAGTGTACGTTTAGCTACAGTTTAATATGCGACAATATAATATTTTCCAAAAAAAAATGTAAATGTAATGAGTCGAACTAACGCGCGAATTCAAAATCATTTGTTCTATAAATTAAAATGGCGGCACCAATCAGAAGCTGAACACTATTTAGGCTATCAGCCGAACTCTAGTATAGTATCTCTAGTTCGCCATTGGCACTCAAATGTATAAATATGTTTTTGAGTATATGCTGCCGCGGATTCATTCAAACAGGCATAAAATTAAATATTAGAGGTGTAAAATCACCGTCCGTCTTCATCAGAAAAACTAATACAAATGCCATTACAGTAAATAACAGAACACAGAGACAAGTTACTAAGTAACAAATAAGTAGATCATAAAATTTATTGATTTTTAATTAATGGAAGCCAAATTTTATTTAACTCAGTACCTTCACAATGACTGATGTTATCTTTTTCATTAAAAATTTAAATTGCTTCTTTTATCAATCAGCTGTTAATATTAATTGATCTTGCAAATTATTACAGTATCAATGTACCAACCCCGGTAACTTAGTTCCCAGATTAGTGTTTTTTTTTTCGCTTTGATAAGGATTAAAAAAGCAAATTATTTTAATTAAAATACAATATAATATAATCATTTAAAGTTAGAGCTATTATTTGAATCATATTAAAAAAATACAAAAAAAAACAATCAATTATTTATAATAATTATTATTTATCCAAAATTACTTAAAGTTTTTCAAAATATTCTTTTAGTATTCACGAAAATTATATAATTTTATTGCTATACAACAATGCCAACTGATAATGTCAAAATGGTCTATTATATATGTATATGGATATGGATTTATCTATATAATATGCTTCTATTTTGTTCCAAAGCATCCCACTTTTTTAAAAATTATTATTTTTGTTAATTAAATTGTTTGAACTTGCGTTAAATTTCTTTGATTAAATATCCAATAAATTATGTAATTATTTTTGAGTTTGTAATACAAACCCAAACAACTTTGCAACAAAATTTACTATGTTATTCTGAAGAAAAAGTTTAATTTAAAGGGAACAATCGTTTGATAAAAATACCATATCTACCATAAAAGAAAGTAATTTTTGAGTGATACGGTGATATTTAAAATTAAATTGCAGTTAAGATTTTTTTAAATATTTAGAAAAAATATCAAACATATTTTTATAAATTTTTTTTTTAATAAACAACTTCTTTTAACAACTTTTTTGATATTCTAACAAATAAAGCTAAACTCAAGCAATTTTTAAAAAAATATTGAGTTTTTCAAATACTGGAAGTTCCAGCATTTGCTTTCTTTATGTCGCAATAAACCTTTCAACAACCACCATCAACAATAGAATTGTCGCATTTCTTTAAGTATGAACTTTAACTGCCCAAAACGATAATTTGGATTCACATATATTATAAAAACAAAAAATTATTATTAAATACCCTATATTTTCATAACTAATTATTAAAAAATTGATATTTTGCGCGCCAGCATTCTATCGACATTATGACGTCTCTACTATTAGTAAAACACATGGGTGCAATAACGACTTAAGGGGGGAAATACATGTAAAAAAATTTTTTTTCGATTTTGCTGATATAATTGCTTATACATCGAAGATTTATCCAGCAAAATATCTAACCAATCAGAAATGTATTTACCGATAAAAAGGCATTTTTCTACCTACGCTTTGGTAGCCGCTTTGGCTAACTGACGACTTTAAGGGGGGAGATACATGTAAAAAAAATTTTTTTTTGATTTTTTTTTAAATAAATTAATTGCTTATACATCGAAGATTTATCCAGCAAAATATCTAACCGATCAGAAATGTATTTACTGAGAAAAAGGCATTTTTCTACCTGCGCCTCGGTAGCCGCTTTGGCTAACGGGCGACTTTAAATAAGTTTTCTTCGAATCTTTTTTTTACAAATGGCGGGCGTGATAAGTCGAGCAATTTTCATACAAATGAGTTGAAACTTTGTGTGTTTAAAAGGAAATAGAATTTTATTCTATATGAAATTCTGATATAACGAAAATATTAACATTAAATTATTTTTAGGGGTGTCTAAAGTAAAAAAAAATGCTGAAAATTTGATCTTTTTTTCACAATGAGTTAAAATGATAAAATATCCGTTTTTTTTGTAGTTTTCGTAATTCACATAGAACAAAATATATCAGAGAATCATGATCAGTGACTAAAAATTAAAAAAAAAATTATTTCCGGCTCCAGGAATTCCCGCCAATCGACCGGGCAAAGCGAACGCATCAATTAAGATTGGTTTCAAGATCACCCAGAGGTCACAGAAAGTTAAAGAAATTCATAAGTATAGCTGATTATATGTCACATAGAATAAAAGAAACTACAGCATTGTAGCTATTTTCATTCAGCCAAAAAAAAAATCTAAAAAACCTTCTGACCGCGGCGTGCAATTTACCTACTCAGATTTTCCAAATTTTTAATAGCAAATCACTCGGAGTTTTGATGATTGAATAGACATGGATGTGTACTTTCAAAAATTATGTACTCCGGAAATACGACCTAAGTGCCCTTAAGTCGATATTGCACCCAGCGACTCAATTATGTAATTTAACCAATACTATATATATGGTAGTCAGATATTGTTTCGTGCCGTATTATTTGAATAATTCTTTTTCAAAAAAAATTTTTTTTATTCGCGTAGGTACCCAAAAAATACAGATATTATAAAAAATGGTTTAATGCAGTAAATATTAGTGAAATGTCAGAACCAAAATATCAACTCGACTATAAGTAACAGGATTACAATACAATATTTCATTAAAAAAAATTACCAACAAAGAATATTTTCAATTTTTACAATTGATAGACATCAATGTCATTTTGAAATGTATTTGTAAACAAGTCATAACTACAAAAAGGTATATATATATATATATATATAAAGAATTTTAACTTCAAATTTCTTCTATACTCTACAGTTTTGAATAAAATCTTCTAACTTAAAACCAATAAAGGTATTTGGGTTCAAATTTTACATTTTTAGATTATTGTATTAAACGCTACCTACCTACAACTAAAACCTATTCTAGTTAATTTTTTTTTAATCTAAATATTTTTTACACTTTTGATAAATATGATGTGGAAATGTGTTATTGGAAATGCAATACTTATTTAAACAGCAATAACTTTTAACTGTTTGTGCCCTTTCCAGTGCCCTGACTAGTGATGGTATTCTATATTATTCTCTAAGCTCTATAGTACTATAAAATCATTTGTCCTTTTATGCAATTTTCAATTTATTAAAAAAAAAATAAAAGACTCTATAGTACTGCAGAGCTTATGGAATAATACAGACTACCAGCATAAAGATCCCTTTATCTGATGCAGGTCACATGATAAAGAACAACAATAAAAATTTAAAAAAATATATTTACATCAATTTCTTAAAATTTAATCAAATGTTATATTCTTCTTTAATATTTAATACGAGACATTTATCTTTTAAATTTAATCATAACAAAAAAAAACTTGCAATTATAAGAATTAAAGTAATTTACTTATTATTTTAAAAAAAATTAAAATTTTGATACTAAGTAACTTTTCAGCTTAATAGCTTAATAATAAATCTGGCGAAGCCAGTTCTTCAAAATAGATATAATCGCATAAAAAAAGTAATACATTTGTCATCTATAATGTGGCAGAATAATTTACTGTGATAGTTTACGAAAATGAACTATATGCATAAGATAAATACGGATCATGTCAGTAAATACGTTCAGTACAAAATAGAATCGAAGCAATACGAACTTAAAACAAAATAATTTTAATTTTTATAAATTCTTTTGGTGTAAATGTTTAACTATTTTTATTTTTTGCATTAAACACCATTAATTTTATATTTATTTATCTAATTAAAAATTGTCTAATGTTTAATTAGATAAATAAATATAAAATTAATGGTGTTTAATGCAAAAAATAAAAATAGTTAAAATAATTTTACTTACATTGATCGTAAACATTCCACCAAATATTCTAGCACTCGCCTCAACAGCATCAAAATTCCCTAGTTCTAATTTCGTATTGCTTCAGTTCTATTCAGCATTGAATGTATTTTCTGACACATGTTTTGTTTTTATCTTATACATAGAGTTAAGTTAACATAGTGAACTTTTCAATTTAGATCACGATTAGGAAAATGCTGCAGAATTCTGTCACTGCAATGCAACTGTGTTTGAGTTAAATTGCAGTGAAAGTATTACAAGTCCAATTTTGAGAAAATCGATTGCAAATTAATATTCTTTATTTTCTTATACAATCAATCAAGAAACGACATCTATATAAAATAATATTAATTAAATTAGGGTAACTAATTATTTCAATTAAATTACAAGAATTATTTATTGAATTTTCCACAAATATAATTGTTTTATTCTTCGGTATATTATTTGAATTTACAAAACATTGTCGGATTTTCATTAAAAAAATTATCTTCAGAAGCAAATAATCCCCATCTGCATGTAAGTTTGACGAAAATTTGTATATGTCAAATGAGGCAGTCAGACATATTAATGTACTAGAATTATTTCTAATAATATTTAAAACAAATATATGAAAATTTTAAAACAAATCATCTTCCACTTTTAAAAAAATGTTGTCGTCAGCAACAATTGATCCAGCATATGCATATAAATTAAAATAAATTTGTTTTATGTCAAACTAAAATAGTCATACCGCAATTTATAATTTTTATGTTATATCTAAAATAATTCGTTAAAACTAATGGTTCGTTAAATGAAAATTCTTAAATTCCGTTAGAAATCTTTCTATGTATATTGCAAAAAATTTTTTTGCAGAATCCAGGAATTTTCATTTTAACAGAAAAGGAAACTGTAAAATAAAATTATAATAATTATTTTTAAAAAAATATATTAAAACTTAAATTAGTCTAACTCGTTTATTTTATTTTTTTAATTCATTTATGGGCCTTAGACTTTCGCCTATTGGTCCGGATCTATTTATTATTTATTTATAACGAAATAAACACAAAACAAACATCCATGCCCCAAGCGGGATTCGAAACCGGGCCCGCACAGGTACGAGCGGTTTCAGACACAATGATAAACACGTCCTAAACCGCTCGGCTATGACAGCCGGCAACTAGTTTATTAAGAGATACACTTAGGTATACATATGTACATATTACTGATTATACGGATTACATGAATGTAACAGAAAAAAAAAAACATTATGTAATAACACAATGAATGTACTATAATCTGGAACTTAGAAACAATGTCTCAACTGCCATAATATACAGTTAATTTAACTCGTTTAGTTATGATGATAAAAAATTGTTGTTACAATAAAATTCAATATTATTTTTAATCTTACAGTTTACTTACAAATTTGTGTGTGTGCTTGAAACTATTAGCATATTTAGTGGATGAAATATATAAAATACGCTTCTTTATGACCTCACTGCCTAACAGCAAAATAGAAATTATTATCATGTGAAAAGCTACATTCACAACCTCCAAATTAGCAGTAGGATTAGTAGCTATAATTAACCGTGAAGGTATGGCATATGTAAGCGCATGAAGTTGTTCACAATGACCGAAATTTAGTACTTAACGCAGACTTGCAATTAGTAAGCAACGCAGAACCTTGCAAACTCCAAGCTTTTACGTTAATTTATGTACTAATTGTACGCAGCGGTCAAACTGCGCATACTCCGATTTCACATGACGTAACGTCAATCTGTTGGACATTTTTGTTATGTTTTTCAGTGCTGTAAACACATGTTTTTTAAACTATACTGTATCGTACTCTCGTTTATTGCAAACACAGAGGTTATGCAAGTATAAAATAATTAAGTAGTAAATATATTAGGTTATGTTAACCACAAGTCAAACGTCACTTCTTATGTTTCAAGTTTTTCTCCCTAGGTGGATTCATGCATTTTTGCCGTAAATTAGTTGGTAAAGTAATACATTGTGAATGCTGTGTGGGGGTTAATTTACGTTATGTTTTATGTATAATTATATCCACAAATTCTACTGCTAATTTGGAGGTTGTGAATGTAGCTTTAGACTCCAAAGTTGTATAATTATTTTATATAAAAATAATCTTTCAAATAACATTATATTTCTTGACAATATAATCATAAACTTTCTATATTTATTGTCAAAATTCTTATTTGAGTTTTACAGAATGACACTCGGCCAATTTATTTTATAAAATTATTAATTTTGAAAATAACAAAATATATGCACATTGCTAAAATCAGGAAAAAAACCCTTTATAAATACTTAATCATTAGTTGCAGTTGCATCATTAAAATTACGAATTTATATCGTAAAAATAATGAACAATAATCTACGTTAAAAAATTTCAGAGACAAAGTGGTTCTGTTTTTGTTTCGAGTTCAGTTTTTTTTTTGCAATAAAAGATATTTATCATTTTTTAATTTATATAGATTTTCTATATAAAAAAACACAGAAGAAATATCAAAATTATTTTGATTATTTTATTAATTGTAAAATAATATACTTTAAAAACAATTAAATATTTTACAATGATAATAAATAAATGTAAAAAATACTCCTTATATTTTTGTAAAGAAAAAGTGCTTCTATCATTTATTTCAAAAAACCTTTTTGCTTCTATCTTTTATTAAATATAAATAGTTTTTCCGTATTTGATATATTCTATTATAAGTAATTTAAAATTTAAAAACACAATTTTAAAGTAATTAATAAGTCATTTATAATAAATGACAAAAGTACTTTTGAACAAGATTGCGAACCGAACCGGCACTGTTTCTGAACCGCATCACCGTTTTACCAATCTGGAACAGATTTTTATGCCAAAACAGACCGTATAAAATTTCTGAAACAGTTTAAATTCGGTTTGCATTTTGTTTATATCTGCAATGCGTTTGCGTTTTAAATACAGTCAAGTTAATTTCTCCATAGTACCTTTTGATTCGGAGTGATATATTAAATTATTAAAAAAATACAAAATTTTTGTAAACAAAAAAATTTAAGTAAATATTATGGTTAGTAGTAGCATGTATTTAATTTTGACCATAAAAATCACAAGTATATAGATACAACATTTACATTAAAACTTTTAAATTAAAATAAACAGAGTGAAATAAATAAAACAGTTTTTATAATAAAATAATATTAGTATACCGAAACAAAAACCAAACCAACAAAATTTTGAAAACTGCAAACCAAACCGATTACATTTTTTTAGCGACGTGCAACCTTGTTTTTGAGGTAAATCACTTGTAAAATTGAGGTGAGAATGCAAGTCATTTTTCTGTGGCAAAAAGTGAATTTTTAAAAATTATCAGCAATGATGAAATTTAAATAAATTAATGTCACTGTTTGAGAAAATGATCATTAATATTATTTTATATACCTATTTATTTTCAAGTTAAATAAACGTTATTTTTATAATAATGTAAATATGGTCCGATTATTTTATTAAAATATAAATACAATGATTTTTATAATATTCATATATTATTAGTACAGGTTTATATTTAGAAAATGCATATAAACGAAACCAATTTTAACCGGTGTGTGTCAAAAAAAAGATTCAACAATTTTTTGAATAATCAGTTCGGTTACAGTTTTAGTTTCGTAAAAAATAGTAACAATTTTTTTACATTTCAGTTCAGTTGTAGTCTCGAATTAATTTACATAATGATTCGGTTTTCGTTCGCGAAATAAAACAATGTTAAGCATAACTTCTATAATCCTCAAAAATAAATAACGAAAAGCTAAGTATCCTTTGTAAATATTACATTTCTAGTCAGTAACACTTGTTTTGTATTAATAGTTTTTCTGTTATTTGTTAATGAGAACTTAGAATCTAGGGCGAGCATTTGTGTTACTATTTTCGTTAGATTAGATTAGATTAGATTTTTAATTTTATTTCTGAATTTTAGGTTTCTCTTGTAGATTGTGTGCCATAGGTACATAAGATAAAATTATAAACTTTCTTATAAATTCTTTTATTTAAATACTGTTCATATTTTTTTTTAAATCCGTTGTGATCATCACAGAACCAACCGTCACACCAAAGTATTTAAACGAAATACTTTCTAACAGAGACATTGTTATTGAAAAAAATAACATATTATATTACGTTAAAAATTTATAATTTACCATAATCATGAATACGTAACTACATATTTGCCAATATGAATATTCGGAAAAACATCACAAAAATATGAAAAATTATAAAAATTTATTAAATCGTATCAAAAAACAGCTGATTCATATGTTACTACTGTAAGCCTAATTTGTGCTAATCTGTAATAATTTCAAAAAACCTAAAATTAACAAACTTTTCTTACATTTCTTATTTGATCTTTTTTGATTTTAAAAAAATTATGTATCGTACACACTTTTTTTTTAATATAACTTCATTGTTTAAAATATCTTTGAAGGGTAAATATAACCAAACCAATTTTTATAAGCGTCCTCAATAATCGTTAACAATAAAATTATAATTATTTTTAAAATGCGGTAAACACATATTTTTCCACAAGTGTTAAAAAAGTACACTTTATTTCACTGTAAATTAAAAATTATAAATAAATAATGAATAGATGTTTAATAACAGTTCTGTCCACTAATTTTCTTTTAGCAATTTATAATCTATTCTAAAAAGAGTATTTAATATATATATTTTTCAAATTTATCCTCCATAAGCCCAAAAAAAATTATAAAAAATTGCTAATTTGGCGGCAAAGATTCGGCGTATTTCGTATTCTTTATACTTTTTCTAATAAACTGATCTATTTCAACAAATATACAATTTTAGAACACAATATTTAGAGTATATTGCTATTTTAGACAAAAGTATAATGTAAAACGATTAAAATAAAGAAATTCGATTAGAGTGGACCCATTGATATAGAATCATACAAATAAATCAGAAATTGCAGCATGTCAATATTCTTAAATAAACAGAAATTTTGTGTAATTTACCTGAACAGCATTATAGTCGATCACCGATAACAGCTACACAAACATTAGCTCTTGGTAAGGTCAAACTGGAACCGACCACCCATCCATGATTGTATCTCTGAATCGTAAACTTCAGTATAGAATTTATCTTGGAATGTAGAATTCAAACAGTTCCAGCTGTCACATTCGCCGACTGCGTAGACGAGATTGTTGAATGCTGCTAGAACCAGTTTGATACCGACCTAAACACAATATGAAACAATATAATCTCTATACTAGCATTTTATGAGAATTTTGCGTGGAAATGTTCAAAATATAAATATCTGTTTTACGTTTTTTACAGACATATTTGCGCATAGCATAAATATAAAGAATACGGTAATAAATTACTATAATAAAAATTTAAATAAAAATGATACAAAAGTTTCACGTTACAGTTGTAATGTATTCTTCCGAAATGAAACCAAATGAACCGATTTGATAGCTCTGATTTTTGCTAGGTAAAACTGAAGCATGGTTTGTTTTTGAAATACGTTGACCTTGATAAGGATAAATTTATTTATTTATAAATCTATAATTTATATAGTAACATACAAAACTATCTAACCGAATGCTTAACTTTCTATTACATTTTTACTAGAAATATAATTTTTTTTATAGAATTTAAACTAATATTGATTTTAATAAGATTATATATTTATTTATTAATAATATATGAGTTTGTTAAAAAAATGAAAATCTTAAGATATATTACTAGATATAATCTCACAAAAATTATATGTTCAAGTGTCAAATTTAAATTTGCACGTTAAAAACCAGATAAACGGTTAAAATAATAAACCCAACTGTCAGCAACCGTGTACTGAAATGCAACTGGTTTTGCTGAAAAAAACCAACCGGTTCGTTCATTTGGTTCAATTTCAGAATACACTACTACTTGATTTTCATTGCATATATACCAATAATTACCTATAACACAGCAATTAAATCTTAAATTGCAAAAAAGTGACTTGTTTACTAGTTCTGAACATCCCACATAATCGTCACTAGATATTTAAAATAAGCTATATCGATATAACTATTATATCAAGTCATCGTCATTCTAAACAGTTTTATTTAAAACTCTATAGTAATATACTAACAATATGCACTATCAAATTTTTTATTTAAATATCAGAAATTATACAGAATAATTCTATTAACCATGTTCCGATAAGGCGGCCCGAATACTACAATATGTTTCTCACTCGTCGTGCGAAATGATCTATTTCAATATGTCGTACAACTCAATATAATTGTATAAGAAAAAATTACACGTTTGTATGAAATTTCGAATATATTGTATTGAATGTGTTAAAGCAAATGTTAAACAATATTCAAATAATTGAATGTCTCGAAGATAGTCCCCTACGTTATTATACATTTTGAAAACGTACGCAATCCTTAAATACATCACAGCTATAAAAATATCTAATGCTCGCTTTCATAAATAAATGTTAAATTTTAATGCCGATGTCAAAAATCTATTTAGAACAGGGTTTAGCAAAACGTTATATTTTAATGATATTAAATAGTTTATGAAACTACATAAAATGGCTTTAAGTTATAGTTCAGTATTAATATTTATTAATAAACGATGTTTCGACGAACTCAAAGTACGTCTTCATCAAGAAAATTAATGAAGACATACATTAAGTTCGTCGAAGCGTCGATTATTAATAAATATTAATACAAAACTATAATCAAAAGCAGTTTTATTTTAATATAATGAGTTCTAAATTGTTTTTATACCATGCATAAAATATCTATAATATTTAAAAAAAAAAATAATTAAAATACCTTTCTATGATTCTTCCATAAATATATTACAGTCAAAACTTTATTGAATATAGTTTCCAAAATAGTAATTTCTTTTGTTTTCATCATCATCCATCCATATTTGGTTTTATATTATGATTTGATGCTTGATAAAATAGAATGTCTGTCATCTAAAATGAATAAAAACCTAATAAATCTAACTAATAACATAAAGAATATGCTGCTATAAATCAAAAAAATTAAATAAATTATACTTATTTACTTACTTGTAGCTATGAAGGGTACATGCACTTGAAAATTTTTCACATTTGCGTGTAGTTCCAATACTAATTTTCTTCAGATAATTGAATAACATCAACTGACGTAAAATAATTTTAATCTTTGTATATAATAAATGACTGATTAAATTAAATGAACGAAATAACACCATATTTATAATTTTAAAGCAAAAACAATGTGCCTGCCACACCCATATCACATCACAACGGATACCTTATCTAAGGACATGCGCAGTATAATAACAGTATAAGCGATTGGTGCAACAGTGGCGAAATATTGGACCATATAAATAATTTTAAATTTAATAATTAATTTTAATAATATTTATATTATTTTATTTAAAATTATTATAAAATTAACTTATTAAAAATAACAATAAAATATTTAAATTTAATAAATATGCATTACTTCCTTGTTTATTAATTTAAATTGTATTCCGAAAGTATTGTTTGTTTGCTAGTTATTTAGGGAACCACTTATATTTAATATATATGTATAGAATCAAATAGAATTTATTTTATATTAATTTTGTAAAAGTTTTATAACTCCATTCAGTGTGGGCAAGACAATACAAATTAGGATACTTGCATTAAGTTTGCATTTGTAGATTTACATACTTTTGAAAAATATGAAAATATTTAATAAATACATATTCAGGAAAAAAAAATAGATAATCTATATATTTTACAACTTGTATGCAAATACTTAAATTTTTTATTTGTAGATATACTGCACAAACAAATCAGGCATATTTCATTAAAATATCTTTGCCAAGTTGATGATTTGACACTGGTAAACAGTGAAATGAAAGCCATATTGGCTTTCATTTCACTGCATATATTTTACTGAACGCACCATATTTAATTTCGAAAATATGCTTGAATGAAGTAACTGCTAGCCAGGGCCGGATTTACAGCTTGCGGGGCCCAAGCACGAGGTAAGGATGGGGCCCCTATCCCTATCTCTACTTTAAAAAAAAATTTCTTCCTGAAAAAAATAAAATAAAGGTTGACCGGGGGCCCTTTTGAGTTGGGGGCCCCAAGCACGTGCTTGTTCTGCTTGCACGTAAATCCGGCCCTGCTGCTAGCACACCAATCACACACCAACTGTAAAATCTACTTCATTCAATCTTTTTGACTATAACAGCAACTGTCAAATGATATTTTGCTGGTTTCCAATTACAAGGTAAGCACACATAAAATGAACTTTATTTTATTTTTATAATATTATGCCTTATGATTTTATAGTAAAAATAATGGCTGATCTTTAGAATAGCATGACCAGATTTTGCTGAAATCACAAATATTGAAAAAAAAACAGATTTACGCATGCGTGAATATCGGAACGCCCATGTTTGGTGTGTATAAACCAGTGAACCTCAAAATGTTTTATTAGTAATTTTATCAATTTCGTCCGTTAAGACTTATATCATGTTAAGAAGTGTGATTGTTCCTTATGTTATGTTATGTTAAGAAGTCCGTTAGATTAGGGTAGGTTTGGTAGGTAGGTTGCAGTTAGGAGTTGTGTTTAATGGACCGTTAAGACACATTTAAAATCACATTTTGTTTTGTCACACATTTTGAGAATCACTGGTTTTTTAACTAACGTGAATACAGCAAAATCTGGTCATTCTATTGTAAAGTTTTACCAAAATAATAACAGATTACCGAATTTATAGTAATAATTATCGGTTTTATATCTACATTTTTATAGGTTAAAAAAACAAATTTTTTTATAATGTAAATATATATTTTTTTTCACATTTACAACTACATTTTAAACTTCAATATGACAATAAGAAAACATAAATAAGTAATAATAGTGAATTTATTGTGTACAAAAATGAATATTTTGAATATATATAAATTAAAATAGTTCACAGTTTTACCTGAAGATGGTGATACATACTTGATTTTTAATAAAAATAAATGCTATATTTTCAAAACAATATTTAAATATTATTTAATACTATTTCTGAGTGACAATGATAAATAAATATATATAAAATAAAATTAGGGATTTAAATATGTGTAATGTTACTTCTACGAGGTAAAAATTTAACAGCTTTTTGGTTAATAGCAGTTTTTGGTCCTCGTTTAATTTTGCCAGATTTTTTTATAGCGACATACTTACCATTCCAAATGTGCGTATGCTCGTGATAAATATACGTTATACGAACCCACTAAAGATTCGATGAAAACTGTCGATTCTTTTATTTATCTCTGTCAAACAAATATTTTTTGTTTTCAAAAATAAAAGCAGATTATATGAAACATTTGAATGTTCATACTTCACCATATAATCGTCCTCTTCTATTCATTGCGAGATATAATTTATTTTCCATGCATTGTATGCGAACGTGGCCGGGCACACCAGCATAACTCAATTCAAAGAATGCTAGAAAAAATATATTACTTTAGTATACTAATTAATATATTGAAACGGGAACAACCCTGGCGGAGAATTTTTTAGTTTTTTTCTTCTTTTCAACAAGTAGTATTTACTTATGTTATAATTATTAAACCGTAGCTTACAATATTAGTCTTGTATTATATCTGCATGTGTTTATGAGTAAAGATTGTATAATTTCTTCCGTATTAGGAAAATGCAATTAATCCGGCGCTGAGAATAGTTAACGCACTTGCAGCTGTCATCCAAATTCTTCGCTGTGTGGAGTCTAATTGTTTATGTATTTGTCTTATCTTTTAGCTTTGATGTATATGTGCGCATTCGCGCTTTGTAATTTTGACAATAGATAAATGTTTTGTCTATTCATTTTATTATTGAATATTTCTTTATGTTATAATATTATTCTTTTGTGAACAATTTAGAATTATGAATACAATGTAGAAATTATGTTAACTCTGTTAGTGCATTAAATAAATATATGTTGTTTAGTATTAAATTAATCAGGAAATTATGAGGAATACAACTATGATAATTAAATTGAGATGTAATGTTTTTTTTTAGTTAACGAGTGTTTAATAAGTTATTTTGTCACTATTTAGAGATACGCAGTGTTTCGTCCGGGGCATACTTCCCCCTCTAGCAGTTCCCGGGCCGAACGTTTCAGCCAATAGGAACGGAGCATTCTGTTTTGTGACCATATTTGGCGATGTTCCTTCGCATATGGAAGTAGTGGGGAGCTTGCTGCCTTTATAAGAGCTAACAGCGGGCTGGATCGAGGACTAGGATTCTGATTCTAGGATTGGAATCTCTAGTCCCATGGTACCTTACACATACGCACCTACACGTTTACACACTGACTGACCATCACACTCTCGGCTAGTGACGTTATATACGAGCATTGGCGTTTGTGTGTTTGTGAAGTTATTTACACACTGACTGACCATCACACTCTCGGCTAGTGACGTTATATACGAGCATTGGCGTTTGTGTGTTTGTGAAGTTATTTACACACTGACCGACCATCACACTCTCGGCTAGTGACGTTAAATACGAGCATTGGCGTTTGTGTGTTTGTGAAGTTATTTACACACTGACTGACCATCACACTCTCGGCTAGTGACGTTATATACGAGCATTGGCGTTTGTATGTTTGTGAAGTTATTTACACTCTGACTGACCATCACATTCTCGGCTAGTGACGTTATATACGAGCATTGGCGTTTGTGTGTTTGTGAAGTTATTTACACACTGACTGACCATCACACTCTCGGCTAGTGACGTTATATACGAGCATTGGCGTTTGTGTGTTTGTGAAGTTATTTACACACTGACCGACCATCACACTCTCGGCTAGTGACGTTAAATACGAGCATTGGCGTTTGTGTGTTTGTGAAGTTATTTACAAACTGACCGACCATCACACTCTCGGCTAGTGACGTTAAATACGAGCATTGGCGTTTGTGTGTTTGTGAAGTTATTTACACACTGACTGACCATCACACTCTCGGCTAGTGACGTTAAATACGAGCATTGGCGTTTGTGTGTTTGTGAAGTTATTTACACACTGACTGACCATCACATTCTCGGCTAGTGACGTTAAATACGAGCATTGGCGTTTGTGTGTTTGTGAAGTTATTTACACACTGACTGACCATCACATTCTCGGCTAGTGACGTTAAATACGAGCATTGGCGTTTGTGTGTTTGTGAAGTTAGTTACACACGGACACAACACCCCATACTTATAACATGATAGTGTTATTTATATCGTTGTTTTCTGTTACATGTTTCGCTCACCAGACCAACCGTCGACACTGCCCCCCCCCCCTTAAAATTACATATTTTATATCATACAATAATGAAATGTTTACATCTCATAAATAAAATACACATGTGTTTGTTATAACTAATACCTAAAGTATTTAATGTACAACGTTGACAAATGAATGGACTTCAAAGTTCAGGTTTATTTTTGACTTTTATTTTAGATAACTTTAAGTTCCGATACTTCACCATTTCACGACTCCTTAGAATTTGAGTTACTAGTATTTTAACATAACGTCGGGTCCTTATTTAGACGATCATAGCCAAAAGTAAAGTAGTAAATGTAAATTCTTCGTTTAGAAATTTGTAAAAATCAAATAATGTTAAACTGCCGCGTTACAATTGGTGCCGTGACCAGGATGTGGAGTTTTTTGAAGCTGAAGTGGAATGTTATTGGAACTTAAAGAAATGTATAGGAAATCGACGTAGAGGCAGTACTATGGTGGAACCGCCAATGTTTCTATTTTTGTTGCAGATATTTGGAGATAAGGGGAGCTGGAAAATCTCAGTGCCAGGGGGTGTGGGATGCTGATTACTTCAACATTAATTTTTGTATCATTACGTTACAGATAATACGAACGAGATTAATTAGTAATTAACATGTTTAATTTTCAGTCACGGGCCTTATTTCACCAACTGGGAGTTGTTATTCACTTTCAAATGTATTTCAGTAAATAACAAGGGGGTGATTGAAACGGGAACAACCCTGGCGGAGAATTTTTTAGTTTTTTTCTTCTTTTCAACAAGTAGTATTTACTTATGTTATAATTATTAAACCGTAGCTTACAATATTAGTCTTGTATTATATCTGCATGTGTTTATGAGTAAAGATTGTATAATTTCTTCCGTATTAGGAAAATGCAATTAATCCGGCGCTGAGAATAGTTAACGCACTTGCAGCTGTCATCCAAATTCTTCGCTGTGTGGAGTCTAATTGTTTATGTATTTGTCTTATCTTTTAGCTTTGATGTATATGTGCGCATTCGCGCTTTGTAATTTTGACAATAGATAAATGTTTTGTCTATTCATTTTATTATTGAATATTTCTTTATGTTATAATATTATTCTTTTGTGAACAATTTAGAATTATGAATACAATGTAGAAATTATGTTAACTCTGTTAGTGCATTAAATAAATATATGTTGTTTAGTATTAAATTAATCAGGAAATTATGAGGAATACAACTATGATAATTAAATTGAGATGTAATGTTTTTTTTTAGTTAACGAGTGTTTAATAAGTTATTTTGTCACTATTTAGAGATACGCAGTGTTTCGTCCGGGGCATACTTCCCCCTCTAGCAGTTCCCGGGCCGAACGTTTCAGCCAATAGGAACGGAGCATTCTGTTTTGTGACCATATTTGGCGATGTTCCTTCGCATATGGAAGTAGTGGGGAGCTTGCTGCCTTTATAAGAGCTAACAGCGGGCTGGATCGAGGACTAGGATTCTGATTCTAGGATTGGAATCTCTAGTCCCATGGTACCTTACACATACGCACCTACACGTTTACACACTGACTGACCATCACACTCTCGGCTAGTGACGTTATATACGAGCATTGGCGTTTGTGTGTTTGTGAAGTTATTTACACACTGACTGACCATCACACTCTCGGCTAGTGACGTTATATACGAGCATTGGCGTTTGTGTGTTTGTGAAGTTATTTACACACTGACCGACCATCACACTCTCGGCTAGTGACGTTAAATACGAGCATTGGCGTTTGTGTGTTTGTGAAGTTATTTACACACTGACTGACCATCACACTCTCGGCTAGTGACGTTATATACGAGCATTGGCGTTTGTATGTTTGTGAAGTTATTTACACTCTGACTGACCATCACATTCTCGGCTAGTGACGTTATATACGAGCATTGGCGTTTGTGTGTTTGTGAAGTTATTTACACACTGACTGACCATCACACTCTCGGCTAGTGACGTTATATACGAGCATTGGCGTTTGTGTGTTTGTGAAGTTATTTACACACTGACCGACCATCACACTCTCGGCTAGTGACGTTAAATACGAGCATTGGCGTTTGTGTGTTTGTGAAGTTATTTACAAACTGACCGACCATCACACTCTCGGCTAGTGACGTTAAATACGAGCATTGGCGTTTGTGTGTTTGTGAAGTTATTTACACACTGACTGACCATCACACTCTCGGCTAGTGACGTTAAATACGAGCATTGGCGTTTGTGTGTTTGTGAAGTTATTTACACACTGACTGACCATCACATTCTCGGCTAGTGACGTTAAATACGAGCATTGGCGTTTGTGTGTTTGTGAAGTTATTTACACACTGACTGACCATCACATTCTCGGCTAGTGACGTTAAATACGAGCATTGGCGTTTGTGTGTTTGTGAAGTTAGTTACACACGGACACAACACCCCATACTTATAACATGATAGTGTTATTTATATCGTTGTTTTCTGTTACATGTTTCGCTCACCAGACCAACCGTCGACACTGCCCCCCCCCCTTAAAATTACATATTTTATATCATACAATAATGAAATGTTTACATCTCATAAATAAAATACACATGTGTTTGTTATAACTAATACCTAAAGTATTTAATGTACAACGTTGACAAATAAATGGACTTCAAAGTTCAGGTTTATTTTTGACTTTTATTTTAGATAACTTTAAGTTCCGATACTTCACCATTTCACGACTCCTTAGAATTTGAGTTACTAGTATTTTAACATAACGTCGGGTCCTTATTTAGACGATCATAGCCAAAAGTAAAGTAGTAAATGTAAATTCTTCGTTTAGAAATTTGTAAAAATCAAATAATGTTAAACTGCCGCGTTACAATATTAAATAAAAATAATTTATTTTGAATACAAGCATTAATTTGGCTTTTTTTTATTCACGTAGTCACCTGACATTACCCATCAGTCTGTGCGTGATAAAAATAACAGTTCAAAGTGTTCAAAGTGTTTCGAACAATTTCAAAATAGTTTTATTAATTTAGTGCAAATTAGTGTAATAACGAGATAAAAATTCGTTATTAAAAACTTCTTAGTGTTAACAATTTTGAATTCCAACACTGATTTGATGTGCAATACTAGTTTATAAGGTTAGTAAACATATTTCCATTTGTTTAAATTTTCGAAGTTGCTGATGTTTTAAAACAAAAACAAAGTAATTATCCATAAATCTGGATAAATTAAAGAACATACTGTATTTGTCATATTCATCTTGAGATCCACGAACATCTTTTTCGCTATATAATGCTAAATGCCATCGTGTACTACAAAATACGATAGTTGCATCCGTGATCCGTAATGTGGATTTCCTGGATTTGTTTAACGTAAATTCCGCCATGGTGGTCATTTGTCTGGATTTCTAGGATCTGGAGGCCAACCGCTTTCAAATAAAAATATCATAAAAATATTATTACTATATTTTCATGAGTTAGTTAATGTGCATGTCATATTTTTCGTCATGCAAGCAACTTATAGTAAATTATTTTTATTGATAAAGATTAAATTAATGCACCTGTCATTCGTATTATTACTTATATATAAAAGTTATTGTCTGTGCCACTGAACTGACATTAATTTTAATAATTTACATTTGTTTTTGGCAAAAAATTTATCGAAAATAAATCAGAAATTTGTCAAGAATAAAATTTTTTTCTACACCATTGAACATACATTTCATATAGTTTGATTTAAAATTTTCCTTCAAATATAAACTTATATTCTGCATATATATTTTTATTTTAAATATATCAGAATTATATATTTTATTTCAAAGATAGAAAACTATTTCTTAAAAATTTGTGCAATTTATTAATTTAAGTTTGTAATTTGATCTAAATTTAAATTAAACTATTTTCATACTCGCATCAGTCGTTAGAAAAATAAATCTGTTCTGTATAAAGAATGTTTATATATAAACAAAAATTATTTTAGTATATAAATATTTCGAAATTATATCACTTCAAATATACTAATTTTATTAATTTTAATAATAAACTGTATTACTAAGTTTATTTTTAATTAAAATAGAAAATATTATTAATTATTTGAGGAAAATATTCAAGCACTTTTTATGAATGTACTTAAGTGTATTATAAAATGTACATTAAAAATAAATAATTTTAGGTGTATCATAATAACGAAATATGAATATTTTTCTAAGATTTTTTGATAATAATTGTTGTTTTCATTTATTTCAAAATGCGATTGTGGTAAATATTATTAATAATACTTTTCATTTCTATATAAACCACATAGTATAGGAAAAGTCAATTAAAAATACATAAAAAATAAAGTGCATAAGACTTTACATTATTACAATTGAAAATTAGAACTTGTCACTGAGATAATCATCAAACTTATAATAATTTTTTGTCAATGCAAAAATTTCTTTAAATGAAATTTGAAATTACTTTTAGATTTTATGCTACTAATATGTTTTGGTAAATAATTGTAAAAGATTAGACCAATATGATTTGAATTTTTAGCTTTATTTAAATTTATAACGAATAGAGAAGTTACATTTATTTCTTGTATTGTATTAGTACAGATCCGCTGGTGTTCATTTGTTTTTGATAATTTTTATTATATTTGAATAATATTTAAATGAACTACTTTAAAGTGCTTAATAACTAGATTTTAAAAGTACTTTTGATAAAGATCAAAATTAAAAGTAAAGTGATATTGATAAAATATATGAAACTATATAAATTTTTATGATGTATTTTTATACAATAACTTAGTAATTTATCTTATACTTTAAGTGTGTTCGGAAAATAGAGGAACTAAATTACAAAAAACAAAACATAGTAAATTTTGAGGACTTTTTTTTTTTCGCGTGAAAAGTATATTTTATTTGTAACAAAAAATGTTTTTTTGCGTTTAATTTAAACACCATTTTATATATATATTATATACAGTGTGTCCCCGGATTGAGTTCACTATAGGTGTAATCGGCAAAAAATTTAAGAATTTCATTTTCATGTTTTGGGATTCCGCCCTGCTTTATCTGAAAACAATTTTAAGCATATCTTTAGTTTTTTTAAAAATTAAGTCGGCCATGAAAAATGTAAAAAACTATTTTATATTCAGGTAAAGTGCCTTTTTGGTCAATAATACGGCATAATGTTCTTGAGAAAAGTTGTTCAGCATATGAAATTATGGCTCTGTGCAAAATTTTAAAAAGATCAGTTTAAAATAAAAAAATATTTGGTCATAACGCCGACTGGACAAAACGCCGACTGAGGATACCGCACCGACCGTTCATTCGCATTTGTACAAGCTAATCGTTGTTATTGATAGATATTTTACATGAGATTGATGTATTGACAGATTTTACTCAACCCCAACGTTTTGGCTTGTACAAGCGCCAACCTTTTGTTTATTTAGCTTGCGCAAATGCTAATGAACGGTCGGCGTAGTGTCCTCAATCGGCGTTTTGTCCAGTCGGCGTTATGTCCAAACACATTTTTTTTTTTAAACTGATCTTGTTAAAATTTTGCACAGAGCCATAATTTCATATTCTGAACAATTTTTCTCAATTGTTTTCAGACAAAGCAGGGCGGAATCCCAAAACATGAAAATGAAATTCTTAATTTTTTTGCCGATTACACCTATAGTGAACTCAATCCGGGGACACACTGTATATTATATATAGTATATTTATTGTATCAATTGAAATACTAGCATAGTAGATATATCTATGTGATATGTCCACAGAACATAAATACACATAAACTTATTTAATAAAGTTATGCAAAAATGTTTTTACGTATTAAGTGTATACAAAATATTTTAGGAATAATTTTTTTTGAAGAGATTATAAAGAATAGATAAACTATAATAATTGAATTTTGTTTCTCTAAAATAAAACAGACTTTAGGATTTAGTTCTGTATTAATTTTAATTAAAAATTGACGTTTCGATGTACTGTACGTACATTATCATCAGGAAAAATTATAGGTACAAATGATATATACAGTAAATAAACAGAATATAGAAACAAGTCACTAGGTAACAAAATACAAGTAACTAGATTATAAAATTTATAGATTTTTAATGAGAGGAAGTCAAATTTTATTTAACTCAGTGCTTTCATTTTGATTAATGTTATTTTGTTCTTTATAAATTAACCAGATAAATCTACTATTAGAATATTTTCATCATGTAAAATTCGAAGATACTATAATAATTGCAAGACCCATCAATATTAACAGTAGATTGGATAAGAGAAGCAACAGAAATTCATAAAGATAACATTAATCAGTGTGATTAATAACTGACTTAAATGAAATTTGGCTTCCTTTAATTACAAATAAAATAAATTTTATAATTTAGTTACTTGAATTTTGTTACCTAGTAACTTGTTTCTATGTTCTGTTTATTTACTGTATATGTCATTTGTATAAATTTTCCTGTTGATTACAGAACTACAACTTAAAATCTTTTTTATTTTAATATAAGTAATGAGTTCTGAAAATTTTTTTTTTATTTTGTTTCTCTATTTTCCGGATATGTTTTATAAATAAAATACTTTTATTAAAAATTTATCAACAAACCAATTCGTGTAATTTGAAGATTTTGGCTTCCAAGTAACAGACTTTTTTTGTCGTGTCGATGGTCCGGCATTTTCTTCAAAATCATCTCCATCAAATTCTTCATCATTCGAACTTGATGAAAAAGATTCTATATCGTCCTCACTTAACTCACTCATTTTCACTTAAACTTGTTGTGTTGTTTTTGTTAAATGTCACATACAGGACGTAAAAATTTGTGTGTGTGTGTGTGTGGGTGTTCTTTTTGAATTGATAAGAAAAGTTATTTAGTGATGCTTGCAGTTTGTGCTTTGCTAACTGAACTATGTTCTAAGTAAAGTGGAATGAAGTTAGTGTCTGTGTGTGTTGTGAAAGAAAATAGTTAACATATGAATGATGCAAACATAGCCATAATATATTTTTAGATTACGACTTATAGACTCAATGAATTGGTCTAGTTATACATGACGAATATATATTAACTATTACTTCCTATCGCGTAATGCCGTAATATATACACGTACAAGAGACTGCGTATGTTTTTTTTTTAAATATTTTATAGACATATCCTTGTTTGTTTGCATATTATATATTCTAGTGAATTTATTATTAAGTTTTTTTTTCTCTCAATCTCGATATATCTCAATATATTGATAATATATTTATCAATACATAAAACAGTCATAATACATGAAATCCATATTCGTCAATTTAAAAAACAAGATTAGAAGTATATGAGTAAACCCATATATAGACCACTTTGTCATTATCACATAAATAATAAGAAATGGGAATAATTCTTTTTTCACAGAAAGTTGGCAACACTGCATTTTATTAATATATAATATTATAGGCGCTAGGAGTGTCTTCTGTAAAAATTTGATTAAAATCGGATAAATAATGCGGGCATAATAAATTTTTTTAAAAAATTATTTTTTTCTCGGAAAGTTGGCAACCCTGCATTTTACTAAAATTATATAATTGATGAAACGCTAGGGGTTTCTTCTGTAAAAATTTGATTAAAATCGAATAAATAATGTGGCCATAATGAATTTTTGAAAACTTTAGTAATTTTTTTCTCGGAAAGTTGGCATCACTGGAAAAAATATAACCACAGGACCATCTTGGGAACTAGGCAAATTTATCCTGAAAATTTCATTAAAATCGGTTGAACCGTCTAGGAGGAATTGCGATCACAAAATTTTGAATGACGACAGAGCTGACTACGCGACGCACATCCATACGCCCACATAAACTAAATTCGGATTCGTCATCTAGGGACTATATGAAGGATTTCTATATACAATTTTTTTTATTTTTTGAAAATGTTACAGACACTGTACCAAACGGAATACAACTTTTCCTTGCAGTCAAAGTGGTAAAAAAAAGACGGTGAATAGCATTTTTTGCATATATTCTATTTTTATATGAATCATAATTTTATTAAATATGTTTATTTTAAATTAATGTTATGCGGATAATATAGCTTTTACTGTATATATTTAGAATTTTTTTTAAAAATTTTGGCTCGTATTCTCACCTCATTTATAAAAGTGATTTTTGCCAAAAGTACTTTTGACGTTTACCTAAAATTATTTTTATTAAGCACTTTATAATAGTTTATTTAAATTTTATAATACCAAGTATAATAAAAATGATCAAAAATAGAAAAATTATTTATATTTGATTAAAAACAGAACTAAAAAGTTATTTTGAAATTAATGATAAAAGCACTTTTTCACAAAAAAATGAGGTGAGAATACGGGCCTTAGTTTTTATTATTATTAAGTGACCAGCATTACCTCTGTGTATTACAGAAAGAATAAATATCAAATGTCATTTTTAAATATAAAAAAATATATAAATAACAAGCAGTTATGATGTTTATTATTATTATAATGCCATATAATCTATAATTATTTAAAAAAAATTATATATTTAATTTTATTAATCAGCCGGCCGGCACAGCCGAGCGGTTTGGGACGTGTGTCACTTGTGTCTGAAACCGCTCGTACCTGTGCGGGCCCGGGTTCGAATCCCGCTTGGGGCATGGATGTTTGTTAGGGAGTTATCGCAAGTACAACGATAAATTTAGCGTACGTTATTTACCTACAAGCGAAAGAATGCGCATGCGCATGGATTTAGCGTACGGTAAAGAAATAACCGCGGTCCGCTATTTTCGCAAAATAGCGGAGCATTCTCTCATATGTTATTTTGAGTGGTGATGTTATGTTCTTGTGTTTATAAACTTGTTATTTTATGCAGTTAGGTTAAGTTGTTGTGAAATAAATATAATAGAGATTTTATGGAACAGCAACAACAAATCCTGATGATTTTAATAAATCAGCTCAATTCCAATAAAAACTAATGTATATATATATATATATATATATATATATATATATATATATAAAAATTGTTTTTTTCTTGAATAAATACTTGTATCAAACCTATATTAAATTATTAGATTACATTTAGATATTCCTCCAATTTTAGCGTACGGTAAAATATCGGCGTGCGATAACTCTAAAGTGTCATTTACCATACAAATTAAATAACGTATAACGGCACGTGATTTTAGCGTTAACGGAACTTTAACGTTGTGTTTGCGATAACTCCCTAATGTCTTTGTATCGTCCAAAATACACTTTATCAAACAAAGCTTATTCTATTGGATTGATGGTCTTCGCTACCGAGTCCATTTGTGTGTAAAAAAAAATTCTATTAATCATTAATCTAATTAGAAAAACTTTGATATCTTGTATTATACAAAAGAAATAAATTAAAAAGTTACTTAATTATTTTATTATAAATAAAACATATACAAATATTTTAATTTTATATTATGGTAACTTTAAATAATTATTATACTAAATACTAGAGTTTATAATGTATATTATAATAGTAATTGATATTGTAAGATATTTGATACTTATATAATATTTTATATAAATTACATAATTTTATATACTATTGCAAAAATATTACATATGGCAGAAATGTAATATATATATATATTCTTGAACAAAAATTCAAATATATATTTTTTGATTATACAGTTTGATTAATATAAATTTAGCGTATTGCATAAAAAGATAAAATCGGTATTAAAATTAATGAAAATCTTGTAGTTGATGGCAAAATTTTCGAATCTAAAATATATAAAATAATTTTTAGAAATTTATAATAATATAAATAATTTTCAAACTTACTCGTTCCAGCAGAACTTATCCAATTAGCAAATTTCTGCATTCGTAGTTCCATCATTGTCAGATAGACAGTGGCATCTAGTGGTTTTTGTGTGGGGGCTTGTACGATACAACGTAATTCAAGTAAACCATTATGTTCGAGAAATAATTCTTTGGTTGCTGTAAATCGTGCTGATAAGGATCGTGTTATCAGGTTTTTGTCATCGGGTACAGAATCACTTTGTGTTATAATTAACCGTGGATCTAACTGGAATTAACGGAAAATTAATATTTTTTTATTAATTTATTGTTGAGTAATATGTTTTTAACAAATTCAAATGCAAAGAATATTATTCGAATTTTAAATTTCACACAGATTTTGTAATGAGCTCTTATTAATTTTAAAGGGGGCTAGGGTGGGTTTCTGGAATTTGAACTTTTGGCGGAGTTACAGCGACCAATACAGACTAGGTAAAAACTTACAGATTGGGCAGTAAAGAAACAGGACTTCAAACCGTTACTACGAAAAAAAAATATCGGTTTATTTCGGTTCAATATATGTTGAAACGGTGTCTGGACACAACGTCAACTGCTTGCCTTGGACACTACGCCGACCGGGGACACAACGCCGACCGCCTACTAGGGACACTACGCCGACCGTGGACACAACGCCGAACGTTTACGAGGGACACTACTCCGACCGGGGACACTACGCCGACCAGGGACACTACGCCGACAGTGGACACTACGCTGACCGTGGACACTACGCCGACCGTGGACACTACGCCGACCGTGGACACTACGCCGACCGTGGACACTACGCCGACCGTGGACACTACGCCGACCGTGGACACTACGCCGACTAAACACACATTATAAATGTTGCAATCTGGGACATACGTTTTATTAGTACAAGATCCAAAGTCTTGTATCGTGCAAGTGTTTTGTGACTCTTTGGTATATATTTTTTGAAAACATCACCTTATAAGAAATTTTCTGCACTTTTTATTTCTTGTCATAATGTCAAAAATCCACTTTTTCTAAAAAAATTGAAAAATTTAAATTTAATTATTTTTAAACTTTAGCCGATCAAATCTCGATTACCAGATAAATTATTAGCATAATTCTTACTTTATTTTATTTACCAACTATATCTGTGTATGTTTATTAAAAAAAAAAATAATATACTTATTAATTAACATAAAACATAAATAAACAAATTAATGAACAAGATTATTTCAATGTAAAACGAATCTTTCTTACAGTTAGAAACTTTTCGGCCTTAAGAAATAAGTATGTGCAATATGCGACAAAGTTTTAGAACAATGTCTAAAGAAGTTTTTTTATTTGAATTTTTTTTTTTTCTATTTTGTACCGGAAAATTTCATGTAAGGTGATGTTTTCAAAAAATATATACCAAAGAGTTACAAAACACTTGCACGATACTAGACTTTGGATCTTAGGCTAATAAAACGTATGTCTTAGATTGCAACATTTATAATGTGTTTCTAGTCGGCGTAGTGTCCACGGTCGGCATAGTGTCCACTGTCGGCGTAGTGTCCCTGGTCGGCGTAGTGTCCCCGGTCGGCGTAGTGTCCACGGTCGGCGTAGTGTCCCTCGTAAACGTTCGGCGTTGTGTCCACGGTCGGCGTAGTGTCCCTAGTAGGCGGTCGGCGTTGTGTCCCGGTCGGCGTTGTGTCCCCGGTCGGCGTTGTGTCCACGGTCGGCGTTGTGTCCCCGGTCGGCGTTGTGTCCTATGTCCGTTGAAACACGTGCGTTAACACAATTTTACTTTCCACGTCAGTTGTAGTTTTTTTTTATTTTCGGAGTCTCGTAGCGTAGTCGTCTTAAGCGAAAGAGTATTTGGTTTGTTTTTTTCTGGATGAATACTCAGTTATTCAAATTGAAAATGAAACTAGGGATCACTTTGAGGCAGGTGTATTTTTTTGATAATAACTTTTAAATAATCTTTATATGGTTTAAATGAAAATACATTAAAAAATATTTGAATAATTAGAGGTAATTTTCATTTTTTCTAATTATAAATAAATAAAAATTCTGTATACAAGAATTTGTTACGGTAACATATGTTATCTTATTATTATACAGGTTGTAAGCGGGCGTGAGAAGCGGGAAAAGCGGGAATTGTACGTGAATTTTAAATTGTACGGGAATGTACGGGAATTTTTTGTTCTGCGTGAATTTTTTAAATGGCGAATTTAATTAAATCTATATTGATAAAAAAAAATGGAATCTGCATGTTCATATTTACACTTCACTATTTAAATCATGCGTCGCCATCTAAAAAATAAGGTAAATTTCAAGAAAATCATAACTTCGCACCAAAGCATCGCAAGTCCTGGAAATTAAGCGGAATTTACGTAGAAATATTTGAGTTTTAACGCCCGCTTGGTAAATTGAGTAAAATTTTTTATTTGTATACTATACACGTTAAAGTTTGACAATTTTTAAAGTCAAAACATGTTTTTTTCTGCTGGGTGTGGTGGGGAGCGGAGTGATTCAAAAGGCACATGTCTTGCATCATCTTAAAGACAAAACTTCAAATATTTTCGGACGTAAAATTTCATTCAATTTCGATCAAAATTGGCCGAGTTATGCCGATTTGAAAATCGGTAATTTTTCTGATTTTTTTAATTGGCGCGTTTTTTTTTTGACTAGTGTATAATTAGTAAAATGTTGCGGAACTCATGCAGAACTGTACGGGAAATGTACGGGAATTTTATTTTTAAAATTTGCTAGACACTCTTTCATACAGGATGATTTATGACCTCGTGGAAAAAGTAAACCGGATGATTCCTATAAGTAATCTAAATAAAAAACTTCAAATAAACATATGTCCGAAAATGCTTTCTAACGGAACTGTAGTCTTTAGAAGTTTATTACATGTAACATCAATCGCGTTAGCCTTATTTATTATATCAGTAAAAAGAACAAGTCATAAACTTCTGAATAACTGTAAAATTACTGATTGATTTTCTAACATTTTGTTTAAACACTAGTAAACCAATTTACTAGATGACTTCTGGGTCGCGGCAAAATTTGTCTTCGATTTTTAATTATTGTAAATTGTTTATTAAATATTTATTTATGTGTGTACAAAAATTTATAAACTAGTAAATTGGTTTACTATTGTTTAAACAAAATGTTAGAAAATCAATCAGTAATTTTACAATTATTCAGAAGTTTATGACTTGTTTTTTTTACTGATATAATAAATAAGGCTAACGCGATTGATGTTACATGTAATAAACTTCTAACGGCTACAGTTCCGTTAGAAAGCATTTTCAGACATATGTTTATTTGAAGTTTTTCATTTAGATTACTCATAGGAATCATCCGATGTAGTTTTTCCCCGACGTCATAAATCACTCTGTATAATCAAAACATACATACAAATTATAGGTGTAAGTTTCGAATAATAAATTATATCATTATCATATATTATATACTTCTAATTATTATACTTTTGATTAACTAACAATTATTATTATTCATATTACCTATATTATTATATTAATTTCGATAGAAAATAAGTTTTAAATACAAATAAAACATAGAAAAAATTTAAAAATTGGAACTGAACCGAAAACCGAAAAAAAACGTTATTTTTGCCGGAACGGAAACCGTAACTGAACCGATATATATATATATATATATATATATATATATATATATATATATATATTTAATAGAATCGGAACGAAAAATATAACGGTTCGAACCCCTGGTAAAAAATTGGTAGAGTGATTTGAAGAAAAAGTACAGAACTCTACTACAGAAGTAACTTTACTAATGTAATCTAGACCAACGGTGGGCAACCCTCGGCCCGCGAGATTTTCAGAAGAAATTATAAACAAATATTTTTTGATGTAATTCGTCTAGTTTATGCTAACAAAATCTTTGCAGCACCAATTGTCACATTAAATAAATACTTTTTTTATTTATACATGTATACTCGTATTTATTGTTTTATGATTAATAAGTTATTTTTTTTCTAATTCTTTGTAATTTTTCGAAGAGAATAAGAGAAATAAATGTAGTAAATAACGTCTTCTTTTTTCATTTATTTAATATTTGCAGACTAAAAAATTACAGGTCACAAGAATTAATTACTACGGCCCGCGGAAAAAATGTAAAATTTATTCTGGCCCGTGTTATAAAAAAGGTTGCCCACCCTTGATCTAGAATTTAGATTCTAGACTTTACCACTGTACTTAAAGCTAATTTCTAGATAAGTAGGGTAGTATGAAATAGACATAGACATAAATGTATCAATTTAAATATACACCGTTATATGTACGTAAGTTTAATATTTTCATTAAAATTAAAATGAACATTTTAATAGAGATACTTACTAATCTATCATTAATGTACCATTGTATTCGTGGAGGTGGATCTGCTGGGGGTGAAGTACAATTTACCCTAATTTCATCGCCATCTTCATATTCTGTTCTTATTGTATCTATATTTACATTTCCTCTTGGAAATGCTGTCGAATATTATAAAGTAATTTAAGAGGGATTCTCGTTTGTAGCATCAAATTTTTAAAGTGTTTTTCAACATTTTTTTTTTTAATTTTTACAACAAATACAGTAATAATTATACCATTGGAAAGTGTATTTATTAAAGTTTTGATCAACATTTTTTTTTTCTCGAAAAAGTCAAATTTTTACTAGAAAAAAATAGGGTTAAACTGATTAGATTTAGATTTGCCAATGGTGGCAGATAAAACTCGCGTTCTATATTTCTGAAACAAAAACAAATTAGATGTTAGTACTTGTAATACAAGTAACTTTCGTTGTAACCTACAAAATGTATAATTTTTACATTTATTTTCAAAATGGTGGCATTCATAAAAAAAGTGTCTAAAATTGACATTTTTTTTAGTTTAGGGGGGTAAAAATTATACATATTGTAGGTTCCAACAAAAGTTACATGTGCTACAAGTACTAACATCTAATTTATTTTTGTTTCAGAAATGTAGAATGCGAGTTTTATCTGCCACCATTGGCAAATCTAAATTTTGACCTGATCACTTTGACGCCATTTTTTTTAAGTAAAAATTTGATTTTTTGAAAGGAAAAAAACAATGCTTGAAACTACAATAAATACACTTTCAACGGTATAATTGTTGTTTCCTGTATTTGTTTATAAAAATTTCCAAAAAGACTGTTGAAAAATACCTAAAAAATCGATGCTGTCATATGAAATAATAGAAATTAAAAGATTTAATTACAAATTGTGTACATACACAATCACGCCATGTACCCATAAGGGTGGTAGCATAAACTTTTTTCATTCAAGAAGAAATGGTTGTCCGTCATTTCTATTTAGACAACAACTTTCATGTCATCCATGTTCATTATATCTTTTTATACATACTTTTTTATTCTAATCACTTGGAAATATTCGTTCTCACAAAATACTTTCAATTTTTTTTTGATTTTTTAGTTTTCATTTTTTGCTCAAAAACTATGAGGTGTAGGAAAATAAGCATGATATGGAAAAATGCGGAATAATGAGTGCTATAATTTAGTGTAAAAACCATTATTCTAAGATGCATAGTTTAGTAGAAAAAACTGAATATTTGAAATTCTGTCAAGGGGTACCCTTGGGATTATTTTTAAAAATAACTTTTTCAAAATTTGCTCAAAAAAAATCTAAAAAATTCAGTACAATAAAGAAAAATATTAGCTACATAATAACTAAGTAACTTTTTTCTCTAACTCATTCTGGTTTGGCAAGAAAGAAAAAATAAATTGAAATGCAAAAAATATTAATTTTCAATAATTTTTCCTGCCAAACGAGTATGAGATAAAGAAAAAAGTTACTTAGCTATGATGTAGCTAATTTTTTTCTATATTTTAATGAATTTTTTCAGATTTTTGTCAGCAAATTTTGAAAAAAGTCTTATTTTGAAAAAATCTCCTTGAGAAATTTTCAAAAATTTAGTTTTTAATTTTTTTCTACTAAACAATGCATCTTAGAGTAATGGTTTCTCCACGCAATTATAGTACACATTATTCCGCATTTTTTCATGTCATGCTTATTTTCCTACACCTCATAGTTTTTAAGAAAAAAAATAAAAACCAAAAAATCAAAAAAAAATTCTAGCGCCCAAACGGCACATGCCAGCAAATTAAAACTGAAACTAAATTATAAAACTTTTTATGATCTATCAAAAAGTATTCTAAGTATTTCTCCGAATTTAACTTGAGAAAGAAGTATATCGCCAGTTATCGAAATTGCATGTTAAACGCCCATACAAACTTGACGAACGAACACCCGGTATATATATAATACAAGAAATTGTAATTTATTTATACATAATAAATATTTTTTAAAAAATATATATTAATAATAATATTAAATAATATAAATAAATTGCAAAATCAACAAACGTAAAATTAAGCTACGGTTACATGATAATCGTAAAATCACCTAGTTTACAATACGGGATGTTTTTAAGTATTTTACAATTTCTTTGAGATAAAGGGACAGCAGCACAACATCTGTGACATAACAATAAATAGAAGTAGTTATTGATATCATCTATGTTTAGGGCGAAACATTAGCTGTATTCTTTTTATCAAAAAATTGACTCAGCTCAGTTGGCAAGTGAAGTGAGGTGAAACGAAGTGAAGTGAGTTGAGTTGCTTTATAAAAGAACAAGATATTTAAACTCTAGCAAGAGAACACGAATAAGTAACAAAGACCGAAATACTTTGGCACCTTTTTTTGACGTTTGTTATTCGGATCAATCATAAATTTGTAAATCAAGAAATACATCTTTGATAAATTTTACATTAATTTTTAAATTTATAGGTCTAATATTATTCAATCATTCAATTTCGTATGAAATTTTTTGTCGCTAACTTTAAAAACAGCAAGATTGACACAAACTTAACCTCTACTACTTAACTGAGTATCGTCTGAGTATCTCACTTCATTTTGAGATTATTTTGCGGGTGTAGCAGAATCGGTAAGGGGTAAGGTATCCAAATCAGTTTGTCGTAGCTCAGTTAAGATAAAAAGAATAAGAATTATCTGAGTTGATCTGAGTTTATCTGAAGTGAGTTGAGATCTCAGTAAATTTTAGGTAAAAAGAATACAGCTATTGATCCACGCAAAATTAATTTCCTTTAGCGTAGATAAAAAGAATAAGAATTATCTGAGTTGATCTGAGTTTATCTGAAGTGAGGTGAGATCTCAGTAAATTTTAGGTAAAAAGAATACAGCTATTGAGCCACGCAAAATTAATTTCCTTTAGCGTATAGCAAATCTTGTGCCATCTATTGTATGATAAAATAGTTACATTTTGTAAGCAGATTTTTTACCACCAGGCTGGCGATCTGTATGTTTATCTGTGGCTTCTGCAGCTAAATTCAAGACTCTCACACATGTATTTCTGGATAGGAATGCTACATCCTTGTCGGTACATATCGTGATTGTGTATGTATAATATGTATTTACATATATTTTTTTTTAATTTGATGATATAGAATTAAATCTGTATGTCAATAAGACAATACTAATTCTTACCTACAATAGACATATTGGCTTGATCGAAAAATAATCGAAAAGTTGGCGCTTCTATGGAAACCTCACAACGAAATGAACCTTCTGTCAATCGTGACAAATTCGTTATTGTGACGGGACAATGTTTTAAATTACATTCAGGATCTGTATTGTTGTCAGATAATTTTACCTGGATTCCTATTACAGAAAACGATAAAGTTCGACTATCTCGAGGTACATACCTAGAAAGATTGTTTTTGCAAAGATAATTAAATAAGAAATTGATGAAGCAATTATTCGAAATTTTTACCGAAAAAATTCTTCTTCATCTTTGTACCATTTGACTGCGTATAATTCTTCTTCGCCCAGATTATAAGTGCAATCCAAGGTCACTTGATCATCTTGAAGATCTACTGCTGAAGGAACTGATATGTTTACTAATCTCTTTGAACATTTTGTTTTGTCTGTAACAATTAGAGAATTCTTTAAATAACACACAGAAATAATTTTTTTTATTTAAATAAAATAAAAAACCTTTGTAACTTTGAAAATTTCACTTTAATACACAAATGTAGTGACTGCAGTTTCGACAAATAATTGTCATTATCAAAATGTTTACCGAAACTGCAGTTTATAATTATAAAAGTTTTTGGGTACTTTGGGAACTTTTGCTAGGAATGTAAATGTTTCCAAAGAAGCCCGTTTGAGTATATACAGTGCAGTTTTGGTGCCTACGTTGATGTATGGTAGTAAATGTTGGGTTTGGTTGCAAAAGCATAAACGAAATAATATTCTCGCAAAGCGAGAATGGAGCTAGTCGAATGTGGTTTGATTTTATAAGCTAGTTTTTCGACTAGCCAAAATACAAGATTAGAAGTATGTGGGTAAACCCATATACCACTTTGACATTATCACATAAATGATAAGATAGAGGGATAAAAATTTTTTTTATCGAAAGTTGGCAACATTGTATTTTGCTAATATATAATATTATAGGCGCTAAGGGTATCTTCTGTAAAAATTTCATTAAAATCGGATAAATAATGCGGGCATAACAAATTTTTAGAAAATTATTAATTTTTTTTTTGAAAAGTTGGCAACATCGTATTTTAATAAAATTATAATTTACGTGGGCACAAGGAGAAACTTTTCTGAAAATTTGATTAAAATCGGATAAATAATGTAGCCACAATAAATTTTTAATATTTTAGTAATTTTTTCTCAATAAGTTGGCAACACTGTATTTTGTTAAAATTGCATAATTTATGCGGGCACCAGGAGAATCTTTAGTGAAAATTTGATTAAAATTGGTTAAATAACGTGGTCATAATAAATTTTTAAAAATTTTAGTAATTTTTTTCTCAGAAAGTTGGCAGCACTGTACTTTGTTGAAATTATCTAATTTATATGGATACCAGAAGAATCTTTTGTGAAAATTTGAACAAAATTGGTTAAACAACATGGCCGTAATAAATTTTTAAAAATTTTAGTAATTTTTTTCTCGGAAAGTTGGCAACACTGCGGTCTGAAAATTGAACTTAATTTTTTATTTGGTATGAACTATCTAATTGCCAAGTTTCAGCTTTCTACAAGCTCTCCTTTATACTTATAATTAACACTCGTATTAAAAATTTTAGTAATTTTTTTCTCGGAAAGTTGGCAACACTGCGGTCTGAAAATTGAACTTAATTTTTTATTTGGTATGAACTATCTAATTGCCAAGTTTCAGCTTTCTACGAGCTCTCCTTTATACTTATAATTAACACTCGTATTAAAAATTTTAGTAATTTTTTTCTCGGAAAGTTGGCAACACTGCGGTCTGAAAATTGAACTTAATTTTTTATTTGGTATGAGCTATCTAATTGCCAAGTTTCAGCTTTCTACGAGCTCTCCTTTATACTTATAATTAACACTCATATTTATCGTATTTTTTGGACACGGCCGGCCAGCCAGCAAGCCAGCCAGCCAGCCAGCCGTATTGACGATTTTATAAGCTAGTCTTTTCGACTAGCTAAAATGACTGCTGTGGAAATGAGATGTTTACGTGGGGTATTTGGTGTTAATAGGAGAGATCGGGTACGAAATAGATTAGTGTATGATGAGTGTGAAATTGAAAAATTGTTGTAGCAAAAGTTGGTGTTAGTCAGTTAAGATGGTTCGGACATGTTGAGCGAATATGTCTACTGAACGTTTGTTTAAAAAGATTTATTTCAATGATTTTGATGGTATACGTTTGCGTGGACGTCCGATGAGTAGTTGGAGTGGTATGATTGAGAGTGTTTTGAGTGAGCGAAAGTTTCCAAGTAGTAGGAATAAAAGAGCATGTATGAGAGGAATTATGAATGTGGATAAAGCGAAAGTTGCTTGTTTGAATAGGAATGTTTGGAGGCGATTGATTTCGGGATGATGAAAAGAGTTTGGGCCACACCCTTTTGGGCACATGGCGTGATTGTGTATGTATATATGTATAAAAGTTTTTTTTATTGTATTTCAATATGCAGTTTCACAAAGTAACGGCCAAAAGTGTTAGCTTTCTCTGAGGGAGAAATCACTTCCTCAAATTTTGTACACCAAATTGTACAAATTTAAGTATTATTGTTGAGAACTGTACTGATTTTTCGTTGATTTTTACGAATTTTATAAGAAATGATTTTAATTATTATTATTATATATAATCGAAAATTGTTGGATAAATCAATGAAGACAAATATTAAACTAGAACAAAATAATATCCAATTACATTAGATAAATATAATAAACATATAATCATCTATTTTTGAATTAGATGTTCTATCTAATATGGAAGATTTTGTAATCTGAAGTTTAAATATATATTTTAGTGTATTGGCAGTTTTTGAATGTGTCAGTAGTATATAAAAATAAACGTAATTGTTTGTTTTTTAATAAGTTTTAATGTTGGTATATATTTATTATTTTAAAAAATCTGACGAATATTGTATTGATATAAATAATTGTTAAAATTTGTGTGTGCTGTTTTTACTTATCTATTCTGGTACAATTTATTCAACGTCAAATGTTTTTGTTTAATCTACATTTTACATTGCCTGAAGAAGGTACGCTTTTGTACCGAAACTAGTAGCATGTAAAATAAAATTCAAGTAGTTTTATTTAAAAAAACAACGTGACCTACACCCCTGTTTAAGAAGAAATTAAATTAATATATTCAAAGGTCGTTCAACTCAATTATTATAGTGAAGAAATACTACTTAACATTAATGCAGTTTTAATTTAAACTACGATGGAAAAACAGGGTTTAAATAACGAAAATTTTCCAAAATTTTCTTATTTTTAACTCTTTTTTTTTAAATGGTGAAAAATGGGTCAAGAAAAAATTGAAATGAAACAGCATGTAGAAGCAGAGATGTAGAAAATATCTATCCTATGTATTTATGTATATTTGTGTCACAAAATTCACTCAAGTTTGATTTGATTTGATCGCAGATATCGGTAAAACGTGATTTTCTGTAGTACATATGTATTATCTCCTATTATATCGATCATATCCCACTATACCGACTGATTCAATTTTCAATTTTGCATAGAAATGTTCTTTTATGCTACACGTACTCCTATTCTTAGCCACATCATAAAATTTTACACCGAGAAATATATGTGCAAAATGAAAAGGATTTAGGATTTAGATCTGTATTAATTTTAATTAAAAAATCGACGTTTCCACGTACTTTACGTACATTCATCTTCAGGAAAATTGGTACAAATGACATATACAATAAATAAACAGAACATTAAATAAAACTGCGTTAGGTTAAAGTTCTGTATTAAAATTTATTTATAATCAACGTTCCGCCGAAACTCAACGCTTGTCTTGTATAAAATAATTTCTCCTAGCCCCATACAGATTTATATAACCCCATAGAGATTTCTGACCCCCATACAGATTGTCCTGAAAATTTGTGATTGTGAATTTTTAATAGCTATGATAAATAAGATTTAAAACGAAAAACGTAGGGCGCGACGACAGCTACTCCCTACACTACGTAATATTAAATTTGTTTTTGTTTTAATTCTTACAAGTATTGTTATAGCTATTAAAAATTTACAATCATAAATTTTCAGGACAATCTGTATGAGGTAAGAAATCTGTGTAGGGTTATAAATCTGTATGGACTAGGAATTTTTTTTTTTATACTTTTTAGTTCGTTTTAAAAATATGATATGTTAAATATTTTTTTTTATGTAAATAATTATTTTGTACTTTTTAATCTTTTGTGTGTGTGTGTGTGTGTGTGTGTTCTGTATTTTCTGGTACTTTATGTATTTTGAAAAAATATTTGCTAAATATACGAACGTACGGAATTCGTGAATGTGGCACAAGATAAGAATTAATATTTCTAATATTATTAATTAATTAATTAGTTTATATTGCATTTCCATCCAGTTCTGAGCTATCTTTAAAGTTTCAAGTCTCTAGCTCATCGGGAAGTTAGTTTAAAATTATACATACATACATACATATACAATTACGCCATGTACCCAAGAGGGTGTGGCACAAACTCTATTCATCATCCCGAAATCAATCGCCTCCAAACATTCCTATCCAAACAAGCAACACTCGCTTCATCCACATTTATAATTCCTCTCATACATGCTCTTTTATTTCTACTACTTGGAAACTTTCGCTCACGCAAGCCACTTTCTCAATCATACCACTTCAACTACTCATCGGACGTCCACTTGCAAACGTATACCATCAAAATCATTCAAATAAATCTTTTTAACCAAACGTTCATTAGACATGCGCTCAACATGTCCGAACCATCTTAACTGTCTAACACTGCAACTTTTGCTACAACATTTTTTTCAATTTCACCCTCATCATACACTAATCTATTTCGTACCCGATCTCTCCTATTTTACACCACATACCCCGCGTAAAAATCTCATTTCCACAGCAGTCATTTTCCGTTTATGCTTTTGCAACCAAACCCAACATTCACTACCATACATATCAACGTAGGCACCAAAACTGCATTGTATATACTCAAACGGGGCTTCTTTGGAAACATTTACATTCCTAGCAAAAGTTCCCAAAGCACCCAAAACCTTACAACCAGCATTTACTCTCCTTTCAATTTCACGATTAAAACGGCCATCTCTAGACAATAAACTACCCAAATACACAAATTCATCTATACTTGCTTTAAAATCGATTGCAAAATTTGAACCGAACAGACAGACAGACAGACAAGAAAGTTAGTTAATAAAAAAACGTGTTAAAAATTAATCGATTTTACTCGATAGTACATAATGAATTGTGATTTCTAGTACAAAAATCTAGTATGAAAATGGATATCAAGAAACTAGATTTCGACGAATCTGTAGTGTGAATATACGTTCTTCTATATTAAATATATTCTAAAATTTAGTTGCGTAATTATTTAATTTAAATATATATATATATATTTTTTGCCTTTTGCAAATTCAATAAAAAATAAAAATATTACAATAAAAATTATACATTATATTAAAGTAAAAATAATAATATTTAAAAAAAAAAACATTGACAATAAAATTTAGATTACAATTTGCTATTACGTAATTGAAAATGAAAAAAAAAATTGAAAATTTAAAATGATTGAAATTGACATAGAGATAATGTAGGTTAAAAGGAGAAAAGTTGTCCGATTAAATTGAATTTTTTTGTGTTTATTTTTTGATATTGTTACGTGAAATTTAAACAAAAAACCGGAAATTTTAAAATACGCATGCAAAATAACTTAACAATTGACAATTGTTACTGTGTCACCCGTCACCAATTTAACAAAATAGAAACAGATTGTTGCTAGATAATGAAATAACCATTCGTAATATTTCGAAATTATAATACATTTTACCGTAATTTAATCGATTTATTTTAAATGTATAATCATATTTGTATATAATGTATTTTTTCGACTTTTGTTAAGAAATACAATTTATATATGTTTTTTTTTTATAAATAACTATTCATTAACATAGTAAAAAATCTTTGAGAAATAAAATTTATTAAAATTTATTAAAGTTTGTATTAAAATCTGTATTAAAATTTACTTATAATCAACGTTGTAGCAAAAGTTGGTGTTAGTCAGTTAAGATAGTTCGGACATGTTGAACGATGAGTAGTTGGAGTGGTATGATTGAGAGGGTGGCTTGCGTGAGCGAAAGTTTCCAAGTAGTAGGAATAAAAGAGCATGTATAAGAGGAATTATGAATATGGATGAAGCGAAAGTTGCTTGTTTGGATAGGAATGTTTGGAGGAGACTGATTATGGAATGATGAAAAGAGTTTGTGCCACACCCTCTTGGGTACATGGCGTGATTGTGTATGAATGTATGTATGTATGTATGTATATATCTATGTATATATGTATGTATGTATGTATGTATGTATGTATGTATGTATGTATGTATGTATGTATGTATGTATGTATGTATGTATGTATGTATGTATGTATGTATGTATGTATGTATGTATGTTTCGACGAAACTCAACGCTCGTTTTCATGAGGAAAAAAAAATCTAATACAAATGACATTAAAGTAAATAATAGAACATAGAAACAATTTATATATTTTGCATTTAATTTAAAAGATTTCCGAAAGAATTTGTAAATTCAAATCTTAATATCTCTAACATTGTTTTAACTAAAAAAAAATATGATGTGGACAACACATAACCAGAAGCTTTAAATTATATCAATAAGTATATTATTATTATTATACCGATGATCTAATAAAACGAAAGAGCCTTTTTTTCTCAAATGAATCTTTGTCTTATTCCGACGTATTTCAACAGGATTGACATTTAATTTTGGTTGTCCGTTTTTTTTCTTTCTTTTCTTTTGAAGTATCAAGGAACATACAGACAGTAAGACTGTTTGTTACACAGACCGCTTATTAAAGACAAAACATCTTTTACCTGGGGTGCTCCTAGCTTTGGTATCGAGTACCAAGGGTATCTAACCGATAAAGGACACACACACACACACACACACACTTACCGGAAAAGGATTGTGTGGACGGTTTTCGGTCGTTCGACAATCTTTAATTAACTTTAACGGTTAACTGGATCTATAGGTCCTTGTATCATTACAAGTAGGATTGGAACTTATTCTCTTTAATCCCACGATTCTGTTACTTATTATTTATGCTGTTTATTTTATTAAGGCCATTTCAAGGCAAACAAAAGGCTAAAGAATAATTTTACATTCGATTTTTTCGTTTAATACTATGGTAACTAATTATTAGAAAAATTAGCTAATTTATGTACAATTAATAATTTAATAACAATGTTTATATATTTATAGAAGTAGCATATAAAAAAAATTAATCAAATATTAAATTGTCAATATTTTCTTTGTTTATTATTATTTTGATTTCCAAAAAATATATGTTGTTAATTGTTATTATAGTACTTATGTATTAATTTCAGAATTTTTGTATGTGGTTTATTTGTAAAAAAATAATTTTTATCATTTTCCTTGAAAAATGCGATTTTCTCTTATTTCATACATACATTTCATTTGTAAATAAATATGATTAATCTTTATTACAATTATCAACATATATATTTTTTGGAAATCAAAATAATAATAAACAAAGAAAATATTGACAATTAAATATTTGATTAATTTTTTTTATATGCTAATTTTGTAAATATATAAAAATTGTTATTAAATTATTAATTGTACATAAATTTAATTTTTCCAATAATTAGTTACCAGTAATATGTAGTATTAAACGAATAAATCGAATGTAAAATTATTCTTTTTTGTATTTTCACCACCTGTCTGAATATAGCATTTTGTTTGCCTTGATATGGCCTTAAATTTTGAAATTATTTACTGCTAGAATTTTGCTTTAATATCCATAAGAAATATTTAGTTTGTTTCTGTTTAAATCTGTAAGATCTATAGTGTTACAGAATGTTTTTTCTTTTTCTAGTTAATAGAATTCTACTTTTAATAGAAAAAGACAAGTCTTATATATATATATATATATATATATATATATATATATATATATATATATATATATATATGTATATAGAATTGCAGTATAAATGTGTTTGTAAATTTTACAAATTCACATATTAATTACTTTTAAGATTATTTAATTTTAAATGTAATAATATGTAAGAATTTTTTCTATATTTTTTAATCTGGTTACTTTGTTACCTATTAACTATATTTTGTCTATATTTTGTTTGTTTATTATTTATATCATTTATATTTTTTTTTCCTGATGACGTAGGGTATATCGAAACGTCGATTTTTAAATAAAATATATACAGAACTTAATTCTAAATCTTTTTATTTTTACAAGAAAAATATTCTAAAAATAATTCACTTCATACTTAATGGCTGATATTGGGTTTTTCGGTGTTTCAGTTCATTTTAAAACTGAGTTCGTACTAATAATGTTTAAAATTTCCCTACAATCTATTTTATCGTATTATAGATTTTTTGTTCATTTTCTCAATCATTAATAATAAAATAATAGTTTTATAAAGTTCATCAATATAATGTCAAATTTGATTGCAGGGGGCAAGGGTCCCTGCATCAGATGTCTCCCTCGAAACCATTTACTTTTCATCTGAAAAATTTTTTTGTCCGATGCACGATTTTAAAGTTATTGCAAGTGGCGGATTAAAATGGGACACCCAGTATATATATATATATATATATATATATATATTTATATATATATATATATATATATATATATGTATATATATATATATTTATATTTATATATATATATATATATATTTATTTATATATATATATATATATATATATATATATATATATATATATATATATATATTTCAAAATTTTGCAAAATTTTTCGTAAATTAATCATTATGAAAATTGTACGCATACACATTGATTAAGTTTATTATTTCTATAAATTTTAAGCTGCATCATGGTTCATTATATTTATATTTTTTTAATTTTGAAGAATGGCTTCGTCAACTTTTTCGGGAAGTTAGCGAAGCCATTAATAATTTTGTTTAAATACAGCGCGACAATTTTTTTTATTTCACGACTAAATTACGACTAATTTACGACAAATTATGCAAGATTTTATTTTTTGTTTGATGAAAATGGCTTCGCTAAATTGACGGACCTTACATTTTTTTAAATTTAATTTTATTTATTTATTTTAGTTTTAGCAGTAGTAGATGACATGAATTCGCACGTTCTTGTCCCAAATATTTACTGAAAATCTAAATATTTATTCATGATTTATTTCAAATATTTATTCATAAATTATTAAGAAATTATTACCCCGTCTACAGTGGCTTGAACATATAAAGTTAAGTAAATATATATATAAAAAAAAAAACTAATGAAATATTTGAATCAACTCCTGTATTTTCGTTCACCCCTCAATGTGTTTTGATTAAGATTAATTACATTGTTTGTAGGTAATATAAAGTGAAATTATTAAATGAATGGATAGTCTTATCGTAATTTTATATCATATCTTTATGTACTATATACTCAATGAATTTTATGTATACATATGTGCCATGTTTTATATAAGAAATAAGAACAATTTTTTTCTATTTCAAGTCGTTGACTATATAAGATTTTATAATACTTATTTATTCAATTGTTTTAGTGTGTGTAAGAGCGGTATTGTTAAGTGTATGATTTAAAAAAAAAATTAAGTGTTTTAAAAAATTCTAATATAATAGCTATCATGGGAGTTTCTAAAAAATTTATCAAAATGATAAATATAATAATTTTATTGGTATTTTATGTCTATCAGACGATCAAAATTAAATTTAGTAATATTAATTTTCAAAAAGTTGGTCGGATTCAAAGGTTATTGACCATTTGATTTTGGGCAATCAGCATTACATATATGCAAATCATGTTGCATTTTTATACCAATTTTTACCACTTTGACTGCAAGGAAAAAGTGGTATAGCGTTTGGTACGGTGTCTGTAACATTTTCAAAAATAAAAAATAAAAAATAAAAAAATAAAATAAAAAAAATTGTATAGAAATCCTTCATATAGCCTCTAGATGACGAATCCGAACTTAGTTTATGTGGGTGTATGGATGTGCGTCGTCAGCTCGCTAGCTCAGTCATCAGACAAAATTTTGTGGCCGCAACTCCTCCTAGACGGTTCAACCGATTTTAGTGAAATTTTCAGAATAGATTTGTCTAGTACCCAAGATGGTCATGTGGTTTTATTTTTTTTCCAGTGATGCCAAGTTTCCGACAAAAAAATTACTAAAGTTTTTAAAAATTCATATTGGCTACGTTATTTATCCGATTTTGATCAAATTTTCACAAAATATTCTCCTGGTATTCATATAATTTATGTAATTTTAACAAAATGCAGTGTTACCAACTTTCCGAGAAAAAAATTACTAAAATTTTTAAAAATTTATAAGGCCATGTTATTTAACCGATTTTACTCAAATTTTCACAAAAGATTCTCCTAGTATTCATATAATTTATGTAATTTTAACAAAACTTTGTTTAACCGATTTTAATTAAATTTTTATAAAAGATTCTCCTAGTACCTAAATAAATTAATGCAATTTTAACAAAATACTGTGTTGCCAACTTATCGAGAAAAAAAATCACAAAATTTTTTAAAAATTTATAGTGGCTACATTATTTATTCGATTTTGATCAAATTTTCCGAAAAGTTTTTCCTAGTGCCCACATAAATTATAACTTTAATAAAAATATTGTGTTACCAACTTTCCGAAAAATGTCATCCAGTTAGCTGAGCTACGTTTAAAGTTTCAAGTCTATAGCTCATCGGAAAGTTAGTTTAAATTCGATTGTAAAATATGCACCGAACATACAAACAAACAAACAGACAGACATGAAAACGAGTAAAAATAAAAGCATACATACATACATACATACATACATACACAATCACGCCATGTACCCAAAAGGGTGTGGCACAAACTCTTTTCATCATCCCGAAATCAGTCTCCTCCAAACATCCCTATCCAAACAAGCAACTTTCGCATCATCCACATTCACAATTCCTCTTTCATAGCTATGCTCTCTTCTATTCCTACTACTTGGAAATTTTCGCTCACGCAAAACAATCTCAATCATACCATTCCAACTACTCATCGGACGTCCACTTGCAAACGTATACCATCAAAATCATTCAAATACAGTGGAACCTCGCTTAACGAGCACCTCGCAAAACAAGTAATTCGCATAACGAGCAAAATAAATTGTAAAAAATTTATTTTGCTCGTTATGCGAATTACTTGTTTTGCGAGGTGCTCGTTAAGCGAGGTTCCACTGTATTTGAATGATTTTGATGGTATACGTTTGCAAGTGGACGTCCGATGAGTAGGACTCGCTTAACGAGCGAAGTTACGCATAATGAGTGACGTGGATAGAAGAATTCCCGAATTGTGTGATGGAACTTTTCATGCCATTGTTACATCAGTCTGTCTGTGTTCCAAACTTGTGATCAGACATTATTTGTATTTTTTTTGAGAAAAGTTTAATAACTCTTGTAAAAATGCCCCCGAAGAAAATAAAATGGTTTATTTCGCGATAGAAGAAAAGATGAAGATGAATTAAATGTTTATATTATATGAAGATGAATTATATGTAATTTTCTTTGAATAAACGTTACACATAACGTTTCTTGTGAGTATTTTTTTTTAAATTTCATTTTTTGAGTATTTTTTCGGCAGGGAACGCATTATCGTATTTTACATTAATTTATATGGTAAAAATTGTTTCGCTTAACGAGCGTTTCGCATTACGAGTAAGATTTCGGAACGAATTATGATCGTTATGCGATGTTCCACTGTAAATATTTTTAACCAAACGTTCATTAGACATATTCGCTCAACATGTCCGAACCATCTTGAGTGACTAACACGGCAACTTTTACTACAACATTTTTTTCAATTTCACACTCATCATACACTAATCTATTTCTTTTCTCTTTCGTATAAAAGCAATTTTTGGTATTTAATATTAATAAAATACATTTCTAATTAAAAAAAACAACAACTTTGATGACTGCAAAATAACTTCCGAATGAAGTACAAACATCAATAAATTACAGAACCGAAAAACATAAATATCTTGGTTGCTAACAAAAAAGAAATGCCACGGTAATAATAAGTGCCCGACCCCTCCTAAAAAAGTGTCTAGCCAGCCGCCTATGTACAGGTGTGGCTTTTCACTATAGACTTATATACTTTCCTACAGGCTATAGGAAGATAAATAGTAAATAAATGCTAGTTAGGAGCTTTAGCCTACAGTCACGTGTCTTTTTCCCAAAACTTATACACCCATATAACTAATGAATGTATATATATATATATATATATATATATATATATATATATATATATATATATGTATATGTATACAAAGGGAGGGATACGAAAAGAAGAAAAAAAATCACCCCTCAATAACTTTGGCCCATTGCTAAAAGCCCACAATGATTTATTTTAAATCGTTCAGACTGTACAGACAACTGAAATTACCGGACACGCTATCTAATATACAGTATGGACATAAAGAATTAGTGCCTTCTGCAACTCGTATTTGCTAATGACCAACAAATTATATATATCTAGATTTTAATCTTGAGTTATCTATATTTTATCAGGTGTCGTTCATTAGTGATAGATACTAGATAGATAATATAGCTAATTATTTTAATCAGGTACTGGAGGAGCTGGGTAGTATTAACACAAATAGCAATTTAATTTATTTAATTTAATTTCATTGTAGTAATTTAGTATTAAAATAAAACGGCTTTAGGTACTGTATTAATATTTATTGATAAACGACGTTTCAACGTACTTAACGTACACATCTTCATCAGGAAAAATGTATGAATGTATGTATGATTGAGAGTGTTTTGCGTGAATGGAAGTTTCCAAGTAATAGATATAGAAGCGCATGTATGAGAGGAATTATGAATGTGGATGAAGCCACACCCTTTTGGGTACATGGCGTGATTGTGTATGTATGTATGTATGTTGAAACGTCGATGAAATATTCAATAAAATTTGGCTTCCCTTAATTAAAAATTTATAAATTTTATGATCTGTGTTTATCAGGCAGAAATTATTATTATTATTATATTTTTTTCCTGATGATGATGTACGTTGAGCATGCCGATTATTAATAAACATTAATAAAACTGATTCTAAAGCTTGAATTACATTATACTTTTTTCGTCCAGATTCATACTAGATTTCTAGTTCAATTTTCGTTCAAGTTTTGTTCAATTTTCATACTTTTTTCACAATCGGTCGTGTATTGTCGAGTTTCTTCGATTTTTTCCGATGTATTGCCAGTACGCCAACTTAAAAATATAAAGTACTTAATTTGACAGATACTGAAAAACACATTTAAATCAAAATGGATACATATAAGGTTGGTACAATTGCGTGCGCATGCGTATAATGTATCCAGTATGAAACTTGAATAGGAAAATAAAGCATGTTGTATATTTCTATACTAAGAAACCTTAAAGAAACTTAGTCGCAAAAATCTGATTTACATCTGTACTTGAACGAAACTTGAACTAGAAACCTAGTATGAGTCTAGACGAAAAAAGTTTAATGTAATTCAAGCTTTAAAGCATTTTTATTTTACTATAACAAGTTCTGAAAGATTTTTTTACTATGTTACTTTAGTATGTAAAATACTTTTTTACAAATATTTAGTATTTGTATTTAGAGAATAAAGAATTGAAAATACTTTGCAGTATTTAAAATATAGTAAAAAATCTTTCAGAACTCATTATACAAAAAAAAAAAGGTTTTAGGAAATAGTTCTGTATTAATTTTTATTAATAATCATCAGCAGGAACCATAATAATAATAATAATAATTTCTTCCTGATAAATAGAACATAGAAACAAGTTAATACAAAATAAGTAACTAGATCATAAAATTTATAAATTTGTAATTAAAGGAAACCAAATTTTATTTAAATCAGTGCCTCTTCACACTAATCGATATTATCTTTTTCTTTATAAATTTCTATTGCTTCTATTATCAATCTACTGTTAATATTGATGGGTTTTATAAGTTTTATGATCTAGCTACTTATTTTGTTACCTAATTCTTCTATGTTCTGTTTATTTATGAAAGGAAGCTAAATTTTATTTAAAATTTTGTCGATTATTAATAAATATTAATACAGAACTAAATCCTAAAGCCGTTTTATTTTAATATAATGAATATAATGGAAGATTTTTTATTATGTTGAAATTAAGATATTAAACTTACAATTAACGTTTAAATTAATTAAAAAAAAAAAAAATACAAAAGGGACAATTATTCTCGTAACCCCTAAACTACAATAAAACAATGTTTATTGGTATAGGGTGTGTCACATATCAGCAATCATCATTAATAAAACACAAAGAAAATAAACACTGTAAAAAAATGTTGCCATTTTACTTAAAAACTATAGTAAAAAAAAATACATATTATTTCAGCAAAACGATGATTTACATAAATTTTCTGTAAAAATAATATAATTATATAATTTTAAGTAAAATAATTAATGTGTGAGGTTGTAAGGTTTTGGGTGCTTTGGGAACTTTTGCTAGGAATGTGAATGTTTCTAAAGAAGTCCGTTTGAGTATATACAATGCAGTTTTGGTGCCTACGTTGATGTATGGTAGTGAATGTTGGGTTTGGTTGCAAAAGTATAAACGGAAAATGACTGCTGTGGAAATGAGATTTTTACGTGGAGTATATGTGGTGTAAATAGGAGAGATCGGGTACGAAATAGATTAGTGTATGATGAGTGTGAAATTGAAAAAAATGTTGTAGCAAAAGTTGGTGTTATTCAGTTAAGATGGTTCGGATATATTGAGCGAATATGTCTAATGAACGTTTGGTTAAAAAGATTTATTTGAATGATTTTGTTGGTATACGTTTGCGTGGACGTCCGATGAGTAGTTGGATTGGTATGATTAAGAGGTTAGCTTGCGTGAGCGAATGTTTCTATGTAGTAGGAATAAAAGAACATGTATGAGAGGAATTATGAATGTGGATGAAGCGAAAGTCGCTTGTTTGGATAAGAATGTTTGGAGGCGACTGATTTCGGGATGATAAAAAGAGTTTGTGCCACACCTTTTTGGGTACATGGCGTGATTGTGTATGTATGTAAGGAGTATGTTTTTTTTACCAAAAACTAAGTAATTACTTACATAAAATATACGTATTTTATAATCATATTCTGTAAATATTTTCGTTTGAAGTCTGTAAATTTATACTCGTATTCTGGGTTTTTATGTAAAATATCTGGTTTTTTTTTACAGTGTATAAATATTGACTGAAGCAATAGAATTTAGTGTCTACCCTATGGACTAGCAGAATTATTTCAAAATAGTAAAAAATCTTTCAGATCTCATTATATTAAAATAAAACTGCTATAGCTTTAAGTTCTGTATTCATATTTATTTAAAATCGACGTTTCGACAAAACTCAACGTCCGTCTTCATCAGGATAAATGATATAAATGACATTTACAGTAAATAAACAGAACATAAAAACAAGTTATTAGGTAATAAATAAGTAACTAGATCATACAATTTCTATTTTATTTAACTGAGTGCCTTCACAATGAATAACTATAAATTTATAAAGAAAAGGATAAGATCAATCACTGTGAAGGCACTGAGTTGAATACAATTTGGCTATAATTTTTATGATCTAGTTACTTATTTGTTACCTAGTAATTTGTTTCTATGTTCTGTTAGTTACTGTAATATCATTTGTATTATTTATCCTGATGAAGACGGATGTTGAGTTTCGTCGGCACGTTGATTTTAAATAAATATTATTACAGAACTTTAATCTCAAAGCAGTTTTAGAATTATTTCATTTAAGCAAGGCCTGACTATTGCAAATGACTGCTTATATTATAGTGTAATCGTAACATAAAGACACAACAATTTCGACGAAATTGTAGGTCTTATAGTTGGCCGCCTACAATCATCATTATCAAGATCATTTGATGTGTCAATTTGCGGTTGTAATGTGCAGACGACATTGTCCAGACTCGCGAACAAAACACTAACGCCAAACAGTTACGTCATCCGGTATTCAGTTTCATTTTCTTATCTACAGTGAAAAAAAATCTCTTAGAACTCATTATATTGAAATAAAATGGCTTTAAATTTACGTTCTCTATTAATATTTATTAATAATCTACGTCTTAACGTACATCTTCATCAGGAAAACTGATACAAATTACATTTACAGTAAATAAACAGAACATAGAAACAAGTTACTAGGTGACAAATTAGTAAATAGATCATAAAAAAAATGTATATATGTTATTTATGTATTTATTAATAAAGAACTAAATCCTAAAGCCTTTTTATTTTAATATAATGAGTTCTGAAAGATTTTCTACTATATTTTAAATTCTTTATGCTATAAATACAAATACTAAATATTTATAAAAAAGTATTTTTTAATACTAGTATTTAAAATACTAAAGTAACAAAGTAAAAAAATCTTTTAGAACTCATTATATTAAAATAAAACGGTTTTAGGTTGAAGTTCTGTATTAATATTTATTAATAATCGACGTTTAGACGTAATCCACGTACATCTTCATATTTATAAATTAATAGTTAATTTAATTAAAAAATTTAAAAATTTAAAAATTTAAAAATTTTATTTAAAAATTTTATTGAACCAAAACTCGAACCTGAAAAAAATTTAAGTTCTTGAACCTAAATAATTTCCCTCATCGAACCTACTCCTAAAATTGAACCTGAATCGAATTAAATTTAGCTTCAGGTCCTTGATTTTAACATAGTAAAAAGTCTTTTCAGATGTCATTATATTAATATAAAAAGACTTATATAAATCACCTATATATGTTTTTTTTTCTTTGTATTTTATTAGTGAGGATTGCTGATATATGACACAGCCTTTATCAATAAACATTGTTTTATTGTAGTTTAGGGGTTACGATAATTGTCCCCTCAGTATTTTTTTTTTAAATTAATTTGAGCGTTAATTGTGAGTTTAATATCTTAATTTCAACATAATAAAAAAATTTCCAGAATTCATTATATTAAAATAAAACGGCTTTAGGATTTAGTTCTGTATTAATTTTTATTAATAGTCGACTTTTCGATATAATCTACGTACACAATAATGTAATTTCATTTGTATTAGTTTTCCAGAGCTAAAAAACTGTTATTTTCAAACGCGCACAACTCAAAGGGGAATTAATATTTTGGAATGGGGTAAAAAGCACTTTATTATACGTCATTCGAATACCAAAATAACATCGCAAAATTTTCCTATATAGATGTTAATAATTTTTTTTTTAAATAAACATTGAAAATTTGGATCAAGAGTCGTTAGGCAGTCATACGTATTTTCCGTCGACAAAAATGAGCATTGTTCAAAAAAGATTGAAAATTGTTCGAGTTATCATCGGAGCCATGACGAAAAAGTACGTTTCGAGTAAACGAGCTTTAAAGTTTTTAAATTCCTATTTGACGACCGTGCAAGTTTTTTAGCTATAACTTCGTAATTTTTTCGAATTCAGGGAAAACCGTTTCGACAACACATTCTTCACGAAAAATCGTTTTTTTTTAATACAGAGAACTAGGCCTACCCCCTAAATACAGAACTTTAAACCCGTGTCCCACTGTAAAAAATTTTATAAAAATTTTATAAAAATTTTTATAAAAAGAATTTTTAGTGTGACAGCGCGTAGTTTTATAAAAATAACGTCACGGTAAAATATTTTTATGGTGTCTCTATTTTAATGACGTCACGTAAAATGTTTTTATAAAAACTTCTGAAATAGAACCGTTTCTATAATTTTGACGAAAACAAGCATTTGATTGGATGTTGAACGGCCCGTCAAACTTCTAGAGATTTGAATTGCCGCGCGAAACTTCTAACCAAAACATATCCAATTAAACCTATGATAACCGCACTCACTAGTAAATGCTGGTTTGTATTTAAACTTTCCATGATAAAAAATAATAAAATAGCACACTTTTTCGAAAGTTTTTAAAGTTTTAAGCACCAACCTTTTAAACACCAATCTCACAACATCAACCTCACTTTTCAGTATTGCATCAAACAGCTGATCAATTTTTATAAAAAATTTTATAAAAAAAATTGATAGTGGGACATACCTTAAAATAATTTTTATGGTGGGTGACGTCATACCGTTTTTATAAAAATTTTATAAAAAGTTTTTATAAAATTTTTTACAGTGGGACACGGGCATTAACCTAATGCAGTTTTATTTTAATAATATCTTATTACTTATCGTACAATATCAATTGAGAATCGAAATATATTTATATTCAGTAATAAAACAAAGCTGTATGTGATCATGACGCATTCACCCAGCTACAAAATTACCAATTTTCATCCATCAAATCCATAAACAAACCATTATTGTTTCGTCGCCCCCACAAAAATAATATTTTCAATACATTGATCTATGTGTATAATTTTACACCCCCTACATATATCGACACAGGCACACACACACACACACACACATAGAATTTATCTAATAAACGTAATAAACTCTCTCCCTTCTTTCATTCATGGTGTATTTCTTAAATATAACCACCCTGTTATACTGTTATAGTGGTTTCCACACCTGGTTTGTATTTAGACAACTGGTACTGGGTGTATGATTAGCGCGAAGCACATAAACTACACGCCGCTGTCAGAAATCCCATTTTTGAATGACGAAACTGCACGCCGGTCAATCGCTAGTCGACCCCAGCGGATTATAAGCTAAACCACACACCAGAGAAACTAGAAACGTGAAACTTGAAATGTGAAATACTAAACTGAAAATATGAAACTTTTTTAACAGTGATACACAAATTGAAGAAACAGAAATTAAATTGGGTTCAATTCACAATAAACTCGGAACACCGACGATAGTTTGGATAACAGTGATTATAAAAAATGTTAAACTTAAATGTTTCTATATTTAGTGCAATTTGGGCTTAAATATGCATTTTATCAAAAAATTACTTGTATTATATATACTTATTTATTTAGTAACAAAATTAGAGGATTTTGAAAATTCCAGGATTACAAAACTTGCATATTGAGTTTAATTTTCTCTGAAATAGTCACCTGGATGTCATTTATTTTAAGTAAAATCCGCATTTCGATAAAGGGATAATTTTTTGCAGTCAAACCAAATATCTAAATTTTTATTTCTAGTAACCGTACAAATTATTTTGACGCGCTGGTCCTGATTCTTACCTGTTTTTACCACTTTGACTGCAAGGAAAAAGTGGTATAGCGTTTGGTACGGTGACTGTAACATTTTTCAAAAAAAATTGTGTACAGAAATCCTTCATATAGCATGTAGATGACGAATCTGAACTTAGTTTATGTGGGTGTATGGATGTGCGTCGTCAGCTCGCTCGGTCGTAAGTGAAAATTTTGTGGCCGCAACTCCTCTTAGACGGTTTAACCGATTTTAATAAAATTTTCAGGATAAATTTGTCTAGTGCCCAAGATGGTTATGTGGTTTTGGTTTTTTCCAGTAATGCCAACTTTCCGAGAAAAAAATTACTAAAGTTTTTAAAAATTCATATTGGCTACATTATTTATCCGATTTTTACAAAATTTTCAGAAAAGATATCCCTAATGCTTCCATTAATTATATAATTTTATTAATATCCAGTGTTGCCAACTTTCCGAGAGAAAAAATTACTAAAGTTTTTAAAAATATTTTATGGCCATGTTATTTAATCGATTTTACTCAAATTTTCACAAAAGATTTTCCTATCAATCATATAATTTACGTAATTTTAACAAAATACAGTGTTGCCAACTTATTGAGAATAAATGCCCACATAAATTATAATTTTATTAAAAATATCGAGTTGCCAACTTTCCGAGAAATATCAAAGTGGTCTATATATGGGTTTACCCATATACTTGTAATCTTGTTTGATTGAAATCTTAATTCCTTAATCTCTTTGAAAATATCCGGCGTGCAGTTTCGCTATGCAAAATTTCGGTAAGGGATTAAAATTCAAACCGCCGCGTGCAGTTTATATATACCCGATCAGCTCCAAGATGCAACCACCTTATGTATATGTCAATTAATATAAATCGACGTAGGCGAAAGAGAACTTTTGTAAACCACCCTTTTGTATGGGGGGGTATGGATGGTAGTTTAATTATACTTATGTGCATGTACGTAAGCGGAAATTATGTGTTTCTATTTAGATTTTGAAATTTTCCTTAAAGAGTATGAGAGACTCCAACTCCAGATTTTCTTTTTATTCGAAGCCAACTCGAAATCCGATTTTGATTCCAACTTTTAGTTCAATCATGATTTGTATGTTTTATCATACACTTTAAAAAAATTACATAATTTTATACGTTTTGTGAATGAAATTTTTCATAAAAAATCTAATTTTACGTAAATTGCAAAATATTGCTATTTTTACTATTAAAACCTATGTAAAATTATATAAATTTAAGGTATATTTTTTTTAGTGTATTAAATTAGTCACAGAATATATTTTCGTAATTTTACCTAAATTAAAATGAAACGGTTATCGGATTTAGTTCTGTATTAATTTTTATTAATAATCGACCTATTCTAAGTACGTCATTATCAGGGAAAAAAAAAATTAAAAATTAAAAAAAAATATTTTTTTTTCTTGATGATGTACCTACAGTACATCGAAACGTCGATAATTAATTAAAATTAATACAAAACTAAATCCGAAAACTGTTTTATTTTACTATAATGTTTTTCTTAAAGATTTTTTACTATGTTAAAACTAAATTAAAATTATACAGCAACAAAAATAATGTTACCAATTAGTTTAAATCTTACAATGTGATTAATTTATTTAGATACTAAAATAATTGCAAGACCTAACAATATTAACAGTAAATTGATCAGAGAAGCAATAGAAATTTATAAAAAAAAAAACAACTTTAATCAGTTTGAAGGCACACGATTTTAAATAAAATCTGGCTTCCTTTAATTAATAATTTATAAATATAATCTAGTTACTTGTATTTTATTACCTAATAACTTGTTTGTTTATTATTTATGTCATTTCTATATATTTTTTGATGATAATATATACTTAAATGAGTTCTGAAAGATTCTTTACTCTGTCCAACATAGTAAAAAATCTTTTACAACTCATTCTATTAAAATAAAACGGCTTCAGGATATAGTTCTGTATTAATTTTTAGGGATAATTGATGTTTCGACGTACTCTACGTACATCATCATCAGGAAAAATATACAAATGACATCAACAAGTTACCTATTGATGTTACTACCTAAGTTGTAGTTACATAGTAAAAGTCTTTTGTATAATTTTTTTCTGATGATGATGTACGTAGAATACGTCGAAACGTCGATTATTAATAGAAATTAATACAGAACTATATCCTAAAGTCGTTTTTTATGTTAAAATTTTATGTTAACATACTTTAATTTTCTTAAAAATATATTCTATATACAGTGTGTCCCCCGATAGAGTTCACTATTTGTGTAATCGGCAAAAAATTTGAGAATTTCATTTTCATGTTTTCGAATTCCGCCCTGCTTTGTCTGAGAACAATTTTAAGCATATTTTTAGTTTTTTAAAGATCAAGGCGATCATGAAAAATGTAAAAAACTATTTTATATTCAGGTAAAGTGCCTTTTTGGTCAATAATGTTCTTGAGAAAAGTTGTTCAGAATATAAAATTATGGCTCTACGCAAAATTTTAAAAAGATCAGTTTTAAAAAAAAAGTGTCGACAAAATGCCGACTGAGGACACTACGCCGACTGTTCATTCGCATTTGCGCAAGCTAATCGTTGTTATTGATAGATATTTTGCATGAGATTGATGATGATTGATGATTGATGATTTTACTCAACCCCAACGTTTTGGCTTGTGCAAGCGTCAACTTTTTGTTTATGCGCAGTGTCCTCGGTCGGTATTTTGTTCAGTCGGCGTTATGTCCAGACATTTTTTTTTTAAACTGATCTTTTTGAAATTTTGCACAGAACCATAATTTTATATTCTGAACAACTTTTCTGAAGAACATTATGCCGTATTATTGATAAAAAAGGCACTTTACTTGAATATAAAATAGTTTTTTACATTTTTTATGGCCGCCTTGATTTTAAAAAAACTAAAAATATGCTTAAAATTGTTTTCAGACAAAGCAAGACGGAAACCCAAAACATAAAAATGAAATTCTTAAATTTTTTGACGATTACAACTGTAGTGATCTCAATCCGGGGACACGCTGTATATAACAACGAGTGTATGTCTGTTTGTTTGGCTGTTTGTCCTTTATGCGTTACTACACCATTCATCCGATCGCCATGAAATTTTGGGAAGTTGTTGAGTAGACTCCTGGGAAGGTTTCTGGGACCGTCGGGGGGGTAGCCCCTCCGGCCAGGGACCCAGGAAAAATATTGAAAAGTGTGAAAGAAAATAATTCCAAATAAATATGAAACTTTGGGAAGTTGTTGAATACACTCCCGCAAAGGTTTCTGACCCCCCCCCCCCAGGCATCAAGAAAAATATTAGAAAGTGTGAAAGAAAATGATTCCAAATAAATTGAAAATAATTATAACACGAAAAATGTAACTGATTTTGTTTTGTAATATAAAAAAAAGGCATAAAAAATTTAATATTTACATTAAAATAAAGGCAAGACAACGTTTGCCGGGCGAGCTAGTAGTTTATAAAAATAAATGAAAACAGAAACTTACCTATATTAAATATGAAAAAACTAATAATAAATAAATAATTATAACTAAATTTTATCACACACACCATATTATCTACAATCATTTGTATTCTTATTCACACTGTATATTTAACAAAATTTTCATTTGACATTTTTTTTTAATTGTTCATCTTATTTTCAAAATAATTACATACTTAAACATTTCGCTATGGTACTTGTATTTGTAAATACTTGGTATATATATTTTTATCACTTTAAATTAGTAAAATTACTTTGCTTTATCAATTGACTTAACAGTATAAGACACTGTTTAATAAGTTCAATTTATTTGTTATTGATTTTAATTATGTATAATTGAAAGTTTGTTTATTCATTACTTAAAATATAAGTTAGTTTTTCAATATTTTTATTTGATTATTTTAAATAAATTTAATGTTGAAATAAACACTGGAAATGTTTTATATAATTTTTAATATATCACTAAGTTTAATGTTTCTTATAAGATCACTAAAATTTTACAAACTTAAAAAAAATTAAATGTTAATAATAATTAATTTGGTTTTGCTTAAATATTTAGAAATTTAAAACTGATTATAAGGACGAGCTTTTCGTAAATGTAGTTATAGTACGACCGTCAGAGTGTAACTGGCGCTTATACCGTACAACTGATAACTACGGGACGGGGAAAGAGAGAGAGAGAGAGAGAGAGAGAGAGAGAAAGAGAGACCGGGATATAATCGGTCCTTGTCGCACTTATATAGCAATAGAGATAGATAATTTGATCTTCTTTAAGTTGTATATCATGTGACATCGACGTTTATCTCGCTTCATATCTTGTGAAAAATCAAAAAAAAAATCTATTTTTTTTTAAAGGAAACTTTATTTGATAGCTTACGGAAAGTTTGCAAGCCGTTTTATCCGGTTTTGTATTAAGCGCCGCGCTCTATAAACCGATACATTTCAAAATGATTCAGATCCAGAAAAACAGTGGCCTGTACATTCTAAAAAAAAATTATATAATTTTACCTACAAATCATGAGACAACCAAGTATAATTACTCAACAATTTGGACATAATTGTTTAAAAACACATAATATCAGAACTATTACAAATATTATGTAATATGATATTATCAGCGGAATGGAAAAGTACATATACAGCGTGATTTATGACGTCGGGGAAAAAGTACACCGGATGATTCCTATGAGTAATCTAAATGAAAAACTGCAAATAAACATATGTCCGAAAATGCTTTCTAACGGAACTGTAGTCGTTAGAAGTTTATTACATGTAACATCAATCGCGTTAGCCTTATTTATTATATCAAGAAAAAAAAACTAGTCATAAACTTCTAAATAATTGTAAAATTACTGATTGATTTTCTAACATTTTGTTTAAGCACTAGTAAACCAATTTACTACTTTATACATTTTTGTAAACACATAAATAAATATTTAATAAACAATTTACAATAATTAAAAATCGAAGACAAATTTTGACGGGACGGACTAAGTCATAACTAATAAATTGGTTTACTAGTGTTTAAACAAAATGTTAGAAATTTAATCAGTAATTTTACAATTATTCAAAAGCTTATGACTTTTTTTCCCTGTTATAATAAATAAAGCTACCGCGATTGATGTTACATGTAATAAACTTCTAACGGCTATAGTTCCGTTAGAAATATTTTTCGGACATATGTTTATTTGAAGTTTTTCATTTAGATTACTCATAGGAATCATACGGTGTAGTTTTTCCCCGACCGACGTCATAAATCACGCTGATATTTAATATTACAGTTTTTTTTTGTAAAGTCTGTTTTAGTAAATTTACAAAACTTAAGTAAATTAGCTGTCAAAAATTTTCCATAATTATTATTGTTGGTATTTTAGTTTACACTGTAAAAAAATATATCTTAAATTTATGTATTGTTACTTGGAATTTAACAGTAAAAATATCAACATTTTGTAATTTTGCTGTAATAGTTAACGTAATATTACATTTTTCTTTTTATGATAAATTATAATTACAAAACATGTAAAATTACATAAAAAATTTTACAGTGTAGAACATTCGCAGTTAGTTCAGCAGTCTGTATGTACTTCTGTGTAAAGTTTCAAAATATTTAACGTTACTTATTTCAACTGCTTCATTCTCTTCATTAATTGACTAAATGACACTTAATTTGAGTCGAGATCCTATAGTACGTATGTCTTGAATTATTATTACTCCACCCTCCCTTTCGTCTTTGACACCCGCCAGTTACCATTAAATTTGTGTGTATTGTATTGTGTAAATATATATATATATATATATGCTCCCATCTTTAGTGTTATATATTCACAACAACACACATTTGATATGTTTATTAATAACCAGACACGGTTATTTTTTTTCTTAATCGCCTTTGAAATTATTCCGAGAAAAACGAATATATATTTGACAATTATTTGTGTGGTAAGAATGTTTTTTGTCTTTACAAATGTGAAGTTATTTAAATTTCTTTCCGAATTCTTGACAAGATTACATGCGCTATTTTTAGGGCGCCGCAAATTAAGAAAGGGACGTTTTTTTATTTTTTTTTTTTTTTTTATAGTAAAAAATCTTTCAAAACTCATTATATTAAAATAAATTCGCTTTTAGGATTTAGTTCTGTATTAATTTTAATTAAAAAATCAACATTTTAACATACTTCTACGTACATCATCATCAGGAAAAAAGATACAAATGATATTTACAGTAAATAAACAGAACATAGAAACATGATACTAGGTAACAAAATAAGTAACTAGTTTATAAAATATATAAATTATTAAAGGAAGCCAAATTTTATTTAAATCAGTGCTCTTTATTCATACTGATTGATGTAATCTTTTTTTTTATAAATTTTTATTGCTTCTCTTATCAATCTAATGGCAATATTGATGGATCTTACAATTATTATAGTACCTTCGAATTTTACATCATGAAGATTTTCTAACGCATGTTGTACATATATACATACACAATCACGCCATGTACCCAAAAGGTTGTGACAAAAACTCCACTATTCCGAAATTAGTTTCCTTCCAACTTTAGCTTCATCCACATTCATAATTTCTCTCATACATGATCTTCTATTCCTACTACTTGGAAACTTTCGTTCACGCATGTTGTGCTGTAGCAGATTTATCTGGACAACATGCGTTAGAAAATCAGCAAATGATAATTGTCAATGAAACTGTCATCTAGTCACCAAGCACTGATGATGTCATCTACGATGTATGGCAAAACGTTTGCGACGAGGACGGATCGACCATGGCATACCAGTTTAGAAAATTCTATAAATTCAGTAATGAACTTTTTGGAAATGGTTTTTTGAAACAATGTTTTGGAATAACATTTTAGTGACATAAAAGTGACATTAGTAAATTACAACTTCCAGTTGGCAGATCTTTACCAAGAGTTGATAAAATTGAGATATTCCTTTCCAAAGCTGAAATATAAAATTTTATAATAATCCATTCAACCAATTTGCTCTACACGTGTCCACAGACCGACCGACGACAGACGGACATCACGCTAAAAACAGTTAATTCGTGTTACTAAGCCTAATTCGTGCTTATATGTAAAAATCTCGATATGTCAAATTTAGTATGATTACAATACCTTCCTTATTATACCGGGTGTTTGTTCGTTAAGTTTGTATGGGCGTTTAACATGTAATTTCGATAATTTGCGATATACTTCTTTCTCGAGTTAAATTCGGAGAAATACTTAGAATACTTTTCGATAAAGCATAAAAAGTTCTATAATTTGGTTTTGGTTTAAATTTGCTTGCATGTGCAGTTTTGGCGCTAGAATTTTTTTTTTTGATTTTTTGGTTTTTATTTTTTTCTCAAAAAATATAAGGTGTAGGACAATAAGCATGATATGGAAAAATGCGGGATAATGAGTACTATAATTGAGTGAAAAACCATTATTCTAAAATGCATCGTTTAGTAGAAAAAAAAAACTGAATTTTTGAAAATTTTTCAAGGGGGTACCCTTGGGATTTTTTCAAAATTCTCTCTAAAAAATCTGAAAAAATTCAGTAAACCAGAGAAAAAATTAGATACATAATAACTAAGTAACTTTTTTCTCCAAATTATAGAACTTTTTAAGGTCTATCGAAAAGCATTCTAAGTATTTCTCCGAATTTAACTCGAGAAAGAAGTATATCGCAAATTATCGAAATCGCATGTTAAACGCCCATACGAACTTAACGAACGAACAACCGACAGGCGCGAACCCAGGATTTTCGGCTCAAGCCTGTAAGCCCTCCCGTAAGCCCCACCCCCCTTCACAGATATCAATGTCGGTAATATACAAAATGTTGAGAATCGCTGTTCTGTACGTTGGAAAATTCAATAATTTTTTTACAGTTATATTCAAGCACAAAATGTAATCCCAAATAAACTAAATTAGTATTGTTTTCAAAAGTGCCATTGTCAATATACTAACGGCTAAGTTAAAAGATTACTAAAATGGAGTTTATATTGTCTGCAGTTAATTTCCACATTATTTTTTTTATTTTATGTTTTTCCGTTGTAAAAGTTAGTACAGCAACAAACATAAACCGTTTTATTTTATAATTAATTATGTGAAATACACTGAAAGAAAAAAAAATTTTTGAATTGAAAAATACTCGACTTGTAAAATTCAATAAATAATAAGTAATAGACGAAATTCAGTCAGTTAAATATGATTATTTTCTTCTATGCCAATGTTTCGGCAATCACTATTGCCTTCTTTAGGGCTAGCAGAATGTTATTAATTAATTAGTGTTTAATATTATGGAACGTAATATATATATACCGGGTGTTCGTTCGTCAAGTTCGTATGGCCGTTTAAGATGTAATTTCGATAAATTGCGATATACTACTTTCTCGAGTAAAATTCGAAGAAATACTTAGAATACTTTTTGATAGACAATAAAAAGTTCTATAATTTGGTTTTAGCTTCAATTTGCTAGCATGAGCCGTTTGGGCGCTAGAATTTTTTTTTGATTTTTTGTTTTTATTTTTTTTCTGAAAAACTATGAGGTGTAGGAAAATAAGCATAATATGGAAAAATGCGGAATAATGAGTACTATAATCTAGTGAATAAACCATTATTCTAGGATACATCGTTTAGTAGAAAAAAATTAAAAACTGAATTTTTGAAAATCTCTCGAGGGGGGTACCCTTGGGATTTTTTCAAAATAAGACTTTTTTCAAATTTGCTCAAAAAATCTGAAAAAATTTAGTAAAATAGAGAAAAAAATGAGCTACGTAATAGCTAAGTAACTTTTTTTTCTACCTCAATCTGGTTTGGCACGAAAAATTATTGAAAATTCTAAAATGTTTTTTAGAATTTTTAATAATTTTTCCTGCCAAACCAGCATGAGTGAAAAAATTCAGTATAATAGAGAAAAAAATTAACTACATAATAGCTAAGTAACTTTTTTCTCAAACTCATGCTGATTTGGCAGGAAAAATTATTAAAAATTCTAAAAAACATTTTAGAATTTTCAATAATTTTTCTTAACAGATGTATTACACTTAATTTACACCTAATTTTACCATAGCCAAGTACTTTTTTACTTTTTTCTGATAATTTTTAACCTTGCGGGGTTGTCAGTCTATGTAGACTCCCAACCCCAATTAGTTTTTTTTTTAATATTTTTGAAATTATTGTTACACCTTATTTTTTAAATGCACACCTAAATTACACTTATTTTACACCTAATTTTTCAATATATTTTTTTAATATTTGGCATCAGTGGGGTTGTGAGTCGATTGAGGTTCTATTGTAGAGCCCTGAAGAAGGCAATACTGATTGCCGAAACGTTGGCATAGAAAACAATAGAAATATTTAACTGGCTGAATTTCTCGTCTATTACTTATTATTTATTAAACTTTTTATTATTACCACTTTCACTGCAAGGAAAAAGTGGTATAGCGTTTGGTACGGTGTTTGTAACATTTTCAAAAAAAAAAAATTGTATATAAATTCTTTATATAGCCTCTAGATCAAGGGTGGGCAACCTTTTTTATAACACGGGCCAGAATAAATTTTAAGTTTTTTCCGCGGGCCGTAGTAGTTAATTGACACCTTCTTGTGACCTGTAATTATTTAGTTTGCAAATATTAAATAAATGAAAAAAAAAAGTTAATTAGGTACTCTTATCGTCTTCGAAAAATTACAAAGAATTAGAAAAAATAACTTATTAATCATAAAACAATAAATATACATGTATGAATGAAAAAAGTATTTATTTAATGTGACAACTGGTGCTGCAAAGATTTTGTTAGCATAAACTAGGCGAATTACATCAAAAAAATATTTATTTATAATTTCTTCTGAAAATCTCGCGGGCCGAATAGAAACTTTTCGCGGGCCGTAGTTGGCCCGCGGGCCGGGGGTTGCCCACCGTTGCTCTAGATGGCGAATCTGAACTTAGTTTATGTGGGTGTATGGATGTGCGTCGTCGCTTACTCGCTCGGTCGCATGTCAAAATTTTGTGGCCGCAACTCTTCCTAGACGATTTAACCGATTTTAATAAAATTTTCAGGATAAATTTATCTAGTGTCCAAGATGATCATGCGGTTTTGGGTTTTTCCAGTAATGCCAACTTTCCGAGAAAAAAATTGCTAAAATTTTTAAAAATTTATTGAGGCTACATTATATATCCGATTTTGATCAAATTTTCAGAAAATATTTCCCTAGTGCCCACATAAATTTGGTAATTTTAATAAAACACAGTGCTGCCAACTTTCCGGGAAAAAATTTACTAAAATTTTTAAAAATTTATTACGGCCCTGTTGTTTAACCGATTTTGTTCAAATTTTCAGAAAAGTTTCTCCTAGTGAAATTTTTACACAAGATACTCTTAGCGCCTATAATATTATATATTAGCAAAATACAATGTTGTCGGTGAAAAAATTTTTTATTTCTATTTCTTATCATTTATGTGATAATGTCAAAGTGGTCTATACAGGGTGTAACAGAATAACTATTCCTAATTTTAACTGGAGTATCCTGGGCTCAGAATATGAAGATTTAATGCAAATCACTGAGATAAAATGTGGCTCCTTACTGAGCTACAGGGTGTTTTATATAAAAATTTAAAAACGATTTTTGCCTAGTACTTTAAAACTATTTGACGTATCCTTATCATACTTGGCAGGAAATGTAGGTACCGTACACCATACTAAATTATGTTAAATAAAAGTTTTTGGCTAGTGCCAGTGGCGTACAACAGGGGCAAGTAAGAGGTTGATCCTTCCTAAATTCTACGCCACTGGCGGAATTATTATTTTAGCACAATTTTTCGATTCTCCAATACTTGTTGTGTAAAAAACATACTCTTCCTTTGTAACGATAAAGTCACTGTTTTTCGAGATATTTAAAGTTAAACATAAGCTGCACCCTTGGGATTTTTTCAAAATTTGCTCAAAAAAATTTGTAAAAATTCAGTAAAATAGAGAAAAAAATTAGCTACATAATAACTAAGTAACTTTTTTCTCTAACTCATTCTGATTTGGCTGTAAATATTATTGAAAATAAAAAAAATAAAATGAAAAAATATTAATTTTCAATAATTTTTACATCCAAATCAGAATGAGTTAGAGAAAAAAGTTACTTAGTTATTATGTAGCTAATTTTTTTCTCTATTTTACTGAATTTTTTCAGATTTTTTTGAGCAAATTTTGAAAAAATCCCAAGGGTGCAGCTTATGTTTAACTTTAAATATCTCGAAAAACAGTGACTTTATCGTTACAAAGGAAGAGTATGTTTTTTACACAGCAAGTATTGGAGAATCGAAAAATTGTGCTAAAATGACAATTCCGCCAGTGGCGTAGAATTTAGGAAGGATCAACCTCTCACTTGCCCCTGTTGTACGCCACTGGCAGTAGCCAGAAACGTTTATTTAACATAATTTAGTATGGTGTACGGTACCTACATTTCCTGCCAAGTATGATAAGGATACGTCAAATAGTTTTAAAGTACTGGGCAAAAATCGTTTTTAAATTTTTATATAAAACACCCTGTAGCTCAGTAAGGAGCCACATTTTATCTCAGTGATTTGCATTAAATCTTCATATTCTGAGCCCAAGATACTCCAGTTAAAATTAGGAATAGTTATTCTGTTACACCCTGTATATGGTTTTACCCATATAATTCTAATCTTGTTTTTTTTATTCAAATTTGTTATATTAATTGTTGGAGAATATATAATTTCGCGACAAGATTGGTATTTCAAACGACAAGTATAGTAATAGCACGACAAAAATGGTATTTGAAACAATAAAAATGGAAAATATTACGATAAAATTAGTATATTGAAAGACAAATATAGTACGACTAATTACTAAACTAAATATTTCTATTTGACTGAGTATGATCGGAAAACGTACATAGATTTATTATAAACGATTTCTTTCGATAACTTAACTAAGTATATACTGAGGCAGAATGTTAATTGATAATTGCAACATCAACAAGAACAGTACTTTCCGAACAGAATTGCAATAACAATCATTAAGTTTATATTACAAAAGATAAGCTGTTTCAGAGCTTGTGTATTTTGTGTCCGAAGTTTTGAATCTGATCTCAAACAAATCTTGATTCAAATTTAACCGTGTTTACTTGATATATTGTGTATATATAGTAACATATAGAACGTAATGGAGAAGTATATGGGTAAACCCATATATAAACCACTTTGATATTTCTCGGAAAATTGGTAACACAATATTTTTATTAAAATTATAATTTATGTATAATGTAGCCACAATAAATTTTTAAAAATTTTGTGATTTATTTCTCGATAAGTTCGTACACTGTATTTTTTAAAATTGCATAATTTAGGCACTAAGAGAATCTTTTATAATATTTTTTATTAAAATCGGTTAAATAAAGTGGTCATAACAAATTTCTAAAAATGTTACTAATTTTTTTATCGGAAAGTTGGCAACACTGTTAAAATTAAATAAACTATATGAATACTAGGAGAATCTTTTGTGAAAATTTGAGACAAATTTATCCTGAAAATTTCATTAAAATCGGTTGAACCGTTTAGGAGGAGTTGCGACCACAAAATTTTGACTGACGACCGAGCAAGCTGACGACGCACATCCATACACCCACATAAACTAAGTTTAGATTCGTCATCTAGAGGCTATATAAAGCATTTCTCTATACACTAATTTATTTCGTACCCGATCTCTCCTATTTACACCACATACCCCACATAAAAATCTCATTTCCACAGCAGTCATTTTCCGTTTATGCTTTTGCAACCAAACCCAACATTCACTACCACACATCAACGTAGGCACCAAAACTGCATTGTATATACTCAAACGGGCTTCTTTGAAAACATTTACATTCCTAGCAAAAGTTCCCAAAGCACCCAAAGTACCTTACAACCAGCATTTACTCTCCTTTCAATTTCACAATCAAAACGGCCATCTCTAGACAGCAAACTACCCAAATACACAAATTCATCTATCTGCTCCAAACGTACACCATCAATATATACATTATATTCAGTTGTCAAGTAACCCTTCTCAAAAACTTTGCACTTATCAACATTGAACACAAGAATCATAACTTTACCAACAACATTAATTCTATCTCAATCATCCTTCTCAGTTGCTCTTCAGATTCCGCCAAAACAACCACGTCATCAGCATACGTTAAAGCAGGTACAACACAATCACCTATTTGTATACCATCATTACCACAGAAGCTTTCCGAAGAAGAACATCCATATATAAATTAAATAGCAATTATAGTAATAAACTTTGAACAAATAAATGTTCATATTGTCATTGTGAAATTTAATATAATATACTCAAAAATATTGAGATTATATATTTTTCCCAAAATTTCACAAGATACTCAGTCATTGAATCGGCTTATTAGGCTATTCAAATATAAAATCTCAATATTTTTGAGTACATATATTATATTAAATTTCATATAAACAATATGAACATTTATTTGTTCAAGGTTCATTACTTTAATTGCTTATTGCATTATTGTATAGATGGCGTTGATGGTATTTATTGCCTCTCTTTGCTATCGTTTCTAAGTATTTGGCATAAAAGCCAGCCACAACTAACATCTGCATCAGTGTCTTTCCGACACTGATCAAAGCACCGTACTGATGAGACCCTATAGGTCGAAACACGTGTCTACGGTTAAACTGGCCAGTCATTGATGCATAGCCTAACAAGCCAATTCAATGACTCAGTAACTTGTGAAATTTTGGGAAAAATATAAAATCTCAATATTTTTATGTATATTATATTAAATTTTACAATGACAATATGAACATTTATTTGTTCTAGGTTTATTGCTTTAAGATTTAGTTTTATTCTATTTTGGTTTCAAACGTTCAAACTATTTTCAAATTTTCCTATTTATTTTATAATACAGTTACTTATATAGAGTCAAAACGTTGTACTAAAAAATAATTTTATAATATCAGAAATATTAGTAAGAATTTATTAGTGTTATCTAATATAATTTTACTATGTGTTACTGTGCTTAGTATTTGCGCAGAAGAACAAAGCTTCGATACTGGGTGCTTCTGTAATACGAATGTGTTTTTAAATCACACTTATTGACGTAATAAAAATGTAATTTGCCAAATTTATTGAGTAAGAAAACGATCCGGAGATACTAAGATATTGAGAGAGAGTACTTTATTAGACGATTAAATGACGCGCGCGTCTTCCCATTTTATTTGCACATTATTTGATCAGAATTATTTTTGTTATAATCATCTATAATTACTTACCATTTTCGATTTTATCGTTTTTGTAGTTAGGAAGACATTATCGTTTATTTTATTTCAAATGTTTTACTATTAATTAATTAATTAACTAATTAAATTTAATGACATTTATTTACAAGTTATGTGTATTTTATAAATCAAGAGTTTTTTGTATTAAATATTTCTTGTTTGACTGCAAGGAAAAGTGGTATAGCGTTTGGTACGGTGTTTGTAACATTTTCAAAAATAAAAAATTGTATAGAAATCCTCCATATAGCCTCTAGATCAGACGACTCCGAACTTAGTTTATGTGTGGGTGTATGGATGTGCGTCGTCAGCTCGCTCGCTCGCTCGCTTGGTGGTAAGTCAAAATTTTGTGATCGCAACTCCTCCTAGACGATTGAACCAATTTTAATGAAATTTTCAGAATAAATTTGTCTAGTACAAAAGATGGTCATGTGGTTTTACTTTTTTCCAGTGATGCTAACATTCCGAGAAAAAAATTACTAAAGTTTTTGAAAATTCATTGTGGCTATATTATTTATCCGATTTTGATCAAATTTTCAGAAAAGATTTTCCTAATGCTCCCTTTCATTATATAATTTTATTAATATCCAGTGTTGCCAACTTTCCAAGAAAAAATTACTAAATTTTTTAAAAATTTATTATGGCCGTGTTATTTAACCGATTTTACTCAAATTTTCACAAAAGATTATTTTAGTATTCATATAATTTACGTAATTTTAACAAAATATAGTGTTGCCAACTTATCGAGAAAAAAAATCACAAATTTTAAAAAAAAATTATTGTGGCTACATTATTTATTCGATTTTGATCAAATTTTCAGAAAAGTTTCTCCTAGTGCCCACATAAATTATAATTTTATTAAAAATATTGTGTTGCTAACTTTCCGAGAAATGTTAAAGCTTTTAATTATTACCCCAAAAGAGAAGTTTTCAAGTAGTAGAAATAGTAGAGCATGTATGAGAGAAATTATGAATGTGGATGAAGCGAAAGTTGCTTGTTTGGATAGGTATGTTTGGAGAAGACTGATTTTGGGATAATGAAAAGACTTTGTTCCACACTCTTTTGAGTATATGCCGTGATTGTGTATGTATGTATCATGTATGTAAAAAAGATACATAGTAAAAACATCTTTCAGAATTCATTATATTAAATAAAACTGCTTTAGGTTCAAGTTCTGTATTAAAATTTATTTATAATCAACGTTTCGACGAAACTCAACACTCGTATTTATCAATTTTCCTGATGAAGATGAGCATTGAGTTTCGTCGAAACGTTGATTATAAATAAATTTTAATACAGAATTTGATTCTAAAGCAGTTTTATTTTATGAAATACTTTATTTTGTGACTGTTTTTTTTGAACTTAAGGGGGGGGGGGCTACACCACTCTGACATTTTCAAAAAATTTGCATTTTCTGGTAGCTTATAGTGTGTAGAATAATATGTTAAAACCATTTTCCGAAATTCGAATTTTCGGCGGAGTTACAGCAAGCAATACAGAGTTATATCAAAGCATTATTATTATCGTAAATTTAATCAGGAATTCATGACATTAGTTTATTGAATGACTATTTTTACAATATTGCTTATGTATGAAAACAGTTCTAAAAAATTTCGATAACATAAACCGAAATTATGATTACTATAAAGGAGGTTTCACTTACACTCTAAAAAAATAAATGTAATTATACCTACAAACCATGAGACATTATGATGCCTAGTATTTCTATAGGTATAATTACTTAACTGCTGCATAACATAATTGTTTAAAAGTACTTAAATATCAGAACTATTACAAACATTATGTAATATGATATATTACCAACGGGATGGAAAAATACATATTTATATAATATTACAGTTTTTTTTTTTTAGTAAAGTCTCTTTCAGTAAGAACTTCAGTAAATTTGCTTTCAGGAATTTTCCATAAATATAATATGTTTATTAAGATAGCTTGCGCTAATACAGAATAATTATAAAAATGTAAGATTAATTAAAAAAACAAATACAAAAATAATCACACTTTTTTATACAACAATATTAAACAAGATTTCATAATAATAACCATATAACTGATGAGATGAGAAAGTAAAAAAAAGAAAAACAATATCTTATCTTCTATATGAAAGTCATCTAAATACATTTTCTTTGTCATTGCACAAAATGCTGCATACGTAGATGATTTAATACTATTCGGTAACGAATTGTATTTCATTACTGCCTTGAACAGTAGCGAGTTTTGTGACTTTTTATGGTTTTTGTTATCTAATATAAAACAATCAGCGTTCTGTGTTGCATAATTATGCGAATTACTAAAAGTTTTTTACAAATTATTAAAATATTCCGGCATAAATAGGTAAAATTTGTTTAGTTCTGTAATATTATTGTTGGTATAATTACATACATTTCAAAATTTAATAAAGTATGTATTTTGAAATGAATGAATTACAATTATAATATTTTATTAGTATTATTACACAAATTATGTACAAGAGTCTCATTATTTTGATGAATTATTACAGATATCAATATGTAAACTATAATTTAAAAAATTATACGAACAATATGTAATTCTACATTAAGTATATGAAGCAATTTTGCAGAAAGTAAGCAATTTTGCAGAAAGTAAGCAATTTTACATACTTATTAGGTTATTTTTCACTTACTTCATGTGATTATTATGAATTATGTTAAAAATTACAGAATTTTGAGATGGAAATACAGATTATTTATAATAAAATGAAATTACAGATTTTTTATAGTACAATTTTACTATAATTTTTCTGTAATTTCGCTAATTTTTACTACTTTGACTGCAAGGAAACGTGGTATAGCGTTTGGTACGGTGTCTGTAACATTAAAAAAAAATATATATAGAAATTCTTCATATAGCCTCTAGATGACGAATCCGAACTTAGTTTATGTAGGTGTATGGAGTTGCGCCGTCAGTCAAAATTTTGTGATCGCAACTCCTCCTGCACGGTTAACCGATTTTAATGAAACTTTCAGGATAAATTTGTCTAGTACCCAAGATAGGGCCATGTGGTTTTATTTTTTTCAGTGATGCCAACTTTCCGAGAAAAAAATTACTAAAGTTTTTAAAAATTCATTGTAACTACATTATTTATCCGATTTTGATCAAATTTTCAAAAAAGATTTCCCTAATGCTCCCATTAATTATATAATTTTATTAATATCCAGTGTTGCCAACTTTCCGAGAAAAAAATTACTAAAGTATTAAAAAATTTATTATGGCCTTGTTATTTAACTGATTTTATTCAAATTTTCACAAAAGGTTCTCTTAGTATTCATATAATTTACGTAATTTTAACAAAATACAATGTTGCCAACTTTTCAAGAAAAAAATCTAATTTTTTAAAAAATTCATTGTGGCTACATTATTTATTTGATTTTGATCAAATTTTCAGTAAAAGATTTCCGTAATGGGAGCATTAAATATATAACTTTATTAATATTCAGTGTTGCCAACTTTCCGAGAAAAAATTACTAGATTTTAAAAAAATTCATTATGACCACTATTTAACCGATCTTACTCAAATTTTCACAAAAGATTCTCCTAGTATTCATATAATTTACGTAATTTTAACAAAATACAGTGTTGCCAACTTATCGAGAGAAAAAAAATCACAAATTTTTTTAAAAATTCATTGTGGCTACATTATTTATTCGATTTTGATCAAAGTTTCCAAAAAGTTTCTCCTAGTGCCCACATAAATTATAATTTTATTAAAGATATTGGTCCGTATTCTCACCTCACTTTTTCGTGAAAAATTGCTTTTATTATTAATTTTAAAATAACTTTTTGTTTCTGTTTGTTATCAAATATAAATAATTTTTCTATATTTGATCATTTTTATTATATTTGGTATTATAAAATTTAAATAAACTATTTTAAAATGCTTAATAAATGATTTTAAGTGAACGTCAAAAGCACTTTTCATATGAGGTGAGAATACGTGTTATTGTGTTGCCAACTTTCCGAGAAATGTCATAGTGGTCTATATATGGGTTTACCCATATACTTCTAATCTTTTTTTTATGGTGCACCTATATAATTCTATATGTCCCGGTCTATTCTGTTTAAAAGTGATAACAGTACTTGATTGATAAAATTATTTAAATTTTTAATTTCAGCACAAGTTACATAACCGGATTGCAGCAAAACAAAATACAACATTTTTATTGAAATAATCGTTAAAAATGCAACGACCGATCGCAACATTAAATCTACCCGAATATAAAATCGAACAATTGCACCAGAAAGGATATTTATATTGTGAAGATATCAATATAGAGACATTAACATCTGAAGTTGGTATCACTGTTGATGAATGGAGAAAACTAACCGAAACAATTGAAACAATAACAGCGCTAAATTTATGCGAAGACGAAACAATAGTCACATAGTGACATTTTCTAGTGCATTAGATGATGTATTAGGTGGGGGTGTACCTATCAAATTAATTACGGAATTTTGCGGTTTACCTGGCAGCGGTAAAACACAAATTTGGTAATTAGCGACAAATAAAATACGTATCGCAAATCGAAATATTTCAATATTATTTTCTAGTTTACAGTTGTGTGTGTCTGTACAATTGTCGGATTGTTTCGGCGGAATTGAGGGACACGCTGTATATATTGATACAAATTATGGATTTACTTCACACAGATTAAAAGGTAATAATAATAAATAATTTCGTTATTTAATGTTTTCAAGAAAAACGCTCGGATAACTCGATCTTATTTTTTAATTAGCCACCTTATGGCATAAAATTTTTACTTATGACGTCATGCATTTTTGCACAATGACGTCATCATTGGTTTTTTTAAATGGCAACCCCAATTTTTTTTTGCTGGCTTTTATAGATGGCGTAAAGAAATTGGTACTTAGATAACCATTTTTTTGAGAAAATAACACACTTAAAAATTTTAAAAATATGTATCTATAAAACATAGATTGCTTTGAAAAAAATGAATAATTATTTTTTTCGTTGAAATATTGAAAAAAATGTCAAAATCATGTATGAAAATGATGAAAATTTATCTCGTACAGCATCTATAGATTTTCATAATTTTCATATATAATTTTGACATTTTTTTCAATATTTCAACGAAAAAAATAATTATTTATTTTTTCAAAGCAATCTATGTTTTATAGATACATATTTTTTAAAATTTTTAAGTGTGTTATTTTCTCAAAAAAATAATTATCTAAAGTACTATTTTTTTTTACGCCATCATTTAAGTAGTTCGACCATCTATAAAAACCAGCAAAAAAAATTGGGGTTGCCATTTAAAAAAAATCTATGATGACGTCATTGTGCAAAAATGCATGACGTCATAATTAAAATTTTTACGCCATAAGGTGGTTAATTAAAATATAAAATAGACGTGTCCGAGCGTTTTTCTTGAAAACATTTAATAACGAAATTATGAATTTTGTTCCTCACCTTATCTACAATGCAGTTTTTGTGCCTCCGTTGATGTATGGTAGTGAATGTTGGGTTTGGTTGCAAAAGCATAAACGGAAAATGACTGCTGTGGAAATGAGATTTTTACGTGGGGAATGTGGTGTAAATAGAAGAGACCGGGTACGAAATAGATTAGTTGTAGCAAAAGTTGGTGTTAGTTAGTTAAGGTGGTTCGGACATGTAGAGCGAATGTCTAATGAACGTTTGGTTAAAAAGATTTATTTGAATGATTTCGATAGTATACGTTTGCGTTAACGTCCGATGAGTAGTTGAAGTGGTATGATTGAGAGGGTGGCTTGCGTGAGCGAAAGTTTCCAAGTACTAAGGAATAAAAGAGCATGTATGAGAGGAATTATGAATGTGGATGAAACGAAAGTTGCTTTTTTGGATAGGAATGTTTGGAGGCGACTAATGTCGGGATGATGAAAAGAGTTTGTGCCACACTCTTTTGGGTACATGGCGTGATTGTGTATGTATGAATGTACTTTATCAACACACTGTATATATTTCTAAAATTGTTTTAATTTTATATAATTTTAAATTAACTGATATACCTACCTAAAATCATTAGAATCTACAGAAAAAAAGTATTAAAATGAAAATAATTCTAATAAAAAATATTTTCGATTTTTAGATATGGCAAAGGGTTGTATAGAATATTGTCATTTAATGGCGCAGACACATAATTCTTTCGAAATGTTGGAAAATCTTAAAAACTGGACACAAGAAAATATTCTAAAAAATGTGCATTATTTACAATTGGATACGTTTTCGGAATTATTAGCATTGTTGCATATGTTGAAGAAATTGTTAATTCAAGATTCGAACGTAATAAAATATGTTTATACTACGATAGGCCAAAAAGTAATGTGACTTCAAATTATTTTATTATAATAAAACATAGTGAATGATGTTTTCAGATTGCTGAAAATGTGTACACATAAATATGAATTGACGATAATACATAATCTAAATCAGAGTTTGATATTTATAACACTAATGCGCATTCAGTTTTGCGTCGAAAATGCATAAAGAATTCTAATTCATGCATTTTTCTATACAATGCGATATTTTTATCTCTGAACATATGAACTGAACTACATACAAATTTCTTATGTTCAATTTAAAAAAAAACACGTCAAACGTATGGAGACATCCCTGACAGTTATGCAACCAATCTTACGTAATATAATGTTATTTGAATAAAAAATGAAATATTTAACAGAATAGGGTCATTTATTGTAAATTGCTGAACACTTAAATTTATAAATAATAATTAATAAATAATACTATACATTTTTAAACAGATTTCTTGAAATAATGCGAATAGATTAATGCTTTCTAAATATTTTGTTGAAATTAATTCATTTTTTTCAAATAACTGTCATATTATGTAAGATTGGTTGCATAACTATCAGGGATGTCTCCATGCGTTTGAAGTGTTTTTTTTTTTTAAATTGAACATAGAAAATTTATATGTAATTCAGTTCATATGTCCAGAGATAAAAATATCGCACTGTATATACTGTCTTGAATAAATTAAGCATTTATATAATATTTCTATATAGAATCGAATATTGAATCGTGTGATACAGAAAATTTATTTTGTACAAAAAACTATAAATTTTTGTATAGAAAAATGCATCGTGTAAAACCATGAAGGCATTACTTTTTGGTCAATTTATTTATATACATATAAAACTAATAAATTAATATATTTTTAGATCAAATTAATTGTTATTGATAGTATAACATGTCCAGTTAAAAACACCAATTTGGATTATTTTGAACGTATCAAAATTTTATATACTTTTCTATCAAATTTACAAAAACTTGCTAAACAATATAAATTTGCAGTAAGTATATATATAAATTTAATATTAATATAGAATATTTAAAATAATTTGCAATAACATTTATAAATTTATCTAATATTTTACTGAAAAATAAATTACCGCATTTTTCGGAACATAGAACGCACCCCAAATCTATAAAACGATTTTTAGAAAAATATTTTATTAAATATACAGGGTGATTTATGACGTCGGGGAAAAACTGCACCGGATGATTCCTATGAGTAATCTAAATGAAAAACTACAAATAAACATATGTCCGAAAATGCTTTCTAACGGAACTGTAGCCGTTAGAAGTTTATTACATGTAACAGCAATCGCGTTAGCCTTATTTATTATATCAGGCAAAAAAAAAACAACGTATTTGGTTTCAGTACGACGGTGCATCGCCCCATAGAGCAAGGGTAGTGACAACTTGGTTAAACGTTTATTTCCCTAGGACATTAATTGGCAACGGAGGTACGGTTGCCTGGCCGCCAAGTTCCCCAAATTTGAACCCACTGGACTTTTATCTATGGGGACATATAAAAGAACTTGTTTACAAGGTGCCAATAGCGAAATAGTGCCAGATGCGTACGTGCCAGTTGCGTACAGTCATTGAATAGTGCAATTTGCGTACAAATAAGAGTCGGGTCAAACCCAGGTAGTGAAGCTAGTTAGGCCGAGTGCCAGATGCGTACAGCTGTTATATAACATTTATAATACGCTATAATATCATCGCATATAATTTTTACAAATAATCAAGTCAGTGTTTAATTTTAAAATTGACCAAGTTTATATTTATTCGTTTAAATTTGATTTGGGTAGATTAATATTTAATAAATTTATATCGTTTACCAACTTCGTTACTTTTTACTATATTATGCTTAAATTCGTGATGTTAAATTTGTAATAATAATTACATAAACTTTTCCTCACACTTTTCCCAAAAGGACTTCATCCTGTAAGCATTTTGGAAATATGTAAATTAAAACACTCGGTTAAATTTTCACAATAACAATAAAAAATCCTTTATTGGCCAATTTAACATCACGAATCTAAGCATAATTTATCATAATATAGTAACTAGCTTCACTACCTGGGTTTGACCCGACCCTTATTTGTACGCAAATAGCACTATTTAATGACTGTACGCAACTGGCACGTACGCAACTGGCACGACACCGCCAATAGCAACCCGGGAGCAGTTGCTGGAACGAATACAGAAGGCCGCAAATGAAATGAGAAATGACCCTGATGTGCTGGCTCGAGTTAGAGATTCACTCGTCCGATGTTGTCATGCTTGTATTAGAGCCGAAGGAGGACACTTCGAACACTTACTTTGAGTTTCATCCCAGACGTTCTTGCTTTAAATTAGTACCGCAATTATTGTTTTTGTTTTTTACCACTTTGACTGCAAGGAAAAGTGGTATAGCGTCTGGTACGGTGTCTGTAACATTTTCAAACAAAAATAAAAAATTGTATAGAAATTTTTCATATAGCCTTTAGATGACGAATCCGAAATTAGTTTATGTGGGTGTATGGATGTGCGTCGTAAGCTCGCTCGGTCGTAAGTCAAAATTTTGTGATCGCAACTCCTCCTAGACGGTTCAGCCGATTTTAATGAAATTTTTAGGATAAATTTGTCTAATACCCAAGATGGTCATGTGTCTTTATTTTTTCCAGTGATGCCAACTTTCCGAGAAAAAAATTACCAAAGTTTTTAAAAATTCATTGTGGCTATTATTTATCCGATTTTGATTAAATTTTCAGAAAAAATTTCTTTCCGAGAAAAAAATTGCTAAATTTTTTAAAAATTTATTATGGCCATGTTATTTAACCGATTTTACTCAAATTTTCACAAAAGATTCTTTTGGTATTCATATAATTTACGTAATTTTAACAAAATACAGTGTTGCCAACTTATCGAGAAAAAAAATCACAAATTTTTTTCATTGATTTTGATTTTGATCAAATTTTCAGGAAAGTTTCTCCTAGTGCCCACATAAATTATAATTTTATTAAAGATATTGTGTTGTAAACTTTCCGAGCAATGTCAAAGTGGTCTATATATGGGTTTACCCATATACTTCTAATCTTGTTTGTTTTTTATATAATAAATAAAGCTAACGCGATTGAAGTTACATGTAATAAACTTCTAACGGCTACAGTTCCGGTAGAAAGCATTTTCGGACATATGTTTATTTAAATTTTTTTATTTAGATTATTCATAGGAATCATCCGGTGTAGTTTCTCCCCGACGTCATAAATCATCCTGTATAAAGATATTTTCAAATTCCCGTTTCTAGCAACGAGTTTTAGGTGTTTTTCAACATTTTTTTTTGTTACTTTTACAACAAATAGAGTAAACAACAATTATACCGTTGCATGGAAAGTGTGTTTATTGAAGTTTTGAGGAGTATTTTTTTTTCAAAAAAATTAAATTTTTTTTAAAAAAAATTACGTCAAAGTGATCAGGTTAAAATTTAGATTTGCCAATAGTGGCAGATAAAACTACATTTCTACATTTCTGAAACAAAAACAAATTAGATGTTAGTACTTATTACACATGTAACTTTCGTTGAAACCTATAAAATTTATAATTTTTACCCAAAAAAAAACCGGGTCAATTTTAGGCACTTTTTAAGAAGGCTGCCATTTTGAAAATAAATGAAAAAATTGTACATTTTGTATGTTCCAACGAAAGTTACATGTGTTACAAGTACTAACATCTAATTTGTCTTTGTTTCAGAAACGTAGTTTTATCTGCCACCATTGGCAAATCTGAATTTAGATCTGATTAATTTAAGGCTATTTTTTTAATTAAATATTTGTCTTTTAAAAAATACTGCTGAAAACTTTCCAACGGTATAATTGTTGTTCCTAAAAAAAAATGTTGAATCACACCTAAAAAATCAATGCTTCAAACGGGAATACCCCCTTAAACAGAACTTCAATATAATGCTTATTTATTGTACCAAGGTAAGATTTGCCACCCAGATGGCTTCAAGTTAATTTCAATTGCGAATAGATATAACCCATTATGAAATTGAATTAATATGGTGCTTGTAAACAGATAGTGCTGACAAATGACATGACAACCAAATTTGACGATAATGGCATGAGTTACGAGACATCCTGTTTGGGAGATAGTTTTGCACATAGAGTTAATTGTCGAATACAATTAGATCGAAAATCAGATTCCATCTTTCAAGCCAATGTTGTTAAAAGTGTTGTAAAACCTGTTCAAACTGCCACTTTTCAAGTAAGATTTTTTAAAATTTATTTTCAGAAACTTGTAATTTTCTGCTTTTTACTACTTTGACTGCAAGGAAAAGTAGTAAAGCGTTTGGTACGGTGTCTGTAACATTTTCAAAAAAAAAAAAAAATTGTATAGAAATCCTTCATATAGCCTGTAGATGACGAATCTGAACTTAGTTTATGAGGGTGTATGTGTGTGCGTCGTCAGCTCGCTCGCTCGGTCGTAAGTCAAAATTTTGTGGCCGCAACTCCTCCTAGACGGTTCAACCGATTTTAATGAAATTTTCAGGATAAATTTGTCTAGTACCCAAGATGGTCATGTGGTTTTGTTTTTTTCCAGTGATGCCAACTTTCCGAGAAAAAAATTACTAAAGTTTTTAAAAATTCATATTGGCTACGTTATTTATCCGATTTTGATCAAATTTTCAGAAAAGATTTCCCTAATGCTCCCATTAATTACATAATTTTATTAATTTTCAGTGTTGCCAACTTTCCGAGAAAAAAATTACTAAAGTTTTAAAAATTTTATTATGGCCATGTTATTCAACCGATTTTACTCAAATTTTCACAAAAGATTCTCCTAGTATTCATGTAATTTATGTAATTTTAACAAAATACAGTGTTGCCAACTTTCCGAAAAAAAAAATTAGTAAAATTTAAAAAAATTTATTTTGACCATTTTATTTAACCGATTTTAATCAAATATTTATAAAAGTTTTTTCAAGTGCCTAAATAAATTAAGCAATTTTAACAAAATACAGTGTTGCCAACTTATCGAGAAAAAAAATCACAAAATTTTTAAAAAATTCATTGTGGCTACATTATTTATTCGATTTTGATCAAATTTTCAGAAAAGTATCTCCTATTGCCCACATAAATTATAATATTATTAAAATACAGTGTTGCCAACTTTCCGAGAAATGTCAAAGTAGTCTATATATGGGTTTACCCATATACTTCTAATCTTGTTTATTTTATTTGTAGATTACTGAAGCTGGTATTCGCGATATGGAATAATTGTTTCATTATTAGATTAATTTAATAATTTATATTTTGTGTTATGTAATAATTTTTTATCGAATCATAAATAAAATATTATGTAGATGATAATACATGGGTCACTGATGAAAATTAAATTAATTATTTATCTGGTCTTAAAACCTTGTACCACTGAACTGATATTACTACAATTTTTTTTATGATTATACCCCATTTTTTCCACTCCATTATTTCCAACAATACTTTTCTTCCACCAATTCTTTTTTCCACTATACATTTTTTCGACCAATTTTTTTTTCACCAAAAAGTTATATTTTTGAAAAAATTTAAAATATATTTTTTTTCAAAATTTGCTCAAAAATCTGAAAAAAATCAGTAAAATAGAGAAAAAATTAGCTACATAATAGCTAAGTAACTTTTTTCTCTAACTCATACTGATTTAGCAGGAAAAATTATTTAAAAAAATTATTAAAAATTCTAGCGCCCATACGGCAGATGCTAGTAAATTAAAACTAAAACTAAATTATATAACTTTTTATTCCCTATCGAAAAGTATTCTAAGTATTTTTCCGAATTTTACTTCAGAAAGAAATATTATAATGTAAAATTTTTTTATGGGAAGGTAGTAAAAAGGTTAGATGTTCGAATCAAACTCTCATTAAAGATTCTATGTCAAGCTTTCGGTTGTATTTTCCACCATCTTCAGGACATGTTCTTTTAAGAAAATTCAGAAACAAATTCATAAATGGTACATCAATCATAAAATTTACAGAATATACAAATCATGAAGTCGATAAATAATTAAAAGTAACAGATCAATTTTGTTAATAAGAATGAATATAGCAAAAATTGTAGTCAAATATTAAAATACATAAAAATGTCATCAGAAATGTAATTGTTTTTGTTTTTCTTTCAAATTTTCTTTTTTAAAATATACGCGAATATATACTTTTAATTATTTATCGACTTTATGATTTGTATATTCTGCAAATTTGTTTCTGAATTTTCTAAACAGAACAAGTCCTGAAGAAGGTGGAATATACCACCGAATGCTTGACATAGAACCTTTAATGAGAATTTGATTCGAACACCTAATCATTTGACTACCTTCTCATCAAAATTTTATACATTTTATATACCTTCATATATATATATATATATATATATATATATATATATATATATATACCGGGTGTTCGTTCGTTAAGTTCGTATGGGCGTTTGACATGCAATTTCGATAAATTGCGATTTACTACTTTCTCGAGTAAAATTCGAAGAAATACTTAGAATACTTTTCGATAGGGCATAAAAGGTTCCATTATTTGGTTTTAGTTTTAATCTGCTAGTATGTGCCGTTTGGGCGCTAGAATTTTTTTTTAATTTTTTAGTTTTTATTTTTTTTTTCTCAAAAACTAAGAGATGTAGTCTCAATTTTCTCACCATTCGATAGAGCACGTTAAATTTACTAAGATTTCATAACATTTCGTTTAAAAAAGTTCAGCCTCTGGATTATAAAAGGGTGGGACGGGTGGTCTGGGACACCCAGTATATATACAGGGTGACACACGGGAACCGGACGTTTTTTAAATGGACTGTACTCAGTTGATTTTATTTTTATTAAAGTAAAGAACAACATCTGCCATTTCATTCAGATATGAAAAATTATGTCACTCAGGTGGCGGCCATCCGTTTGATTTCAGGTTTCAAGTCGTCGGCAGAAAGCATTCATAACTCCAGTTGGCCAGATGAATTTTGTGTAATGTTATAAGAAGAAGAATAAGTAATTGCGATTTTTTTACTAAACGCACCCTATTTATTTTTGAAAATGTTTACTTAACTGCTACTTGATCTATGTTCTAGCTATTTGTCTAAATAAAATTCAAACAAAAGAAAAAATAGAAATATTAATTTTAATATTCATTCTGCAGCTAAATAAAGTAACTGCTAGCACACCAATCACACACCAACTAAAAAATCAACTTCATTCAATCTTTCTGACTTTACCTACAGGACTGTCTGCAAATAGAGGAATTGTTATTTAATTTCTTTTCTTAATAAAATACAATCTTAGAAACTTATGTTTTTATGTTGTTTTTTTTTTTATCTAAGATAATAACAATCGAATGTTTTTTTTGCGACTACTGCGATTTTCCGTTAAATAACACAAAAAGCGGATTTATTGAGTATTAGCCGATCTTTTTGAAATTTTGCAAAGAGTTATAATTGCAAATTCTGAACAACTTTTCTAAAGAACATTATGCCGTTTTATTGACCAAAAAGGCACTTTACCTGAACATAAAATAGTTTTTTACATTTTTCATGGCCGCCTTGATTTTTAGAAAACTAAATTGTGCATGTATGTAATGTATGTAAATGTATGCTTAAAATTGTTTTCAGACAAAGCAGGGCGGATTCCCAAAACATGAAAATGAAATTCTTAATTTTTTTTGCCGATTACACCTATAGTGAACTCAATCCGGGGACACACTCTATATATATATATATATATATATATATATATATATATATATATATATTGTTTTACAATAAGTTAACATTTGTTATAATTCTTTAAGATAATCCATAGTGTCCCTAGATATTATTAAACTGAATATCATGACAATATTTTGTAAATGGAAAAAAATTTTTGGATATCCGCTATTTTTATTTTGATAATAGTGAATAGAGCATGAAACTATCGAACAGTATAAGTCAAAACGTACCACAGGCTTAATATTACGTTTAGGTTTTTCTAATATATTTAAACTAGGCCTAATTACAGCAGACGTTTCCTCATTTTTGCTTTGGTTCAACATGTCAGGATGAAGTTCCTTAATAATCATAGTAATTTTACTAAATTTTTTAAGGTAATTTTATCATTTTCTTGCTAAATTTGCAATAATTTATATACAAATTCCAACATAAAATGTTAAAATTAGCATGATTATCAATGTATTTTACATTAATTTTTTCACATTGTATCATAAACATTTTACCACTTTGACTGCAAGGTAATAGTGTTATAGTCTCGGTACGGTGTCTGTAACATTAAAATTAAAAAAATAAACAATTATATAGAATTTCTTTATATGGCGAATCTGAACTTAACTTATAAGGATGTATGTGTGTGCGTCGTTCGCTCGCATGTTTTTTATTTGTGATCGCATTTCCTCCTACAACTCTATTCATCCGATTCGCACCAATGTGGCTATATTTTTTGAAAGTAGCTATTTATACATACGGTATGAATACGCAATTGGCTATTTATACATACAGTATTTTTACGAAATTGGCTATTTAGGGTAGTTTAGGTTAGTAGGTTAGTTTAGGTTTTTTTTCCAGTATGTATAAATAGCCAATTGCGTATACATACCGTATGTATAAATAGCTTCATCCATATTTTTTATCCAGTGTTTCTAACTTTCCGAGAAAAATTACTAAAGTTTTAAAAAAAAATTATTTATTTGATTTCATCAAATTTTCACAGAAGATTCTCTTATTGCCTAGATAAGTTATATAATTTTAGTAAAATATAGTGTTGCCAACTTTCTGCGAAAAAATTACTTAAAAATTAAAAAAAAAATATTATGGCTATATTATTTATTCAATTTAAATCAAATTTTCAAAAATATTCTTTTAGTGTCCACAAAAATTATATAACTATAGTAAAAAACAGTGTTGTGTTAACTTTCCGAAAAAAAATTACTGAAATTTAAAAAAAATTATTATGGTTTAGTTTTCAAAAAAGTTATTTGTGGTGTCCACATAAATTATATAAGTTTAGTAAATTATAGTGTTGCCAACTTTCCGAAAAAAATTACTACAATTTAAAAAATTTATTATGGCTATACTACTTAACCAATTCAAATCAAATTTTGACAAAAGATTCTCCTAGTGCCCACATAAATTATACAATTTTCGTAAAATACAGAGTTGACAATTTTCCGAGAAAAAATTACTAAAATTACTCTAGATCTTCACGGTTGTATTGCGTTCTTGATAAAATTAATATCTCATAACCATATCATTAGAAATATATTTAAATATTAACACGGAACTGTAATCTAAATCCTTTTTATTTTAATTTAATTTAAGGGGAGGTTCTTTTATAATTTTTTTAAAAAATCTATTTTTTTGCATAAATCGAATGCTATAAGTATCTAGAATATGTGGGTAAAATGATTAGGCGATCCGTGACTTAGTTCCGTCGCTACACGGCGTTGAACGGACCGATGTCCTGAGCGGTGACGGGCGCTCAGGCAGCAAGTTTGCCGCGCGCTCCTCAACTAGTTACTGTAAGTTGATCATTTGAATTCTTCAAAACTGTTCTCGATTTTTTGTTCAATCTTCTCGAAAATCCTTGTGGTCAAAATTTCATAATAATTGATTAAGATCACTTTTTGGCCGCCATATTGGATCCGCCATTTCGAATTTTTCAAATCTGACCTCAAATTTGTATTCAACGACCCCAAAAACCTATAAATTCACTTATTCTTGGACAAATTAATCGAGATACTCAAATTGTACAAGAAAAAACCGTTTTCAAAATTTTAAACGCGTTTTATACGAAACTACATTTTTCGAATCTGCGGGCATTGTAACTTTTGAACCGTTCAACCAATCAACTTCGCGTTTCGTCCTCCTAAAAGGAAACAAAATCCTCGGGCATCTCTATTAACAAAATTGCAACATTTTGATTATTAACGATTTTTTACAGCAGGCCAAAGTGGAAAAATCATGCGAAAAAACAATACCTTATTTTTAAGTGGCCGCCATTTTGTTTCAATAACGAATTTTTTCATGTGTTGTAGGTAGAGATGCCTCTATGGAATATAATCTTTAAGGTCGTTTTGGTTTCATGCTTCTAGGTGACGAATTGCGACCTGTATCGTGCCCGCAGAAAAGTTTTGTTTTTAAAACATCGTTTCCCGGAACCGCCATTTTGGACGACATTTTTAAATATCCGAAACTAAAAAAATTTTGTTTTGTAGACAAAACCTGAATAAACATTTTGCAAAAAAGCGCACATGTCTAAGTCATTTCAGATCCTCAAAGAAATTGTCAAATATCAGGTACTTTTGGTATAATTATAAAAGAACCTCCCCTTAATAAGAGTTAGGAGATTTTCTAATTAGGATTCATAAATTTTTTTAATAAAAATTATTTAGAAAAATCCAGTTGGATATTATATAGTTACATAGTAGGTGGAATTATATTTTGTTACATTTAATCATTTTCAAATTGTAAATATTTTGCGATTAGTTAACAACCTAAAAATTAATATGATTTATAAAACAAAGTCTATTTACATTCTCACGTAAATACACTCTAAAAAAAATTATGTAATTTTACCCGCACGAGGCACTATAATGCCCATACTATTTTCTACTGCTTTGTAATTTAATACTAATAATTGTTTAAAAATACGTATAATATCAGAACTATTAATAAGCCAGTCGGCATAGCCGAGCGGTTTAGGACGTGTGTCCCACACCGCTCGTACCTGTGCGGGCCCGGGTTCGAATCCCGCATAAATGTTTGTAATGCCTTATTGCCTTTGTATCGTCCAAATACATTTTATCTAATAAAGCATCTACTGGATTGATGGTCTTTGCTGCCGAGTCCATTTGTGTAAAAAAAAAACTATTAACAAGATCATGTAATATGATATATTACCAACGGGAATGAAAAAGTATACTTATGTATGTAATAATTACAGTTTTTTTAGTAAAGTTTTTTTTTTTTAAATTTACACAATTTTAGAAAATTTGCTATCGAGAATTTCCCATACATAGCTACAATTTGTTTAATTTTGTAATATTATTAGAAATTTATATATAAGATATATTTTACAATTATTACAGATATTAAAATGCATGCTGTAAGTTTACATATAATTTAAGAGGTTATACCAACAATATATTATGTAATTTCATATTTAATGTATGTGATTTCAATTTGCAGGAAATAAGCAAGTTTACTTACTTTATGTGATTATTATGAGTTATGTCAAAAATTACTGAAGTTTGTGGTAGAAATTGAGAATATTAATGATAAAATATTTACATATATTTTATTTTTCTGTAATTTCGCTATTCGTTACTACACGTCAACTATAATATAATGTTTGAACAAATACGGTAATAAAACACGATATTCATTAAACTCAAAGTTAAATATTTATTAAAATAAAACGGCTTCAGGTTCTAGTTCAAGCAAATTATATTTTATATTATTTTGTCATATCTTAAATATAATTTTATTTAAAAAAAATCAATTTTTTTTCGCAAAGGTATTATAATCACTTAATATAATATAATATTTTTTTGTCTAGTACAATGGAACTTTTGCGTTTAATAGGTAAACTATAAACATCAAAATAAATATAAAGTAGTTAGCATACATTGTAAAAAAAATATTAGCGAAATTACAGAAAAATAGTAACAAAATTTTACTATAAAAAAAATCCATAATTTCATTTTACTTAAATATTCTGCATTTCTAACACAAAACTTTGTAATTTTGAACATAATTCGTAATGAGCAATCACATAAAGTAAAAAAAAAACCAATAGCTGTATTCTTTTTATCAAAAATTGACTCAGCTCAGTTGGCAAGTGAAGTGAGGTAAAACGAAGTGAAGTGAGTTGAGTGTTGCTTTATAAAAGAACAAGATATTCAACCTCTAGCAAGAGAACGCGAATAACTGACAAAGATCGAAATACTTTGACACCTTTTTTTTATGTTTGTTTTTATAATCAACCATAAATTTGTGAATCAAGAAATACATTTTTGATAAATTTTACATTAAAATTAAAATTTAAATATCATTCAATCATTCAATTTCGTATGACTTTTTTGTCGCTAGCCTTAAAAACAGCAAGATTGACACAAATTTAACCTCTACTACTTAACTGAGTACTGAGTTTCATCTTAGTATCTCACTTCATTTTTAGATTATTTTGCGGGTGCAGCAGAATCGGTAAAAGGGGAAGGTATCCAACTCAGTTTGTCGTAGTTCAGTTAAGATAAAAAGAATAAGAATTATCTGAGTTTATCTGAAGTGAGGTGAGATTTCAGTAAATTTTAGGTAAAAAGAATACAGCTATTATGTATGTAATAGTACAGCTTGCATATTAAATATTTGTAATAAATGTAAAATACATCTTTTACGATAAATTTCCAAATGCATGTAATTATACCAACAATAATATTACAGAACTAAAGAAATGGAAACTTACTGTAGTTCTGTACATTTTTTAATAAAAGAGACTTTAACTAAAAAAGAAAAAGGTATATACTTTTCCATTTCGTTGGTAATACCTAATATTACATAATGTTTGTAATAGTTCTGATATTATATGTATTTTTGAACAAATATGAATAAAATTACAGCAGTTTAGTAATTATATACCTAGAAATTCTGGGCATCATAATGTTTCATGGTTTGTGTAGATAAAATTACATAATTTTTTTTAGAATTTTAGTAAATAAATCTTTCCGAATTCATTCTATTAAAATAAAGCGGTTTTAGTTTGTAGTTTTGTATTAATATTTATTAATAATCGAAACGTACTCAACGTACGACTTCATCAGGATACAAATTATATTTACAGTAAATAAACAGAAACATAGAAATAAGTTACTAGACGTATGTAACAAAATACTAATAACAAACATAGTAAAAAAATCTTTCAAAACTCATTACATAAAATAAAACTGCTTTAGATACAAGTTCTGTATATATATATATATATATATATATATATATATATATATATATATATATATATATATATATACAGTCGATTCCGCTTAATTGGGACACATCGGGACTAGGGCATTTTGGCCCAATTAAGCGGCTGTCCCAATTAACCGAATTTTACATAAAATTAAGCAATCCATATTTTTCTTTCAATAATTTTATTTTATAAATTCTTGGAAAAAACTATAAACTACATATAACCAAAAAAATATAAACTTTTAAGAAAAAATAATAATAAATTCCAAAATAAAATAATAAATAAATACATACATTTTTAATTCAATTCAAAAATGTGTCAAGTGTAGTCTGTCTTTTGTTTTTGAAATATTTCACTTCTACACTTATCCAGCAAAACAATTTTACTAGAAACTGTCATATCACTTCTTGGCATCTTGGCAAGAGTCAATTTTTTTTAAATAAAATCGACAAAATGTAAGTTTAACGAACCTTCCACGCGCGAGGTGTAGTGGTAACTGAATCATAACTGAATACGTAACGATTGAGACAGCAGGGTAGACTCTCACAGCTTTAATGACTGGTGCCGCGCCACGCCGACGCGAGGGTAAACATTAACCTTTGAGCGCGCGTGGGTCCGTACTTCATACGTGAATGAATGTGTTGGGAAAAAAGTTCACAGCGCGCGATACTAATGTAATTAATTGATACATATTTGCTAGTTTTTTAAATATAATTTTCCATGTTGTGAATCAAAAAGATTTGAAGCGTATCATATTAAATTTTTTGTAAATATTTTTTTTTGTGAATACATATTTGTAACATAATATGTACTGTGATCTTAAATTTACTGTCCCAATTAAGCGGAATGTTGTCCCAATTAAACATGTAAATTTACTGTTGGTTCCTTGGTTTGGTTTCTGTTCTTTGAGATTTGGCCCAAATAAGCGGCTGTCCCAATTAAGCAGTGTCCCAATTAAGCGGAATCGACTGTACGTATATATATATATATATCACAACACAGACCAAGTGATGATCGAAAGGTTGAAACACGTAGCTTGTTGAAGAAAGCAAAGTGAACCTGTCAGGGAACATAAAATCTATAGATTTCAAAATACTTAAATACTTTTTACACACACATAAACTGATTATATTATTGATACGCGAATACAAATGAGTTTGTCAAATGTTTTGATTGATTAATTTAGTTCGTCAAATAAACTTTAAACTCAATAGAACTTTATCAGACACATTATACAAATGGTTCGTACAATAAAAGTTTTTACTATAGTAACAAGTACAAGTGTGAGTTATTAAATTTTTTTAATCATTTCATTGAATACTATAACTATATTAATAGATAACTAATTATGTAAAGACTCATTGAATTATTTTATAATTATATCTAATATAATAAAATTTGGCAATGATATTTTTTGATAGGAGTGTTATACATATTATTTTAATCAATTTTCTATTGTACGGATTTTAATTTCGAATTTAATATAAAAAAAAATGTTTATACATACATACACAATCACATGGGTGCGGCACAAACTCATTTTCCACTATCTCGAAATCAGTTTCCTTCAAATATTCCTATATCCAGACCAAGGAACTAAAATTTAGAATCACAAAATTTCAGGCCAGTCTGTATACGGTGGTTAGGAATCGGTATGGGGTTATAAATCTGTTTGAGGGGCTAGGTGAAATTATTTTATACGTTTTAGTCCGTGTTAAAAACATGGTGTATTAAAGTATTTTTTTATTATTTAAATAATTATTTTCTGCGTTTTAGTCTTGTGAGTGTGTTCTGTATTTTCTGTAGTCTCTGTAATTTGAAAAAAAATATTTGCTAAATACATAAATGTACGGAATTCGTGAATATGGCACACAAGATAAAAATTAATATTTCTAATATTAATAATTAATTAATTAGTTAATATTGAATTGTCATCCGCAGTTCTGAGTTCTATATTTCTAAGTTTCAAGTCTCTAGCTCATCGGGAAGTTAGTTTAAAATATAAATAGCAAAATTTGTACCAAACAGCGAATTAATAAAAACATGTTAAAAATATGAAATTTATAATTGAAAATAACTTTATACGTATGTTTTTATTTTCACTAACAAAAGACTAATTAAAAAGAAACACACACACACACACACTGTAAAAAGTTTTCTAAATTTACATAAATTTTTATAGTAAAAATTACTATAAAATTATATGTAAAATCATTTTACTTCATTAATTATGGAAATTTAGCAGAAAAAGGAAACAAATTTACATACAGATATATGTGATAATACTAGTAATACAGGAGGGTGTCCCAGTTTGTTTTTCACTTTTTGAATTCAAATAAAAAAAAAAACAATTGACCGATTTTGACAAATTCTTTATTAAGTTAAAGACAAAACTTGGGAAATTTATTTTTCAAGAAAATAATATTGTCCTAGCACTTTTGAAGGCGTCTAAAATTTGCCATCACGCTCCGCAAAGTTTGCTCAGGTATGGCTGCCATTTCTACCCGAATATTGTCTTTCAATTCCTCCAGAGTGGCAGGGCGGTTGCAAAATTTAAAAGCCGACTTCAAGAGTGCCAGGAGAGAAATGGGCATCATTTGGACAATATCATTTTTAAAAAATAAATTCCCAAGTTTTGTCTTTAACTTAATAAAGAATTTGTCAAAATCGGTCGATTGTTTTTTTTTTATTTGAATTTAAAAAGTGAAAAACAAACTGGGGACATCCTGTATGGAATATTTTATAAAAAAAAACATGGATTTTGTAGTTGTTACAGATAATATTACTTATATTTACATGCTACATAAAATAACATATTTTTCTATTAATTTCCAAATTTTTATCGATATTTACATTGAACAATTTAATAGAAGTTAATTATAATTTTATGTAATTGTAATGTAGAATTGTGTTAACAGTTTTACAATTGTTAATTATACTATTATATATATTTATTTAGTTCTGCGTAATATGATTTCGCATAATATTTATAAAAATGTATATGTAAATTTAATAAAATATTAATTATTAAAAATTTTAATGCACCAGAGGTCGACAAATCATACAATTTTAAAGGTTTTGCAATTAATAAAATTTTCAATTACACAAATTTTACATATTTTACATTAATTTTTTAGTAATATAACTATCATTTATGTACAATAAATACATATTGTTTTGTATGTAATAATACATTAAAATATACTTATATAAATATTTTACATAAAAAGTAATTAGTTTTACATAATTGTTTTTGTTAAATATTTGGTACATGCTATACTAAAATTACACAACAATCCAGGGCATCTTTCTTACGCATAACTTATATATATATATATATAAGTTGCCAAAAATCTTCCAACAAATATAGGGGCAAAGTTATTCAATAATTTACCTATTGAGATCAAAAATCTTACATATGGCAAATTCAAAATTGTAATAAAAAACTTTTTAATTAAACATTCAGTTTATGAAGTAGAGGAATTTTCTAAAATCTCTAATCAAATAACTGTTAATATGTCTTAGTATGTAATTCATGTATTTTTTTGACTTTAGCTAATGTATATATTTTGTATATTTGACAGCTTTAATAAAGTATTATTATTATTATATATATATATATATATATATATATATATATATATATATATATATATATATATAATATTTTAGCTAGTCGAAAACTAGCTTATAAAATCAAACCACATTCGACTAGTTCCATTCTCGCTTAGCGAGAATATTATTTTGCTTTTAATATTAGCTAATCGAAAAGACTAGCTAATAAAATCTTCAGTACGGCCGGCCAGCCAGCTGGCCGGCCGTGTACAGAAAATACGATAAATACGAGCATATACAAATAATTTTAAAATTATATATACAATGTTTAATGTTTGTTCAGTTGGTTTCTTTAAACATTGTTGTTCGAAATTAATTCCATAAGTTGCCAAAAATCTTCCAACAAATATAGGGGCAAAGTTATTCAATAATTTACCTATTGAGATCAAAAATCTTACATATGGCAAATTCAAAATTGTAATAAAAAACTTTTTAATTAAACATTCAGTTTATGAAGTAGAGGAATTTTCTAAAATCTCTAATCAAATAACTGTTAATATGTCTTAGTATGTAATTCATGTATTTTTTTGACTTTAGCTAATGTATATATTTTGTATATTTGACAGCTTTAATAAAGTATTATTATTATTATTATTATATATATATATATATATATATATATATATATATATATATATATATATATAATATTTTAGCTAGTCGAAAACTAGCTTATAAAATCAAACCACATTCGACTAGTTCCATTCTCGCTTAGCGAGAATATTATTTTGCTTTTAATATTAGCTAATCGAAAAGACTAGCTAATAAAATCTTCAGTACGGCCAGCTGGCTGGCCGGCCGTGTACAGAAAATACGATAAATACGAGCATATACAAATAATTTTAAAATTATATATACAATGTTTAATGTTTGTTCAGTTGGTTTCTTTAAACATTGTTGTTCGAAATTAATTCCATAATCTTTATTTAAAATTAACAATTCATTTTTCATATATTGTAAAATTCTTATCATTTTTAATTAAATTGTTTTTACATGCTGCGCACGAAAACTTTTGTTATGTTTTATTCACTAAGTATCCAGCAAAATATGTAACGGAACATAATTCTAAATTTATATTTGAATTTTTAATTGATAAGTCTATATCTAGATGTATATTTTCACTAGAATCATCACTACAACTCATTGTTTCTATTGATTCAAATGATTCTGATGAGTTATCAGGTTCTACATTTGTATTGGGATTTGTATCTAAACAATTAAATAGATATTCATCTTCGTCATTGTCACAGTTTGTATTGACATTACTGTTCCGTCTTAAAGACGCTCCCATTATAGATTGCAAAGATAGTCTAAAATGTTTAACAGAAGGATTTGAATCAAAACCGCGTCTTTGTCTAATTTTTGAAAATAAATTTTCAATGGGATCTTGATTTAATCTATTTGTTAACAAAAATTCGTATCGACTTTTTGATAAATCTGTCCATAAATTTAACACTAGATTTATAGTTTGAATCAATCCGTTAAAACAAACAAGATTAGAAGTATATGGGTAAACCCATATATAGACTACTTTGACATTTCTCGGAAAGTTGGCAACACTGTATTTTAATAATATTATAATTTATGTGGGCAATAGGAGATACTTTTCTGAAAATTTGATCAAAATCGAATAAATAATGTAGCCACAATGAATTTTTTAAAAATTTTGTGATTTTTTTTCTCGATAAATTGGCAACACTGTATTTTGTTAAAATTGCATAATTTATTTAGGCACTAGGAAAAACTTTTATAAATATTTGATTAAAATCGGTTAAATAAAATGGTCAAAATAAATTTTTTAAAATTTTACTAATTTTTTTTTCGGAAAGTTGGCAACACTGTATTTTGTTAAAATTACATAAATTACATGAATACTAGGAGAATCTTTTGTGAAAATTTGAGTAAAATCGGTTGAATAACATGGCCATAATAAATTTTTTAAAACTTTAGTAATTTTTTTCTCGGAAAGTTGGCAACACTGAAAATTAATAAAATTATGTAATTAATGGGAGCATTAGGGAAATCTTTTCTGAAAATTTGATCAAAATCGGATAAATAACGTAGCCAATATGAATTTTTAAAAACTTTAGTAATTTTTTTCTCGGAAAGTTGGCATCACTGGAAAAAATCAAAACCACATGACCATCTTGGGTACTAGACAAATTTATCCTGAAAATTTCATTAAAATCGGTTGAACCGTCTAGGAGGAGTTGCGGCCACAAAATTTTGACTTACGACCGAGCGAGCGAGCGAGCGAGCTGACGACGCACACACATACACCCTCATAAACTAAGTTCAGATTCGTCATCTACAGGCTATATGAAGGATTTCTATACAATTTTTTTTTTTTTTTGAAAATGTTACAGACACCGTACCAAACGCTTAACTACTTTTCCTTGCAGTCAAAGTAGTAAAAAGGCTTATTTTTTTGTGTGCGACCACGTTTTTATCCAAGTGAGTGCATTTGTTAATGTTTCAAAACCTACTTTATTGTTTTTAGATAATGCACAATTGTAGGGATTACTAGAAAATTTTAATTTAGAATTTAAACAATCAAAAATATTATTAATATATTTCAAAAATTTTGCAGTTTCTAGTGCACTTTCTGACTTTAATTCGCCTGTTGCTACTGCCGTAGATATATATTCTTTGGATGCATCGTTTAGTAGAAAAAAATTTAAAACTGAATTCTTGAAAATCTCTCAAGGGGGTACCACTGGGATTTTTTTTCAAAATAAGATTTTTTCAAAATTTGCTGAAAAAATCTGAAAAAAATCAGTAAATAGAAAAAAAAAATTAGCTAAGTAACTTTATTCTCTAACTCATGCTGGTTTGGCAGGAAAAATTATTGAAAATTAGTATTTTTAGCATTTTAGTTTATTTTTTCTTTCCTGCCAAATCAGTGTCATGTGAAAAAATTTTAGAAAACGCTAATTTTTAATTTTTATTGTTTTTAGCAATGACGCGTTTCAACTTTTCAGTCATCTTCAGATTTTCTGAGTTTGGTCGGTGTCGTGGCTCGAGTGTGGTTTGTGTGATTTGTGTTACGGTTTTTATATTGTTCCAAGGAACGTGGTTGATTTTGATTGAATGTTTTTGGTTTGCATGTTGTTTCTTATTGGCTATTAGTTTAAATATTGTATCGGATTGACTATTGATTTGGAGATTTATTATTTTATTTTTATTTTGGCTTTGTATATTTCTAAATTTTCTAAAATATTTAATTTTAGTCTTTTATTATCTATTTTTATTACTTTCATTATGACTTTTATCTTTCCAGCAGCGTGTTGGTTTTCAAAAAGATGATTTGCATAATTAGAATCTGATATATATATATATATATATATATATATATATATATATATATATATATATATATATATAATACATAGAGCATGTCTGAAAAAGTTGGCAACAAATGGGCAATTTTTTTATTATTAATAAATTAATAATCAAAAATCAAATTTGTAAAATATTTAGTGGTATAAATATACATGTATATAGGTATATATATAGTGGTATAAAAATATTGATTTATGCTGAAGAGTAAGAAACAGGACAAAATGTTATTTGAAAATGTTGATAGGAATTAAAAAATTATGTTCAAATTTAGATTCATGGCCTTCTAATAATTCATTAATAAATTTAAAGTAAGAAAAAACTACTAAGTAATTTAACATTATTTGTTGGATTATTTATTAAGTGGGTTTTCGTGTTTGTAGCACCGATTTTTAGGTGTATTTCAACATTTTTTTGGGAACTTTAATAACAAATGCAATAAAAACCAATTACACTGTTGAAAAGTGTATTAAATGAACTTTAACACAGTATTTTTTTCCAAAAATTTAAAAAAATGGCGTCAAACGCAACGGTTCGTCACGTGTATTGTCCTACGGCGGAATCAAAATGTCTAGTTCTGCTTGTCAAAAACGGAAACAAATAAAATTGTCTTATTCTACATAGATGTAATTCTGGTTTGAACCTAAAAAAATGTATAATTTTTTTATTTATTTTCAATATGGCGACCATTTAAAAAAAGTGACAAAAATTGACCTGTTTTTTTTCTTGTTGCGGGCGTAAAAAATTCTAAATAACGACAAAATGTAACTTTTTAGAGGTTCCAACCATAGCCCGATAAATTTACTTCGCGGAAATGAAAAAATCAAAGAGATGCGTTCGACAGTTTTTTAAAAAACGGTCCCGCCAACTAAAAAAAATTATTTTGAGAAAAACGCGTTTAAAGTTTTCGGATATGTGTTGGTTCCGAACACTATCTCATTCAAATTCGTTTTTATAAATTAAAAAGTTTTTTGCTGGAAATGGCATTTTAGCCAGATATTTTTTAATGTATAAGAATGCAAAAAAAAATCCATTTTTTAAACTTACAAACACGAAAACCCCCTTAAATAATTTAATAATTTAATTAATTAATTTATTATTTATTATTGATAATTCTTGCAAAACGGAGTAAAGATTTATAAATTTGCCATGAGAAAAGGAGTGATGTAATCAGTAAGCGCATTTTTTTTTAATTTAATTTGTGATTTATCTTATTCAATAAATAATCCAACAAATAATAAATTATGTAGAAGTTTTTTTTTTACTTTAAATTTATTAATTAATTAGTAGAAGGCCATAAATCTAAACTTAAACATAATTTTTAATTCCTATTAATATTTTCAAATAACATTTTGTCCTATATTTAAATTTAAAAGCACTTTACTCCAGCATAAATCAATAGTTTTGATTTTCCCTGTATACCACTAAATATTTTACAAATTTGATTCTTGATTATTGATTTCCATGTGATGCAGAGATTTTTATGAAGAATATTTTTTTTTGTAAAATTAATAATAAAAAAATTACCCATTTGTTGTTCTCCCCCCCACGGTGTAGGTACTTTCTATAAACTACGTTATAGCACAACTTCTTTTAGTATTTTTACATTGGATACGATAAATACTTAGAATTAGAATAATTTCTATAAAAAATATATCTGTTTTATTTTTCATATATGTATATTAAAAAAACATACACTTAACTTCATAACTAACAATTTAAAACATGTGTTATTTACTCGACACATTATTTAGCAAGTTTAATATAACAAATTTCATCATTCATCAAAATCGTAGGTGAAGTAGTTCATTCACAACTTGACCAAATTCTGATTTGTACATTATTAGTTTATTACATAGTGTATTTCGTTAGTATTGAAGTATAATTAATATATTTTTATTTTAAAAATGAAAAACTATTAACAAAAATTTAACACAAAAAAAATTGTTTAAACAATCATACATGAAATTGCAACGAAAGTTGAAGAGTGTATACAATATTTTTAATTTTATCATCACCTATATATATATATATATATATATATATATATATATATATATATATATATATATAACATTCCATGGAAATGCGGTAAAGTTTATGTTTTAGAAAAAGGAACAGCTCTTTCCATAAGCTTATTAAAACATACGAAGTCCATACGTTTTAACCATCCGGATAAATCCGCTATCGCACTACATGATTTTAAAATTTGAATAACATAAAATTTGAAAACTCAAAGACAATTCCGATAATATTACTAGTAGATTAATTAGCGGAACAAAAGATATTTTCAAGGAAATAAATAACATCAATCAGTGTGAAGGCAATGAATTAAATAGAATCTCATTTTCTTTCATAAATAATATGTAATATTTTTTACCTTGTTTGCATGTTGCGTTTGTTCATTATATTTGTTATTTGTATTTATTTTCCTACTAATGATTCACGTGCAGTGAATCAAAACATCGAATTTGATTTAAAATATTACAAAATTATTACTTAAAGATTTTTATTATAAAACTAATTTAATTTAAAATTCCAAAACCAACTATAATTTGAAAAGATTTCTAGTTAAATTAATGGGAAAATAAATTGACTTTATTAATAATTTAAATGTTTGTCATGTAAATTAAACTTTTTCAATGATACTAAGCACAGTTCAGGAAATTTCTTTCTCTTACAACTAATTCCATAATTACAATTCATGTTAGATAATAGAAAAATGTAAGTCATAATTTTGAGATACATCTACAAAAGCTTTTTAATTTGTTTTTTCAGTTGTTTGTATTTTTACAAGTTCAAATTTAAGAAATATTTATATCATTATTTGTATAATTTCAATATGTTGCTCTGACAAAAATTAACATATCAAATTCACTTACTCCACTGTTATCGCTCAATTCAACAGATCTAATATAGACATAATATTTGTGTTGCAATAATAAAACGTTATATATATATATATATATATATATATATATATATAAATTTACCTGCTACATAGTCTCCAATCCTATAGTTGATAATGTCATAAAAACATAATAAAAGGAGGTGGCAAGGTCTTCATTATACCGAAAAATAAGAGCTGAAAACACTAAGACTTGATAATTCTTAATTTTTTTGGGGTTTCTTGTAAACTAAAACAAGAAGAAAATCAATTAACCATATAACAATTATATATGTTTCAGAAATTAATAACAAAGTTTAATTACTAAATATCTAGAAAAAATTAAAATTCATTACTGTAAAAAACTCGATTTAAAAATTAAAAGAATAAATTCTGTCATCTAATATTATCAAAGTCCCTAAAATCAATGTTGGAACTAATAAGTCAATAATTACTACAGCTGCCTATGATACATAACGCATTAAAACTTCTACTGGTAACAACTAATTTTACTAAAGAAACAGCTAAAAAATAATGGTTTCTCAAAGGAACTAAATATATTTTTTAACAAAATAGAATCAAAATACACACCAAGTTTAATATAGCTACATATTAAATAAGAATATAAACAATAGGTTACAGTAACATAAATTCAAAACAAAAAAATAGGAAAATTACTGCCAAAAATACTATTTGATTGTAATACATATATCATTAGTCAAATATTTCCTTTAATGCTAAATATTCATCAGATATTAAAAAAATTCTGGTGTATATTTATTAAATACATAAAAAAAATAATAACTTCACAGTATTATCTTTAAGTCTCAAGTTTTTCATCCATTAAGAGGGGAAAAACATGTAACGACCTAAAAAAATAAGGTTTTTTAGGATTTTTTTTTTGGCTGAATGAAACAAGCTACAATGCTGTAGTTTCTTTTATTCTATGTGACATATAATCTACTACACTTATGAATTTTTTTAACTTTCTGTGACCTCTGGGTGATCTCGGAACCAATCTTAAATGATGTCGCGTCCGCCTTGCCCGGTCGTATGGCGGGAATTCCTGGATCCGGAAAAAATTTTTTTTTAACTTTAGTCACTGATCATGATTCTCTGATGTATTTTGTTCTATATGAACCTTTAAAACTACAAAAAAAAAAAAACGGATATTTTTTCACTTTAACTCATTGTGAAAAAAAAGGTCAAATTTTCAGCATTTTTTTTTACTTTAGACACCCCTAAAAATAATTTATTGTCAATATTTTCGTTATATCAAAGGTTCATATAGAATAAAATTCTATTTCCTTTTAAACACACAAAGTTTCAACTCATTTGTATGAAAATTGTTCGACTTATCACGCCCGCCATTTGCAAAAAACCGATTCGAGAAAAACTCATTTAAAGTCGCCCGTTAGCCAAAGCGGCTATCGAGGCGCAGGTAGAAAAATGTCTTTTTCTCGATAAATACATTTCTGATCGGTTAGATATTTTGCTGGATAAATCTTCGATGTATAAGCAATTAATTTATTTAAAAAAAATAAAAAAAATTTTTTTTGTAAAATAATTTGGGAAGCAGAAAATCGCACATGTCTGATTTTACATGCTAAATCCCTATGTACGACGGTCCAAGTCAACACACGGTATATACTTTACACCGTATTGACATTTCTTAGACAAAATTTTTTTTTTATATTATTGCAAATTAATCGAAAGCTTGTCTTGAAACTTAAAAAAAATTTTCAAGCCGTGATTTAATTATCATATTTCGTCCCACACAACAATCAAAATATAAAAAACTTTATTTTACAACAGCACAATTCAACTCAAACAGTTATTAATATTATGACAGTCAATTGAAATGCCATGTAAAAGTAAATCTCAATATTATTTTTGACTGTATTTTGTTTCGCTATTTTGGTTGAAGTTTGTCTGGTGCCATCTCTTGGTGATTGTTAGCTATTTTTTTCATGCCTAGTAAAGAAAATGTCATTTTCGTGCCTTTGTGGGGTTACGGAAATTCCATTTTTCAGATAGTGTGAGATAACAAATATTTAATTTTTTCTAGATTATTTTTTATACGATTTTAAATAAATATTTGGGATACATTTTTTATACGTCAATAATTATAAAAAAAATATTCTGGAAACTGTTACCAACTATTGGAGAAAAAATATATATAATATTTTATCGTATTTTTAAATAAAAGATTATTTTACATAAACATAATAGAATACTTACTTATTACAGCTTCAGTTACTTTATTTTTTTATGGATAATATATTTACATTAATAAAGTAACAACAACGTATTCAAATTACTTATTTTTCTATTTTACTAAAAATCTATCAACTTTCAACATAAGATATCCTACATATATTATACTATCACTAATTTTTAACGTAAAATTCATTAGTGGAATAAAAAATGATGTTTCCATTTGAAAAACAAATTAGATTTTTATTGTTTTTGAAATGCAAGCTTATAGCAATATTCTAAGCATATTTTTATATAGTACAAATTTATTTTTCTATAAAAATTCTTTTATTATATTCTTGAGATACGGACACTGAAAATATTTCAGATTTCAAATAAAAAATATTTTAAATGTAATTAATGGCAATTTGCTCCTAAATTCAGTGATAAAATTAAAAATGTGGTATTCTATTTAAAATACTAAACTTAGCATATCCGAATAACCCTATATACCAAATTTTATGATAAAATATTATATAACTTTTCAAATAAAGATAGAGTAAACTTATCAGGGGATATCTTTTACATATAACGTAAACTAGATGTAAAATGTACGCAGTTTGACAAGGAAAATTTCTTCTCAAACTGCTGTCACTACTATTATTCAATAAAATGAACTATCGAAGTAAATTATAATATTTGAGATATTTTAAAGTAATTTAAAAATTATCATTACTTACAATTATTTCCTCTGCTACTTCACAAAGTTTACTATGTGGCATGATACCAATTGATTTTTATAGCATCGTATAGCATCTTCAAAAAATTGGCCCATTAAAGTTGTAATTAAATTACCATAACCTGCAAAAGTACAAAGAATAAATTTGTACACATGTTGTACAATATTTTTTTAAATAAACATAAGCTGGTTTGGTTAACTAAAACAAATATCTAATGAACGTTTAATTAAGATATATATGCGAGTGATATTGAAGTTACTACGTTTGCGTGGACGTTCGATGAGTATGTAAGGTGATATAATTGAGTGTTTTGCGTCAGCAAAAGTATTCAAATGCTGGGAATAGAAGAGCATGTATGAGACGCATCATGAATGAGGATGAAGTAAAAGTTACTTGTCTGGATATAAAATCTTGATAAACACTAACTTTGGAACAATGACAATGATTTGTGCTACACACTTTGGGCAAATGATTGTTTTTACTAATTTGACTGCAACGAAAAGTGATATAGGCAGTGGCGTAGCCAAGGGGGGTTAACCCCCCCCCCAAGAACCTGAACGACCAAAAAACATACGTATATATATGAAATATGATATTTTACTTTCATTTTTATAAAAACAATTTTTATTGCTCTTTATTTTTTATACAAATTATAGTATTATCTTTTTTTATTAATATTATATAATTTCTTTAGTAACCTCCCCCCCCATGACAAGTTTCTGGCTACGCCACTGGATATAGGGTTTGGTACGGTGTCAGTAATAGTTTTAAAATTTATATATATATATATATATATATATATATATATATATATATATATATACGTACAGAAGGAAACCAAGAGAAATTCTTGATCCTAACATAAAAATATAAAATTTACTTACAGAGAATATCCAAGCAGTAATGATAATTAATGGAGACTAATTTAATAAGTAAAATAAAGTAAAGTAAATATTTATGTATAAAGAAATATTTCCACAAATTTAAATAAAATCCACGTGTTTAATTAAATAAAAAATTACGTCTGTTATCTTCAAATGATCAAACCATAATCGAAGCCGAACCCACTAAGATTACTGTCATCTTATTCTTATAAATAATTTATAAAAAAATATTTAAATAAAAAAATAAAATTTCAACTTTTAATTATCGCACTGAGTGATCGGTGCGCCACACAGGTTTGCACAAGAAATGACAAATAAGTTGTCAGTTGATAAGGAAAAAAGGACGTTGCTTACAAAAACTAAATTTAATTAAATATTTTATATGAGAATGTTAATATTTTAAGTATTTAACAGTAACACTAAATGAGTGTGACTTCACTGTAGGTGTAATCGGCAAAAAATTTAAGAATTTTATTTTCATGTTTTGGGTTTTCGCCCTAATTTGTCTGAAAACAATTTTAAGCATATATTTAGTTTTTTAAAAATCAAAGCGGCTAGAAAAATGTAAAAAACTATTTTATATTCAGGTAAAGTGACTTTTTGGTCAATAATACGACATAATGTTCTTCAGAAAAGTTGTTCAGAATATGAATTTATGGCTCTGTGCAAAATTTCAAAAAGATCAATTTAAAAAAAAAATGTCTGGACATAACGCCGTCTGAAGAAAAGCCGACCGTTCATTCGTATTTGTGCAAGCTAAATAAACAAAAGGTTGACGCTTGTACAAGCCAAAACGTTGGGGTTGAGTAAAATCTGTCAATACATCAATCTCATGTAAAATATCTATCAATAACAACGATTAGCTTGCGCAAATGCGAATGAACAGTCGGCGTAGTGTCCTCAGTCGGCGTTTTGCCCAATCGGCGTTATGTCCAGACACTTTTTTTTAAACTGATTTTTTTAAAATTTTGCACAGAGACATAATCTCATATTCTGAACAACTTTTCTGAAGAACATTATGCCGTATTATTGAACAAAAAGGCACTTTACCTGAATATAAAATAGTTTTTTACATTTTTCATGGCCGCTTTGATTTTTAAAAAACTAAAAATATGCTTAAAATTGTTCTCAGACAAAACAGGGCGGAATGCCAAAACATGAAAATGAAATTCTCAAATTTTTGCCGATTACACCTATTGTGAACTCAACACACTCCGTAAAAAAAATGTTTCAAATGTGGGAGGTAGAGTTGGCCTGGGTTGGCGCACGTGAAATAATCTTTCGTAGTGTCAGATTGAATAAATATAAACATATATTGAAGATAATATTACACAATAATATATAATGTCGAACAGAATACTTTGACATACGCGTAAATATAATATAATCACCGTATATGTAATCTTTCGTTCATGAAAACCTGTTACTTTCGTAAAAACAAGCAAAATATATTATTTCTGATGTTTTTTCGATGTAAAATTAACGATTTTAACCTTACTGGAAAAATCTTTTGTTTACGGACACTCTAATATATATATATATATACTGTACCACCAACGTCTCATGACAATTGCGCACTCGTCAAGTGGGTGGTACCAATTATTAGTATAGAGTGGAGAAAGTAACTTTACTGTCGGCTTTGCTAGAGTAAACTTCGTTTGTAGTACAATCTAACGCAAAAATTATTTTTAACTGCACCATGAATTTTCAAACTAAATTAAACGGCCGTGCGCTTATTTTCAGTCGCGTGAAAATAAAAGAACTTTTTCATAAAAAAAAGAGGTGGGCCTAAATTATTAAAAACACGGATTTTTTTAATAAATAAAAAATTACGAATCAAAAACTTTTGAAAAAAATTGTTTTGTGTTTTTGAAACAAAAAATTTGTGTAGCAGTATTAAACGTCATTCTAAAACTTTCTTCAAATATATTACATGTGATATTACATTATTATACATGTTCTGTTATTTACTGTAAATGTCATTTGTATCAGTTTTCCCGATGAAGACGGACATTGAGTTCGTCGAAACGTCAAATATTAATAAATTATTAATACAGAACTTAAATTTTAAGCTGTTTAATTTTATTAAAAAAGAATTTTTGATTAGGTCATTAATTATTGTTGTCATTACTAGAATTTACAAATTGTATTACTGATATTTCTGTATAGCTGGTATGCAAGATATCTCTTTGTATAATGACTTAAGTTTAAGTATTTTTATATTTTTCAATTTTAATAAATGTATTTGTATTTAAAAAAAAAACAACTTTTTAAAAATGTAGGGATAATACTTGATAATGATTGGATAATGCTTGATAATGATTGGATAATGATGGGATAATGCTTGATAATGCTTGCACCGTCCAGGGTGGTCCCAGAAACTGCATATTCAACCAAAGAAACACGGTCAAATGTATTTAATTTGATATCTCCGACGGTTATATGAAAAATTATTAAGTCAATTACTAGTAATTAAATTACAAAGTGATTAATTCCTGCACCAGCTTCGGCATCAGAGAATAGTAAGATGGTTTGACTAACTAGTGTTAACGACGTTAAATTATTTCATCAATTTCTTTGCGAAAATGCCAAACTACATAACCATAATATGTTCGCGAAAAAAAAACGCATCTAATTTTTTAGATAAAAAAAAAATTGAAACAACAAGTACCGTAGAAGCAACTGTGACTACCTTGACTGGTAGTCTGATTGGTACTCGGGACGTGGTTTGGTACAAACTGTTTGGAACTCGGCGAAAAATAATGCCAATGAAAAATGATACAAATAAACAATAAGATGAAAACAAGTTTGAACAAAAAAAAATATATATAAACTCTTACCAGCTTCCAGCAATTTCTCCTTCCTCATCTCCTGTTCCTCCCTTTCCGCATCCGTTATCTTCTTCTCAACAACAATAACCTTATCCTCCCATTCCATTCTCTCCTCCTCTTCTTCTTCTTCTTCTTCTTTCCGCACATATCTCTCTTTCCGACCACTCCCGGCTTCTTCGACCCCCGCTGCTGTACTCAAATCGATAATCTCTTTCACATACATTTCCGCGTCTGCTTCGAGGAGCGTAGCCACCGAGGTAATCTCCTGGGTGCGGCTTGCAGCGGCTGTTGTAACTCTACGTCGCGATGAAGACGCATCGTGCGCTGTTACATGTTTGTAATCCTCCCCCGACGAGCTGATTTCCTTTAAACGTTTCTTATAGCGAAGTCGTTCACGTAGATCGTCTAGGGTTTGATCGGCAGCGGATTTAAAACGGGAGCTGTGTGGATCGTAACGACGTGATTTTCGATCGGGATCCTTTACAAACAAACGATTTTTAGCAGTAATATTTTTTTAAGCAAAAAAAAATTTCTCGAAACGAAAAAAAGATGCGATATCCCGGTATCTTGCAATTTTTTTTTTAATATATCAACTAGATTTAAAAAGTTTTTTAAAGTGAAATCTCCGGCGCAGCTTAAAACCTTTGGCGTTCACTCCGGGACTTTGTTGACGTGTGAAAATGTAGAGGCTGAACCAGTCATCTTAAACATATACCAGTAATTGAACCTTGAACTTTATGAAAATCCGTGGAGCTTATAGCAACTTTTGGCCAAAAATATTGAAAATTGACAAAATGGCGACCATTTGAAAAAAGAGGTCAATTTTTCACCTCTTTTTTTGCACTTTCAAGTCCCTTAAAAAATGTTTATTGTCAATAAAAAATTCCCAAAGTAGGTATAAGTTCCAATAAATTTTGTTCCCTTCAATTTGCCAAAAAGATCATCAAGATTGGTTCAGTCGTTTTCGAGTTATGTATCTGCCCAGTTTGAAAAATCACGTTTCAAGAAAAACTCGTTTAAAGCTTGACAAAACATAGTACTTGTACTTGTTGCACTCAAACTCACAAAAAAAACTATTAAATACTTCGAGTTCGACAGAACCACTTTGCCGGGATATTTTACACACTATAGAGAATCAAAAAAATTTTCGATAAAAAAGAAAGAGAATGCCCCTTAATTACGGCGCGGTAATAAACATGTAACACGATTTAATGAATACCATAATCGAATGATTATTCGAATGACGATAGAAATGAATATAGTACAACTAAAAAGTTAGTAGTATTATTTTATTTTTTTGCATTAAACACCATTAATTTTATATTTATTTATCTAATTAAACATTAGACAATTTTTAAATTAAAGAAAAATGCATTGGCCCTGCCGGGGTTTGAACCCGGGACCTTTAGGTTTCGCGCCTAATGCTCTACCAACTGAGCTACATGGCCACTACATTTTTCTTTAATTTAAAAATTGTCTAATGTTTAATTAGATAAATAAATATAAAATTAATGGTGTTTAATGCAAAAAAATAAAAAATAGTTAAACATTTACACCAAAAGAATTTATAAAAATTAGTAGTATTATATTTGCAACAAAATAATTGAATGCATTTTTTTGATAATTGAATATTATAATAATAATAAAAATATCCTAAATTTCTGTTAAATAAAGTAATATTTTAGTTATTTATTAAAATTAATGCTGTTGGTAAAGTTATGAATCTTGTGTTGAAGTTGATAAGTGCAAGTTTTAGTTTTAGTTTTTGAGAAGAGTGATTTGACGATTGAATGTAATGTATATATATATATATATATATATATATATATATATATATATATATAAGTGAGAATTAATGGCTGTAATGAAACAATATCAGAGTATATCAAATATAAGCATATATATATATATTGATGGTGCACGTTTAGAGCAGGTAGATGAATTTGTGTATTTGGGTAGTTTGTTGTCTAGAGATGGCCGTTTTGATCGTGAAATTGAAAGCAGAGTAAATGCTGGTTGTAAGGTTTTGGGTGCTTTGGGAACTTTTGCTAGAAATGTAAATGTTTCCAAAGAAGCCCGTTTGAGTATATAATTATAATGCAGTTTTGGTGCCTACGTTGATGTATGGTAGTGAATGTTGGGTTCGGTTATAAAAGCATAAACGGAAAATGACTGCTGTGGAAATGAGATTTTTACGTGGGGTATGTGGTGTAAATAGGAAAGATCGGGTACGAAATAGATTAATGTATGATAAGTGTGAAATTGAAAAAAAAAAGTGTCGTTGCAAAAGTTGGTGTTACAATGGTTCGGACGTGTTGAGCGAATGCGTCTAATGAACGTTTGGTTAAAAAGATTTATTTGAATGATTTTGATGGTATACGTTTGCGTGGACGTCCAATGAGTAGTTGGAGACTCCAACTACTACTACTACTCCAATTTGGAGTGGTATGAATGAGAGAGTGACTCGCGTGAGCGAAAGTTTCCAAGTATTAGAAATAAAAGAGCATGCTATGAGAGAAGAATTATGAATGTAGATGAAGCGAAAGTTGCTTGTTTGGATAGGAATGTTTAGAGGCGACGAATTTCGGGATGATGAAAAGAGTTTGTGCCACACCCTTTTGGGTACATGGCGTGATTGTGTACATATGTATGTAAATAAAATTAACACCTATTAACACTAAATACATACTTCTATTATTACTTTTTGTAGTTATATAAAAAATTTAAATTAAATATAATTATTTATAAGTTATATATTTGGCATCTTGTTTTTCTCCCCACTTTAGATGCATCTGTCAGTCAAATTAGCTTCGTTAGTATTCATAGTTCCATGATTATTTGCCTATTTGGTTAAGTTGATTGGCTCTAATTACAAATAAATAAAAAAAATTGTAGCCTTAAGATTGCCTTTCAATTTTATAATCTATTTTGCATATATTTTTATGGAAATCTGCCACTTTTTTGGTTTGTTCATCAGCCCGAATAATTTCAATTTTAATTCGAATGATTTTAATGTTATTCGAGATATATCTCGATTGATTGATTATTTTTCATTCGAATTTATCGCATCACTAGTTCGACTATGATATTCGTTCGAATCTAGATCATTCGATTATTAAAATCATTCGATTATGACCCCCCTCTCCCCCCGGCACTAATTGTAAAAAATGTGATTGTTTGTCGAAGTGATAGTTTCAAAATTACTGTACCATAGAATTCTGTTTAAATTTTCAAACTATTCTAAATCAAATAACATTTAATAACAACTTTCTTTTTCTCATATTTGAAACTAATTTTCTATAAAACAGCTTTAAGTTATAGTTCTGTATTAATATTTATTAACGATCGACATACTCAACGTATTCAACATACATCTTCATCGGGAAAAAAATGATACAAATGACATTCACAGTAAATAAACAGAACATGGAAACAATTTACCGTAAATATCATTTGTATTTTTTTTTTCTGATAAAAATGTAGCTTGAGTAGGTCGATTATTAATAAATATTAATACAGAACTATAACCTAAAGCCGTTTTATTTTAATATAATGAGTTCTGAAAGATTTTTTACCATGCTAAAGTACAAATATTTAAACACAGTAAAAAAAATCTTTCAGAACTCATTATATTAAAATAAAAAAGCTTTAGTTCAAAGTTCTGTATTAAAATTTATTTATAATCAACGTTTCGTCGAAACTAAACGCTCGTCTTCATCAGAAAAACTGATACAAATATAAAATGTAACAGTTTTCCTGATGAAGATGAGCGATAAGTTTGGTCGAAACGTTGATTATAAATAAATTTTAATACAAAACTTGAACCTACAGCAGTTTTATTTTATATAAATAATACCTGGTGCATAAAATGGTACTTTTTTTTACAAGAATGGCAACTTTGGCAATCCAATTAAAAAAAAGACTATATGAGCTTAAGTTTCATACAATTTTGTCCACGTCTGTCTGCAATTAGAATTGACTTACACTGTACTTTATTACCACTTTGACTGCAAGGAAAAGTGGTACAGCATTTGGTACGGTGTCTGTAATATTTTCAAAAACAAAAAAAAATTGTATAGAAATCCTTCATATAGCCTCTAGATCAGACGAACCCGAACTTAGTTTATGAGTGGGTGTACGGATGTGCAGCGTCAGCTCGCTCGGTCGTTGTGATCGCAACTCCTCCTAGACGGTTGAACCGATTTTAATGAAATTTTCAAAATAAATTTGTCTAGTATCCAAGATGGCCATGTGGTTTTTGTTTTCTAGTGATGCCAACTTTCCGAGAAAAAAATTACTAAAGTTTTAAAAAATTCATATTGGCTACATTATTTATCCGATTTTGATCAAATTTTCAGAAAAGATTTCCCTAATGCTCCCATTAATTATATAATTTAATTAATATCCAGTGTTGCCAACTTTCCGAGAAAAAATTTACTAAAATTTTTAAAAATTTATTATGGCCATGTTATTTAACCGATTTTACTCAAATTTTCACAAAATATTCTCCTAGTATTCATATAATTTATGTAATTTTAACATAATACAGTGTTGCCAACTTTCCAAGAAAAAAATTACTAAAATTTTTAAAAATTCATTATGACCACTTTATTTAACCGATTTTAATCAAATTTTTATAAAAGATTCTCCTAGTGCCTAAATAAATTATGCAATTTTTAAAAAATACAGTGTTGCCAAGTTATCCAAAGGAAAAATTCAAAAAAATTTTTTAAAAATTCATTGTGGCTATACATTATTTATTCGATTTTGATCAAATTTTCCGAAAAGTTTCTCCTAGTGCCCACATAAATTATAATTTTATTAAAAATATTATGTTGCCAACTTTCCAAGAAATGTCAAAGTGGTCTATATATGAGTTTACTCACATACTTCTAATCTTGTTTTTTGTATAAACAGCTGAACTCTTAAGTTTGATAATTTGATAAAAAAAATGTATAGATCTATGCTGAGAAACATTTATTCATATCGGAAGATTTTTTTAATAACAAAAATCGTTGTACTGTGTTTGTTATATTTAATTACAATATAAAGATTATAAATGATTGAATAAATATTTTCATTATGACTTGATTTTTTAATACCTGATAACTGGAGGTAAAATAACCTTTAATTTAAATCAATGATTTTTTTAGCAAAATATGTTTTATTTAAATCGTGCTTTAAATCAGTGCAACCCTGATTTTAATATTTGTATAAAGTTAATTTTGAAATTTATTTATAGCAGATAATCGTGGAAATAATTTTAATTTTCAAAATATTCAGTAATATATTTTTGTATAAATTATACAAGATTTATATTCATATATAACTGTTACAAATTAATATAAACTTTAAGTTATATTATTCAAATAAATTTTAATTTACGAAATAAATATATACGCACAATAAAATTTTTACTACTTCACCTCCGCGATTTTGATGAAACTTCGTCTAAAAGTTCCTCTAACAATAACAATAACGGGAAAAATAACAATAAGTGGCGGTCAGGTTAAATTATTCAATAACTAACCTAATCTAACCTAACCTGACCGCCACTTATTATTATTTTTTCCGTTAATGTTATTGTTAAAGGAATTTTTGGACGAAGTTTCATCGAAATCGCGTAGGTAAAGTAGTACATCGACAACTTGACGAAATATTTAACATACCTGTGTATATCGAACATCTCTGATTTTTTTATCCCCGTATCTTTCTTCTTTCATTCGTTTCTCATCATATTTCCTCGATTCCACATATTTAACTTCTCTACTCGTCGAAGCACTTGTTGCAGCATTCATTTCATCTCTTCTATAATGAGTCCCTAGATAATTATCACCACCATAACGTTGTTGTTCCCGATTATAATAACCTTTTTCACTCATATCACCACCCCTTTATCAAGATACATTTTGCCACCGCCGCCAGGGGGTGGAAACTGACATAAAACGAAATTTGCCGCTATATTATTTTGCTAGAACATTCCTAGATGGCATAAGAATGTACTTTCTGAAGATATTGTTTTCTTTTCGTGTTACTAGATGTCGTTCATGTCTTTCATTTTTATTATATTTCTATAAATAAGTAGTATTTTCTGATAACATGATTGTTGAAATATCTATAAAGTAAATTCGTTTACTTTATAGATATTTTCCAATCATGTTATTAGAAAATAATTTAGCGTGAACATTTAAATAAAAGCAAAGACCCGAACCCGAAGAAAACAAATTCTATAAAATCCATACTAGTGACATCTATTAATGTTTTAGCATAATATAAACTGTGTCATAAAAATTAACATGGGAGATTCCCATCTTGAGCGTAAGCGACATAGTTAATCTATGACCGTCGCCGGGTGACAAATACAATCAATCATGAACCTTTCGTACCAGAAAGTGCCGATTGCAGCGCTCACCGTTAATGATAACTACCAAACTAATAAGTTCGTGAACATAATTTTACATTTGCAATCAGATAAATAGTGTTATATAGTAAGTATTCATAATTATTAATTTTATGTCATACAGTATATTATCATTTATACTGATTATCAGACTTGTAATTTTTACGGTTTTATTCTTAAGGGCATTTCAAGGCAAATAAAAGGCTATATTCAGACGGGTGGTGGGAATACAAAAAAGAATAATTTTACATTCGATTTATTCGTTTAATACTACATATTTATGGTAACTAATTATTAGAAAAATTAGCTAATTTATGACAATTAATAATTTAATAACAATTTTTATATATTTACAGAAGTAGCATATAAAAAAAATTAATCAAATATTTAATTGTCAATATTTTCTTTGTTTATTATTATTTTAATTTCCAAAAAATATATGTGTTGTTAATTATAATAAAGATTAATTATATTATTTTTTCAAATAAAAAACATATGTGAGATAAGAGAAAATCGCATTTTTCAAGAAAAATGATGAAAATTATTTTTGTACAAATAAACTGCACATAAATAAATTCAGAAATTAATACATAAGTACTATAATAACAATTAACAACATATGTATTCTTTGGCAATCAAAATAATAATAAACAAAGAAAACATTGACAATTATATATTTGATTAATTTTTTTTATATGTTAATTCGGTAATATATAAAAATTGTTATTAAATTATTAATTTTACATAAATTAGCTAATTTTTCTAGTAATTAGTTACCGTAAATATGTAGTATTAAACGAATAAATCGAATGTAAAATTATTCATTTTTGAATTCCCATCACCTGTCTAAATATAGCCTTTTGTTTGCTTTGAAATGGCCTTAATTACAAATAGTTTTTTGATATTTATATATTATGCATACTATTTTGTTGTAGTGGTAGTCATACATTGTCTGGCAAGTTTACCTTGAATTTTTTTGTTAAATATAAAAATTATTATGTTAAGAATTCCGTTAGGTTAGGGTAGGTTTGGTAGGTAGGTTGCAGGTAGGATTTGTGTTTAATAGACCGTTAAGACACATTTAAAATCTCATTTTGTCTTGTCACACATTTTGAGAGTCACTGGTTTTTCAACTAACGTGAATACAGCAAGATCACTGGACCTTCTCTAAAGTTTTGCCATATTTATTGTTATTTTTCAACAATATTGTAAAATTATAAGATAATTATACGTGTCAAATCATCACTTGGCAAAGACACTGCAATGAAGTATGAGTGATTTGTTTGTGCAGCATATCTACAAATAAAAAATTTTAGTATTTGCAAACAAGTTGCAAAATTTAATTAAATTTTTTTACCTAATGTATATTTGTTCAATGTTTTCATATTTTTTAAATGTATGTAAACCTGCAAATGCAAACCTAATGCGAGTATCTTTGCCTTACCTACACTGGAAAGAGTTATTAAACTTTCAAAGAATTAATATAAAAGAAATTGTATATTTATTAAAAATAAGCGGTTTCCTATATAACTAGTATACAAACAATATTTTAAGAATACAATTTTAATTAATAAACAGGAAAGGCAATGAATGTTTATCAAATTTAAATATTTTATCGATATTTTAATTGGGAGAAGGTTCAACACTTGAATATTTTTTTCTTGAATTGTAAAACACAAGAATTGTAAAACACAAGTCTTGTAAAACACAAGAATGATTTTTATCTTGAATGTTGACCTTGAAAATGCTATGAACAAAAGAACACACCTGTACTTATAATTGTTCCCACCAGATGTCGCGCTAGCTGGTTATCTCACAAATTTAAAGAACGTCTTACAACATTAAAATTTATTTTGTAAAATAATATTTGACAGTTATGTTAATCTATTTGAGAATTAATAATATATCTCATTTAATTTAAAATAAATAATTATATTAATCCGAATAATGCATTGTGACAAGAAATAAATCAAAAGGCCACTTTTAGTGGTCATTCTTGTTACATAATTATTTATAGGAATTTTAAATTAGTAAAATAAATGTAAAATATTAATAAGGAAATAAAAACTAATTTTTGAAATAAATTATGAATTTTATTTTATAAAAACGATAAAAACCCAGAGATATATGAATATTTGACAGCAGTTGGACAGTTCAAATGTTTGATTGAAGTTTGTAAATACAAATATGATCATAGACATATAATATTTATAATGTGAAAACAAAACAAGAAGAATAAAGCGATTCTTAGTTTCATATTAATTAAAAAAATGTAAATCATAAAATTAAACTAAGAATCAAAAAAATGCCATCATACAAGTTAACCAAAAAAAAAAAATTTGGATCTTCTTCTGCTACAATGAGATATATAATATGCAAGTTGCTTGCATAAAATATAAAGTATGTTTTTAATTTGTAGTTATTATAAATATGATAACACTAAATATTCTAGAATTTAATAATGGAAGAATTATTATACTGGGCAATTCATATTATACTTTTTCACTTTTTTTGAATATGGATGGAAGTCGATAATTGTTTTAGACATTAAAAAAGTGCTGTGAAGCACGAAAAAGACATAGGCAAAGACGCAATTTTAGAGAAAGAGTAAATCCGTTAAAAATATTCAATGACACGGAATTTCGTATAATCTGTTTATTGTCAATTTTTACTACTTTGACTGCAAGGAAAAAGTAGTATAGTGTTTGGTACGGTGTCCGTAACATTTTCAAAAAAAAAAAAATTGTATAGAAATCCTTCATATAGCCTCTAGATGACGAATCTGAACTTAGTTTATGTGGGTGTATCGATGTGCGTCGTCAGCTCGCTCGCTCGGTCGTCAGACAAAATTTTGTGATCGCAACTCCTCCTAGACGGTTCAACCGATTATAACGAAATTTTCAGGATAAATTTGCTTAGTGCCCAAGATGGTCATGTGGTTTTGGTTTTTTCCAGAGATGCCAACTTTTCGAGAAAAAAATTACTAAAGTTTTTAAAAATTCATTGTGGCTACATTATTTATCCGATTTTAATCAAATTTTCAGAAAAGATTTCCTTAATGCTCCCATTAATTACATAATTTTATTAATATTCAGTGTTGCCAACTTTCCGAGAAAAAAATTACTAAAGTTTTAAAATTTTTATTATGGCCATGTTATTCAACCGATTTTACTCAAATTTTCACAAAAGATTCTCCTAGTATTCATATAATTTATGTAATTTTAACAAAATACAGTGTTGCTAACTTTCCGAGAAAAAAATTAGTAAAATATTTAAAAATTTATTATGACCATTTTATTTAACCGATTTTAATTAAATTATCATAAAAGTTTTTTTTAGTGCCTAAATAAATTATGCAATTTTAACAAAATACAGTGTTGCCAACTTATCGAGAAAAAAATCACAAAATTTAAAAAAAATTCATTGTGGCTACATTATTTATTCGATTTTTATCGAATTTTCAGAAAAGTATCTCCTAATGCCCACATAAATTATAATATTATTAAAATACAGTGTTGCCAACTATCCGAGAAATGTCAAAGTAGTCTATATATGGGTTTATCCATATACTTCTAATTTTGTCATTTCAATTTTATTTACAAGCGTTTGCTCTTTATATATATATATATATATATATATATATATATATATATATGTATATATATATATATATATATATATATATATATGTATATATATATATATATATGTATATATATATATATATATAAATATGTATATATATATATATATATATATATATATATATATATATATATATTGTGACAAAAACACTTTTTGTCACGGGTCAAATTTTGTATAAAAACTGATAATTTTATAGAGTATTTACTTTTTAGTAAAATGGCAACATTGAGTTAAATTGTGTAAAATTAGCAGGCACATAAATACTGCTTGTACGGGTGAATTCTCTCTCTCTCCAGTGAGCCGCTCTGGTGTGAGCACCTCTCTCTCTCCCGTGAGCAGCCGCTCTGAGCAATCCACTACTGGTCCGTCTCGCTATGTCTGTTGTAATATTTGAAGGTTAATTACCATGCGGTATTGAAAAGTAATATATTCAAGGCAGAAATTGTTCGTTTGGATTTGAAATGATGTAAGTTGACAATTTATTTATTTTGTATTATGTTTGAATTGTTATTCATGAGATTTTTTGATGTTTGGATTATTTTAGTAACGTAATTTTGCTCTCATGAATTCAATGATGGTCAACTTACATTTGATTTCGTTTTGTATTTTTTTGTAAAGCCAATTTCTTTCTTGAATAATTTTGTTAGTTATTTTGTTTTGAGTTATGATTTGTAGAGTTCAATTTATTAGAGTTTGTATCGTTATAGTTTATTTGATGATTAGTAATTTTAATTTGACAAATTAACCTTGAAGCAGCACAGATCCCCGTTCCAATCCTCATTTCTTTCTTTGTAAATGCTAGTAGATTTTCCTTCCCATTTTCCGTTTGTGAAAGTTCTTTAGTGCGTATCATTGTCTGTGTTGCAATACGAGTTATTTTGAGGCCACGCGCCATTGTTCGTATTGCGATGATTTTTTGATTTATCGTATCGTATATTTTTGCTATTATCACAGCACTTAAATTTTAGGCTGAAGAAGCTATATCGGCTGTGATGATATTTTGTTTGTAGTATATTTTTTGTGGCCACGGTTTGATTCTCGTTGAATCCTTTTTGCTTTCGTGGGCTACTCCTATAAGATCAGAATGCGTTCATTGGCTTCCGGATTTACAAATTACGGGAAAGACATTCGGTCTAGATCGGCTAAAGTACTTTCGTGTTTTGTCTCTCCTGCGCACGCGACCCCCCCCCCCTCTGTTCCATGTTCTATGTTCCCTCTTCGCGATCCCTTTTCTTTGTTGTATGAATGACGTGTAGAAAATCGTAAGTAGCAAATCATCACTTCATTTGTATTATTTTTGTATTGAAGATTTTGTCGTGAGCAAGTAATTTTGACTTATTTAGCTAGAAAATGTTGTGCAGTAATTTTGTTTTAGTATTGCGAAATTTTCTTTGAGTTATGTATTTTTGTTTCTAGTTAAATGATTTTAATTTTACTTGTATCATTTTTGAACTATGCTATTTTCACTTAGCTTTTGTATCTTGCGAATATACTGTGTTACCTATTTTGTTTGCTAAGTGAACTATGAAATTATCGTTTAAATTTTGTTTTATGAGATTATACCGCTGTTACTATTTTGTTTGCTGATTGAATTTTGTTATTATCGCTTAAATTTTGTACTATGATATTTATTTTGTTTGCTAAATTCATTAACGTCACTTGAGCTAACTTATGAGCTGTGTACTTTAAATTGTAAATTGTAAAGTATTTTGATTTTGCATTAATTTGTTATATTGATGATATTGTATGAAACTATTGCCTATCGTTGAATTTCGATTGTATCGACCTTTATTTCAAGTTCGATTGTTTGATTTTATCATGTTTATTATTCTGGATAAATCTGCTGTGCCCCCTCATGTTTAGATGAACAGGCTGTCGTTTTCAACGGTGTCCGAGCGAGATTCAGATGTATAGCGGCACCAGTTAATTGTGGAAACCGAATTTGGATCAACAAATGAAAGATATCGACCATACTCTAAATCGAGCAGGAGTTATTGACTGGATGATTTTTTATGACGTACTAAAGCCCGCGGGGCGTATTCCGATTTCGAGGGCGATCATTTTCATGATGTCTCCTTCCATGATCACGCCGCTTTGTTGCGCTGTGCATTCTGACATCTCCTCGGCGCTGACGAAAACGCAGAAGAAGATCTTCTTTAGCTAGACCACCCGCTAACCAGCAGACATCAAATCATTCGTATATTATGCTGTACTAAATATCATACAATATAACTACATGGTATTACAAAATTGTAAGTAATTTTTTATTTAATTATTTATCGCATTTCCGAAACAAATTCTCGAAAAATGAAATAAATCCCTATCCCGTTAAGTTCCTTTTTGAGATTTGTCAAAGCTTCTCAATTTTGCGTCAACATTCCGCTTTGACTGGCGCCCACCTAATTTACCAACATCACAAAATAAAGTTCCTACCAACCCCACCTACGACCTAGCTCTCCTCCAAACAACTGACGCCGTGCCCATTATGGGTGACAGGTAGGATAAAAATGAGATGAATAAAATATTTCAAATTTTGAACACTTTGATAAAATTTAAAATTTAACATCTAATATTTTGCTTCATCTAAATGTCACACATAATTTTGGCGCCCAACGTGGGGCTTTGATTGATTTTTTGTCTTCGAATTAGTCCATTCCTTCCTTTCACTTTTCCGAGAATTTGAGTTCGAAAATTTATTTAGTTCTGATTATTTTTTGTAATTGCTACTTACATTTCATGTTCAGTTATGATGATTATTTATGATTTGTATTATGTTATATTTGCTACTTACTCATTTGATTTATTATGTTGTGCTATATTATTTTGTATCTGATTGAGTCATGATTTATATTTTGTTTAGTGCACTGAGTGAGATGAGATTTCACAGTTTTTTGATTGATTAGTTTTTCTTTGATTTGAGTATTTTATTGAGTTACGAATATTTCTTTGTTGGAAAGTTTAAAAATTTTTTTTGTAAATGGAAAAATTTTTTTTTGGTGGAAGGGCTGTGTGACAAAAACACTTTTTGTCACGGGTCAAATTTTGTATAAAAACTGATAATTTTATAGAGTATTTACTTTTTAGTAAAATGGCAACATTGAGTTAAATTGTGTAAAATTAGCAGGCACATAAATACTGCTTGTACGGGTGAATTCTCTCTCTCTCCAGTGAGCCGCTCTGGTGTGAGCACCTCTCTCTCTCCCGTGAGCAGCCGCTCTGAGCAATCCACTACTGGTCCGTCTCGCTATGTCTGTTGTAATATTTGAAGGTTAATTACCATGCGGTATTGAAAAGTAATATATTCAAGGCAGAAATTGTTCGTTTGGATTTGAAATGATGTAAGTTGACAATTTATTTATTTTGTATTATGTTTGAATTGTTATTCATGAGATTTTTTGATGTTTGGATTATTTTAGTAACGTAATTTTGCTCTCATGAATTCAATGATGGTCAACTTACATTTGATTTCGTTTTGTATTTTTTTGTAAAGCCAATTTCTTTCTTGAATAATTTTGTTAGTTATTTTGTTTTGAGTTATGATTTGTAGAGTTCAATTTATTAGAGTTTGTATCGTTATAGTTTATTTGATGATTAGTAATTTTAATTTGACAAATTAACCTTGAAGCAGCACAGATCCCCGTTCCAATCCTCATTTCTTTCTTTGTAAATGCTAGTAGATTTTCCTTCCCATTTTCCGTTTGTGAAAGTTCTTTAGTGCGTATCATTGTCTGTATTTGTGAATTTCGAGCCCTCGCTAGAGCGCGTTATGATCTTCAAGTTTTTTTTGTGCCGTGCTGCGAGCACGGATTTGATAATTTTATTCGCGTATTAAAACGTATCGGCGTTTTATTGTTCGAACTTTTGTAGAGTTCGGGATTGTTGCAATACGAGTTATTTTGAGGCCACGCGCCATTGTTCGTATTGCGATGATTTTTTGATTTATCGTATCGTATATTTTTGCTATTATCACAGCACTTAAATTTTAGGCTGAAGAAGCTATATCGGCTGTGATGATATTTTGTTTGTAGTATATTTTTTGTGGCCACGGTTTGATTCTCGTTGAATCCTTTTTGCTTTCGTGGGCTACTCCTATAAGATCAGAATGCGTTCATTGGCTTCCGGATTTACAAATTACGGGAAAGACATTCGGTCTAGATCGGCTAAAGTACTTTCGTGTTTTGTCTCTCCTGCGCACGCGACCCCCCCCCCCCTCTGTTCCATGTTCTATGTTCCCTCTTCGCGATCCCTTTTCTTTGTTGTATGAATGACGTGTAGAAAATCGTAAGTAGCAAATCATCACTTCATTTGTATTATTTTTGTATTGAAGATTTTGTCGTGAGCAAGTAATTTTGACTTATTTAGCTAGAAAATGTTGTGCAGTAATTTTGTTTTAGTATTGCGAAATTTTCTTTGAGTTATGTATTTTTGTTTCTAGTTAAATGATTTTAATTTTACTTGTATCATTTTTGAACTATGCTATTTTCACTTAGCTTTTGTATCTTGCGAATATACTGTGTTACCTATTTTGTTTGCTAAGTGAACTATGAAATTATCGTTTAAATTTTGTTTTATGAGATTATACCGCTGTTACTATTTTGTTTGCTGATTGAATTTTGTTATTATCGCTTAAATTTTGTACTATGATATTTATTTTGTTTGCTAAATTCATTAACGTCACTTGAGCTAACTTATGAGCTGTGTACTTTAAATTGTAAATTGTAAAGTATTTTGATTTTGCATTAATTTGTTATATTGATGATATTGTATGAAACTATTGCCTATCGTTGAATTTCGATTGTATCGACCTTTATTTCAAGTTCGATTGTTTGATTTTATCATGTTTATTATTCTGGATAAATCTGCTGTGCCCCCTCATGTTTAGATGAACAGGCTGTCGTTTTCAACGGTGTCCGAGCGAGATTCAGATGTATAGCGGCACCAGTTAATTGTGGAAACCGAATTTGGATCAACAAATGAAAGATATCGACCATACTCTAAATCGAGCAGGAGTTATTGACTGGATGATTTTTTATGACGTACTAAAGCCCGCGGGGCGTATTCCGATTTCGAGGGCGATCATTTTCATGATGTCTCCTTCCATGATCACGCCGCTTTGTTGCGCTGTGCATTCTGACATCTCCTCGGCGCTGACGAAAACGCAGAAGAAGATCTTCTTTAGCTAGACCACCCGCTAACCAGCAGACATCAAATCATTCGTATATTATGCTGTACTAAATATCATACAATATAACTACATGGTATTACAAAATTGTAAGTAATTTTTTATTTAATTATTTATCGCATTTCCGAAACAAATTCTCGAAAAATGAAATAAATCCCTATCCCGTTAAGTTCCTTTTTGAGATTTGTCAAAGCTTCTCAATTTTGCGTCAACATTCCGCTTTGACTGGCGCCCACCTAATTTACCAACATCACAAAATAAAGTTCCTACCAACCCCACCTACGACCTAGCTCTCCTCCAAACAACTGACGCCGTGCCCATTATGGGTGACAGGTAGGATAAAAATGAGATGAATAAAATATTTCAAATTTTGAACACTTTGATAAAATTTAAAATTTAACATCTAATATTTTGCTTCATCTAAATGTCACAATATATATGTATATGTATATATATATATATATATATATATATGTATATATATATATATATATATATATATATATATATATATATATATATATAAACTGAAACAAAATATGAAACATAAGAAAGTTTTTCACTAAATTTATATGCATTATTTATTTGTAAGTATATGTTATTGTAGCATAATATTTCGAATCGGAATGATAAAGTAGCTGATCCTGATCAATACGAGCATAGAAGTCTTCTTCACCATACGAACGGATTAATGCGATTGGTTCTAATGTTCTTGTGCCACTTTGATTAGCTACACGTAAATGTAGTAAAGGAATGAGGCGATCTAAATCCGTTGAATGCCGACGTGTGATTAAAATAAATTCATAATGGAAATTAGTTTTACGATATTTGAAATACCAACGACCGAGCACATAGTAACATGTCTTCCAAGTATCGGTAAAACTAATTTGAAATTCACGTCCATAACTGAATAATAAATTAACATTAAGCATAGTTGGACAATGATACTGATTATGTTTGATAATTTTACTAGCAATATCTTTTACTTTACAACCAGCTTTCTTTGTACATACTACTTCTTTGGTAGCACATTTACAACACAACCAACCAGCTAAACAAGGATACTTCTTCTCTATAACAACACCTTTTGCACCTCGACACACTACACATTCGTCGTGTTTCTCTAAACTCACAAAATCACCAATCACATTTAGTTTAAATTGGGTGCCATTGTAACCACCCAAGACACTTATCAACGAATTTATATCATGCACAACAGACGTATCATGCTGCAAGACACGAACACCTTCATCAGCAACTGTATTCGTAAATTTTAATTCAGTTTTACCTTTCGTAACAATTAGATCGTAATTTACATTACCTTGACGAGGTGTTCCCGTCAAATGTCGTACAATATGATAGATCTTTTTAGTTTCTAGACACACTTTCGTGTGAAGAAGAAACAGTATACGACATATAACCAGGAGATACGTTTGTTGCGATGAACTTGTAATATTGTGTTTAAAGGTGCAGCCATTTTCCCGTATCTGACTGGGATGTTCTGCTTTGCAATGTTCAAATAATTGATCTTTCCTTTCAATCCATTCGCACTTCACTCCAATCGGGCATATCAACTGACGATAGCCACAGACTGAGTGATGGTGGCTATCGTTGAATGGTATTTCTTGGGTACAACCAGCTGCTAGATTATTACAGGGGAATTGATAAGATTCCGCCAGTAATTCGTAGTCAACTTCTCTTACAACTGATTTTTCTTCAGGCACCGTGCATCTGCCGCAAAACTTACTCCTATCCTCGGCAATATAAACGGGACCACATGACAAGTAACCTTCACACTGGCTGCATTTCAACTGTGTCAATACTTCAATGGAGAGAGACATTTTTCTGGCTTCTTCTGTCTGGCTTCGGAATGAATTTGGCGTTGTTCTAGTAGAAGTTGAACTAGGAACTGAAAATGCCAGCTGAACATTGGCGTGTTATATAGATGGATAATGTCCCGTAGAGATTAGATTGATAAGCTATAAACAAAAAAGGAAAAGACGACAAATTATTACAAAGTTCAGCACTTGAAATTAAGTCAAAGTGATCACAAGACTATTTCGTGTTTGAAGTGTGGAAAGTTTTGTGTATCACCTGATTCTTTGACAACAATTTTGTTTTTTCATATTTATTACGAAAACCACTTGAGACAATTTCCTTATGGATATTAACTGATAAGATTCGAATTAGTTTTACTTAGAAAAGCATTTTATATATTTTGCAATTTTATTTGTAAAAAGATTATTAGTAATAAACGCGCAATAAATGCGATTAGCAAACAAAGATAAGTTAAATATATTATTTTAAAAGAATAATTGCCTGATATAATTTCAAAATCTTGTTAGTTAATATAAAACATAAAAAATTAATTAAATTTTTATAAAAATAATATATAAAAATACATATTTACTAGTTAATTCACATGATTATCTATGTGATTAAGTTCTCAAAACACACTTAATAACTTATTAACTTAATCATTTGATAAACAAAGTCGATTAGAATGTCAAAAAAAACTTTCTTGATTAATAAATAATATTGTAAAAATAATAAATAAATTGTTAATACTTAATCATGTAGTTAACTATGTGTTTAAGTTGTTGAAACACAGATTTTAAATAGTTACAAATAAAAAAAATAAATAAAAATTATTATTCTTGAAGGTTTTTAATCGAATATTTTGGAAAATTTTCCCGGCAAGCGACGCATAGATTCCCGTCAAATTTTTCAAGCTCGGCCCGGCGAAATATTTTCATTGTAAATTAATTATAAAAGTTATTAATTTTCGTTATTTTTTCACAACAATTTTTTTAGTAAATACTTATTTAATTATAATTTATTTTAATTTTAAATGTAAAACACATATACATTGTGTACCTAATTGAGTGTCTCTTATAATATTAAAATTATTATAGTTTAAAAATATCTTAATTATAATATTTAATTAGTATATATTAATTATATATTTAAATACAATTATATATTAAGTTGTGTACCTAATTGAGTGTCTCTTATAATATTAAAATTATTATAGTTTAAAAATATCTTAATTATAATATTTAATTAGTATATATTAATTATATATTTAAATACAATTATATATTAAGTACAAAAAAAATAATGTAATTAATTAGTTGTATAGAAATTAAATTATAATTAAAGAATTACTTTAATGTACAAATCTCCTTTTTTATTTTGACAAAATAAACATTCTGTAGACACTTAATATACAGGGTGTTTCACAACTTAGAGCAAAAAATTAAAGGGTATATTCTGTACGACGTGCTGATCATGAAACAAAAAGAATTTTTTTAAAATTCGCAAAGTTAAGGGTAGTTTACTTGAAGTAGACATTTTTTGAACTACTGGAGTAGCATATGTCATAGAAAGAAATATTAAATGAAATTAATTATCAAAGAAAAATTATGTAATGTTAGTTTTATTTAGAGACAATAATTGTTTTGAATACAAAATAATTTATAATATTAATGCATTGTATTATTTAATATCAAGATAATTTGGGAAATAACATACCTACAAAACTACAAATACTGTTCAAAATTTGCACCATTCATCCCTACACACATTGCAGCACGTTGAATTAATGACCTAGTACAGTCTGGACACAAATTTTTTACTCGTATTAATTCTGCTGAATTTTTTATTCTCTGCCTAAGTTCTTCTTCGTTTTCCGGCGCATTTTGGTTGTCGTAGACGAGGGATTTAAAATGACCCCAGAAATAAAAATCCAGCGGATTTAGGTCAGAGGATCTAGCAGGCCAAGCTACAGGTCCACCGCGACCAATCCACCTGTCCTCAAACACTTGATTTAAATGTTCTCTTACATTTAGAGCATAGTGTGATGGCGCACCATCGTGCTGAAACCATGTCTGCTGATGCACATTTAAAGGCACATTTTCAAGTAGTTCTGGCAAAGTATTTTGTAAAAATAATAAATAATTAGCTCCAGTCATCCTATTTGGTAGAATGTACGGCCCAAGTAATATTCCATTAACAATACCTGCCCAAACATTTATCGAAAAACGATGCTGAAAACTGCCACGTACAACAACGTGTGGATTTACTTGACTCCAATAATGAGAGTTATGATAGTTATGCACTCCCTCCCTCGTAAAAGTAGCCTCATCAGAAAATATGATGTACGAGGGGAAATTCGGATTTTCAGTGTGTTTTTGTAAAAGCCAGTTGCAAAATCGTACTCTAAACTGATAGTCAGGTTCTGTTAGCCCCTGTACCCGTTGAAAATGGAATGGGTGGTAGTTTTGATCTCTTAAAATTCGCCATACTGAACTATGTGATACTCCTAATTGTTGAGACGCTCTTCGGGTACTAATAGTTGGTTCAGCATGTACAGCATCTAAGATATCATTAATCATATTGTCGTGTTGATACTGGCGGCCACCACCTCTCCCACGATTAGGTTGCACATATACTGTGTCTCGAAGGCGCTGGACTATCCTCACAAACGAACGGGGAGTGGGTAATCGGCGTAAAGGATAACGTTCAGCATACAGACGTCGTGCCAATAACGAATTTTGCCGTGCTTCGCCATAAATTAACATCATGTCCACTAATTCACTGTTACTAAATGCATTCATTTTAACAAAAACTACACTACACTGCTATTCACTGTAAAATGAGAACAGTGCACCAGCAAAGATAATAATAATTAACAGCAATGTCGACGAAAGACTACCTACCCAATACCTATCTAATTAAATTAAATTATTAATTAAACTATTACACATTTTATTAGTATTAGATATTACGTAAACAATTACTTTCATTGTAGACGATTTGAAAACAATTATTAAAAATAACTATCGACCAGTGGCAAAAAAAATGTTTGCTTGAAATACGATGCAATTTTTTTTGCAAATTTTAAAAAAATTCTTTTTGTTTCATGATCAGCACGTCGTACAGAATATACCTTTTAATTTTTTGCTCTAAGTTGTGAAACACCCTGTATATAATTTTATAGACACATTGTATATAACTTTCTCTAGACTTTTTGTATATTTGAATATATATATACATAAAAAAAAATTACAATTTAATCATTATTAATTAATTTTTTTTTTGTTTAAAGTAATTATCTCAGATTTTTTAGATTTGCTTAATTAATTATAATTCGAAAATAAACTTAAAATTTATTTGTGTACTTTTAAATATTATTACCTAATGCGTTCCCATAAATTTTATTTTATTTGGTATATATTTAGCTTATATTGATAAATTTATTAGTAATATATTACGTATTTCTATTGATCAGTATAATATATATATATATATATATATATATATATATATATATATATATATGTAAATTGTTTTAACGGGAAGATAGTCAATGGTTAGATGTTAAAATCAAACTCTCATGTAAGACTCAATTGTCAAGCTTTCGGTGTTATTTTACACCTTCTTCAGGACCTGGAATATTTTTTATTATATTCAATAAAAATGGTTTTACATTACAATAGTTTGATAATAATAAGTATTGTAACTTACATGTTCTTGTTAGAAATTGAAGAAACAAAATTAAACATAAATGGTACAGCAATCATAAAAGTAAATTGTACAGAAACATAACTCAAAAATATAATTAAAACTTAACAAACTAATGTTCAATAATAATAAAATGTAACACAAGAAGTTGTAGTCAAATAATAAAATAATAAATAAATAATAAATAATAAAATAAAATAAAAATTTTGAATTGATATTTAAAACTCTGTATAAAAATATTGAAAATTTTCGAACATTCGAGAAAAAAACACACAATGAGACATAGTAACACAAGTTATACAAGTTATAACAATAATTTTGCGCAAATTTTGAAAAGTATGAATTTGAGAATTTTGTTGAATTTATGGTATGTGTTGCCATCTATTGTAAATTTAAAATATGTTGGGCGAAAAATTTTTTGATTTTGACAGAATTATTAATTGATTATGATAAACAACAACATAACCTTTAAATTTTTATCAAGTGATCAACTATTTTATTTTTTGTTTTATGTATTTTTGTATCAAAATCATAAGTCACACTTAAATTTTGCGTATCTGCATGTTTGTTGATAGTTTTTTTATTGTTCGATTTTATGTATATCGTTTCTAGTATAGATCTTTTTAGATTATTTTTTTCAGTATCTAAAATACTGCTGTTTTCATAATCAACATTATGTTTTGTATTTTTAACATGGATTGATAATGCAGTTGAGCCAGGTTTCAATTTGTTATCCGATTTATGCTGTGTCAGTCTGTCTTTCAATAATCTGCCTGTGTTGCCAATATAGTTCAATTCACAATCTTTGCAAGGAATATTGTAAATAATATTAGACCTTTTTTCTTTGGGGTCACTGTCTTTAAGTCTTGTAAACGTAGCTTTTATTTTTAGTGCGTTGTGTTTAACTATTTTCATGTCATCGGTTTTCAAAATGTTAATAATGTTGTCAGTTAATCCTGGGACATTAGGTAGTGAGCATATGGTTTTATTATGTTCTATTATTTCTTTTTCTGTAAAAAGCCAATCCGGAATTATTTTTCTGTCACAGATGTTTGGACTCGAATAAAGCCACCTATTTATCTCCTTGTTGGAATAACCATTATCAATTAGCATTTTTTTGAATGTCAATAAATTTTTGTTTCTGTTTGACACATGTGATAGATTAATCATTCTATTTTTTAACCCCAAAATTGTGTTAGTTTTTATATGTTTTTGGTGATTAGATCTAGCATGGATAATTCTGCCTGAAGCTAACGGTTTTGAATACCAATTGGTTGTGACAATATTGTCTTGGTTTCTGGTGAGTAATATGTCAAGAAAAGGAATAGAATAATTATTTTCTTGTTCCACAGTGAATTGTATATGTTTATTAAATTTGTTATTGTTATAACTTGTATAACTTGTGTTACTATGTCTCATTGTGTGTTTTTTTTTCTCGAATGTTCGAAAATTTTCAATATTTTTATACAGAGTTTTAAATATCAATTCAAAAATTTTATTTTATTTTATTATTTATTATTTTATTATTTGACTACAACTTCTTGTGTTACATTTTATTATTATTGAACATTAGTTTGTTAAGTTTTAATTATATTTTTGAGTTATGTTTCTGTACAATTTACTTTTATGATTGCTGTACCATTTATGTTTAATTTTGTTTCTTCAATTTCTAACAAGAACATGTAAGTTACAATACTTATTATTATCAAACTATTGTAATGTAAAACCATTTTTATTGAATATAATAAAAAATATTCCAGGTCCTGAAGAAGGTGTAAAATAACACCGAAAGCTTGACAATTGAGTCTTACATGAGAGTTTGATTTTAACATCTAACCATTGACTATCTTCCCGTTAAAACAATTTACAAATATAATATCGTCTAGTCGTGAAATTTTTAATTTATATATATATATACAGGGTGATTTGTAAATAATTGGAAATATTTTAACTGGAGTATCCTGGGCTCAGAATATGAAGATTTGACCCAAAACACATAGATAAAATGTGGCTCCTTACTGAACTACAGGGTGTTTTATTTAAAAATTTAAAAACGATTTTTGCCCAGTACTTAAAAACTATTTGACGTATCCTTATCATACTTGGCAGAAAGTGTAGGTACCGTACACCATACTAAATTATGTTAAACAAAAGTTTCTGGCTAGTGCCAGTGGCGGACAACAGGGGCAAGTGAGAGGTTGATCCTTCCTAAATTCTACGCCACTGGCGGAATTGTCATTTTAGCACAATTTTTCGATTCTCCAATAATTTCTGTGTAAAAAACATACTCTTTCTTCGTAACGATAAAGTCACTATTTTTCGAGATATTTAAAGTTAAACATAAGTTGCACCCTTGGGATATTTTCAAAATTTGCTCAAAAAAATCTGAAAAAATTCAGTAAAATAGAGGAAAAAATTAGCTACATAATAACTAACTTTTTTCTCTAACTCATTCTGGTTTGGCAGGAAAAATTATTGAATATAAAAAATTAAAATGCAAAAAATATAAATTTTCAATAATTTTTTCTGATAAACCAGAATGAGTTAGAGAAAAAAGTTACTTAGTTATTATGTAGCTAATTTTTTCCTCTATTTTACTGATTTTTTTCAGATTTTTTTGATCAAATTTTGAAAATATCCCAAGGGTGCAACTTATGTTTAACTTTAAATATCTCGAAAAATAGTGACTTTATCGTTACGAAGAAAGAGAATGTTTTTTACACAGAAAGTATTGGAGAATCGAAAAATTGTGCTAAAATGACAATTCCGCCAGTGGCGTAGAATTTAGGAAGGATCAACCTCTCACTTGCCCCTGTTGTACGCCACTGGCACTAGCCAGAAACTTTTGTTTAACATAATTTAGTATGGTGTACGGTACCTACACTTTCTGCCAAGGATGATAAGGATACGTCAAATAGTTTTTAAGTACTGGGCAAAAATCGTTTTTAAATTTTTAAATAAAACACCCTGTAGCTCAGTAAGGAGCCACATTTTATCTAAGTGTTTTGGGTCAAATCTTTATATTCTGAGCCCAGGATACTCCAGTTAAAATATTTCCAATTACTTACAAATCACCCAGTATATATATATATATATATATATGATTTTTTTAAACATATTTTATATATAATTCTAACACTTGAACTAAATCTGAAAGTGCTGTCGATAAAAACGAAAACTGTATTTTAATACTAGTTTTGCCATCTATACGGTAACTCTTAAATTATTAACAAATCTAAAAAGCGTTGTCGATAAAAAAGATAACTGTATTTTTAATAATAGTAGTGCCATCTATAACAACAATGTATGAACTATTAATACAAGTACTGGCACTGACAATAAAAAAGGTCACTGTAATTTCGAATATACTAGTAATGCCATCTTTAAATAGATTTTGAATGCTAGTAAAATTTTAATTTTATTTTCGATAAAACAAGATAGGTGTAGTTTTATATTAAATTTAAATAAAATATTAAATTAATTACAGATATGGATATTTCTTTTTACCACTTTGACTGCAAGGAAAAAGTGGTATAGCGTTTGGTACGGTGGCTGTAACATTTTCAAAGAAAAAAATAGAAATCTTTCATATAGTATCTAGATGACGAATCTGAACTTAGTTTACAAGTGGATGTATGGATGTGCGTCGTTAGCTCGCTCGCTCGGTCGTAAGTCAAAATTTTGTGGCCGCAACTTCTCCTAGATGGTTCAAGCGATTTTATTGAAATTTTCAGGATAAATTTTTCTAGTGCCCAAGATGGTCATGTAATTTTTTTTTTTTCAGTAATGCCAACTTTCCGAGAAAAAAATACTAAAGTTTTTAAAAATTTATTGTGGCTACATTATTTATCCAATTTTGATCAAATTTTCAGGAGAGATTCCTTCAGTGCCCATATAAATTTCGTAATTTTAATAAAATACAGTGTTGCTAACTTTTCGAGAATAAAATTACTAAAATTTTTAAAAATTTATTACGGCCATGTTGTTTAACCGATTTTGTTAAAATTTTCACAAAAGTTTCTTCTGGTATTCATATAAATTAGATAATTTCAACAAAATACAGTGTTGCCAACTTTCTGAAAAAAAAATTACTAAAATTTTTAAAAATTTATTATGATTACGTTATTTAACCGATTTTAATCAAATTGTCACGAAAGAATCTCCTGGTGCCCGCACAAATTATGCAATTTTAACAAAATACAGTGTTGCCAACTTATTTATGAAATTACTAAAATTTAAAAAAATTAATTGTGGCTACATTATTTATCCGATTTTGATCAAATTTGCAGAAAAATTTTTTCTTGTGCCCACATAAATTATATTTTTATTAAAATACGATGTTGCCATTTTTCCAAAAATAAAAATTAATAATTTTCTAAAAAATTTTTATGCTCGCATTATTTATCTGCTTTTAATCAACTTTTCACAGAAGATATCCTTGGCGCCTATAATATTATATATTAGCAAAATACAATGATTTCAACTTTCGGTGAAATTTTTTTTATTCTTATTTCTTGTCATTTATGTGATAATGTCAAAGTGGTCTATATATAGGTTTACCCATGTACTTCTAATCTTGTTTAATAAAGAAGTTAATTATAATGTTTATTTATTTTCCCATACAATTATAATCTCACAAAATCACATATTGTTAAATATTATGCAATTATTTAAAAAAACAGAAATACAAATAAAAACAAATAATAGTCAAAAAAAAATTTTGTGCAAATTTTTAAAATTAAAACAGGTTTTTTTTCTGCGGGGTGTAGTTAGGAGCGGAACTGTTAAAATTGAATATATCTAGCATGACCTTAAAGACGAGACCTCAAATTTTTTCGTACAAAAAATTTCATTTAATTTAGTTAAAATTTGGCCGAGTTATACTTATTTGAAAATTAGTAATTTTTCTGATTTTTCAAGTAGCGCGTTTTTTTTCTAGTGTATATTACTGTACATGTAAATTTATATAAAATTTACACAAATAATTATATTCAAGAAAATACGTTTTATCTAATAACGATAGCTAATTTATTCTACTACAATCTCGGTGTGAAAATCGGTGGTAACATCAGATCAATTGTAATGTTGATATATTTTTTTCAGTAATGAAAACAAAAATTAATAATAAATTGAAATAAAGTTTTATAACGTTTTATTTAGATTAAAATTAACTAATCATTTTTATCTAAAAAATTAACTAATGTTTAATTAGTTCTTTGTAATAAAATATACACGGCGTAAATGCATAAAAATTCACTGTAAAAAACAATTTTCAACGCCAATAATATTTAATTAATAAACGTTTTTATCTCTCTTATAATACGGTCACAGAAAGCATTTTTCAACAACAAAACCAAATTATAAGTACAATATATTATTGTGCTTCTCATATTATTGTTCAAAAAATTATTCTCGGAAAAAAAGGGGGAGAAAAAGACGCTTATTCCTATACCTATTCTTACAACTCCATCATAAAATAATTGCAACTGTTTTACATTTACAGATTATAGAACGGTTTTTTGTTATTTTTATTTTATATTATTAAGTTAATTTACAAATTTCTATATTTGCAGGGAAAGTTCGATAAGATTTATTTTAAAATTTTTTATATTTACAACACACTCATTAAAAAAATAATTTAATTACACAGAATATAACTTTCAGTTTCACTAAATCGAAATCTAGAAACTTACAATTACGACAGGGTTAGCATGATAAAAATAAATAGTGCGAGAAACAATAATAAACCGTTTCAATTATAGTTAATAAAATCAAAAATGAAATTAAAATGTATGCACAGTGGTAAGAATTTTAGTAAAACCTTACGGTTAGGTAAATGTTAGTTTTTAAAATAAGTTTTAACATTGTAAATATGATTTTCGCACTAAAATTTTGCGATTTATATTCATAAAATGTGCAAAATTAACGGTATATAAAGTTTGAAGAAAATTGATTACATAATCGTAAAGTTTAGCCAGAATTTTTTAAATATAATTAAATATTTCTTGTAAACATTTGTTTTATTTATTTTAAATTTTGCGCCAAGAGAGACAGGTTGGTTTCTCGAACACGTTGATGATAATATTCATTATTATTATGATTTATGTTAGGTATTATAAACCATTACGTATTTTATGTTATTTTGAAATTAGAGTTGTTTATTATATTAAAAGTAAAGTGTTTAATTATTTTTATTCAACGGCCATTCCTACATTTTGATTTTTTTTATAAATAATTGTTTATCTTCTATATAACATTTTGTGGCTGACAGTTCGTTTCCATGTAAGTTCGTTTCCATAAACGTAGCTGATTGTATCTTGCGTTTTTTATAAATATAAATGATGTCTCATACACTCTCAATAATAAATAAAATATATGTTAATAATTTAATTGAAAGAAGAAATGAACAAAATTACTATTAATAGTTGACTGTGAAAACACACATTACTAGCGATGTATTTTACATATATTCTAACGTAAAAAAATATTTATATATATTTTTTTGTTTATATTTCAGCTAAAAGATTTTGTGGTATAATAGAATAAAGATCAACTATCAATCTTGTACCAAAAATGGAAATATGCAAACATTATTAAACAAATGGCTTGAACACGCCAATAAGATGTAAAAAAATGAACAAGCTAAAATAAAATTTATACACTTTTTTTTATTATGGGAATGAAATGAAGGGATTGTAGCTTTGGAAATACAGATCGATTACGTATGCAAGACAATGTAATTTAAATGAAGTACAGCTTTTATTTGTGACTACCAATCCATATTGGATGAACAGAATACTCTGAATAAATCACAGGAACTGATATAAACAGATTTTACTAATTCAACAAGGGAAAATTTAGCTATTACCAAAGTAAAACAGTTAATATTTGGTTGCTTTTTTTTAATCTGTTTTTTATGATATGATTTTATTTAAATGATATATAATAATAACAAATGTTATTGTACATTATAATAAAATATGTATTATTAGTTTATATACATATAATAGATAACATTTCCAATGTCCAAAATTCATCTTCAGCAGCAGCAGCAATCTCAGATTGTAAGGTTAGTGAAAAAGTCTGCAGCGGATTATTCAGTAACATGCCTTTCTAGAATATTTAAAAACTTTACAAATTAATAGTATACTTCATATTTTTATGTAAATAATTTTTACAAATTACATTTTAGCTAAAGAATTACATTTATTTTGGGTTAATCCATATAATCACACTTCTTCGATCAATTTCATGATTTACATTTTTTTAATTAATATGAAACTAATAAGCGCTTTATTCTTCTTATTTTGTTTTCACATTTTGAATATTATAGGTCTATGATCATATTTGTATTTACAAACTTCAATCAAACATTTGAATTGTCCAACTGCTGTCAAATATTCATATATCTCTGGGTTTTTATCGTTTTTATAAAAATAAATTTCATAATTTATTTCAAAAATTAGTTTTTATTTCCTTATTAATATTTTACATTTATTTTACTAATTTAAAATTCCTATAAATAATTATTTAACAAGAATGACCACTAAAAGTGGCCTTTTGATTTATTTCTTGTCACAATAAATTATTCGGATTAATATAATTATTTATTTTAAATTAAATGAGATATATTATTAATTCTCAAATAGATTAACATAACTGTCAAATATTATTTTACAAAATAAATTTTAATGTTCTAAGACGTTCTTTAAATTTGTGAGATAACCAGCTAGCGCGACATCTGGTGGGAACAATTATAAGTACAGGTGCGTTATTTTGTTCATAGCATTTTCAAGGTCAACATTCAAGATAAAAATCATTCTTCTGTTTTACAAGACATGTGTTTTACAAGACATGTGTTTTACAATTCTTGTGTTTTACAATTCAAGAGAAAAATATTCAAGTGTTGAACCCTCTTCCGATAAATGGATAGAGTTTGGCAAAAAAGTTTAAACATATATTTGGTTTTTAAATAACAAATAATAGCAAAATGCACGACAATTTTTAATGTTTTGTTTCTTCTAATATATTTAAGAATAGGAGAATAAAAGTAAAAATAAAAAATAAAGAGAAGAAACAGAAATACGTAAGTTCAAAAAATGTCCGATAAGTGTTATATTTTGTACGGGTAGATGTCGCTATTAGTTTTATTTATTTCTCATGTGTATTTTATCGAAGTAGGGTTGATAAAGCATGCAAGAAGATTTTGGAAAGGCATCGCTTCTCGGCCTTATGGCTAAGATCAAAGTGTAGTATCTGTTCTTATCAGCTTAATATCTGATATGTCTCGCACAGCGGGACCAGTATATTAAACTGATTTTTGGAACTAGATGGAGTGTTAGGGGCTTGCTCCACCTCCGTCACGAGTCGGCCCGGTATTGCAGTACCGCCGGGATCGGCTCACATAAACTTAAAACAAACATAGTCAAAACAATTTGTTATATAATATTATTTTAAATGAAATTTATATCTTTCAAATTAAACAAATATTTTTTCCAGTTAGTCTGTCTGATTCGCAAGTTATGTAATTTGTGTGAAGGTATACGTCTACGTGGACGTCCGATGAATAAGTGTATAGGTAGTATTGAGAATATTTTGCGTGAGTAAATGTTTCCGAGTGGTAAGAATAAAAGAGCATGTATGAGAGGCATCATAAATGGGGGAAGAAGCGAATGTTGCTTGTTTACAGAGGAATGTTTGGCAGAAACTTATTTTTGCTGGCGTGATTGCAATTATGTACGTATTAGACCAAGAGCCCGTGACTGCCAGACCTTCCTTATTTTATAAAAGCTGAAAGTTTCTCAGCGCATGCTCCCAACACACGTAGAAACGATAAGCTACTTACGAAGTTTGGGTCATCGTGGCTTTGGCAGGTAACAGGTTGCAAAGGTGTATAAAATGCCAACTTAAATTTTTGCGATATATTCCTTTCTCGAGTTAAATTCGGAGAAATACTTAGAATACTTTTTGATAGACAATAAAAAGTTCTATAATTTGGTTTTAGTTTTAATTTGCTAGCATGTGCCGTTTGGGCACTAGAATTTTTTTTTGATTTTTTGGTTTTTATTTTATTTTTATGAGGTGAAGGAAAATAAGCATGTTATGGAAAAATGCGGAATAATGAATACGATAATTGAGTGAAGAAACCATTATTCTAGGATGCATTGCTTAGTAGAAAAAAATAAAAAACTAATTTTTTTAAAATTTATCAAGAGGGCAGGTACCTTTGCGATTTTTTCAAAATAAGATTTTTTTCAAAATTTGCTCAAAAAACTCTGAAAAAATTCAGTAAAATAGATAAAAAAATTAGCTACATAATAGCTAAGTAACTTTTTCCTCTAACTCATTCTGGTTTGGCAGGAAAAAATATTGAAAATTCTAAAACGTTTTTTAAAATTTTCAATAAAATTGAAGTTTAAGGGTGTCTGGCAAGGGGTTGTCGCGATGTTAAGTGTCTGGCAATGAATGACGTAATTTCTAATATTATTCTGAAGAAAATATATGAAAATTACCCTTTATTATTTGACAAATTTAAGTTGGCATTTTATACACCTTTGCAATCTGTTACCTGCCAAAGCCACGATGACCCAAACTTCGTAAGTAGCTTATCGTTCCTACCTGTGTTGGGAGCATGCGCTGAGAAACTTTCAGCTTTTATAAAATAAGGAAGGTCTGGCAGTCACGGGCTCTTGGTCTATATGTATTTTTTCAAAACTGTAAAAAAAATATTTTGAAAAATACTTGAAAAAATTAAACATTATCTACTTTTTATCGCTTTGTTGATGTACAATAAATATATGTTTATGTAAAAAAAATATGAAACAATATTAAAGCAGGTGTTATAATTTGGATTTTTATTTCTAAATTTACTATAAATATTTTACATCATATAACATGTTTTGTACTCTAAATAAAACTGATTTGTTACAGATACAAAATTGTATATTTAAACCTATTTATTATGAAATGTAATATACGTATTGTAAATTATATTATAAGATATTGTAATACCGTAATTGTACAATATAATATTATTTGAAAATGCAATATTATATTTTTGTAAAATCATAAATTTACAATACAATATTTTATAATTAACTAAATATTTTTATTATGAATAGCCCTAAAACTTTGGACAGTGTAATAGTAACAATATATCGTCGATTTATAAATAATTAAAAAATAAATTCTATACATTATCAAAATTTTATTGTAACAAGATTAGAAGTATATGGATAAACCCATATATAGACTACTTTGACATTATCACATAAATGATAAGAAATAGGAATAAAAAATTTGGCAACATTGTATTTTGCTAATATATAATATTATAGGCGCTAAGGGTATCTTCTGTAAAAATTTCATTATAATCGGATAAATAATGCGGGCATAACAAATTTTTAGAAAATTATTAATTTTTTTTTCTGAAAGTTGGCAACATCGTTTCTTAATAAAATTATAATTTATGTGGGCACTAGGAGAAACTTTTCTGAAAATTTGATCAAAATCGGATGAATAATGTAGCCACAATGAATTTTTTTAAATTTTAGTAATTTTTTTTTTGGTAAAATGGCAACACTGTATTTTGTTAAAATTGCATAATTTATGCGGGCACCAGGAGAATCTTTAGTGAAAATTTGATCAAAATCCGTTAAATAAAGTGGTCATAACAAATTTTTAAAAATTTTAGTAATTTTTTTCTCAGAAAATTGGCAACACTGTACTTTGTTAAAATTATCTAACTTATATGGATACTAGAAGAATCTTTTGTGAAAATTTGAACAAAATCGGTTAAACAACATGGCCGTAATAAATTTTTAAAAATTTTAGTAATTTTTTTCTAGGAAAGTTAGCAACACTGTATTTTATTAAAATTACGAAATTTATTTGGGCACTAGGGAAATCTTTCCTGAAAATTTGATCAAAATCGGATAAATAATGTAGCCAATATAAATTTTTAAAAACTTTAGTAATTTTTTGCTCGGAAAGTTGGCAACACTGGATATTAATAAAATTATATAATTAATGGGAGCATTAGGAAAATCTTTTCTGAAAATCTGATCAAAATCGAATAAATAATGTAGCCAATATGAATTTTTATAAACTTTAGTATTTTTTTTCTCGGAAAGTTGGCATCACTAGAAAAAAATAAAACCACATGACCATCTTGGGTACTAGACAAATTTATCCTGAAAATTTCATTAAAATCGGTTAAACCGTCTAGGAGAAGTTGCGGCAACAAAATTTTGACTTACGACCGAGCGAGCGAGCTGACGACGCACACACATACACCCACATAAAATAAGTTTAGATTCGTCATCTAGGGACTATATAAAGAATTTCTATACACAATTTTTTTTTTTTTGAAAATGTTACAGACACCGTACCAAACGCTATACCACTTTTCATTGCAGTCAAAGTGGTAATAATACAGCGTAAGCGTATAGTAATCTATGATCATAATTAACTTATCTGACAGTATTCAATCATAAACAAGATTAGAAGTATACGGGTAAACCCATATATAGACTACTTTGACATATCTCGGAAAGTTGGCAACACTGTATTTTAATAATATTATAATTTATGTGGGCACTAGGAGATACTTTTCTGAAAATTTGATTAAAATCGAATAAATAATGTAGCCACAATAAATTTTTAAAAAATTTTGTGATTTTTTTCTCGATAAGTTGACAACACTGTATTTTGTTAAAATTGCATAATTTATTTAGGCACTAGAAAAAACTTTTATGAAAATTTGATTAAAATCGGTTAAATAAAATGGTCAAAATAAATTTTTAAAAATTTTACTAATTTTTTTCTCGGAAAGTTGGCAACACCGTATTTTGTTAAAATTACATAAATTATATGAATACTAGAAGAATCTTTTGTGAAAATTTGAGTAAAATCGGTTGAATAACATGGCCATAATAAAATTTTTAAAACTTTAGTAATTTTTTTCTCGGAAAGTTGGCAATACTGAATATTAATAAAATTATGTAATTAATGGGAGCATTAGGAAAATCTTTTCTGAAAATTTGATCAAAATCGGATAAATAACGTAGCCAATATGAATTTTTAAAAACTTTAGTAATTTTTTTCTCGGAAAGTTGGCATCACTGAAAAAAAAAACAAAATCACATGACCATCTTGGGCACTAGACAAATTTATCCTGAAAATTTCATTAAAATCGGTTGAACCGTCTAGGAGGAGTTGCAATCACAAAATTTTGTCTGACGACCGAGCGAGCGAGCGAGCTGACGACGCACATCCATACACCCACATAAACTAAGTTTAGATTCGTCATCTACAGGCTATATGAAGGATTTCTATACAAATTTTTTTTTTTTTGAAAATGTTACAGACACCGTTCCAAACGCTATACTACTTTTTCCTTGCAGTCAAGTAGTAAAAATATTAATTTCATAAAGTTAAATTTAATTGTCTTGAAAATGTTGCCTAGTATACAAAATTCAAAATTGTATTGCTTATATAAGTGAAAGTTGCTGATACGAACAATAAATACTTTTAAAAATAAAATAATATAATATTATTAACAATTATTTAGTAACAGACTTTTAAAAAATACATTAAAACAACAACAGAACATAGAAACAAGTTAACGTTGAGTTTGGCGAATGGACAATTACTAATAAATATTAAATAGGGCCATTTTATTTTATTTTAGGTGACAAAGTAACTAGTTCAAAAAATATACCTAGAATATATCTAAACGTCGATTATTAAAGAAAATATTTACAGAACCTAATGCTAAAACTTTTTTATTTTAATAGTAATTGTTTTTATAGATATATATAATTTGTGCCTTAATTTTAAAAATGTATCTACCTTTTTTCGATTAACATTAAAAAAAATTTTAAACAATGTATCAGTAGCAATTTTGATTAAATAATTTTGCAAAATCCATATTTTATTAGCATTTCTTTCAATAGCACAAGACATTATATTATTAGCATTCCCAATACACATTTTAAAATAATATTTTCTTGAAATACTAAAATACAATTATTTTTTTAAATATACTGAAAGTATACAGATGACTCGTAAGATTGTGTCCATATATATATATATATATATATATATATTGTGCGATTATTAAATTTATTATACATAAGTAACTTTATTACTATTAAATATTATTAGAATTTTAAAAATTACTTATAAAAAAAGGAAATTCCACGGTCATTGCGAAAATATTAAAAAAAATATAAAATTTTAAATACATTTACGTTTCATAGATGGCACTGACAACAATAAAAATTATTTCTCTTATATATTTTCTACATTGTGAAGAATGCTTTCCATATTTTTAGCATAATTATTTTATTCTTCTACAATGTTTTTCCAAATAGAATAAAGTATATTTTAAATATTTACGCAAGAAATAAATGTTTGAATTAGAATCATAAAAATTAAAATTGTATTTACTTCTCGTGTGTATTTGGTAAGAAAGAAAGTTTATAATCGCCGCGATGTAGAGTGGAAAGCATACTTACCTGGCGTAGGGGTTACCGTGATCAATAAGGCGGTTCCCCCAGGGTGAGGCTCTCCCATTGCACTACGGTTGGGCTGACCCCTGCGATTATCCCTAATGCGGATAACTCGGGCGCGTAATTTTTGGTAGTCGGGACTGCGTACGCGCTGTCCCGGTCCTAATTCGAATTCAAACATAGTAATCAATTTTAGAATAGGTATTATAGTGAGGTCAATAAAACAAGATTGACAAACGCAAGTCTGCTAATTGAACGGGGCTGATATCATGCTCCGTTTGACAATGCTATTTTATCTGCAGGCGTTCAAAACGAAACTAAAATGAAAACAAATAAAAATACGTACTATACAACGAACCTTAATCGTAATAAATAGCGTATGTATATATATTACGTGCTTCGTGAAAATTAATGTTTCTTTGCTCGTACATATAATTTTTAACAAATTTGACTGTATTTTTTGCACTTCTTCACACATTTTTAATGATCAAATTTAAATTCAAACAAAAATAAACAGTGAAATTGTTAATTAATTAACACACTTTAATTAATTATAATTTTTAATATGTCCGCTGAAGGTGTCAGATTAAATACACTTGACATTGTAATTGTGTTTGGTGCCGCTACTATTAATGTATATAGTAACTAACTGTTATATAATAATGTACATTATTGTACTAGTAACACTATGACCTCTTTCTACATAGATAAATTATTGTAAAATGATTTATTTAATAAAAACTATTTTCTAAATTTATAAAAATATTTATTTTTAATAAATTTTTTATTTTCTTAAAAGAATTTTTGTAAATTTTTAACTCCAAATAGTTATATTGAACAAAAAAATGTTCATAAGTGTATATCTGTGAAATAAACTAATATAAACTAAAGTTGAGATTTTTCTCAAAATTTCACAAGTTACTCAGCCACCGGTATCAGTTATCTTCAGCAACTGATTAAAGCATCATACTGACGAGATCCTAAAGATCGATTTCTAATAAATCTAACGGTGTATAATGCATTTTTTGCACTTCTTCACACATTTACAATGATCTAATTTGAATTCAAGAGAAAATAAACAATGCAACTGTCAATTAACTTAACTTGACTTAATAATTCTTAATATGACCGTTGGATATGTCAAATTTGATCGTGTTTCTTTAGTCGAATATGCAGTTTCTGACAAATCTTACGGTACACATTGCATTTGTTGCCCTTCTTCACACAGTATTAAATTGAAATACAAGCGAAAATAAACAATGCAATTGTCAATTAGCTTAACATAATAATTTGTAATATGGCCGCCGAAGGTGTCAGATTAAATACACTTGCTGGTGAAGTCATGTTCGAAATCGCTCGAAAATTAGTACAATCAATTGAACAGCTTTTACCTTTAAATAAAGGACAAATGACAGCTTGTTTCCAGTCATCAGGAACCAGACAATGCTTTAAACATAAATGAAATATAACAAGATTAGAAGTATATGGGTAAACCCATATATAAACCACTTTGACATTTCTCGGAAAATCGGAATCACTGTATTTTAATAATATTATAATTTATGTGGGCACTAGGAGAAACTTTTCTGAATATTTGATCAAAATCGAATAAATAAAGTAGCCATAATGAATTTTTAAAACATTGTGTAATTTTTTTTCTCGATAAGCTGGCAACACTGTATTTTGTTAAAATTGCATAATTTATTTAGACACTAGGAAAAACTTTTATAAAAATTTGATTAAAATCGGTTAAATAAAATGGTCGTAATAAATTTTTTAAAATTTTAGCAATTTTTTTCTCGGAAAGTTGGCAACACCGTATTTTGTTAAAATTAAATAAATTATATAAATACTAGGAGAATCTTTTGTAAAACTTTGAGTAAAATCGGTTAAATAACATGGCTATAATAAAAATTTTAAAACTTTAGTAATTTTTTTCTCGGAAAGTTGGCAACACTGGATATTAATAAACTTATATAATTAATGGGAGCATTAGGGAAATCTTTTCTGAAAATTTGATCAAAATCGGAAAAATAACGTAGCCAATATAAATTTTTAAAAACGTTAGTAATTTTTTTTTTCGAAAAGTTGGCATCACTGGAAAAAAATAAAACCACATGACCATCTTGGGCACCAGATAAATTTATCCTGATAATTTCATTAAAATCGGTCGAACCGTCTAGGACGAATTGCGGCCACAAAATTTTGACTTACGACCGAGCGAGCTGACCACGCACATCCATACACCCACATAAACTAAGTTTAGATTCGTCATCTAGAGGTTATATGAAGGATTTCTATACGATTTTTTTTTTGAAAATGTTACAGACACCGTACCAAACGCTATACCACTTTTTCCTTCCAGTCAAAGTGGTAAACACTATCCATTCAAACAATTTTTTAGCCCCATACTTCAACATTTTTATTAGTAATTCTATCCTGACCGGAAGAAACGCTTTATTCAATTGTTCAACTTTATAAAATTTCATTACACTTCAGTTTAATAATTGCTTGTTTTAAAATATCAGTAGCTTAGATAACTGGCCAAAACTCATCACTGGTCTATGCGAACGAACAACTTGCAGTTTCTAAATGGATGAAGTACTTCGTACTCAGTGGCGAATCCAGACTTTTATTTTTGGGAAGGTCACGGAGTTATTTTTATAAGGGGAGGTGCATAATTGAACATTGAAATTATTTGTCTTTACTGTTTTTTAATTCAAATTTTATATTATATATGTATACATAAATATGGTTTACAATATAATGATATAATTTTAAAATTAGATTTAAATATTTTTGATAGATTTAGTATACCGTGTGTTGATTTGGACCGTCGTACATAGGGATTTAGCATGTAAAATCAGACATGTGCGATTTCCTGCTTCCAAATTATTTTACAAAAAAAACTTTATGATAAATGTTTTAGGGCATACTTTTCTGCATGTAATTCAATTACTAAAATTTTTTTTGGAACCTTCCTTACGTCAAGAATTAGGTCTAAAGTTGTTAAGAAATTGACTGGAAAATGGCAGTAGCCGTGAAATAGCATATAGCATTTGTTTTATTTTTGTTTCAATTTCACGGCTAATGCCATTTTCAGTCAATTTCTTGACAACTTTAGGGCTAATTTCTGACGTTGGGATGGTTCCAAAAAAAATTTTGTTGGTTGATTTACATGTAAAAAAGTGTTTCCTAAAACATTTATCTCAAAGTTTTTTTGTAAAATAATTTGGGAGCAGGAAATAGCACATGTCTGATTTTACATGCTAAATTCCTATGTACGACGATCCAAGTCAACACACGGTATATAATAAGTAGGTAACACGTTAAAAAAATATTTTTCTAGCACATAAGCGAAAACTATATTCAAAAATTAATTAGTATTTAATTATAGTATTTAAGAGTTTGTGAGACTATATAAGTGAGACTAGCTTGTTTAGTTTCCAAATAAATATATCAATAAATATTTTTTGTTAAAATAATAATCAATAATTTTAAAGGTATATGAAAGGAACTATGAATACTTATACCTATATTACCTAACATTAGCTAATTGTAATCAAAAAATTAATTATGTAGACTAGGTTATTGTAATATAAATAATAAGACAATCTAATGGCGTTATTCTGGTCATTAAATTTAAATTTAAAGAACTTTTAAGTAAATGGTAAGACAATATTCTAAACACTGTACCAACGTGCAAAATACAATTGGTAACTTGCAATATGTCATAAATAAGAAATCTTGTTAAATAATTTATTTAAAATGTATTTTTTAATAATTAAATGGTTTTATTGTATTAAATTATTGTTATTTTTTTACATCTAAATGATCCTAATATTAATTTTTAGAAATTCAACTCAAGAAAGAAATATTTTGAATATGCATACATACACCAATACCTCGCTTTGCGTCGTTTCGTTTTGCGTTTTTTCGATGTTGCGTCGCTGCTGAATTAGTACTAATTTTCACTGTGCGTCGTTAGATTTTCGAAGTTGCGTTGTTTTGGGTTCGAGTCTTTAATTTTTTTTAAAAAATTTTGGCGACTTACGACAACAGCCACTATGGACTCATCAGACAATGATTAATTTTTATTTTGTTTTTAAAAATTAATTGAATATTTTATTTTGTTTTAATTGAATTTGTTTTTTTTTTGTTTTTTGTATGTATGTAATAAAATTTTATATTATTTTTGTTTTTTAAATGTTTACTTTGTTCAATTTTCTTTTTAAAAAGTAGTATTTTTGTGACCTTGGAACCTATCTTCGATCTTTACATGGTTTGCTATAGAAAATCATAATTCACTTTGCGTCGTTTCAATTTGCGTCGTGTTTTTTTGGAACGTAACCACGACGCAAAGTGAGGTATTGGTGTACATATATACATAATATAGTAATACTTCCCCATTGGGGAAGTTTAGCGTGATTGAAGTTGCGTGTAAAATTATTTTTTCTCAAATATATATATAAAATAATAACAGAAACTGTCATTAAAATTTTTGTAAATTGTTTCATTTATTTGTTATTAACAATTTTTGTAAGAGCATTACTGACGTCACAAGCCTATTGTGCGCAAGCGCAGAAGAGTTGGTGAGACATAATTTTGAAAACGTATGTCGTAGTAAATGTTGAATTTTGTTGATTCGGTTACGCCCAGCCAATAGCTTGTGTCGGTAACCATGGCAATACATGTGCGTCTGTTTCAGATGTTGACATAAGTTTTGCAATGGCATTACTGACGTCATCACGACATGTTTTTGCATTTTTTAGGAAATCTGGGCATCTTCGAGAAAAATGATAAATTAAACATCACTTTTTAAGCCAGGTCCAACCAAATAAAGAAATAAAAAAAAATACGCTAAACTTCCCCATTATATATTTGATTAATTTTTTTGTATGTTAATTCAGTAAATATATAAAAATTGTTATTAAATTATTAATTTTACATAAATTAGCAAATTTTTCTAATAATTAGTTACCATAAATATGTAGTATTAACACATTCACTGCCCACTCCAAAAGCGTGCAATGCCTCAGGCGCCACTCGTGTTTTTTTAAAAACAAAACATAATATGAGTAAATTGGGATTTGAAACTGATTCTACTACAGATTTTTATACATTTTTTCGCAAAAACACGCCAGGCGCGCGTTGTGAGCACATGCTCCATAAAAAGTATTATGTAAATAAAAAATAATAGCTTAAACATTCTTTAGACACATTGTATATAAATAAGTACTTTGATTTTTGAAACACATTGTATTCATATTATATATATATATAAAGAGAGAGAGAAAGAGAAAAAATACATTACTTGTATTTATACTATAATAAGTGTAAATATATCGCATTTAAAAATTTAATATATATGAATAAACTTAGTTAGCTATGAAAAAAATTAATATGTCAAATTTATATATCAAAAATAATGAAAATTCCTTTTTTAGAGAAATCTCCCAATAAAATTTCATTGCGCATCGTTTAGACGGTGCATTTAGCTATAATTTGATATGCAACAGCATAAGATTTGGGCATTTTTACCGCAAGAAATCGCAATTGAATTTGAAACAGCGATAGCTCCGTTCAAAATTCAAATGGAACAAGAACGCGCTTAGCGCGGTGTGGGCACCATTCCGTCGTACATGTGAACGCGCCAAGCGCGTTGCGGGCAGTGAATGTGTTAAACAAATAAATCGAATAAAAAATTATTCATTTTTATATTCCCACCACCTGTCTAAATATAGCCTTTTGGGCTGGAGTAAGATATACAATCCCGAGATGTTGCTGTATTCACGAATATTAAAAAAACCAGATTTGCGCATGCGTGAACATCGGAACGCCCATATTTGGTGTATAAAAACCAGTGAACCTCAAAATGTTTCATTAGTAATTTTCCTTTTGTTATGTTATGTTAAGAAGTCCGGTAGGTTAGGGTAGGTTTGGTAGGTAGGTTTCAGGTAGGAGTTTGTTTTTTAAAGACCGTAAAGAAGTCCGGTAGGTTAGGGTAGGTTTGGTAGGTAGGTTTCAGGTAGGAGTTTGTTTTTTAAAGACCGTTAAGAAGTCCGGTAGATTAGGGTAGGTTTGGTAGGTAGGTTTCAGGTAGGAGTTTGTTTTTTAAAGACCGTTAAGACACATTTAAAATTACATTTTGTCATAATACTCATTTTGAGAGTCACTGGTTTTTCAACTAACGTGAACACAGCAACTCCTCGGGATTGTATAGCTTACTTATACCGCCTTTTGTTTGCTTTGAAATGGCTTTAATTACAAATTTTTTTTTTTGATAATTATATATTATGCATACTATTTTGATGTAGTGGTAGTCATACATTGTCTGGCAAGTTCACCTTGAATTTTTTTGTTAAATATAAAAATTATATTATAATTAATTTTGTATATATTTATTAGTAAATAATTTAAATATATTTTTTTATTTTTCAACAATATTGTAAAATTATAAGATAATTATACGTGTCAAATCATCAACTTGGCAAAGACACTGCAATGAAGTATGATTGATTTGTTTGCGCAGCATATCTACAAATAAAAAAATTTTAGTATTTGCAAACAAGTTGCAAAATTTAATGAATTTTTTTTACTTAATGTTATTAATGTATATTTGTTCAATGTTTTCATATTTTTTAAAAGTATGTAAACCTGCAAATGCAAACCTATGCGAGTATCTTTGCCTTACCCACACTGGAAAGAGTTATTAAACTTTCAAAGAATTAATATAAAAGAAATTGTATATTTATTAAAAATAAGCGGTTTCCTAAAGTACACAAACAATATTTTTAGAATACAATTTTAATTAATAAACAGGAAAAGCAATGCATGTTTATCAAATTTAAATATTTTATCGATACTTTCATTAATTTAATTTTAGACTAATTTTAATTAAATTAATATAAATATTATTATAATAAATTATTAAATTTAAAATTATCTTTATAGTCCACTATCTCGCCACTGTCGCACAAATCGCTTAAAACTGTACTGTACTGCGCATGTGTGACATGGGTGTGGCAAGCACATTATTTTTCGCTTTAGAAGCGTAGAAGCGTAGGAAGTGTAATTGAAGTGTAAATATGGTGTTATTTCGTTCATTTAATTTAATCAGTCATTTAGTAATATGTTATATACAAAGTTTAAAATTATTTTACGCTAGTTAATGTTATTCAATTATCTGAGAAAAATTAGTATTGGAACTACACGACACTAAACATTTTCAAACACATGTGCTCTTCATAGCTACAAGTAAGAAAATAAGTATAATTTATTTAATTTTTTGATTTATAGCAAGCAGCATATTCTTTATGTTATTAGTTAGATTTGCAAGGTTTTTATAAATTTTAGATGCCAGACATTCCATTTTATCAAGCATCAAATCATAATATAAAATCAAATATGGATGGATGATGATGAAAACAAAGGAAATTACTATTTTGGAAACTATATTCAATAAAGTTTGGACTGTAATATATTTATGGAAGAATCATAAAAAAGGAAAAGGTATTTTAATTAGATATTCTAAAAACTATTATAGATATTTTATGTATGGTAAAAAAATTGATTCAGAACTCATATTAAAATAACACGGTTTCAGGTTATAGTTCAGTATTAATAATCGACGTTTCGACGAACTTATCGAATGTCTTCATCAATTTTCCTGATGATGAAGAAAATACGTTGAGTTTAATAATAATACTGAACTATAGTTTAAAAGCGTTTTATTTTAATATTTTATGTAGTTTCGTAAACTATTTAATTTCACTAAAATATAACGTTGTGGATGAAACCGGTTTTAAATAGATTTTTGATATCGGCATTAAAATTTAACATTTATTTATGAAAAAGCAAGCATTAGAAACATTTATTTTTATAGCCGTGATGTTTTTAGGCATTGCTCACTTAGGGCACTATCTCTGAGACAATTCATTTATTTGAATATTGTTTTAACACTTGGTTTAACACATTTATTACGACAGATATATTCAAAACTTCATACAAAAGTGTATTTTTTTTAAATTTAAAATCACATTAAGTTGTACGACACATTAAAATTGAATAGATCATTTGCCTGACGAGTGAGAAACATTGCTGTGCATATTTTTGTGATTAACATAATTATATTTTAGTATTCGGAGCCGCCTTATCGGAACATGTTTAATAGAATTATTCTATATAATTTCTGATATTTGAATAAATTTCATTGTGCGTAATGTCGGTCGGTTTAGAGACATCCCAATTTAATACGTTGTTATCTATAAAGTTTATTTTAAGTCGATTGCGCCATCTAGTGACTATCATATTTAAGATTTAATTACTGTGTTATAGGTAATTATTGTCATATATAGATTGAAAATCAAATAGTGTATTCTGAAATTGAACCAAATGAACCGGTTGGCTTTTTTAACGTGTGAATTTAAATCTGACACTTGTACATTGAAGTTTTGTGAGATTATATTTGGTAATATATTTTAAGATTTTCATTTTTTTTTGTAGCAAAATGAAAACATTAATAAATAAATGTCTAATCTTATCAAAATCTATAAAAAAAAGTAAAGTAAGAAAATTAATATTTCGAAAAGTTATTTGAAAATGTAATAGAAAGTCATATATTCGGTTAGATAGTTTTGTATGTTACTATATAAATTTTCGATTTATAAATAAATAAATTTATTTTTATAATTTATAATAGTTTTACTAGTAAATATCAGAGCTAACCAACAGATTCATTTGGTTTCATTTCGAAATACATTATAACTGTGACACTTAACTTTTGCATTATTTTTATTTAAATTTACATTATTGCAATTTATTACCTTATTCTTTATATTTATAACATTTGCAAGTTTTAAATATGTCTTTAAAAAACGTAAAACAAATATTTATATTTTGAACGTTTCCACGCAAAATTCTCATTTTCAACTGTTCATAAAATCCTAGTATAGAGATTATATTGTTTCATGTTGTGTTTAGGTCGGTATCAAACTGGTTCTAGCAGCATTCAACAATCTCGTCTATGCAGTCGGCGAATGTGACAGCTGGAACTGTTTGAATTCTACATTCCAAGATAAATTCTCTACTGAAGTTTACGATCCATAGATACAATCATGGGTGGGTGTTCGGTTCCGGTTTGACCTTACCAAGAGCTAATGTTTGTGTAGCTGTTATCGGTGATCGACTATAATGCTGTTCAGGTAAATTACACAAAATTTCTGTTTATTTAAGAATATTGACATGCTGCAATTTCTGATTTATTTCTATGATTTTATATCAATGGGACTGTCCGCTCTAATCGAATTTCTTTATTTTAATCGTCTTGCATTATACTTTTATCTAAAATAGTAATATATTCTAAATATTGTGTTCTAAAATTGTATATTTGTTGAAATTAGATCAGTTTATAAAAAGTATAAAGAATACGAAGTACGCTGAATCTTTGCCGCCAAATTAGCAATTTTTTATAATTTTTTTTGGGCTTATGGAGGATAAATTTGAAAAATATATTCATTAAATGCACTTTTTAGAGTAGATTAGAAGTTGCTAAAAGAAAATTAGTGGACAGGACTGTTATATTAAACATCTATTCATAATTTATTTATAATTTACAATTCACAGTGAAATAAAGTGTACTTTTTTAACACTTGTGGAAAAATATGTGTTTAGCGCCTTTTAAAAATAATTATAATTTTTATTGTTAACGATTATTGCGGACGCTTACAAAAATTGTTTTGGTTATATTTACCCTTCAAGCTTCAAAGATATTTTAAACAATGAAGTTATATTAAAAAAAAAGTGTGCGATACATAATTTTTTTTAAATCAAAAAAGATCAAATAAACAATGTAAAAAAACGTTTATTAATTTAATTTTTTTTTCAAATTATTACAGATTAGCACAAATTAGGCTTACAGTCGTAACACATGAATCAGCTGTTTTTTGATACGATTTAATAAATTTTTATAATTTTTCAAATTTTTGTGATGTCTTTTCTGTGTCCATATTGGCATTTGTGCAGATACGTATTCACGATTACGCAAAATTACAAATTTTCAAAGTAATATGATATGTTATTGTTAAAATAATGGCCCACATTTTTCTATTTATTTCTATTTATTATAGTATATTTTGAGAACAAGGCACATGAAATAAAAACTTAAAAAACATCACGCTTTAAGAAAGCAAACCACATTCTGTATACTTCTTCTTATTATAATACTATATTAAACATTTAGTGTTTATATCATGCAACAGATGTCTCTGTTCTAACATTAAACATTGAGTGTTTATATCACGCAACAGATGTCTCTGTTCTAACAGTTATCTTTTTCAATAATAATTTCTCTACAAATGTTGTATGTAATATTTACAAAGGATACTTAGCTTTTCGTTATTTATTTTTGAGGATTATAGAAGTTATGCTTAACATTGTTTTATTTCGCGAACGAAAACTGAATTATGTAAATTAATTCGAGACTAGAACTGAACTGAAATGTAAAAAAATTGTTACTATTTTTTACGAAATTAAAACAGTAACCGAACTGATTATTCAAAAAAATGTTGAATCTTTTTTTTTGACACACAGTTGTTTAAAATTGGTTTCGTTTATATGCATTTTTTAAATATAGATCTGTACTAATAATATATGAATATTATAAAAATCATTATATTTATATTTTAATAAGGTAATCGGACCATATTTACATTATTATAAAAATAACGTTTATGTAACTTGAAAACAAATTGGTATATAAAATAATATTAATGATCATTTTTTTAAACAGTGAAATTAATTTATTTAAATTTCATCATTGCTAATAATTTTTTAAAATGCACTTTTTGCCACAGAAAAATGACTTGCATTCTCACCTCAATTTACAAGTGATTTACCTCAAAAACAAGGTTGCACATCGCTAAAAAAATGTAATCGGTTTGGTTTGCAGTTTTCAAAATTTTGTTGGTTTAATTTTTGTTTCGGTTTAACATAAAATGAAATTCGAACAGTTTTTGAATTGGTTCACGTATCCGGTTCGGTTCATGTGGTTTATATAAAAACTAAAATTGCTTACCATAAAATAAACAATGTATTTTAAAAATCTTATTAATTTAAATAGAAAAATTGCATATTAGAAAAAAATCATTTCTAAATAGGATACTAATGCAATACAAAATGCAATAAATTAACTGTTTAAACTCTCGTACAAATATTATTTTATTATAAAAAATGTTTTATTTATTTCACTCTGTTTATTTTAATTTAAAAGTTTTAATGTAAATGTTGTATCTATATACTTGTGATTTTTATGGTTAAAATTAAATACATGCTACTACTACCCATAATATTTACTTAGATTTTTTTGTTTACAAATATAATTCTATTTTTTTAATAATTTAATATATTACTCCGAATCAAAAGGTACTATGGAGAAATTAACTTGACTGTATTTAAAACGGAAACGCATTGCAGATATAAACCAACATGCAAACCGAATTTAAACCGTTTCAGAAATTTTATACGGTCTGCTTTGGTATAAAAATCAGTTCCAGATTGGTAAAACGGCGATGCGGTTCAGAAAAAGTGCCGGTTCGATTCGCAATCTTGCTCAAAAGTACTATTGACATTTAGTATAAATGACTTGTTAATTACTTTAAAATTATGTTTTTATAGAATATAGAATAGAATATATCAAATACGAAAAAACTGTTTATATTTAATAAAAGATAGAAGCAAAAAGGTTTTTGAAATAAATGATAAAAGCACTTTTTCTTTACAAAAATATGAGGAGTATTTTTTACATCTATTTATTATCATTGTAAAATATTTAATTGTTTTTAAAGTATATTATTTTCTAATTAATATAATAATCAGAATAATTTTGATATTTTATCTGTGTTTTTCATATACAAAATCTATAAAAATTAAAAAATGATAAATATCTTTTATTGCAAAAAAAAACTGAACTGGAAACAAAAACAGAACCACTTTGTCACTGAAATTTTTTAACGTAGATTATTGTTCATTATTTTTACGATACAAATTTGTAATTTTAATGATGCAACTGCAACTAATGATTAAGTATTTATTTTGTTATTTTCAAAATTAATAACTTTATAAAATAAATTGGCAGAGTGTCATTCTGTAAAATTCAAATAAGAATTTTGACAATAAATAAAGAAAGTTGATGATTATATTGTCAAGAAATATAATGTTTATTTTTAAGATTATTTTTATATAAAATAATTATACAACATTGAAAAGTCTTACACATGATAATAATTTCTATTTCGCTGTTAGGCTAGTTAAAAGTAGCGTATTTTATATATTTCATCCACTAAATATGCTAATAGTTTCAAGCACTCACACATTTGTAAGTAAACTGTTAGATTAAAAATAATATTGAATTTTATTGTAACTAAATACTTGTACAATAATTTTTTATCATCATAACTAATCGAGTTAGATTAACTATATATTATGACGGCTGACACATTGTTTCTAAGTTCCAGATTATAGTATATTCATTGTGTTTTTACATAATGTTTATTTCTATCGCATTAATGTAATCCGTCGTATAATCAGTATATATATATATATATATATATATATATATATATATATATAAGTTTCTTTTAATAAATGAGTTAGACTAATGTAAGTTTTAATATATTTTCGAAAAATAATTATTATAATTTTATTTTACAGTTTCCTTTTTCGTTAAAATGAAAATTCCTGGATTCTGTAAAAAAAATGTTTGCAATATACATAGAAAGATTTCTAACGGAATTTAAGAATTTTCATTTAACGAACCATTATTTTTAACGAATTATTTTAGATATAACATAAAAATTATAAATTGCGGTATGACTATTTTAGTTTGATATAAAACAAATTTATTTTAATTTATATGCATATGGTGGATTAATTGTTGCTGACGACAACATTTTTAAAAAATTGGAAGATGTTTTGTTCTAAAATTTTCATATATTTGTTTTAAATGTTATTAGAAATAATTCTAGTAGGGTACATTAATATGTCTGACTGTCCCATATGATATATACAAATTTCCATCAAACTTACATGCAGATGGGGGATTATTTGCTTCTGAAGATAATATTTTTAATGAAAATCCGATAATGTTTTGTAAATTAAAATTATATTCCGAAAAATAAAACAAATATGTTTGTGGAAAATTCAATAAATAATTCTTGTATTACTAACAATATTTGAAACTGAATGGAAATAATGAGTTACCCTAATGTAATTAATATTATTTTATATAGATATTGTGTCTTGATTGATTGTGCAAGCAAGTAAAGAATATCTTAAAATGTAATATATTTTCGCAAAATTGGACTTGTAGTATTTTCACTACAATTTAACTCAAATACTACGTTGCATTGCAGTGACAGGATTCTGTAGCATTTTCTTAATCGTAATCTAGATTTTAAAATTTAATTTTGATTTTATTATTTGTTTGACATTAATCAAAGTTTTATAAAAGATTGTAATTTTACTGTATTACAATATTGTCAATATTCTGATAAAAAATTCAGAAAATTTTAAAATTTTATTTTAGGTTCAGTGTGTAACCAATATTAATAAAATTTTCGCAAACTATTTTTTCAGTGCCCCCAAAAATTATATAATTTTCTTATTATATAATGTTGCCAACTATCTGAGAAATAAAATTTCAAAACTAATTTTTGGGTATTCTAAAAAATTTGTATGTAAATTTGTGTAAAATGTACTCAAAAAGTTGGCAACACTGTATAATAAAATTATCCTAGATTAATCAAATTTTTAGAAAAATTCTCCTAATGACCAGAAAAAACAGAATTTAATTTAATTTTCTGAAAATATTCACCCAGTATTTATAGGAATTATATAATTTTAATTCTTATGCCCTGTTGTCATTAGGGCTGGGCGATATTGGTATCTGATATTTAACAAATATCGATATATCAACATTATATTGATATATTGAAATATTGATAACTGATATTTAGAAAAAATATCGATAATATTGATTTATTGATGTTTCGATATATACACCGATACAATTTAAATATTTATATATTCAATGAAAAATGTAAGTTATATCAATAACTAAGTAAATTAAATAATTTGTCAATGTATCGTTACATTAATAGTATAATTAAAATTTTACTAATGTTTCAATTTTTACATTAAGAATAAATATTTTATTTTAAAAAATATATGTAATATGATTTTTTTCTTAAAGAAATGCAGTAACTAGAATAACTGGATTTTTTATTTGCTTCATTCATATATGGGAAAAATCTCAAATATTTTTACTTTAAATTAGAATTTGATTAATCTTGAACTTGATCGATAATATTGATATATCGATAATATTGATATATCGATAAATTATAGATATATCTGCAAATCGATAAATTATAGTTATATCGAGAATTTTTTCCAGTCCTAGTTGCTATATTTCCTAGAAAAAAAATTATTTAAATTTTAATATTTTATTTTGGCTATGCTATTATCGGATTTTAATAAAATTTTCTAATACAGTCGATTCCGCTTAATTGGGACACATCGGGACTAGGGCATTTTGTCCCAATTAAGCGGCTGTCCCAATTAAGCGGCTGTCCCAATTAACCGAATTTTACATAAAATTAAGCAATCCATATTTTTCTTTTAATAATTTTATTTTATAAATTCTTGGAAAAAACTATAAACTACATATAACCAAAAAAATATAAACTTTTAAGAAAAAATAATAATAAATTCCAAAATAAAATAATAAATAACGAATCTTCCACGCGCGAGGTGTAGTGGTAACTGAATCATAACTGAATACGTAACGATTGAGACAGCAGGGTAGACTCTCACAGCTTTAATGACCGGTGCCGCGCCACGCCGACGCGAGGGTAAACATTAACCTTTGAGCGCGCGTGGGTCCGTACTTCATACGTGAATGAATGTGTTGGGAAAAAAGTTCACAGCGCTCGATACTAATGTAATTAATTGATACATATTTGCTAGTTTTTTAAATATAATTTTCCATGTTGTGAATCAAAAAGATATGAAGCGTATTATATTAAATTCTTTGTAAATATTTTTTCTTGTGAATATTTGTAACATAATATGTACTGTGATCTTAAATTTACTGTCCCAATTAAGCGAAATGTTGTCCCAATTAAACATGTAAATTTACTGTTGGTTCCTTGGTTTGGTTTCTGTTCTTTGAGATTTGGCCCAAATAAGCGGCTGTCCCAATTAAGCGGTGTCCCAATTAAGCGGAATCGACTGTATATCTTGAACTCACTATTACTATAGTCTAATTAAAAGGAAGCTAAGTTTTGACGGTTTCCCTTACATTTTTTCGGAAAGTTGACAGGTAGTGTTTAGATCTTTATAGCCGATTCAATGATCAAAAATTTTGATGGAAAAAATTCCAACATTAGAATATTATTTTATATTAATTTCACTATAAGCTTATGAATTTTTGTTCAGTGTTATTATTATAAATGCTTAGTGCAATATTGCGTTGTATGACGTTGGTGGTATTTATTACTTCTCAGCTACATCTTTTTAATTTACTTGGCATAAAAGCCAACCACTTGCATCCGTGGTTTCGAACATTGATCAAATTATCATACTGATGAGCTTATAAAGAGCGAAACACGTGTCTGTGCTTAAGGGGGGATTGCGCTCTAGACGACCTTTATTTTGGATTTTGTTTTACGGAACTGGTGAGAGTTAGAGATCTGATTTTTTTGTCAAAATGTTTATTAACTCTTCATCTATAAATACAATTTTTGTCAAAAATATAAAATCAAAATGGTGGCCAATATAGCCGTTTTTCGGAGACACATCTACAAAACTGCGTAAATTCCACAGGTCGCAATAAGTCACCTGGGAACATAATAAATACATCTAAATGAAGCTTTTAGTCTAAAGAATGGAACTGACCAACATAATCGAAAAAACTCAAAAAATGACAAAATGGCGGACGTTTGAAAAAAAGGTGTTTTTTTCGGACGATTTTTTGATTTTGGCACGCTGTAAAAAATCTTTAAAATTGAAAATTTTACCAGGTCATACGTCAATTCCATGAAGAAATTAATTTCCTTTTTGGCAAACAAAAAACGAAGTCAATTGGTCGAGCGGTTCAAACGCTAGAGTTTTCGCAGTTTTGAAAAATGTGTTTTCGAGAAAAATGCGTTTGAAGTTTGCGCAATGGCTTTTTCTGTATAATTTGAATCATTCGGCCAAAATTGCTCAACCAGTAGTACATTTTTTGGGGTCGCTGAATATGAATCTAGTGATTGATAAATTTAGTAGTTTTTCCGATTTTAGCAGTTTTTTTTAAGAATGTTATTATGAAAATGCTAACTTACATTCAATCAGCGCTCGGGACACCGGTCCATTCAAAACACTGTTGCGACGTCAATATTTTCCGGATAGAAATATCCCTTCACCCAAACATTCTAGACGCATAGCTTTCATTTTATGTAAAAAAGATAATAATCGATTTTTAACTGGCCAGTCATTGATCCATAGCTTAATAGCCGATTCAATGATTGAGTAACTTGCGAAATTTTTGGGGAAAAAATCCACAACATTATAATATAATTATATTCTGTATAGTATTGCCAATTTTTGGAGTAAAAAATTATTTAAAATTTTAATATTTTATTTTCGATTTATTATTTTTTAGTACCAATAATAATTTTATTTTTGCACAGTGTTTGTCAACTGTTTGAGAGAAATGATATTTTATTTTAGCTACAGTTTATCCAATTTTAATCAGATTTTTAAACTGATTGCCTAAAAAATTAAGTTTTAAAGCTGAATTACATTATACTTTTTTCGTCTAGATTCATACTAGGTTTCTAGTTCAAGTTTCGTTCAAGGACATATAGTCAGTTCTAGTATAATGTAAATCAGATATTTGCATCCAAGTTTCTTTCAAGTTTCCTAGTATAGAAATATACAACATGCTCTATTTCCTATTCAAGTTTCATACTAGATACATTATACGCATGCGCACGCAATTGTACCAACCTTATATGTAGCGAAGTTATATAGGTTATATATTATACTCTGTGTATGTAGCTGTCATAGACAGCTGTACTTTATATTTTTAAGTTGGCGTACTGGCAATACATCGGAAAAAAATCGAAGAAACTCGACAATACACGAGCGATTGTGAAAAAAGTATGAAAATTGAACAAAACGAACGAAAATTGAACTAGAAACCTAGTATGAATCTAGGTGGTGATTCCTTAACTTGCGTGAGCAAATTTGCGTGAGCGCAATGTATGACGTCAAGGTTTTTTATCTAGTGACATTCATAGGGAATTTTGTGCATTAGGTTTTCGCGCTACTTTTAGCGTTGGTAATGGTTTTGTAATAACTGTCACATGGAAGTTTTGTTTTGCACTTTGCTTCGCTTCATCTAAGACTATAAAAATGCCAGATAAAGCCATAATAATGATAATCTGAAGAAATTCCGATAAGTTTTAATAGTAAATGAACCAATTTTACGCTAAAAGTTAACGCTAGTAAGTCAACAAAAGCATAACAAAAATAAATTAAAGAAAAGTTTTATTACTGTTTGTTGATTAAGTAAATATAGAATTATAATGTATTTACTGTTGCGAATAATTTATTTTAATCCAGTTGTAAACTAATTCAAAAAAAAAATTAAATTTTTTGGTTATAAACGCCAGTAAAATAAAAGACAAGTATAATATTAGAATGAGACAGATAGTGTCGCAAGTCAGAAACAGGACCTCTGTAGGTCACGCAAATATATTTGCGTGTGTCGCAACATATGACGTCACACCCATTAGTTCTTCAAATGTCCGCTAGATGGTTTACTGTATACATGTGACAAATCTGTGTTAGCATAGGTGTCGTAAGTGCTCACGCAAGTTATAGAATCACCTCCCTAGACGAAAAAAGTATAATCTAATTCAGCTTTTATGCAATGTTGCCAATTTTTTGGAAATGTTACTCAAAATTTTGAAGAAATAATATAAAATTCATTTCTATTTTTTAGTACTTATGTGATGTGAAACTGGTTTCTATTTTCTAATATTGGTTAATAACATTTTTTGATAGGCTAACAAATAATGATAAAATAGTGCAATTAAATAAAATATTGAGTTTTTCATATACCGGAAGTACTGTCATTTGTTTTCTTTATATCGAAATAAACCTTTCAATAAGCACCAACAAATACCCTAAAAAGATGTTTTTTTTTTATAAATTAATAAAAAACTTATCCATATGTAACCAACTTTTTGTTACACGCTGTATGTTGATGAATGTGACGAATATTACATATATTTAGTGCTGGTTGAATAAAACATTGTGTATCGTTTTGTAAATAAATTCTGTCGCTAACTTTCCAACTGACCTATAAATGAGGCCCTTTAAAGACAGTTGACAATCTAATTGCTTAGTTAAATTTATTGGTTAAGTTAAGATAATTATTTGTTGGGTGACTAATGCTTTAAATACGATTGTCAACTGTTTCTAAAACATCTGATTGTATAGTCAATTCGTTTATTTATTTTTGTTAACTATTTAACTAAAAATAATTTAAAATTCTCTAATGGGGGAAGTCTAGTTTTCGATATTTTGCACAAAATATAAAAGTCAAAGAAATTTAGTTTTTAAAAATTATTATTTTGTTTCAGAACAACAGATTTACAATTATCTGATTTATTTATTAAGAGCTATTATTTCGAATTTTATTTATTAGATAAATATTAGATAAGATAAGTAAAAGATAATTTGTTATTGTAAATCTATTGTTTTGAAACAAATTAATAATAAAAGAATTTTTTTAATGGAATAAACCGGCTTTAGGTTCTAGTTCTGTAATAATTATTAATAAATCAACGTTTCGTCGAAACGTTGGCAGAATTAGAACTTAAAGCAGGTTTATTCTAATATAATGAGTTCTAAAAGATTTTTTACTTCTTTAATTGAAATTTATATTTTTTGCGAATAAATTAACTTTTATTAACATAATGAAAATTTTTCAAAACTCATTATATTAGAATAAAACGTCTTTAGTTTCTAGTTCTGTATTAATATACATTAACAAATCGATATTTCGACGAACTCAACGTGCGTCTTTATCAGGAAAAAAGATAGAAAATGACATTTGTAGTAGATCTTAAAAGTAAATGATATTTTACACTTGCTAGCACATTTTCCATTTATTTTATGTAACATTTCGTAGTTTATGCAACATTTCCTTACACATATTTTAAAATATTTTTTGCAAAAAACTTACGAAGTTTGTTTTTTTAGAAATACAAATATATCAATATGAAGAAAATCAGATATACTGGTTTAACGAGGATTCTGGAAGCCATGAGTAATTTGTGTACACAAATGCAAGAAAGTTTTACAAACTTGTAAACGGAGTTAGTTTCTCGAAAATACAACAAAATTAGAAGAGAAATTTACAGAAAATTCGATAAAATCAAAAGACGAATTAATAGAAGTTTCTAGAAGAGTCGATGAAAGTTCTGAGAAATTAGAAGAAAAATTAACGGGAAGTTCTAAAAATTTAGAAGAAAAAGCAGCCCAATAATTATTAGAAAAGCGAAGAATCTTTCAGAAGAAACACTACAAATATTAATAAAAAAAATTGTAGCAATTGCGTTTATTTTTATTTTATCATTTTTACCTTGTCCTCGCGAAATTGAATATTTTTATTTTGCAATCATTCGGTAATTTGGTCTTGCTTTTAAACTTTGATTGACAGTTTTTTAGTTTTTTAGAACGGTACGGTATATTGTCTTTTACAATTGGAAACCTTTTTATAGCTGCAGTAATAAATTTTCGGCTGGGGGAATTTTTTTATTCAATTCGGTCTACAAAACTTTGCCCGATGACGTAAAACAAAATTCCAAATGTGATTCGTGTGAGAATATTTCTGTCGTGTTTAAAAATGGTTTAAATGGTATTTTTTCGGTTATTGGTTTAGATGGATTCGGTTGTTTGGTTCGGTCGTCTAGCGTTTGATGCTAGTGTGATTATTCTTATTGGTTAGGGTAACTGTGATTGCTGCTCGAGCAACTTGAAGGAGATTGGGTTTTAATCCCAGTGGAACTCAAGTCGGGTATTATGGCAATACAGTTTTAGTTTTAGTAGACGTTTGTTCTGCTTTATTTGGTCGTTCGTGTATTTATTATTGTTGGTGCAGGTTTCGAGTTGCATATTTGTGGATTGCGTGGGGAAATTGTTTAGAAATCAGCAGTTGATTGATATTTGATTTGAGAAAAGCATTTTTCGATTTTTGATATTCGTTATTCTAGCACAGAATGATTAACCTGTGGTGTACTAGTGATGAGTGAATAATACAAGAAATTTTATTCATTTATTTAACAATATAGTATAAAAAGTAGTAATTTTAAAATCTACGAAGGATAGCGGCTCGGTTAAAGTTAAAAAATAAAAAAAAATATATATTTCATATATATATATATAAGTTAAGTAAACGATTATGGTTCGACTTAAAAAAATTTATTTTATTTTTTTATAACGGATAATGATTTACAAATCGATGTTGACAATTTCAAATACAGAATGTAACTAACTTAAACATATAAAAAAGTATACAATGTAAAATTAACTATCAGCAGTTTTGCTTTACAATTTTATGTATTCAAGTATCATGCAGTGGCGGGGTTCTGCTGTTATCAGCAGTTTCCGTGGGAATCTACGATTCTAACTCCTCCCCCCTTAGAATTGGGCATCCCCTGGAAGATTGACGTGGGGTTGAAGATTTGATAATTTCTGTTCCGCGGATGGACTCTGGTTTGATTTTTTGCATCTCGTTTGCAGGAACTTTCTGAGAAAAACTGTGAACATTACAACGCCAATGATTAATAAAATAATATACAGAGTTGCAATTGAATAATTTGTGACGTTGTTGATGTCGTATTCATCGATGTCTTCGTATTTATTGATTGGTATCTTCAGATCTTGAATGTTGTTGAATTCGGTGACGAGTTTTCGGTTGATGGAAGAACTGCCAAATATTGATTAATTTTATCAATTAGCTCGACGTGGTTTGTTCTTGTATTGATTTTCACATATTGACAATTTTTGTTGTTCTTGTATAAAATAAAATGTGTTCGCATGAGTTGTTGGCGATTTCATTTATTTAATTCGGACATTGAAAGTTATTAGGTTCTGTAGTACAAACATCGTTTAGAGATTTTATTTGATCATTAATAGATTTAAAAAAAAATATTGACTATTCGTGATTACAGTTACAAATCCAGACTGAAACTTGGTGGGGACGGATATGAGATGAAACAATTCAAAATTTATAAATTTTATTTAACTCATCATTTAGATCATTAATTTTAATAATACTGGGGTGCATAAAGTGCAATTTTCTATAACTTGTAGAATACTTAAAATAATTGTAAATAAAGTTAATTATAATTTCTTAAATAAAATTATTTTGGCTTCACTGATAACAATATATATCAGTTGTTCGATTTTTTATTTTTAATTGTAATTTATTTTGTCTGATTGTTTCAATTATTTTTATTGAACTTTTCGATTGTTTGATTGCTAACTGAATATTAATACTTTAATTGATTATTTAATTTATTTTTATTATTTTCTAATAATTTAAGATTTTTGTAAATATTTAATTTCTAATCTCGCGTTGAACGCGATGTAGACGGACCTGCAATATCGAAAATATTTTGAGTGATTTTTCTAGGTCGTTTTATATTTGATAAATGAATTTTTGACTGTTTTTTGTTATTATCAGTATTAATTTCCGTTGTTTTAAAATTCTTATTTACAGATTTAATTTTTTTTTCTCTTTTTAAAATTAGCCTGCCGCATTTTGTTAATCTTTTGTTTATTGTGTACATGAAGACTTTCGGGTATATCGGGTACATTTTCTCGATTTTGGTTTAATTTGTTAATTAATTTTGTTTTAATATTTTGGTAAGCTAACTTAACTTTCTTTTTGTGATTTTGATTTTTTACTTCGTATCTGTGTATATCTGGGAATTTGTACGACTTAGTGTAAACAGGCAACTCGTCTTTAGTACGTATGCGGTGTTTAATTTCATTTGTAAAAGATAAGGGTTTATCATCTGTGTGGGAAAGGTCACTGTACTGTTTAATTAAATTTTTTACTGCTAATTTTTCTTCAGTGTTTATGTGTTCTGTTCTAATTTGTGAAATGTCAAATTTATTATGAAATTTTTGGTTTTGAAAATTAATATTGTTTGTTGCAAAATTATTTAATGATTGTACTTGTAATAAATTTGAAGTGTTTACTATGCATTTTTTTTCGTTTGTGTTTATAACAGGATAATACGTTATATAATTTTTTATTTTTGCAATACCTTCTGGAATTCTAACATTTTTAATATTTATTTCTGAAATAAATACTTCGCCGTTTTCTATGTTGTTAATATGAAATTTTGTTATTTTTTCTGTTTTTGGAGGGATTGCAGTGTAACGCATGTGTGTAATAGGTTTGTAAAAATGAATTTTTATTTCAGATTTTGGTGTTATGATTTTGTCGTGAGTGAGATCAATAATAGCTTCTAATATTTTTAAATTATCGAGTCCGAGTAAAATATCGAAATGACTATGAAAATCAAATAAATAATATTTTAAAATAGTATTAGAATTTTTGAATAAGTTTGAACTTGGCAATAAAATACTAAAATTTTCTACTGATGTGCCGTGAGCTGTAGTGATTTGAAATGTGTCGTTTTGAATTTTATTTTTAAAGAATTTATTTGCAATTTCTGGTTTTATAAAAGAACGCGTGCTACCGGTGTCGATTAGTACTTTTAAATTATATTCTGGGTAAATAATAAATGGTAACTCGCTTTGATTATGCGATAAAGTTAATGATTCAAAATTTAATTTGTTTCCGAGGCTTTTATCTCTAAAAAATTTATTCGGATAATTTTGATCGTCTGGTTCGGAAATAATAACATTACTATCGTCATAAATTTGCTCGTCACAATTTTGATAATCGATATATTGATCGCTAGAATTTTGTTCGTCAAAATTTTGATAATTATAATATTGCTCGCTATTATTTTGTTCATAATTTAAGTCGTTTATTTCTGTGTTAAAAAGTTCTTCTGTTGCGTATTTTGGTGTTTGTCTGTAGATTAATTGTGGTTGTGTATTTTTATATAAATGTGTTTTGTTTGTGTGTGCGAATGTTTGATTTTGTTTGGCTCTAATATTTTGTTGTGAACTTAATTGACTTTCTAGTTGAAAATCATTAGTTAACATATTAAGCGCGGTGTTCATATCTGGAGGATTTTTAGTCCTCATTAGTGTACTTAAGGGCTCTTTGAGTCCTCTTAAAAGAATTCTAACAGCGTATGATTGAAAATAGGCTATTAAAATTTTACTATCTTCTGCTTTAATTTGTGTTGATATATACGAAATTTGTAAATTTAAAATTTCTTGAACTCTATTAAAAAATTCGAAAGCAGTTTCGTTAATTTGTTTGAGTTCGGTTAGTTCAATATTTAAAGTGAAACAATCACGTTTATCAGCGTATGCATCTAATAATGCTTTCTTTAAATCTGAAAATTTTGAGATTGTACAACTCGCAATATTGATAGCAGCATCGCCCTTAATTTTAGCTAAGATACTGGACATCAGATATTCATTCTGAAATGCAGTTACGTCGCTGGCATTATAAAATTTTTTAACAAGTTTTTCGCAAGCTTCTATGAATCTTTGAAGTAATTTGTGTTCACCGTTAAATTCGGGAATTATGTTTAAATATTCGGGTCTTAAAACTTCAGTCATATTTGAAAAATTTAAATTATTACTTTCGTTAAATAAATTTTCTACACTTTGCACTATATTACTTGTGTTTTCTAGGCTTTGCAATGAGTTACAGGATTGGTCTGAATCTGAATCTGTATCTGAATCGTCGTAATCGATTCTTATTGATTGTCTGATATCTCTAAATGACATTTAAATTGTACTTACAGAATAACAATCAGTTTGTTCATTTGTCTCTCCTCTCTTATGCACAGATTGGATTGATGTTGAACAATATGTGATCGATGATTGGTCAGCGATTGACTGGTCTTCGATCGATGGTGCGATGTCGTGTTGCGGCAACTCTGTATTCGTCAGGGCTGTGGCTGTACAATGAAGATCTTCTGCGTTGCGATGTTCGTTCGCTGCTGTAGAGCTTCTCGTTCGACGTTTCGCGGACACTACCGTTATATGAATTCTCAATAAAACGTAAAAACGTACCGATATTAATTTTTTTATTTTTTCGTTTGAGAGTCCTACCGACTGCGCCAGTTAAGTAAACGATTATGGTTCGACTTAAAAAAATTTATTTTATTTTTTTATAACGGATAATGATTTACAAATCGATGTTGACAATTTCAAATACAGAATGTAACTAACTTAAACATATAAAAAAGTATACAATGTAAAATTAACTATCAGCAGTTTTGCTTTACAATTTTATGTATTCAAGTATCATGCAGTGGCGGGGTTCTGCTGTTATCAGCAGTTTCCGTGGGAATCTACGATTCTAACTTATATATATATATATATATATATATATATATATATATATATATATATATATATATTGTGACATTTAGATGAAGAAAAATATTAGATGTTCAAAGTTAAATTTTATCAAAGTGTTCAAATTTTGAAATATTTTATTCATCTGATTTATATCCTACCTGTCACCCATAATGGGCACCGGAGTCAGTTGTTTGGAGGAGAGCGGGGTCGTAGGTGGGGTTGGTAGGAACTTTATTTTGTGATGTTGGTAAATTAGGTGGGCGCCAGTCAAAGCGGAATGTTGACGCAAATTGAGAAGCTTTGACAAATCTCAAAAAGGAACTTAACGGGATAGGGATTGATTTCATTTTTCGAGAATTTGTTTCGGAAATGCAATAAATTAATTAAATAAAAAGAAAACTTACATGCGCTGGTGTAAAGCAAATTATATTGCATGATAGTTGAAATACAGAGTTACGTACGTCGTTTGTTTGATGTCTGCTGGTTAGCGGGTGGTCTAGCTAAAGAAGATCTTCTTCTGCGTTTTCGTCAGTGCCGAGGAGATGCCAGAATGCATAGCGCAGCAAGCGGCGTGGCCGTTAATCAAGACATCAGGAGAATGATCGCCCTCGTAATCGGAATACGCCCAGCGGGCTTCGGTACGTCATAAAAAATCATCATCCAGTCCATAATTTCTACTCGATTTATTGGATGGTCGAAATCTTTCAATTGGTAGATCCAAACTCGGTTTCCACAATTAACTGGTGCTGCTATACATCTGAATCTCGCTCGGACACCGTTGAAAACGACAGCCTGATCATCTAAACATGAGTGGGCACAGCAGATTTATCCAACATACAAACATGATAAAATCAAACAAATCGAACTTGAAATAAAAGTCGATACAATCGAAATGACAACGATAGGCAATAGTTTCATACAATATCATCAATATAACAAATTAATACGGAATCAAAATACTTTACAATTTACAATTTAAATTACACAAATCATCAGTTAGCTCAAGTGACGCTAATAAATTTAGCAAACAAAATAAATATCATAATTCAAAATTTAAGCGATAATAACATGATTCAATTAGCAACAAAATGAATCTCATAATACAAAATTGAAACGATAATTGCATAGTTCACTTAGCAAACAAAATAGGTAACAACAGTATAATCGCATAATACAAAAGCTAAGTGAAAATATCAAAGTTCAAAAAAAATGATACAAGCAAAATTAAAATATTCAACTAGACTTGAAAATCACATAACTCAAAGAGAAAATATAATTCAACGGTACTACAATAAAATGACTCAACAATATTTTCTAGCTAAATAAGTTAAAGTTACTTGCTCAACAAAAATATTCAATATCAAAAAATACAGGCAATCAATAAATTTGCTACTTACGATACACAACATGTCATTTATACTACAAAGAAAAGGGATCACGAAGAAGGAACATAGAACATGGAACAGAGGGGGGGGGGGTCGCGTGCGCAGGAGAGACAAAACACGAAAGTACTTCAGCCGATCTAGACAGAATGTCTTTCCCGTAATCTGCAAATCTGGAAGCCAATGAACGCGCGTGATCTTATAAGCGTAGCCCACGAAAACATAGGGTATTTCACCGAGAATTACGCCGTGGCCACAAAAAATATACTAAAACAAAATATCATCACAGCCGATATAGCTTCTTCAGCCTAAAATTTAAGCGCTGTGATAATAGCAAAAATAATACGATACGATAAACCAAAAAATCATCGCAACACGAACAATGGCACTTGGCCTCAAAATAACTCGTATTGCAATAATCACGAACTCTACAAAAGTTCAAACATTAAAACGCCGGTCGTTTTAAACGCGAATAAAATTATCGAACGCAGTGTCGCACACTGCAACCAAAAATCTGAAGATCATAACGCGATCTAGCAAGGGCTCGAAATTTACAAACACAGACAATGATACGCACTGAAAGACTTTCACAAACGGAAAACGGGAAGGAAAATCTACTAGCATTTACGAGAGAAGGAAATAGGATTTGGAAATGGAATCTGTGGCTTCAAGGTTAATTTTATCATCTCAAAATTACTAATCTTCAAATAAAATATAACGATACAAACTCTAATAAATTGAACTCTACAAATCATAACTCAAAACAAAATAACTAATAAAATTATTCAAGAAAGAATTTGGCTTTACAAAAAATAACTACGGAATCAAATGTAAGTTGACCATCATTGTATTCACGAGAGCAAAATTTACGTTACTAATATAATTCAAATGTCAATAAAATCTCATGAATAACAATTCAAACATAATATCAAATAAACAAATTGTCAACTTACATCATTTCAAATCCAAACGAACAACTTCCATCTTGAATACATTACTTATCAGACCGCATGGTGAAAATTAACCTTCAAACTAATCACAGATACAACGAAGACAAAACCAGTAGAAGATTGCTCGAAGCGGGCTGGCTGCTGAGAGAGCGAGATTGAACAGTACGAGCGTATTTACGTGAATACTAATTTCACACGATATATCAATATTACCATTTCACTAAAAATAAATACTCTATAAAATTCAATTATTTTTTATAAAATTTGGCGCGTGATAAAAAGTGTTTTTGTCACAATATATATATATATATATATATATATATATATATATATATATATATATATATATATATATATACATTTTATACAAAACAAAATCCAATGCACGTAATCATTTCTAATGGCGCCACGGTGACAGCGTTGCCAGATCATCACAATAAATCTTGTTTTATAGCAGCGCATTAAAAACAACATAACCCCATTTTGAAAAAGGTCGCCAAATAATAAGAAATTTTTATAAATAAAATAATATGATTTAAATTAAACACTTATTAGGATGAATTTAACAAACAAAGAGTTTAAGGAGGATATAAATTATTGACAATTATTCCAATGAATTTATAGAATTGATAAAGAAAATGCATTACGGCTTTAATCATACAATGATTAAATTTTACAGATAATTTAATAAAATTATAAAAACAATGTAATTAGGTGAAAAAAATAAATTTTATTCTAATTTCACATACAGAAATGTTGTATAAAATTTATACATATTAGAATATTAATATAATTATTAAGACCTGGTATTTCAGTCGAAGCTTAAGCCTAAACTTTAGCATAAATGGAGCATTTTTATGAAAACTTTTTTTGCTGAAACTAAATGAGAAATTACGGATTACAATACAACATGTCAAGTTTTACATAAAACTTTCTGTAATAATAAACATTAACTTGTCCACTATATTTTTAAATAATCTTTGTATAATAATATAAACACCATTTAATGTAACAGTTAGTAGTGACTTTACACTCAAATTATTACATGTTTAGTTAAAATGTGCGTATTAGGTTTTTCATAAGATCTATAACAATTTTTATCTTTGCAAGCTAACATTTTTGTTGAAAATCTTTCTAATTCTTAATGTGTTACAAAAAGTTTAACAGCATGAAATTTCATGATATAAGATTACCTCTTTGACTCTATTATATTTAGCATATTTAGAAATAAATGTTACTGTGGTATGGTCGTTGCCAAGAAGTTAGTTGAAGTATAGAAAAGGTGCATTAGTTTCATTCCAAATTCAATTCACTGTCTTCACTAGAATCACTATCAGAATTTTCAGTGATTATTATTGGAAGAATATCCGGTCTGTCAAATATGCTGTCCCTTTTATACCATTTTGTAATTTCATCTTCGGTGTGTCTGATTGAATTTTTCCAAATCGTTGGTGTGATTGTTTGGAGATCTTCGTGCCACATATTTAAACAATCATTCTGCGAGTTACCACCCCGACCAATGTGTCTATTATAATAACTTTTTGTTATACCCCATATTAACTAAATTGCATTAGAAATACAGTGGTAGGGAGGAAGCCGCAATATTTTATGCCCGTACTGCTCAGCCATGTGGTCTACTAAATAATTTATTGGTGGTTTATCTCTAAAAACGGAACATTTATAAAAATAGCAATATAATGCATACTATTGAATTTATAATGATTTCCTAACAACAATTTTCAAGAGTCCTGTTTTAAACATAGTGTTTGAAAATTCAATATTTTTGTTCCTTAACCACTCTTGAATATCTTTCCTCCATGAATTTTTGGGTATTTTTATCAGCAGCATGTTATGATATGGAGCATAATCCAGTATAATAACCGACGGTTCACTCAGGTTTTGTAATAATAAAAACATTTGTAACAAAAATTTTGCTGGTTTATAACATTATTTAGATGTTTATATAAAAAGATACAAGATATTCAAAAATTCTTCAAAAGACAAAAGCTTTAAAATGTATATTTACTATATAAGCAATTATTCAGCCTGGTTTTTCTAATTAATAGGTAATTAATTTATATTTAATCATAAGGATATTTTTCTTAAAGAAAATCGATAATTCACTATCTACATGTATAAATTGCTGAAAAATACTCACCTTATTGATATTTAATAGCAGTATAATATAACTGAAAGCACTGACCACTTCTGTAACACTACTTTCACTACAAAAGTAGTAGAAATAATACTAGGTGTGCATCAAACAAAATGTTTCTTTGACGACAAAGATATAAATAGTTTACAACTGGGGTTTTGTATAAAAATTAGTAAATTCTATGAAAAATTATTGCAAGTGGACCGGTAGATAATAGTAGGTATAGGATTTAGCACAAAGGTTTATAACTAAAATCTTACAAATGTTCGGGGTTTTTTTCCTTTGGCTTCAACATTGAATTTGAATTTTTTACACAAAAATTATTTCATTCTTGCGGCTTTTACACTAAAAACTGCTGTTTTGCGATTCGGTTATAACCGTTTCATAAACACTATTTGTGAGGTGTATTTAAGTGTGATAAGTGGGTGATTTTTATTTTGCCCTGGGCAGTTGTCTCAGAATAATCGTAATTCTTTTGTTTCTGGGTTTACAACGTTATTGATGTAGTCAAGTAGAAAGGATAATAAAATGATTTGCCAAACCCAAGGTCGTGTATGCAAAAAACGTTAATATTGAGTTGTACTGCATAGAAGAGATCTTGAACAGGTACTTCCGGCAAATGCACGTTTTGCATAAAATCAAAGGCAATACCGGTAACAACACTCTTTTTTTTACATTCTTTAGTGGTTGACTGCCTGTTCCCACTTAGGACGATACTTCGCAGGACTCCTTAACATCAGCAGGATACTGGTGAGTGGCCCTAAGCTTTGCGCCATTGCAGACCGTCGTTCAGGAGGATAGGTACTGCCCTCTAATAGGATATGGTGCAACCAGTTAATTCCATACTTATCAACCTTGAAATTTTGGACACCATTAGCTTCTTTCTTTATTGGCATCTTGTCATGACCTAGGCGGAGCTCGTTCATTCTAAGACCCCAAGCACCGATAAAATCCAAGTATGGGCCCATAGTACCGTACCAGTTTTCTGCTTCATCTGGTATATGCAAGTCCTTCTTTTTCTACCTCTGTATGGTAAAGTATTTCTGCTTTATCTTTCTTTATAGTAAAGTTTTTCTCTTTATAATGAATGGTGAAAGCCTTGTTAGCTGTGCTGGTTATAGTGTTTGTCTGTGTGCCGTACATTCCCTTTTGTCTATTAATTACATGGAGAGTGAAAATTATGCTGGTGATCTGGTGTGATATTTGCAGGTTTTTGTAATGCTCATTTGCCACTGGAGGAATCATTTTTACTATTAGATCCTCGTACATGTTGACAAGTAACTCTAAACATTTTAGTTTATTAGTTTCATCTAGTTAAATTCTGGGCCTTTTCGGATCAGGAAATTGGGAGTTTGAATCAGGATCGACTAGGATGGAAGAAAATGGTCTTTTGGGTGCTATTGCAACTGCAGGAGGTTCAGTAGATGGACCAGATCCATTTCTGGGATCAACAACCATTAGAGTTGGGGCTGACATTTTTGATAAATTATAACACGAGCACGTTATTACTCGTTGATGTTATAACTTGTACTTGTACAAGTACAAGTACGTGTAGTCCCGAGCGTGCGATGTCCGCAAGAATCCCACACTACTTTAGCATGCTGGTATTCTTTACCGCTGATTCCGCTGTTTTTCAGCTTAGAGAAGAACGCTTCTATGGGTGGTAACTTGGTTTCCTCAAGACGTTTCCACGACACGTAATCCTAGGGAAACACTTTTTTTTGAGTCACCATATCAAGCTTGTCGGGGTACGCTTTTTTATCAATGTTTTCAATAATTTCATGAAACGTGTGTTTTCTATTATAATACCGAATATTCCTATTACTTTCTGAAGTACATTCTAAAAATGAATTTACAAAATTTGTTTGAATTGTTTCATATACTAATAAATCATTTGCAGTCTACACACATGTACATAGTTTTATGTAAGCATGTTGCATTAAATTTTTATTTATATTATCAAAATCTATCGAAATAATTGTATTATCTAAACCTGAACTATTATCCCAGTCAGGTTCATCATTCATATCGACTTCAAGATTTACAAATTCTAAATTATTTTCCATCAGTATAATATCTTGTACGTTATTATCTCTATTTATATGAAATGTACTATTTGGATCTATATGGTAATAATTAAAAAAATTATTTTTGTTCTTTCGTTCTCGTTTTTTATTTCAAAGGAAGCACCTTTTAAATTTGCAACTTTTTCTACAGGCGCCTCGCCAGAACGAGCTGGGAAATAGCAATTAAAATCTGCCGTTGCAGCCAATAGTTTTCTTCCGTACTGAGTTGTCTATGAAAATAAAATAATACTGACCTGCTATTGCCAACTGTTTGATAAAAAAATCGTCTTTGATTTTCTTAATGTTACTAACACTGCAGATTGTAATAATTCGTGCATACAAAATTTTGTGTTCTTGATTTATTTCTACATTAGAAAATGGTATGGTAGGTAATATATATGGTGCACCTAATTCGTTAAAGTAATCGAAATTCATAATTCTGAATAAGAATTTTTTTTTTCTTTAAATAAGAAAAAAAAAATGTGTACTTACGTAGCTTTTTTGATGCGACGATGTTAAACAATGAATGTCTTTTTAACCCTCTAATGCAGAGGTTCTTAAACTTATGTACTCCGCGAACCCCCACTTGAAAAAAATTTTTTTGACGGACCCCAACCCAACTTTAGGTACTTTACGTCATTTTATTAGTTAATTTCTGGCTTACGATCTCATAAGGACAAGGATATATGATGAATATTTCTAACAGTGATTGGTGAATAACGATTTTTTTGCATATTGTAGAACACATTTTATTAGAAATTATAATATTGAAGAAAGAAAATATAAACATTGTCATAGCAACAAATCTCACAAATTATAGTGGGTACTTACATTAAATTTTTATAAATATTTATTAAATTAATGAGATGGATGCAGTTGTTTTCTTGAAACAAGAAGCTCAATATCTGGCTTAATACTGGAAACTTTTATTCTAAGATCCGGCTCTATATTTAATTTGTTTCTATATTTAGACTTAATATAAAATAGTTCCGAAAAAGCTTGTTCGCATAAATATGTTGTGCAGAATGGAATCAAATGTTGAAGTGCTTTATTTGCAAGCGCAGGGTAATCTGACCTGAGAAGTAACCAAAAGCTGGTCAATTCAGTTTTGTTGAATTTTAGTTTATAAGTCGTATCACATGATAATTCCGCGAGAATATCTCGTTCAGGTGCAGATAAATATTTAGCATTTGCAATTTCCATGTTAAATGGATCTCTGATCCAGTTATTGCAAGGATCAGGAGTAGGAAAATACTTCCTGAAGTTGCTTTTCAAAGTAATTAAATGTTCAACAAATAATTGACGCGTTTGAATAAGCAATTCTTCACTGGAGCTTTCTATGAAATCATTGAGAGTTGGAAAAGACTCATATACACCGTTCTGGATGCGTTTCGACCACAAGTCGATTTTTTTAATAATTGCTTCTATTTTATCTTCAACTTTAAATATATTTACAACAGTACCTTGCAGGCACAAATTAAGTTCATTCAATTTTGTAAAAATATCAGTCAAGTAAGCCACCTTAGCTAACCAGTTAAAGTCATTGAAACATTCGGTCAGTTCAAAATGCGCATCTATTAAGAACAATCGTATTTCATCTCGAAGCTCAAAAAGCCGAGTGAGTACTTTCCCGCGAGACAACCAACGTACATCTGTGTGTAATAATAAATGTGTATGTTGACTACCCATTTCCTCACACAAAATTTTAAAAACTCGGGAATTAAGTGGACGAGCCTTAATGAAATTGACAATTTTAACAACTTCGTCTAATGCTCTTTTCAAATCTGGTGACATATTTTTGGCTGCTAATGATTCTCTGTGAATGCAGCAATGATGCATTAGAGTCTAATGCATCATTTTTTGTTTGTGGTGATAAATTCAGGATAGATTAAACTGAAGAAAAAAATACATATCCGTTGTCAAAAATTAATTTTGGAATCCAGGTCACTGACTAGCAGGAAAAATAGGAAGTCCGCCTATACGCGGATTTGTGCATTAAATATACAGATTTGATGGTTGGTGTGCAGTTCAAGGTGAGTCCCCTTGACTCTCATCTTTCGAGGTGCTTGATTGAGGTGAGTCCTCTTGCCTTTTACCTTTTGGGGTGCTTGATTAACGTGAGTCCCCTTGCCTCTCACTGTTCACGAACATGCTCAAAATGGTGACCTTGAACTTCAATACATTTGTTGATCCGTCTTTCAAATGAATGTACACAACTAAAAAGTACATCGCTGTTAATTTGGGTACAAGCATTCCTGATTCGTTCAATCATATTCTCACGAGTTGTTGGTACTTGTTGGTACACTTTGTCTTTCAAATATCCCCACAAAAAAAAATCTGGTGAAGTAAGATCTGGCGATCTGGCAGGCCAATTTATCGGACTAACTCTACCGATCCAGCGACCAGGGAAATCACGATCAAGTGCCACGCGTGCTCTTACTGAATAATGTCTGGACAGCCGTCATGTTGAAACCACATGTTCTGCCGCACTTCTAAACTTACGTCTTCAAGCAACTGCGGCAATACATTGTCCAGAATGTTTCGATATATTTTACCGTTTAAATTGCCTTCAATAATGTGGGGACCGATGAGTCTGTTGCCAATTATTTCACACCATACGTTGACAGACCAAGGACGCTGATGCTCAACCTGTCGCAGCCAGTGTGGGTTTTCAATACTCCAATAATGCATGTTATGTCAATTAACAGCAGCTCCATCGTTTGTAAAAGTTGATTCGTCAGAAAACAATACCGAACGAAAGAAATTAGGCTTTATTTGTATTTGTTCCCGTGCCCAGTGACAAAATGTTAAACGATTTTGGAAATCAACACCATGAAGATCTTGATGCAAAGATGCGGGGTAAGGATGGTATTTATACTTTTTTAAAATGATTATGAGCCACTGCGGCTAATACAGCAACTGCATTATTTTCTAAAGTTACTGTTTTTTTAGGTTGAACACTTCCTTCGGCAGTAAACTGTTTGACAGTACGGAAAAATGCAGTGCGTGATCGCGGCTTATCCGGAAAACGCTTAGTGTATAGGTTGACAGCATTATCAAGATTCCTGCCAGATTCTCCATAAACAAGAATCATTTCAATTATCTCTTGTACGGTTAACACGTCCATTTTTACAATGTACTACAGCCTAATTGCAATACGTTCTGATGAATGATGTTTGAAACCTACATCTGTACTGCAGCGTCGAGTGTATTTATTTTCGAAATAATGTTCGAATTGAGAAAAAGATGTTTTCTTTGTGTTTTTAACTTTTTACAACTAAGAAATTTATTGCAACAATGTATTGCAAGAATGTATTGCAACATTGAAACAATTTGTTTTGTTCCATTTCTTGCGATTACAGCGCCATCTGTCGAGAATCGAAAATTTTTTTTCGGACTATTAATGTATTTACATTTTTTAGATCCCGACATTTTTTTAACAATTATTAATAGAAACACTAGACGGCCGAAGAATAGACTGCTGTTGCATTAGCAAACGCTACTAATTACAATTCTATGCGGTACAGGTTGCGAGAGGCAATAGTGGGGATAAAAGTTTTCGGTGCATCTTTGTTTATATTATGCGATAAGAGTATAATTTATGGTGTTGGCGGGTTCATTATGGTGCACAAAACAAAAATCATTTGTAACGACATATGTAAAATATTCTTTTTATGGACTCCTGTTTTAAAACCAAACAACATTTTGTGTCAAAAAATATATAAACACGATCAATTTTCTAAACAAGATATGAAAAAAAATTAACATTTTTTTATAATGAATGTTTATTACCAGAACTAATTGATTCTAGATATTTAAGAAATTTACCGATTAGAAATCCAAAAAAAAAACATTACTTAAAGCATTAAATAAATAAATTGAAATTATTGAATGTATAAAAATATTATAGGTTGATTTGTATGGCCGAGCAGCTAAAGGCATATGCGTGATGCCACTCACTTAATGCGGGCCAGCGTTCAAATCCCGCTTGGGGCATGGATATTTGTGATGTCTTTGTGCCGTCCAAAAATACTTTCGGTATTTTTTTTTGACCAAAAGCCTTTGCAGCTATAACCAATATATGTGTCGGAATTAATACAATGTTTCAAATTATACATCTATGTATTTTTTTTTTATTTATGTTTATATTATGACGGTTTCTCTTTGTTTTATTTGTTCTAACATTAAATGATATTTTATATGGTTAAAACATTAAGTAATTTATTGAAAAAAATTAAAATCATATAATATTTGTTTAGAATTATTTTATTTAAATTTTATTCTAATATTCGTTATTTATTTTATTATTATAACGGTGTAGGAGGCTTGCAATAACTAATCGTACAAGTATCGATGTTACTAAATTCTTTATTTTAGTACTTTAAGTAATACATTTGCATGAATAAACTATTGTATAATAATCGGGAATTTACTTCTTGTCAACGTAAGGACCACTACGGGTGCCAAAGCAAAGACACAAAGACAAAACCTGATAATCTACTTGATCTCGATCGCTAGCTGAAGTAAGGACCAACTCAAGGGTGCCAAAGCAAAAGCTAGAGAGGAGAGCTTGTAGAACTCTGACTTGTGGTGGCTGGTCCATCCCTTATATGGCGGCAAATTGGGGTGGGGGTGGCTTGTCCTAGGGTAGTTTAGAGGGGGTACGCTCGAGTGGTGGTGGTGGTGGTTGGTCGCTGGTGTGCTTTTAAAGTCATCAGCCATTTGAGGGGTTGGTGATCAGTGATGATGAGTATCGAAGTTTCTTCAAAATAGCCGCGAAACTTTTGCACCGCCCATACTACCGCAAGAGCTTCTCGCTCGGTGGTCGAGTAATTACGTTCAGGTGCACTTAGTAGGCGACTAGCGTATTCGACTGGGCGTTCGTCAACTCCCTCCCCCTGGAGCAAAGCAGCACCTAAAGCATAGGCACTGGCGTCTGTGCGCAGCGTATATGGCTCATTGTAGTCAGCCTGGCGGAGTATTGGAGCCGTGGTAAGTGCTGTCTTGAGCGATTGGAAAGATTCTTGCTGAAGTTTTCCCCACTCCCAGGAGGCGTTTTTCTTGGTGAGTTGACTGAGTGGACTGGCAAGTTTTGAAAAATTTGGAATGAAACGCCGGTACCAACTACATGTCTGTAGGAAACTCTGCACATGCCTCACGTTTTTAGGTATTGGTAGTTCGCTGATAGCAGTTACTTTAGCTGGATCTGTGTGTATGCCATCCGGGGTGATGATATGCCCCAGGAACCGTACTTGTGAACATCCAAAGTGACACTTGCGCCTCTGCATCCTCAGCTTGAATTCGCGCATACGATTGAAGACCTTTTGCAAATCATTCATGTGTTGCTCAAAATCGGATGAGAGCAAAATTAGGTCGTCCAGGTACGCAAGCAACCTAACCTCTAGACCTAATCGGAACCGATCTATTAGTCTCTGGAACGTGGCTGGCGCATTTCGTAATCCGAATGGTAATAATCGCAAATAGCGAAAAATCCCGAAAGACGTTATAAAACTTGTCTTGTCTATATCATCTGGGTGGACGCGGATTTGGTGGTATCCTGCTTGCAGGTCCATGGTGCTTATATAAGCAGTTTGTCCCGTTGAGTGTAGAAGGTCGTCAATACGTGGCAGCGGATAGACGTCGGCTTTTGTAATGGCGTTTAGCTGGCGGAAGTCAATGCACATCCGTGCGCCTCCCCCTCGTTTGGGGACAAGAACTACTGGGGCAGCCCACGCGCTTTCGCATTCTTCTATTATGTTGGCTTCTAGTAGCGCGTCTATCTCATCCCGTAGTATTTTATGCCGAACAGGTGTTTGTCGATAGGGGGCAGTGGAAATCGGCGCGTGATTTCCAGTATCGATCCGATGCATGGCATGTGGTGTGGGTGGTCCATGCGGGGCGAACAAATCGGCATTTTCTTTTAGTAACTGGTTCATTTTCTTTCTTTGTCCTTCATTCAAGACTTGTGCTTCATCTTCTTGCCGTAAGTGAATTTCTTGAACATCCATGGTGGCGAATGTTGACTCCGGAAATAGGGCGGCTTCCGCTGCGGTAAGGCCACGTTCCCATTCCATGTCAATGGCGAGCCGTGCATTATGCAATATGTAAGCGGTCCTGGAGTTCGGATTTACTGAAGTCCTAACGGGTTTTGAAGTACCCATTGGCATAAATACTGGACCATAACCGTCAGTTAGGCCTGATAGGTTGTCCATCTCCATTGATACTTCCGGATCTTGAATTGGTGATAGACAAGTTGGATGTTGCGCTTCCAATAACGCAGCCGTTAGTTCATCATCGGTTGGCGATGAGACCACAGGTGTGTGATCCGACTGTGGTTCCTTGAGAGCAAACTCATAAGCTTTGTTTCGATTTGACCCGAAATACCAGTTTTGATGCGCGAAGTCTAATACCATTCCAGCTGCATGTATGAAATCGATGCCAAGGAGAGTTTGTGCCTGAGGCATGTTCGGAATTACCATGAAAGTGGTTGAAATGGCTTTTCCTTTTAGCATTACGGGTACAATAGCTAGTTTGACCGTCTGCAGATGGCTTCTTCCGTCCGCTAAAGTTATTAATCGCTTTTCTGTTTTGAATTGCGTGCGATTTTGTTTCAGGAGTTCGTGAAGTTGTGGACTAGCTAGACTGGTTCGGGCTCCAGTATCTAAATAAGCCGTTCCGCAAATGCCATGTACGCAAATGTCTAACGCAGGACGTACGGGAAGGCGCGCATCGATGTAGCAGAAACTGGTAGTGGGAGGTTTGCTGCGATTGTTACACGTCGTACAGTCGCGCTTGAAGACGCCTGGTGTACCGCAACCATAGCATTTAACTTCCGGTCTGATAGTCGGTGCTGGAGTAGTTTCGTCTTTTTCTTTTTTCCGGCACTCGTTGACTTCATGACCAAAATTCCGGCAGTAGGTACATTTTGTTCTCTGTTTTTGTCGTACCTTCGTTTCCTTGTTGGATGTGGAGTGGTTTCTTCGTGCTTCCTCCATGCTAGCTTCAACAGGTCGCGCTGCTTTAAGTAAAGCGGAGAAAGTCAAAACAGAGTCTCGTGGTATTCGGTCCCGTAGTCCCTTGTTCAGGAGACCATAGACGAAGTCCAGCTGCCGTGCTTCGGTGTCGGGTGGGTTTACTTGTGCCAGCAGAGCTCGTTTTTGAGCAACGAATGCTCCAATTGGAGTGTGGGAGTCTTGTGTGGATCCGAAAACTTCTCGATACACTTGGTATGCTGGTGGGGTGGGAGCAAATTCTTCTTTTATCATGGCTTTGGCTTCCTCCCAAGTACGTACTAGGCTTTTGACGCCTAGCCACCAGGTATTAGCGTCACCGTGTAGCAATATCTGTAGCCCCTTCACCGCATTCTCGTCGGTGATTCCCTCGCTAGTTTTATAGAAGTCGGCGCTAGTTAGGAAATCTTCTACGACATTGCGATCTCTAGTTCCCTCGAATCGGGCCGGGCACTGGGTAAAATGCTTGGCCGGTGTTGGTATTCGAATTCGCTCGATAAGGGCTTCCAATGCTTCCGCGGAAAGGGCCATGGCTCGGGTGTGGCTGCGTGTTCGCGGTATCGTGATAGTTGACCAAGAGCGACGATGTGTTTCACGACGTCAAAATTTTCGAGCGTCGGGACGTCAAAGTTTTTCAGCGTCGGGACGGGACACTTTTCGGGCGTCGCGACGTCAAAGTATTCGAGCGTCTGGACGAATTTCTTGTTGCGACGTCAAAATTTTCGAGCGTCGGGACGTCAAAGTTTTTCGAGCGTCGGGACGTCAAAGTTTCTTTTCGAGCGTCGGTACGGGTTTCGTAGTTCGGGCCTCGAGTTGGGCGTCACTGTAGGAGGCTTGCAATAACTAATCGTACAAGTATCGATGTTACTAAATTCTTTATTTTAGTACTTTAAGTAATACATTTGCATGAATAAACTATTGTATAATAATCGGGAATTTACTTCTTGTCAACGTAAGGACCACTACGGGTGCCAAAGCAAAGACACAAAGACAAAACCTGATAATCTACTTGATCTCGATCGCTAGCTGAAGTAAGGACCAACTCAAGGGTGCCAAAGCAAAAGCTAGAGAGGAGAGCTTGTAGAACTCTGACTTGTGGTGGCTGGTCCATCCCTTATATGGCGGCAAATTGGGGTGGGGGTGGCTTGTCCTAGGGTAGTTTAGAGGGGGTACGCTCGAGTGGTGGTGGTGGTGGTTGGTCGCTGGTGTGGGTGCTCGATGGTGGCGCTACCGGACAGGGTATTACGGAGCGCGTTTGAACTAGGGGTGCGTTACAACGGTAATTTTTTATTCCGAAATTTAGGAACATTGTACAAAATTATATTATTTAATACTTGCAAGTACTAGGAAAATCTTCTTTTGAAAATTTGATTAATGTCCAATTAGTAGTGTAGCCAGACCAAAATTTTGAAATTTTTTAGTAATTTTACAAGACACACACAAACACCTTTATAAACTAAGTTCAGATTCGTCATGTATTCGGCTATATAAAGGATTTCTATATAAATTTTTTAATTTTTTTTTTTTAACTAAATAATTTATAAAATATTTTAATCATACAAATCTGTTTAGAATTATATTACATCTATTTATTTTATAATTTAATTATTTAATATTTATAAAATATATAAATATGTATATACGTATATATTTTCTGATAAGAGAACAGAAAAAAAAACTAACAGATTCAGTGCAAAAACAAAATGCAGTTAGTCGAAGCATATTAAAGTTATGCTGGGCGGGGCTAGTTCGTTTACGACAAATTCGCTGAACTGTTCTAGACTTACGTCCGTTTCACAAATAGTACTATTCCCGAGCTACAGAGGGAACCCACGTCGATTGGGAGCTTTTTCATGTATGGTTTTTTAACATTGCGTTGTGCCTCTATCCCTGTTATATACTCTTTGATAGTACATAAATTATCTTTTTTTTTTTAATAAAAAATCAAATACTGTAACAATAACAAATAAAAATGTTTAACTTTATATAAAAAGACGAATTTAGATTTACAATTTACATTTATCAAGCTAGTTAATTCATTAGTTTCAAAATTTTGAAAAACCAACATACTTATATTAAACTTATCAATGAATATTTTTATGTATTTGATTTTATACTTACCAGATTTACTGCATTTATTATTATTATTATTATTTATATATATATATATATATATATATATATATATATATATATAAAAAAAAATTTAATTTTGCCTTACTTTTTATATCATTTAATATAGTTAGGCTATACTATTTGAATTTCATAATTTTTAGAAAATATTCACCTAGTTTGTATAAGAATTTGAAAAATTTATTTTTCTGCTGTTTGCTAAATTTATTTATTTAATAATATAAACTATAAGCTATATATACACTTTTAAACTGGATGTTATAAAACAAAATGAGTAGTGAAATAAGTTATTATATTACATTGTTGATTGTGATTTGCACTTAACAAATTGTTTGAAACTGCTGTTAATTTTGAGCTAAAAATTTTATTAAGGTAATGCAAAACATTATAAAATCTTGACCATTTTTTAAAACAAATGTTTCTTTCCGTCATACTTAGATAACGATGTAAATGTATTATATAAATATTAAAATAACTTACCTTTAAAATTCATTACTTTTGAAAATAAAATAACCAATTATTATTGAACGATATTTTTACTTTATTAACAAAAATCACAGTTTTATATTACTTATACAATTTATCAAAATAACAATTTTTATAAGAACAAATGTTTACAAAACGTCAGACATATTTATTAAAGAACACTTTACAACTCAAAATAACAATTTTTATATGAATAAATTTTTACAAAACTTTAGACATATTTATTAAAGAACACTTTACAACTTTGGTTGCGCGAAAAAATGGTCAGTGCTTGCCCTGTTTCAAATGTCTATTCAGTATGGCTTGGGGTTCGGAGGAGAGCTTTGGCTCGTGGTTCGAGGTGGTAGGAACCTTTATTTGTTATTTTTCTGTTAATTAATTGGCGCCAGACAAAGCGGACTATTGAAGCAAAATGAGAAGCTTTGTCGAATCTCAAAAGGAACTTAACCGGATTGGGATTGATTTTTTCGAGAATTTGTTTCAGAAATGATACAATTTAAAGAAATAAAAAGATAACTTACGATGAGTGTGTAAGACAAGTTGTCATATTGAAAAGGTATTCTAGTACAGTGTAATGTATTGAAATTTGTATTGTGTATTTTGACAGATTGTTTGATGTCTGCTGGTTAGCGGGTGACAAGCTATGGAAGTTCTTCCTCTGTGCTTTCGCGGGCGCCAAGGGGATGCCAGCTTGTATGTGCAGCACAGCGGCGTGGTCGTTGTTGAGGACAGCAGATGTATGGTCGCCCTTGAGATCGGAATATGCTCAGCTGGCGTTAGCACGTTTATTAAAAAATCGTCCAGTCAGTACTTCCTGCTCGATTTCTAGTATGGTCGATCTCGTTCCGTGGCTGATCCAAAACTCTGCTTCACAGAAAGACTGATGCTGCTAATACAACTGAATCCTACTCGACCACCGTTGAAAGTCACAGCCTGCTCTCTAAACATAAGAGGGCACAGCAGAATAATTCGAAATAACAAATGGGATATAATCAAACAAATCGAACTTGAAACAAAAGTTGATACACTTGAAATTACAAAGATATGCAATAATTTCATACAATATCATCAATATAACAGAATAATACAAAAATCAGAGATAATTACACAACTCAATCAAAAGACTTAAGTAACGTTAATGAATGTAGCCAACAAAAATAAATAACAACAGTATAATCGCATAATACAAAATCTAAGCGATAATAACATAGTTCAAAATTACTCAAGTAAAATTAAAGTATTCAACTAGAAACGAAGATTACACAATTCAAAGAGAATTCCACAGTACTAAATTACTTAACAACATTTCCTAGTTAAATAAGCTAAAATTACTTGCTCAATAAAACATACTAAATATCAGAACACTATAAACACACAAAATATTCATAAAGACAGAAGAAAATGATCATGAAAAATGATCATGAAGAAGGAACATAGAACATGGAACAAATAAGGATCGCGTGCGCAGGAGAGACAAAACAACGAAAGTACATCAGCTGATTAAGACAAAATGTCTACCCTGTAATTGCAAACCTTGAAACCGTCGAACACGTTTGATCTTATAATCGTAACCACGCGATACATAGAGTATTTTATCGAGATTTACACCGTGGCCACAAACAACTAATATCGCCGCGGCCGAACATAGCTTCTTCAGCATAGGATTATACACCGCGACAACCAAAAAAATATACGACGAATAAATATCATTGCAGCCAAACATAGCTTCTTCAGCATCGATTTGTACACTGCGATAATAACAAAAAATACGATACGATAACGAAAAAAATCATTGCAACACGAACAATGGCACTTTGGGCCTTAAAATAACTCGCGTTACAACAATCCGAACTCTACAAAAGCTCAAACATTAAAACGCCGGTGCGTTTCAATACACGAATAAAATTATCAAATCAGTGCCGCAGCACTGCAACCAAACTTGAAGATCAGAACGCGGCCTAGCACGTGGCCTCAAAATTTACACTACAGCCAATGACGCAACCTGAAGTACTTTCACAAATGGAAAACGGAAAGGATCTTTACTAAATTTACATGCACATGGGACAGGAGAAGGATTGGAGAAGGGATCTGTTGCTACGCCAAGGCTAATTTATCATCTCAAAATTACTAATCATCAAAAAAAAGTATTAAACGTTACAAACTCTAATAAATTAAACTCTACAAATTATAACTCAATAACAAAATAACTAATAAAATTCTTCAAGAAAGAAATTGACTTAACAAAATATTACAAAGGTAACCAAATGTAAGTTGACAAAATTGCTATGAGAGCAAAATTTACGTTACTATAATATCTCAAATATCAACAAAATCTCATGAATAACAATTCAAACGTAATACAAAATAAATAAATCGTCAACTCACATGATTTCAAATCCAAATCGATCAATTCCAACCTTGAATCAATACTTTTTAATCAAACCGCATGGTAAAATTAACCTCAAACATAACAACAGACAAAACAGAACACATTAGTAGAGGGATGCTCGGAACCAAGCGAGATCGTAAGAGCCGGTAAGAGAGCGAGTTTGCACAGTCCCAGCGTATTTATGTGTCCACTAATTTCACACGATATATCAGTAATATCATTTTACTAAAATTAAATACTGTAGGAGGCTTGCAATAACTAATCGTACAAGTATCGATGTTACATTTGCATGAATAAACTATTGTATAATAATCGGGAATTTACTTCTTGTCAACGTAAGGACCACTACGGGTGCCAAAGCAAAGACACAAAGACAAAACCTGATAATCTACTTGATCTCGATCGCTAGCTGAAGTAAGGACCAACTCAAGGGTGCCAAAGCAAAAGCTAGAGAGGAGAGCTTGTAGAACTCTGACTTGTGGTGGCTGGTCCATCCCTTATATGGCGGCAAATTGGGGTGGGGGTGGCTTGTCCTAGGGTAGTTTAGAGGGGGTACGCTCGAGTGGTGGTGGTGGTGGTTGGTCGCTGGTGTGGGTGCTCGATGGTGGCGCTACCGGACAGGGTATTACGGAGCGCGTTTGAACTAGGGGTGCGTTACATTCTCCCCCTCAGAACTCAATGGTCGCCTCGACTTGTGTTCTGCTGGAAGTTTCCTTGGTCTTCCTCTCTTTCGAATGGGGATCATCGGTTTGGGTGAAGTGTCCTCCGGACTGCAGGCTGGCGTGATAGCGGAAACATGGTACACCCCCAAAGGTGTGGCTGGATCGTCGGGGTTGGAAATTTCGTAACTGTTGGCTCCCTTCCTGGCCAAGATGATATAGGGTCCGTCACGCTTGGGTGCGAATTTAGATGTGTGGCCCTGTGAGGCGCGGCTAATAGGATGCGTAGTAATCCAGACTCGATCGCCTGGTTGGTACTCTTTGCTAGGTCGGAGTCGGCGGTCAGCTTGAGTTTTTCGCTGATCCTGGGATTTTTCATGGTTCTCGCGGGCTTGTGTCAGGGCACTAGCAAGTGTTCGTAATTGTGGTGTTGCCTCAGCTATGAAGGTGTCGGATTCTAATACTTGTCGAACATCATGAGCAATGTCGGCAGGTGCTCGTAGTTCACGACCAAATGTCAGATATGCGGCGGTGTATCCGGTAGTCTGGCAGTGGGTGCTGTTCATGGCAAAACGGATAGCTGGTAACTTCTCAGGCCAGTCTCGGTGGTTTGGCCCGAGTGCGATGGCGAGCTGTGTCTTCATGTCGCGGTTTTTCCTTTCAACTGGGTTTGCCTGTGGATGGTACACCGGCGTGCAGGTGTGTTTTATGTTGAGCGCGTACATCACCTGCTGCATTACGGCACTAATGAATTGCGTGCCATTGTCGCTGTGAATGCGTCGAGGTATGCCGTAGCGTAGAAATACCTCATTAACTAACGTCCAGGCGCAGTTGGCAGCTGTAGCTTGTTGAAGTGGGAATAGTTCAACCCAGCGGGAACAAGTGTCCTCAATGATATAGATCCATGTCTCGCCATTCGGTCCCTTTGGCAATGGTCCGAATAAATCGATGGCGATAACTTCAAAACGACGCTGGAGAACGGGTGTCTGCAAGAGTCCTGGAGGTTTGAGGTTGCTTGCCTTATATTTCTGACAGGACTCACAACGTTTTACATATTCGGTCACAGTTTTACGCAGTCCAGGCCAAAAGTATCGTCTTGTTATCTTGTTTACTGTGCGATCAACACCATAGTGTCCAGCAGTAGGGTCATCGTGTCTTTGGGTACCAAAAGCTGGGGTTCTTCGTTATCATCGTCTGGAGTGTATCGGTACAAGAGGCCTTGCGTCATCATGTATCCTCGTCCTGTCCATTGGGCCATATTCTCTGGGGTCCCTTGCTCAAGACACACTATAATCTTTTTTAGGTCGGTGTCTTGTAGCTGTTCTTGACGCAATATCACAGGATTTTTTGATGGTAAATCTACCGTGATGAGGCACACTGGGCAATCGTTCGTGTGTGGTTCTTGACATGGTGGCCTTGAGAGTGAATCGGCCAGTAGATTGGCTTTACCAGGTGCATATCGAATGACCAAATGGTAGGGCTGAAGTTGCAGTGCCCAACGTGCTAGTCGGCCACTGGGTGCTTTTAAAGTCATCAGCCATTTGAGGGGTTGGTGATCAGTGATGGTGAGTATCGAAGTTTCTTCAAAATAGCCGCGAAACTTTTGCACCGCCCATACTACCGCAAGAGCTTCTCGCTCGGTGGTCGAGTAATTACGTTCAGGTGCACTTAGTAGGCGACTAGCGTATTCGACTGGGCGTTCGTCAACTCCCTCCCCCTGGAGCAAAGCAGCACCTAAAGCATAGGCACTGGCGTCTGTGCGCAGCGTATATGGCTCATTGTAGTCAGCCTGGCGGAGTATTGGAGCCGTGGTAAGTGCTGTCTTGAGCGATTGGAAAGATTCTTGCTGAAGTTTTCCCCACTCCCAGGAGGCGTTTTTCTTGGTGAGTTGACTGAGTGGACTGGCAAGTTTTGAAAAATTTGGAATGAAACGCCGGTACCAACTACATGTCTGTAGGAAACTCTGCACATGCCTCACGTTTTTAGGTATTGGTAGTTCGCTGATAGCAGTTACTTTAGCTGGATCTGTGTGTATGCCATCCGGGGTGATGATATGCCCCAGGAACCGTACTTGTGAACATCCAAAGTGACACTTGCGCCTCTGCATCCTCAGCTTGAATTCGCGCATACGATTGAAGACCTTTTGCAAATCATTCATGTGTTGCTCAAAATCGGATGAGAGCAAAATTAGGTCGTCCAGGTACGCAAGCAGCCTAACCTCTAGACCTAATCGGAACCGATCTATTAGTCTCTGGAACGTGGCTGGCGCATTTCGTAATCCGAATGGTAATCGCAAATAGCGAAAAATCCCGAAAGACGTTATAAAACTTGTCTTGTCTATATCATCTGGGTGGACGCGGATTTGGTGGTATCCTGCTTGCAGGTCCATGGTGCTTATATAAGCAGTTTGTCCCGTTGAGTGTAGAAGGTCGTCAATACGTCGCAGCGGATAGACGTCGGCTTTTGTAATGGCGTTTAGCTGGCGGAAGTCAATGCACATCCGTGCGCCTCCCCCTCGTTTGGGGACAAGAACTACTGGGGCAGCCCACGCGCTTTCGCATTCTTCTATTATGTTGGCTTCTAGTAGCGCGTCTATCTCATCCCGTAGTATTTTATGCCGAACAGGTGTTTGTCGATAGGGGGCAGTGGAAATCGGCGCGTGATTTCCAGTATCGATCCGATGCATGGCATGTGGTGTGGGTGGTCCATGCGGGGCGAACAAATCGGCATTTTCTTTTAGTAACTGGTTCATTTTCTTTCTTTGTCCTTCATTCAAGACTTGTGCTTCATCTTCTTGCCGTAAGTGAATTTCTTGAACATCCATGGTGGCGAATGTTGACTCCGGAAATAGGGCGGCTTCCGCTGCGGTAAGGCCACGTTCCCATTCCATGTCAATGGCGAGCCGTGCATTATGCAATATGTAAGCGGTCCTGGAGTTCGGATTTACTGAAGTCCTAACGGGTTTTGAAGTACCCATTGGCATAAATACTGGACCATAACCGTCAGTTAGGCCTGATAGGTTGTCCATCTCCATTGATACTTCCGGATCTTGAATTGGTGATAGACAAGTTGGATGTTGCGCTTCCAATAACGCAGCCGTTAGTTCATCATCGGTTGGCGATGAGACCACAGGTGTGTGATCCGACTGTGGTTCCTTGAGAGCAAACTCATAAGCTTTGTTTCGATTTGACCCGAAATACCAGTTTTGATGCGCGAAGTCTAATACCATTCCAGCTGCATGTATGAAATCGATGCCAAGGAGAGTTTGTGCCTGAGGCATGTTCGGAATTACCATGAAAGTGGTTGAAATGGCTTTTCCTTTTAGCATTACGGGTACAATAGCTAGTTTGACCGTCTGCAGATGGCTTCTTCCGTCCGCTAAAGTTATTAATCGCTTTTCTGTTTTGAATTGCGTGCGATTTTGTTTCAGGAGTTCGTGAAGTTGTGGACTAGCTAGACTGGTTCGGGCTCCAGTATCTAAATAAGCCGTTCCGCAAATGCCATGTACGCAAATGTCTAACGCAGGACGTACGGGAAGGCGCGCATCGATGTAGCAGAAACTGGTAGTGGGAGGTTTGCTGCGATTGTTACACGTCGTACAGTCGCGCTTGAAGACGCCTGGTGTACCGCAACCATAGCATTTAACTTCCGGTCTGATAGTCGGTGCTGGAGTAGTTTCGTCTTTTTCTTTTTTCCGGCACTCGTTGACTTCATGACCAAAATTCCGGCAGTAGGTACATTTTGTTCTCTGTTTTTGTCGTACCTTCGTTTCCTTGTTGGATGTGGAGTGGTTTCTTCGTGCTTCCTCCATGCTAGCTTCAACAGGTCGCGCTGCTTTAAGTAAAGCGGAGAAAGTCAAAACAGAGTCTCGTGGTATTCGGTCCCGTAGTCCCTTGTTCAGGAGACCATAGACGAAGTCCAGCTGCCGTGCTTCGGTGTCGGGTGGGTTTACTTGTGCCAGCAGAGCTCGTTTTTGAGCAACGAATGCTCCAATTGGAGTGTGGGAGTCTTGTGTGGATCCGAAAACTTCTCGATACACTTGGTATGCTGGTGGGGTGGGAGCAAATTCTTCTTTTATCATGGCTTTGGCTTCCTCCCAAGTACGTACTAGGCTTTTGACGCCTAGCCACCAGGTATTAGCGTCACCGTGTAGCAATATCTGTAGCCCCTTCACCGCATTCTCGTCGGTGATTCCCTCGCTAGTTTTATAGAAGTCGGCGCTAGTTAGGAAATCTTCTACGACATTGCGATCTCTAGTTCCCTCGAATCGGGCCGGGCACTGGGTAAAATGCTTGGCCGGTGTTGGTATTCGAATTCGCTCGATAAGGGCTTCCAATGCTTCCGCGGAAAGGGCCATGGCTCGGGTGTGGCTGCGTGTTCGCGGTATCGTGATAGTTGACCAAGAGCGACGATGTGTTTCACGACGTCAAAATTTTCGAGCGTCGGGACGTCAAAGTTTTTCAGCGTCGGGACGGGACACTTTTCGGGCGTCGCGACGTCAGAGTATTCGAGCGTCTGGACGAATTTCTTGTTGCGACGTCAAAATTTTCGAGCGTCGGGACGTAACAAAGTTTTTCGAGCGTCGGGACGGGACACTTTTCGGGCGTCGCGACATCAAAGTATTCGAGCGTCTGGACGAATTTCTTGTTGCGACGTCAAAATTTTCGAGCGTCTGGACGAATTTCTTGTTGCGACGTCAAAATTTTCGAGCGTCGGGACGTCAAAGTTTTTCGAGCGTCGGGACGTCAAAGTTTTTCAGCGTCGGGACGGGACACTTTTCGGGCGTCGCGACGTCAAAGTATTCGAGCGTCTGGACGAATTTCTTGTTGCGACGTCAAAATTTTCGAGCGTCAGGACGTCAAAGTTTTTCGAGCGTCGGGACGGGACACTTTTCTATCGTCGCGACGTCAAAGTATTCGAGCGTCTGGACGAATTTCTTGTTGCGACGTCAAAATTTTCGAGCGTCGGGACGTCAAAGTTTTTCGAGCGTCGGGACGTCAAAGTTTCTTTTCGAGCGTCGGTACGGGTTTCGTAGTTCGGGCCTCGAGTTGGGCGTCACTGTAGGAGGCTTGCAATAACTAATCGTACAAGTATCGATGTTACTAAATTCTTTATTTTAGTACTTTAAGTAATACATTTGCATGAATAAACTATTGTATAATAATCGGGAATTTACTTCTTGTCAACGTAAGGACCACTACGGGTGCCAAAGCAAAGACACAAAGACAAAACCTGATAATCTACTTGATCTCGATCGCTAGCTGAAGTAAGGACCAACTCAAGGGTGCCAAAGCAAAAGCTAGAGAGGAGAGCTTGTAGAACTCTGACTTGTGGTGGCTGGTCCATCCCTTATATGGCGGCAAATTGGGGTGGGGGTGGCTTGTCCTAGGGTAGTTTAGAGGGGGTACGCTCGAGTGGTGGTGGTGGTGGTTGGTCGCTGGTGTGGGTGCTCGATGGTGGCGCTACCGGACAGGGTATTACGGAGCGCGTTTGAACTAGGGGTGCGTTACAATACTTAATAAAATACTAAATTTTTTATAAAATTTGGCGCGTGACAAAAAGTATTTTTGTCACAATATATATATTTATTTATTTATTTTATGTCATGAAATTTACTAATATCGTATTATACTAATAAAAATGTGAATGTAATATGTATTTCTACAAAATTTTAATTTATTTTTTTTCAAAAGAATATCATTTTAAAAAAATATATATTTGAATATATATATTATATATATATATATATTTATAATATAATTCATAGAAATTTTATAATTATGGTTTAATATTGACGTGTTACACAAATAGGTATTTAAGATTGCCATTTAAAAAATATTATTTCTAATTTTTGTGTTAATTTAATTTAATTTAATTTACACACTACATTATATACATTTTTTTTATATACATTCAGATATATACATTTCTATTCGTCATTTTCTATTACATTTTTGATTGTAAATAATCTATCATCTATTTGTTGTTCCGTTATGTTTCCTAATTGCTCCAAAAATTGTGGAACATTTATTTTTCTTTCTAAAAACTTTTGCCATGCATATTTTTTTTAAATTATTAATTTTCAAATCCATTCTCTTGTATTGTTTATCGGGATTTTTGGAAATTTTTTTTCCACGCTCTAATCGCTGTAAATCCAAAATGGTCCTTTCATGAACTTGTCTGAGTTTGTCTAAAAAAACATAATTAAAAAAATTTATATGCAAGAATAATGCACTATATTTCAATTACAAAAATCAGTATTGTATATAAAATATTCAAATGAATAAAAATTACAAAATAAGATAATAATTGATTCCCGTATTTTTAAAGTTTGTCACTAGCGAATATATATAATATAAAATATTATGTACCTGTAAATTTCCATATGTCTGGATTTTTCCCTATTTTTATTTGTAACGTTTTATGAAATCTTTCGGAATAATTATTTGTACGATTTATTAATTGAAAGACTGGATATATTTCCGGTTTAATTCGTTGAATCCAAAATTCATTATAGTAATTAAAAAATGGTTGACATAAATTTCTGTCATTACATTGTTCGATAATATATTCAAAGCCATTTAAGATAGGAGTATGTGGTAAAAGAAGCAATGCACATAACAGTTTAACTGGTTTTTTAAATTCCACATTTGTATTAATATTTTCAGTAATATTTATGCGTTTTGCTTTACTTATTAACTCTTAAGTAGTCGCGCCAATATTTGTCACATAACTTTGCGCGCGGAGCACTTTGTGCTCCCTTTTTAAAAGTGTGTGTAACTTTAAATCTTATCAAAATAATAGAAGGAAAGGTTGAATTCCCCCCCCCCCCCCGGAAATAAACGTAATTACATTGTAATTAATTAAAAAATATATTTATTGACATAAAAGCATAAAAAAATATAAAAAACAAAAATAAAATTTTCTATTTCAGGTTTAGCTTTAAGATAAACATAAATTTAAGAATTTAGATACAATTTTTATTCTAATGAAATTAAAATTTGTATAAGAGTTAAAAAAAATGTTCCGTTAGAAAATAAAAATCTAAATACTTTCATCAGATTGTTGCTGTTCTGTTGAACATGTAGTGAAAACGTGTGTCGTTTGGACATGTGCCTTACAAGAATGCGCATTACATTTTGAACAAATAATTGTAGTATTATTACGTTTTGCTTTTGAGCACAAAACACACCTTGCACGGATTTTTATTGGCGGCTCCATATCAATATCTTCGTCAGTGTTTGCATATTTAGATAATATTGCTTTCACTTGTAGCGGAAGTGTAATTATTTTAGCTCTTTCTGTGAGGTGAGGGGTCATGAGACTTAGAGCCAAATTCTTCATAAAAATTCTTCTACCCTTTGGCGATTCCCAATTGTTGGCATTGTATAAAACTAGTGCGTTAATTCCAGTAATATTCAGAAGTGCAAAAAAAAATTGCCAATGGCCATCTTGTAGTTCTACGGGATACTGAATACGAATTGCACATTTGGTCTACCGTATCTATTCCTCCCTTGGTCGAATTGTAAAACATGACTATGTCCGGTTTATTAGTAGTTTATCTATAGCGGAATCACCATGCATCGTTGACAGCAAAATGACTGCTTCATTTTTTTTGGGAACGTATGAGACCATGCTGATATTTTTTTGAAATCCAAATAACGAGCTTTTGATTTGTCTGTACTTATTAGGTAAAAACTCAGTAGGTATTCCACGCTTATCCTTTTTTAGGGTTCCTACTAATGTGATTTTGTCTTTCAAAAGTGATTCAGCAAGTGGGATACTCGTATACCAATTATCACATGTTAAGTTTCGGTTTGACCCCTTTATCGGCTCAATCAGTCTATGTACAATATCCATTGCGGAATTTGGTTTATTGTATGGTTCCTCTGGCTGCTTTCCACAATACACTTCCAAATTGCTTGTAAAATAAGTTCTTGAGTCACACATTGTAAATATTTTAATTCCGTAATTGCCGGCTTGTTGGGCAAGTATTGTATAAAACTACATCGTCCTCTATAAGCTTCCAATTTTTCATCGATTGTGACAAATTCTCCAACAGAATATGACTTTTTACAATTATTCACAAAAGAGTCAAGCGTTTAGCGTATTGCTGCTAATTTGTCAACTGCATTGCGTGCTGTTCTGGTTTGCTTATCATCAAACCTGATACATGCCAATAGGAAGAGGAATCTCCGGTAGCTCATGCAACCTCGTAAAATTTCTATGCCAGTACCATCATCGGTCCAAAGTTCAAGGAAATTTGTATGACTTGTTTATTTCATACCCGCAAGATAAAGCAAACCCAGAAACGCAAGCATTTCGTTTCTTGTAGTCGTTTTGGCATCTTTTTCCCTGGCGTAGTTGTGATTTGCCTTCTTTTTTTTAATATATATATTAGTGTATAAAATTATATCATCGATCATTTCTATATCTACCAATTTGTGAAACGCTGTAATTTCATCGGGTGTATTTGTAGCAGCAGCTTTCGGTCCAGGAAAAATTTTGACTAAATTATGCGCCCTACTTTTACTGAATTTGCTAGCAAATGGTGTTTCGTTTTCATTTTGTTTCCTTGTCTTTGGCCGTAAAATAGATCGATGAGTTATCAGCTTCTACTTCGTCAGAGCTTAAATCTTCTTCATCAGGGTCACTTTCTACTTGCTCGGAATTGGTGTCATGGTCGCTTTGAAATATAAGTTCTTCCTCAGAAGATTCGGAGTAATCCTGAAGCATGGCAACTTCTTTTTCAGCCTCATCTTCAACATCGTCTATTTCTAAATACTTAGCAAGCTCTTCATCCGTCAATTTTTTTGGGTTTTTTACAAATCTAAAATTAATTTTTGCGTTATTATATATAAATTAAATTTAAAATATATATATATATATATATATATATATATATATATATATATATATATATATATAATTATATTTGTATATAAAAACTATTATATGAGAAAAATGTCTATACGACAATGCAAAAATAGAATTTAGAATTTTACTTACATAAGTGGGCGCGCCGTAGCACTCTGTGCACCGCTAGAGCAGCCTGCAGCAAACACGTCCATAGCTTTCAAATCACTGGCATAAACTAAAAACAACTGCTGCTGCAGTTAACTGACATTATCATTAGAGGATATTGAGAGGCGCGGCAAAATCAAAATAATAGAAAAAAAATTATCATATTTTTTGCAAACGGAGCACTCAGTAAACAATATTTTATTAATATTAATTAAAATATTTATTATAATTATTGTTCGGACATTAAATTCTCGTCCGCAAGCTAGTGTGATAATTGTAAGCGCTCGCGCGGTGGTACCTATATTTATAAACTTTGGCGATCGCTGACTGAAGTGAGAACGCGAACTGAAAATACGAGCGCGCTTATTGGCTGATTTATCTGTGTGACTGCAGCCAATGGCAGCACACCACCGAAGTTATAAAAGAGGAAACTTAAGCGCGGGGGCAGTTGAGACTAAGATTTAATCGAGTGAACTGTTGTCGTTCTACTAAGCATTTGTTGGTTAGAATATTCAACAGATTATAGCGAGAGGCTATAGAGAGTGTTGTGTATTAACTTTTGTGAACCTAACTTGTGTTGTTCGAGGGCTAAAAGATATTTATCTTCGCGAGCTATCGTTGTGTCGTGAATAGACTACGTTGAGACGTAAATTAGGTGTCGTTCAGTGTAATATTGGACTGCGTTAAGTGAACTGGTGTAGTTCGACTAATAAATAAGTTCGCTGAGCTAGACTTCGTTGTGAACTAGTGTTGTTCGACTAATAGACTGTTCGTTTGGGTTGTAAAAGTGCTCAAGAGCTAATAGTGTGGTGCTTTTGTGCTAGAGTTGTGTACTAGTGTGCAAAGTGACCCGCGTTTATTCGTGTAACGAACAATTTGTGTTTTGAACTGTCAAGTTAAATAAGCTTGTACAAACAGTTATAATAATTAAAAAATATATATTTAACTTGAATATAATGAAAATGACAACCTCGGACATCCGATTCAAAATAAACTTGTTTTATGGCATTTTAAAGTGCCGCTTCAAAATCAGTCATAATTATTTTTGGATTGATTACGTGGGCCAAAACGTTTTTCAAATATCTTAATACAGATAGGTATGATATAATTGTTCGCTTCTCCATTAATACATATGCGATAGGTAACGACTAAAAAAGTAATAATAATAACAATAATATATTTTTTTTTACGATAGATTTCTACTTCCACATATCGTTAAAAGTTGAGCTGATTTTGGCATTTTTGGACGGACAGAAAATGTGCCATCAATATGTAGTTCTTCCATTCAATAAAATTGGAACAAAAATCTTGATTGCCAAATACAATAGACGTACTATTGTCTTCAGCTGTTATCAAATTCGAAAAAAAAGTTGTTCCATTTGAACATGTCTTAAACTGCTGCCAGTTCACATCATTTAAAATTGTTCTATATTCTTCAAATGTTTTTGGCACACTCGGTTGCACATTTTTTCGCCAATTGATCATAGACGATCTTATACTCCAAAAAGACACATGTATGGCAGCAACAGGATATCTGAAATTTTCAAAAAGTTATATAAATTAAGCTTACTTTAGTTTAAGAAGAAACTACTCACAAAACACTAATCTGATCATAAATAGATCTGTTTGAGTCGCGACGTTCACGGACAGCTTGACGAAGCTCTCCTTTAAACGAAGTAATTTCTTCAACAGCAATTTCAGGAGCGTGATTATGATTTTTAAGCAATGTGAAATCGTTGTTTGTTTTAATAATTCCACTTGCATTACAAGCAAAATTTTTTTTTAAGCATGCAACATATCTATAATGTGTATTTATTTGTAAGAAATAAATATATATTTCCATTGTAATGTGTCTATATTTGTAGTTTTTATTTGCTTATTAATTTTGTTTCATATATATGTAAGATAAAATAACAAATTATTAGTTTAAAAAAAAAGATAATTCTTCGGTATAATTATGCTTGATGTTAAGTTTGCATACATAATAACCGAACGAGTGAGACATGCGGCGTCTCTAGTTATGAAGATATACAGTTTTTAAATTACTGTTGTAAAATAAAACTGTGTGAATGAGTGGACTGTATTTAATTGATGATAATTGATGTTAAAACCGAATATAATGCGATTATGCAAATATAATTATGACAAAGGTAGTTGTTTCTAGTATGGATGCTGATACATGACTTTTTTTTTCTTTCATGAAACTGAAAAAACTCGTGTAAAAATCTGTATTTTTCTCACCGAAATATCTCTGTTTCTCTTACCTCATATCACGCACTTAAGGGGTTATACCTACCTGCAAACTTTCAAAAAATCGATTTTTTTTTATTGCATAAATCGAAAGTATACATATTCAAGAATATTTTCTCAAAAGCGCAAGTTAATCCGATTAAAATTGACAAAGTTATGCCCGGTACAAGAGTACCGGGTCGAGACCCATTGGAAACGCTCTCCGTCATTCCTGTGCGCGTGGACATACGCAAGAGCGTGTTTACGTTGAATGCCATAACCTCAAACGAACGTGCACAATACGAGGCTGCATGTCAGTGTAAAAAGTGATGATTTGATGATTCTATGTAAGTTCCCAAAAATATTCACTTACAGAGGACTGAACACAACTTGAAACTTTAAACGCAATTATCTCGAAACCATGTTTTCAAAATCGGTGCCAAAAATTTCTCGAAAACTATTCGTTCGATTCAGATGGCTGTGTGCGCATTTTGTTAAGAACTATTTTTTCTAGTACTTAATCGTTCGGATTTTGTCTCTGATTAAATTTCGATTTTTTATAGCCGATCAGAGACAAATTTTTATGGGTCAAAATCGATACTTCAACTTTACAAGGCCGCCATTTTGTCAAAAATGATTTTTTTTGAAAATCCACCGATTAAGTACTAGTTTTACTCATGCTTAACAAAACCCGCTTGGTTTTATTGATTTCAAATAATTCTAGCGCGAATGGGACTTGGCACCGCAAAAGGGTTTCCCAAAAACATCATCCACGGGGAGCAGCCGTGCGGGGCACCAGGACGGATTTTGGTAATTTAAAAAATCGCATTTTGTAGAGGAAGACATGCCGAATAAAGTGGAGAAAGTCGTTTTGAAAAATGTTGTGTAGTTTTTGTTTAAAAAAATCCCAAACTTTCGTGTATTTTTCGGCCTTGCAGGTAGGTATAACCCCTTAAGCTAAGCCTAAATCTAGTAAAACATTTATATTACTAAACACTAATCATGGTCTTTTAAACTAAAATGTCAAAAATCCTTAAATTTATTGCTGTAAGAGCCTCTTATGTGACCAATTGCACATGGCGTTGTGGTTAACGCCAAACCACTCGAACATAGCCTAAAGACTCCGATCTTTCAACACAACACAATGCACATGAAGCACTTTCACTCTTGTTGCGGAAATACACAAACCCTTGGTATTGGTCTTTCAAGAACACCACTTTTCGTTTTAATTGTCACCACACCCACTACACCGTCTTCACCTGGATGCACTGTAATGATGCGGCCTCATCGCCATTGAAGTAGAGTTATGTTATCTTCTTTGATGAGCACCATCGTACCTGGAAGAAAGGGTTGAGTAGTTGTGCTGTTGTAGTTGACTCAAATATTTCTTGCTCTATCGTTTCCAAAAATGCTGTTGAATTAGCTGGATGTGCTGTCATCTAATTAAATTTATTATATTTGCCGTAGTATAATTTGGTTCGGGCGCCCAAGCTAATGACTCTCCAATTAAAAAATCTGCGGGAGTAAGACAGGAAAGGTCATTAGTCTTATCTGATTGAGGAGTAAGCGGTCGAGAGTTTAAAATTGCTTCGATCTGTGTTAACAGTGTATAATATTCATCGTAAGTAAAATCTAAATTTTGTGTGACACGTTTAAGATGAGTTTTCATCGATTTAACCGCTGCCTCCCACAAACCACTAAAATGTGCTACACGTGGTGGAATAAAATGCCAATTAATTCCATCATTGGCCACTGAATTTTCAATACCTACCCAGTGTTTGCTAGCGGCTATAACTTGAACTAATTCTTTTAATTTTTTATTTGCTTTTACAAAATTTGTTCCATTGTCTGAATATATATAGTTTAGTTTGCCTCGTCTTGATACAAATCGGTTGAGTGCGGCCAAGAATGCCTCTGCCGTCAAATCGCCTACTATTTCTAAATGACTAGCTTTTGTTGACAAACATACAAAGACTGCAATATAACAATTAATAGTGCGTACCCTTCCACAACGATGACTTTCACGGACTTGAATGGGCCCTCAATAATCTATTCCCGCTCTCAAGAATGCCCTTGCCCGACTCGATTAGCAGGTATATTACCCATTATTGGTGTTGTAAATCTTGGGCGAGCTTTCCAACATGTACTACAGTACGAGTGATCTTTCGTACCACACTTTTTGCTGAAAGTGGCCAGAACCTTGTACGTAGAGATGCGAGAACTACTTGAGGCCCAGGATGCATCAACATACTGTGTTTATGTTGGATTAATAATTCGGTTATATGATGCGATCCGGGCAATAAAATTGGATATTTTTTTGAGCGTTTTGAGCTCTTCATTAAAACATTGCCTTTGAACGAGTTTTAAAATTACTTTCATTGCATTATTTAATTAAATCGCTGATAAATTTCCAGATAATTTATTTTCTTTGTCTAAAAGGTTGTTAATAAACCGATATATCAAAGCGACAATTCTTTTTAATTTGACGATTGAAGAATATTTTTGCAAATTTGAAAAATCGTTGGACACAGCTGTTAAAAAAACAACCTTTTTTCGCTCTCACTCAGCTGTTGTACTGCGATTTGTAGTTGTGTGCGGCCAGCATTCGATGTTCTCTGAAAGCCAGGTAGGTCCATGCCACCATTAACTGTTTAACAGTAAATCATTTGGCATTTGCCCTCTGGAAACTACATCGGCTGGATTGTCATTTGTGCCCACATGTTTCCACTGACACAAATTAGTAGCGACTTGAATTATTGCAACACGATTAGCAACAAAGGTTTTCCATGTGTTTACTGGTGCCGCTAACCAACTTAAAGCAATTGTCGAATCGGTCCGTAAATAATACTGTGTAAATGGTAATTTTAATACAAACATTATTTTCTTGTATAATCTAGATAATAACACTGCTGAGCAAAGCTCTAGTCTTTTTATCGACACGGACTCTGCCTTTAGACCATAACAATTGCGAAAAAAGTTGATTTGACTCATTCGTTGTTCTAATATATATATGCATGCACCATATGCCGACGCCGATGCATCACAAAAACCATGCAATTGAATATCTTGATAATTCGCAAATATTGAAATTTTACGTGAAATGTTTAATGAATTTAATTCGCATAAATGTTGTGTCAAACTTGTCCACCGGAAGCAGCCGAATCCCGAAATATCCGAGCGTTGGCCAGGTCACGAGCTTTCCTTGAAGGTAGTTGACGACGGGTCTCCCCTGATATTGGGTCATCCCTCCCTGGTTGTGTAGACGTCCCTACTTCGGTCGGATCGGTGTCGGGCGCGAGAACTTCCCCCGGACCTGTTTCCAATCGACCCTCCTGTGGAAGGCGATTATTTATTTCATCGGGCTCGATATTTGAGTAGGGCTCTCCCTCTTCCGAAGGTGACTCGATGGGAAATACTATGCCGTCGTCGGGGACTCCGTCACTCGTTGGACTGGGTATCTCTGGATGCTCTGGAGACAAACAAGGTGTGGGTTGTCGATATTCTGACTCCTGAAACAGGAATACCCGGTTTCCGGCTGAGATATTCTGGCCCAGCTTCCTGCGCTTCCAGGCAGCTCTAGGTGGTTTCCGATAAATCCGAATCTGTATACCAGATTCTCTAAACACGTCTCGGATTATCTTCTTGACAAAAACTTTGTCTAATTCGTCCAATCCGCAACCATTCATTGGCACAGCTATCTTGTAGACACCTAAATCTTCCGCTCGTTCTCGTAAAGCAAGTAGACTTTTACGAAGAGACGCATACGACGGAAACTCACCACTGCTACTAGGTAGAATATGGGGCGGCCAGCGATTATCAGGTGGGCCACACCGCCGACACCAACCTGCTGCGCTCGCAATAAATCTTGACAACCAATACGTTCACGGAATTGGAGAGCAATACCAGCTCGCTCCCATATTGAAATCGGCAGCTACGCAATGGCCCAAAGCGTAGTCGCCTGGAGCTTCAAATAAATCTCCTCGGACCTCCTCGAGACAATCCTCGACCTGATTAGTCTGCTCGAGTGGATCCGTCTTTTTTGGGACGTCCAGACGACGTCTGGCGCGTTCTTCCTGTCTCGCCACCTCCGGTGGTGGTTCTTCTGAACAGGGTTTTAGTCGATCTTGATGTACTACCTGTCGCTTGTGCCTAAGTGCACAATGTTGTACTCGGAACGTATTCATCCCCATGTCCTTCACAACACGGTATGGTTCCGTCCAAGGACGGTGCCACTTTGGGCTCTGACCAACGCGTGGTGTTTGCTAGTGTAACCATACCACATCTCCAACACGATAAGTTATCGTTTTCACGCGCCTATCATAGTAGTTTTTCTGTCTTTTATGGGAGGAATTTAGGTGCTCCCGTGCTGTGCGGTGAGACTCATCTAACGCAGTACGTAACTTCCGTAGATACTCCTGATCCGACTGGCACTGCAACGCGGGCGGGAGTCTATATTGAGCGTCCAGTGGCAGTCGAATTTCTCTACCAAACATAAGCGAAAATGGTGAATGTTTAGTGGTTTCATGCTTGCTACTACGATAAGCGAGCATGACCTGGGGTAATTTCTGATTTCACGTCTTCTGGTTCTCTCCGGTCCAATGGCGCAGCAAGTCAAGTAAAGTCCGGTTGAAACGTTCCACGAGCCCATCTGATTGTGGGTGAAAGGGAGTTGTTCGCGTTTTACCTATGTCCAACATGACACATAGTTCTTGGAACAGTTAAGATTCAAACTGTCTCCCTTGGTCCGTATGCAAAGTTTTCGGGGTCCCGTACCGACATATAAATTTGTCCACTAACACTCGCGCTACCGTTTCAGCTGTTTGATCTGGTAGAGGATACGCCTCTACCCACTTGGTAAAATAGTCTCCAACCACAATAATGTATTTATTTCCGCGAGTACTAGTTGGTAGCGGTCCAAGAAGGTCAATAGCCACACGCTCTAAAGGGCGCGACACTGAGTCAACCCGCATCGGTGATCGTGTCGGATGTGCGGGCGATTTCCGTCGGCTACAGCTCTCGCATTTTCGGCAGTAATCGGTTACGTCCTGTTACATATTAGGCCAAAAGGACCGCTCGCGTAATTTGGCTAATGTCCTTGTCACCCCAAGGTGTCCGATGGCCGCGGCACCATGATACGACGACACGATTTCCGTTACCATCGACCGCGGTATTACCGCACGATATTCCGGATACGTTCCCGTCGTGTCCACCAAGCACAATATGTCCCGCACCATTTGTGGTTTCAACGTAAACAGTTTCTGTGCATCTTTTGACAAGTGTCTTTCCCCGGCTAGTTCTCCGCGCAATACCCGAATTACCGCACTACAACACTCATCCTCCAATTGTTTAGCTGAGATGTCCCCGACATCTAATAAATCCCGATGCTCCTTTGAAGGGGCCTCTTCGGGTGTCTTTTCTTCGTCAGTGGACGCTAGCATTCCTGGGAATTCGGATGGTTTGACAACAGTATTCGCTTCACTCCTGCATTGAACGCACGGGATACGAGACAGTCCATCCGCGTTACCGTGTTTCTGTCCCGGTCGATGTTCCACTGTTATATTGAATTTCGATAGCGCTTCCAACCAGCTTGTCCTTCAGGTTCTCGAAAGGATCGTAACCTTTGCAAACAATTGTGATTCGTCCGAGCAACAAAGTGAGAACCTATTAAAAAGGACTTAAAGTGTCGACAAACCGTTACCAGTGCCTGCAATTCTCGACGAGTAACGCAATAACGCCGTTCGGCCTTAGATAAGGAACAACTATAGTACGCCACTACCCGTTCTTCACCATCTTGAATCTGGTTTAAAACACCCCCAATCCCAAAATTACTTGCGTCTACATCTACGATAAATTTGTCGTGGGGATTAGGGTAAGCCAGGATGGGCGTAATTTTAGAAAGGCAACGTCGCAGCTTTCAATCCACACAAATTTTTCACCTTTGTTCATTACTCGGTGAAGGGGCTCCGCAATTTTTGCAAACCCAGGCACGAATCTTCTGTAGTATGATGCCAGTCCCAGAAAAGATCGGAGTTCGCTAAAGGTGGCTTACCTGGCCAATTGCGGATAGCTTCTGTTTTCTGAGGGTCAGTCGCAACCCCGGCAGGACTAACTCTGTGGCCCAAGAATTCCACTTCCTGATGGAACAGTCGGCATTTGCGCGGATTTACTTTTAATCCTGCTTCTTGTAGCCGCTCTAACACCGCGGTCAGACGATCTGGATGCTCATCGAAATTTCGGCCAAAAACGATGACATCATCTAAATAGACTAATGCACTCTCCCAGTTTAGTCCATCCAGGACCAAGTCCATAAGGCGTTTTAAGGTGGCTGGCCCATTGCACACTCCAAATGGCAGTACGTTAAACTTGTACAGTCCCGATCCAATAGAGAAGGCCGTCTTCGGGCGATCCTCGGCTGCTACCTCACATTGCCAGTAGCCCGATTTCAAGTCAAGCGCAGAAAACAATTTAGACCCGGCTAACGAGTCTAGCACGGTGTCGATTCGTGACAGAGGGTAGCTATCTTTTACAGTGATGTCATTTAGTTTGCGGAAATCCACGCAAAATCGCATCGCCCCGTCCTTTTTACGAATGAGTACTACGGGAAAACACCAGGGCGATTTGGAGGGTGAAATGATGATGGGTGAGTGGTGGGGGGGGGGCAAGGAACAGGGCGGACCGGGCGAACAACAGCCGGAAAACGGGATCTGCTCGTAAATCTTGCGACACAAACCGAGTCGCGGTGCCAGTCCACTGTGGACGGATTCCATAATCTATAACGCCTCCTCAAAACGTATCGATATTGTTTGAAATCATTAATACAATTACAGTTTTTCATGCAATTGCAACCATTATATTATATATTTATAAAATTTATCTATTCATAATAAGTTTGAAAACTGTGATTGTATTGTTCAAAAATTATTGTAAACTATCTTAAACTATTTATTATGTTTATCAAATAATATATAACTAATTTAAATAATGTAATTAATTTGAATAATTCTACATAAATCGAATATAAAATAAGAAAAAATAGGATAGATTTTTTATAATGAAATTCTAATTTTCTAGTTATTTTTAACCTATTTATATTAAGGACCCTTAACAATGATATCAATCGCAAGAAGATAACTTATTTACTAATATCAAATAGTTGAATAAACTTTCTAAAATGTTCGTTAAATTCCTTGTGTCGAAAAGAAACGAAGATTATTACAGAATTCGGTGAGAGCACAGTATGTACCGCACGACAAATTTAAATATTCTCGAAGCTCATAAATGAATTGGACTTATTTCGCGGCGCGGTGCGTACTTTATTGATACGAAGCCTTATTCCGGCCGTCGCGCGGCGCGGCACAAGGCCTCGTGCCAGACGGAGATGAGCCAGACCCGATGTAGATTACATGTTATTTCGTTTCATTTGTTTTATATTCTAACTCGGTTGCGGCAGCGGCAGCGGCAGCGGCATCCTTCTTCTCTTCTCTCGCTATCTCCACAATGAATGAATCAACTCGTAAAACATCAGTTATTTTTTAGACCATTTGCTTATACAAACACGAGTCTCTAAGTAAAAGATTACATTTTTAACAACAAACCAAAGCTTTTTTATTGATATTCCAAACATCGCAAGCTACACAAAACTTTATTTAGATCTAATCTACATAAAAGAATCAGATTCATAAAGTCTTCAACTAAACAAAGCAATTGTTAGAAAAAAGTTTCAAAATTACGAAGTATAAGGAAGTTAATAAAAACTTTTAGATATAACAACAATACAGTTGATTTATTTTCTGATTTGATGCTAAATTTACCGGGCCACTCATTTTATATCAATTAGAGCGAAAAATTTTAATTTTAATAATATATGATAGACTAGGTTTATTCTACTTGTTAGTAAACCGTTTCCCAGCTATTAGATACATGCGCATATGTATTTTAACGCCGATGATAATACTTTTCAAATTTTAGAGTAAAAGAGTAAAAATTTCTACTATTATTAAGTGTAATTATGTTACTATGTAATAAAATATGTAACTCTTACTACACTAATAAAATAGCAAAAAAATTATGAAAAGCAAGGGTAAATAATTACCTACACTTGAATGAGCAATTATATTTTTACCCTTTAATAATACAGAAGTTGTTGCTATGCGATGTTAATAGTCAGTTTTCAATTGCTTTTGATTTTATAATGTAAATACTCTTTGTTACATCTGTCATTTCCAAATCTAAATACAATTCTCATAAACTCTGATTCGTATTTATGCATCCCCATTTAAATAAAAACCTTTGTATGTAAAATTATTTAATGTTATTTTTGAAAACTCTATTTCGATTTGTTTGAATTTGATTTAAAAATGTTGGATGTAACAAACACATAATATACCTATCAAAAATCGATTTACATTTAATAATGAAACTAAATACATAATTTTAAATAAATTCTGGAAAGTATTTTTAATACATTACATTTCTTTTTCCAATCAAGAGGGATGATTCATATACAGAAAGTATAACTGCATAACGACAAAAACTAACCTAACCTAATCTTGAATTGCAACGAGATATATGTAGGTATATTTTACTATATTTGAAATGAAAGTGTTTATGATACACAAACACATGTCTCTGCTTTACAAAAGAAAATTTACTTATTTTTAACTATTTTTTATTTTTATAAATATTACGTAGAACAAAATGAACAATTTATTGTTTTAACTCAGCATCAAAATGACTTATAATAACAAAACCATCATCTAGCATACGGTGAACTTCTTGCTGAGCTTCTTCACGGCGCGCAAATGGCAATCTTCGAGGAGCCATTCGAATCGGTTTATTTGTTCTCGTATCGATTTGATGACGCAAAAGGTTTGTACGTCCCGTGTCGTTCTTGTATCTTGCTTTCACCGTGTCAAAAACGTCGATGCATCCCTTGGCCCGTTTTAATTCCGTGGGGGATAAATGACGAGCTGCTTCCTGCCAATCATACTCTGTATGGGCCGGTGTAGTATTTGTTTGTTTTTCTTCTCTTTTTACTACCGTACACGCGGCGGCCGTACCGACGCACAGTGGGGCGAAACCCCAAAAAGCTGGCCAAAAGTCAAAAAACAAAGTTACTATCTAGGGATTTTTAAGTTACTAGTTTTATAAATTAGTATTTTGTCCATCGAACCCCCATGACAGATTTGGTTTATGACGTGTATTTAGGATTAGGGCTCATTTAAAAAGTGACCTTTGAGCGGTGCGCAGGCAATCCGAACGCTAACCAATTTTTATACGTGTTTAACTTTAGTGTACGTTATAACGTGGTCTCAACGGAATTTGTTGCCGTAAAATGGATTCAGCTCCTGAACGTAAGTAGAATAATAGTGTCCTAAGCAGAAATTGAAAAAATAATTGGTTAATACCATATTTAACAATCTTTGTTGACGCAAATTAACAAAAAAAAATTTTTTAAGACAATTATTCACGCAAGAAAAAGTTGTTTGTTCTGTCGTGTTCTATCAAATGCTTTTGTGTCCCTTGAAGATAATGTCCTTACGAACATATTGGGCAAAAAACCAGTTGCTACTAACTGCTATTCTTTTAACGAAACATTTTTTTGTATTAACAAAGCCAACTGAAAAAAGTAGCCGGTAAATTATACAAAGTATTTATGAGTTTAATGTTATACAAGAACTGCTCTTTTTTATCCTTTTGAATATAATTATTGTATCGCATTAATTACGATTATAATAAACAACGAATAATTTTGCTCTAACTGAATAATTCCAAATCATTACATGCAAGAATCACTACAATGAGATAGTGGAATTGCGACGCTATTGCCTAATGTTGCGCAATATGTTTAAAAACTGTGCATTATTCATCCTAACAATCACATGTGTTAGAATGATAACTAGATGTGTTTATTTAAAATATTTGATTCTATGTTTCAAATATATATTATTTTATTGAAGTAAACACATATTTTTATTTAAATTAATATTTTATCAAATTTGTCTATACAAAATAGAAAATATGTTTGTCTCAAAAATACATGTTAAACAAAGAGCATTTTTTGATACTAATTCGTGCACGTTATTGATACAAAAAAAATTATGTGTACTAAACTTACATTGCCATAAACACATAGTGCTAACACTGAAATTTGTATTTGATTTGACTACGTGATTTTTCACAGTGTATTATAATAATATGTTTTCTAATTATAATGTTATGACATAATTAGAAGTATTTAGATTATCAATAACCATGCATAAAAACAAATATTTACAAGTGACGTTATACTTGTATACATTATTTAATGTTTGTTTACAAGTATGACGTCACATGTCATATAATCGGTCAGTAATTCGAGATAGTTTTTATGCATGGTTGTTGATAATCTAATTACTTCTGACTATGTCATAAAATTATAATTGGAATACAATAATTAATAAATAATAATTATTATTGTAATAGAGAATTTTATGAATCTTTATTTCTATTCATGATATCTATTCTATTTGAATACAAGTTATAATTAAAAATAAATAATGTTAATGTAATTATTATATGTTATTAATTATATATAAAGTATTGTAAAAAATTGTAAAGAGTTATAAAATACATTACAACATAAAATATTAAACAAAATATAAAATAAATTGTAAAACATTGTATAGTTTTTCATAATTCATTACATTACACTGATTTGGTTGTAAATTAATATTGAATGTTTTAGAAATTGATACTTTGACAACCTTCGAAGTATCGAGAAAAGACATTTTTCTCCTTTTGAAAGGAAAGCTAAGCGAACAAGTATCCAACAGTTGCGCTTCGATTGAAGACTACGTGTCCACAAAAACGGGGCATCCGTTCGCATTATGGGACAACGACAAACCGTGGATCCGCAAATTAATGCACGATTTAAGATTAAAGTGGCAGAAAGTTGCAAGGAGAGAGGATTTATTCCTCGAGAAATATAAGGAATGGCTTTCCACTTGCGTTTCGTTTAAAATACAATCAAGTGCACAAACACCAGCGCCGAAAGGTAGAATATTTATTCGTATTATATATAAACGTAATCATATTATGAACGTATAAAATAATTATTATGTAATTACAGGCCGTCCATCATTGGATTTCTTAAAACTCAGCGAAAGAGCGAAACGCAGGAGGACCGAAAATATCCGTGGAGAGACCAGTGTGGAGGAGCTGGCATTTGCTACTCAAATGAGTCTTCGAGCTTCCGGAAATGTCGAAGCCGCAAAAGTGGTCAAGGAGGTTGGTTTGGGCGGTCCATCAACAGCTCAGAGCTACAGGCGATCGCTATCGCCGGAATTCGTCCCAGAGAACCGGATGTCAGCTGATGCTGCCCTTTTTGTGTTGATCGAACAAAAATTGTCGAAAGGGCAGTACCAAGGACCACGAAATGCAAGCCAGCAACACAATTGCAAATTGTTCCCTCCATACAAAGCCGTAGCAAGTGCAAAACTGAATTGCTATCTAGCTAAGCAAGATATTTCGGTTACAGAAACCTGTGCGGAAGTGAAACTTCAATCTCTGCTGGACCACACAGTAGGACGAATTTTGCTTAGCCAAAAAGAAGTTGTTAAGAACTTAACTTCAGACAACGTTAAAAACTTTAATCTGATTGCAAAGTGGGGTTGCGATGGCAGTTCTGGCCAGAGCAATTACAAACAAACATTTTCAGACAGCAACCAATCAGATTCGAGTATTTTTTTTCACGTCCCTCGTCCCTTTACAAGTGGTGTCTTCCGAAAAGCATATCATATGGAAAAATCCGCGACCTTCCTCTCCTCGATACTGCAGGCCTATCCGCATCCAGTTTTTGCATGAAAACGTTGAGAACACCTTGAAGGAAATCGCAGATATTCGAGAACAACAAAAAAATCTTATCCCGTACGAAACCGTCATTGATGGAAAAGCCATATCAGTGTCTTACGACCTTGCACTGACCATGATTGACGGAAAAGTATGCAATGCAATTACGAAAACTTCTTCCACTCAACGTTGCAACATTTGCGAGGCAACATCTAAGCAATTCAACAACATTGACGAGATTGTGCAAAAAAAAGTCATAGAGGAAAATTTCCAGTATGGTATTTCATCTTTGCATGCGTGGATAAGATTTTTTGAATGCTGCTTACACGTCGCGTACAAGCTTGATATAAAGAAATGGCTGTCCCGGACAGCTGACGAAAAGGCCGCAGTAGAAAATCGAAAAAAAAAACATCAAACAAGGTTTTCGAAAGCGTCTAGGACTAATTGTCGACGAACCCAAACACGGCTATGGTAGCTCGAATGACGGGAACACGGCTCGGCGGTTCTTTGAACATTATGACATCTCCTCGTTAATTACTGGTGTTGACGAGGATTTGATCAAACGGTTTTACATTATATTGCAAACGATTTCCTCAGGTCACGATGTGAATATTCAGCGTTTTCAAGAATTCACTTTGGCTACAGCTACAAAGTTTGTGGATCTGTATCCGTGGTTTTATATGCCTACATCCGTCCACAAACTTCTTATACATGGCGCGGACATCATTTCTTCTGCGTTATTGCCAATAGGGCAGATGTCGGAAGACGCACAAGAATCGTGCAACAAATACATTAAAAGATTTCGGGAAGATTTTTCGCGAAAATGTAGCCGAGAGAAAACCATGGAGGATGTGTTTTTGCGACTTTTGGTTTCATCAGATCCATTCATTACCGGTCTCAGAAAATTACCCCAGAAAAAGTTAAGATCTCTAAACCCGGAAACTTTAGAGCTTTTGATTGCGCCGGCAATCGCACCCTCTTCTAGTGTAGTGGCACTCGATTATGAATCTTCGCTAAACTCGTCGACAACAGATTACGACGAATCGTCGGATAGCGATTAGAATAGTTTGCGCATCTAAAATTGTTATTGTAAAAACTTATATTAAAAAAATTATATTAAAAAAATTTATATTAAAAAAATTATTTTATAGTATAAGTCTGTTCAGCATTATGAGTCTACAATTTTTCCAAACACCTGATCTGTGATCACCATATTTAAAAAAACTTTATCGATCTAATATGGTCCGCCATATTGAATCCGCCATTTTGTTTTTTGGAAGTTTAACACTTGATTTGTAATGGCGATGCCCACAAACTCTCATATACTGATTTTTATCTTAAAAAAGCACTTCTTTGAAGTTTTGATCCGCCATATTGGATCCGCCATTTTGTTTTCTGGAATTTTAACACTTGATTTGTAATGATCATGCTCAAAAACCCCCATATACTGATTTTCATCTAAAAAAAAACACATTTTTTGTTTTGGTCCACCATATTGGATCCGCCATTTTGTTTTTTGAAATTTTAACACTTGATTTGTAATGGCGATGCCCACAAACTCCCATATACTGATTTTTATCTTAAAAAAGCGCTTCTTTGAAGTTTTGATCCGCCATATTGAATCCGCCATTTTGTTTTCTGGAATTTTAACACTTGATTTGTAATGGTCATGCTCAAAAACCCCCATATACTGATTTTCATCTAAAAAAACCACATTTTTTGAGTTTTGGTCCACCATATTGGATCCGCCATTTTGTTTTTTGAAATTTTAACACTTGATTTGTAATCCCCAAGTTCAAAAACCCCGATATACGTAATTTCAGACAAATTACGCAACGACTTCATATTATGGCCAGCTTTTTGGGGTTTCGCCCCACTGTGCGACGCAAGTGTTTTTGTAAATCACTACATTTTCCTGGGAAGGATTTTTTATAACTACCGCACCTTCGGTCCCGGTTACTAAACTGTGACTCACCAAGCACCCATGTTTTTCCCAGCAACGTGAAGAAGGTTCAATCACTCGGCTGCACGTGACATCCTCACCCGTTATCCGAATAGCGCCCACGACTTCCGACCGTGGCGGTATTGTGACGGTCCTACATAACGTGGCTGCAGCTGGCGATGGGTTGTATTCGTCTAACTGTTGTCCTTTTATATCTACATACCCACGACTGGGAAATAAATTTACTTGTTTCTGGCGGATAAATGTGCATCCTAATATGCACTCATCAGTTAAATCCTCGCAAACTGTCACCTCTATTTCAAATTAGTGACTTGCTAACCGGATGGTTAGGTTACCTAGTCCAATTATTGTCAGTGGACTGCCACTAACCTGTCTAACGGTCCGCTTAGGTTTTCTCAAGTCTTTTCCTTCTGCTCGTTCCCAAACACTTTTCCGCACAAAACAACGAGAAAATAATAAGTAAACACATAAATGGGGAATTTCCCTTGCCAAACTCGGGTATTCCCCGAGACAAACGCCTACACGGTGCATTCAGCGTTCATGCGCCAACCTCTGGTCGTCAGCCACGGATAATCCGCGCACGGATGAAATTTTAAAAATGCCGCACAGAAAATCCGCCGCCCGGATAATGCGCGCACGGATAATCGGGGTTCTACTCTATGTTAAAGAAAAGTGATAAGAAATTAACAAAAATCTCTCATTCTTCACAGGAACGTTAGATCATTTGTGTTTTAATGGTACTAAAAATTTTACCTTTAATTGTGCATCCATTAGTATCTCTAGTCATATAATTTTTTTAAAAATGGAAACCGTGACTCAACTGCGTTTTTTCAAATATTTTTTTGGCAAAATATTCGCTCCATTCCGGGTTTTTCAATGACGTGTACCAACGCTGTTTTCTTATGCCTTTTATATTTATACGCCACGTCATTTTCTCCACCACAAGTTTTGACAAAGTTTTTTTGCTCACCACAACACGAAACATTTGTTTCCCCTCGACACTATTATTTAATGTTTCGTTAACTTCTGATGTATTGTATCGAGCAACTGTATTTGAAACACGTCTGTTTAACAGTTTTTTTTTTATGTCGTATTTGTTATTAGTCGCGTAGGAATGAAGTGAGGTCGGTTTTATTTTGTTTTCCAGCTTTAATGCGATTTTTGTCCGCACAGAATTATTTGCAGTCACAATTTTATCCCCTTGTAAAACTTCATTTTTATATCACCACAACACGAAACATTTGTTTCCCCTCGACACTATTATTTAATGTTTCGTTAACTTCTGATGTATTGTATCGAGCAACTGTATTTGAAACACGTCTGTTTAACAGTTTTTTTTTTTATGTCGTATTTGTTATTAGTCGCGTAGGAATGTAGCGAGGTCGGTTTTATTTTGTTTTCCAGCTTTAATGCGATTTTTGTCCACACAGAATTATTTGCAGTCACAATTTTATCGCCTTGTAAAACTTCATTTTTATATCGTAATATGACATTGACCATTTTAACATGGTCTAATGTCGATGATTTTCCTCGACGATACATTGCGAATTAACTGCACCGAACACATGCACCAACATGAATAAAAACTGAACTGCCAATGACAAAAACAAGGACTAACAGATACAAACTTGTAACGAATATCTGTTTGAAATTTTAATTTTTGCAATGTTGAATATACTAGACATTTGGTAGTTCTGCTAACGAACGTTGCCTTCGGCCCGACACGAGGGCATACGACGACGAATGCGATAAGAGTAGTTTGGCTGTATGTTTTAAGTTCTCGACATGGCAGTATCATAGAATAAGTAATATATATAAGGAAGAAACGACAACACCGTGTAATTTGGGGTTTACTAAAATTTAACACAGCCATCTGTTGGCGAGCGTTTTAAACAAAAATTTTGGCGCGTTATATGATTTATTATTATTAGTATAGGATTTTTTATATTTAAAAAATAATTTTCAATATTCATTTTAAGTATATTGATGTATTAATGTCGTCAAATATATTATGTATATTTAACACATTCATACATCAATATACATAAAATGAATATTAAAAATTATATTAATATATAATTAAAAACAAAAATAAATTGATTAAATGTATATTTATACAAATAACAAAAATATTACAAAATAATACAAATTCATAATATAAAATAAAAATAAAAGAAAAAGAAACAAATACATAGGCTATTTTTTATGTCTTTTTTCTAAATAATTTTTTACTTTATTTCGTATAGGTGGATATGCCACATTTAAATATTTATCGATTATTTCTGGTATATTTATAATTTCCAAATTAATTTTTTTGTTTATTAAAGTTAAAATTGCATATAGCAAAATTGACGTAATAATATATTTTATTCTATTATTGACATTTTCGGAATGGATACTACAAGGAATTGGAATGGAAAGTTGAAGGTTTTGAAGGACAATTTTAGAAATATTTTCTACATTTATGTATTTTAAAATAAGAGGGAATGTTTTTAGGCGGATATTATGGATATGGGATATAAAATCTGTAGAAGGATATAAAAGGAGGGATTTATGAATTCCGTAATCTTTTAGCTTAATAAATGAATGTTTATCGGTGCACTTTTTCGTTAGCAAATATTTCTCACAAACTGAACATTGAAAATTTTTAAATAATTTATTTAAAACAACACCTGCCAAATATGCAGTGTTGTTTTCTTGAATTAATTTTTTTACATTATAATCTGTTAATTCAAAAGATGTTGGATCATATGGCTCACTAGTACATCTAGAAGAGGAAGAAATAGAAATTGTAGAAATAGGAGAAGGAACGGGTGTTACAAGAGTAGGAGAAGGAACGGGTGTTGCAAGAGTAGGAGAAGGAATAGATGTTTCAGGAGTAGAATCAGGAACGGATGTTGCAAAAGTAGAAGAAGTAGATGTTCCAGGAGCAGAATCAGAAACGGGTGTTGCAGAAGTAGAAGGAATAGATGTTACAGTAGTAGAAGTAGGAATAGCTATTACAGTAGTGGAAGTAGGAATAGCTATTACAGTAGTAGGAATAGGTACTGCAGGAGTAGAAGCAGGAATCTCTGGGGACAATGATAAAATGAATTTCAAGTTTAATAATAAATCGGTTCCATCTTGTTCACAATTCGAACCTCCAATATTTCGCACTGAATTATTTACAATTGCAGTGGAATATGCAGACACGAATTGAGAACAAGATGGATTAGGATTTAATCCTCCTAGACCACGTACAATACTAAAAAAGTTTTCTAAGGGATCTTGATTCAAACATCTTGTAGAAATATATTTGAAATCAAGATCCCTCAGACGACTCCATAGTGTTTGTACGTTTCTAATAGTTATTAAAAAACCTAAAATGCAAGGTGGTTGAGGTACAATTCGATCATCTTTAATGAATTTTAAATTTTGAATTTTAATTTTGGCTTCAGCCCAAAAACTATGATGCGATGATTTATTGGTTAAACGACTTTGCAAGGGTTTTGAAGATACGTGAACAGAATTTAAACTATCGAAAAGATCATTCACGAAATAAACAAATTCAGCTGTGCCATTATATTGTTTTGGTTTGTCATGATGGGCAGCGTGGTTATCTAACAATGTTAATAGTGAATATATTGTCCTACTAAAAACTTGGGCGGCTAATTTCACCTTCATTTTTTTCTTTCCATCCGGATTAATATGATTTTTAGTTAATTTACCTATTTTGCCCTCGGTTTCAAAATTAGATAACTCCCCTAAAATTTTGATGTCCTGCCATTTAGCGACTTTACCATTAAATATAATATTTTTTGTCATAAAATTATTCCTTAAACATTTTAACAAATGCGGAATATCAAATAAATGGATAATTTCTGCACCGTTTATATTATAAATAAATTCTCCCTTACGATTATTTTCTGTTGACAAACTATCAATGGCAGGACGATTGCTGGGCCCCATATCACAAACCGAAGCCAAAATTTTAAATTCGGTCATTTCGTGAATGGCCTTTACGACTTCAACGATACACTGTTTTAGTGTAAATGTTTTCGTGGCCGACTGTGCAAAGTAATAAGCAACTGGTTGCTTCCACTTTTTACAGAGGCCACGAATCATAAAAACTAAAACATGATCGGCAATAGTAAATTTCCGTTCAGTACCGAAATTTTCAAAACCCTCAATAACATCTAAATGTTTATTCCAAAATAAGCTAGGACGCAAAGCCATTTCATCCCACATCAATATGCAAAACTTATCTAATTTTTGTTTTTTTTTGGATATATTATTTAAATAGTTAAATAAATTTTTATTTATTCCCGGAAAATATTTTATTGTTTGTTGTGTGCGTTGCAATGTCCGGGGCGATGCCAAGAACGGAAAAATAGTTTCCAAATATCTATAACACTTTGGACTGTGGCGATATATTGCCAGAAAAAGTGCTTTCTCTTCGTCTGTATATTTGTTTGCTTTTTTTAATTTTTGATTCCGCAATTGACAATATAAAAAAAATTTTAAAGCCTGCGGCAAGTCATCAAAACTTTCCAAACTTCCTTTTGTGTTAGGAACACTTGGAGTTCGCTTGTGGCGATTCTTACAATTGTTTTTCATTACTCTTAGTAAATGTTCCAGTCGTTTTGTTGACGAATACAATTTCTGTTCCCGCGGAGATAACTTTTTCATTCTTGATAATCCCAGTTCGTGCAGAGTTAATGTATCTATAAACACAAAATACTAATTAGTATTACTTTATTAAACGCGATATTTAAAAGTTAAACTATAGTTAAAAATATAATTAATGAATTGTTAAAATAAAATTTAGTAAAAAGAACTAATTAATTAAAATTGATAATGAAGTAGTTATATTAATCTTATTATATAGTCATTTTATGAATAAATATTTCTATTTCAGTTAATAATTATTAGTTTAAAATATGATCACATATAATAATAATAAAACAAAATATACATTATGAATAAACAACAAATTATAAAACCATTATAAAATTAAGTTGCAATTTCAAACAATAATTTCTAAATAAAACTGACCATACGATAACTAATGTATAAAATAAAATTGAAAGAATGTTAAATTTATGAAAAATTTGAACAACATTTGGTTTAACGTTAGTTCACACGGTTTTGTATTTTGGAAAATAAAAAAAAAAAAATTTCCATAAAAAAACACATTTTTTTGCCTTTTTTGGCCTAATTTGTAAATAAGAAAAAATGAAAAAATATATAATATTCTACATAGGATATTATATCTCAGGTATTTTTTTGGTACATTAATTATCGTTTTGGTAGAAAATAGAGCCAGTTAAATAATATACTATTTTTTATTTTATATAAATCAATTAATAATATTAAATTAATTATTAAATTTTTAATTCAACTGACATAAATAAATAAGGAAAACAAGTAACTATAAGGTAATTAAGAAAAAAATTATAAATTATGCAATAAAGAAAGACATGCTTTATATATTTACGTAAACCAAAAATAAACTAGACAAAACTTAAAACAAAAGTTGTTTAAATTATTTGTTTTGAGTTCTGAATGATATTTCAATATTAAATTAATAAGTTTTACGTACCTAATTTTCCTCGTTTTGAAGCCTCTGAAATTGGTGTTATCCATTCCATGGTTGAGGTTGATTGCGAAGAACTGGGTATTGAAGAATCTGCAAACATAAATAATCCATTTAAATTCATAAAAATTAATTAAATTTAGATACAAATAAAAAAAAATTCATAAATAATTCACTAACCTGACTTTGAAGATTCTGCTTGAGTCGTTCGTTGATAAGTTTTAATTTTCCTCTTTAAATTAATATCATCGCATTTTAGTGGAGAACAATCTGAAAAAATAAAAAATATTGTAAAATATATTCAGTATTTGTAAATTAATTACTGAAAAATACAATAGTAAAAAAGTCAAAGTTTAATATTAAACAGATCAAAAGTATTACGTACCATTACATGGTTGGGTCAAATATGCAGTAGTGGGTGATGCTGTAACTCCAGAGAATGCAATAGGAGAGTCTGTAATACAAAATTATAATTATATACATTTACTCTACAACGTAGAAACAAAATTTGCTTTACTGCTAAAGCAATACTGACCTTTTTTGGCATTTGGGATTGCATTTGGGTTCAACGATTTACTGGTCTCGTTTTTATATTGCCATATACTAAAATGTGCGCTGCAAACATAGTAATATGCAATTTCTTCGTAGGTTTTTTCAAGTAGATCGCACCTGTTGACAGCACGAAGCCACTTTTCACGAAGTGTGTCATTCTTGGGCAGTCTATGAAAACATCTGCTTCCAGAACCATCGCATCCCGGATGAATACAAGAAGGCTAAAAAAATATAAATTATTTAATACTGTTTAATAATAATAAATAAATAACTTTCCATTTTCAAAAATGTTCAATGCAAAGCAGTAACAGAAAAACTTAACAAGGAATAACAAAACAAAGGAATAAAAGTATAGGAATAACAAAGGAAATAGTCTTTAAAAAGACTGTTTGCGTAACAGAATACCAAGAAACTGTACTAGAAGAGATAAATACAATAAAGGAAAACAAGGAGAAAGTAAAATGAACTGAAAAACTGACTTTAAAATACTAACAAAAACACAAAAATATGGAACGAGAACACACTGTTTACAACTTGAAAGCAAAAACAGTAATGGCGTCTCACATGAGGCTTGTAATAACCACGTGACCAGCACCTATTATAAAATTTATTTTCGCAGCCAAGAGATGGCACCACATTAGCTCGATTCGAAAGTCATATTCAAATTGGGATATTACTTGTCATGCCCCTGGGCAGTATGTTTTAAGTTCTCGACATGGCAGTATGTTCTAAGTTCTCGACATGAGACGATGTCTTATGTATTTGCTCTAACTTCTTTTATACAAGAAGTTACATTCTGTTTGTTAATTGTTAATAAATTAAATTGCTTCTATCACACGTCCTATGTATTTAATTACTCTACTATCCTGAACACGCAACATTCTCGAAAGACATGTAGAATATATGTTTGTATATACATAAATAAATATATAATTTTTCTGATGATGGCGTAACTGCCGAAATCACGTGATCAAGATACTATATACTTAAATTATTCAATGTATTTCCATGTAGTTATGTATCTGGCACGTTCTTCGCAATACTTGAATGACAACATTATCGCCATTCTAATAAGCGGTGTGCACTGTATTTTTTTTATAAATCATAACATTCTGAAATTAACTTTTTCGATATATAACTAAGTTGTTTTTAATTTTTTATCTGTGGTTATAGTACCTAGTTATAGCCACTTTTATATACCTAATGGCTACTTATCTTCTTGTAGTTTATAGCTAACTTACAATTATTTTTTTACCATTCTCTCAAAAGAGAACGTTGTTATATTTATTTAAAAAAATATATTACGATTTTAGTAATACGCTAAATTTAACTATTTTAAAACATTATTAGTAGCTGTTAACTGAGCCTTTGTTTCAATATTAAAAAAATAAATTAATTTAAAGTAAATTTTTAGCATTTTGCAATAACTATTTCATTTAATCTAATCATATAAATTAGTTTAAGTTAAAAAAATTAAAATGGTTTTACTTAAATTTTCTTACATACTTTAATATTTTTTGAGAAAATTGACAGGATAGACCAGGTAAAAGTGGAATAAATATATATTTTACTAATAATGTAAAAAATAAAACGTTAAATAATATTTTCAAATAATGTATTTTATTTAATATATACATAACATAATATTATAATTATTACAATTAAAATTTATACATTTTTGTTTGCTTTAACTATGACTAATTTTTCGAATAACCCATCACTTAAAGCGTTTTATTTTGGTGAATTTATATGCGTTGCAAATGAAAAAAAGTCTTTCAACTGGTTCTAATGATGGAAGGTTTGTATTGTATTTTATAAATAGTTCTTTAATTATAGGAAAATTTTCTAGAACATTTAGATTTTTTCTATTATCTTGAAGATATTTTAATATTTCTACTTCAATAGATTTTTCAAAATTCGTTTTATTTGTTATGTTTTGTACATCAAGTGAAAATTTGTTGAAATAAAAAAAAATCATTATCAAACAATTTAATGTTTTCATCTACATAATTTTGTTGAGTAATATTATTTGGTTTTTTGGTTTCAATTATTATTAGTTCTATAATTTCTTTCTCAGTTATTTGTTTATTTATACTGAATTTATTTTATGATTTTAACCACCGCATTTTTATATTTGGTATACTTATTGCCGCCAACATTGCATGTACAAATCTTTTGTTTACACCAATAGATATGAAAATTTAGCCATAATAACATTTGTAAGTGAATCCAATATAATTTTTGTTGTTTTGGTAATATTTGCATTAGATTGTATTTTGCTAAGTTTTACAACTATAGATAAAATACTTGGAATATCCATAATAAGAATTTTGTTCGACTTGCAAAAAACTAAGGTATCTCCTTAAGGGTTTTAAAATCATGCAATAATCCTCTAATGCCCGTATTCATAAAAGCACGTTATACATTTAATGATTCGTTATAAGCAAATGATCATTAAATTTGACTTAGTTTTATTCATAAACGTGCGTTATGGGTAACAATCATTAAAAAGGTCGTTAACTATCCGAAATCGGTGCGTTATATTTTGAACGTGTCGTAAAAGTAGTATTTGACAGCAAAATATCTATCAAATTTTATTAAAAATTTCATTTATTTGGGTTACATACAACATGTGAAATTATGTAGTAAAATAAAATTCAGTATTTCTTTTCAGTAAAATTTATTTATTATATCATTTACATCTGAAACAAATTCTGAGTTATCATCTTCTTCCGTAACTTCAGACTCAACATGTGATTCCAATGATAATTTTGTTGAAAATGTCGTTCTTGCAATGCCGAGACCCAGGATTATAAAAAACCGAACAAATTTATTTGAGCTATACAACGATTTGGAATTTAAAACAAGATATAGATTAGAAAAAAACAACAGTTTTGGAAATTGCTGAACTAATTGGAAATAATTTGAAAAGTGTTACGGAGAGAAGTAAACCAGTGTATGTTATAACCAAAATTTTGGTAACTTTACGTTATTATGCAACAGGACCTTTTTAACAAGTTTTATATGATCATGTAAATATTAGTCAACCAACAATGAGCAGAATAATCCCAACTGTGACACGAGAACTAGCTGCATTAAGAAGTGAATTTATAAAAATGCCTACTACCCAATTAGAAAGAAGAAAAATTCAACTGGATTTTTATTGTATTCGGTAGTTTCCTTGCGTTATAGAAGCTGTTAATGGCGGCACGCATATTCGAATACAATCTCTAGGAGGTGATCATGCTGAACTGTACAGGAATAGAAAAGACTGGTTTTCATATAATGTTCAATGCGTATGTGCTTCAAAATTAAAATTTATGGATATAATAGCAAGATGGCCTGGTATTGTATACGATGCAACTATTTTTGATGATTCCCCACTGCGAGTTGAGTTTGTAGAAAACAAATATCCAGATTGTTTTTTACTGGGAGATTCAGAATATGCTTTAAAAAATTATCTCTTAACACCACTATTAAACCCGCAAACAAAATCAGAAATAAGGTGTAATGAAGCTCATATACAAACCCGTATTTCAATTGAAATAGTATTTGTTGTGTGGAAAAGAAAATTTTCCTGTTTATCTATAGGAATGAGAGTAAAGAAGGAAACAATATTACATGTAATTGTTGCAACTGCAGTGCTTCATAATCATTGTATATGTTAAAAGATGATTTACTTGAACATGACGATTTTCAGCTACTACCTGAATTTATAGAAGAAATATCTATAAATGAGAAACAAAACGATAATTATAATAATATGAGAAATATACTTATTAATAATAATTTTTAATATTGTAGATATATAACTTAGAAAACATTCTGTTATAAATTATAATACAAAATTATATAATAAAAAATAACAAAAATAAATGTATAAGTGAAACAGAAAAAAATTAACACTTAACAATATAATTTGGATTGAAATATTGAATTAGTACATAAATATCTTTAAGTAGATTTATTTTTTAATAATTCTAATTTAAATAATTCACTTTCAATTTGAATTTCTTGTGACTTAATTTCGTTTATTTTTTTACGTTTATCTAGCAAAAATAATTCGCTCTTCTCTTCGCTCTCTACAATATCTCTTTTTATTTTTTTATTTTGATATTCGATTTTTTTACTTATATATTCTAATTCAAGATTTTTTTTGTTATTTTTACTGTTCGTTAATTTTTCTAATGCCCCAAAAACTGTACTAGCGGTTTTTGTTTTTTTAACTCTTATTTAATTGTTACTGTTCTTATCATTTTCTGCAACATTATTATTTGGTGTATTTATTAATTGTATTTTATTATTTTCTTCTAATCGTACTTGCGTTTCTGTCAGGAAATTGTGGTAACAAAAGAAATTCAGTAGATTCGAGTATAATAAATGATTTATTGTAGAGTTTATATAATGTTTATGGAGTTTCTACATAACAGCACATATACACATCTACACAGTATGACTACCAGTTAAAGACTGAAATACAAGATGATAGATTAGCGCGCGCATAGCAGTCACGAACTGATACGGACTGATACCAACGTTGTCGGTAACGTAGAACGTAACCGATAAGATAGAGCGCATAATCGATCATTCTTTTACAGTTTCAATTTTGCTAAAATAAAATATTTATAAATAACAGATCTTTTTCTTTCGAAAATTTTATATAGCGATCAAGCTAAATTTAACTTTTGACATTTTCTGACAAATTATACCAAAATCTATTTTTACGATTATAATTTTTGTTTTCATTTAATATATAAACAATTTTCTAATGCAATATATAATAATTATTTGTTATCGGTAAAGTTAAAAAAATTAATCAAATATTTTTTATATAAGTTTCTAGCTACATCACTATTTTCAAAAAATAAATGAGTATAAAACTTACTTCAGCAAAATCTTGATTATTTTCATTTAAGGTCACTGAAATATCATTTTCACTTAACGTCATTGAAATATTATTTTCATTTAAGGATATAGATATATCATTTTCATTTAGATTATGATATCCAACAGCACTGTCAAATGGATTAGCATCTAGACGGAACTGTTCCTTTAACATTCCAATTAAACGTTCGCCGCAGACATCTGTTTTTTTTTAATAAAAACACCACCTCCGTTTTTCTTACTTTCAACCTGTAATTTAAAAATCTATAATTTCTAATTTGTATATATATTTGCCTAGCTATAACAAATTATATTTACATTGTCATCTGCAACTTCTTTAGGTTTTTTCTTTTGAAATTTTCGTGAAACGTTTTTAACTGAGGAACAGTTCTTGTTTCATAATTTATACTGTTAAATTTTTCGGCAATAGTTTGCCATGTTGCATTTTTTCAGCTATATTTGTCCCGTCCGTTTTTTTATTCTCAATAATATTTATATGCTGTTCTAAAATATCTGGGAAATTCTCTTTGTGTGAAATTTTTCCCCTTTTCTCTTCTTTTCAACATATTCTTGATACACAATAGGTATAAACCTTCACACTCGCTAACACAAGAATATGACAGAAATATTGTAGATTAAAATTTTAGTGTAAAAATAAGAGTGAAGTTAGCAATTAAAATTAAAAGTTACTAGAAAATTTAACAAATGTTCGTTACAAAATGAAACGTTAAAAATCTCAAGTTATATTCATGAATACATGTTAAATTAAAAGAGAATAGTATAAAGAATTCCATCTTGTAATAGAAGGATAACTTAGTGTATGATTCAAAACACGTTTAATAATTTCAGCACTTTTCGGACGACTTGCTTTACTCCACAAAATATTGCATTTTTGCATAATTTTTTCATTTCTTGATTTTAAATTTCGGTTTTTTTTTAAAAGTTTCCAATATCAGTCGTTGCTATTAAATTAATAATATTTCATACACATCGAATATGCTTAGGTAAAATAACATTTTTATAATCCGTCATTTTAATAAAAATATCTTCATATTCTTTATCTGGATGGTCTTCATCAATTTCATATAGATTTATACCGAATTCCTTGAATGCTTTAACGAAGTTACTAGTAATATCTTTTAATATCTAATAGCAAATGCGATCAAAGGAATTGGTACCTGAAATTCTACGACACGCCCATAGATAAATTAATATTAGATAGATGTATCATCGCATATAGTTTGTTCAACACTTTAAGGCTATTGACTTGACTCGGTAGCCAAAGAGGCTGTTCTTCTCAGCTGGTGGTTGGGTTATTTGGCGCACAGGCATGGATTGCAGAAATTTAGATTTACGAATTATTCTATTATATTATATTCTATTTTGTAACTGTAAAAGTAAAATTACTTATTTTTGCAAATACAACCCTGACAGATAAGACGGTGAGACCCATCATAAATTTCTTTAATCCTCTTAATCCGATACCTGTTGATAAAAGCTAGTAAGTCATTAGCCTTAGAATGTTGAACAAACTATACAAATATATGTAACCAGTTTTGTGTAGGCAATCAGTATAACGAGCACAAATTTTATCACTAGAAAGTGCTGGTATCTATGAGCTACTGCACGAAATTCAGTATAATTTAATTGGTTGCAGTCTCTACTAGTGCAATGTTGCTAAACCATTTCCTTTAAAGATTTAAAGAAAAGTTTGATGTAAAATATCTTATGACAAGTTTTACAGAAAAGTTTAGTCTGATTTAATGATGTGTAAGTGCAATTTTTTATTTCCATGGATAGTTTAAAGAAAATTCTGAAGAAATACAAATTATTATAATTTTTAGATTTGTTCCTTCAGTTACTTATTTACATAAAAGATATCTACATAATACTTTTTTATTTTATTTGTTAATGTTAATAATGTATATATTTATTAACAAAAAATCATTAACATTGTGTATTATAAAAGAAAATTATTAGCTTAGATCTTAAGTGTACATAAAAGAATTAAATAAAATTAATCATTTTTTGATATATTTTAGAATTTTGTTTAAATTTTTTTAAAAATATTTAAGTTTTACTTACGAAACAACCATTATATAGCACAATTAATTTGAATTGAAACTTTATGGATTTTTTATTCGTCAATAAATAAAATTACTTTTGTAAATCTTATTAAAGTAAGTCAGAAATACACATTTTAAATCAATTTTTACAGTTTTACACCAATTTTGCCAAGAAAAACGAATTTGTTTTTGGGATATGAAACAGATTTTAACATTTGTTCTAATTACATTATATTATATATATATATATATATATATATATATATATATATATATGTATATATATATATATATATATATATATATATATATATATATATATAGGGTTTTTCAATAAGGGCGGGTAGATGTTGAAATGGAATAAAACAAGCTGTGTGTGAGGTATTAACAAAATTCTTTTTTTATTTGAAAGGCCCATATATGCCATTATTTATGAAATATAACATCGTTCATATGTCCGCCGCGGCTTCTCACTGTGGCTCGGATTCGAGTGGTCCAATTTTCAAGGACTCTGTTGCATAGATCCGGCTGAATTTGAGCGATGGCATTGGTTATGTTGACTTTAAGGGCATTGGTCGATTGCGGTTTATTGGCAAAGACCTGCGACTTCAGGAAACCCCACAAAAAAAAGTTTAGCTGGGTCAAATCGCACAATCTTGCTGGCCAATTTACGTCAACTTTGCGAGAGATAACCATATCCTCAAATCGTTCATGCAAAATGTCCATCGTGGCGTCCGCTGTGTGGCACGTTGCGCCGTCCTGCTGGAACCACATGTCGTCTACTTCCATATCATTCAATTTAGACCAAAAAAAATGGATTATTATCGTTCTGTAGCGCTCGCCGTTGACGGTGATGGCCTCACCAAGGTCGTTTTCAAAAAAGTACGGACCAATGACGCCGCCGACCCAAAATCCGCACCAAACAGTAACTTTTTCTGGATGCATTGCCACCTGGTGAACCTCGTGTGGGTTGGCGTCGCCTCATATACGGCAATTGTGCTTGTTCACATAGCCATTCATCTAAAAATGCGCCTCGTCGCTAAAGATGATTTTTTGGCCAAAATTTGGGTAATTTTGATAATAAAGTTTGATAATAAAGTTTTATCATTTGAACATGCTGCTCAATCGTGTATCTTGCCATGGTGATTTGGCATTAGTAACTGAATAATATAGAACATATTCGACAGACACCATCAAAACAACATGGCTGCCACAGGCTGCCAACATCTACCCGCCCTTATTGAAAAACCCTATATATGTATATTCACATTTGTTTTCTTTTAACGTAACATTAGCTAAAAAAATTGTTAACTAATTTCTATTACACTAATAAAAAGCAAAATTTTGATTATTTGATAGAAGAATTAGTTGTTATCTTTTTTAAATAAATAAGTTATAAAAAATATGAACAGGAAAACTAAATATTGGGAATATTATTTGGATTCATATTATTAGAAATATTAAAAAAAATATATAAATTACATATTAAAAATTAAATAGTTTTATTCATATATAAATAATTATATTTAACATATAAATAAATATAAGAAATAACATCAATATTATTGTTACATTGTTTTAGTATTTATATTTTTTATACTATTTTATATACCATGCTTAGTATTTGTTCATTGTTCAGTTGGTTTTTTTAAGCATTAATTATAAATGTTTTAATATTCGTAATTTTCGTAATATTCGTAATTATTTTGTCGTTTTGAAAAGGTGTGCGGTGCACTTCTCACTCATGTAAAGTGCATACTACTAATTTAGTTTAAACTGAAACGTATTACACAGAAATTAAAATCAAATTCTTATAAAATTACGAAAACGCTCTGCATTACATTGTTATTTAATCCCAGGATAGAAATGAAATACACAGAAGCATATTTAAAAGAATTTTATTTAAATAAAAATAAATAACAAAAATGTATTCCACATATTACATAAACAAAAAAATAAAATAAGATATAAAAAAATTACATTCTGTATAGGTATACCTACATATTGAAAAAGTATATATATATATATATAAAATAAAAAATCTATTTAATGTAAAGATATCTTCCCTTTCTTTTTGTTGCCACGTTTGTTTCTTTTGCATTTTTTTTTTTTCATTTTTCGGACCTTCTTCTTTTTCAATTTGTTTTTTTTTTAATAAAGCCGCGCAACTACAAAGGTTATATGCGGCTTTGGTTTCTAAAAATTATATGTTTTGAAGGTAAGAGAGAGAGATAGAGATAGCAATAGAAGTTTTAGTTTTGAATTATGTTGACTATATATATTTATAAAGCCCAGAATCCTTAAGGAAAGCGATTATGTTTTTCGGCTCGTAGGTATTTGACAGGTGGTTGAGTGAGTCGATTGAAATCTGGTGTTTATTTCTGTGACCACGATATTTGACACAGTTGGTAAAGATATGAGTAATTGTCAGATCGTGCTGAGCATCTGTGCAAGACAAGCATACCGGTTTGGCAGCCGGCACCGCAGCTTCAGCAGCAGTAGTTGCCGCTCTTGATTGCAAGAGGTAGGAATGAGTAAGTTTGGTATGGCCGCAATGAACGCGAGAAAGCCTCACCTGATCCGTCCGGTTCAAATTTTTATATACATCCGCCGCTTTGTTCTCAAAAGAAATGGTTGCACAACTCTTGTTCAAGTAAAATGTTTGATCAAGGGTGTACAGATGTTGCCAGGCTGTGAAAGCGGACATCTTGCTCTATCTGACTAAGTCTTGTAGTAGCACAAGTTTAGTGATGTGGTTGACCGGATCGAAATCAGGCGACGACTGCATCGCAACAGCGCCGCCAGCCAACTCATCGGCAATCTCGTTGCCAGTGGTTTTTATTCCGAACTGTGTATGCAGTTTGTACAGAAAACGATGGATGTAGCCAACCGTTGGTTCAACGCGGCCATAGCTATTCGTATGATTCGATATCGCAGAAAGCGAAGAGATCGAATCTGATACGATAACCAGCTGAGTAACTGAGGCAGTGGTAGTAGAAGAAGAAGACGAAGAAGAAGCGATAGCAATAGCAGTATTAGCAGACGTATTAATGTTGCTATAGAAACCTCTAATAGCTAGAAAAATCGCTAAAAGTTCAGCTGAGAAAACTGAACAGATCTCAGGTAAGTGGTGTGATCTCCGATCATTCGTTGACGAGACGTATATACCGCATGCGACCTTATTGTTATGAGATAGATTTGAGCCATCTGTATAGATGATTGTTGTCGTCGCAGATTGATCGTTAGAGCCAACATCATCCTCGTTTTGAAATGCCCGAATTATCTCGTTGAAGAGGCTTCTATAAAGTGCCGGTGGTGTATCGCTCTTCTTGTATTCAGCCAGTGAAAGTTTGAACTCAAGATAGTTGGAAGCGGAAGCAGTAGAAGAAAAAGACGCAGCTAAAAACGAGATTAACCATCTCGGTGGGAACAACGATTCCCTATTATTTCTAGCAGCTGGAATTAGGTAGTGATCTTTATTTATATTGTTATAATTGTTGAAAAGTAGAAGTGCAACTGGTGTAATAGCGGAAGGCGGTCTTTGTGCACGGATCGATTGCTATTCCGCATTATTAAGTATATAATTATAATTCAGGTGACTGGTGTTTGCTGTTGCAACTAATTTAGTAACATATTTTAGGCCGAGATGTTTGCGACGCAACTGAATGGGCAAGAACGAGGCATCAGCATGCAGACTACTAGATGGTGTGGTACGAAATGCACCAGTGATACAACGGAGACCAGCGTTAATGATTGGCACAATCTTCTTCAGATGGCATGGTCTGGCCGAATCATAAGATATGCATCCATAATCCAAGCGCGAAAGAACAAGTGCCTTAAATAGCCTATCCAACATTTGTCTGTCTGCACCCTAAGTGGTACCGCTCAGACAACGTATCGGATTCAGCGCTTGCTGTGCTGCTGCCACCAGATGTAAGGTCCAAGTGAGTTTACAATCAAAATAGATACCGAGTATCTTCATATAGTTTGCCATTTGAATAGGATCTGTGCCATTATTCATTTTAATTACTGGTGTAGAGTGAGCTCTACGTAGTCTGCAAAAATCAGTGATCCTCGTCTTGCCCGCAGAGAAACTAAAACCAATTCCAGCTGCATTCATTTCCATGTAAGGTTGTCAGACGAGAAATAAATAAGTAGATCATCCATATAAAGAAGTGGATTAACCGCTTTCGGGATGCCATCAGCGATCGAATTGATTGCAGTGAGGAATAGCGTACAAGAAATGGTAGAGCGTTGCGGAATGCCATTCTCCATCGTTTGACATGACGAGAGTGTAGCGCCTATTTTAACCTGGAAGATGCGGTCCGAAAGGAACTGCTCGATTGCGTGACCGATATTGTCACGATACCCCATCGAAAGAGTTGACGTAAGATGTTATGCCGCCATGTCATGTCGTAAGCCTTTTGGATATCGAACGATATCGCAACAAGATGCTTACGTGAGAGGATCGATTTCTGAATGTCACTTGCAAACCGTATATGGATATCGTTTATAGAATAACCTCTGCGTGATCCGCATTGGTAGGTTTGTAGGCAGTTATTAACGTTGAGATACCAGTTTAAACGATTGTTAATCAACTTCTCATAAATCTTGCCCAGATGGCAAGTGAGTGCTATGGGACGATAAGAAGACGGCTCACTAGACGGTTTATCCGGCTTGCATAACGGCACGATGTGAGCCGTTTTCCAGATCGCTGGAAACAGGCCACTGCCCCATATATGGTTAAAGAAATCGAGTAAATAACGAATCAATTCGATTGGGATATTCTTTAATATTGTGTATGTGATTTTATCCGGACCAGGTGCAGCATTCTTCTTCCTGATGCCGTGTAGAACGGACTGCAATTCGTGCAGAGAAAAATCCATATTACAATAATCCAAATAAGTATTGTTGCTGACTTGATTGAAATCGAGTACACTATTCGCCTCCGCTTCTGCTTTAATTTGTAGAAAATTGTCCGAATAATTCTTGTCGCTGCTAACCGAAGAAAAATGATCGGCAAGTACTTCACACACTTCAGATGTATCAACAACAACAACATCGTCACCGTCCTCCGTACCGTGGTTCAGAAGATTAATGGGCTTATATTTTTTCATACCGAACATCGATTTGATCCTTTTCCAAACACCATCAGTGTTTAGTGTTGCTGCGCCGGTGTCATTCTCGCTATCAAAGCGATCGCTAACATAGTTATGCCAACTTAAACGTTTCGCATGAAGAACAGCGTATCTTGCGGCAGCCCTGGCTCTAAGATATTTGATTTTGTTGACATCGTTTGGATGTGTTCTGTAGACGCGGTAAGCGCGTCTTTTAACTTTAATAATATTGAGCAATTCCCTAGAGAACCAGGGCAACGCTTTTTGCAACTTGATCGTATCAGCCGCAGCCTCTGTAGACGAAGAGGCAACAGCAGAAGAAGAATGAACATTGTGATTCAAAGCGCTGGCAGCAGTAGCTGCTGTAACAGCAGCAGGAGCAGAAACAGAAACAGGAACAGTATTAGCAGCGACAGCAGATGATGAATATAGTAAAGACTCAGCAGAGAAATTATCGCCAGTGTCGCTGATATCTTCAGATGGGCACATGGTGTCAGAAGTAGAGGAAGATGATACAAAAGATGAAGAAGAAATAGTAGGAAAAAGAACTGGCGGCAACGGTGAGTTGTATGTGTTAATAAATTCCATAAGATATGGACAATCCCTCGTACCACACTTACTTATCGGAATCGATAACAATGAAGCCGAGAAGATGTTTCTATTGATCTCATGAAGCGATCTATTGATATCGGTCTCATGGTTAATCTCTGTTTCCGGTATGCGTATGTTATCTCTGAAAACATCCCAATCGGCCCGATCATAGACAAATTTATGCGAGTGCGATGGGTGCTGATTCCCACCAATGTTGGCAGTACGATCAAAAGTAACCATAATAGGAATATGGTTACTGCCGTACGCGTCATTCCTATACGTAGTCCAGGACAAAAACTGGGCAATGTTAGCTGAGCAAAGTGTCAAATCGATGGTGGATGTGGAGTTGTATCTAAGGTTGATGTATGTTGGTTCATTGACTTTATTTAATAGCGTAATGCTGTTATTGTTCTGCAAGAACGATGTTAAAGTACGACCAATATGATTTACTGTTCTTAGATCCGTCTCCCATAGAACCGAATGCCCATTGAAATCGCCACATACAATAAACGGGACTGGCAGTTGACGAACAATGCCTTCCAATTCATCGGCAGTTAAGCGCCAATCAGGCGGAATGTATACATTACAGATCGTAACTTTTCTAAGTTGCGATGGAGAGTTGGCGTTGTTGTTGTTGTTGTCGAACATCTGAACAGCCACAACCGGAAGATTAGAATCGATATTGATCTTTCTAGCTGGAATGTTCGTTTTAATAAGTGTAATGACACCTCTGTTTACACGCTGTACGTCGTTGCAACAGTCCTTCCGAAAGGTGTTAAATCCCTTCAGGCAGAAAGAATCACGTTCTCTGAGTAGCGATTCCTGAATACAAACAAAGTTAGGATTCTGTTCGGCAATCAAAAGCTTGAGTTCGTTGACTCGGTATTTTATACCGTTAATATTCCACTGCAGTAACATAATTTAAGATTGGTTGTAAAATAAAGATTGAAAGAAGTTAAAACTCAGATTCTAATGATTCTATTGATACTAGTGATTCCTGGCTAGTATATATTGCACTATCCAATTCTTTTTTTGATTGTTGTTTCAGTTTTTTGTGTAGTCTCGAAATTCTATTTTTTAGCGTTCTATTTGCTAATTTATATAGATGGTTCATCATTAATATTAACTTTGGTATATCTGTTGTATATTGTTTTGCTATCGTGATTGGGTCAGTTGTGCCTTTCATGTTTTCCATAAATTCTATGAATTCTTCATAGTTTAAGATGTACTTATGATTGTTTTTTTGTATTTCATTCTTGATTTGTATTAGAGATTCATCTGTATGTGTTTCTTCTGTTTGGTTGTTATAGTTTGTTTTGTGTTTTTTACTTATTTGTTTTATATTCTTTTGTTCGTTTTGTATGTTGTTATTCATTGGTGTTTTTGTTATTTCGTGGTTGATTTCTGTTTTATCAGGTTCTGTCGTGGTTTGAGATAATGGTCTTTTATTTGTGTTTTGTGTTTGTGGGATTAATGGTGTCATTTCTTCTTCTTTATTTTTGTCACAGTTGCTGCTGTTATGTCCACTTTTTTTTGCATATGAAGCACTTTATATTATCTTTTGTGATAAAAATTCTGTAATCTGTTTCTTGGAAGTTAAGTAGAATGCTTTCGGGTATATTTTCCTCGTTGTGTGAGATGTATACTTGCCTTCTAAAGCTAAGTATATGCTGGTATTCATTTTCCTGCATTCCTACTCGTAGAAAGTTGATAGGTGATACTAGTTTGATAGCTTTGCTTGTTAGTGCTTTTTCTATTTCTGTATGCGGTATGGTGGGGCAGACGTTTGACAGAATTATACGTTTTGCTGGTGTAATTAGTCTTCGTATGTTTATATGATGGTCATTTATGTTGACAATAGTATGATTTTCGGTTAGATTGTCTATGATTTCTTTTGATTTTAAGTATATAGATACTCTGCTATTTGATATGCGAGAAGCAAATGTGATGTTTTTAGGGCCTACAATGTTACCAATACTAATGATGTAATCTTTGATTTTGATACCATCAATCGAGTTCAGTATGATTGCCAGGTCTTTGGACGGAAAAGTGTCTATGGTTGATTTACGTACGGCGTTTGCAAATGATTGAGTTTCTGTTGCGATTTGACTGGTACTTGGCATGTTGTGTAATATGTTTGATGTTGGTGGTTTCATTAAATTTGCGTTTTGACCGGTAGTTTCGTTGTTTTGTTTCATGTTGATTTTGGTGAGGTGCCTCTGTACTCAGTAGGTACCTGTGTTTTTGTTGGTTGTGTGTTTTTACTATTAATTGATAGATGGGGCTGATATTGAAATTATTGACATATGTTTGGTGGTTTGGTAAACTTTTATGTATATAAAAATGGGGTTATAGGGATGGGAAAGAGTTTGAGTTGGGGTATTTAAGTGATACAATTGAGCTCTACCTGAGATTTAACTTTGGTCGTTTTCCTAGGTTTTTTCCGTTTTGTTTCACTTTGATTTTTTTATCTTTCTCGTATGTTGAAAAACACGTGGTTGACACTGTCACTGTCACCATGATACTGAATTTGTTTCTTATTTACCAATTTGTTTATTTCGGCCCAATCAATGGAGTGCCCTGGTGTTTGTGGAATTTTTCTATTGATTCTTCTTTTTCATTTTTTTTCTTTTTTAACAATTTGTTAATTTCGGCCCAATCTATAGAGTGCCCTGGTGTTTTAGGATATTTTTCTTTTGTTGAAGCTTGCGCTTCCATTTCAGCATTTGCCTCAAATAATGCATCTACCTTGCTCGATGCCATGTTTATAACTGATAACTGTGTAGAACTTTTAACCCTCTGCCTATCTGCTAGATGAATTTTTTTTCTACGTGATTTAAGTTTGTTTATGAATAAGGCCGAAAACATAGTGGAGCGGTGAGCAAAGCAGAGCGCAAAGCGATGAATTCAAAGCAAGGCGGCGTCGGAATTGCGATGAAAGAGCAAAGCAACGATTTCAAAATATTTTGTTTATTTGCTCTTTGCTCGTTCACTTACTTTATTATTTCATTAGTTATTTTACTATACTAGAGGTAACTACAAAATATTATAATAAATATTGACGAATTAATAAGTAGTGTTTTTACAAAAAAAAATGCTCTTTGGGACCAAGCAGATCTACAACATCAAAATCGATATATTTTCAATAAAATGTGGGATACCGTAACAGAGAAAATAAAATCGACAAGTACGTATTAAACATAACTTTTCTGAAAATTTGATCAAAATCGGATAAATAATGTAGCCACAATATTTTTTTTTAATTTTAGTAATTTTATTCTCGATAAGTTGGCAACACTGTATTTTGTTAAAATTACATAATTTATGCGGGTACTAGGAGAATATTTAGTGAAAATTTAATTAGAATCGGTGAAATAACGTGGTCATAATAAATTTTTAAAAAATATTGTAATTTTTTCTCAGAAAGTTGGCAACACTGTACTTTGTTGAAATTATCTAATTTATATGAATACCAAGAGAATCTTTTGTGAAAATTTGAACAAAATCGATTAAACAACATGGCCGTAATAAATTTTTAAAAATTTTAGTAATTTTTTTCTCGGAAAGTTGGCAATACTGTATTTTATTAAAATTACGAAATTTATGTGGGCACTAGGGAAATCTTTACTGAAAATTTGATCAAAATCGGATATATAATGTAGCCTCAATGAATTTATAAAAACTTTAGTAATTTTTTTCTCGAAAAGTTGGCATTACTGGAAAAAACCCAAAACCACATGACCATCTTGGGCACTAGATAAATTTATTCTGAAAATTTTATTAATATCGGTTGAACGACCGAGCGAGCGAACTGACGACGCACATCCATACATCCATATAAACTAAGTTCAGATTCGTCATCTAGAGGTTATATGAAGGATTTCTATACAAAAATTATTTTTTTTTTGAAAATGATACTGACACCGTACCAAACGCTATACCATTTTTTCCTTATGCAGTCAAAGTGGTAAAAATGTGTAATGACCCTTGTTTGATTAATGGGAAGAATTTCGTTTACTTTAACCGAAATTGTATGTTTTAATTAAACTAATAAAATAAATATTAACATTTGTTAAAAAACTATTTGTTGTATTTTGACTGGGAAATGTACTATTGCATATCGAACGACAAATATAGCACGACAAAACTAAAACAATTCACGACATAAACACACATTGATAAACATAAAAATAATAATTATTAAAAAAATTCAATTTGAAAAAGCTAATAAAAATATAAATAATGTAAAAAAAAACTTAAGATAACACAACATTACAAATGAAAACAGAAAGCATCCAAAACTTATTTTATAAATGAAATATACAGGCCCTATAATAAGCACAATATCTCAAAATATAAACGTATCGTAAATATCAGTGCCGGCGCGGCGTTATGCACAGGCAGAGCAGACAGCCGCTTTGTAGCGGCACATTTCAGAGGGCAGCCGGAGAACGCCTTGATACTAATATAGGTAAGTACATGCAAAAATCGAAAAACAAAATTCGAATTTAAAAAACAAATAACGTGTGCAAAATAATTAAAAGAACAATCTAGAAAAATACAATATAACCATTCCAATAAATAACTTTATAGCTATTTCACGAATTAAATTTTATTACGATTTTATTTAATTGTACTCGTATTATTTATATTTTGTAGTTCATAAAAAAAAGTTTTTTTTTATTACTAGGGCAGCAAAAAAAATCATATTACATATTTAAACAATGTTTTTTTATATTAGCGGTATGCATTTATTAACTTCGACTAATACTAATTCTATTTATAGTACAGACAGCAACGTTGAGCATCAGAGGCGTAGCAACCGGGGGTGCAAGGAGTGCGGTGCACATGGGCCCATGAGCGAGAGGGGCCCACGAGCCAAAGTGCCCAATAGGGCCTTATTTCATTAATACTTACCATTTTTTTTGTTTATTTTAATTTTTTTGTAATAAATAAAAAACAAAGAAGAGGAATAAAATACCGTTCATAGGATTAAATATATTTATTATATAAATTAGTTTATTAAAGTAAGTTAAATACATTTTCATAGATTCTTTTAAGTTTACAAACACAAAAACATACAGTACAAACCAAATTTAAAGTTTATGTTTACAAACATAGTTCATTAACTTTAACTAAACTTAACTTTTCTCGCTTTCATTGAAGCAAAGATGCGAATTATTTCATTTAAATTTAATTTACGTGCTCATTCATTTTCAATGCTCAAAATCGCCAAATTTGATAAACGATTCTCCCTCATAGAGTTTCTTAAATATGTTTTAATAAGTTTAAATTTTGAAAATGTTCTTTCAGCGCTAGAAGTTGATACGGGGAATGTTAAAAACAAAATAAGAGCGGTACAAAGTTCCGGAAATGCCGAACTAAGAATAGAATAATCTGTAAATATTAATTCTCCTAATTCAAATACCGAATTAATATTTTCTAATTGTTTTTTAAAGGTTTTCCTAAAAGATAATATCTGTGCCTCAAAATCTGCGGTTAAATCGTCAGTATATTTGTCATCAGATAATTGTTTTAAATTTTCTGGGAAAATTATTCCAAATAATTTATTTATTTCCGTAAAACTTGAAAATCTATCTTTTAATTGTGCAATTATAATATCTAACGTAGCGTTAAAAACGTTTATCCTAAAATTATCTTCTGAACTGTTAAATTGAAAATCTTCACATCTTTCTTGTTTATCGTTAAGCCAACTTTATTAGGTACATACATATATATTTCTTGGCAAGTTGTTTCTTTAAGAATTTCACTTTAATTTATTAATTTTGAAAATACAGATTGCATTTAAAAAAAAGTAATTTTAATTAATTTTGATTATCATAAAAATAAAACAACTTTTATTTGAAAATTTTTTTCGAATAAGGCACAAACTGACATAAAATAAAAATGACATTTAGTACTTAAAATGAGCCAAAAGAACATTAAAATTTTAAACAATACAAAAAGTAAAGGGGGCCCCTTAATCAGAGTGGCACACCGGCCCACAAAGGTCTTGCTACGCCCCTGTTGAGCATAACAGTAAGTAGTAGTTGTTAATTTTGCATTATGACAAGAACAGTAAATTTGGCAACATTCATATGGTTTAAAAAACTGTTGAAATTTTATTAGTACATGCTAATGCACAATAGATGCCCTAGTTCTGCGATGAAACTTTCTTAAAAAACTATGCCATCTATGGAGCGTGCTGAATTCGACGGTGCTGCCCACTGGATTTGGAGGAAAAATAATGGTTACATAAAATAACATAGGCATGGAACTTCTCTTATAGTATATATTCTTTGGACACGCCAAAGAAACTTCTGTTCTTTGCTGACCAGATATCAGCAGTCATACAAATATATTTTGCTTTTTTAATTTTTTCTATTGATAGAATTTTATTTTTATCAAAATTTGTTTCTATTTTACGATCAATAGATCTTCGAGACATTATGTTTATATTTACATGCATATCACTAAATAAATTTTTAAATGATTCCTTTTCAATTATTGATATTTGTTTCATAATGTCAGCAAAAAAATTGACTAACTTTTCATCAAAAGATGTTTGATTAATTTTTTTTTTTTGTTTGAATAGCAATTTGTACAGTGCACTGTTTAAGTTGTTTATTATTGTCGTTGCTTACATATGCATTTTTTTGATTGATTTCTTTTTCAGTTTTATATTTTTCATATTCACTCGAACAATCCGGATGTATTGAATTTAAATGTTTTAAGAAATTATATATGTACTATGTACAGTAATCTTCAACAGCAGGTAACTTTATAATTCCCATAGCAATAATAATACTAAGAAAATCTGTAATTTCAGACCTATTGGTATGAAGACTCTTTCCAGTCTCTTACACTATACAAATTTGTCTGATCTACAATATTAGATATGTCAAAAAAAATGTTTTTGTAAAATATTCTATAGGTAATAGAATATTTTCAGTTTCAGAAAGCACACTATTAGTCAAAACAGTTGCTATATCTTCTTTGTCCAATTATAAAAAACGTTTCTTTTTTTTCTTCCTTTTTGAAGATGGTCGAAAATGGGCGTAGGGGAGGGCTTCTTTGAGGGTTTCAAAACGTTTTTAACCACTAATTTCATTAGCGAGACGCGTATCTAAACCGTCAGAAAATTGTTTCATTACCAGCATTTCCCGTTTTATTTGAACGCAAACATTCTCTTGATCTGGAAAACCCTCATTCGGGTAAATTTTCACAGCTTTAATTTCTAACCGCATAGCAAAAGATCTGAGTGATTCGTCTTTTTTACGAAACATTTTCATGAACTCGCGCTCATCTCCGACTTTTTCTGTTCGTTTCCCAAACAATGAGCATAACCAATTACGCATTTCTAATGTATTGAGTGGACGTTTATTAGCTGGTAAAGCGTAAAACATATTTTGCAGGGTACCACGTAGTTTAAGTTTAATAGCATAAAATTTGTTTGTCAGTCCATTGCAGCATTGCTGTAATAATAGCGATGAAATCGAAATATGAATCTAAATTCGAATTTCCCGAAAACAGTTTAATGTTTTTTAAAGCGCTCATCGAATTACTATCAATATAAGTTGGCGTTGAAGAGCTAGATCTAAAGTTTTGATTTGTTGGTGGCGTGTTTTTTATATTAGCAGATGAACTTGGTGGTATATAATAAGGCGTAGACCCGGATGGTATCGTTACAGATGCATAAGGGGAAGTATTCGAACGAAACAATGAACCAGCCGTTATGGCAGTTGTTGCTACATTTGTTCCCGCTTTTGTGGTAATTGACGACGGCGACGTTACAGAGAGAGAAACAGCATATGTTAATATTGCTTCCGATGTCGTAGTCATTTTTACAATAATAATTCGCGTGCAAAACAAATGATTCGTTTAATAGACGTGGGTTATATTTAACCGTTACTATTGAAGAAAATTCAAATGACGTCTATCCTATACAGGTTGCGCCAGTGTAACAAGGAGCGCTTTTGTTTTACCTGGCTACGACACTTTAACACAACAACTCTAGCACTGATAAGGGAAAAAATACGGAAAGTATAGAAAGGAAATCACTCACCCTAGGCTGTTACTTGGTATTGTCGCTTACACTTCGCACAATAATACGCACTAGTATGGTTAATATAAGATATATTGGATGTAAATATAAAGAATATAGTTTAATAACAATTAGATATGATATCAATAAGCAATTGCGTTAGTAAACTCTAATGACCACTCTTATTTAGGTGTCTGAATTTTCCAATAAAACTACCGATCAAAACCAGTGCCTTTGACTCACTGCTCTTACTAATTATTGTCCCGATCGCGTTTTGCCAAAAATCATACCAATTCAGAACTGTAGCTACTCGAACGTACTCTGTAACACTCTCGGGTTTACAGACGTTTATTATTATACAGTTGCTACAAAAACCATACCAATTCAGAACTCAGGCTACTGGAACGTACTCTGTAACACTCTGGGGTTTGCAGACGTTTCTTATTATAAAGTTGCTACAAAAACCATACCAATTCAGACCACAGGCTACTGGCACGCACTCTGTATCTCTTTGGTGTTTGTAAACGTTTCTTATTATGAAGATGCTACAAAAACCATATCATTTCAGAGCTAATCATTTTTATTAATTTATTATATGTTTGTTTATAAAAAAAATCTATAAAATTATAGTATACTATATATTTAAAAAAAAATTATACAATACATTTAACATATTCTATTAACAATAAGAAAGTTATCCATAAATACTTATACAAAAATTAAATAAAATAATTCAATGATAATGACATTTAGCATTTGGCAAATTATTTTTTATATTAGTGGCCAATTTATGCTTTCCTGTCCCCACGCTTGCTCTTTTCCCAGATTGTATACGTCGTTCTGATTTTGGGAGTCGTCTTTTAATTTTTCTGGATATATAGATGTTGGTTGAACTTTTACTCTTTCTGCAATAAAACTTGCCGGTGTTTGTAAATTTTGCAGTTTAGCTCTTAAATTTATTATTTGAGATGTCAATTCTAGAGTATGGTTGTTTAATGCAATGTTGCATATTCTTTCATATTCAGCTTTTAAACCTACAATTTCATTACTGTGTCTCTCTTTTAGATCTGTTAGTGAAACTGCGTTTTCCTCCAATATTTCAAAATTTATTGAATTTTCATTACTAGTCATAACAGTAAAATCCTATTTGATATATATATATATATATATATATATATATATATATATATATATATCTTCATTATTACTACTGTTCAGGCCAGGCATTGCCATCTGTTGGCAAGTGGCTGACATGGACATGTCTGACTTCAATCTTCAAGTTTCGTTATCATGTTAAGACCGCCGCGCCATCTGTTGGCCACTAGCGCGTACAAATCGTAACACATTTCATATTCTTATCAAGCTTCGTATGGCGCCCGCATTCAGTACAAGTTTCGCTTTGCATTCGCATGCACGCAGTAAAAGAGTTCATATCCGGCCGTGAACGAGTCAACATCTCCACGCTGTGCTGTTAAACAAAACGCACATTTCATCTCATCAAATATCATTCGCCGCAAGTATTATTTATTTTCTACGTCGTTTGTACTAAGCACACAAGTTATGCTACGTTATTCTCGCTTACGGACGACTTGTTGTGTGATTCTGTCAACACGTATTGAAATATTATCGCTCGCTTAAAACACGCATGGTTTTATATACGCTAGCTTGCATCACGCTACTTACTATATCAAATATATTCGCTTTTCATTCGCTATTCTACACATATTACGCAGAAGCATATCATTTCTACTATTAATTGTGATTAACTGATTGTAAATTACAAGATATCACATTTTCGCATAGCTGATCGACCACGTGTTGAAATAACCTTCAAATATTTAAGGAAAGTACAACATATTTTATTCTTTGTGATTTACATGTTATTATTTACAATTACAAACGCTTGTATATCTGTTACGCATAGAGTTATTCCAATTCTATGCGCTTGTACTATTATTATCACGCATTTTATGTACTCTGCTCACATTATTGTCGCATCACTCGCATCTCTCATTCACGCTCGCATTCCTTTTGTTTGCAACATTTATTCTCATATTTAGTTGCAGATTCTTTTCTTTATTTGTGCTTTATTAATTGTTTTGGAAGCTTATTAACACTAATTCTCGCTCAACACTCGTTGAAGATTTGACGATATATACACATTCACGCATAGCTCCAGACACGCACCGCAGAAGCACCAGCTTACGTTAATTGAAGTACACGCATCTTGAAAGCTTTCACAATCACTACACAATCGTACGCTGAATTGTAAGGTATCTAACCGCATATTCATTACGGATCTGTACTACATTATATAAACGTAAGTCGCTTTTACATTATTCAGTATAATCGTGCAGTAATTGTGCTGACACTTGACTTGCTACAAGTTATTGGTTTAATTCACCTCACCTACCGTCCCGCACTCCTATACCTCAGTTGTGGACCAACCTCTTTCCTCATTTCTTCCTAGAGCTACCACTTCTTGTACAAGCCCTATCTATCGCTCGGATAGGTGAAGATCGTCTCTGATCCTTATCCATCCTCTTATTTATCAATTAATTAGTTCTATTCAGCAAGTTACGCACGCTTATTCCATATTTACGCCGCAATACAGTCCACTAGCTCGCTACATCACCGCACACACGCCGCATCGCCTTTTTTAGGAACTCGAGCACTTGCCCACAGACACAACTAGTGTTTCGTGGTCGCCAAGCCAGCACCGGGTCCCAACATTTGGTCCTTCGAGCCGGATGGGCGGGTCACAATCCTAGTGACGTGTGCCCCATCATTTGGACCTACGATCACCAGATGGACAAGTCACAACCTGTTGACGTGTGCCCCATCATTTGAACCTTTGCACCGAATGGGCAGGTTACAACCTACGCTACGTGTGCACTATCATTCGAACCTTTGATAGCCGCTAGGCAAGTCACAACTCGTTTGACGTGTCTTCATCATTGATCATTTGCGCTCTGAATATGATCAAACGCTATATTTACGCATTCTAAACGGAATTCGCTTCGCTGTCGCCACGCTGTGCACATACAATGCACATCAGCTGACGCCTCACTAGCTCATCAGCAGCAACCGCATATACTACGTTCAACAAGAACTGGTATCACTCGCTCATCAGCAGCAACCGCAAATACTACGTTCAACAAGAACTAGTATCATTCGCTCATCAGTAGCAACCGCATATACTACGTTCAACAAGAACTAGTATCATTCGCTCATCAGCAGCAACCGCAGATTCAAGTTCATCTAGAACTCGAATCATTCGCTCATCAGTAGCAACCGCATATACTACGTTCAACAAGAACTGGTATCACTCGCTCATCAGCAGCAACCGCAAATACTACGTTCAACAAGAACTAGTATCATTCGCTCATCAGCAGCAACCGCATATCCTAAGTTCATCTAGAACACGCCTCATTCGCTCATCAGCAGCAACCGCAAATACTACGTTCAACAAGAACTAGTATCATTCGCTCATCAGCAGCAACCGCATATCCTAAGTTCATCTAGAACACGCCTCATTCGCTCTTCAGTAGCAACCGCATATACTACGTTCAACAAGAACTGGTATCATTCGCTCATCAGCAGCAAACGCATTCACGTTCATCTAGAACTCGCTTCACTTGCTCATCAGCAGCAAACGCATCTTCACGTTCATCTAGAACTCGCTTCACTAGCTCATCAGCAGCAAACGCATTAATCACGTTCATCTAGAACTCGCAACGCACGCTCATCAGCAGCAACCGCATATATCAAGTTCTACAAGAACTCGCAACGCACGCTCATACGAAGCCAACGCATTTATATTTCTATTTTCTTTTATTCAAACCGCAATTCGCATCACATTCTCATCATGACTGAGTTACTAGCTCCGTCTGTACGCCGCAAGTTTTGTCAACTGTTTGTAGACAATCTACAGTCTCTAATCACACAGGTTGCAGATCCACAAAAGGTCATAGAAGCACGCTCCCAGTTTAAGTTGCTTCCGAAACGCATTCGTGAGTTTGAAGACCATCACACTCAAATCATGATCCATTCAAGTAACATTTCCAATCAGGATCAGCTTTACGCTGAATATAATGACTTCATGGATTCTGTACGTGTCATACAAGCAGCATTCACGCAACCTCCATTCTACGAGCAACCGGCTCTGGATACCAGCGTTGCAAATATCGCATTCATATCGCAGACGTTGTCACAGTCATACACGCACGCAAAACTTCCGAAATTGGATTTACCTCAATTTTCTGGTGAGATCGCTAATTGGAACTCGTTTTTTGATATATTTTGCAGCTCCGTCCATGACAATGACAGTCTACGACCAGTTCAAAAATTCCAATATTTAAAATCTATTGTAAAAGGAGAACCGCTCGCTCTAATCAAGAACTTATCGCTCACAGATGATAATTACTCGATCGCTATTAAATTATTAACTGATCGCTACGCTCAAAGAAGATTAATATCATCTTATCATATTCAAGCGCTAATAGAATTGCCAAAGCCAATTCCAATGACTTATTATCACGCTACAAAATTCATTGCTGCAATTAGAGAGCACACTGAAGCATTAAGGGCAAACCACGAACCTGTCGATGAATGGAGTCCAGTATTAACTTTCATTCTGCTCACTAAACTCGACACAAAAATTCGCAACAGCTTTGAACGCAATTTATCTAAAGATAATTTACCTAATCTCGCTGATTTCTTAGATTTTTTAGATAAGTTCATACAATCTCAGCAGTGGCAATGTATTGGCAAACCATTCACTCAAGCAGATACATCACGATCCTCCGATCAGACAAATCGCAAGTCATTCCAGACAAATCGTATGTCATTCAAGACAAATCGCACGCCATTCAACACATCAACATTTGTATCAACTGTAAACACAAGTAAGTGTATCGCTTGTTCCAATCCGCATGCATTGTACAAATGTTTCAAGTTTCAATCTATGGAACCAATCAAGCGATTTGAGATGATACGCACCAACAACTGTTGTCGTAACTGCTTATCAGCAATACATGCTACGTCTACTTGCAAATCAAAATTCAACTGTCGCAAATGCAATAAACGACATCACACGCTCCTGCACTTTGAACGAGTTGAAAAGTCAACAAACGCTTTGAGTCAGCCGCAAGTTACGGAAAACGCAATCAACAATAGTCCGTCAACTTCTCCTATGCCTATGATAGCAGGTACAACTCGTACTTCATCACTTTCGCACAGCACGGCAGTTTCAGCAGTTCTGTTAGGTACAGCTATTGTACGTATTCAAGATTCATTAGGATCATGGCAATCAGTACGTGCACTTTTAGATAGTGGAAGCGAATCTTCATACATTTCTGAAAATTGTTCCAATCGTCTACAATTACCAATACATTCTGCAAACATCGTCGTTTCAGGATTTGGAAACTCTACAGCTCTGAACAACGTTCGAGGCACTACAACAATTTGTCTATGCTCTTCGCACAACGCTTCATCAGCATACACGCTCTCCGCAGTCATTGTTTCGCAAATCATCCAAGATTTACCAAAGGCGCAACTTTCTTCCAATCTACTTCGCCAATTTCAACATCTACAGTTAGCTGATCCAGACTTTGTAACACCAGCGCCCATTGAATTGTTAATTGGTGCTGATCTGTACTTCAATCTTCTCACTGGTCACAAGCAAACCACTGCGAATGGTCCGACTGCTATTGAAACCTCATTGGGTTGGATTGTTTCTGGACCAATCTGTTCGCTAACCGCATCAACCGTTACCACATGTCTGACGGTTCAGAACCCGTTTTCGCCAGCATTATCGGAAATTTCGGAACGTGAAGACGCTGCCACGATCGCTACACTGTCAAATTTAGATCATCTAGCCAATAATATCTTTTCATCTCAACACAGAAGATTAGAATCAGGACGCTATATAATTCCGCTTTTTCTTAAAGAATATCCTCCTAAGTTAGGAAATTTATACGCGAACGCACTTAGATGTTTTAATATTTTTCAATGTCGCCTACCATCTGACAGTCACTTACAATTGGAATATTGCAAATATATTGCTGATTACTTAGAACAAAATCACTTGTTATTATCTCGCTTAATAAAATATTTGTTAGACACCGTAACATTGTCTTTCTTTAATATTTTAGCGTCGTCCGATTCTACAATCACTCTGTCATGGGTTCGGACACCACCATACAAATGGAAAACTTTTGTAACCAGCCAAGTTTCTGAAATTCAGCAGAATCTTCTGCAAAATATGTGGCATCATATTTCGTCGGAAGACAATCCTGCTGACTATAAACTTCTACATCAATATTCCAACTTAAATCACCTGTTAAGTATTACTGCACTCTGCACCAGATTTTACAAAAGGTTAAAATTGAAGGAAGCAATATCATCGCCTGCACTATTAGCATCAGAACTCGATAACGCCTCAATCACATGGGTGAAAATTACGCAACTTGAAGCATTCGCTGATGACATCGCAAAATTTGAGAATGAAATTCGAAATTCCAGCCTAAGTGTTTCTCATAAACAACCTATACTGCTACCATTACGTCATCGCTTAACCGATCTTGTCATCGATTATTATCATCAGAAATATCTTCAACCATCGCCAAGAACACTTCAAGCAATTTTAAATCGCCGATTTTGGATTGTAACTGCTCGCCGTCTGATTCGCAGTTATTCTTTACAATGCATCAAATGCTTCCGCTGTCATCCTATTGGAATCAATCCTAATATGGGCAACTTACCAGATCATGAATATCGGAAATCAAATACCAATCTTCTACGCCGCTGGCATCTGTTACAAAATGCCTTACAATCATTTTGGAACTTATGGCATGCCGAATCTCTCAACACACTCCAGCAAAGATTAAAATGGACACGCTCTACCGTTAATCTTCAACCTGATCAACTCGTGATCATCAAAAACGATCTACTACTTCCCTTCAGTGGAAGCTAGCTTGAATCATTAAGGTTCACCCAGGAAGATAACGTAGCTAGAGCAGCTCAAGTCCGAACCGCTTCTGGAGTATTAACAAGATCCGTTGTCAAACTGTGACCACTCTTGTGATCCTAAAAAACTCCGTTTTTGGCAGGCCGGCATGTTCAGGCCAGGCATTGACATCTGTTGGCAAGTGGCTGACATGGACATGTCTGACTTCAATCTTCAAGTTTCGTTATCATGTTAAGACCGCCGCGCCATCTGTTGGCCACTAGCGCGTACAAATCGTAACACATTTCATATTCTTATCAAGCTTCGTATGGCGCCCGCATTCAGTACAAGTTTCGCTTTGCATTCGCATGCACGCAGTAAAAGAGTTCATATCCGGCCGTGAACGAGTCAACATCTCCACGCTGTGCTGTTAAACAAAACGCACATTTCATCTCATCAAATATCATTCGCCGCAAGTATTATTTATTTTCTACGTCGTTTGTACTAAGCACACAAGTTATGCTACATTATTCTCGCTTACGGACGACTTGTGTGATTCTGTCAACACGTATTGAAATATTATCGCTCGCTTAAAACACGCATGGTTTTATATACGCTAGCTTGCATCACGCTACTTACTATATCAAATATATTCGCTTTTCATTCGCTATTCTACACATATTACGCAGAAGCATATCATTTCTACTATTAATTGTGATTAACTGATTGTAAATTACAAGATATCACATTTTCGCATAGCTGATCGACCACGTGTTGAAATAACCTTCAAATATTTAAGGAAAGTACAACATATTTTATTCTTTGTGATTTACATGTTATTATTTACAATTACAAACGCTTGTATATCTGTTACGCATAGAGTTATTCCAATTCTATGCGCTTGTACTATTATTATCACGCATTTTATGTACTCTGCTCACATTATTGTCGCATCACTCGCATCTCTCATTCACGCTCGCATTCCTTTTGTTTGCAACATTTATTCTCATATTTAGTTGCAGATTCTTTTCTTTATTTGTGCTTTATTAATTGTTTTGGAAGCTTATTAACACTAATTCTCGCTCAACACTCGTTGAAGATTTGACGATATATACACATTCACGCATAGCTCCAGACACGCACCGCAGAAGCACCAGCTTACGTTAATTGAAGTACACGCATCTTGAAAGCTTTCACAATCACTACACAATCGTACGCTGAATTGTAAGGTATCTAACCGCATATTCATTACGGATCTGTACTACATTATATAAACGTAAGTCGCTTTTACATTATTCAGTATAATCGTGCAGTAATTGTGCTGACACTTGACTTGCTACAAGTTATTGGTTTAATTCACCTCACCTACCGTCCCGCACTCCTATACCTCAGTTGTGGGCCAACCTCTTTCCTCATTTCTTCCTAGAGCTACCACTTCTTGTACAAGCCCTATCTATCGCTCGGATAGGTGAAGATCGTCTCTGATCCTTATCCATCCTCTTATTTATCAATTAATTAGTTCTATTCAGCAAGTTACGCACGCTTATTCCATATTTACGCCGCAATACAGTCCACTAGCTCGCTACATCACCGCACACACGCCGCATCGCCTTTTTTAGGAACTCGAGCACTTGCCCACAGACACAACTAGTGTTTCGTGGTCGCCAAGCCAGCACCGGGTCCCAACAACTACCATTATTAATCATATGTGATTCAGATTTTGTTATTTCTTTATAAAAGTCTTCAGCGATTTTATTTCCAAGTGCAAGTTTTGCGAAACGTATTTTATCATTTGTACTTAAATTCGGTGTTACGTGAAAAGATAAATTAAATATTCCTTCTACTGCACAAAGATGTCTACAATAGAGTCCACTTCTTTCAGAAAGACGTTCACAACATGCAATATCGACATGAACAATATAGTAGATACCATCGGTTGTTACAGATTCCACTTTCTATTCATTTCACTGATTTGAAAAATATTTTTTATTTTTTTTGCTTTATTGTAAATAGTTGTTAAATAGTAGTTGTTAAATAGTTTATCTTGTTTAGATTCCTCCTATAGTTAGCAAATTCCAACAATTTTCTTCTGTAATAAGATTCAAAAGTAACAACAATAAAGTCTACAAGACTACATATGTTAAAAACTTTGCATTTTGCTAAAATTATATCTTTAAATATTCTGATCGATGATTCGACGTAATTATTAGTGTTGTTCTTTCTTGTTGTCATAAGATTTCGATTAAAAATGCACCATTCGAGTCGTTTACGCCACATATTTTGTATGTGAGTATATAACTTTTCGTTGGATGTAACTCTTTTTTTGGTGAAATTTTTGCATTATAGGTTTCCTATCGTCTTTGTTAATACTATGGCTAAAAAGCCACAACCATCGCCAGAATGCTTGACATATGTGAAAAATGCATAACAGCAAGTTAGATTTTGGAAATATTGCTTGTAAAGCATTTCGTTCTGCCGTACTATCATCTGTCATTATTATTGTTGGATTAAATATTTTGCCTGAATTTTGTTCCATTGCATTTTTTATTGATTCAAATACCAAAGTATAGTTAGCTTCTGTTTGAGCTGTATGTATAGCACATGCAAGTGGAATTGCACCAATTTTATTTGCTGTAAATATAAATGTCACGCAACTGTTTGTTTGATCACATGCACTTGTTGTGTCGATAAATACAATTTCGTCTGTAAATGATTCTAAAAATGCGCGTTTCATTATTGAAGTTATTATTACTACTTCCAAAGAATTGCAGTTTCCTCAAATGATTTCTTCCTTTTTGCTAAAATTTGATTCATAGTTGACTTTTCTCGATTTAAATTGTCTCCACTTATCAAATAAATATCTCACTTGTCGCTCTGTAGGATTGATTTGTGCATTTGCAAGTATTTGCGTCGTTTTATCGTTTTTTACATCCATAATTAGATTTATTTCATGGTAGTTACGTGCTTCTGATGGAGAGATGTTTGATTCAAAATAAGAATAAAATTTATTCGTCGTTTCATCGTTGCATCTTAAGTAACTATATGCCTCCGCGACATTTACGTTATGGGAATTATTAAAATTTATTTTTATTTCAACATTTAATCTTTTTTTTAAATAAATGTCATTTTTAACAGTATTTTTGTTGATGAACTTTATTAAAAATTCTACGCTGGCCAAACAATTCTTATTTCTTACACGACTTATTTCTAAATTTTCCTTTTTATTAATATTTGAATGGTGACATGAATATATTTTTCTATATACATATCTTACAGCATTCTTGATATACTTTCTGGTAATCCAATTTGTATTTGTAAAGGACGAAAACTGTCTAATCCAATTGATACTGAGTTCTTCTGGTTCTTCACTGGTGTTCATTTGTGTTTTTACAGTTAAATTAAACACGTCTGGTTTACGGAAGCATAATTCTTTTATTTCATACATTCTATTTAGGAATATTTTATGCATGAGATCTTTAATCATATTTTCATTTATGATTTTAAAAAAACGTTTATAATATAATATTAGAGTATTTAAAAATTGATAAACAATACTTACAGAAAAATACAATAAGTCAGAAGATTGAAAAAATACACGATATATTTATATATATATATATATATATATATATATATATATATATATATATATACAATTAAAGTGCATAATTAGTATATAATTACTGCACTAAATATAATTTATAAAGCAAATAACCGTCAAAATTTAAACAATTTGCTATACATACAAAACACTGTACACTACATAAAGAACAAAACTAATATACATGTAACGGTAATTCTTCGGCAAGATTGCCGAACATTACCGATTTCAAACGCTACTATCGAAATTAAAAGCGACGCGACGCAAGGAAAAAACAAAAACAATATAGTAATAGACCTTGAACAAATAAATGTTTGTATTGTCATTGTGAAATTTAATATAATAATACTCAAGAATATTGAGATTTTATATTTTTCCCAAAATTTTACAAGATACTCAGTCATTGAATCGGCTGTTAAGCTATGCATCAATGACTGGCCAGTTTAACCGTAGACACGTGTTTCGGTCTTTAGGACTTCATCAGTACGGTGCTTTGATCAGTTGCTGAAAGGCAACTGATAACCGATGTTAATTCTGGCTGCCTTTTATATGAAGTACAGTAAAACCCCGATTATCCGTGCGCGCATTAACCGGGCGGCGGATTCTTCGTGCGGCATTTTTAAAATGTCATCCGTGCGCGGATTATCCGTGGCTGACCGTGGCTGCACCGTTCAGACGTTCGCCTCGGGGAATACCCGAGTTCGGCTCGAGAAATCCTCCATTCATGTGTTTACTTATTATTTTCGCCAACTGCCGACCGACTCGTTAGTTAAACGTTAACAGACATTCGTTTGACACATGTATTTGTCTGAATAAATTATTTAAAAAAATAAAAATGAGGTCTTTGGATTATCCGTGTTTTCGATTATCCGGCGAAGGCTCGGTCCCGGCTGGCCCGAATAATCGAGGTTCTACTGTACTTCAAAGCGATAACGAAGAGAAGCAATAAATACCACCAACGCCATCTATACAATGCGATAAGCAATTATAGTAATAGACTTTGAACAAATAAATGTTCGTATTGTCATTGTGAAATTTAATATAATAATACTCAAGAATATTGAGATTTTATATTTTTCCCAAAATTTCACAAGATACTCAGTCATTGAATCGGCTGTTAAGCTATGCATCAATGACTGGCCAGTTTAACCGTAGACACGTGTTTCGGTCTTTAGGACCTCATCAGTACGGTAATAAATCTTTCATACTTAAATTTTGTGTAAAAATATAACTAACATCCAGTAAAAGATAAAATATAAAACAATGTATGGTATAAAATGAGACATACAAAATTTTCTACCGGTAAACATAATTTTATTTTTTTAAATTATAAGTACATACATACAAAAAAGTAAACAAAATATTACATCTATAAGTTTCATTTTTTCTCATAAAATATTACATAATTTAAATTAAAATTGAATTAAAGTTTTCTTCTTGATATTAAAATCAATTTAATTTAACACTTTTTAGTGTACTTATTTTGAATGTAGACTTTTATTTTTAACCAGTTTTTATTTGAAAGAAGTTCCGAATTTTCTGATATAACCTGCAAGCATTCCGCTTTTTTAGCTAAAATTTTCTTTTTTATATGCTCACTAAAAAAAATTTCAACAACTTTCTTCTGTTCAGTTGTCCAGCGAACCAAATTTCTTTTTTTGGGGATAGTTTCTTTGCGAATTTTAGGCACAGAAGTTGTAGGTTCTTCGTTAAATTCTTCTACATAAGGTATTATCTCCTCTTCTGCGTCACTTTCAATTTCATTTGCATCTAAAAGGTCTGATTCTAAATCTAAATCAATCTCATCTATATGTTTGTTTTTATATTGCTCTGCCGCTCCATTTTCCATCAAAAGGAGCAATTTTGAAACTTTAGCAGTTTGATAGATATCGTCAGGTAATCTATATGCTTGTTTATGCACACCACTCGTGTGCCCCATAAAGGTAGCCAGTTGTTCCAAATCATTCTCATCCATGCTAAAAAGTTGCGTTAGTGTAGCTAAGTGTTTACGAAGTCTTGTTGATGTTATTGCTTCAGGATGTTTAACATTACATTTTAAAACGTATTTTTTTAAAGTTTTGTAGCCCGATATTGCTGTGTTTTGTCCAGGTCTGGCAAATAAATAAGGATTTGATTTCTCTATAAAATTACATCTGTGTTTTTGCAAAATATTTATAAATTCATTAATATCATTACTAATTAACACTGGGACTCCTCGACCTCTTTTCCCTCTAATTACAATGCGTTTGAATTTTTGAAGTAATATTTTTTCTGTAGGAGATAAAACCATATTGAATTCTTCGTAATTTTCATTTTGTTTTTCATCCAACATTTCATAGTAATGTAACAAGAGTCTCTCCAGTTCACCAGGTCTACGTCTGTTTAAAAGAAGTACACGGCAGTAAACTGTTTCTAATAAGGTAGTATAAGCGTTTCGATCATGATTGTTATTTTTCAGGGCAGAAACACTTTTTTCAGCTTCTGACATTAAATAATTTTTCAATTTCTTTAAGTATGAAGTTAAAGGAACAATAGTTACCTTGTTCCACTTTTTAATATTTAAGTCATGCATTGCTTGACTGGATATATCGAAACGCCAATGTGATTCAAAAAGCTGTATCATAGTTTTCAAATTTGATATAGTTTCGGCACTAGATACAGAAAAGTAACATTCTTTCTTTTTTAGTGCAAATGTAATTGCAAATTTGCAGCATTGTTTTAGTGCGGTGCCAATTTTTGTTGCCTCTACGATCGTATCAAAATTTTGCGGCTCTAACGCAGAAAATAGATTTTTTATTTTAGGTTGAAGTTTCTTTACTTCCATTAAGATTTTAGCAATATCCCTCATTTTTCTTGAAACAACATTTATAAAATGTGCTTCCCTATGTATTTTTAAGTACCTTGCACCAAACGCGCAAATAAGGGCGTCATTTTTTGCGGTTAATGACGTAAGATCTGCTCTCATACAGGCGCGTATACAAGGGGGGGGGGTTATGGGGGTCAAAACCCCTCCCTTCATTAAAGTGATATTCAGATGTAACTAACTATTTTTGATAACTGCGTCAAAATATAAAATTAATTGAATAAAATTAATAAAAATATTTAAATAATTTTTACATGCAACTTGATTTGTGTCGCGTATTGTACTTTCCGAGCGTTAACTAGGGTAGCTCTCTATCTCATTTCCTCCGAATGCATTCTCTCTCTGTGCAAAGCGCATCCTTTATTGTTACACTAAGCAAGTGTAACAACAACAACTTGTGCTTTCATTCATTTCGTATATTCTTTAGTTCTTCTTAACTGTGGTATTGCTGCGTAATTTTTAACAATTTAAACGCAGTGCTGCGAATTTATTTAAATGGTAACGTAAATATTAATATTGTGTGTGTAAAAACCAGCAAATTTACTAATAGTCGAAATTAGGTGAGTTATTAAAAATTAAAATTATATGAATACACAGTGTGCCTGTTTTTTGACTTTTGTACTGTATTTAAGTATATTATTTCTCATAAGATACGAATGATCGTATTTTGTTCTTTCCACTACTAATTTTAAATCGGAGTCGAATAATAATAAACTATGTTACCTGTTATAAATTATAACTGTTGAATCGTATAGAAGTTTGTAGAGTAAGTGTGATAAATTATGAGTAATATATCTAAATGATATTTTTAATTTCTTGTTATCTGCGTTTTTTTAACCTCTTCAGGCCCAGTGTATAATATATTGTACATGGCGTTTTGTTGGCAGTTAAATAATAGGAGTATATATTAAAAAAAATTGTCAATTAAGACATTAATCATTAATTGTACATAAAATATAAATAAAAATATTTCTGTTCTATGTAAATGAATGACCGTTTTTATAATCCGACACTTAAGTCATTCAAAAAAAAATAATTTTCAAAAATTAAAAAAAAAGTTTTCGCACGTTGAAAGAAAATCCGGTTTGAAGGGGTTAAGAAATAAACCGATTTAAAAATAATTAAATAATTTACATTTTCATATTTGTACCTATGGAATTTATCAGAAAAACAATACCCATGTCTATGTTCGCATACTAATGTGACAACTATGTGATAATTTAACCGACTTCGTATCTCTTAAGATATCCGGGATCGAAAAACGGGCAGATGTTTATAAATATACTATTTATACCTTAAAAAATTTTCAATTTTATTCTGAATCTAAAATGAATTAATTATTTACAGACAAGTAGCCTAGTCGCTATTCAAAGTTGAAAATGAATATTAATCAGAAGCATAAAATGAATTCCATTACTAATTATTTTCAAAAAAAACCTCGATTAGACGTGCAATTAGAACCGGAGAGTGGAACTATCTCTCAACCTCAGCCTCAACTAGTAACATTTAATCCTCAACCATCAACATCCGACACTACACCATCAAATACATTTCTGGATCAGTCTATTTCTCTTCACGACATTGGGCAGTATCAAAATAAAAACAAACAACTAAATAATGATGAAAAATTGGATATTTTAGAAAATATGTGGATGCCCGACCATAATTTTACATTTCCGAGTGTAGGCCCCAGAAATCTTAAATTTCAATTAAAGTGGTTATACAGATGGTCGTGGTTAGCATATTCTAAGATAGCAAACGGTGCCTATTGCAAATATTGTTTTCTATTCACAAGAGGTGAAGGAGGAATAGGCAAACAACCATTAGGACACTTATGTACGACTGTTTTTAATAATTGGAAGGATGCAATAGAAAAATTTTCTTATCATCAAAAATGTGGATACCATTTAAAATCAATTGAAATTGCAGAAAATCTTATAAGTATTAGATCCAGAAAACAAATACCGATCAACCAACAATTAGACAATACGTATAAGCAAGACATTATTGAAAATCGTAAGTTGATTATTCCAATTATAGAAACAATTTTATTTTGTGGTAGGCAAGGATTGGCTTTAAGAGGACATCGGGATTCTGGATTAATTTCAGTGGCTGAAGAACCTGATGCCAATGATGGAAATTTTCGGTCTCTTTTACGGTTTAGAGCTAAAAATGATGGTGATTTGCAAACTATGTTAACACGTCCTCAAAGAAATGCGCAATATACGAGTCCTATTATACAAAATGAAATAATTAATGTATGTAATGTCTTGATAATGAAATCAATTGTCGAAAAAGTAAACGAATCTTTTTATTTTACTGTAATAGCTGACGAAACAGCTGATATTTCCACTGTAGCACAGTTAGCACTGTGTGTAAGATTTGTTACGAAGGAGAATATTTTGACCGAATTGTTTTTACAATTCATTCCTATTACTGATTTTACCGGTAAAGGAATTTCTAAAGTCATTATTGACAGTTTAATATCATTCGGCATTGATATAAAAAAAATGCGGGGACAGGGATACGATGGGGCAGCTGCAATGAGTGGAGTGAATAATGGTGTACAAGCATATATTACAGAGCTTTTCCCAATGGCCCTATACACGCATTGTGCTGCGCATAGTTTAAATTTAGCTATAAGTAGTGCCAGTTCTGTATCGTCAATTCGAAATTGTATGGGTACATTAAGTAATATTTATGAGTTTTTTAATACCCCTAAAAGACAAAATGTATTGCAATCGGTGATAAACAAAAGCAGCAGTGAAATAAATTGCAAAAAATTAATCCAATTATGTTCTACGAGGTGGGTAGAATGACACAATTCTGTAACAGCTTTTGTTCAGCTATTAGAATCAATAAGTGAAGCATTTAGTATAATTTCAGAATGGCAATGTAACGAAACGTCCTCTAGAGCTAAGCAGTACCTGTGCTGTATAAATAATGTAGAATTCATAGTTTCCTTGCTATCTATGAAAAAGTTGTTTACTTTTACTTTACCTTTGTGTAAAATTTTGCAATCTAAAAATATAGATCTTCTCCAAGCCATAAATTTAGCAGAAGATGTGTGCAACGAAATAAAAGCAATAAGAAATACTGCAGAATTAGAATTTAAAACGATATTTGACGATGTTCTGATTCATTCCGAATTACATGATTTTGAAATTAAAATACCGCGTCGAACAAGTAAACAAACTCAACGCTGTAATGTTGGAACTGAATCACCGGAACAATATTATAGAATTTCAATTTTTATTCCACTTTTGGATCATTTTATTTCGCAGTTGAATGTTCGATTTCTTAGTCATAAAGCAGTATTAAGAGGACTCAATTCTATTTTACCAGCTGACCCTCAAAAACCAATTAATATTGCAGATCTAAAATATTTAATAAATTTTTATTCACAAGATCGAGAAATTTCATCGTACGATGAAATTATTCCTGAAACAAAATTATGGATAAGAAGATTGCAAACAGAAGAACATCCACCCTGCAATGCAATCGAAGCGCTGAATATTTGCAATTCAACTGTTTATCCAAATATCCACAAATTTTTGTTATTACTTGCTACATTACCAGTTTCCTCATGTACAAGTGAAAGATCATTTTCTACTCTGAGACGGCTGAAGACTTACCTCAGGAATACTATTTCACAAAATCGATTGAATGGCCTAGCAATGTTAAATGTTCATAGAAATTTAACACCGAGTGTAAATGACATTTTAAATGAACTGAGTAAGAAAAAGAGAAAACTCAATATTCAGCTATAATAAATATTATTATGTAAAAATTTTGATCTTTTTTATAAATAAATATCATTTTATTTTCTATCTTAATTTTTTTATTAGTTATGAAACAAAAATGATTTGGATTATTGAGCATAATATAATATCAAAATATAAATATTATTTGACTTGACATTTAATTTAAAAAAAAAATTTAACCCCCCCCCATGTCAACGTTCTGCCTACGCCCCTGCTCTCATACGAGAAAAAACTTTTGTTCGTAACTCATTGTCAATTTCAATTTTTTTCATTAATAGATTTTGTGAATCTGACAGTGTTGTTTTTTTATTACTTTTATTTTCTGAACAACATTTTCGGTGCTTCCATAATTGTTTTCGTGAATAAAAACCCAAACAATAAGTACACGGTAAATAATCGTCCGTATTTAAAATTTTAGATATCTTCATAGGTTTTACACATTTTTCTGTTTTAACTAAATAGTTACCTTTTTTTTCTCAATAATAAAAATAATTCCTTTCTTTCCTTCGATTTAATTGGTTTTGACATTATTTTTTGTACTTCTAGTTCTTGAGAATGATTTCGCTGAATGGGCCGAGCAAAATTAAGAACGAAGGAAAAACAAAAAAAACAATTGTCACGTTCACGAACTCTCTTTCGTTTTGGTTGATTATTCTGAAAAAATAATAAACGTTTATTAAATTACAAATTTAAAATATTTTGTATTAACAGACCTCTTTATTTTCTTCTCTTGTTATTCCTCTAACAATAGTTTTAGAAATATTTGTTTGCTTTTCACCCTAAATTTAATAAAAATGTATTAGTAACAGAAAAATAAATACATGTTAGCAATTTTACCACTATTTTTTCTGAATCAGAAAGAGAATCAGAACTAATTCCAAATGGATCATTCTAAAAATATATAAAAATTATTACAAAATTTCTATGAAAAAATAATTAAATTTTACCTCCGCTACAACACTATCTGAAAACTCATCATCAGGAACAAAATTTGGATCGGAATCAGCATCCGAATCATAATATTGATAATAATATTGTTTTTGAATTTCAGTATTTATACTGTTTCCTGTGAGCTAATATATAAAATATTTAAAAAATATAATTAAATATTATATAACAGAAATTTAATAACATTAGCGTAATACGTACTTGATCGGAATCCAGTGCAGGCTTAGTATGATTAATGTTTGTATTTTCCCTTTTATTTGTCTTCGATTGAAATATTTCGCTGGTGACATTTTCAGATTTAGAATTTAGCTCTGTTAATTTGAGAAGAGTACTCTAGAAAACAAAAACAAAATAAACATCAAATATTTCATAATTATTTAAAAGATGAACACTATAATAATAGCAGAATTTTTTCTGTAAAAGCACTAAATATTATGGCAAACATTATTTTAAATAAATTTTTGTTTGGTTTTTAAAAGTAATATAATAACAATTTTAAAAGTAAGATTATTAACAAATTTTGATATTAATATAGAAATTAAATATATCTATAATGCTTACTTCTCTTTTTAAAACTGGAAATAATTCTGATGTAAGATTGTCTTCATCTGAACTAGATATAATCTACAACAATAAAACATGTAATTTATTATGGTAGAACAAATTAAATGCTATATAAAAAGTACGAATGTTCTATAAGTAGGTACACTATATAAATCAACTTGCTGTAGAAAATTAATAAATGTTATGTAAGAATAAAATGTGCTATACAGAAATGATAAATGTAATAAAGATATATTTAAAAGAAATTGTAGAATCTATATTAAATTGGAAATATTTGTTTATAAGAAGTAAAGTTATTATATTTGAAAAATTTGGTAATATTTAATAAACGTTAGGTTGGACAAAAATACTAGTCAACCATTTATTGAAAGTCAATAAAATTATTACAGTTTAGTGAGGTTGTCATTTTCAATAGTGTTGTTTTGTAAATATAAGCAAACTGATACCAAAGACAGTTGATTAAATATGTAGCAAAAAATATATTAATTTCATAAAACAAAATACATTGCAAATTTAATAAATTGTGTAGCAAAAGTATTTTTATTTATATAGCACAAGATAGAGAGAAAATACGTTATTTTATATAGCATTTATGAATTTTTAACTCAGCATTTATTAATATTTCACATAGAAATTTCAATTTTTATAGAGCATTTACAATTTTTTATGTGGCGTTTGTTAATTTTTAATATAGCATTTTATATTAGTATTCTTATTAAAGTAATAAAGAGAAAATAAAAAAAAATCATATTTACCGTGTTTTCATATTCAAATTTTTCATTTGAAATAACTGCACAACGAAAATCTTTAAACGTTTTTATTCGCTTATTGATAAGAGGGGTATACTCCGCACAACCCAGCTTGACACTATGCATTAAAAACACTTATAAAATTTTGCGTTGTAGGGAACACATGTCACAATACAGTGTTGCCAAGAGTCCGGACGTTACGCAAGGCATTAAGTAGTAACTTTGTATACAGAAAAAATATACACCGTGTTAACAGCGCCATGGTATGGAAATTTACAGAATTTGTTGGAACTAATATTATACAAGTTTTGCACGCTTTTATCAAAGTGACGTCATTTTTTTAGTTGTTATTTTGACTTTAGATGTCGTAATATATCTCTATAATAAAGGAAAACTTTTGGCGTCCGCATATGGACGTCAGATGTCGGGGGACGCCATTTTATATAGAAAAATCATAATGTATGGCTGCCAGATTGGTATGTGGATGTAAATATATATATATATATATATATATATATATATATATATATACATATATATATATACATATATATACACATATATATATATATATATATATATATACATATATATATATATATATACATATATACAGGGTGTTTGCAATCAAGGTATTTTATTTTTAAGGGGTGATACTACAGGTCAAAACAAGGCGATTAACGCCAAAACACCTTAGTAAAAGTTTTCTAATAAACGAGATATTCATTTTTTTTTAAGTAAAATGGTAGCATATGGTATAATTTTTATTATCCAGCTCACAAAAAAAATTATTCTTCATAATAGTTTTGGATTTGCTTGAAACGAATAAAAATGTAAAAATATTCCAGGTTTTAAATACAGGATGACTCGGATTTGCTGATTTGTGTTTCAACTTTTAGGTAAAATACCCTTATTTAAAAAATTTGAATAATTTTATTTGAATATTATGTTTAGAATTACAATTTAAGTTTACATACAAAAATTTGTGCCGATTGTCGATTGTTAAAACACCCTAGTAAAAGTTGTCTAATGAACGAGATATTACTTTATTTGAATTTATGATTGAGGGGGCGAAAACTTTCATTTGTTCTTATTGTTTATCTGTCAAACATATTTCATTATTGTTTAACTGTGCATTATCTATTGCTGGTTGGTTACTAATTCTTGTGAAAAAATTGAACGATGGACTATTCTAATGTTGAATTGGTTGATATGATGCTAATTTATGGAGAAGCGCATCAAAATTCGGCTGCTGCAAGTCGTCTATACGCTGAGCGATTTCCAAATAGGCGACATCCTATAGCTCAGCAATTCTCTAGATTAATAATACGTGCTAGAGATACTGGTAATCTGCGAGGCCATCAACAGCGTGCTGGAGGAGCAGGTCGTCACCGACGAATTGTAGACGCCGAGGAACAAATTTTGAACCTCGTTGACGAAAATCCTTCAACCAGTACACGGCAAATTGCTCGGCAAGTTGGTTTGTCAAATCAAATTGTATGGCGAACATTACGCGAGCATCAACTGCATCCTTTTCATGTGCAACGAGTACAAGCGTTACAACCTCGAGATCATCCGCAACGCGTAGAGTTCTGTAGATGGTTTTTGCGCAAACATGATGAAATACTTAATTTTTCATCGATTGTACTGGCTACTGACGAAGCTACATTTACGCGCAACGGTATGAACAACTGCCACAATACACACTTTTGGAGTTTCGAAAATCCGCATGTTGTTCATCGTCACAATTTTCAGCACAGATTTTCTGTGAACGTATGGGCCGGATTGGTAAACTCACAGTTGATTGGTCCCTTTGTGTTGCCAGATCGATTAGATGCAAATAATTATTTATATTTTTTGCAAAATAATTTGCCGGAACTTTTAGAAGAAGTTCCCTTAAATGTTCGTCAGCAAATGTGGTTCCTTCATGACGGTGCACCGGCGCATTTTAGCCATATCGTTCGGCAACACTTAAACGATGTGTTTGAAAATAAGTGGATTGGTCGGGGCAGTCATATCCCTTGGCCTCCCCGGTCGCCGGATTTGACCCCGTTGGATTTTTATTTGTGGGGACTTATGAAAACCATGGTATACACCACCGAAATTATGGATCTCGATGATCTCCGTAATCGGGTAGAAGTAGCAGCGGCGGAAATTCGGCAACAAGGCATGGGTCTCGCTGCGTATGCGAATTCATGGGTACGCCGCGCAAGACTTTGCATACAACAGCAGGGTGATAATTTCGAGCAACTGGTGTCATAGTGCTATCACCCATTAAAAATAAAATACTTATCTTGATTTGTGTCATTAATAAAAATATTTAAATAAAGTATCTAATATCTCGTTTATTTGAAAACTTTTGCTAAGGTGTTTTAACAATCGACGATCGGCACAAATTTTTGTATGTAAACTTAAATTGTAATTCTAAACATAATATTCAAATAAAATTATTCAAATTTTTTAAATAAGGGTATTTTACCTAAAAGTTGAAACACAAATCAGCAAATCCGAGTCACCCTGTATTTAAAACCTGGAATATTTTTACATTTTTATTCGTTTCAAGCAAATCCAAAACTATTATGAAGAATAATTTTTTTTGTGAGCTGGATAATAAAAATTATACCATATGCTACCATTTTACTTAAAAAAAAATGAATATCTCGTTTATTAGAAAACTTTTACTAAGGTGTTTTGGCGTTAATCGCCTTGTTTTGACCTGTAGTATCACCCCTTAAAAATAAAATACCTTGATTGCAAACACCCTGTATATATATATATATATATATATATATATATATATATATATATATATATATATATATATAATCATATTTTATATTATTTAATTATTATAAATGTGTTTTGCATACTTTGCGATAAAATGAATCTTTACTATTCCAAATAGTATTTCTTGTTATGTAAATTTAATATGTAAATACAATTAATTGTGTAAGAATTGTGTAAGAATCGTAAAATGATACGAGACAAAATCAAATTAAAATTCAAATCTAAAATTATCACATTCAAGATTCAAGGATAAAGTTATAAAACTTGTTTAGCAAATGTTGTTAAATATTTTTTTAAAAAAGTGAAATCAGTAAAGTACCATTTTCGATTTACAGATCTGTACCAAAAGTTATTCAAATTGAGATAATTACCCATCTTTGAAGATTAAATATAAAATTTTATAACAATCCGTTTAGCTGAATTTGCTTTACACGTGTTCACCGACCAACACGTTAAAAACAGTTGATTTGTGTTACTGTAAACCTAATTTGTGCTTATCTACAAAAATCTTAAAATGCAAATTTGGTATGATTACAATAACTGCCTTATGTGATATGAAGGTCTCTAAAAATGTTATATATTTTTTGTAAACAAAATCAGTCTGCTCATTTTTTTATGAACCTCAAACATTCATTCCTATAAAATGAATAAAAACAAAGTTGATAGTTTAGTGTTAAGCAGCAATACGTTAAGGAATTAACAAATAACTGTTATATAATGAAAGTTCACATATTTTTTTTGGTAAGTACTTTTTTATGTTAAATTGAAAATAACAAAAATTTTAATCCAGATTTTTCGTTTTCTAATTTTCAATTTTTTCAATTTTAATTTGTTTATATTTTGTTTTTATTATACAATGTTAGATTGTATAAGATGTTGAAATTATAGTTTTGTATATATATAATTACACCAAACTTGCAACAGTCCAATTAAATAGCGTAAATAATACGAACCTGAACTTATAAAATATTCACATAATACATAAATTTACTTAAAAATATTAAGTGTGTACAATGTGTAAATGATTAATAAAAATACGAAAAAAAAATGAAAGATTATTTATGCTTAATTCTAATTTAATAAATGAGTGACAGATGCGATAAATGGGCGCAGGGCCGCGCCAAGCGGTGATCTTAGGGGCGGCGGGCGGTAAATAATTGATTGTAGAAATAATAATTATTCAATTTTTTTTACTTTCATAATGGTTTAAACCTACTGCTTATTAATTAAATAGATATAATTTATAACTATTTTTATTATATTTATTGGGTTTTAGCGAAAACTTTTGCTAATTGGTGTAATTAAATAAATATTTAAATATACAGCAGAAATATTAAATAATTCGTAACTACAATATAAATTCTTATTAAATTTACTAAATATACAAATTAATCTAGTATAGTGATTTGTCAAATATCACGGTAGTAAATTTTACCCTAGAAGTAAATAAGTTATAAGCTACAAGTTTTATTCCAGTATTATGTTTAGTATATCATTTATTTCTGGCAAATTGTCTTTGTTAAATCTTGTGCAGTTTCTCTTGATTGTCATGTGCTATTTAAAAATTTGAAAATGTTATTGAATAAATTAAATTGAAAATTAATAGTACTCACGGTATCTATTAAATTTATAGAATTTTCTGGGCTGGTATGCTGTGGTCGATCTATCCTGGACGCAGACGTTATGCCATACATCTTAGATGGAATTCTCAGTGCTAGGTGACTGAATTCAATTAGCTAGATCGGCAACGACATACCAGCCCAGAAAATTCTATAAATTCAATATTGAAAGTTATTTTGACAAATGTGAAAATTCTCAGTCGGTAAATGACTTAATAGTTATTATTATTTTAATTGTTTCTTTGTAAAACAACAAAGTAAATTCACTTGCATAGAGTTATACTTTATAATTTACTTTGACATTGCAATACATCGTTATAATTTTTACAAATTAAATTTGTAAGTTTTATAAATTTGAATCAAATTTACAATAAATTTAATTAATTAATTTTTTAAAGTGTGTTTAATTTGTATATAAATTTTTTTTTTTATTATGAGTTTATTAAAAAATTTGATTTTTGTATTTTTTTATTGCTACTTGATAGTGTTGTATTTCTTTAAAAAAAATTTAGATACTATTACGGCATTAAATTTCTTATAATCTGGCATTTCGTATATGGAGAAATACATATAGAATACATAATAAAAGTGTTAAATCTTTATGTTGCAGACTGCATTGATGTTATGTTTTGTAACTCAAAACACAGAATCTGTGTGCAACCAGGAGAAGCAAGGTACTTCTGCATGTGAACTACATGCATGTCCACCCGGATATAATGGTGTACCACCTAATTGTCGGGCTGAATGTTTAATCAACGCGGATTGTCCATCAAATCGTACATGTGTTCTTAGTAAATGTATAGATCCTTGTCTAGGTACTTGTGGAAAAAATGCTCAATGTCAAGTTACAAATCATGCACCTATATGTAGTTGTTCTTCAGGATATACTGGTGATCCTTTTTTGCAGTGTAATTTAGCTAAAGGTAAGAAGTTTTATTTTTTCATATTGTGTATATAATATTGTATATATTTTAATATATTGTATATTATAATATACTTTGGTTTTAGACTCAAAGCCACATGCTGAAAAATCAGTAGAATCAACTACATAATGTTTGGTGAAGATATTAATTTCAAGTTTTTCTAAATTACATAATTTGTATATTTATGTGTACTATAATAATAAAATTAAATAAATTTTTAATTAAAATAATATATTTGTTATTTTTATTAAGCAGTAAGAATGATAGAGTATTTTAAAAAGAATAATATTATAAGTGTTGATAAAGTGAAAGTTGCTTATCTGTATAGGAATATTTAGTGGAAAATAATTTCTGTGTGAATAATAATTGCATTACTATATTGCCTACTAGTACACTAATATACATGTAGTTGTCATTGCGTACAATTCAATAAACTACATTTAGCGTAACCTAAGAAAAGACATCCCTTACTACAGCACCATTTACAATGAACAGAAAATAAAACTTTTTTTGATGTAAAAAAAACTGCTTTAGGTTCAAGTTCTGTATTAAAATTAATTTATAATCGACGTTTCGACGAAACTCAACGCTTATCTTTTTCAGAATAAACTTATTGAAATGACATTACATCATCATCATTGGGAAGTTAGTTTACAATCGATTGCAAAATTTGTGCCGAACAGACAAACAAATAAACATACAGGAAGAAAAGTGAGTTAATAAAAACGTGTTTAAAATATTTGATAGTTATGATTGAGAGTATTTGCGTGAGCGAACGATTTCAAGAGTTAAAAATAAAAGAACATAGGTAATAACAGATATTTTTAATGTGAATAAGATAAAAGTTGCTTGTTTGAATAAAAAATTGAGCGGAAAGTATTTTTTGTATACAGCTAAGTTTATAAAGTTTTAAAAATATTCCAGCCACGTTTAGTAAATTTAAAAATATTAAAAGTTATGTACGAAATTTTTCTTTTGCTTTTAAAATTATCTTTTCTCCATAATAAGTAAACTAATATGTAATCAATATCAATTTTTGTAGTAAACAAATAAAGAGAGCTTCAATTTTAATATAGATCTAACCAATAAGAAAATAGATTACTGAACTTAATGTCCTTGTAAAAATATATAGTTAGTTATACTGTCTTGCAATGAAAATGAGCATGGGCGTGCTTGTCAATACCGGCCGGTATAGACGGCAAGAATAGAATCCGATTCATTTTTGCGTCGGCCTGTTTCACCGGAAATAACGGAAAGTTTCAACCAATTAGAACACAAACCATTTCTTCCGTGCAGTTCTTGTCGTTTCATGTAAACTTAGCATAATGAAACAACGTGTTTGTACCACATACTTATAAATACATGTCGTGATTGTGTATGTAAATAAATTTTATTTGTTTGTTTTTAAATAATTAGAATACTCGTACAGTTACATATTAGAAAAACACTCAAAACACAAAACAGTTTATTATAATTAATGGCTACATATTGATACTAATTATTGTAAATAATATTTATAAGATATTCCGTGATCTGTTAATTCGTGATGCTGTATTAAAAAAAGTCGATACTTACGGAATTTAGTATCTATTTAAAAAAATGGTTTCAATTTATAATTTTGTATTAATATTTATTAATAATCGACATTTCGACGAATTCAACGTACGTTTTTATCAGGAAAAAAGCGGAACTGAAACCTAAAGCCGTTTTATTTTAATATGAGTTCTGAAAGATTTTTTTACTATGTTATCTATTTTTGTTACACAACGAGTCATCACGTGAACACAGTATTATAAATTGTTCGGACACATAACGGCTTGAGTATAAATAGGCCTTAACTCTAATACGATTGTTATTACCGATAAAAATGAAAATCAACTATGTATATGAATTAGTAATATCTTTGACTCAATTAACAAATTTTAATAAAATATATTTCATACTAAGGGGTGTGTGTATAATAATGTGTTAAAATTGTTGCCGTAGTTTCAGCGACCAATACAGAGTTGTGTCAGAGCAGGTAAAACGTACAGATTGGGCAGTAAGAAACTAACTTCAAAATTTGAACACTTTTCTTTCAAAACCATATTTTTCACCCTTGTTCCGCCAAGACCTCAAAAAAAAAATTCATCTGATTTACTTCGCTTTAAAAAGTAATTACAGAGAATTAAATTCTCTAAAATGACACAGGATATACTTTTTCTTTTTTAATTTTTTATTTGTTTTAAAAGTTAATTTTTAAACTGGAAAGAAGAACACTTTTTTCAAACAGCTGTCATTTTCGTAATTTTTAAAATTCAAAAAAATCCTACGTATTATGGTAGATATTTAACTTTAGTTTTAGGATATTCTAAAGGAACGTTTGTATCATGTTTCGGAACTTCTCGCGGGACAGAACAAGTGGCCAGGGTTTTTTGACAGGGGCTGACAAATCCACGCGTGACGTTAAAATTTGTAATAATTTTTTACATAAAAATTCGAAAACATATTTCAAATATACCGAAATAACATATAATAAACCCAGAATATTTGCATTATATACCTCCATGAAAGAAATTCCCAAACTTTGCCTATTTTTATAGTGCTCACTGTGGTTTCTTCACTTTAAACAAAAATATTTTACTATTTGATTATCATTTAATAATGTTATTAAAATTTTAATATGTTTTGTGAAAAAAATAATTTTAAAATTCAAGGTTACTGTAAAATTAACGGCGATAACAAGAAAATATATTGTGTTTGAAATTTCTTTGCCATCTTCGGCTCTTGAAATATAATGATAAATAATTGAAGGCAAATAATTTTTTTTGTTGTATTTACATAGTAATTTTAGATGTATTATTACTTGTAAAAAAAATTCGTAAATAACTAAATAATTGTAAAAAAAATCTTTTAATTTTACTTTTTTGAATTAATAAAATATATGTATTTTTTGAATTTTAGAATAATCAGTTATACTTAGGGTAACCCATATTTTATTTGATGAAAATAATATCATAGAATTTTAATTTTAGCAATAAATATAACAATAATATAAAACAAAAATTTACTCAGTGTTAAATGTTATAAAGTTTAAATTTTATTTGAAATATGAAATGAAAAAATTATATTTATATTAGTTCCATTATTTAAGAATGGTAATAAGCACATGATTACTAATTACAGAGCAATAGCTAAACTGTGTAATTTTAGTAAAGTTTTCGAGTCTATTTTATAGGAGTATAAGTTTATGTATACTCATGCTAAAAAATATTTATCTCTATTCCAACATGGTTTTATTGAAGGTCGGTCTACTGCTACTAACCTCGGGAATTTCACTCAGTTTGCTTCTAATGTTCTTGACAAACGTGGACAAGTAGATGTTATTTATACGGATTTAGCTAAAGCATTTGATACGATTGATTATTCTATCATATTACATAAACTCACTCGTTTCGGGTTTTCTGATGCTATCGTAAATTTATTGCAATCTTACTTAATTAATAGATCTCTTTCTGTTAAATATCTTGGTAATTATTCTTTTTCTTTTCTAGCACTATCTGGTGTGCCACAAGGTTCTAATTTGGGACCGTTATTATTTTTATTATCTAACAAAAAATTACTTTTTGCGGACGATCTCAAACTCTATGCATCTATAAACTCAATTAATGATTGCATCGCTTTACAGCATGATTTGAATAACATCAATTCTTGGTGTGCCGAAAATTGTTTATTTCTCAATATCAATAAGTGTAAAGTCTTGTCCTTTTCTAGAAAATCTAACGTTATTATATATCAGTATTCTTTGTCCAATACACATTTAGAACGCGTAGATAATATAAAGGATTTGGGAGTTGTTGCACGCGTATTTGCAAATCCGCTGATACACTTAAAACACTTTTTTACTCACTTGTAAGATCTAAGTTAGAATACTGTGCATTAATATGGAATCCAACATACAATAACTCTTTAAAGGACATTGAGTCAGTTCCACGTCGTTTTTTGAAATTATTATACTTGAAATCGTTTGGTATGTATCCTTCCTATACTTACTCTTACTCGCCCTTACTTTCTTTATTTCAATTTCAAACTCTACAATCTCGCAGAATTATTTCATCTTTGACGTTCCTTTTTAAGTTAATTAATAACTTTATCGATGACTCCGCACTACTATCTCAACTGCAATGTCTTCTTCCTCCCTCTACAAGAAGTACAAATACTTTTTATCTGCCTATTGCTCATTCTAATCTTTTAACAATGTCTCCCATTTATCACATGTGTCACTCATTTAATAAATTAGAATTAACTATAGATATTTTTTCATGTTCTCTTCATATTTTTATTAATCATTTGCGCATTGTACACACTTAATGTTTTCTTTTTAGATAATTTATGTATATTATTTTATAATCTATGTTTGTATCGTTTGCGCTATTTAATTAGGCTGTTGCCTGTTTGGTGTAATCAATTAAATAAATAAATAAATAAATATTATTTTACTCGAATATATTCTAATACAAAAATTTACAATCGTAATTTGCAGTAGTTTATTTAATATTAACTATTAAAAATGTTACAATTAATAACAAATTAAACTAAGAAACAAATTTCAATACTTACTGTAAAATTTATATGGAGAAACATATTGTATATTCTTGGAATTTTTTGATATTATTGGCTAACACATATTTATATAATAACTTAATAAATTCTCAGATTATTTTTATATATAAGAGAAATTTTTTTATTTGGTATTCATAAACGGTTACTTTTTTATAATTTTTATACATATTTACATTAAAATATTAAATAATGATAAAATGTAGTATCAAAAATTAGTATTTATTTAAATAATATAAAAATATATTTAAATTTTCATATTTATATTTCCCAACAAAATAAAGTTTATAAAAATTGTTTAAACAACCGGCGTTAATTTGCAAGTTAATTATTTTACGACTGTGTAGTTAAATTTCAGTTGACGTAAAAAATTGGCAATAAGATGCCACTTTCAATTTAATCGAAAGTCGACACTCTTTCTTATTTTGAATAGAATACCCATTTTTTATTTTATTATTGAATTCAAAAATAGATTTTACAAATGATACATTAATAACATTTTACTTTAGTTCAACTGTTTTTGACGTATTTCAACTTTTTTGTTTAAAATTGGCAATATCTATTAGGATCCGTATTTCAAGAGTGCAATCAAATATTTGCAATTTAGACGGGGTTTTATCAAGAAAACTTTGAGTTACTTCTTAAATTAAATAAAACTATTTAAAAGTGCGCCTAGAATATTGCTATGTACTTGAAATTCAAAAAACATTAAAAATCTCATTTTTTTCTAATGAAATCACACCATATATCTAGATGAATTGCCTAGATAAAGTTATGACATGACTGCTAGTATAAAATAAAATAATTTTTTTCTACGTTGAGTATTTGTGTAATCTTAGATCACCGATTTTTTGATACTGATGATGAACTATATAACTTTTTCAACAATATTGTTTGTGGTTTATGGTTTATTTGATTGTATTAACTTTTCGTCACAGTAAGATTATATTTTTATTTATTGTCTGCTAGTGTATAATAAAACGCGTTACTCAACAGAAGTAAAAAAATTTATTAAAACAAAATACATTTTCTGACAGGATTTATATTTGAATTTACAAAACAATTGAAAGCTTTACTGAATTTTTCCGAATTGACTAAAGGTCTTAAAACACGAAAATGATACGGTGTAAATATAAAAGTTAAAATTATATATTTTGAATTACCCGTTTTTTCTTTAGCACACCATGAATGAGCTCAGCTGATTCAAAACAGTTGTCGGGCAATATTGTTCTTCATGGGGTTTTTCGTCATTCAACTGTTTTAAGAAAAGCATCAGTTAATTTAAAATGTTAACTTTTTTATACACAAGAACTGATATTACAACTAATGCTGACTTTACACGAAGCATTTTCAATACAAAAAAATATATAGTTTTCTGTACAAACAAAATTTCTGTATTATACGGTCGAATATTCGATTCTATATAGAAATCTGTACAGGATATATTATACATCGGTAGCGTACATTAAAAATTAAGTAATAATAGTGACTTATACCGTAGGCGAGTACGACACTTTTTGTAAAAGTTTCATACAATATAACTTTACCAATGGCTAGAATTAATTTATACGAACATCAAAACAAAAATCTAAAATTGGATATTTTGAACTTCAAAATTGCAAAATATTTCAATTAATTACAATACACTTTTTTTACTCAATTATTTCAATACATTTACCAAAGCATATTAGCAGCATAAAATTTGAAAGTAATTTCAAATTTTATTTAAAGAAATGTTTCATTGACTAAAATTATTATAAGTTTGGGGGTGCGTTCCAAAACCATACTGTAATGTACAGAGTATAATCTAATTCGTTCAAAATATTTTGAGTAGTACTCCAGTATAAACTCTAATTCGTTTCAATATTCTGAGAGAAAGCTCTAAGCCTACCTTACACGGTCAATATTATTGACGCAATATATGGAAAAAAGCGGTAGCCCTCACACTACTCAATAATATTGATCAATAAAGTGTCAGTTTTGATTGTGCAGTCAGGGTTCTAATTGCGTCTGCTTTGGTCATCAGCAAAATTTTTGATCAAAATCAAATAAATAATGTAGTCACAATGAATTTTTTAAGAAATTTGTTATTTTTACCACTTTGATTGCAAGGAAAAAGTGGTATAGCGTTTGGTACGGTGTCGGTAACATTTTCAATTTTTTTTGTATAGAAGTGCTTTATATAGCCTCTAGTTCAGACGAATCTGAACTTAGTTTATGTGGGTGTATGAATGTGCGTCGTCAGCTCGTTCGCTCGCTCGCTCAGACAAAATTTTGTGATCGCAACTCCTCCTAGACGGTTCAACTGATTTTAATGAAATTTTCAGAATAAATTTGTCTAGTGCCCAAGATAGGGTGATGTGGTTTTGGTTTTTTTTTTCAGTAATGCTAACTTTCTGAGAAAAAAAATTACTAAAGTTTCTAAAAATTCATATTGGCTACATCCGATTTTGATCAAATTTTCAGAAAAGATATCCCTAAGGCTCCCATTAATTATATAATTTTATTAATATCCAGCGTTGCCTACTTTCCGAGAGAAACAGAAACAACCTCTACTTCGTCTTGAGAATGACTGACGTTTTATTGCACCATATGGCAATATAACCCTCAGACGTGTCAATAATACTGGTGCCGCCTCAATATATTTCCGGGCCTTCAATAAAAATCGGGCTGATTTTATTTTTTTCAATATATTGCCATCAATATTATTGCTTTAATATACTCCTTACACATTCAATATATTGATCAATATCGATATTGCTTCAATAATATTGACCGTGTAAGGGAGGCTCTAGGAGCATACTCTTTGTACTTTATAACATAGCAGGGTACGATAATACTCCGACGCTAAATTTTATATTTCTAACCTAATTATTTTTGTTATGAGATAGTGTGAGATAATGTAAGATAGTCAAGTAAAAAATAATTGATAGTTAAAGTTGTAAAAAGCTTCAATACAGAACTATATCCTAAAGCCTTTTTATTTTAATATAATGAGTTGTGTAAGATTTTTTTAATATGTTGACATTAGAATCTTCTCATTGACTTTTATAATTCCAAGTAAATCTTAGGGTTAGATGTATAAAACGTTATTAACTTAATCAATAAGTTAACTACATAAGTAGATTGTCAACTGTTTTTGAAGCGCCTCAGTCAATTAACAAGACAGTTGACTATATAAACTGTTTATTACGCAGTTTTAAAAGTTTTTTGAACTTTATTAAAAATTTAAATGAACAAAGACCAATATTATTGCATATTTTAAAAATATGTTTTAAATACATATTTATTTAAAAAGATGTACACAGTATACATTAAATTCTTACAATTCCATCAAAATTTGAAAATATAAAAACAATAACATTACATTAACATATTTAAATTATTTTAATATTATTCAATTTTTTTGGTTTGTCAGTAGAAGTCTCGCGGATTTGTTCTGTGTCTCTTTTTAAACTGACTGCATCTTCAACTTGTAATGGCAGATCTAAAATCAAAAATACATGATATTGCAATAAATATTAATAATAAATGTATAAACTATCTAATTTTATTTGTTTGTTTTTGATTATTAACATGGTCTACTTGTTCATTTTCAATGTGTCTTTTATACCTGGCCACACCTTGAATTTTTGTGTTCAATAGTAAAATGTTCAATTTGATTTTGTATTAGGATTTACTAAGTAATATTATAAACATAAAAAAATTTAGGATTAAGTTCTGTACCTATATATATTTTATTTAAATGCATTTTCTATTTTTATGTAATGAATTTTGAAAGAATTTTTACTGTGTTAAAGTAATATTATATTTACATTATAGTAAGTATTTAATTTAAAATAAATAAAAATTACCACTGGAAAATGTAAGAAAACATAAATTTTCTGCATATTGAAAATTATTTGCTAGTGATATTTTATCATCTTGAACATTCTACAAATATATTTATGAAATTTATTATAATCAAAAAATATTATTAAAAATAGTAAATATATTGTATATGTACGGTTATCTAAATTAAATAACATACTGCAGCAACCAATGTAAATACGAATTTGATTTTTAAAATTATTTAAATTAATACTTTCAACTTCAACTTGACAACTCAACTGTGAATGTAACAACTAAAATTCTGTGTGACTTTATATATACTCTACTAAATTTCACTCTGTTAATGATATTGTAATTAATGAAAAAAAAAAACTAAATTAAAATGCAAATGTAAATGCATAAATGATACAAATTTTTATCATTTATTCTAATGAAGGCGGATGTTGAATTTTGTCGAAATGTCGATTATAAATAAATTTTAATACAGAAATTGAACCTAAAGCAATTTTATTTCTGTTAGGAATATGGGTTTTAATTTAATTAAATAAAACACAACACAAGTATAGTAGAGATATTTTATTCTTATTAAGCAGTGATTACTTTAACAGCTATCTGAAGAGTGAATATACTTAACATTCTGAAATGTTTTCGTCTCATCAATAAGTTTACATTGTCGAATGTGCTATCAATAATATTTACGTCTTAGTGTGTTTTTGTTATTCAGTGTATGAATTATTATTGTTGTGTGTATGTTGTTATTGTCATTTAGTGTATATTGGTTTCTTTTATATTTGGTTTTGTAAACACTCTTTTGTACATTAGAATGAAAACTTAACACTCTCACTCAAAACAAATAAAAAATTCAATTAAACACTTCTATAATTTTATAGCTGTAAAAATATTATTGTTTATATATACTTATATTTTGAATATATGTACGTATAGATCACTTATACATGAATATTTACTTTAAGCATATTATATATAGAATATTCTTATTATAATGTTTTATAACAATAAACTTTTATATTTAAGTAATTGATAATTATTTGAGACTACAATATCTATTTGTTAGTTCTTGAATTTTTCTTTCCCGACAGTTTCGTAAACATATCGGCTAACTGCTTATCTGTAAAATATATTCATCTTATTTATTAATTTATTTTAAATTTGCTCTCCACTATAAAAAAAGAAAAAAAATATTTAATATCGATATGTTTAGTTCATCTATGATTTGTAGAATTATTTGATATGTTGTTACAACCTGTATTGGTTTTAAAAATAAGAATGGGTTTTTAAGTATTTTTATGTTAATACTATTTGTCTGAGATTTAAGCAAAAAGCTTCTTTTACACAACATGACTCGAAGGCTTTAAATATATATCCTGATATATTTTTTGTCAATGTCGTTATACCCAAGTTTAAAACAACATAACTATTAATTTTATTTATATACTTTTATTGTTTATTATATATGTTAATCTCAAATCAAGAGAACCTTTGACATATCTTAAAATCGTTTCAAACATTTCTAAAGTTTTAGAATTTTTGTTTTATTTGAAACTTAAAAAAAAAAAAGAAATTGGTAAACACAAAATCAGCACGCGTACACAATAGTATACTTTAAACTATCAACTAGATTTACACATGATGCTTCATAATCTTTATCTACAGTTAAACTTTCATAATTAAGTTTTCTAGGTAGTAGAGTATCTATTGTTTTACAGTCTTTCATATTATTATAATTTTTAAATACGTTGATTGATCTAAAGTAAATTGATCATTATTGCAAGTTATTCTTTTTATTCAAAAATAATTTTATTTCATTCAAATCTATTATTTAAAAACAATGTTGTAAATACATTTTTAACTTTCATTGTTCATTCGTTGATATTTATTTTATTTTTATGTGACGATTAATAAATCATCAACATGTAATAAAATATAAATATTTTTGTTCTATATATTTATTATCTAAGAAACATAAGCAATGATCAACTTTAGATATTTTTAAGTTTTTCTAATTTATAATTGTTGTATCAAACGTGTGAATTTTATTTGTATACCTTTCGATGAGAAAACCGAAATATTCCGGTAAAAAACTCACCGCGTGAAGACTGTTTCAATTCATATTATGATTTGTTAAATAAACATACTTAGTTGCTTTGTGAACTAACGCCATCAAATACCATCATATAAAAAATTTCTTTTAAAATACCATTTAGAAATGCAGTTTTATTTTTTTTACTTCGATTTGATTTAATAATAAATCAAATTAACTGCAAACGTTAAAAATAAATCTAAATGTAAACATTCTCACACTGATGCAAAAAATTTGTTCATAATCTATTAAATATTTTTGACTATGACCTTTTGCTACCAGCCTAGCATAATATTTTGATGAATCCCTTTAGCGTTTTTTTTTTTAATGTAAACACCCATCTGCAACTTACTTACTATATTTATGTTAAGGAGTCGTTGAACTAATATCAAGTTTTGCTTATCTTTAAATAATTTTAACTAATCTTTTATAGCCTGCTCTCACTGAATTCGATCATCCCTAGAATTTATTTCACTAAAAGTTTTTAGGATTTTTCTAGAGAATATTTTGCATTTAAAAAAATTAAATTGAAAATTATTATTATTATTTTCATTTTCAGTGTAATTAGGTTTTGGACGATTTTTATTTCTGTCATCAACGTCTGAGTTCAGAGTTATCTTGATGTTTAGTATCAAATTTTAACCCCTTTTTTTAATTAATGAGTTTCAATCTCACCTAATTTCTATATTAGTTAACTGAACTTTATCAGTTTCTGAATTTTATTCAGTTTCTGATTTATTTTTATTTTGTTAGTTTCTGATATATTTATATCACTTACTAACTATTTTAGGTTCTGATTTTAATCAGTTTGTATATTTTGTTCAGTTCCTGATTTTTAATCAGTTTGTATTGTAAAATTACTTATAGGCATTTTATTTTCTTTATTTATTATTAGCCGAACGTCAAAAAGATAAAATTTGTTTCATTTATAATGACATCACGAGCTATAATAATTTTTTTTTATTTTACACATTTTATAACTTATAACCATTTGGCTCAACACTACTTATATACATTTATTTGATTTTATATCAAGTTTGTATATTTTTTTTAATATACGGTTGAACCAAATATTTTAAAATGTTTTAAGTTAGATTTGTGTTTCTGCCACAATTTATATGGTGTTTTATTTTTATTAGCAAGAGCGTTTGTAGAGGTGCGACTTATTAAATAAGTTGCTGTTTATACAGCTTGACCCCTAAGAGATTGGTTTAAATTTTTAAAAATGTACGGGCTTTTTCCGTTTTTGTTTTTAATTTTTTATACCAATCAAAAATGTACGGGCTTGTTCCGTTTTTGTTTTTAATTTTTTTTTTTTATAACCGATTAAAGGTGTACGGGCTTTTTCCGTTTTTGTTCGGTTCATACGCTCTGCTAAACAATTTAATGGCTGTGTATGTGATAGTGATAAATAACACATTATGCCTTTTTATTGAACTAAAATATTTGAACTCAGTTGACAGATATTTTCGACCATTGTTACTATATAAATTTATTATATTTAAAATTAAAGAGAGCAGTGTCTTTAACTACAAAAACTTGAAATTTATTTACGATCTCCCACTTAGAAGAAATTCAATATGTTACCTTTTAATAAATAAATATAACATCAATTAAATTTTAAATATTAATTTTAATTTTCTACTGTAGTTGATGTAATAGTTTCACAGTAATCTGTGTATATTTTTAATAACGGTCTATTTTGAATTTTTAGTTTCTTTACTTTATTAAAAAGCATTTATGCTTGTTTTCTATATACCTATACAAGCTTTACATAGCTCAATTGGATCTAGATTTTTAATCAAATTTATATCTTCCAAAATATTTATATTTATATTAATAAATTTTTTACTGATATGGCCAAGTCTTTCGAGCCATAATTTATAATTAATATTTACATTATTGCATAAATGAGCTATGTTTTATTAATTTTGAAACTAACTTCAATTAAATTATTAAAAGAGCTTACCTGGGATGATGGTTTGATTTTTAATTAATTTTTTTATTATTATTATTAATAATTACCCCTTGTGGGTGGAAAATTACCGTCATCCCGCTCTGTTAAAATCGTCGAACTAATGGGAGGTTTGTGGTAACTTCTGGAGTGACAAGAACGTTTTCTTATCGTCCACATGTGCCTTGATTTGTTCAGTTGTTCCTCTTTTTGTGGGTTTGGTGGAACCTGGTTTTGCCACGGCAATTTCTAATGGTTTGACCAAATCTTCGCATGTTGTAAAAACGTCGATGTTGTTGATTGTATGGTCCGTGGCTCCGGAGTCCAGGATAAAAGTTAAATAATTGTTGTCGATGTTGATTTGATGATCTCCAAAAACAAAAGCAAAACTATTGCTTGTGGATTGTGTCTGAACCATATGTAGATTGAAAATATTTGTTGTTGGTTCGTTCTTCAACATACGTTTTTAATAAGTATAATCACGTTTTAAATAATTATTTCGACCACAATGATTGCATGTTTGAAATTTTAATAATTTATTCAGACTTTTGTGATAATAATTTCATTGTATTATTGGTTCACTCGATTTATTACGTATTTTTTTTTATTATTTTATATTTATTAATTTTTAAATTTAGAAAGTTTAAAATTTGTTGTTGAAGAGTTTGCGGTTTGTAAAACTTTTATATTTTCTTTAGTTTTCAGTTTAACTTCATAGTTTAATAATTTAATTTTCACAAAAGTAATATTTAAATTATCTTCAAGTAATGTTTCTTGTGTTGTTATCACATCGTCATTGAAATGATGATTAAGTTTATAAAAGATAAGACACTACGTCTATTTCTTCTAATTTGGCATGTTCGTGCTTTGCAAATCCCAAAAATGAATATTCGAATATTCGATAATTGTGTTTCTGGCAGTTGGGTCACTTTTGTACACTCCTGTAGTATTTCTTCAGGAATCGGGTTCGTCACAACATTAAGCACTTCAAGTTCTGTTAATAAAGATTTCACTATAAACTTCCACACACTATATTTTTCACCATTAAGTGATTGAATATTTCTTTTAGCAACTTTTATGTCCATTTTGCTTTATTTTATAACTTGTAATTATTAACAGAACACACGCACACACTATTTAAAACTATATTGAAAGTATCCGTGTTTTATTGTTAAATAGTTTATATTAATTATATTTAATTATTAATTTTAATTTACGTTGCCTGGGCACCATAACCTGTTAGGAATATGGGTTTTAATTTAATTAAATAAAACACAACACAAGTATAGTAGAGATATTTTATTCTTATTAAGCAGTGATTACTTTAACAGCTATCTGAAGAGTGAATATACTTAACATTCTGAAATGTTTTCGTCTCATCAATAAGTTTACATTGTCGAATGTGCTATCAATAATATTTACGTCTTAGTGTGTTTTTGTTATTCAGTGTATGAATTATTATTGTTGTGTGTATGTTGTTATTGTCATTTAGTGTATATTGGTTTCTTTTATATTTGGTTTTGTAAACACTCTTTTGTACATTAGAATGAAAACTTAACAATTTCAAATTCATATTTATTTAATAATTTAAGAAAAAAATTAAAAACTGAATTTTTGAAAATCTTTAAAGGCGGTACCCTTGCGATTTTTCAAAATAAGACTTTTTTCAAAATTTGCTGAAAACAATTTGAAAAAATTCAGTAAAATAGAGAAAAAAATTAGTTACATAATAGCTAAGTAACTTTTTTCTCAAACTCATGCTGGTTTGGCAGGAAAAATTATTAAAAATTCTAAAAAACATTTTAGAATTTTCAATAAATACGAAACTTTTCAATACAAAGAAACAAGTTACTAGGTAACAAAATAAGTAACTAAATCATATTTTTTTATAAATTTGGCTTCCATTAATTGAAAATCTATAAAATTTTATGATCTAGTTACTTATTTTGTTACGTTTAGTAACTTGGTTCTATGTTCTGTTATTTACTATAAATGATATTTGTATCAGTTTTCCTGATAAAGACAAACGTTGAGTTCGTTGAAACGTTGATTGTCAACAAATATTAATGCAGAACTTAAACCTAAAGCAGTTTTATTTTATATAATAAATTCTAAATATTTTTTTACTATATTAAATATATCTATATTTTCAATAATAATTTGGTTGTTAATATACGTATAAAAAAAGTCACATATATATTTACAAAAATAATATCACTTGGAATTGGGACATAATAAATCAATAAAAAAAATTTAAGTTAATAAATTTTGCATTTATAACTTTATTTAACTGAAAAAAATAACAACAAATATATATTTGATATTAGAATAGATGAAATGGTTTAACCAGCAGCAGTGGTAGTGGTAGTAGTAGTTGTGGTTGTAATTGTAGTGGTTGTATCTAACAAAAAATAAAATTAAAAAAAATATTTATTTGAAAAAAAAAAACACAAAATATTTACTTACGCCACCAGCATCCAGCACTAAGGTAAAACCGTCAAACATTGACACATCTTTAGTTATTAATTTTTTAAAATTTTATTAAGATTTATAATTTTTTTTTTCTTAGCAGAAAAATTAGCTTCATATATTAGTTTCTAAAATGTAAAGTAATTTATTGATTATTATAAACGGTATTGAAAATATTTAATATATATGTATATACCATAATTAGTCAATGTTACCCTACATGTGGGTAACATTGACATGCCTTGTTTTTTCTTGCTTTATGCACTGAAATGGCAATGTTACAATATAGGAATTTAATTTTGACATAGAACTATCTTTTTATAATTTGACAATTTTAAATTTATTTAAAAAAATTGGTCAAAAGTGCATTTTTATGAAACCAATTATTTCCTTAGTAATAAATAATTCTTCTATTCTTATTATAAGTAAATACTAGGTAGTAAATAAAGGAATAATAACATATGAGTGAACTTTATTGTAATTTTAAGAAAATTTATAATATACATGCAATTAATTAACAATTAAAGAATTTTACTCCGCATCGAAAAAATTTGTTTGAAAAAAATACATGTCACGACGAATTCGTAGTTGAGGCAGCACTCGTACTATATCTGTAGCAAGAACGTAACTTTTGTCTGTAATGTCCGGAAAAGTAAAATGACCTCCTCGCTTTCTTAAAAAAACGAATTGTGCATGAAATGGTACGCGAATTGCAAGTAAAAATCTCTTAGAATGGAAGTTTCAAACACGAATTGTCACCATATAAAAAACAACACGTCGGTATCCATACGCCATAAGCTTTAAGCTTCGAGCAACGAGCGATGGATAGTGATATTATCTACAGTAGTCATATACATTATTTTTAGAGTTAAAAGACAGCGTTCTGTGACTCACTATGAAAATTTTAAAAGCCGTTTTCAAAGATGTGTCAATGTTACCCTACTGTCAATGTTAGCCTCCTTTACCTTATGATCCTTATGTTCTATAGCTCCAGCTTCATATAGAGGATATGCAATTTAAATAAATATTGTTTTATATATTTCTATTTACATTAATTACTATAAAACTGCAGCAATAATACTTACAGTCATTGTAATTGCAAACAATGCAAAAATAACAATAACAGCACAAATAAATTTCATTTTTAATAACCAATTTGTTGTATAATGTACAAATGCTGATTTATATCTAATGATTTCTATCTAAAACTTTCAAATATTTATACTTGTATTTTTTTTTAAGTGTTTCAAAACAGAATTTGTACAATTTAGTTAAATTTGAGAAATTAAATATGAAATTTATTTTTGCCGTTATTGTTATCTTTGCAGTATTTGCAATTACAATGTGTGTAAGTAACAAAATTGGATTTAATTATATATATATATATATATATATATATATATATATATATATATATATATATACTTATATTAAATTGCAAAATATATTGTTTAGTATAAAAAAATTATTGAAACAATATTATTCTAGATTGCACATCCTCTTTATGAAGCTGGAGCTGTAGAACACAAAAATCATAGTGCTGCATGCTGGTGGCGTAAGTATATATTTTATATTTATTTATAATTTTATTAGAATAAAATAAAATTTGATTCGATTTTTTGTTAGATACAACAACTACAACTACAACCACAACTACTACTACCACTACCACTGCGGCTGGTTAACACATTTTGTTTATTCAAATATTAAAGATATGATTGTTGTTATTTATTTCAGTTAAATAAAGTTATAAATATGAAATTTATTAGTTTTTATTATAAATAAAAATACTTCTGTACCATTTTCAAGTAGTATCATTTTTGTAAATATATATGTGACTTTTTTTATATGTATATTAACAATTAAATAATTATTAAATTTATAACTATATTTAACCTTCCGTTACTCGCGTGGTGTACTGAGTACACGGGCAGGGCCGGCTTTAGCAATTCTGGCGCCCCGGGCGAGATTTTTTCGCCGCCCTCTACCCCCCCTACAAAAAAGAAAAAGGTTTTATTAAATACTGCTTTATTTTGTTAATAAAAAAAATATGTTATATTTGAATTTATTATAGTATGAGTATATACAAAAGAAAAAAAATTAAAACTTAGCTTTTCGTACCTTTTTATCCGCAAAATCTTTAATTACATTGGAGAAATGTAAGCTTTCAGCAATATCACTTTCAATTGATAGGGTCGCTAGACTGGTTAGCCTTGTTTGAGACATTGTCGATCTTAAATATGTTTTTATTAGTTTTAGTTTGGAAAAACTGCGTTCTCCACTTGCTACACTCACTGGTATGGTGAGTAATATAGGTAACGCTATCCATATATTTGGATAAAATTCTTGTATATTATGCTCTTTGATAAAATTTAGCCCTTGAACAGGGGTTACCACTTCATCCCGGAGAAAAGCTTGAAAACTTAACAGTTCGTCACAGAGTAAATTTCCATCTATATCTGATTTTGAGCCAACTGTGAGTGTTATTTGCAAATCACTACAGTGTTTAATGAGTTCCTCTTTCTATGGTATATTTTTTAAATTATATAAAAAAAAACCGACGTAGCAGTAAAATCTTTAAGTTGATAAAATCTTTCATTCAGAGATGTAAGAGCGGTGTCCAAGAGAGTATTAAAAAAATGTACTTCAAATATTTTTTCCGGACATTGTATAGGATCGTCAACAGCCAATTCACCAGGTCGTCGCTTTACGTATCTTACTCGTTTTGCTGGTTTAAATACTGGCTCAATATTTATTTCCCTCGCTATATCAGCCATGGAGCCACAATTGCTTGTTTAAAGCCTGTTTTTCTGTAATTGTCTATATACGAGCAACAATTATTAAGCATTTCTGTAAACTTTATCAAATCAATATTTACTAATTGACTTGCTTTGCTTACGACGTTAATTTGAAATAAGATATCATACCATGTAATTAAAGATACAATAAAACTGAAATCTGTTAGTTGTTCTGAAAGTGTTATTGCCTCGTGAGAGGTTTCTGTATCATTTTTTTCAGTCTAACGAGCGAGAGTAACTAAAGCATCATGAACGTTGCAATATTGATATCTCACTGCTTTTATACAATTTATTCTGGCTTCCCAACGAGTGTCACTCAACTTCTTCAGACTATAACTTTTAAATGATCAGTTAGAATTTTCCATCTGTTTACTGACGATGAAAATAATGTAAACAATCTTTGCAGAATGCCGAACAAAGATACAGATCTTACCGACGATTTTGCAGCATCACAGAGTACTAAATTGTAACTGTGACATCCACATGGTACGAAAAAAGCTAATGGATTTTGATCTAAAATCCTCTCAAGTATTTGTTCTGGGTTCTTTTATTCTAAGAAGTTACTTTCTGTTTGTTTATTATTAATAAATCATATTATTACTATTACACGTCCTGACTATTCAATTAAGCAACCATCCTAAACGCGTACCTATTGAGAGTACAACATTCTTCGAAGATAGTGTACAATATTAATTTAAATATAAATATTTTCGAAGGAAAAAATTATGAGGTTGCATTATCGTTTCACATTTTTTTTTTTTTTTGGAAAACATTAATTTTTATTTCTAGTGGCCGTCTGCCGCCCCTTCAAACCAGCCGCCCTAGGCGGTGTCCCGACCTTGACCCCCCCCCCCTAAAGCCGGTACTGTACACGGGCGCTCGTTTTTTGATTGCAAAATTTTTTGTGATGAATTTGAGCACTTCTACCTTTCATGTATTCCTCCGGTGGTTCATTAGCTATCGATTAAGCGTATTAACATCAACTGTCCGTGCATATGTCGCGAGTATAGACGCGAAAACCGAACGCGCGTCAAGACTCGGGCACCGGCGCGAATTGTTCCGGAACAGTTTTGTCGCGAATTTCGATTCATTTGTCGAGTAGGTGTGATCAAAGGAACATGTAGTAAGTATTTTCATTATATATACTTGTATTTATATATTTTATGAACACTATTTTTGTCATCTAGATTCATCCTAGAATAAGATTTTATGTTGTGTTATATTGTGATAAAAATTATAAATAATATATATATTTTCATGAAAAATTGCATTTATATTGAATAAATGTCATTTCATCCATATATATTTACAATAAAATCCCCAAAATGGCATCGTAAACTGTAAAACCTCAGCCGGTGTACTCAGTACACGGCGGCGGCGCGAGTAACCGTGTAATTTTTTTGGCGCGAGTAACAGAAGGTTAATATAGTAAAATAAAAAATCTTTCTGAACTCATTAAATAAAATAAAACGGCTTTAGGTTTAAGTTCTGTATTAATATTTGTTGGTAATCGACGTTTCAACGAACTTTACATCCGTCTTTATCAGAAAAACTAATACAAATACTACAATAAATAAATATAAATAATACTAAACGTAACAAAATTAATAAATATGTCATAAAAATTTATATAAAAAAATATGTTCTACTTACTTATTTTGTTACCTAGTAACTTTTTTCTATATTCAGTTATTTATTGTAAATGCCATTTGTATCAGTTTTTCATATATTATTTTTTCATAACTCTAATTATCTAAAGTAATAGAACTGTGAATATAAACTTATATTTTTTAAAAAATATTAAATTAATTTTGATTTAGACATTAACGAAATCAGTAACTAATTGGTCCGGCGGTACACTCCGATCATAAAAAAAATGATCTAGTTACTTATTTGCTACATAGTAACTTGTTTCTATGTACTATTTACTGTAATGTCATTATAGTATTTATTATCCTGATGAATAGTAGCGCTGAGTTTCGTCGAAACGTCAATTTTAAATAAATATTTATATAGAACTTTAATCCAAAGCCGTTTTATTTTAATAAAATAAGTTCTGTACAAAATTTTACTATGTAAGGTACACAATGTTTTATGTTTAAAAAAATTAATTAAAAATTTGAAATTGTAAAAACAAAACAGCTTTCTGTTTAAATTCTGTACAATTTTAATTTATATTCGTTGAATTTATTTATTTATTAAATATTCGAAACATTGAAAACATCAATTTTTATTTTGAAAATCAACTAATTATGAAAAGTACCCCAAATTTATTTTGTTAAGCCGGTATTCTGATCTAGAGGCCCGATTTCTACCTCATTTTCGACATTTATTTTTTTACTAAAAATCAAAGATAATTTATATAATGCTTATATGCTTTTATTTGTCAATGTTTGAGCTACATTTTAGCAAAGTTTGAGTGCTTAATAATAATTTTTAGTGATACAAAAGTGCCCGCCGAACAAAGTGGGTAATCCGAAACAAACGAAACCAAAAATTAACGATTATGTTTGAGTGTAACTATGGTTATAAACAACAACATCTAAAAAAATTTAATTTTTTCAAAAAATAGTGGCCATTTAAAAAAAAATTTAAAAAAATTGATATTTCGGACAATGTTTCATTTAGAATGTTAAATGTTCAAATTAGAAGAAAGTTTTTGTTTATTTCAGATATTCAGGTATTATTTGTTTCCCTAATTACATTTTGTATCTTATATATATATATATATATATACTGGGTGTCCGAAAAGTTTGGACTGGGTCAAATATCTCGAGAACGAAAGGTTGGATTAACACGATTGCAAAGGAACAATGTTTTTGACACAATTATCTACCGAATTCTGATGTAAAAAACCACCCCCACCCCTCCTAAGGGGGTGAGCGTAAGGGTAGTTTTAAAATTTTAAATAGAAACCCCCAATTTTTTTTTCATTTTTGGATTCCTTGACAAATTCTGTGTATGGCCCCAAAATTTCACACCCAACCCTCGCCACCCCTCCACAGGGGATGAAAAAAATGATTGAAATAAAAATGATACTGAACAGTTTAAATGCTCAACTAAATCCACAACGAAAATAAACATGTCAAAAAAAACATGTAACCCCACCCAAAATTTCACCCCCAACCCCCGCCACCTCTACACAGGGGAGGAAAAAAATGAAGAAAATGATTGAAATAAAAATGAAGAGGTGGCGGGGGTTGGGGGTAAAATTTTGGGTGGGGTTACATGTTTTTTTTGACATGTTTATTTTCGTTGTGGATTTAGTTGAGCATTTAAACTGTTCAGTATCATTTTTATTTCAATAATTTTTTTCATCCCCTGTGGAGGGGTGGCGAGGGTTGGGTGTAAAATTTTGGGGCCATACACAGAATTTGTCAACGAATCCAAAAATGAAAAAAAAATTGGGGGTTTCTATTTAAAATTTTAAAACTACCCTTACGCTCACCCCCTTAGGAGGGGTGGGGGTGGTTTTTTACAACAGAATTCGGTAGATAATTGTGTCAAAAACAACGTTCCTTTGCAATCGTGTTAATCCAACCTTTAGTTCTCGAGATATTTGACCCAGTCCAAACTTTTCGGACACCCAGTATATATATATATATATATATATATATATATATATATAAGTATATATATATATATATATATATATATATATATATATATATATATACCGGATGTTCGTTCGTTAAGTTCGTATGGGCGTTTAACATGTAGTTTTGATAATTTGCAATATACTTCTTTCTCGAGTAAAATTCGGAGAAATACTTTGAGTAGTTTTCGATAGGGCATGAAAAGTTCTATAATTTTATTTTAGTTTTAATTCGCTAGCATGTGCCGTTTGGGCGTTAGAATTTTTTTTCGATTTTTTTGTTTTTATTTTTTTTTCTCGAAAACTATGAGGTGTAGGAAAATAAGCGTAGCATGGAAAAATGCGGAACAATGAGTACGATAATTGAGCGAAGAAACCATTATTCTAGGATGTATCGTTTAGTAGAAAAATATTTAAAACTAAATTTTTGAAAATTTGGCAAGGAGGTGGGGTACCCTTGGGATTTTTTCAAAATAAGACTTTTTTCAAAATTTGCTCAAAAAAATCTGAAAAAATTCAGTAAAATAAAGAAAAAAAATTAGCTACATAATAGCTAAGTAACTTTTTCCTCTAACTCATTTGGTTTGGCAGGGAATATTATTGAAAATTCAAAAAATTTATAATTTTCAATAATTTTTAAGACTAAAGTACTTTAATTGAAAATTTTAAAATATTTTGCTTTTTTGATTACAACTTTTGTTTAATGCCATAATGGTATAATATATAAGTGTCAGTTTCAGTCAGCTTTTTCGAAATGTTTTGAAAAATTCAAAATCAATAAATTTCGATTCAAACCACATGTACGTTTGGGCTTTGGGAATATAAAAGGATATTTAATAAAGAACCATTTTATTTCATTATTCCGAATTTATTCTAAAGTATGTTCATCGAAATATTTAGCGTATTCAACCGTTTGAAAACTTTGTATGGCCTTCGATTTTTGAAATCGTCGAAAGAGTACTAAAAATGCTAATAATACTGAAAAGATTCCTAATGATAATAATGTTATTGACCAAACTCCAGCCGAATTCACATCTGAAATAAAACAGAAAATAAATCAATTTTTGAAAATTTTAATATGTAAAAAATATGTAAAATTAATAATTTACGTAATTTTTACATACATACACAATCACGCCATGTACCCAACAGGGTATGGCACAAACTCTTTTCATCATCCTGAAATCAGTCGCCTCCAAACATTCCTATCCAAACAAGCAACTTTCGCTTTATCCACATTCATAATTCCTCTCATACATGCTCTTTTATTTTTACTACTTGGAAACTTTTGCTCACGCAAGCCACTCTCTCAATTATCTACCACTCCAACTACTCATCGAACTGATCCACTGGGAAAATGTAAAAATGTATTAAAATGATACATTTGGGGATACATTTGTATACATTTGGATACATTTTGATACATTTGGATACATTTGAAGAAAATTTTACCAAACAGAACACTAATTTCGACATAAATATAGGGTAGTGTGTTAGGTCAGGTAAGGTCAGGTTAGGTTAGGTAAGGTAAGAAAAACTTGATAATTTTCACCTAAAACTAACCTCCATTTCCGACAATTTCATCATTTCTTTTATAATTTGCCGTTTGTTCTGTGATAGTAGACAACTTTGTCGGCGTAATTTCAGTTGGTGATTGTTCTTTCGTGTCTTGTAATTGTATTGGTGTCGTAAAAATATAGTTTACTGTAGCAAATTGTTGCGCAATTGGCGCAAAACTTGTTTTCAATGTTGTTGTTGTTGATAACAGTGTTGTTGTTGTACGTTCAACTGGAACAAGTCTGTGAACAAAATAAAATGAGTTTAAAATAGGATACTTGTAAGTTAATATTTCGTTCGGGGTCATATTTAAGTATTTTTTCTAAGTATATAATTAATGTGAGATATTTTAAAATATAATATTGATTTAATAATATTCTGCAAAGTTGATACTTTTAATTATGTATAGTTTATAGAACGTTAATTAATATAATTACTTTAATAGTTACAAAAAAATATTTTAAAATTACAAAAATTTATTTGCATTTGTATAAATTAAATTAAAAAAATGATAAATTAAAAATTTATAAATTTTATGATCTAGATACTTATTTTATTACCGACTAACTTGTTTCTATGTTCTGTTATTTTTCTGTAAATGTCATTTGTATCATTTTTTCCTGATGAAGACGAACGTTGACTTTGTCAAAACGTCGACTCTTAATAAATATTAATGCAGAACTAGTAACATAAAACCGTTTTATTTTAATAAAATAAGTTCTGAAAAATTTTTTTTACTAGGTTAATTTTTTGTTTATAAAAACTAATTTATAAATTTTTGTTTGCTATAATAAAAATAAAACTTTATTGCAATCAATCATTTTATAATAGAAAATAAAAACTTTTGCATTTGTTTACGCAAAATTAATTTCCACTTTTTTGTAGAATCTTAAAAATTTATTTACAAACTTTTTCACAAAAAAAAAACTATAGACAAACATAGTTAAGAAAATGGTTACTTAATTTTTAAAAAAATGTCACGTAAATATTTCTATTTTAAACTATGTTACATTGCTTTTGTTACAAATACTATTTTATCTGAAAATTTTCAAAAAAATACTTACGAAAAATATCCTAAAGAACTACAGCTACATCGGACTCTAGTTGCAGATTCTTCCAGTGTTTTGCATTTTGAAAAATTCCAGTTGCTATATTCCCATAAAACACACTATAAAATTAAACAAAAACATATACCGGGTGTTCGTTCGTCAAGTTCGTATGGGTGTTTGACATGCAGTTTTGATAATTTGCGATATACTTCTGTCTCGAGTAAAATTCGGAGAAATACTTAGAATACTTTTCGATAGGGCATAAAAATTTCTATAATTTGGTTTTAGTTTTATTGTGCTAGCATGTGCCGTTTGGGCGGTAGAATTTTTTTTTGATTTTTTCGGTTTTTTTTTTTCTCAGATACTATGAGTTGTAGGAAAATAAGCATGATATGGAAAAATGTGGAATAATGAGTACGATAATTGAGTAAAAACCATTATTCTACGATGCAACGTTTAGTAGACAACAATTAAAAACTGAATTTTTGAAAATCTCTCAAAGGGTACCCTTGGGATGAAATTAGCTACATAATAGCTAAGTAACTTTTTTTTTCTACCTCATTTTGGTTTGACAGGAAAGTTATTGAAAATTCAAAAATGTTTTTTAGAATTTTCAATAATTTTTCCAGCAAAATCAGTATGAGTTCGAGAAAAAAGTTACTTAGCTATTATGAAGCTAATTTTTTTCTCTGTTTTATTGAATTTTTTCAGATTTTGTTGAGCAAACTTTGAAAAAAGTCTTATTTTGAAAAAATCTCTAGGGTATTCCCTTGAGAAATTATCAAAAATTCAGTTTTTAATTTTTTTTACTAAACGATGCATTTTAGAATAATGGTTTTAGTATTCTATTATAGTACTCATTATCCCGCATTTTTCCATACCATGCTTATTTTCCTACACGTTATAGTTTTTAAGGAAACAAATAAAAACAAAAAAATAAAAAAAAATCTAGCACCCAAACGGCATATGCTAGTAAATTAAAGCTAATACCAAATTATAGAACTTTTTATGCCCTATCGAAAAGTACTCTAAATATTTTTTCGAATTTCACTCGAGACAGAAGTATATGGCATATTATCGAAACTGCATGTTAAACACCCATACGAATTTGATGAACGAACACCCGATATGTATATAGAGGGATTACTATTTGTACAAAGTTATTGAAATCTGCCTATATTACAAGTATAATTCTATAAGTTAAATATATTCTTCTCATTACAATTATACACAAAAATTAAGAATACAGTGAAATAAAAATTGGAATAGTCAGTTTTAAAATAATTTGAGAATATTTTTACTAAAACTATGCAACTAGAAATATTTTAATTCCCATAGTTTAAGTATTTTTAGAACTATTTTATAGTTAATTGCATAAGACTAATCAAAAATATCTTTTACGAAAATACAGAATATAAATTAAAATTCTTTTAATACCACTTACAATAATTTCTATCGACGGATACTTTCACTTATCTTAAATTAAAACAAAAAGTAATAAATTTATTACTTACTTGAAATAGTTGATTACCAGACACTGGAGATTTAATGGGCATATCTATTATTATACCAAAATTATTTAGATTTGAATCAAGAAAATCGTCGAGTAAAGTTTTATATAACTGAATATTATAGACATATTGAGGTACATGAAAATAATCATCTAAAAATATTAGTTTTCCTAAACACACGCCGTTTTGGTTTTTGAATTTTTCAGCTAAAGTTCTTCCAAGTTGTATTTTTGCTTCTAAGTTCATTTCATAAGGTACAGAAATAAAATCGTTGTACTTACGAATTAGATTAATTTTTTCTATGTTTATTATCAGTGATGAAAGTTCTAAAATTTAAATATTATTTACATATTTAGTTGTGTAGAATTACTCATAATACATACATACACAATCACGCTATGTACCCAACAGGGTGTGGTACAAACTCTTTACATCATCCCGAAATCAATCACCTCCAAACATTCCAAGCAACTTTCGCTTCATCCACATTCATAATTCCAATCTCATACATGCTCTTTTATTCCTACTACTTGTAAACTTTTGCTCACGCAAGCCACTCTTTCAATCACACCACTTCAACTACATCGGACGTCCACGCAAACGTATACCATCAAAATATAATTGTTAAATATTGCTGGATTATAGAAAAAGCTATGTAGTTTTTGTAAAAAACTATGAATTATATTTAAAATAAAGAAACTATTCATATTTGATAAAAGTTAGAAGCAAAATCTGCTTTAAAATAAATGATAAAAGCACTTTTTCAGCGAATTGTTATTATTTATTTGATGCATTTTTACACAATCACGCCATGTACCCAAAAGGGTGTGGCACAAACACTTTTCATCATCCCGAAATCAGTCGCCTTCAACTATCCAAACATTCATAATTCCTCTCATACATGCTCTTTTATTCCTACTACTTGGAAACTTTCGCTCACGCAAAACACTCTCCATAATACCACTCCAACTACTCATCGGACTTCCACCTGCAAACGTATACCATCAAAATCATTCAAATAAATCTTTTTAACTGCAAACGTTCATTAGACATTCGCTGACTAACACCAACTTTAATAATAATAATAATAATTTCTTTTCGATAATCCACAGTTACATGAGTAAAAAAGTTCATACCAATTTGAATATTAGACTTGTAATTATCATAAAGCATTTGACAAATTCCCGGCAAATAATGTTCAAGTTTTCTAATCAATTTTTGTTTTTCTGCCTCAACTCTCTCGAAATCATTCAGACGTTTAATGGCTAATTCAGTTATTTCTAAATAATCTTTGATTTCATCGATATTGATATCGTTGACAATTCTTTTCAATTTTTTCTCGCTATTTTTAACCGTTTGTTGACTGGATAATAATTTCCTAGTGTAAAAATTCTGACTCAGTTTCACTAATTTGTTCCGCTTTTCATTCCGATAATTACGATTACGAGAAACGGTTTGCGTATCAGATATTTTATCTCGTAAGTTTAATATGTCCTAAAATTATTAACCTTGTTATTAGTTCTAGAACTTATTTGCACTTGCGAAATTTTTATTAATTAGTGCGAATTTGAAAGAAAAAATTTGAATAGTGTCTGGGTGGCTGTAACATAATTAAGCAATTTCAAATAATATAACATTGAAACATATTATGACTAACAATATATATGTCGCAAGTTATTGTTGAAATTAACCAATTGAATAGTTATCTTAAAATATAATCAATATTAATCGATTTATATTTCTTAATGTCATTATACGCCTTCAACTATAGTTTACAATAAATTACCATCTTTCTAATAAATAAATTGTCATTTTTATAAGTTAATCTATAAACTAGTTGTTCTATAATATAACAAGATTATAAGTATATGTGTAAACCCATATATATATATATATATATATATATATATATATATATATATATATATATATATATATATAGACCACTTTGACATTTCTCGGAAAATTGTAATTTATGTGGGCATCTTTCCTGAAATTTGATCAAAATCGAATAAATAATGTAGCCACAATGAATTTTTTAAAAAAATTGTGATTTTTTCTCTCTCAGTAAGTTGGCAACACTGTATTTTGTTAAAATTACGTAAATTATATGAATACTAGGAGAATATTTTGTGAAAAATTGAGTAAAATCGTTTAAATAACATGACCATAATAAATTTTAAAAACTTTAGTTATTTTTTTTCTCGGAAAGTTGGCAACACTGGATATTAATAAAATTATATAATTAATGGGAGCATTTGATCAAAATCAGATAAATAATTTAATTGGAAAAATAAATTTATTTTGAACAATATTTCTTCTATTGAAGTTGACAAAAGAGAGATGAAAAAAATATTAAATGAATAATAGTTTTTCTAAAAAAAAGTATTTTTATTTTTTTGTATATTTTCAGAAATTTTAAATTAATTAAATTTTTTGTTTAATTGTTAATAAGAAAAAGTTGCTATTATAATTCCAATTAACCCATTTTTTGCCGTTTATGCGTTTTCGCAACGGAGACTTCATGATTTTTTTTTCATATCAAAACAATTCTAAATACAAAAATCAAATGTACATCTTAAAGTTTGAGGTTTGAAGATATCATAACAATTTTTTTAATGTAATTTATATGAATATTGATTTTTTTATAAATTTAGGCAATACGGTCATTTTTGGAAAATCAAACTCGTCGAATTGAAAACGACAAAAAATAAACAATAACAATAAATTAAGTTCCCTATTGTTAGAGTTTTATTTAGTTGTTTACAATAAATTGAATTAATACAAAATTTGTGGATATCTTATTATTCTTTGTTTACTTACAACACTTTGAACATGGTGTTGCGTTTTCGCAACAACGGCATGAAACGTTATATCGCAAGCGCGTATTGGCGCTGCGCCGTATAATCATAACACGGTTTAGCGCGCTTACACTTGATGTCAACAAACGCATTTTTGCTTCGCATTTTGGATGATTTCTCGTTGCGTGGCAGTGTAAATTGGCTTTTTGGTTCGAACTGTTCGAAATGACTGGACGAAAAAGAAAATCTGCGAGTGGAAAAAGTCCAGGTCTTCAAAAGGACGAAATTTGCAAGAAGTGGAATCACAAGTCGACGAATTGTCCGACTCAGAAGCAATTGATGTTGTTGTGATTCCATCAAACAATACCCCGACAGATGAAGAAGATTGTGACGGCGAAATCACAACAACATCAACTATGATTACAAATTGATATAATTTTTTGTCAGAATTCTTTTACCACATTCGGCCGTTGATGCGAAAACGCAACAGTTTGTTTCTCTCACTAGAACAACAGATAAAAAATTTTCCAGCGCGTATTTTTCTACATTAGGACTCTATAAACTAGAATACACAACAAAAATAAGTTTTTTTAACCGTTCTTTTAGTTTGGCAAAAAATGGGTTAAATCAATCACACTATCACTATATATATTCAAATCAATTAAAAACTAATAAACTTTTATTTAAAATATTTGAAGAAATAAGTCGGTTGCTAAATCTGTTGCTAAATAAACATTAAAAAGAAGTTAAAATATAATTACATAATTGTTTGTTTCGTGTTGAAAAACTGTCAAAAAAACATTTAAGTACTTACATTTAAAATATCCTGAGGCAAATTTATTTCATTATCTAAAATTTTAATATTTTTTAACAGATTATTCGCAGATTGTATCCAAGATTCTCCACTTACATTTAAATAATGCTCTAATTCGTGTTTTGTTATTTTGATAATATTTTCATTAAAAACATTAAAAGTTGCATTATTTGTCATATTTTTCGATGTTTGTAGAATCATTCTTGCTAAGGTAAAAGCAGAAAAATAATCTTGTTCGTAGACTGATTTGTTAAAATTATTGATTAAGGAACTGCAAATATGTCAAAATATTTTTTTATGAAATTAAGAAATATTTTTATATAAAATCCTTCATGCTAAATGAGGCTTGCTAAATTTATTTTCGTATGTAAAATATGCAAATTTAACCAAAAATAATTCAAATTAGTTTTACCTTATTTCGGCATTTGTAAAATCACTAGGTAATTTTACAATCACTTTTGGCCCCAATTGAAAATTGCACGCATTTTTACTATCGCATACTTCAAAAACTGTTGAAATTGGTTCTTCTAATAATAGAAAAAAATTAATCAATAATAATTTAAAATATAAATAAGTGGTTGCATATTCGAATGAAATTGCTTGAACTAGTTGGCTGTATGTACATTGGTTAGACACTATTAGACGCATTTAGTCACAGATTAACAATACCGGGTGTTCGTTCGTCAAGTTCGTATGGGCGTTTAACATGCAATTTCGATAATTTGCAATATACTTCTTTCTCGAGTAAAATTCGGAATAATACCAAGAGTACTTTTCGATAGGGCATAAAAAGTTCTATAATTTGGTTTTAGCTCTAATTTGCTAGCATGTGCCGTTTGGGCGCTAGAATTTTTAAATTTTTTTTTTGTTTTTATTTTTTTCTCAAAAACTATGAGGTGTAGGAAAATAAGCGTGGTATGGAAAAATGCGGAATAATGAGTACGATAATTGAGTGAAGAAACCTTTATTCTACGATGCATCTTTTAGTAGAAAAAAAATTAAAAACTGAATTTTTGAAAATTTCTCAAAATAAGACTTTTTTCTAAATTTTCTCAAAAAAATCTGAAAAAATTTAGTAAAATAAAGAAAAAAATTAGCTACATAATTGCTAAGTAACTTTTTTTCTCTACCTCATTCTAGTTTGGCAGGAAAGTTATTGAAAATTCGAAAATGTTTTTTAAAATTTTCAATAATTTTTCCTGCAAAATCAGTATGAGTTAGAAAAAAAAGTTACTTAGCTATTATGTAGATAATTTTTTTCTTTGTTTTACTAAATTTTTTCAGATTTTTTTTGAGAAAATTTTAAAAAAGTCTTATTTTGAAAAAATCCCAAGGGTCAAATTTTCAAAAATTCAGTTTTTTTACTAAACGATGCATCGTAGAATAATGGTTTCTTTACTCAATTATCGTACTCATTATACCGCATTTTTTCATATTATGCTTATTTTCCTACACCTCATAGTTTTTGAGCAACAAAATAAAAACCAAAAAATCAAAAAAAAAATTCTAGCGCCCAAACGGCATATGCTAGTAAATTAAAACTAAAACCAAATTATACAATTTTTTATGTTTTGTCGAAAACTACTCTAAGTATTTTTCCGAATTTTACTCGAGAAAGAAGTATATTGCAAATTTATCGAAACTGCATGTTAAACGCCCATACGAACTTGACGAACGAACACCCGGTATATTTTATAGTCCAGCGATTTTAATCGATGATAATCCAATTATATAAATAAATTTACCATAAAATGGAAGTACTGTTAATGCACTTGTTGTATCATATTGCTTTATTAGAAATATTCTATTGTTTTTATTGTCCAGGTAACCGAATTTATATAATAATGGCGAGGTACAATTCTCGGGTTTTTCTGCATAATATGTAAATGTTGTTCGAAGTGCTTGCCCTGACTTTGGAGACACCTATATTCATTTAGTTTTAAGTATATATTTATTACACATGTACCCAATTTTAACACAATTTAAATTCCATTATTTATATTATTTTTTTTTATACTATAAGTTATAGTAATTTTTGATTTCAAAACTTTTAATCAAGACAAGATTAGAAGTATATGGGTAAACCCATATATAGACCACTTTGACATTTCTCGGAAAGTTGGTAACACAATATTTTTATTAAAATTATAATTTATGTGGGCAAAAACTTTTCGGAAAATTTGATCAAAATCGAATAGAAAATTTAGCCACAATAAATTTTTAAAATTTTTTTTGATTTTTTATTTCGGAAAGTTGGCAACACTGGATATTAATAAAATTATATAATTAATGAAAGCATTAGAGAAATCTTTTCTGAAATTTTGATCAAAATCGGATAAATAATGTAGCCAATATGAATTTGTAAAAACTTTAGTAATTTTTTTCTCGGAAAGTTGGCATCACTGGTAAAAAATAAAATCACATGACTATCTTGGTTACTAGACAAATTTATCCTGAAAATTTCGCTAAAATCGGTTCAACCGTCTAGAAGGAGTTGCGGTCACAAAATTTTTACTTACGACCGAGCGAGCTGACGACCCACATCCATACACCCACTTATAAACTAAGTTCGGATTCGTCATCTAATCTAGAGGCTATATGATGGATTTCTATACAATTTTTTTTTTTTTTTTGAAAATGTTACAGACACCTACCAAACGCTATAGCACTTTTCCTTGCAGTCAAAATGGTAATAAACGAAATGACGATATATTTTTGAAAGTTAAAAATTATTTTAGTAACATATTATCACCTTTATTTCAATTTTTTTTTGAATGGTGTGTTTTAGCTCAATAAAAAAAGTTTTGCGAATTTGAAAGTGTCATTTAAATTATGTTTGAATGCATTCATTTACCGATAATGATTTTAAAATCGGTTGAGAATTTGTCCTAATAATTATATCAGCGAATGAAACAATAGATTCTTCATTTACATGATTTGAATAAGTATTATTATCTTCTGTGTAAGAACATGAAGCTGACAATCTAAATAAATATTTAGAGCTGGCTTCAAGTCCTTTCCAGGAACCTAAAATTTAACATATTTAGTAAAAAAAAAATAATTATTGAAAATAAACACAAAAAGAAAATATTAATATTTAAATTTGACTACCATCTTTTGAGGAAGGTATAATCAAGTCATATTGTTTATCAATTACAACTGTATTATTAGAATTTATTTCATCGATATTTTCATTATCTTCGGCAATTATTTTGTGGATTTTGTTAAGATTGCCTGGCTGAAATAAATTTAAATTAATATCAACGATTATAGAAATAGAATAAAATATTATTCAAAATGTATACGAAAAAATTTTAAAAGTTTTATGTTTAAAATTAATTTTTTTACTTTAATAAAATTAATGCAAGTTAATAATTAAATAATAATATTATCTACAGTAGTAGATTTAATTTTTGTAAATATGTATTGCAGTGTAATTAATTAACCAAAAAGCTAAATAAAGTTTGATTATTATTTTAAAATTAAAATAATAAAAGAGAATTTTTAGTTGAAGCTGTATTTAAACTTGTATAAATATCTTTTAAGATTCTAAATAGTAAATTTCATTAAAATTTATAATAAGATATGATAAGTTTATATATTAATAATATTTGAATAAATTAAAAAAATTAATGTAGCATTTAAAATTACGTCCTAATGAAATACTTACACATCAGATCAAATTTATTCAAAAAAATCATAAACATATTAAAGTATAAAGTTAATGGGTATAATTACCACATTGTTACTGGAATTAACAAACTTATATTCTGTCAAATTATTAACACTAATCCATTGTAATGTACAACCAATAAATAAACGATTTATTCTTGCAGATATTTTTATAATATCTGATGGATTAGTAGAGGTTATTGCATTTTCAATATCTATAATAGGAACTTGTTTTTCTATAACATCAATTGTACTATTTGAAGTTTTTGTTTTATTTCTTTTTCTAGCATTTAAACTCAATGTGTATCTGTAATAGGAAAGTTGTAAATTCATTAGTAATATTTGCGTTTATCAGTTTTGTGTTTGTAACATCAGTACCTTCCTGATTTAGAAATGCCATCTGTTAGAATTAGTTCAGTAGCGTTGTTAGTATCAAAATTAGGACATTGTTCATTTGAAAGACTGCTACATTTCCATAAAAACTGTAATAAATTAAGGATGCTAATTTTATGATCTATTAATAATTCAAATATTACCTATGAAATTTTATATTTTTACCTATAGAAAAATCAATTATTTACCTATTAATAATTAAATAATAAAATTTATGTGCAACTAGAGAAATTTTTTCGGAAAATTTGATCAAAATTGGATAAATAATGTAGCCGCAATGAATTTTTAAAAATTTTAGTAATTTTTTTCTCGAAAAGTTGGCAACACTGAATTTTACTAAAATAATATAATTTATGTGGTAACTAGAAGAATCTTTTCTGAAAATTTGATCAAAATTGGATAAATAATGTAGACACAATGAATTTTAAAAACTTTAGTAATTTTTTTCTCGGAAAGTTGGCATCACTGGAAAAAATAAATCCACATGACCATCTTCAGTACTAGGTAAATTTATCCTGAAAATTTCATTAAAATCGGTTGAACCTCTAGGAGGAGTTGCGGCCACAAAATTTTGACTTTCGACCGAGCGAGCTGACGACGCACATTTATACACCCACATGAACTAAGGTCAGATTCGTCATCTAGAGGCTATATGAAGGACTTCTATACAATTTTTTATTTTTTTTTTTGGAAAATGTTACAGACACCGTACCACACGCTATACCACTTCTTCCTTGCAGTCAAAGTGGTAAAAATGATCTAAAGTAAAAACAAAAAAAAAACCTAAACCAACCTAACCTTATCTAACTTAACCTACCCTAAATAGCCAATTACGTAAAATTTATAGATCAAATTTTATAGATCGATAATTATATCAGTAGGTATTTGATTATTTCCATAGGTCGATAATTATTTTCATAAGTCGATAAATATTTCTATAGATCAATAATTCAATTCTATTAGTCAAAAATTAAAACCATAGATTAATTATTTAATACATAGGTAAACTATTATTTTCATAGGTACTATTCGGTAGATCATATGTGTTTTTCCATAGGTCAAATATTTTTATCCATAAATTAATTTATAAAACAAAATAAAATAAAAGTTATGCTATTCTTAAACATTATTTAATATTTTTTTACAATTACTTTTAACTAATTTATGACTATGGGCGAAATATTTAACTAGATATTAAAATTTTGAGAACAATACTAATTTATAAATGGTATTTTGATAGTTATTTAAGCTCGTTTTCATAATAAACATTTTAACTAAATAAATCGATTTTAATATAGTATACGTTTGCGTGGACGTCTGATGAGTAGTTGGAGTGGTGTATGATTAAGAGAGTGGCTTGCGTGAGCGAAAGTTTCCAACCAGTAGGAATAAAAGAGCATGTATGAGAGGAATTATGAATGTGGATGAAACAAAAGTTGCTTGTTTCGATAGAAATGTTTGGAGGAGACTGATTTCGGGATGATAAAAAGAGTTTGTGCCACACCCTTTTGGGTACATGGAGTGATTGTGTATGTATGTATGTATGTAAATAAATATATATATATATTTTTTTAATCAATGCTTAAACCTAAAGCTGCTTTATTTTAAGTCAACTTTAGTCTGACAAAAAAGCTGTTTAAAGTTTTAATGTTGTCAATAAAACTTTAATTAAAGTTTAACTTTTATTAAAATGTTTATTATGAAAATGGATCTTATCGTTAGTAAATTAAATATCTAATAGTTGCACATTTAATTATTATTGTTTTATTAAAATTAGAATCAAATCTTTTAACTCAATGAATATTTAAAATATTAATATTCATAAAAATATAATAATTTTCAAACTAGTTCTTAATATTTTGTATACATTACTTCGAAAGTTTACAATCGAAAGTTCTAGAAAATAATGTTAAAAAATTAAAAAGTGATTGTCATTTAACTTATTAAAATTATGTACGTATTAATAATGTTATAGATTTGTTAATTAAAATTGTAATTATGCAATTAGGTTAGAAACAAAATTAACATTTAAGTACACCAATTTTGAAAAATCAAATTTAACGAGCTTATAATCAAGCAATAAAGATACAAATAAAATAGTGTATAATTTAATATAAAATAAAGCTTAATACAATTAAATTAAAATATACTTACTATTAATGTTCCGTCAGTGGAATCTGGATCATTAAAATATGCATTTAAATAAATCGGTTGATTGATTCCAATTCTTAAATGATTTGTATACGTATCTAATTCTATACCTCTTTCGAGTACGTTCACATTTAGTATTGACTATTAAAAATAAATGAGTAATTTATATAGAAAAACATATAATTAATTTATAATATTGTTTACTTACACTAGTTTTATTAATGTTATTTTTATTATCAACAATTAAACATTTTATTTCGTATGTTTTGCCGGGAATCAATGTGCCAGGCTGAACTAAAAAACTGTGCGATTTCGAGATTTCTTCTTTTACCATTTTTTTGGATTTGTCCATTAATTGCCATGATAGCTGTATTTAAATTAATTTTATAATATGATTTGGCAAATGATCAGTTTCATAATTGTATATTTTTGCAAATCTACTATTATTTCTTTCACAAATATTACTTTTTGACATTTTAATATAAGATAACATTAAATTTTTATTGAGAAATTGGCCATTATTTTTATTAGGAATATTTATTACATAATTTACCTGGTAATCAAGATTATCTAAACAGCTATTGATTTCTGCTTCAGCTGTATATATCATATCGGAATAGGTTACTTCAGGCCCAATAATATTAGCAGAAACATCTAAATTGGAATTAATTTCATTTAAATATTCTAAAGTTATAATTCTATTATCAGTAGCTGAACTGTTATTTTTCTTTTGTGCTGTTATATTTATCATATAAACTACATCTGGTGTCAACTAAAATTTATCAAAAAGAAGTTGTTGTCTCGCTAAGAATTCCATTTAATATTGAAGTCAAAATTATTGACTTTTGTATTTGAAACTTATTATCTTATTTCTGAATCATACATACATACATACATACACAATCACTCCATGTACCCAAAAGGGTGTGGCACAAACTTTTTTTTATCCCGAAATCAGTCGCCTCCAAACATTCCTATCCAAACAAGCAACTTTCGCTTCATCCACATTCCACAATTCCTCTCATACATGCTCTTTTATTCCTACTACTTGGAGACTCGCTCACGCAAGCCACTCTTTCAATCATCTACTACTCCAACTACTCATCGGACGTCCACGCAAACGTATACCATCAAAATCATTCAAATAAATCTTTTTAACTGTAAACGTTCATTAGACATTCGCTCATTATTATATGAAATTTATCAAAATTCTGATTACATCAAATAGATTTTTGAATATTTTATTATTTTTCAATATACAAGAGATATTAAGCTTTTGTGATACAGAAATCAATAATTTTGTTATAGTTTTTATCTAAACTTACCATTGTATTATTGATAAGAATTATTCCACGTTCTGTAGAAATATTTTGAAAAGTATAAAATAATCGTCTAACATTTCTCCACAATAAAATAACCTGTCTTTGATTCATTTTCTTTTTTTTTCCTATTTGAAAATCTATTGACCAATTAAATTTTAAATTTGGGACATCTTCACCTACCAAACTTTAACAAATAAAAGCATTTTCTAATTATTACTATTTCATAAATTTAAATAACCATATAATTATAGATCTTTACCGTATTGTAGTTTGTGACATATTCTGTTTGCTACAGATAAATTCAGGAGCAATGACCTTAAATTTAAATTCCTGCAAACAAATGAATTAAGGCTAATAATACCACATGCAAACATGATTGTTGCATACAAACACGCCATACCTCTGATTTCGATCTACAATATATTGTAAACAAAATTGCACAAATAATCATTGGTTTCATTATCAAACACATTTTATAAAAATTCTTTAACACAAACCTCCCTTAAAATAATGGGCCACACACGCACACACACACTCTAAATGAAATATCTACTTTATGTAAACATCAATACAAATATTTTATGTTGACCGTAATACAATAGTGTTGCTATGGTTGCCAAACGCTCACAACATTTAAAATAATGAATGAACGCTATTAATTTTCATTTCTATTTTTTATTAGTGTAGTTTTAATGACAGGCGGATAATTTAGATTAAATTATTAACAATATAATATAATGATTTATGTAATTTCAGACATCATCTGGAAGCTGATTTTAAATTGTAGAAGTACAATTAAATAGATTGCCATCATTGAAATATTCTAAAATAAAAAATAAATAAAATATTTTATTTACTGAATATATATATATATATATATATATATATATATATATATATATATATCAAGATTTCGGATTTTTGACTAATAGTATTTTAAATAATAATAAATTTTTAGTTAAGTAGTCAGAAGACGGGTAGGTGTTAAATCAAAAACTCATTTATGCTTAACTGTCTAGCTTTCGATGGCAGTATCCCATCTTCCTCAGGACCTGTAATTATTTATTATAGGGTAATCGATTGAAAAACACAAATACAAAATTGAACAATACATTGGTGGATAACACAATTTTTTTAAAAATTTATGTTATTGAACAACTATTGACACAAACTAAATAAAAATTATATATATATATATATAAATTATAAATAAAGACTTACATTAACAAACAAAGTTTTGTGTAAACACACGTATGAATTATTGATAGTTGCCGAAAATTATATTATAACATTCGTGGTTAGTATATATAATTGAAAAGTTGTATACTTAAAGATAAAACATGAAGCACAAGTTATAGTCTAAATTTAAATAAAATGTGTAATTTCACAGACTGTCAATAATTAAAATAATCTATTAAACGTGAATAAAAATAATAAATAACTAAAATAATAAATAATAAATAATTAAAAATGTTTTTAAAAAATTCAAAGTTAGTTATGTCAAAAAGTAAAAAGCCACAATTCATCACAGATGGCTATACGTGTTCCAAACTTAAAAATTTCTTTAAATTGTTTCCAGGCGATATGATTGGCGTTTAGATGTTATAACGAATTTTTGCAAATTTTAATTAATTTTTTAAAAATAGTTTGTTTAAATTTGGTTAGAACTTGAATTGTGGCTTTTTACTTTTTGACATAACTAACTTTGAATTTTTTAAAAACATTTTTAATTATTTATTATTTATTATTTTAGTTATTTATTATTTTTATTCACGTTTAATAGATTATTTTAATTATTGACAGTCTGTGAAATTACACATTTTATTTAAATTTAGACTATAACTTGTGCTTCATGTTTTATCTTTAAGTATACAACTTTTCAATTTATATACTAACCACGAATGTTATAATATAATTTTCGGCAACTATCAATAATTCATACGTGTGTTTACACAAAACTTTGTTTGTTAATGTAAGTCTTTATTTATAATTTATATATATATAATTTTTATTTAGTTTGTGTCAATAGTTGTTCAATAACATAAATTTTTTAAAAAATTGTGTTATCCACCAATGTATTGTTCAATTTTGTATTTGTGTTTTTCAATCGATTACCCTATAATAAATAATTACAGATCCTGAGGAAGATGGGATACTGCCATCGAAAGCTAGACAGTTAAGCATAAATGAGTTTTTGATTTAACACCTACCCGTTTTCTGACTACTTTCCTAAAAATTTATTATTATATATATATATATATATATATATATATATATATATACCGGGTGTTCGTTCGTAAAGTTCGTATGGGCGTTTAACATGCAATTTCGATAATTTGCGATATACTTCTTTTTCGAGTTAAATTTGGAGAAATACTTAGAATACTTTTTGATAGATCATAAAAAGTTCTATAATTTGGTTTTAGTTTCAATTTGCTAGCATGTGCCGTTTGGGCGCTAGAATTTTTTTTTGATTTTTTGTTTTTATTTTTTTTTCTCAAAAAGTAGAAAAATAAGCATGATATGGAAAAATGCGGAATAATGAGTACGATAATTGAGTGAAGAAACCATTATTCTATGATGCATCGTTTAGTAGAAAAAAAAAAAAAACTGAATTTTTGAAAATTTGTCAAGGGGGTAGGTACCCTTGGGATTTTTTTAAAATAAAACTTTTTTTCAAAATTTGCTCAAAAAATTCAGTGAAATAGAAAAAAAAATTATCTACATAATAGCTAAGTAACTTTTTTCTCTACCTCATTCTGGTTTGGCAGAAAAAAAATCGAAAATGTTTTTTAGAATTTTCAATAATTTTTACTGCAAAATCGGTATTAGTTAAAGAAAAAAGTTTTTTAGCTATTATGTAGCTAATTTTTTTCGGTATTTTATAGAATTTTTTCAGATTTTTTTGAGCAAATTTTGAAAAAAGTCTTATTTTGAAAAAATTCCAAGAGTTACCCTTGAGAAATTTTCAAAAATTCAGTTTTAATTTTTTTCTACTAAACGATGCATCGTAGAATAATGGTTTCTTTACTCAATTATAGTACTCATTATTCCGCATTTTTCCATATCATGCTAATTTTCCTAGACCTCATAGTTTTTGAGAATAAAAAATTAAAACCAGAAAATCAAAAAAAAATTCTAGCGCCCAAACGGCACATGCTAGCAAATTAAAACTAATACCAAATTATAAAACTTTTTATGCCCTATCGAAAAGTACTCTAAGTATTTTTTCGAATTTAACTCGAGAAAGAAGTATATCGCAAATTATCGAAACTGCTTGTTAAACACCCATAAGAACTTGACGAACGAACACCCGGTATATATGTATATATATATATATATATATATATATATATATATATATATATGTGTGTGTGTGTTTTGTTTTAGAATTCCGCGGACGTTATATGACGTATCTGGTTTCCGGGATTGGCTCCGCGTTGTCGGTTGTCGATTTTGATGACGACGTTTCGGCACAGTCTCATGTGCCATCTTCAGGACTTCTCAGTAGTGCTTTTGCTCTGCTTCGAGTTAGACGTGGAATAACTTCTGTTGTCGCTGCTGGTCTCTTATATACCTCTCGATTCCCCACCCTTGGTTGGCTATTGGTTGATTGGTTGATCATCAAAATCGACAACCGACAATGCGGAGCCAATCCCGGAAACCAGATACGTCATATATATATATATATATATATATATATATATATATATATATATATTGTAAAAAATAAAACTGCTTTAGGTTAAAGTTCTATATAAATATTTATTCAAAATCAACGTTTCGACGAAACTCAACGTCCATCTTCATCAGGATAAATAATATAAATGACATTACAATAGATAATAGAATATAGAAACAAGTTACTAGGTAACAAATAAGTAAATAAACATTGAACAAACAAATTTTCATATTGTCTTTGTGAAATTTAATATAATAATATTCAAAATATTGAGATTTTATATATTTCACAAAATTTTACAAGTTACTTAGTCGTTGAATCGGCTTGTTAAACTGGTTAAAGTGTTAACTGTTATGGTTAAGCTGGCCAGCCATTGATGCATGGACTAACAAGCCGATTCAATGACTGAGTAATTTGTAAAATTTTGGGAAAAATATAAAATCTCAATATTTTAAGTATTATTAAACAAGTAACTAGATCACACAATTTTTAAATTTTTAATTAATGGAAACCAATTCGTCTGCATCATCCAGATAAATCCGCTATTGCTTAACATGCATTAGACCAATCAATATTAGCAGCAGATTGATAAAAGAAGCAATAGAAATTTGTCACTGTCACTGTGAATTAATCACTGTGAATACACTGAGTTTAATAAAATTTGACTTCAATTAGTCAAAAATGTATGAATTGTATGATTTACTTACTTATTTGTTACTTAGTAATTTGTTTCTGTGTTCTGTTATTTAATGTAATGTAATTTATCGTAATCAAGACGGACGTTGAGTTTCGTCGGAACGTCGATTTTAAATAAATATTAATACAGAACTTTAACCTACAGCAATAAGTTCTAAAAGATTTTTTACTATGTTAGTCATTGTAAATTTACAGTATAATTATAGTAATTTTACTATATTTTTTGTTGCATTTTTATAAATTTTTTGTAAATTAAATTTGTAAATTATAGTAGAATTACTATGATTATTAATGTATACACTGATTTTTTGCAACAACAAAAAAAACAATAGACTTTACATTTATAACTTTATTTAACTGAAATAAATAACGACAAATATGGATTTGATAATAGAACACACGAAGTGGTTTAACCAACAGCTGCAGTAGTAGTAGTTGTTGTTGTGGTTGTGGATTTAGTGGTTGTATCTAACAAAAAATCAAATCAAATTTTATTTTATTCTAATCAAATTATAAATAACTAAGATATATATACTTACGCCACTTTGTCTAAATTAAAAATAAAATATGCTATAATTTTGTGTTATTTTTGTCAAAAACGCAAAAATTTTGTGCTCCTTTAGAAATCTGAAAAATACTGAAATGAAAAGTGGGGATGCCAGCTTGACATACAGTGAGCACCCACTGCTCAAAGTAAACAAACATAAAAATGACCTAATATTGACTTAGTCAATAATTTTGTGCTCTTTATTCATTATAATTAAAACCGGAAATAACAAATACGTAACCCTGAACGAAGCAACGGAGTTACGAAAAAATTCTAGAGCCCACACGGCACATGCTAGCAAATTAAAACTAAAACCAAATTATAGAACTTATTATGCCCTATCTAAAAGTATTCTAAGTATTTCTTCGAATTTTACTCGACAAAGTAGTATATCGCAATTTATCGAAATTACATGTTCAACTCCTATGTTCCGGGGTCGCGGTCAACACACTGTATATATATATATATATATATATATATATATATATATATATATATATATATATATATATATATAAGTACTTATATATAATATTATTATTTTATTATTTTAGTAATTGTAATATTAAATAAATATGCCCATTTCACTATTGAACTCACTAATTCAAAGTGCATCCAGATTCAAAAGGGACATTTCTTAATAAATATATCGTATATATCCTTGTGTACAGAAACTTGTACTTTCGTAGAAACAAGCAAAAATATTATTTCTGATGTTTTTTCGATGTAAAATTATCGATTTTAGCTTCACTGGAAAATATTATATTATGTATATATATATAATAAATAAATGTTAAAAATTGTTCGTAAACGTGTAATCTTTTTTATATAAAAACTGGAAAAACTCCGTACTAGCTATTTTATTAATAAAATAGCTAGTTTAAAATTGATAACAAAATAATTATTATCTGTGTTTTTTTATGCAATAAACTATATATATATATATATATATATATATATATATATATATATATATATATATATATATATATATACTGAGTGTCCCATTTTAATCCGCCACTTGCAATAACTTTAAAATCGTGTATCGGACAAAAAAATGTTCGAATAAAAAGTAAATGGTTTTGAGGGGGACATCTTATGCAGGAACCCTTGCTTCCCCCGGACCCTTTGGGGAGCGGGAACGGAGGGCAACTTTGAAATCTTAAACAGAACCCCCTATTTTTTATTGCAGATTCGGATAGACCATTAAAAAGTATGTAAATTTTATTTTGAGACTTTTTTTTATCTTTGATATATGGCGCTGCAAACAGCATTTTTTTCTCAGTTTATCAGTCTTCAATTTGAAAAAAAAAAGGTGTATCTAAGTACGATGTTCAAGTTCTTTTCAGTTTTTTGGGAGGAGGGGGGGCAAGGGTCACTAAATCAGTTATCCCCCTCGAAACCATTAACCTAAAGTTAAAATGGATCACCTGGTATATACAACTACTACATATACCTGTAAGGGTATGGTAACTCTTTGCATTATGCAGAAATTAGTTTATGCCAAACATTTCTATCCAGACAAGTAAATTTTGCTTTATGCACATTATTATTGTTCTTGTGCATGCTTTTCAAACAATTAGTTAAAAAAATATTAACTATTAATGTGATTTTGTTATCGATAAAAATGAATAAATTGTTTTAAATAATTATGGCAAAGCTCATATAATTTTACCGCTCAGAGCTTTATAGTTGTTAATTTACCACTGCTAGTAACTAACGCGTAACGGATAATTTACCGGAAATATTTGTTTGTTTTCTACAATATACCTAATAGTTTAAATATTACGCCACAATATGTAATTTGTAAATATAACCTAACTATTTCTTTAAGGGATAAATCGTTTAATTTTTACTCAAACAAAATTTGTTAAGAAGGTTATTGCGATTGAAAAATGTCATATAAACTTAAGCCTATACTGGGCAACTAAAAAAAAATTAATTTATATTAGCAGTATAACAAGTTATCGTGGAAAATTAAAATAAAACAATAGATAGCTATGCACTAATTGCGTTTAAGCCTGACGTACATTTAGCTTATTTATTTAATTGTAAGACAATGAATTCTTTTACTGCAACCAAATATGCTTTATATTAAAGTTTTAAATGATCGTCTGAATACTGAAGGATATGCAAATTTTCTTAATAATGGGCCTCATAAAAAGTTACGAAATAGATTAGTGTATGATGAGTGTGAAATTGAAAAAATGTTGTAGCAAAAGTTAGTGTTAGTCAGTTAAGATGGTTCGGTCATGTTGAGCGAATGTCTAATGAAGGTTTGGTTAAAAAGATTTATTTGAATGATTTTGATGGTATACGTTTGCAGGTGGACGTCCGATGAGTAGTTGGAGTGGTAGTATGATTGAGAGAGTGGCTTGCGTGCAGCAAAAGTTTCCAAGTAGTAGGAATAAAAGAGCATGTATGAGAGGAGGAATTATAAATGTGGATGAAGCGAAAGTTGCTTGTGCTGGATATAGGAATGTTTGGAGGCGACTGATTTCGGGATGATGAAAAGAGTTTGTGCCACACCCTTTTGGGTACATGGCGTGATTGTGTATGTATGTATGTATAAAAAGTTAAAAGATACTCCACTTTATATTCCACAACGCATGCGGTTCCAAACTACTAGTGAATCACACCATTTTGGAAGACAAGTGACCACATGGCTAAATTTAACTATACAGATAGATGGATTGGATGTGCAGATCCTGTCGCATGGCAAACAAGATCCACAGATTTAAATTATGTATTTGGATTATTATGTTTGTGAACAGTACCATTCGTTGATTCGACGGTGTCATATCTGTATTCAAGTTCCAGTTAAACATTCGTTGCAAAATAGAAAATAATTTTACTTAACTTTCGAATACCTTATTTTTTTTTCTGCGGCAACTTATTATTACATACATTCATACATACACAATCACGCCATGTACACAAAAGGGTGTGGCACAAACTCTTTTCACCATCCCGAAATCAGTCGCCTCCAAACATTCCTATATCCAGCACAAGCAACTTTTGCTTCATCCACATTTATAATTCCTCCTCTTATACATGCTCTTTTATTCCTACTACTTGGAAACTTTTGCTCACGCAAAACACTCTCAATCATACCACTCCAACTAGTCATCGGACGTCCACGCAAACGTATACCATCAAAATCATTAAAATAAATCTTTTTAATCAAACGTTCATTAGACATTCGCTCAACATGTCCGAACCATCTTAACTGACTCTTAACACTTTTGCTACAACATTTTTTTCAATTTCACACTCATTATACACTAATCTATTTCGTACCCGATCTCTCCTATTTACACTACATACCCCACGTACAAATCTCATTTCCACAGCAATCATTTTTCGTTTATGCTTTTGCAACCAAACCCAACATTCACTACCATACATCAACGTAGGCACCAAAACTGCATTGTATATACTTAAATTCTTAAATTTGATAATTCACTAATAAAACTTTAATTTCTAATAGTTGCGCAATTAGATAGAATAGGACCTAAATTGATATGACTTTTTCACTGGAAATGACCTCCCTAACATCTGTTGTTTGGTACACTGTTAAAAATTACCTTAGCTATGCGGACAAAATATAAAGTCTTACAACTTTAAAATTTAAATAATAGTTATAACAATTCTTATATTATGTTTTTCGTAATAAAAAAAAGGTGCTATTCTACTTGATTCAAATATGTAGTCAATTTTTTTATTTAAATTACTAAAAAAAAAATTTATAGTAATAGACCTTGAACAAATAAATGTTTGTTTTGTCATTGTGAAATTTAATATAATAATACTCAAAAATATTGAGACTTTATATTTTTCCCAAAATTTCACAAGATACTCAGTAATTGAATCGGCTTGTTAAGCTATGCATCAATGACTGGCCAGTTTAACCGTAGACACGTGTTTCGGTCTTTAGGACCTCATCAGTACGGTGCTTTGACTGACCAGTCATTGATGCATAGCTTAACAAGCCGATTCAATGACTGAGTATCTTGTGAAATTTTGGGAAAAATATAAAATCTCAATATTTTTGAGTATTATTATTTTAAAAAATTTATAATTTAATTAATAATAAAACAGGGCCTTGATTTTTTGTGGCAGGTTATATATTGTGTTCCAAATACAGGTGCCACTATTTGGTTCCCGAGACTATTTGTGCACATTTACTATATATAGCCATCGTAGATGTATTATTATTTGCTAAAAAAAATTCCATAGGTTACTAGATAATTGCAAAAAAAATAAATTTTGTCATTTGTTTGCTTCCAGATAATTATTAAAATAAATTTTTAGTAGAAAAAGTTTTAAATAAAAGGATAGATAATTATAATATCTATTCCGTGGCGTAGAAACATCTTTTTTTATTATTAATAACTTTTGATTATTTTAAATAGAAATTATAGGTTTTCTCAAATAACAATGAGGTATCTATTGTCGATTACGTAAACTACTAGCCTATAGTGATATTACAGTAATAATAATAACGATTTATTTATTTTTTCGACACAAAATACATTCGAATGGAAATTGTTACAAATATAAAAGTTACATATTAAGATATTCATATAATGCATAAAAAAATATTGATTAACAAAAACTTATGCAGTTAGCTTTTAAAAGACTTAATATTTATATATTCTTTTATAATTGCCTAATCTGTTGAATATTTTTAGTAAAATTTTATCACGAGAATTGTGTACTAATTGTACGTTTGATTTAAATAAAGGTATACAAAAATAATTTTTATTACGTGCATCATGGTTATAATTACTTATAATTATTTTTATGCACCCCTAAAAGAAAATTTTTAAACCAAGTTTCATAAAAAAATATTAATATTACCCCGTGCCCCACTCAAGTTGAAATTTAAATGGAGTTTAAAAATAGGTTTTGGACAGTTTCATATATGACGCGTTATAACTGTCTCGATCAAAAAAAAATATAATATTTTTCTACGTAGCCCTTAAAAAAAAATTCATTAAAAAAGAAATTTTTTGAGCCAAGTTTTGTCAAAAAATATTGATATTAACCCATGCCACTCAAATGGAGTTTAACATAGGTTTTGGATTGTTTCATATATGGCGCGTTATAACTGCCTGGATTCTCGAAAGTTCTGCTTAAGTGGGGCACGGGTTAATATCAATATTTTTACCACTTTGACTGCAAGGAAAAAGTGGTATAGGGTTTGGTGCGGTGTCTGTAACATTTTCAAAAAAAAAAAAAATTGTATAGAAATCCTTCTAGATCAGACGAATCTGAATTTAGTTTATGTGGGTGTATGGATGTGCGTCGTCAGCTCGCTCACTCGCTCGCTCGGTCGTAAGTCAAAATTTTGTGGCCGCAACTCCTAGACGGTTCAACCGATTTTAATGGAATTTTTAGGATAAATTTGTCTAGTGCTCAAGATAGGGTCATGTGGTTCTGGTTTTTTCCAGTGATGCCAACTTTCCGAGAAAAAAATTACTAAAGTTTTTAAAAATTCATATTGGCTACATTATATATCCGATTTTGATCAAATTTTTAGACAAGATTTTCCTAGTGCCCACATAAATTTCGTAATTTTACTAAAATACAGTGTTGTCAACTTTCCGAGAAAAAAATTACTAAAATTTTTAAAAATTTATTATGACCAAGTTATTTAACCGATTTTAATCAAATTTTTATAGAAGATTCACCTAGTGCCTAAATAAATTATGCAATTTTAACAAAATACAATGTTGCCAACTTATCGAGAAAAAAAATTACTAAAATTTAAAAAAAATTATTGTGGCTACATTATTTATCCGATTTTGATCAAATTTTCAGAAAAGTTTTTCCTAGTGCCCACATAAATTATAATTTTATTAAAATACGGTGTTGCCAATTTTCAAAAAAAAAAATAATAATTTTCTAAAAATTTGCTATGCCCGCATTATTTATCCGATTTTAATCAAATTTTTACAGAAGATACCCTTAGCGCTTATAATATTATATATTAGAAAAATAGAATGTTGCCAACTTTCGGTGAAACATTTTTTTGTTCCTATTTCTTATCATTTATGTGATAATGTCAAAGTGGTCTATATATGTGTTTACCCATGTACTTCTAATCTTGTTTTTTTTTATAATATTGTGTTGTCTCCTGGAATAAAACAACATGCAAAATTTTAGTGAGATCAGATGATAGGAAGTGGTCTAAAAATTGGTTACAAGATATGACTGACCGTGACAACAACAGTGTGAGTTAATGCTTTAATAAAACAGAATTTTGAGATAGAAATACACTAGAAATATTTATGCTAAAATGAAATTACAGATTCATTATAGTAAAATTTTACTACGATTTTTCTCTAATATCATTATTTATTTATTTATTTAACAGTGTATTTATAAATATACTGCACGTATTTTGTTTAAGATTTGTTATTGTTAACTTAATAAGATAATTACTTAATCACATAGTTAATCATACGATTAAAACACAAGAAATAAAATGTGTATTTTCTATATTTTATTAATGATGCCAATTTTTTGAGTTTATTTTTTTCGTTTACGTTTATTAATTATTTCTTAATTATTTAAATCTAATTTACATAATTAATCCATTTTATTAAGTTAATAAAGAGATAATTAAGTATGTGTTTTGATATAGTAATTAGGTAATTAAGTTACTACAGCAAATTTCGTATTTATAAATGATTGACACATAACACAAGTATAAGAGGGGGGCGAAAAATATGCAAGCAAATAATCGCAACGCGATTATAAATTGTTATAAATGAATTAAGTAAATATAAATAATATAAAACAAAGTAGTTTTATTTATTTAATAATAATTAGAATATAATTTATATTATAATTCTTTTTTGATATAAAATAAGAGAAATAAAATGTATTTGGGTGGCGAGACATCTCTTAGATAAACACTGAACTTTTTCTAGGCAGCTACCCAAATCTTCTTTGCTAAGAAATATTACGTTATACCTATATTACAAACAAATATTATCATTATTATTAAATATTATGTTATTACTACTGTATTATTTATTTAATAATAATTAGAATATATAATATATTTATATATAATTATCTTTGAAATTAAAATATTAATAAAAATATATTTAATAGTGACATCTCTTAGACAAACGTAATATTATTAACGAAGCACGTTTCAGTAGCTGCCGCAGAAAAAGTTCAGCGATTGTTCAAGTGATGGCGCGCGCCACCCGATTACATTCTAGAGACACAGTGCAGTTTCTGAGTATAATTTTGATTTTACCAAATTTGAATCTATAACGAAACCATGAAACGATTCTTCTAACTTTAATTATATTATAAACATTTCAAAAACTGCATATTTCAAAAATATTCTAGTATTTTTTCTTGTAATTAAAATTGAATGTGAATGTAGTACTAAAATTAATTTACACACCTTTTGTTATAGATATTAACTTGGTAGATATCAGTTAAAATCGTGGCGACCTTATGAGACACACGGTGCAATTCGTAAGTATGTTTTTGGTTTGCCAAATTGAAATCTATAATTTTTGTACAATATGATTATTTTTACGCGAGACAATTTTGTTTTCACTCGTGATAAAAGTAAGAAAAAAGCTAATTTGTTTTATTTGCATTTACTAATATTGACTGTTAGCTAATTGTACTATTTTTATAAATAAAAATTAAATACATAAAAATTAGTCATCATTTTGACATATAATAGTTTTGTTCAAGCCAAAATGCTTGTTAGTATGAAACTGTCAGAAGCATGCTCATGATTATTTCCAATTATTTATAATTTTATATAAAACCATCGTGCAATTTTTACTTTATTAATATTATAAATATATGCATATTTTAAAAAGATTCTAGTATTTCTTGTTTTGGATACATTTTACAAACCTTTTGTTATAGATATTAGGTTAGATAACAGTCAAGTTGGCGACTGTGCAATTTTTCAATGTATTCTTGAATTTCCAAATATGAACCTGTAACTTCATGTACAATATTATTATTGACATAACTATATTTGAAACCGTCAGATGATTTTCATATTAATAATGTTACAGATATTACAAAAACCAGCATACTTAAAACAATATTATTAATTTTGAAATTAATTAAATCAAAATTTATTTACACACCTTTCGTTACTGATATCTGCCAGTTGCGTCTGTAAGCTAAGTGATAAGTTAAGGGTTGCTAAGGGAGATAGTCAATCCCATTCGTCCGTAATAAATAGGTGAAAATAGGTTGATTGTATATGACTTTTCTATAATTCCAGGAACATTACTTATTATGGAAAATTTCTATTAATATTAAGGATTAAGTTATAGTTATTGCATCAGTTGGTACCAATAACAATCGTTACCTGTTTTCGGATGTTAATTGATGTATGCCTTGAGATGGAACTAAAGTAGATCCGAAATCTAACAACAAAGTCGGGACCCAACCAACGTAGATCTGACGTAACAATAGGGTGACAAAGTGCATATAGTATATTTGTTGCTTGTCAGATATCAACCTATAACATTTATATTATTGTTATTGATATAATTACGAGTATGTTTGAAACTGTCAAACAATTTTAGTTTTAATAATATTACAGACATTAGAAAAACATGCATACTTAAAACAATATTATATATTTTTTTTATTAAAAATTAGTTGAATTAAAATTTATTTACGCACCTGTTGTTGAAGTAGCGTGATACGTATCAGTTAATATAACACAAATAAACTATATTTTCTTTGTTTAAATGTGAAAACAATTCGATGATTTTTGCTTTAATAATATTAAAACTATTTGTGTTGTAATAAATTTAATAATATCTATTAAATATTAATTGAAAATTAAAAATTAAACTTACTTTGCCTTTCTATTTGTATATGGATTAGAAAATTGTTTTATATTGTATAATATAAATATAGAAAATAGAAAATTATGTTTGTAAAATTTATCTATAGGTATTCGTATCTATAGGTATTCTTGCATATAATACACGATGATAAATTTTCTTATCTTTTTAGATAAGATTACTTATTTTTTATTTGATAGTGTCAATAATAAAAAATATACTGATATAGGTAATCAATCAACACGATATGTAAAAAATATATCTATTTATTAAAATACAAATACAATAAAATAATGAAAACATTATACAGAACCGATTTGATTTAATTTCTCTAGTTCTTTACTATTTTGTTTGGCTTCGTAGTTTTTGGCAAATATTTTATGGACAATAGAACTCAGTAATTTCTTGTCGACAAATTTTCTCTTGCCAGTTTTGTTTGTATAGCACCTTATAGCAATAGCAACTAATGCTGTTATTAAAAATCCCGTTAGAGAAAAAATAATATTCTATAAATAATTAATGGCGGATTTGCTACTGGTACATTTTTAACTCTGTAAAGATTAAAAATGGTATATTATATTACGAAGAACAGAAAGAGGTCTTTATTGTTTATATTGAGCGAGATTCGAGGCCAAGTAATTTGGGCGAAATATAAAAAGAGCGTTTGACTTCAATTGATATGCTATTTTTACTACTTTGACTGCAAGGAAAAAGTGATATAGCGTTTGGTACGGTGTCTGTAACATTTGCAAAAAAAAATAAAAAAAAATTGTATAGAAATCCTCCATATAGCCTCTAGATTACGAATCTGAACTTAGTTTATGTGGGTGTATGGATGTGCGTCGTCAGCTCGCTCGCTCACTCGCTCGGTCGTAAGTCAAAATTTTGTGGCCGCAACTCCTCCTAGACGGTTTAACCGAATTTAATGAAATTTTCAGGATAAATTTAGTGACTGTAATTCGACAATGTATTAAAAATTGTCAGTATTATACGAGTGTCTACTGTATCCAATAAAAAATCAATTTTTTTTAAATAATTGAAAACTATTTAAATAAAATTTGGCTTCCATTGATTAAAAATTCATAAGTTTTATGATCTAGTTACTTATTTGTTACCTAGTAACTTGTTTTCCTGTTCTGTTATTTAATGCAAATGTCGTTTGTGTCAGTTGTCCTGATGAAGACTGTTGAGTTCGTCGAAACGTTGATTATATAATAAATATTAATACAGAACTTTAACCTAAAGCAATTTTATTTAATATAATAAATTCTAAAAATTTCTTTATTATGTAATAATTTGTATTAAAAATTGTGTTTAATTAACGTGATTACAATTAAAATTTATTAATATTTTTTTATCACATATGATATTTTTATTACTGCAAATAAAATAAAGACTATTTTTATATCATTGAGTTGAATAAACATTTAAAATTTTAAATCCATAAGTATACAGTGTCCGTCAAAAAGTCACCATTATGGTATATATGGAAAATATTTATTGTTTGTTTTTTGAAAATTATTATTGTGGGACTTTTTGTTGATTGTCTAAAAATTAAAAATACAATTCTCGAAAGTACTAATATCACTTCCGGTATAGGTTAAATTAAACAATAAAAAAAATCAAGAAAACTTACTTTATTTTGAAAAAAGTTATTTGTAAAAAGTTTTTAAGTAACATTTAAGGCTGATTTCGAATAATTAAATAAATTTTGCCTTAAGGTTGTCTTTCAATTTTATAATCTATTTTCGTATTTTTTTATGGAAATCTTGCAATTTTATTTTTGTTCTTCATCCGAATGATTTTAATTTAATTCGAGATCTCGAATTCATTTTCATAATCGAATAATCGATTATTTTTCATTCGATTTACTATACATTTACTATTAAAAATACAAAAAAATTAAGCGATTTTTTTATCGTAATTTCTCATTTATTCCAAAAATGCGTATTTTTTTTATAAATTAACCATTATTTGACAATAATATTACTTGTCTAAATGTATTTGACAAAACTCTTTGTTTCATTAAAAATTAACTATTTATTAACAAATTACCAAAGGACATTAAATATTGTAACATTTTACATGTATTTTATTAATACTTTATGTAAATATTTTTTTTTGTATAATTTTGTAATTCCATGTATTAGCTATGTGCTATCCTAAATAAATATCATTATTATTATTATTACTTTAAAATCACTACTTTAATGTGAAGTTGTTATATTTTATACAAAATATCATATAAGAAAAAAATGCTCATTTAAATAAAAATAATGTATATTTATTCAAATTTTATTAATATTTTTCGAGTATTAGATCTAAAAATTTGAAACATTCAGTTTACCAATATGTATTAAAAAAAAAGTTTGTTTATTTAACTTAGCTATCGAAACCAAAATTTTGTATGGAAACTTAAAATGTTATTCTAAAACGTGTTTAAATAACTGTAAGCAACAAAAAGTCTCATACTAATAATAATCAAGGAACAAATAATAAAATTTTTGTGATATACTCTACACTGCAAAAAAAAAATTAACGAAATTACAGAAAACTAGTAAAATTTTACTATAAAATATCTGTAATTTTATTTTATCATAAATATTCTGTTTTTATATCTCAAAATTTTGTAATTCTTAACATAATTCATAATAATCACATAAAGTAACAAGTATGTAAAATTGCTTACTTTCTGCAAAATTGCATCACATATTTAATGTACTTAGTGTTGGTATAACTTCTTAAGTTATGTAAAATTACAGCTTGCATATTAATATCTGTCTATTCATCAAAATAATGAGACATAGTACATATTTTGTGTAAATTTTTTATGTAAATTTTAAAATGTATGTAATTATACCAATATTACAGAACTAAACAAATTTTAGCTATTTATGGAAAATTCTTGACAGCAAATTTATTGAAGTTCTGCAAATTTACTAAAAAAAATATGTAATGTTATATACATATGTACTTTTCCATCTCGATGGTAATATTATATTATATAATGTTGGTAATATTTCTTATTTATGTATTTTTAAATAATTATATTAAAATTACATCAGTTGAGTAATTATGCCTAGAAATACTGGGCATCATATTGTCTCATGTAGGTAAATTACATTATTTTTTAAAAGAGTGTACAAATTTTACGCCTGGTACATATTTTTTTAAAATAACTATATTTTAACGCGAATTTTTTTATCATGACACATCATGATAAAAAGTCATAAACATATCCAAAAACTGTTAGCGAATTTGTAATTAATTAAAATTAAATATTTATGTTTGATAAAAATTAAATGTATATAAAACACACTCAAACAGTCGAGTTAAATAGTATAAAAAAAAATTAATATTAATAACAAAATGAAATACCTTGGCAACGAATTCTGTTTTATCATAATATTATTCTATCCGCATATAACATTACAACTTTTAAATTTACCTGACATCTCTCTGGACCCAGCGGAAGAAATTAATTATCTTACAGAAGCTATAACTCAAGCAGAAAATGAAGCCGGAAATTTTACAAGCAGAGAAACATTTAATGATTTTCATCAAAAGTGCATCAGTTATCAAGGTAAAAAAAAATACATATACGTCATCTACCGGACTGTACCTCATTTTTCCCCCTCCATTATTTCCACCAATACTTTTCTTGCACCAATTCTTTTTTTCACTATACATTTTTTCCATCAATTCTTTTTTCATTATATATTTTTTCTATCAATTCTTTTTTTCACTAATTTTCTTACAAAACTTAACCTAACCCTAACCTAACCTAACCCAACCTAACCTAAACAAACCAACAAAATTGGTGGAAAAAAGTATTGGCGGAAGAAAAGTACAGAGGAAGAAATAGAGTGGAAAAAAACGGAGTGGAAAAAATGTCTCCCTACCAAAAATTACATATACGTCATCTACCCAAAAGGGGTGTGACACAAACTCTTTCCACTATTTCGAAATTAGTTTTCTCCAAACATTCCTATCCAAACAAGCAACTTTAGCTTTATTCACATTTATAACATCTCTCATACATACACTTCTATTTCTAGTACTACTGGAAACTTTCACTCAAGCAAAACATTTCACTCAACTATACCACTCCACCTACTCATCGAAAATCCACACAAATGTATAGCTTCATAAATCATTTACATTATATTCTTTTAATCAAACTTTCATTAAACATTAGCTCAAAATGACCAAACCATCTTAACTGACTAACAGCAATTTTTGAATTAAACCGAAAAAAACCGCTATTTTTGTTGGAACAAAAACCGGAACTGAACCGAAAAAGAAACTATCGGTTTATTTCGGTTCAATACATGTTGAAACAGGCGCATTAAATATAATCTTACTTTCCATGTCAATTGTTGTTTTTTTTTTCGGGGTTTCGTAGCGTAGTCGCAAGTCGCAACTCGTCTTACGCGAAAAAGTATTTGGTTTGTTTTTGTGGATGAATATTGAGTTATTGAAATTAAAAATGAAATTATAACAGAGATTATAACAAAAATAATTATCAATTTTTTTTTTCTAATTATAAATAAATTAAAAATCTTTTATACAAGAATTTGTTACGTTAACGTATCTTATATTATTATTATATTAAATAATATAATCTCACTGTGGCGTAAATTTAAATAAAATAATATAATTTCCCTTAAACCACAAAAAAATAAATTATAAACGCTATATAAATATTTCGAAACAATAGTGTTTTTGACCGCTGAGTGCGGTTAGTGTTTGTGTTGCCTTGGATCACTGGTAAGATTTTAGTTTTAATCTTTTTTTACTTTTGCTACTGATGACGAAAGCTTAGCTTTCGGAATACGTATTTAGCGTTTATATTTTTTTTTGTAATTTAAGGGAAGTTATTTTATTTGTATAAGTTTCGAATAATAGATTAAATTATTATCATATATTATATACTCCTAATTATCTATACACCTTTAATTAACTAATAATAATTATTATTTATATTATATTGTTGTATTAATTTATGTAGAACACTTAAAAAAAACCGTTATTTTTGCTGTAACGAAAACCGGAAATATATATATATATATATATATATATATATATATATATATATATATATATATATGTTTTGCTTTAGAATTCCGCGGACGTTATATGACGTATCTGGTTTCCGGGATTGGCTCCGCGTTGTCGGTTGTCGGTTTTGATGACGACGTTTCAATTTTCAATAATTTTTCCTGTTTTAATTTGCTAGCATGTGCCGTTCGGGCACTAGATTTTTTTTTTTGATTTTTTGGTTTTTATTTTTTTTTCTCAAAAACTATGAGGTGTAGGAAAATAAGCATGATAGATTATAGTACTTATTTTTCCGCATTTTTCCATATCATGCTTAATTTCCTACACCTCATAGTTTTTGAGAAAGGAAATAAAAACCAAAAATCAAAAAGAAATTGTAGCGTCCAAACGTCATATGCTAGCAAATTAAAACTAAAACCAAATTATAGAACTTTTTATTGTCTATCAAAAAGTATTTTAAGTATTTCTCCGAATTTAACTCGAGAAAGTAGTATATCGCAAATTATCGAAATTGCATGTTAGACGCCCCTACGAACTTAACGAACGAACACCCGGTATATGCTGAGAGCACGATACTACTTAAGTACTGTTGTACATAAGTACGTTTTCATGCGTGGTACTAATATTTAAATACATATAATATTTGAGTACTTACTACTTTGCGTTGCAAAATATTCATAAAAAAAAACTTAAATATTGACAAAGTAGTTAAATATTTGTTAGTAGTACTTAAAAATTGTTTTAATTTTTTAGAAGCTTTCTATTAAAACTTTCCATTAAAGAAATTGAAGATTATCTTAGTGTGATACCTTCTAATATATAATATTTAATATTTTATTGTAATTTTAAATTTTTATTATACTGTAGTTTACTGTATTGTTCTATGTATTGTATATTTGTAACACTGTTTTGTTCCATTATTAATTTTTTCCCATACAATATGTATTTGGTTCAAATAGAAATAAAATTATTATTATTATTTTTATAGGTTTAATTTCTAAACTAAGTTCCCGATGAACGAGAGACTTTAAATTTTAAATATAGCTCAGCTAACTGGACATGACAATACAATATTAATTAACTAATAAAATTAAAAATATTAAATTAAAATTAATTAATTAATTAGGTTAAAGTTAAAGTTATACCAGACTAACAAAGAGTGAAAATTATTATTTAAATAATAAAAACATTTAATATACTAAGTTGTTAACACAGATTTATAACCCCATAGAGAAAAAAGTTGGGGTACATGCAATAGATAATAGGTAAAGAGTGAAGGGAGTAGCTGTCGTTGCCCCACGTTTTTCTCTATGGTGATTATAAATCTGTATGGGGGCTAGGAGAAATGTTAAAAACGTGTTTTATTAATTTTTTTTACTTAAATAATAATTTATTATTATTATTATTATGAAAACGTCAATTTCTAAATAAAATATATACAGAATTTAATCTTAAAGCTTCTTTATTTTAATAATAATAAGTTCTGAAAATTTTTTCTACAAATTGTAAGTTAATGTATAAATTCTTTTCCAGATTATGGAACATACGATTTTATAATAGTGGGTGGAGGTTCAGCTGGTACAGTTTTAGCACGACGCTTATCGGAAATTCCGCAATGGAAAATACTTCTCCTGGAAGCTGGCAGTATTTCGGATACGCCAGTAACAGATGCACCAGGACTCACATTTCTACAACAAGTATCACCAATACATAATTGGGCATATAAGTCAACTTCACAGAAAAACTGTTGCTTAGGTATAAGCAATCATATAGATAGTTTTTTTATTAATTCGCTTTCTTGTTTGTCTGTTTGTTTGTTTGTTCGGTACAAATTTTGCATTCGATTGTATAGTAACTTCTCGATGAGCTAAAGACTTGAAACTTTAAACAAACATAGAGCTCAGAACTGGGATGACAATGCACTATAACTAATTAATTAACTAATTAAATAATAATATTAAAAATAATAAATTAAAGTTAATTAATTAGATTAGAATTAAAATTAAACAAAACTAAAAAGCAGAAAATTATTATTTAAATAAATAGATTTAATATACCATGTTTTTAACACAGACTAAAAAGTATAAAATAATTTCTCCTAGCCCCCTATACAGAGTTATAACTCTCATAGAAAAAAACGTAAAGCGCATGCAATAGATAACAGTAAGGAGTGTAGGGAGTAGCTGTCGTTGCCCCACGTTTTTCTGTATTGTCGTTATAAATCTCTATGAGGGCTAGGAAAAATTATTTTATACTTTTTCGTTCGTGCTAAAAACGTGGTGTATTAATTTTTTTCTTATTTAAATAATTATTTACTACTAGCTTTAAAACGTACCATTATTTATCTTGCTTCCAGTCAAAAAAATCTTATATTTAGTCTAAAATATGTTTATCTGGTAAAACTTTACTTTACAGTTACCAAATGTATTTACTTCAAACTTTGCAGACTATTATTTTAAGATATTTGATGAATATAAATCAGAAAATTTTAGTTCGGAAATGATATTTACAATATTAAAACCGATTTGGAACAATTGCTTTTAACATATTGAATGTTGAAAAACTAGTGCTATATTTTGTCCATATTTACATAACTACTATCAGATACTGTTATTTTTAATTTTTTACGTTAAAAAACAACTAAAATTTTTTCACGCTACTTTAATTTTATTAAACATAACAAATTAACCTCTTGACCTTACCTATCTTGCAATTAGCGTCACCATATATAATATATATATATATATATATATATATATATATATATATAGTTAGTTGATAGATATATCATTTAAATACAGTTAATACTCAAATATAATCATAAAGGAATAATCTGTAATGTCCTCGATAGCTCAGTGGTAGAGCTTCCGCCCGGCAAGTGGAAGGACCCTGGTTCGATCCCAGGTCGAGGCGATATGAATTTTTCATTTTCAGATTATTCCTTTATGATTATATTTGAGTATTAACTGTATTTAAATGATATATCTATCAACTAACCAGATTTATGTATTATATTTGATTTGCACCATTGCACTAACCTACACCTTTCATAACTATAGTTCTTATACGCATTTCGTCATAAAAATTAGTGATATTGTGTATTTGTTGACTATGATAAAATTATGAAAAGAATGTGTATTGAAAATGATTAGGTTTCATTCGCTTGATCTGTAATGTCCTCGATAGCTCAGTGGTAGAGCTTCCGCCCGGCAAGTGGAAGAACCCTGGTTCGATCCCAGGTCGAGGCGATATGAATTTTTCATTTTCAGATTATTCCTTTATGATTATATTTGAGTATATATATATATATATATATATATATATATATATATATATATATATATTTATAAATACAATCAATTCTGCGTATATGTTAAAAATGACTATCATTCCCGCACTGAAATTTTGCGATTTATGTTCATACAATGTGCAAAATTAACAATATGTTGCTAATTAATTTACTGAGTAATTGCTATATTATAAAAAATAAACACTTATTAAATAGATTTAAAACTAACCAAATAAACTTATTAACTCTTTTAATTATTTAGGAATGGTAAATCAAGAATGCTATCTACCACGAGGCAAAGGTTTAGGTGGCACCTCATTAATAAACTACATGATGTACACTCGTGGTAATAAACAAGATTACGACAACTGGGCCAGATCTGGTTTACCATCATGGAGCTACAACAACTGTCTGCCATATTTCAAAAAATCAGAAAAGGCTTTCCTATCAAGCCCCGTTCAATTAAACTATCACAACACAACTGGTCCCCTGTCAGTCGAAGAAATCCGTTATCAAAGTCCTGTAGGTGATATGCTCATTGAGGCTGGTGCAGAATTAGGCCGATCAATTTTAGATTATAACGGCGTTTCGGACATTGGGTACAGACGTGTTCAAGTCAATACATTAAATGGTAAACGAGCTAGTGGAAGTAGAGCTTTCTTAGATCCAGTAAGGAATAGACCAAATTTATATATTCAATCAGGAGCATTTGTTACGAAATTAATTATTGATGACAATAAAATCGTTCAAGGTGTACAATTTGCTACAATTACTGGTTGCTATAAAGCACATTCAAGTAAAGAAGTTATTGTATCAGGAGGAGCTGTTAATTCACCTCAAATATTGATGTTATCTGGTATAGGGCCTAAAGAATATCTAGAACCGCTGAATATATCCGTGGTGCAAGATTTGAATGTCGGTGGTAATTTTTGGGATCACATTTTTATCTTTTTTCCATTATGCACAAACTATACAGAAGGCGTAACAAATTTATTAACTGCAGTAGCAGAATTTGTATTGTATGGTACGGGATATTTAGCTGCCCCAGCGGGAATAGAATCTTTAGGGTTTGTGAATACCTTAGATGATGGAAGTAATGTACCAAATATTGAACAATTTGGTTTACCTGTTCCGCAAACTGAACTACCAGGATTGGCAAAGTTTCTAGGGTATACAGTAGATACTGTAACAGATTATTTAGTAGATATTTGCCCAGATTCAACTACATCATATTTAATAGGTTTATTGCATGAAAAGTCTAGAGGACGAATCAGTTTACGTTCCAACGATCCATTTGATTATCCGAATATTGATCTAAACTTTTTTGAAGATCCAAATGATATAAAGAATTTGGTGTCTGGTATCAAAGATATTGTTAAATTAACCAAAACAAATGCAATGCGGAAATATAATACTAGAGTTCCAGCTGGAAATAAGTTACGACAATGCGATCAGTATGAATTTATGTCGGATGATTATTTAAGCTGTTTGGTTCGGTATGTGGCTACATCGATGTATCATTTATCTGGTACTTGTAAAATGGGGCCGCCTGGTGATCCTAATGCAGTGGTTGATCAAGAATTGAAAGTATTTGGTGTGAAGAATTTACGAGTTGTTGATGCAAGTATAATACCTTCCACTATATCGGCACATACGAATGCTCCTGTTTATATGATTGCTGAAAAAGCTAGTGATATAATTAAAAATAATTACTTCTAGAATATATGTATCAATTTAAAGAAATAAAATATGTACATACACAATACAGAACTATCAAGCCTAAGTAGTTTCCTTGGTGTTTTTTTTTTCAAAATGGCTTAGAACATTATAAATTAATGCAGAACTATCAAAGAAAGTAGATTTCTTGTTTGTTTTTTTTCAAAATGGAGTAGAACATTATAAATTAATACAGAACTATCAAGGTAAAGTAGTTTCCTTGTTGGTTTTTTTTTTTCAAAATAGCGGAGAACATTATAAATTAATACAGAACTATCAAAATAAAGCAGTTTCTTTGTTTTTTTCTGAAAATGGCGGAGAACATTATAGATTAATACAGAACTATCAAAGTAAAGTAGTGTCCTTGTTTTTTTCTCAAAATGGCGGAGAATATTATAAATTAATACTGCTAACTGATTTTTTTTACTAAAATTATATAAATTTTCATCCACAACGTAATAGTAGGTCATTTGTAATTATTTCTTTATGTTAAAAGAAAAACTGTGTATAGTTTGTCTATTGTGAAATATGTTTTAAATAAATCTATAGTAAATACATACTGACTAGGAAACCCGTGACCCTTAAAGGGTCACGTTTGAATTCGAAAATAGTAACAAACACAACACAAAGACACAGTATATAAATATAAAAAAATAAAGTTTATAAGACGAAACATTCGAATATTCCATCTTCATTCTCTTGGCATTTTTATTGCCGTTTATATTAGATTTTGCTCGTTTGGGCATGATACAAAATTTTTATAATACAACAATATCTTTGAAATGTACCTTTTACTCTTATTTTAATGAAAAAAATGTAAGTAAATGCACTGATATATATATATAAAAAATGTACTTGCAATATATTGTGACAGCTGTTTATTAATTTATTTCATACATTTTTTTCATAGCTATCTAAGTTTATTTTTGACATTTGCATTATAAACATAGTTTTTCAAATTTTTGAGAACCAAGATGAAATCGTAGAAAAATGAAACTTGCCTATTCTCAAATAGGGAATGAACCAATTTAAATGACATGACTCCCATCAAAATCGGTTCAGGGGCTTAGGAGGAGATGCGGCAGAAACATATAAACATACAAACATACAAACATACAAACATACAAACATTTGTCAATTAGAGAGATGAACTAGGAAACCCGTGACCCTTAAAGGGTCACGTTTAAAGTCGAAAATAGTAACAAACACTACACAAAGACACAGTATATAAATATACAAAAATAAAGGGCGCGCGCACGCGCGCGCCCCGTAGAAAGTATTACGTAAATATAATAATAATATATTAAAAATTTTTGATTTAAGCTCTTCTTTTTTATCCGACGAAAGATTCGAATATTCCATCTTCATTCTCTTGGCATTTTTATTGCCGTTTATATTAGATTTTGCTCATTTGGGCATCATACAAAATTTTTATAATACAACAATATCAATGAAATGTACTTTTTACTCTTATTTTAATGAAAAAAATGTAAATATATGCACTGATATATGTAAAAAAAATGTACTTGCAATATATTGTGACAGCTGTTTATTTATTTATTTCATTCATTTTTTTCATAGCTATCTAAGTTTATTTTTGACATTTGCATTATAAACATAGTTTTTCAAATTTTTGAGAACCAAGATGAAATCGTAGAAAGATGAAACTTGCCTATTCTCAAATAGGGAATGAACCAATTTAAATGACATGACTCCCATCAAAATCGGTTCAGGGGCTTAGGAGGAGATGCGGCAGAAACATATAAACATACAAACATACAAACATACAAACATACAAACATACAAACATTTGTCAATTAGAGAGATGAACTAGGAAACCCGTGACCCTTAAAGGGTCACGTTTAAAGTCGAAAATAGTAACAAACACTACACAAAGACACAGTATATAAATATACAAAAATAAAGGGCGCGCGCACGCGCGCGCCCCGTAGAAAGTATTACGTAAATATAATAATAATATATTAAAAATTTTTGATTTAAGCTCTTCTTTTTTATCCGACGAAAGATTCGAATATTCCATCTTCATTCTCTTGGCATTTTTATTGCCGTTTATATTAGATTTTGCTCATTTGGGCATCATACAAAATTTTTATAATACAACAATATCAATGAAATGTACTTTTTACTCTTATTTTAATGAAAAAAATGTAAATATATGCACTGATATATGTAAAAAAAATGTACTTGCAATATATTGTGACAGCTGTTTATTTATTTATTTCATTCATTTTTTTCATAGCTGTCTAAGTTTATTTTTGACATTTGCATTATAAACATAGTTTTTCAAATTTTTGAGAACCAAGATGAAATCGTAGAAAGATGAAACTTGCCTATTCTCAAATAGGGAATGAACCAATTTAAATGACACCACTCCCATCAAAATCGGTTCAAGGGCTTAGGAGGAGATGCAGCAGAAACATACATACAAACATACATACAAACATACAAACATACAAACATACAAACATTTGTCAATTAGAGATATGAATATGTTGTTTTCCGTGAACAGTAAACGAGACTTCTTTATGTCTAAAACAATAATAGTACTAATAATAATCTAATTTATTATACAGAATAAGTTAATAATATAATTCACATAACTGAAATAAAGATTCATCTAAAACATATTTATAAATTTATTATTATTTTATTTATTAGTAATATTTATAAAAAAAATCGGTTTATATGCATATTACATTATTTAAAAAAATGAAAGTAGTAAAATGTGATGAAGCGTGATATTTCTAGTAAAAGAAATATTACTTTTAATTATTAAATTTATTTGTTAATTAATAAATATGTAATAGTGTGGTTCTGGGTTTGAATCCCATTTGATGGATGAATATTTGTGTTGTCTAAGTTAAAAAAAATTTAATAAAATTGTGCTGGTCAAAAACCTTAGTATAGCTACGGCCAATATATTTTTGTTAAAAAATAAATATGTCTGTATTATTACAAATATTGTAATATTATATTGTTTGATAAATATTATTTTTTTATTGATTAATGATTCTATGCAAGTTTTTCTATTAGTATACACTTTATATATTATGAAAAAAAAAAGACTAAAGTGAAGTGACAACAATAAATTATTTTGATTAAAAAAAATACAAATAATAATTTTATTAATCATACATAAATAAAATAAAATTAATTAACTTTTTTTATTTAAGCTTAATAATAAGTTAATAAGTTATCGCCACATATTTAAAATTTAAATAATAAAAATAATTCAATTTGAAGAAAAAATATTAATAAAAAACATTATTTTCTTACGTGTCAATCTCTACACTAGTTTGAGCACCCATATTTGAAAGGACGTGTATTATTGTTAACAGAAAGTTATGTTATATTTAAGAACACTAAATTCTCAATATACATAGGTATACATACTGAAATAAAAAATATGCTACTTTTGCAGTTCCTATAAGCGGCCAATCGGATTACCAGACCTTCACTAACTTAAACGGGCGGTAACTGCATTTAAAGCTAATAACTAAAAAAATTATAAAATATATCTTAAGCATAGTGCGCAAAATTTTAATAAATATTTTTTTAATTGAGATGAATACATGTATTAAATTATAAATCTTCATTAAATTGTTTTCTATATTTTCATTATATCTCAAATTTTCTGTATATTATAGCACCTAAAGTAACGTTATATAACTCATATAAAAATGTCTAATAAATGTTTGGTTAAAAGAATATATGTGAGTGATATTTGTCTGGATGAATGGCCGATTGGTAGATGAAAAAAGTTTCATTAAAAATGAATAAAAGAATATGTATGAAAAACATCCTAAACGCGGATAAAACAAAATTTACTTGTCTGAATATAAATGTATGCCGGAAACTACTTTTTACATGAATGGAAGGAGTTTGCGCCACACCCTTTTAAGTATAAGTCGTAATTATGTATCTATTTAATAAATTAGATATTTTTACTAATTCGGTTCATATGACCGAGGATAATCGAAAGTCTACACTTTATGATCAAAAAGAAAGCGACCAAAGTTTCTTTTCCATTAATTTACAAAAAAAATATAAATGATAAAAATGAATGAAAAAAATTTATGTTGGCATCAGGAAACGTTTTGTATATCATATCAATTTTTGGTATAAATGTAGGCGTTTACCGTTCATAGTATTAAAATGAATTAATAATGTGATGGCCACATTAATGGCCAAATTAATACAGTAGCTTTATTTAAAAAAGATATACTTAATTGTTATTAAAATTTTTCGAAATTCATTTCACTACAATTTTATATCAAATTTGTATTTATATTATAACTATTCTTGTTTTAGTATTATGAAATTTTCTATGTATTTATTATTATTATTATTATTATTATTATTATTATTATTAAAACATTATCACGCTAATCCGGTTCCAAGTTTTTCCTACAGCCCGAAACCGGCAAAATTCCGTGATCTCAGCAATTCACTCACTTGCTGTCGCATATCTATATAATAAATAAATAGTAACAAATTTGCAATTTAATTTTAAATGTGTTCGTATTAGAAGTAAATAATTACATTTTATAATGAGCTTATTGTGTTTTTATTGGCTAATAATAATGGCGTTATCACGGTAACATAAAAAAAGGAACAAGTTTAGACAATAGAGCTGTCAATAAGTTAGCAACAAATTTATGTAAAATAAGATTTTCCTGAATAAATGTGAATAAATAATACTGTTTATGTCATTTGTATCATATTTTTTTTTTGATAAAAATGTACGATGAGTATGTCGAAACGTTGATTATTAATAAAAATTAATACAGAACTACAACCTCAAGCCATTTTATTTTAAAATAGACTTGTTCGAGAATTTTTCGATAAAACGTTAAAAATAGTTAATATTATTTTTTTTTCTAAACTTATGCTAAAATCTTTTATATTCTGATGAATATAAAAACATATTTGCATTACAAAGGGCATGAACTACAAGTTTCCGAAGTTGAATATTTCGAGGCGCAAACAATTGCGCAGATTTCATTTAATTCAACACTTTATGAAGTACATAATTAAGCTTTTATTAATAATGTATTTTATATAATGTTAAAAAGAATTTAGGTACCGCTATTTTTAACTTGAAATATGCCTACCAGTCTGTTTTTTGCATACAACTTTGGTCTGTTTTTCGGAAATTTTAATCTCATAACATTATGTCCGGTGAAAGTTAGCAAAAACATGCTATTTCCAAAAAAGTTTTTAGACCCTGAGTCCATAACTTGAAAAATAGTTTTATATATTTCAAATACTTATCTACTTGAGTACGTATTTTTTTAAATTGACGTAAAGAAGTGCGACAATGTAATGGCTCTAGTAAATAAAATTAATCTTGATGATATTTTGCGTAGGTTAATGTAATTGGATTTGTAAATAATATCTAAATAATTTTTTTTCTAAATTTGTTTTACATAATAAATAATTTAGAGAAAAAGAACACTTAAACATGGTAAAAGTACACTGTAAAATTTTTTTATGTAATTTTACCTACAAAGTATGAGACACTATGATGCCCAGCATTTGTAGGTATTATTACCGAACAGCTGTAATTTTACATAATTGTTTAAAAATACATAATGTCGGTACTTTTACAAACGTTGTGTAATATGATATTACCAACGGTATGTAAAAATACATATGTATGTAATATTACAGTTTTTTAGTAAAATCTCTTTTAGTAAATTTACAGAACTTCAGTAAATTTGCTGTCGGGAATTTTCCATAAATAGGTAATATTTATTTAGTTCTGTAATATTATTGTTGGTAAAATTACATACATTTGTAAATTTACATAAAGGATGTATTTTCAAATGAAGCAGGAATTAATAAACATTGAATAATAATAATATATATAGTTTATTAGCAAAAAAAAAAATGCTATATACAAAAAACAAAAAATATACGTATAGTTTACAAAATTTGTATAGTAATATATGTGTTATATAATATGAATTATTTATCGTAACATTATAAAAAAAAATATATAAAATGAATTAAAAAAAAAAAAACATTCAGTCATTTAAATCTCTGAACAAAAATATTGTTATTCTTACGAATAATTATTCAGCTTTCTAATTAAGGTTAGTACGAGTACCCTATTCAAGACAGACATCGTTTTCATTCCTGACGAAGATTTCGATCCTTCTTCTGGATAAAGTTATCTACAAATAAAAAACGCTACGTTAATTATTTTAATATAAATAAACTGTTATGTATCTTTCTAAAAATATTTAATTATTAAATTATAAACAATTTACTTACATTTTCTTGGTAAATGTTACAGACGCCTGGAATTTGCAATAACCTACACAAAAACACAAATATATTATTAGTATTCATTAGTAAAAATCATAAACCTTATATAAATATAAATATTATACGTACTTTATGTGAACTGATATATTAATTATACCGGTGATTTCAACTATAATATGCATGCGTACATCTATACTTCTTCACTGCTACAAATAAACTAACATTAAACTAAAGTAATGCACATTCTGGGTGGGCTAAACAGACAGGATTCAACTAGTAGCTTATCACTGTTCCGATTGGCTAGCGTCATATTAAAGGAATGTTTTTACCAAATTATTCTGTAAAATTTCGGAACCCTTTTAAAAGTTGCATGTAAATTTAAAATTGGATTTTTAGACTGCCTGTTTTACATTGTAATACAGAAAAATTATAAACTTTTATATTTAAAATTTTATATTTTATAAAAACCTTATAGGTACGTTTATATGCAATATAAATTATAATACAAAATATGCATAATGTTTATATTGTAAAAAAATATTCTATAGAATAATCGATAATCGATAATTAAAATAATAACTTCAATATTGCACCCATACAATGGAGATTAATCTCAGAAGAATTAATAAGAACATTAATAATTACACTTAAAATATTTTATTAGCATTATTACATAAAATATGTACTGACAATAAGTCTCATTATACTGATGTATTATTACAGATATTAATATGCAAACTGTAATTTTACATAATATAGGAAGTTTTACCAACAATATGTAATTCTACATTAAGTATGTGATGCAATTTGCAGAAAGTAAGTAATTTTACATACATATTAAGTCATTTTTACTTACTTTATGTAATTATTATGAATTTTTTAAATATTACAGAATTTTGAGGTAGAAATACAGAATAATGTAAGAATTACAGAATTTTGAGGTGAAAATACAGAATAATTATAGTAAAATGAAATTACCGAATTTTTTTAGTAAAATTTTACTAGTATTTTTCTGTAATTTTACTTTTTTTTTTACAGTGTATATAAATAGTAAGATTAAAAGTATATGGGTAAACCCATATATAGAGCACTTTAACATTATCATAAGAAATAGGAATAAAATTATTATATTATTTCACCAAAAGTTCGAAGGCAGCATTGTTTAAAAATCAAATTTTATAATTATTATGAATAAAAATGACACTATTCTGAAAATTTATTTGAAATCGTACATTCTTCTTCGGAAAGTAGGGCTGGGCGATATTGGAATTTCAATATCGATATTTTATATTCAAAAAATATCGATAATATCGATATATCGAAAAATCGATATATCGATATATCAATTTATCGATATATCGATATTATCGATAAATTGATATATCGATATATCGATATTTCGATATATCGATAATTTTTATTTTTAATATCAATTATCGATATATCGATAAATTATCGATATATCGAGATTTTTTCCCAGCCCTAATGCTACTGGATAATATAATTTAATTTTTAAAATAGAAACACTAACAGAAAAATTTTAAATTTATAATATGCTAATAACAGTATGGATATGAAATGAAATAATCGCCAAACATTTTGTTATTTATTTTTAAATAAAGTGAATGAATGAAAATTTTATTTGAAAATAAAAATGATTATCAACATTTTGGAATATTTAATTTAAAAAATAAATAAAACGTTTCATAATTACTTTGACATATCATACTTATACTTGTGAACTAATTATAACAAAAATTTATAGATAGATAATTTTAATTTTATCTGATTTTAAAATACACTTTATTATCAAGCGCAAATAAAAATGATTAATCTTGTATATTAAATGTCGTTATTGTAAACCGTTATATATTTCAATTAAAACCAATCATTTTTATTATGTCTCATCCATATGCGAGATCAAATATTTGTAGCTTACAAAGAGGATATCATCTATCTTAAATATCGATATATCGAAATACCGATATATCAATATATCGATATATCAATATTTCGATATATCGAAATACCGATATATCGATATATCGATATTTTGATATATCGATATATCGGTATATCGATATTTCGATATTTCGATATATCGATATATCGATATTTCGATATATCGATATATCGATATTTCGATATATCGATAATTTTTATTTTTAATATCAATTATCGATATATCGATATATCGATAAATTATCGATATATCGAGATTTTTTCCCAGCCCTATCGGAAAGCTTTCTGTGGTAATGATGGTATACAAATAGGTGATTGTGTTGTACCTGCTTTAGCGTATGCAGATAACGTGGTTGTTTTGGCTAAATCTGGAGAGCAACTGAGAAGGATGATTGATAGAATTAATGTTGTTGGTAAAGATATGAATCTTGTGTTGAATGTTGATAAGAGCAAAGATTTAGTTTTTGAGGAGGGTGACTTGACGACTGAATTTAATGAATTTGATGGTGATCGTTAAGAACAGGTAGATGAATTTGTGTATTTGTGTAGTTTGTTGTCTAGAGATAGAGAGTAAATGCTGGTTGTAAAGTTTTGGGTGCTTTGGAAACTTTTGCTAGGAATGTAAATGTTTCCAAAGAAGCCCGTTTGAGTATATACAATGCAGTTTTGGTGCCTACGTTGATATATGGTAGTGAATGTTGGGTTTGGTTGCAAAAGCATAAACGGAAAATGACTGCTGTAGAAATGAGATTTTTACGTAAGATCAGTGGCGCAGCCAGGATTTTGTCTTAGGGAGACCCAAGGATTTTATCTTGGAGAAGCAAAAAAAAAAGCAATTACTAACCAGATTTCCACTTTATCTTACATGAATCGAATAATTAATAGTTTAAAATAATGAATGTTGGCTCAATATTTTGGGGTAAATAATTGTAGCGTTAAAAGTGACTGCTGAGTATATGACTAAACGAATAAAAATTGTGCTAATTCTGCTAGCCTTGGAGGGGCCGAGGCCCGTCGTCCTCCCTCTTGATTGCGCCACTGCGTGGGATATATGGTGTAAAAAGGAGATATCCGGTACAAAATAGATTAGTGTAAGATGAGTGTGAAATTGTAAAAAATGTTGTAGCAAAAGTTGGCAAAAGTCAGTTAAGATGGTTCGAACATTTTGAGCGAATGTCTAATAAACGTTTGGTTAAATAGATTTATTTGAATTATTTTGATGGTATACGTTTGCGTGGACATCCGATGAGTTGTTGGTGTGGTATGATTGAGAGTGTTTTGCGTGAGCAAAAGTTTCCAAGTAGTAGGAATAAAAGAACATATATATAAGAGGAATTATGAATGTGGATGAAGCTAAAGTTGCTTGTTTGGATAGGAATGTTTGGAGGCGACCGATTTTGGGATGATGAAAAGAGTTTGTGGCACGCCTTTTTGGGTACATGGCGTGATTGTGTATGTATGTATGTATTGTATACAACACATTGTAAACAATTTTTTTAGGTACATTGCATATATAGTACATATGCATATAAAATAGATTACATTTGTATATTGTTAAATACATCGTATATAGAAAGAAAGAAAGAGAGATGAAAAAAGTGTACTACTTGTATATACTATAATGGCATAAAAATATCGCATTAAACTAATAATATTAATAAAATAAATTACAAAGATAGCATTGAAAAAATAAACGTCTTTTTTCTCGCTGAAATATTGAATTTTGTCATTCGAAAAATGTCAAATTGATATAAAAAATAATGAAAATACTTTTTGTACAATTTATTATGCAACAACATATTTCCGCATTTTTATCCCACAAAAACTCAATTTGTGAGTTAAAAGTAGTCTGTGAAGGCGTTTGAAAAATGAAACTTAATATGCAAACTAATCCAAGCTTTCAATATGAGAGTAGGCCCAGAAGTACCCGATCTAGTAAAAGAAAACACACAGAAATTGGGATAAAACATATCTTTTCCCTTTTCCCCAGGGTGATGTTCAATTATTGCTCCTTCAAAATAATTTTTCCTTTGGAGCTGATACTCCTCCTTTTCAGTCTTAAGCAGATTGCCACCTGGCGTGATTTTCTATGTGTATGTTAATATGAAATATTAATAATATTAATTTCTAACAAAGCCACCAGAAAAAGTGACCAAAAAGAATATAAATAAATTATAAATCTTAATATCTCATAATACCTACTAGTCATAGTAATGTTAAATATTCTCGAGTTGAAATATAATAATATTTTTATTAACTGCATTAGTACCTATATGTGCAGACAGGATATGATAAATAATAAATATTGTAAATGTGTGCATTTTCTTTTACGCATTATTTTAAGAACAAGGATAAACTCTTATTTTTCAGAATATTACCGAGTAAAATTGCTCGTAATGCTTTTTTTTTCTACACATTGTCATTTTATATATTGACATTAAAGAAAATTATAAAAACATATAAAACACAACACTGTTGATTTAAAGTAATGTTTATTTATTATGTTAAATATTTCACATTCATATCAAAATCATAAAAATTTATAAATAAAATAATATTTCACTAATTAACAAGTTTTAGCAGAGGTTTTAATTGTTTATTAGTAAAACTGTATAAAACTATATTTAAATCCTATATTTATCTTAAACAATTTATTTAAACTTATTGGGTAAATAATAAACAAACTTGAGAATTAATATATAACTTATGATTACCGGAATTAATTTAAATGTATATCTGTAAACCTACAGATACAGATAAGTGCCATTTGTTGACGCATTATTCGATTATATTATGACAATTTTAACAAATATTTATTTTAGAAGTTAAACTATTGTTTCAAATTTTTCCAAAAAAACAATAATATTTTACTTTAAATTATAATAATATACTTATTTATGTTCAATAAAATTATAGTGTAATAAAAACTTTTTCAGAACTCATTATATGAAATAAAACGGCTTTAGGTTCTTTTCAATGTTTCTGTTTATTTACGGCTTTAGTTATTTTTTATGTTCTGTTATGTAAATGCCATTTGTATCAGTTTTCCTGATGGAGACGGACGCTGAGTTCGTCGAAACGCCAATTATTAATACACATTAATAAATCTAAAGCTGTTTTATAATAATTTATAGTTATTTAATTTAAGTTTTGTTGTTTTGTTTCAGCTCGGTTTTTGGTGAGCAGATTTCTCAGTTTAAAATTCGGGACTAGCAATTAAGGTAATAAATATTATAAATATAATAAATATATATATTAGGGTGTTTCGAAAAAAATCGAACCAGCTGGCCCTGGGCTCAAATCAAAGATTTGGGTCTACAATATACCCATACAAGTTCATTCGCGAATTAAAAAATGTTTAGAGGGTGCACCGAGCTGCGAAAATGCCAATTTTTAGACCTTTTTTTAGATAATCGCCCAAAATCTTGTCTTATAAGCATCGGATCAAGTCGTGCTTTTGATATTTTGTGACCAGAACAATACTGAACAAGTTAGACCTGCGTATATATATATATATATATATATATATATATAAAACGAAAATATAATGACTGATAATAATTTTAGATGTCTGTGGATAATGGGTTTTGCAGTCAGAAAATTTGGGATAGATGTTAAATAAAACTCATTCAAGTTTAGAAGGCAAGCTTTCGATTGTATCCCAAATTTTCTGACTGCAAAACCCATTATCCACAGACATCTATATATATATATATATATATATATATATATATATATATATATATATATATATATATATATATATATATATATATAAATAAACATCTACATATAGTAAACACAAGTATTTAGTTTAGTTGCAGAGGTTTAAACTTTTAAATAAAATTAATTTAACTTAAATTAAAATTAAATTTTTATTAAAGCCGCTAATCTAGTCATTAAATTGAAAAAATTTTAAATAAATTTTAATTCTGATCACACTACTGAAAAATTTTAAATGTAAAACTTTTGCTTAAATTCCATTAAAAAAAATGCTTGTAATTTTTTTATAATTCAGATAATTTGGAAAGGTAAAAAATGAAATAATAAATAAATACATACATACATACACAATCACGCCATGTACCCAAAAGGGTGTGGCACAAACTCTTTTCATCATTCCGAAATCAGTCGCCTCCAAACATTTCTATCCAAACAAGCAACTTTCGCTTCATCCACATTCATAATTCCTCTCATACATGCTCCTTTATTCTTACTACTTGAAAACTTTTGCTCACGCAAAACACTCTCAATCATACCACTCCAACTACTCATCGGACGTCCACGCAAACGTATACCATCAAAATCATTCAAATAAATCTTTTTAACCAAACGTTCATTAGACATTCGCTTAACATGTCCGAACCAGCTTAACTGACTAACACCAACTTTTGCTATATATATAGTAAACACAAGTATTTAGATTAGTTGGAAAGGTTTAAATTTTAATAAATAAAATTAATTTAAATTAAATTAAAATTAAATTTTTATTAATGCCGCTAATCTAATCATTAAATTGAAAGAACTCTAAATAAATTTTAATTCTGATCACACTACTGAAAAATTTTAAATGTAAAACTTTAGCTTAAATTCCATTAAAAAAAAGGATAATAAAAAAAAATGTTTGTAATTTTTTTATAATTCAGATAATTTGGATAGGTAAAAAATGAAATATATACAATGCCAATATAAAAATAAAATCTTTTAATTCCGTGATTCCTAAAGTGCGCAATATTGCCTTTCTTGTGGGGCAATATAAGATCCGTGGTGGGCAATGTTTGGCTGATGGATCATTCGTTTTTTCACACACATTGTAAAAAGTTTTGTAAATTTACATAAATTTTTATAGTAAAAATTATTATGAAATTCTATATAAAATAACTTTACTTTATTAATTATGGAAATTTACAGAAAAAAAAAATTACATACAGTCATATATGATAATATTTCGTAAAAAACAAAACGGATTTTGTTACAGATAATATTACTTATTTTTACATGCTACATAAAATTATATAGTGTTTTCGTAATTTTCCAAATTTTTATTAAATTTTACAAATAAATAATATAATAAAAGTTAACTATAATTTTATGTAATTGTACATATAATTATATTTTGAAGTAATTTCACATAATTATATGTTATATTGCAATTGTATTTACAATTTTACAATTGTTAATTATATTTATGTAATTATACATTAGCTATTCAGTAATATAACTTGTACTTATATTAAACATTACTTATTTTTATGAAATTTTACATCGAATACTAAGTACCACAATAAGCTATTTCTGTATGATATTTAGAAATTTTTTATATAATTGTACAATTATAGTTTCTTAGTATATTATTAGTAGATACCCTGTCAGTTTCACCGCCAGCCGCTAATTATGCCCGCGGGGCTTTTTTGTTTTCGTGACCTGGTTTTAATTGGTTTTTAATTAGATTAAGGAATTTTTATTACATATTTGCCCCCTTCCCTCCCCTTAGATAAGAAATCTTTTGTAAACACTAATTTTGGCATAGTAAAAAGAGTTTGTGCCATACCCTGTAGGGTACATGGCGTGATTGTGTATATAGGTATGTAAATAAAATAGATGAAAAGTTGTTTATCTATTTGTGAATGGGTATTAGATCATTAGCATTTTAAATCCTCAAAGGTATTTGTACCTAGAATTTCTCCAAAATTGGTTTTTAACACGAGGTGTCAATATTGTGATTATTATTCACTTTCTATTTTTAAACTAGTACTTATTATATTTTGTTTCCAAATATGATTAAAAATGAAACAATTAATATATGTGATATTTAAATATGTATATATATATATATATATATATATATATATATATATATATATATATACAGGGTGTAACAGAATAACTATTCCTAATTTTAACTGGAGTATCCTGGGCTCAGAATATGAAGATTTAATGCAAATCACTGAGATAAAATGTGGCTCCTTACTGAGCTACAGGGTGTTTTATATAAAAATTTAAAAACGATTTTTGCCCAGTACTTTAAAACTATGTGACGTATCCTTATCATACTTGGCAGGAAATGTAGGTACCGTACACCATACTAAATTATGTTAAATAAAAGTTTTTGGCTACTGCCAGTGGCGTACAACAGGGGCAAGTGAGAGGTTGATCCTTCCTAAATTCTACGCCACTGGCGGAATTGTCATTTTAGCACAATTTTTCGATTCTCCAATACTTGCTGTGTAAAAAACATACTCTTCTTTTGTAACGATAAAGTCACTGTTTTTCGAGATATTTAAAGTTAAACATAAGCTGCACCCTTGGGATTTTTTCAAAATTTGCTCAAAAAAATCTGAAAAAATTCAGTGAAATAGAAAAAAAAATTAGCTACATAATAACTCAGTAACTTTTTTTTCTAACTAAAAAACTAAAAAAAAAATAAAATGCAAAAAATATTAATTTTCAATAATTTTTCCAGCCAAACCAGAATAAGTTAGAAAAAAAGTTACTTAGATATTATGTAGCTAATTTTTTTCTCTATTTTACTGAATTTTTTCAGATTTTTTTTAGCAAATTTTGAAAAATCCCAAGGGTGCAGCTTATGTTTAACTTTAAATATCTCGAAAAACAGTGACTTTATCGTTACAAAGGAAGAGTATGTTTTTTACACAGCAAGTATTGGAGAATCGAAAAATTGTGCTAAAATGACAATTCCGCCAGTGGCGTAGAATTTAGGAAGGATCAACCTCTCACTTGCCCCTGTTGTACGCCACTGGCAGTAGCCAGAAACTTGTATTTAACATAATTTAGTATGGTGTACGGTACCTACATTTCCTGCCAAGTATGATAAGGATACGTCAAATAGTTTTAAAGTACTGGACAAAAATAGTTTTTAAATTTTTATATAAAACACCCTGTAGCTTAGTAAGGAGCCACATTTTATCTAAGTGATTTGCATTAAATCTTCATATTCTGAGCCCAGGATACTCCAGTTAAAATTAGGAATAGTTATTCTGTTACACCCTGTATATATATATATATATATATAATTGAAATAAAAAATAATTTCTAACAGTTGTAAACATGAAACTTAATTATAATATTTTGTATTTTAATAAAAATTATTAATTAAACTACTTTTACATGATAATATTTTATTTAATTAAAAAAGAAATGAATCAAATCTAACCAATTAACAAAATTATTTAATTTGTCTTTGAATAAAATTATTTAAATAAATATTACATTTAAAAATTAGTGTTTTAAAATGTACTATTTTATTTTTACACTTCAATTATATCGATGTTCATGTTAGCTTGGTTATTTATGAAATGACAGAATAAGCTGTTTGACCAACAAACACTAACATTAAGTAATTACCCTGAACTTTCACTTTGAAAATTTTTGAAACATATGGTATGCTTTTGACAAATTTAATTTTTTGTATTATTTCTTAGAACTGAAAAATTTTCCATGTTTATTTTTACAAAACAACTTTCTTTTTTTTTTTTTGGAATTTTTAAATATAAATAAGAAATTTACTTATATGTACAATAACATATTGTAAACAGATAGAATATATTAATTTTTAGTATTATTTTTGTATTATAAAGAATTTTTAAATTGTTTTTGTTTTTAAATATTCTGTTACTATATAAATTAAGTTTAATTTATTTTTATAAAAATTTGATATATGTTTTAATTATTAAATGGTAATTGACAATTAAATGAATTTATGACTGAATTGAAACAATAAATAAATATAGTTTTGTTTTCAAAGTTAAAAATTTAAAGATTACTTTTATTAAAAGATCGTAGATAAGAATTAAAAGTAAAATAAAGTATTATTATTATTATAACCTTCAATAAAATTATTCAATAATTTAATAATAATGTTTTTAATATTTTTTGCATTCTTATCTATGATAATTCACTTTAACACAAAAACAGCATTTTGTTATATTTAATTTAAAAAAAATTTTTATTTTTAACTTTCACTTTTACAAATACCTGTATTATTTATTCAGTAATCAGGTAAAAAAGTAATATTTGTTTTAGATGCTATTTTCAAACTATGTACATTTTTAAATTATATTTTAAAATTTCCAAATCAATCATTTTATAAAAATAATCATTTAAATCGAAAGTTATAGTAATTGTTTGATGGAAAATAATAATGCTTAAATTTTATTTAAAGTTTTTGTTTTGTTTATTAACTATCTTCTGAAATTTAATATATTTTTAACAATATAATATATAAATAAAATAGAATATTTTTCTGTTATATGAATAAAAAACTAGAATATAGTTTAACAATATGTAAATTAATTAATTAATTTCTTATAAACTTTCTTGTATTGATAAAAATATAACAAATAAATGGTAATAAATACTAATATTATTATTTTAATTAATTAATATTTTGATAAAACAAATTTTAAAATATTTAGTAATAATATAAATTTATTTAATTAAAGAAAAAAATGAATCATATTAATAAAATTATTTAATTTGTCTTTGAATTAAATTATTAAGTTAATATTAGAGTCTGTTTTAATAAAAAAGAAATACTACTATTTATTAAATAATTATGAAAGTATTTCTATATACTCTGAAAGTTACTTCGTTGGTTTCAAATAAAATTTATATTCAGATTATGTAAAAATAATATTTTTCTTAAAATTAAATTCATTAAAAATTTTTATAATTTTATACATACACGATTTGTTATTATATTACAAATAAATATCTTATATAAAATTTTATTATTATCTCAAAAGCAAATTTTGTTCTATAATTTAAGTTGTAAATAAATATAATATAAATATATGTATATTTATCTATAAAAATAAAAATTTTTGATTTCGAAATATGATACTTTAATTACAAATTTAAAAACAAATTGATGAAAATATTTATAATTTGTTTTAGCTGTTATAAATATTAAAACTATTTTTGAATTTTGATAGAATTTGAGCTTAAGAACAAATTTAAATTGTGTTACTTTTTATTAATAAAAAATTACATAATTATTATAACTTTTTTAAAATATTAACATTAAAATTATATTCTATAGTAAACAACTGAATTACAAGATTATCAATATTATAAATTTTATTTAATTATACATATACATGTGTCATATTCATTATTAATTATAATATTGAAATGATTATTTCTTGTTCTTGTTATATGAAATATGATATAATATAATTATTATATTATGATAATTGTATTATATTATTTATGATAAGTTTTATTATTTAAATGAGAACAATAATTTATTAATTTTATTTTATAAGAACATTAATATAAAATTTATATATTTTAATAAAAAATATAATTTTAAATATAGATTAGAAATTTATTTATATATTATTTTTTAATTGTAATAAAACATTTTTATGTTTATTTTATTCAAAACTTAATTTTCTATTGTAACATATAATTATGTTATAAATATGTTTTAGTCATTAAATATTAATTACCATATAATTTAAAATATAAATGAATAAAAATAAATTTTATTTCAGATAGTTTATAACATTGTATTTCTTTGGTAATTAAATATTATTTATAATAATATATTTGATATTTGAGAATATATATAAATACATACACTTATACATACATATATATACATATATATATATATATATTTATATATTTATATATATATATATATATATATATATATATTTATATATTTATATATATATATATATATATATATTTATATTTATATTTATATTTATATTTATATTTATATTTATATTTATATTTATATTTATATTTATATTTATATATATATATATATATATTTATATTTATATATATATATATATATATATATATATATATATATACATATATATATTTATATATATATATATATATATATATATATATTTATATATATATATATATATATATATATATATAAATTTCTTTTAATCAGATTTTAAAATATAACATGATTTCAGATAATACATATATTGTTAAAATTAATATTTACTGATTATTGTATTTTAAAATTAATATAATAATAAAGTAATATCTAATATTAATATTATTTTTTTTTGTTTATTAATATAATTTGTTTTAATAAAAAAAAAAATTAACTTATTGTTATAAATTTATATAATAATTTTTGAATAAAATAAAAAAAAATTAATTTTAGTTATGTTGTGTTAATATAAATTTATTTAATTAAAAAAAAAATTAATCAAATTAATAAAAATATTTAATTATTGTCTTCGAATAAAATTATTAAGTTAATGTTACAGTTAAAAATTAATAATTTAGAATAGGTACCCACTTTGTTTGACACCAATTATATCGATTTACATGTTAGCTCGGCACTCTATGAAATGACATAAAAATAGCTTGTACAGTAATCACTTGTAATTAGCATGCACTTAAACTGAAAAATTCTAAAACCGTTGGAATGTAATACTTGTTTTGAATTTAGTTTGACAAAATTTAATTTTTATATTATTTCTTAGAATTGAAAAATTTTTCATGTTTATTTTACAAAGCAATTTTTAATTTCAATTTTAAAATATAAATTAGACATTTATTTATGTGCATAAATAAACTATAATATTTGATCAGCAAACAATTATGTAATGTAATTAACTTTTGTTATTATTTGGAAATTAACAAATTTTATTTTGTATTATTTCTTAAAATTAATAAAATATCCATGTTTATTTAAAAAAACTTATTTAAACTTTCTATTGTAACATAGAATACATACATACATACGATAACTTTTTTTTAATATTAACATTAAAAATATTAATATAATTATTTTACACAACTGAGTTACATGATAATCATTTATGACCTGTATTTTATTTATACACATACATATTTCATATTCATTTTAAATTATAAAGTTTAAATATTTATATGTTTAATTAAAAATTACAGATATATAATATATTTAATTTTTATTTCAAAAGCAAAAATCTTACAATATTATAAGTTGTAAAAAAAATACAATTTCACATTAATTTAATTTTTTTTAATAATAGCATTATATATATATATATATATATATATATATATAAAAATATATTACTAAAATTTTCTGTTTAATTTATAGACTAATTTTTAATAATTATGCAAAATATGTGTCTTTATATTCATTAAAAAATTCAAATATGTAATATGATACAAATTTGAATAATATTAATTGTGATCACTGCGATTAATTAATTGATAACATTAATTTATTATTTTTTATTTGATTAGATATTAATGAAAAACTTATTTGTAATCAATTTCAATTTTTATTTTTTAATGTATTTAAAAAAAAATCATGACTAGTTTTTTATTAATTCGTATATAAACTCTATTTAATTTTATTGATTTCTTTTCATCTTACTTTATTTCAGGTAGTTACAACATTGTTTACTAACTAAAAATAGAAATTTTTATTTAAATATTTCTTGTTCTTGTAATATGAAATATATTTTGTATAATATTAATAATGATAATTTTATTAATTAAATTAGAACAATAATTTATTATTTTATAAGAATAATAACGTATGTTTATATATTTAATACAAAATATAATTGTAAAACAAAAACATTTTTTTAATAACAGAAATTTATTTATATATTATTTCCTAAAATTAATGAAACATTTCTATGTTTATTTCACTCAAAAACTTAATTTTTTATTTTAACATTTATAATTACAGTTAATTATAGTAATATGAAATATATTTTGTATAATATTAATAATGATAATTTTATTAATTAAATGAGAACAATAATTTATTATTTTATAAGAATATTAACGTATGAGAGGAATTATGAATGTGGATGAAGCGAAAGTTGTTTGTTTGGATAGGAATGTTTGGAGGCGACTGATTTCGGAATGATGAAAAGAGTTTATGCCACACCCTTTTGGGTACATGGCGTGATTGTGTATGTATGTATGTATGTATGTATGTATGTATTAACGTATAATTTATATATTTTAATAAAAATATAATATGTAAAACAAAAATATTTTTTAATGACAAAAATTTATTTACTTATATATTATTTCTTAAAATTAATAAAACATTTTTATGTTTATTTCACTCAAAAACTTAATTTTTTATTTTAACATATAATTATAGTTTAATAACAATTAAAAAGTAATTAAAATAACAAAAAAAAAATATTTTATTTTTTGATTGTGTTAATTACAAATTTAAAATCATATTGAGAATATTTCGACATAAGTGCGTGTTGAAAAATATGAAAATTATTTTATTTAAATTATGTATTATTGATTTAAATTTTACATAATTATATAGTAATAAGTTGTGACATTTACCGAAAATTATTTTTCTGTTACTATATAGGTAAATATATTTTTATTTTACTTTTATAAAAATTTTAAATATGTTTAGTCATTACATAGTAATTACCAAATACGTAAAAATATAACTGGATCTTTAAAAAATAAATTTTATTTCAAGGTAGTTATAACAGTGTATGTAATTGAAATGTAAATGAAATATAATATAAAATAATGAATATAATATATATTATATAATAATGAATATAATATATAATAATATAATAATGAAAATAAAATTTTTGATTTCGAAATATGATCCTTTAATTACAAATTTTAAACAAATTGATGAGAATAGTTTGTTTTGGCTCTTATAAATATTAAAATTATTATTGAATTGTAATAGAATTTGAGCTTAAAAACAATGAATTAAAAACAAATTTAAATTGTGTTACTTTTATTAATAAAACCTATTTCTTAGAACTGAAAAATTTTTTATGTTCATTTTTAAAAACAACTTTCAAATAATGAATATAATATATAATAATATAATATAGAAAATAAAAATTTTTGATTTCGAAATATGATGCTTTAATTACAAATTTAAAAACAAATTGATGAGAATATTTATAATTTGCTTTAGCTGTTATAAATATTAAAATTATTTTGAATTTTGTAATAGAATGTGCGCTTAAGAACAATGAATTAAATAATTTTCAATTGTGCTACTTTTTTATTAATAAATTATTATATTTATTAATAATTATTATTTTTATTAATAAATTATTAAACATAACTATTATAACGTTTTTAAAATATTAACATTAAATTTATATTAAAAAAAAAACTAAATTACAAGATTATCAATGTTATGAATTTTATTTAATTAGGTATACATATACATACATATACATGTGTCATATTCATTTTAAATTATCTAGTATTAATATATTTTTTCTTTTTGCTTTTGAGATAATAATAAAATTTTATGTAAAATATTTATTTCTAATATAATAACAAATCGTCTATTTATTAAATTATAAAAATCTTTAATAAACTTAATTTTAATATTTATATTTTAGCATAAATAACTATTTTTATTTCTACATAATCTGAAAATAACTTTTATTTAATATCAACGGAGTAACTTTCAGAGTATATAGAAATACATTTCATAATTATTTAATAAATATTTCTTTTCTTTTATTAAAACGGAATATTAATTAATTAAAATAATAATAGTTTATTACTATTTATTTGTTATATTTTTATCAATACATAAGAGTTTATAAGAAATTAATTATTTTTTAAATTTAAACTTAAATATTGTTAAATTATAATGTTTCATATAAAATTACGTTTTTGAATAAAATAAACATAGAAACGTTTTATTAAATTTAAGAAGTAGTTTATAAATAAATTTCTAATCTACATTTAAAATACGTACATACACAATCACGCCATGTATCCAATATAGTGTGGCACAAACTCATTTTATTATCCCTAAATCAGTCTCCTCCAAACATTCCTATCCAAAAAAGCAACATTTGTTTTATCCACATTTATAATTCCTCTCATACATGCTCTTCTATTCCTACTACTTGAAAACTTCCACTCAGGCAAAACACTTTCAATCATACCACTCCAACTACTCATCGGACGTACAACATCAAATTAAGTTTTGAATAAAATAAACATAAAAATGTTTTATTACAATTAAGAAATAATATATAAATAAATTTCTAATCTATATTTAAAATTATATTTTTTATTAAAATATATAAATTTTATATTAATGTTCTTATAAAATAAAATTGATAAATTATTGTTCTCACTTAAATAATAAAACTATCATAATTAATATTATACAAAATTGTATCATATTTCATATAACAGGAACAAGAAATATTTATTTCAATTTTATAATTAATAATGAATATGACATATGTATAATTAAATAAAATTTATGATATTGATAAACTTGTAAATTCAGTTGTTTACTATAGAATATATTTTTAATGTTAATATTTTAAAAACGTTATAATAATTATGTATTTTCTTTTTTTATTAATAAAAAGTAACACAATTTAAATTTGTTTTTAATTCATTGTTCTTAAGCTCAAATTCTATTAAAATTCAAAAATAGTTTTAATATTTATAACAACTAAAACAAATTATAAATATTCTTATCAATTTGTTCTCAAATTTGTAATTAAATTCATATTTCGAAATCGAACATTTTAATTTTTAGAAAACGTTAATATTCTTATAAAATAATAAATTATTATTCTCATTTAATTAATAAAATTATCATTATTATACAAAATTAAATTATACATCATATTAAAAGAACAAGAAATATTCAAATAAAAATTTCTATTTTTCTAGCTAGTAAACAATGTTATAACTACTTGAAATAAAGTATTTCACACTCAATTAATATTTTAATACATATATTTATTTGAAAGTTAGACTTGTTTTTCACATAAATAAAAAATAATATATATTGAAAATTAGATTAGTTTTAAATAATGTTTTACTTTAAAATAATTTTCTTGTAAATTAATTGTTTGAATTATATTTTATTTATTTTTTCAATGTTAATATAGAAATTATATTTACGTATGCATTTTTGTTTTCATTATAAATAAAACTCATTTTCAATATGCACTATTCATTATAAATACTATAGTATCTATCAAAAATTAATTAATGCCACTTTTTATCGATGAAAAGAAATCAATAAAATTAAATATAGTTTATATACGATTTAATAAAACTAGTTACGATTTTTTTAAAATACATTAAAAATAAAATTAAAATTGTTTACATATTAGTTTTACATTAATATCTAATCAAATAAAAGTAATAAATTATTGTTATTAATTACTTAATCGCTATGATCACAATTAATATTATTCAAATTTGTATCATATTACATATTTGAATTTTTTAATTAATATAAAGACATACACATATTTCGCATAATTATTAAATTTTGTAGTATAATTCTAGTATACCGGGTGTAGAAATGAAATGTGAACCATAGGGATTTCAATGTTATTTTTTAAATACGGCTGTATCTCTTTCCCTATTGACTTTAGAGCAAATATTTAAATACAAAACTTGTTCAAAATATAAAAATGCATGGTATAAAGTTATTTTTTTTACATAAATATTAATATTTTACGATATACAGGGTTAACCACTAAAAAATGAGCTATAACATTGGGAAACGGGAATGGTATCGAAAAATGCGGAATAATGAGTTCTATAAAATTTTTGGACTAAATTTTGTAAAAAAGTCTTATTCTGAAAAAAATGCCAATGGTTATCAAATTTTCGAAAAATCAGAAAAACGTGAATAAAAAATTAAAGAAGAACAGGAAAAAAAAAGCGTCAGGTACGAAGAGTAGGATAAAAGAGTAGACAACGAAAGCCAGTGTTAAAATATCCAAAATCCTTTTTTTTTTTTTTTTAAACAAAACAAGGGTACCCCCTTACGAAATTTTTCAAAAATCAGTTTTCAATTTTTTTCTCCTAAACGAAGTATCGTAGAACAATGATTTTTTCACCGAATTATAGAACTCATTATTCCGCATTTTTAGATACCATTCCCGTTTCCCAATGTTATAGCTCATTTTTTAGTGGTTAACCCTGTATATCGTAAAATATTAATATTTATGAAAAAAAAATGACTTTATACCATGCATTTTCACATTTTAAACAAGTTTTGTATTTAAATATTTGCTCTAAAGTCAATAGGGAAAGAGATACAGCCGTATTTAAAAAATAACATTGAAATCCCTATGGTTCACATTTCATTTCTACACCCGGTATATATATATATATATATATATATATATATATATATATATATTATTCAAAAAAAATTAAATTAATATGAAATTGTATTTTTTTTTTACAACTCATAATATTATAAGATTTTCGCTTTTGAAACAAAAATTAAAAATATTATATGTATCTGTAATTTTTAATTAGTCATATAAATATTTAAATTTTATAATTTAAAATGAATATGACATAAATGTATGTGTATAAATAAAATACAGGTCATACAATACAATAGAAACTTTAAATAGTTTTATTTTTTGTAAAATAAACATGGATATTTTTTATTAATTTTAAGAAATAATACAAAATAAAATTTGTTAGTTTCCAAATAAAAACAAAAGTTAATTACTTTAAATAATTGTTTGCTGATCAAATATTATAGTTTATTTATGCACATAAATAAATAAATTTCTGATTTATATTTTAAAATTAAAATTAAAAACTGTTTTGTAAAATAAACATGAAAACTTTTTCATTCCTAAGAAATAATATAAAAATTAAATTTTGTCAAATTAAATTCAAAACAAGTATTATTTTCCAACGAGTTTAGAATTTTTCCAGTGAAAGTGCATGCTAATTACAAGTGATTATTAGTCAAACTATTTTTTCTGTCATTTCATAGAGATCCAAGCTAGCATACGCATCGATATAATTGGTGTCAAACAAAATGGGTATATCAAATTATTAATTTTTAACTCTAACATTAACTTAATAATTTTATTCAAAGACAACTTGAATAATTTTATTAATTTGATTCAGTTTTTCTTTAATTAGATAAATTTATATTATTACTAAATGTTTTAAAATTTGTTTTATTTTATTCAAAAATAATTTTATAAATTTATAACATTACGTTTATTTTATCTATATTAACAATAACATTACTAAATGTTTTAAAAACAGTTTTATTTTTTTCAAAAATAATTTTATAAAGTTTACATTAACTTAATAATTTAATTCAAAGACAAATTAAATAATTTTATTAATATGATTCATTTTTTCTTTAATTAAATAAATTTATATTATTACTAAATATTTTAAAATTTGTTTTATCAAAATATTAATTAATTAAAATAATAATATTAGTATTTATTACCATTTATTTGTTATATTTTTATCAATACAAGAAAGTTTATAAGAAATTAATTAATTAATTTACATATTGTTAAACTATATTCTAGTTTTTTATTCATATAACAGAAAAATATTCTATTTTATTTATATATTATATTGTTAAAAATATATTAAATTTCAGAAGATAGTTAATAAACAAAACAAAAACTTTAAATAAAATTTAAGCATTATTATTTTCCATCAAACAATTACTATAACTTTCGATTTAAATGATTATTTTTATAAAATGATTGATTTGGAAATTTTAAAATATAATTTAAAAATGTACATAGTTTGAAAATAGCATCTAAAACAAATATTACTTTTTTACCTGATTACTGAATAAATAATACAGGTATTTGTAAAAGTGAAAGTTAAAAATAAAATTTTTTTCAAACAATTACTATAACTTTCGATTTAAATGATTATTTTTATAAAATGATTGATTTGGAAATTTTAAAATATAATTTAAAAATGTACATAGTTTGAAAATAGCATCTAAAACAAATATTACTTTTTTACCTGATGACTGAATAAATAATACAGGTATTTGTAAAAGTGAAAGTTAAAAATAAATTTTTTTTTTAAATTAAATATAACAAAATGCTGTTTTTGTGTTAAAGTGAATTATCATAGATAAGAATGCAAAAAATATTAAAAACATTATTATTAAATTATTGAATAATTTTATTGAAGGTTATAATAATAATAATACTTTATTTTACTTTTAATTCTTATCTACGATCTTTTAATAAAAGTAATCTTTAAATTTTTAACTTTGAAAACAAAACTATATTTATTTATTGTTTCAATTCAGTCATAAATTCATTTAATTGTCAATTACCATTTAATAATTAAAACATATATCAAATTTTTATAAAAATAAATTAAACTTAATTTATATAGTAACAGAATATTTAAAAACAAAAACAATTTAAAAATTCTTTATAATACAAAAATAATACTAAAAATTAATATATTCTATCTGTTTACAATATGTTATTGTACATATAAGTAAATTTCTTATTTATATTTAAAAATTCCAAAAAAAAAAAAGAAAGTTGTTTTGTAAAAATAAACATGGAAAATTTTTCAGTTCTAAGAAATAATACAAAAAATTAAATTTGTCAAAAGCATACCATATGTTTCAAAAATTTTCAAAGTGAAAGTTCATGGTAATTACTTAATGTTAGTGTTTGTTGGTCAAACAGCTTATTCTGTCATTTCATAAATAACCAAGCTAACATGAACATCGATATAATTGAAGTGTAAAAATAAAATAGTATATTTTAAAACACTAATTTTTAAATGTAATATTTATTTAAATAATTTTATTCAAAGACAAATTAAATAATTTTGTTAATTGGTTAGATTTGATTCATTTTTTTTTTAATTAAATAAAATATTATCATGTAAAAGTAGTTTAATTAATAATTTTTATTAAAATACAAAATATTATAATTAAGTTTCATGTTTACAACTGTTAGAAATTATTTTTTATTTCAATTATATATATATATATATATATATATATATATATATATATATATATATACATATTTAAATATCACATATATTAATTGTTTCATTTTTAATCATATTTGGAAACAAAATATAATAAGTACTAGTTTAAAAATAGAAAGTGAATAATAATCACAATATTGACACCTCTGGTGTTAAAAACCAATTTTGGAGAAATTCTAGGTACAAATACCTTTGAGGATTTAAAATGCTAATGATCTAATACCCATTCACAAATAGATAAACAACTTTTCATCTATTTTATTTACATACCTATATACACAATCACGCCATGTACCCTACAGGGTATGGCACAAACTCTTTTTACTATGCCAAAATTAGTGTTTACAAAGGATTTCTTATCTAAGGGGAGGGAAGGGGGCAAATATGTAATAAAAATTCCTTAATCTAATTAAAAACCAATTAAAACCAGGTCACGAAAACAAAAAAGCCCCGCGGGCATAATTAGCGGCTGGCGGTGAAACTGACAGGGTATCTACTATTATTATACCATTTATGTGGATTATTACATATTATTTTGTATATAATAGAATACATTAAAATATATAAATATTCTACATAAACAAAATAAACTAGTTTTACAATAATTGTTCTGTTAGATATTACACATACGTTAGGTGAAAATTATGTTCTATGTTAAAATTACATAATAATAATCAGGGGCATCTCTGTTACCAATAACTTTTATTGTAAAATTAGCAGAAAATCTTTTTGTATTACTATTTTAAAATTCTGTAATTTTGTACATAATCCATAATAATCATAAAATGTAAGTAAAAATGACCTAGTAAGTATATACCTATATAAAATTCCGTACGCTCTACAAATTGCATCATCACATATACTTAATGTAGAATTACATATATTGTTGGTAGAACTTATTAAATTATGTAATATTACAGCTTCCATATTTAATGTCCGTGCTAATTCATCAAAATAGTGAGACATATTTTGTGTAATAATATACTAATAAAATATTTGAAGAGTAATTTGTATTGCTTTTCTCTTATCAGTTCTCAAATTTTACAACATAAAAATTTTCTAACGCATTTTGTGCAATAGCAGATTTATTTGGTTGGTTTAGATGTACTGACCTATTTTGTTCTGTCAAACCATGCTATTTTAATATATATATATATATATATATATATATATATATATATATATTATATATATATATATATATATATTATATATATATATATATATATATATATATATATAGTATATATATATATATATGAGTTCTGAAAGATTTTTTACTATATAAACTAGAATTAGTCATTAAAATTTATATAATTTTTTTTATATAAAATTCTATAGATATGTACATTGTATATTTAATTCTTAAAAAACAAATAAAAAATGTAATATTACATACGTCAATTATCAGAGTAAAAGTTACAAAATGCTGCTATTTTACCATTAATAGTTATGTAAAATTACACAAATTCACATTACAATTTTTACAGCGTATAATTTCTAACAGTCAACTCCAGGTATACATTGGCATTTCTCTTTTGGATTCATTGCCGTATCATATGGACAATGAAAATCTCGACTAAATTTTATTGAATTTCTTAGAGGTAAATTAACATTGAAAGTATTATAATATTGTTCTTCTTTTAGATTCGCCTTTTTACAATAGAGTTGGGCCCAATTGATCCAGAACAATTGTCGTGCATTGTATGGTACGCCATATAATTCAAAATCCTTTTTATGTTCACCTATCAGCCATTTGTTGTAAGCTGTATACGCCGTATATATATAAAAACTGTTCTGTCTAGCGTCGTCTGCCGTCCTAGACGTTTCCACTGCCTAATACAAAAAATATTTTTTATTAATACATATATATATATATATATATATATATATATATATATATATATATATATATATATATACGGGTGGCGGTCAAAATCCCGACAATCAAAATTCCGACAAGTTAAAATTCCGACAGGTTAATATCCCGACAGGTTAAAATCCCGACAATTAAAATCCCGACAGGTCAAAATCCCGACAATTAAAATCCCGACAGATAATTTCATAAATTCCATAATTCCATAAAATATTTTTTACAATTCTGTTTTTAATTTTGGGTAAGTACATTACTGTAAGTATATATAAATAAACGTATTTTTTATTATTTGTATATTTCCTAAATACACATAATAACATATTTTTTAAAAATGTTCAGTTTTTGCAAGTATTTAATTGTAGAATATTTACTTTACAATTAATTTTAATAGTAGATGTATTATACGTATAAATATTAACAAAATAAATAATTGATCTTTATTTTTGTAATATTTTTTTAAAATGTGTAAATTTTGCGACAATTTATCAATAATTTACATTTAATTAAATAATAAATAATTCATGAATTTTTGTAAATGTACAATTTTATAAATTATTCATAATTAACAATTTTTTTTAATATTAGGTAACTGTTTATCAAAAATTACATTATATTATTAATTTAACATTATACACAACCTATTAAATGCAAAAATCTATCTAGAAAACCATGTTTTAACTTGTCGGGATTAAGACCTGTCGGGATTTTGATTGTCGGGATTTTGTCCTGTCGGGATTTTGACTTGTCGGGATTTTGGTTGTCGGGATTTTGATTGTAGGGATTTTGATTGTCGGGATTTTGACCCTAACCCTATATATACATATACAATCTTGCAATGTGTTCAAAAGAATGTAGCACATACTCTTTCCACTATCCCGAGATCAGTTTCTTTCAAACATTCCTATCCAGATACGCAAATTTAGCTTTATCCACATTTTTGCTCACGCAATCCTCTCACTCTCTCTCAATCATACCACTCGAACTACTTATCGAACGTCACTAGCAAACTGTATCCGGACAATTCACCGAAAACAATTCATCGAAAACAAATTCACCGAAGTACCAATTTACCGAAAAACAATTCATCAAAAAACAGTTTATCGAATAACCAAACGAAATAGAATTAAATTAAATAAAAATTAATATTAGAAAGTGGCTATTTATACATACGGTATGTATACGCACTTGGCTAGGTTAGGTTAGTTTAGGTTAGATTAGGTTAGGTTAGTAGGTTGGTTTAGGTTTTTTTTTGGTATGTATAATTAGCCAATTGCGTATACATACCGTATGTATAAATAGCCTCATCTTTAATATTATGAATATTAGGAATGTCTTTAAAAAAACGTATTTATTTTTTTCTTTTTTTCTTTAACACTTTACGGAGGGGTGATGGGTAGGTTAGGTTAGGTTGTTTAATTCTATTTCATTTGGTTATTCGATAAATTGTTTTTCGATAAATTGTTTTTACACCGGACACTATGCCGACCGTGGACACAACGCCGCCCGGGGACACTAAGCCGACTACCCTTCATTTGCATTTGAACAGATTGATGTATTGAGTTGAGCGTGTAAACGATGTCTTTAGCTAGGCCTATAGTTTAGCTTGTGCAAGCGTTAAACTTTTGTATATATTTAACGATTAGTTTACGCAAATGCGAATGAACGCTCGCCGTATTGTTTCCGGTCGACGTTGTGTTTCTAGTAAGCGGTGGGCGTTTTGTCTACGATCAGCGTAGTGTGCCTAGTAAGTGGTCAACGTTGTGTCCACGGTCGGCGTAGTATCCTCAGTCGGCGTTATGTCCTCGATAAGCAGTAGACGTTTTGTCCATGGTTGGCGTAGTGTTCGAGATATGCTGTAAACATTGTGTTTACAGTCGGCATAGTTAGTCCATGGTCGGCATAGTGTAGTACACCCTAGTAAGCGGTCGGCGTTCTGTCCACGGTCAGCATAGCGTCCTAAGTAAGCAGTTGGTGTTATGTTTCCAGTCGGCGTATTGCCCCCGGTCGGCGCGGCATTATGTCCCCAGTCGGCATTGTGTCCAGGCACCGTTTTCGGGATATTTCGTTGTCTCAAGATAAAAAAACTTCAAGCTGTATAACATTTTTTCTATACTGTCTATACTTACAAATTGCTCTAATTTAATTTGCTTGAAAAAACACAGAAAAAAAGCGTTATAAAATAGCGTTTCATCATCATTGTATAGAGGACCAGCATAGTTCATGCTTATAGGTCTTCCTAATGTAAATATGAGATCTTGCATAAACATTGGCAAAGGACCTGTAAACAAAATGATACAGCTAAGAATGCGTTGCTATCAAAATAATTATTAAAAAAATTTATACAAATATTACCATAAGTATTATTTCCGATAGTAAAAGTGAAATGCTTGACATCAATTTGACCTTTTAATTTGTTCTCTACTTGTAGTTGCGATTCAAAAAATTTTGTTTCATTTATATCAATCTAAAATTAATTAACTTACTTTTATTAACATTAGATGTACATAAATGTATATATATATATATATATATATATATATATATATATATATATGTATATATATATAACTAAAATCGATAATTTTACATCTAAACAACATTAGAAATAATATTTTTTTGTTGTTTTTACGAAAGTAACAGGTTCCTCTACACAACTGAAATTTTCGAAAATGCGGGTTAATACATAAGCGGTGTAAACGATATATGTATTTATTATACTATATTAATTGATAAGATGAATAAATAACACCGATAATAATTGAAAATTAAATTAAAAATTGTCAAACTCCCTCGTATGGGGATCGAACCCAGGACCAACCAGTTGCTGGCTGGCTACACTAACCGAATAAATATTAAAATTTCCTTCATACGTATTTGACCTAGTATTCTCGTTTACGAACTGTAAAAGTTTACTTGGCAAAGATGTAAGCTGTATGAATACTTACATTGATTAAAAATTGTTAGCTGCTTGTCTGGCTTTGTTATAGCTCAGTGGCAGAGTAGTCAGCCGGCAACTGGTTGGTCCTGGGTTCGATCTCCAAATAAGGCAGTTTGACAATTTTTAATTTACTTTTTAATTATTTCGGTCTTATTTATTCATCTTATCAACTATATACCGTGTGTTGACTTGGACCGTCGTACATAGGGATTTAGCATGTAAAATCAGACATGTGCGATTTCCTGCTTTCCAAATTATTTTACAAAAAAAACTGGGATAAATGTTTTACGAGTAGGAAACATTTTTTTGCATGTAAATCAATCAACAAAATTTTTTTTAACTATCCCAACGTCAGGAATTCGCCATAAAGTTGTCAAGAAATTGACTGAAAATGGCATTAGCAGTGAAATTGGAACAAAAATAAAACAAATGCTAAATGCTATATGCTATTTCATGGCTACTGCCATTTTCCAGTCAATTTCTTAACAACTTTAGACCTAATTCTTGACGTTAGGAAAATTCCAAAAAAAAAATTTAGTAATTGATTTACATGCAGAAAAGTATGCCCTAAAACATTTAATATAAGGTTTTTTTGTAAAATAATTTGGAAAGCAGGAAATCGCACATGTCTGATTTTACATGCTAAATCCCTATGTACGACAGTCCAAGTCAACACACGGTATATATATATATATATATATATATATATATATATATATATATATATACCGTGTTCGTTAATTTTTTTTTGCAGTAAGGCTAAAATCGATAATTTTACATCGTAAAAACATTAGAAATAATATTTTTTGCATGTTTTTACGAAAGTAACAGGTTCTTCTACACAACTGAAATTTTCAAAAAACACGTGTAAATACATACGCGATATAAACGATATAGGTTTCACACGCGTTTTCCGAATATATATATATATATATATATATATATATATATATATATATATATATATATATATATTGTACTATGCCAAAAAAAATCGAAGTTCTTATTTCGCCCTTTTCTTCTAGTATGTTGTAGCCCGTTTAAAATCTGAAAAGTTCCCAAAATATGTTCAAAATCAGTTAATATTTAGAGGTCGCGCAAGTCGAAATCGTGTGTGTTTTTTAAAGGTCGTTTTTATGTACATTTTGTGTTGTATAATTATTGTAACTGATTATTTTGCAAAGTGTTTTCCACTAATTTACTTTAATGCATCCGCTACTTTTTGCACACAACATGTTATTTTTTGTGATTTTTTTACGCAGTTTTACAGTTTTTTTATAAATCAAATGATACGAGTTAATGCATTTTGTGATTTTTTTACGCAGTTTTACAGTTTTTTTTATAAATCAAATGATACGAGTTAATGCTTTTAAAAACTCGAACATATACTAAAGTAAAATTGTGCATATACAGAATTGATAAAAACAGTCAATACTTACTTACTTAAATTCGAATTTTTATACATGATACTCTAAAAAGCGGGTTTTTCGATATTTGTGTTTTTTGATAGAAATCGCCGAGTTCCACTTTTATAACGTGTTTTATAACATTTTTAACAAAAATATCGTATATTATTTTCAACTTGATTATTATTTTAGTTCTCGGACAGGTTTAAGATACGTTTCTAATAAGTATTAGTATATAAATCATTTTGACATAAGTTTCTCAACCGCATTTTTAGATTGTATTGCTGGAATATTTGCATTTTTACCACTTTGACTGCAAGGAAAAAGTGGTATAGCGTTTGGTACGGTGTCTGTAACATTTTCAAAAAAATAATTGTGTATAGAAATTCTTTATATAGTCCCTAGATGACGAATCTGAACTTAGTTTATGTGGGTGTATGGATGTGCGTCGTCAGCTCGCTCGGTCGTAAGTCAAAATTTTGTGGCTGCAACTCCTCCTAGACGGTTTAACCGATGTTAATAAAATTTTCATGATAAATTTGTCTAGTACCCAAGATGGTCATCTGGTTTGGGTTTTTTCCAGTAATGCCAGCTTTCCGAGAAAAAAATTACTAAAATTTTTAAAAATTCATACTGGCTACATTATTTATCCGATTTTGATCAAATTTTCAGAAAAGATATCCCTAATGTTCCCATTAATTATATAATTTTATTAATATCCAGTGTTGCCAACTTTTCGAGAAAAAAATTACTAAAGTTTTTAAAAATATATTATGTCCATGTTATTTAACCGATTTTACTCAAATTTTCACAAAAGATTCTCTTAGTAATCATATAATTTATGTAATATTAACAAAATACATTGTTGCCAACTTTCCGAAAAAAAAATTAACAAAATTTTTTAAAAAAACTATTATGATCACTTTATTTAACCGATTTTAATCAAATTTTCATAAAAGATTCTCCTAGTGCCTAAATAAATTATGCAATTTTAACAAATACAGTGATGCTAACTTATCGAGAAAGAAAATCACAAATTTTTTTAAAAATTTATTGTGGCTACATTATTTATTCGATTTTGATTAAATTTTCAGAAAAGTTTCGCCTAGTGCCCAGATTAATTATAATATTATTAAAATACAGTGTTACCAACTTTTCGAGAAATGTCAAATTATATGGGCTTACCCACATACTTCTAATCTTTTTGTATATAGTCTCAACTTTTTGTATTATTAATTTTGCAGAAGTTATAATCGTATTTTTTAACGAAACATAAAAATGAAAGTTCAAAATTACACATGTTTATTTGTTGGCAACATCTCGGCAACAAATTTGTCAATTTTGGGACCGATTAAATAAAAACTCTTCCTTTTTAAGCGCGGCATTTCAATAACGGTACTAATTACTTTAACAATACATTTTAAATAACAACTTTGATGTTGAGTTTAGAAACATAAACCGTATAATTGATTTTAACTCAATAAATTACTAGCGCTATCTAGAGATACTATAGGTAGAGTTCGGCCGATGCGCCACCATTAATCCCTGGCGCCAAATTTAAATTAAAATTTGTTCCATGAAATGAACACAAAATATTTGTTCTTGTTTTTTTGCATACAAAAAAACATATAAAACATAAAATTGCAATGTATAATATTGTAATGACGTTTATTATGATAATAAATATACTAATATTAAAAAAATGTTAAAAATATCAAAAATGGCAAAATGTCACAAAAAACATACCGGGTGTAGAAATGAAATGTGAACCATAGGGATTTCAATGTTATTTTTTAAATACGGCTGTATCTCTTTCCCTATTGACTTTAGAGCAAATATTTAAATACAAAACTTGTTCAAAATGTGAAAATGCATGGTATAAAGTCATTTTTTTTTACATAAATATTAATATTTTACGATATACAGGGTTAACCACTAAAAAATGAGCTATAACATTGGGAAACGGGAATGATATCGAAAAATGCGGAATAATGAGTTCTATAATTCGGTGAAAAAATCATTGTTCTACGATACTTCGTTTAGGAGAAAAAAATTAAAAACTGATTTTCGAAAAAAATGCCAATGGTCCCCCCTTATCAACTTTTCGAAAAATCAGAAAAAGGTGAATAAAAAATTAAAGAAAAACAGGAAAAAAGAAGTGTCTGGTACAAAAAGTAGGATAAAAGAGTAGACAACGAAAGCCAGTGTTAAAATATCCAAAATCTTTTTTTTTTTTAAACAAAACACAGGGGTACCCCCTTACGAAATTTTTCAAAAATCAGTTTTTAATTTTTTTCTCCTAAACGAAGTATCGTAGAACAATTATTTTTTCACAGAATTATAGAACTCATTATTCCGCATTTTTCGATACCATTCCCGTTTCCCAATGTTATAACTCATTTTTTAGTGGTTAACCCTGTATATCGTAAAATATTAATATTTATGTAAGAAAATTGACTTTATACCATGCATTTTCACATTTTGAACAAGTTTTGTATTTAAATATTTGCTCTAAAGTCAATAGGGAAAGAGATACAGCCGTATTTAAAAAATAACATTGAAATCCCTATGGTTCACATTTCATTTCTACACCCGGTATAAATCGAAGTGGCGCATGAATATTTTTTTTGTTGAAATATTGAAAACTGTCAAATCAAATATGAAAATGATAAAAATACTTCTCGTACAGCAATCCCGCAGAAAAATATTTATTTAGCGGTTAGAGTGTACGTTTAGCTACAGTTTATTATGCGATAATACAATATTTCAAAAAAAAACAAATTTTAATATATTGTGATCGACCTAGCGCGCGAATTCAAAATCATTTGTTTTTATAGAAAAATGGCGGCACCAATCAGAAGCTGAACACTATTTCAGGCTATCGGCCAAACTCTAGTATAGTATCTCTAGCGCTATCTGAACGACAGCGACGTAGAGTTGTAGTAGGTTTGCGCAATCACGCAGGCAATCACTGCTGTTTTGATTAGTTAATAAATAAACAATATAAAATAATAAAAAATAAATAAGAATAAAATAATATATTTTTTTTTAGTATATGTTCGAGTGTTTAAAAGCAACGAATCGTATACTAGTATCATTTGAAAGTAAACATACCACGTTTGTTTATACAAAAGCTGTAAAATTGTGTAAAAAAATCACAAACTATGACATGTTGTGTTCAAAGAGTAGCAGTTGCATCATTAAGGTTTCTTAGTGGAAATCACTTTCTATACTGTTTTAAAAGTCGAGTCATAAATTCAAACGCAAAATAATCAGTAACAACGATTACACAACACAAAATATTCACAAAAAACAATCTTTAAAACAAGCACACACATTTTCGACTTGCGCGACCTCTAAATATTTATTGATTTTGCTCATATTTTGGGAAACTTTCAGAATTTAAGCGGGCTATAACATAGGTACTAGAAGAGCAGGGCGAAATAAAAACCTTAATTTTTTTTAGCACAATCTAAATATATATATGTATATATATTGGGGTGGTGTTAAAAAAATATTTTCTTGTCCCACCCCTTAAAACTGTCGTAAATGTTAAAAGAATGAGATTTGCAAAGTATCAAAATTTTCTGAAGTCCTTAAATGGTGCCGAATACGTATTTTATGCAAAAAAACATGGTTTTTTTTAACATCAGAGAAATATTTTTTTTGTGTTTTCTCCATTTAAACCAAATTTTTGAAATCCGGTGACGACTGAAAAATTGGATAAAAATCCCGATGACTAGTCCTGAATCATAAATTAATGATTGATATCTATAAGCTGAAACACACTTACATATAAAAAATAAAATGGAGATTTTACCCAAAAAAAAGCATGTTTTTTTGTACAAAACAGGTTGGGGACCTCAAAAAATTGTGATACTTTGCAAATCTCATTTTTTTAACATTTACGACAGTTTTAGGGGGTGGATCAAAATTTTTTTTTTTAAAACTACCCTAATACACTCTGTATACTGTGCTATATAAAAGCTATTAGTATTATATTGCATCTAGTATTTGGTTATTGTAAAATAAATATTTAGTTGGATTATCAGTCGTACTTAAGAGATATTAATTGTCATTCCGGGTTCATGCAGACCAATTTCAACTTCAGTCTAAACTAAAACTTAAACTTAAATTACAACTATCGATAAAATGTAGCTTTCATGCAATATAGATAAATGTAATTAACCCAAGTAAATCATTCTCCTATTTTGTGAATGATATCTCTCTAACTTTTTAAAGTTACGCTCTGTTGTCAATTTTCCTTAAAATGAATTCGCTTAATATTTCTGATAATGATAACTATGAAAATAATACTTGATATTTCTATTTGTATCGTATTATCATATGAACAGAAAATATTGTAATTTTTTGACGTTTAATTGTGATTGTCAGAAACTTTATTGCTACTGGGCATGCGCGTCAATTTAGTCCAACTATAAACCATATGATACATACATACATACATACATACACAATCACGCCATGTACCCAAAAGCACGTGGCACAAACTCCTTTCATCATCCCGAAATCAGTCGCCTCCAAACATTCCTATCCGAACAAGCAATTTTCGCTTCATCCACATTCATAATTCCTTTCATACATGCTCTTTTATTCTTACTACTTGGAAACTTTCGTTCACGCAAAACACTCTCAATCATACCACTCCAACTACTCATCGGACGTCCACGCAATCGTATACCATCAAAATCATTCAAATAAATCTTTTTAACCAAACGTTCATTAGACATTCGCTCAACATGTCCGAACCATCTTAACTGACTAATACCAACTTTTGCTACAACATTTTTTTTTAATTTCACACTCATCATACACTAATCTATTTCGTACCCGATCTCTCCTATTTACACCACATACGACATACCCCACGTAAAAATCTCATTTCCACAGCAGTCATTTTCCGTTTATGCTTTTGCAACCAAACCCAACATTCACTACCATACATCAATGTAGGCACTAAAACTGCATTATATATACTCAAACGGGCTTCTTTGAAAACATTTACATTCCTTGCAAAAGTTCCCAAAGCACCCAAAACCTTATAACCGGCATTTACTCTCCTTTCAATTTCACGATCAAAACGGCCATCTCTAGACAGCAAACTACCCAAATACACAAATTCATTTACTTGCTCTAAACGTGCACCGTATCAATATATACATTACATTCAGTCATCAAGTCACCCTTCCCGGAAAAACTAAAACTTTGCACTTATCAACATTCAACACAAGATTCATATCTTTACCAACAACATTAATTCTATTAATCATCCTTCTCAGTTGTTCTTCAGATTCAGCCAAAACAACCACGTCATCAGCATACGTTAAAGCAGGTACAACACAATCACCTATTTGTATACCATCATTACCACAGAAAGCTTTCCAAAGAATATTTATCTGTTCGACGAAATTACAGTTGCAGTATAGATTGAAGTTGAAGTTGAAATTGATCTGCATAAATCCGGGACTGAAACTAATTACCTTTTCATATAAATTGTCCACAAAAAAATCGTTTAAATATTTTATTGGTAAATTTTTCGATTTTATGATATTTTCCTTTAGGCTAGTATTATTTAACGACTCGAGTAATTGTCCTATTTCTAAAACTGCTGTATGAAAATAATGTTTAATTTTATCTAATTCATTGAAATCTTCTTTGCTCAAATATTTCTCGTTATATCTCGAAATTAATGCAGGAAGGAAATACTGTTTCACCTTCCTAATACAGATTTGCCATCTAGGTGGATCCTCGTGTTTCCCGGTAGCCGGCCTAAACGATAACATTGTTTCATATAAATCCTTAGGTATAATACTAATTTCATCTATTAATCTAAAAAATGTCCACCAAGCAATGTAATTAGCAATAGTACGTTTTGGTGTCTGGCCAAGTAACTCATTTAGCGCTTTTATTTTAGATGAAGACTGTAACAATTAAAAAAAAGATTAGAAGTATATGGGTAAACCCATATATAGACCACTTTGACATTATCACATAAATGATAAGAAATAGGAATAAAAAAAATTTTCACCGAAAGTTGGCAACATTGTATTTTGATAATATATAATATTATAGGCGTTAAGGGTATGTTCTGTAAAAATTTCATTAAAATCGGATAAATAATGCGGGCAAAAGAAATTTTTAGAAAATTATTAATTTTTTTTTCGGAAAGTTGGCAACACCGTATTTTAATAAAATTATATTTTATGTGAACACTAGGAAAAACTTTTCTGAAAATTTGATCAAAATCGGATAAATAATGTAGCCACAATAATTTTTTTTTAATTTTAGTATTTTTTTTTCGATAAGTTGGCAACACTGTATTTTGTTAAAATTGCATAATTTCTGCGGGCACCAGGAGAATCTTTAGTGAAAATTTGATTAAAGTCGGTTAAATAACGTGGTCATAATAAATTTTGTAAAACTTTAGTAATTTTTTTCTCAGAAAGTTGGCAACACTGTACTTTGTTGTAATTATTTAATTTATATGGATACCACAAGAATCTTTTGTGAAAATTTGAACAAAATCGGTTAAACATCATTGCCGTAATAAATTTTTAAAAAATTTACTAATTTTTTCTCAGAAAGTTGGCAACACTGTATTTTATTAAAATTACGAAATATATATAGGCACTAGAGAACTCTTTCCTGAAAATTTGATCAAAATCGGATAAATAATGTAGTCACAATGAATTTTTAAAAACTTTAGTAATTTTTTTCTCGGAAAGTTGGCATCACTGGAAAAAACCAAAACCACATGATCATCTTAGGCACTAGACAAATATATCCAGAAAATTTCATTAAAATCGGTTGAACCGTCTAGATTAGACGTATATGGGTAAACTCATATATACATATAGATGCATCTAGCCATAATTTAATATATATATATTTATATATATTATATATATATTTATATATAGGTTATCTATTCTAAGCTGGCAGCAACAGCGTGTGTCCCGCGCAGAGAGAGAACTCATTCGGAGCAGAAAAAGAAAACGAAATACGCGCGGTACAACTTGATTTTTGGCTGTTATTTGTTTTAACATAATCAACTTTGATTTTGATTTTGATTTTCATTCAAGTTTAATAAATTATTTTAATTATTGACGGGCTGTTAAAATTATACATTTTTATTTTATTTAATTTTGACTATTACATGTGCTTCATGTTTATCTCTGTGTATACAACTTGCCAATTATACGAACAACGAATGTTAGAATATAATTTTTTGTAACTATCACTTCATACGTGCGTTTTCACAAAACTTTAGTTGATAATATCCTGAAGAAGATGGGATACTGCCATCGAAAGCTTGACAATTAATCAGAAATAAGTTTTGATTTACACCTACTCGTTTTTCTACTACTACTTCCTAAAAATCGATTATTATCTACAATACTAAAAATAAAAATAAACACACAACTCTTAGTTTTTTGTTTCAAAATTATTTTATTTATACGATGTACATTTCGGCTTGTTAGGCCATCATCAGGTGACGAAATATATATTTTGTCGTGCGTTTATTATTATTTTTTTTTAATTATGTTTCAACAAGTGCCTACAGCCGTGTCCATCCAAATTATCTACAATACTATTAGTCAAAATTCGAAATTTTATATATATATATATATATATATATATATATATATATATATATATTTAAATCAAATTTTTAGCATATATTTTTTTTAGTATATTATAAAATTTGATTTTTGAATAATGTTGCTCTCGAACTTTTGGTGAAAAAATAAAAAATTGTGTTCCTATTTCTTAGTATTTATGTGATAATATCAAAGTGTTCTATATATGGGTTTACCTTCTAATTTGGTTAAGTTTAAATCAACGAGCCATTTTATGAAAGTAAAATATAAGTTTAATTATATACTTACGTAAATTGAAACGTTAGTATTGTTATCGACATGTAGAGAAGGTTTAATAATATTTATCAATTCCAACCAGCGAATATTTTGAAACTTTTTTTGCATATCAGTAATTAATAAAGATTCGTCGTCATCATAATTAAGTGGTTGTCCAATCTATAAAAAAAAATTATAATATTAAATTAAACTGTTGAAACAATTTATATAGTTTATTTACTAAAATGTTGATTTGTCGTACAAGTTATATATAATGAGATATTTATTCAAATGGGATTCCAAAGCCAATTAGGAATTTTTAATAATTGACTTACGTCTCTACATACTAACTGCTTTTAATCCGTTCCGTTGAACGATGAAAACAAATTACGTGTTTCGTGGCTTGATTCAACCGAACTAGCTTGTTGCTTTCAACGTGCTACGTTTATGCATAGTTTTCCAACTTTTAAAAAATTATAACTGCCAATCAATATAAATGGTAAGTGTGCCTTTGTTTTTTTTTCAATATCTGACAATCCTAAACTAATATTCTAGCAACGAAACAAAAAATAAATAATGTTTGGTTTTTTCTAATCGTCAAAACCGTCAAAGTTTCGAGATTTTGTAACCGAAGTAAATGACTCATAGCTTTGCAATCCTATTTGAATAAAAATTTCACTATATATTTTAGAGATTTGTACGGGCCCAGTTCTAACTTTGGGGTTTGTGCCGAACTGGCCCATAAACCTAGATAGTGTCTCAAGCTCGGACCGATTCGGGCCTATGTAGTGTCAGGCACAATCGGCCTGATAAATTTTTTAAATAAATTATTATCTGTTAAAAATGCAAACTATGTAAAACTGTATAAAAAACTTTTTCTATCCGAATCCCGATGAAGATAATAAAATTATCGAAAGCTTGATTGTCAAACTACAAAGGAGTTTTAGTTAACAACTGTCCCTCTGACTGCTACCCATTACTGCAATAATATATATATATATATATATATATATATATTAGGGTGTCCCGTAAGAGTGGTCAAAATTTTTTTTTCTTTTCTCACCCCTCACAGCAAAATAAATAATAATCAAATTAAATATGTAAGGAAAAAAGTTCAACAAATTGATAACGTCAGGAAGGCAGTTAGGTTGATTCCATTTAATTTTAGAGAGACTGACTTAAATGTAAAATTTAATTTTTTTTATAGTGAAATTATGGGTATTATTGATAAGTTAATACCGAGAGTTCAAATAAAATGTAAAAATAATGTATGGTTTAACAATTTAATTTTACAGTCAATAAAAGATCGGGATCAATCTTATAAAACATTTCTTTTAACTATGAATATAGTAGATTGGAGAATTTATAAAAGTAAACGAAATAGAACGGTGAATTTAATTAGAAAAGAAAAAGTGAAATATTTTGAGGAAAAAATAGACAATTGTCAATTTGATCAGAAACTGATGTGGAAGACGTTGAAAGGTTTGATTGGTAAAAATAATAATAATGAAATAAAGGATATTGAATTTGGAGATGAGAAAATTAGTGACACTTAAGCAATTGTTAATAATTTCAATGAATATTTCATTAATAGTATAAATGATATAATTAGTTCAATTGACAATGTGAATGTAAATTCAGTGAGTGGTGATAACGATAATTGTTATTCTTTAAATGAATTTAAATTAATTGATATGGAAGAATTAGATAAGATAATAAAAGAAATGAAAAATAAGAGCAGTCCTGATGAATTAGATATAAGTTTAATAAAGGATTGTTTTCCAGAAATGGTGGATATTCTTATTCATTTGGTAAATGTTTCTCTGGAAACAGGTGTTTTTCCTGAGCTTTTAAAAATAAGTACTATAGTTCCTATAATGAAGGTGCCTAATACTAATAAAGTGTTGTATATGCAAATAATAAAATATTTGAATAATAATGGTATTCTAACCTGTTACCAATCTGGATTTAGAATGGGACACAGCTGCGAAACGGCTTTACAACTAGTAATTAGTGAGTGGAGGGATGCATTAGATGAGAATGAATCTGGCTTAATTTTTTTCATGGACTTAAAAAGGGCGTTTGAAACAATCAATAGAGAAAGATTAATTAAAAAATTAAGTAACTATGGTTTTGGGGGCACTGTTCTACAATGGATAACTAATTATCTAGAAAATAGAAAGCAAAGAGTAAAATATTTAAATTCGTATTCGAGTTCAATGGAAGTGAATGTGGGTGTGCCTCAAGGTAGTATACTTGGACCACTACTTTTTGTTTTATATATTAATGATATAGGAGATAATATAAAGTTTTGTAAATATCATCTCTTTGCGGATGATATGATCATATACATAACAGGTACAAATATGGATGATTATGTTAAAAAGTTAAATGAAGATTTTTGGACTATAGATAAGTGGTTAGGTTATAATAGTTTAAAATTAAATACAACAAAATCAAAATTAATGTTTATAGGAAGTGATTCACAGTACAAAATTTATTTAGAAAATAATTTAGATGTAAGTATAGCAAACCAAAGAATAGAATTAGTAGATGAAATAAAGTACCTGGGTGCAGTTATTGATAGGAAGCTTAAACTTAATGCTCATGTTGATTATATGTGTAAGAAAATTTCGAAAAAATTAGGTGTAATAGGCAGATTAGGGGATTCTATTTCGTTAAAATCAAGAAAATTATTGTATAATACAATTGTATTACCGCATTTTTTATTTGTGTCAACTATATTATTTTCGATATCTAAAAGTGATTTATATAGATTACAAAAACTACAAAATTGGGGGATGAGAATCATATTAAAGTGCAATAGGTTTACCAGTACTAAGTTAATGATGAATAAATTAAATTGGGTAATGATTGAAGATTTTATTAAAATACAGGCTTTAACATTTTTACAGAAAATTAAATTAGATCTTGTGCCTCAGTATTTATCAAAAAAGTTAACATCATTTAGTGAAATTCATAATTACACTACTAGAAATAGAAATAATTATAGTTTGTCACATAAAAATAAGTCATCTACTAACAATTCAATTTTTAATAAAGGTATAAATGAATATAATAAGTTACCATTAGAGATAAAAAGTATTACTAATATAAGGAGGTTTAGATGTAAGTTGACTGAATTATTTAGAAATGACTGATTTTGATAATAGTGTATATACACATTTGGGAATATTATTGTGTTATAATTTTTGTTTTTTCTTTTTATATATTTTTATTTTAAATGTTTATATTACTTATGTATATTTGTGAATAGCTGTATTTTTTTTAAGCTAAATAAACGTCTATTATTATTATTATTATTAATCGTCTCCAAATATGGTAAACAAAATTATAAAAATATTCCCACATTTTTACTCGTTGGTTAAGTGGCCCCCCTAAGCCCATATGTATTTTGATAATCGAGCTTATAAGTGAATATTTTCATTAAATTAATGTTTTCACTAAATCACGCCAGAAAAAAACTATAAAGGTATTTCACATCGCTAAGTACAAATCTGAGGTCAAAATTAAGTTTTAACCATTTCTATGACAAAAAACAAATATTTACCGAGCCCCATATAGTTGGCGCCCCCACTTCGCCAAAATTAAGAAGAAAATATGCCATAATTTTATGCTAATTATGTGCTAATTTTATACCACAATGAAATTTTTTGTACTGCATTAGAAATTAGAAAAAACATAATTGCAAAAGTGGGGGCGCTAAATATATATCATGGAGACCGATATCCCAATATCTCCTATTTTCTATATATATATATATATATATATATATATATATATATATATATATATATATATATAAATACAGGTTGCCCATTATGTATGGAATATAGTATATATCTCGGTAAATATCGACTTTATTAAAAAAAATTGTATATAAAAGTTGTTTGACATTTTATTTTCCATAATAGGACAGCATTCAGTTTTTTGTATTTCAAAAAACAAATGAGTAACAAATAACACTAATAATATTTTTTTTAAATAGCAATGTACCATTTCATTAGGCTCATTTGATAGAGATTTTTTTTTTCAATGACATAAAATCTTAGTACTCTTATACCAAAAAAATTTTGAAAAAAATTTAAAAACTGTTATAAAGTTACAATAAAATGAATCTAGATATCCGAGATCGTCAAGTATCTCATGCATCTACATTTTACAAAATAAAACAAATGAACAAAAAACAAAATAAAACAAATGAACGAAAAAACAAAATAAAACGAATGAACGAAAAATAGTGTATGTCTCTTAACTAATTATAAAGCTTGAGGATAAAACAAAATTAGCAATAAAATGGTTTTTATAGTAATAAGTGTTCAAAATATTCGCCATTAACTGCAAGGAAGTGGCCCAACCTATCACGAAAAGCTTGAAAAGAATTTCTGAGCAATCTAGGAGAAGTTGCTGCTGCTGCAGCTTCATCTTTTTGAAATCAAAGATCATCAAGATTTGCTTGGCAAGCTGGAATAATTTGCTGTTGCAATAATTGCAAATAACGGTCACCAGTTAGAGTACCACGAATAAGGAAAGGTCCAATTATGTGATCTGCGCAATTTCCCACCCATAAGTTTAATTTTTGTGGTGTTTGGGTATGATTTTGGATCATCCAGTGGGGATTTTCAGCGGCCCAATATCGACAATTATGCCTATTTACATTTCCATTTAAACAAAACGTAGCCTCGTCAGAAAAAAACAATATTATTAAGAAAATTTGGATTGTTGTTGATTCGCTCCATTATAAATTCACAAAACTCAACTCGTCGATCGTATTAGTTCTTGATTTGGATAACGCTCATTAAAAATTTCACATACTTCTAATTGTGTTCGTTTGAGATCTCCATAACCGACCATAATTAAAATTTCTGTGTTCAGTTTCAGTCAAATGAACCATTTTTACTTTTCGATGTACGAACTTATTTAAATAAACAAGATTCTGTCACATTTATGGCCTAAATTCAAATAAATTGTTAAGACAAATAAAAAAAATTTTGAATAACTAGATTCATGTTATTGGTGAAATTAGCTTTATAACAGTTTTTACATTTTTTTCAAAAAATTTCTGGTATAAAGGTACTAAAATTTTACGTCATCGAAAAGAGAAAGAAAATCTCTATCAAATGAGCCTAATGAAAAAGTACATTGATATTTAAAAAATTAAAGTGTTATTCGTTACTCATTTGTTTACTGAAATAAAAAAAATTTAATGCTGTCTTGTTATGGAAAATAAAATGTGGAAAAACAATTTTCATATATAATTTTTTTTTATAAAGTCGATATTCACCGAGATATATACTATATTCCATACATAATGAGCACCCTATATATATATATATATATATATATATATATATATATATTAGTGCTGGGAATCGAATCCGGATAATTTTGGATCCGGATCCAAAATTATCCGGATATCCGGATAATTAGGTTTTCGGATATCCGGATCTCGGATCCGGATCTCAGATTCGGATATCCGGATCTCGGATCCGAATCTCAGATTCGGATATCCGGATCTCGGATCCGAATCTCGGATCCGAATCTCAGATCCGGATCTCGGATCCGAATCTAAGATTCGGATATCCGGATCTCGGATCCGAATCTCAGATTCGGATATCCGAATCTCGGATCCGAATCTCAGATTCGAAAATTCGGGTCTCGGATCCGAATCTTAGATTCGGATATCCGGATCTCAGATTCGGATCTCGGACTCGAATTTCAGATCCGGATTTAGGATCCGAATCTAAAGATCCGGATTTCAAATTTGAATCGTTTCGAATCTATGTGTTTTATATTTTTATTTTTATATAGGTTTTTCACACATTATTTTTATATATTTATATTATTGAAATAAATGTACGAGTAGGTTATGAAATATCTGTTTTCTTTTTAATATATCATATACATATCACATTTTTTAAACAAATATTAAAAACATTTTACAAGCTGTATTATTTTATCGAAATGCCAAATAAGTGTGTGATTGCAGTTATATACGATGTGTCTAAAAAATTATATATGCAATGTGCATCAAAATTATATATACAATGTGTCTCAAGAATTTTATATAAAATATATTTTTTATATAAATATGCAGTGTGTCTTAGAAATAAAAGTACTCAATTATATACATTGTGTCTAAAGAATTTTGTATATACAATGGATGTTATTACAAGTTCTGTTTTTGGGAATACTAAAAGAGCTGATTTTGGCAATACTAAAAATTCTTTTACATATGCAATTCTGAAAATTTTGTTTTAAAATTCTTGGCGATTCATATGTGCTAAAAATTTTGAAATTTAGTATAAAATTATTAAATTTATAAAAACTATCAAATATTGAGAATAAATTTTTAATTTTTGTTAAAAATTATACAATTTTGTTAAAAATATTTGCATTTTGTCAAATCTTCAATAAATTTTCCAGATTGTTAATATTTTTTAAATTATATATCTTATTACAAATTAATATTTTTTTGGTTTTGATTTAATGAAATGTAAAATTTGTATCTAGAAATATTATTTTAAAATTATTATTAATTTTTATTCTGATATATATATATATATATATATATATATATATATATATATATATATATATACGTAACAATAAAATAAATACGATCTGTCAAACTCAAACTCCAGAAGAAATGAAATTATTTGTTTAATTTCCATGGCACTTTGATGTAAAGAGCGCAAAAATGGAAATTTTAATTTGCTTCTAATTCTTGATCGGAACATCCTATATTGATAAATTTGGCATCATTTGATGCATTTTTGAATTCTAAACAACTTTTGTATTTGTACTTTTGTTCTATAATAATTAGGGGAAAATTTATCACCAAATGAAAATTTTAGCATTGTATTCCCTATGTAACAAAAAAAAAGTAGACACCCGGTATATATATATATATATATATACAATCACGCCATGTTCCCAATAAGAGTGTGGCACAAAATCTTTTTATTCAACCAGAAATCAACTTTCACCAAACATTCTTATCCAGACAAAAAAATTAAATACTTATACATTTTAAATAAAACACAGTAAATAAAAATATTAAAATGTAGTAAGTGATGGCCAAGAAATAAAACACTAGACATAAGATATTAGTTGATTTATTGTTGTAGTGAAATTTAACATGTCGCGCCATTAAACGCACACCTCGCCAGCTTGCTTCACTCTGACACACACACTGTATTACCGACCAGGAACCACCATCATGCCACCTAGCACGCAACTATAACATCGCGGTAAATTCAAATTTAAATGTTTAGCACTATAGTTCGGCCTTCCTGACACAATGATTGCCCCTAATCATCTGTAGGTTAACAACAAAATTCGTATATCATTGGAACACTTAACATAAATGGTTCACACATAACTAATACATGAATTCGGTTGTTAAGACATAAGTACATAAATAATCTAAGTATACATAAATACATAAATTTGTTGATAAAGACATAAGTTCATAAATGATTCATAAAATCTTAAAATACATAAGGTTGGTCATAATTTTTTTTTTTTTTTTTTTAACCATAAGTTATACATAAGATAATAAGTAACATAACTAAAGTAAAATATATTCATAACAATTTGAATTCGATTAAATATGTTCCTTCCAAAGTTTCATGTTTTCCGGAGAACATATTCCTTCGAATGGTTTTTGAGTCAACTGATGTTCTTCAGGATCCGTAATTACATAACGATCATTGTCTAGAACTTTTCTAATTACATAAGGACCACGGTATTTCGGCAATAATTTTTTATTCACTCCTGGAGTAACATCGACATTTTTGATCATAACATAATCTCCAATTTTATATTCATACGGCTGTTTGTGATGTTGATCATAATAATTTTTATTACGATTAGCAGTATATTGTATTTGTTTAGAAGCATCATCCCGCATTTGAATTAAATCACGATCAACGTCTTGTTGGTCTAATAAAGCTTGGCTTAAATCATCTTTAATTTTACCGATCTGGTTTATTCCGAATAAGAGTTGTGCGGGGGTTGTTCCAATCGAACGGTTTATAGTGTTATTTAACGCGTACTCTATATCGCTTAAAGTGGTATTCCATGTGGATAAATTGTTAGATAATTTACTTAACATTGGCGTCAGACTTCGATTTATTCTTTCGATTTGACCATTAGCATGTGGGGTTGCACTAGCAATAGCAATATGCTGAATATTTTCATTGTTTAAGAATTCTTTAAATTTGTCGGACATAAACGAACTACCTCTATCCGAAATAATTTTCCTCGGTTTACTACAATGGTTAAAATAACTTTTTAAATGCATAATTACTTCATCGACTTTAGTACTAGTTGTGGCATAAAGTTTAACAAATTTAGTAAAAGAATCTATAACCTCAAAAATGTATTTATAACGATGATTCGTTTTTTCTAAGGGACCATAATGATCTACATGAAGACAATAAAATGGTTGTTTTCCTTTATCATGACAATGTAATCTACCTTCACCTTTATTAGCTATTGTAGAATAAGTAATGCATTTCAAACATTGAGAAATATAATTTTGCACTTTTCTCTTAATATCAGGGAACCAATAAACACGCATGAGATATTCTACGGTTTTATTTGTTCCTTGATGAGCGATCTCGTCATGGGCAACATTAATAACATTATTTATCATTGATTTCGGTACATAAAATAATAATTTGTTTTTTGTTTTCCGATAAACTAATCCGTTTTGCAATTCAAAATTTTTATCTTCTCGATGTTCTAAATCGTTCTTAATTTTGACAATATCAAGATCTAAATTTTGTAAGATAGCTAAATTTCGCTCAAAGCTATTTTCCGTAATAACAAGTACTGCAAATTGTCTACTTAACGCATCCGCATGCTGCATACGTTCCGCCGATCTATGTTCCAAAGTATAATTGTAATTCCTCAAAATCAACGACCAACGTAAAATTCGCGGATTGATTTCCTTGCGTTCTAACGTTAGTTTAAGGCTATTACAATCAGTTACGATTTTAAATGGAATTCCTTGTAGATAAATTCTAAAACGTTCTAAAGAATAAATTATTGCTAAAGTTTCTAGCTCAAAACTATGATAGTTTGCTTCAGCTTTTGAAGTACGTTTACTGAAATAACAAACAGGATGAAATTTACCATCGGTTTGTTTTTGCATCAGAACAGATCCATAACCGTGCTTACTCGCGTCACAATGTAACTCGGTATCGGTCGTATGAGAATAAACAGCTAAAACTGGCTCATTAATCAAAATGCGTTTTAGATATTCAAAGCAATTTGAACATTCATTATTCCACTGAAAGTCGGTTTTAGAGTTTAATAAATCATATAACGGTTTGGCTAAAGTTGCGAAATTTTTTATAAATTTACGGAAATACGATATTAATCCTAAAAAACTATGCAATTCGCGAAAACTTCTAGGAATTGAATACTGTGTCACGGCTTCAATGTTTTCTGGATTTGGACGAATTCCGCTGGCATCAATACGATACCCCAAATAATCAACTTGCGTTAACAGAAATGCACATTTAACCCATTTTAGTTCTAAATGATTTCGCGTCAAAGTTAATAATACTTCTTTTAAAATGTTTAAATTATCATCTATAGTTTCAGTCGCTATTAAAATGTCATCTAAATAAATTAATATTTTTTCTTCGTCTAATAATTTACGAAATGCAGCATAAATATAGCGAGTGAAGAATGAAGGACCGTTAGACAATCCGAAAGGTAATCTTACGTATTCATATTGTCCTAAATGCGTGGAGAAAGAAGTAAAAGGTATTGAATTCTCTTTTATTCGAACGTGATAAAACGCGTCTTTTAAATCTAAACGAGTGTAGTATATTTTATCTTTTAATCTATCTATATGATCATCGATTCTTGGCAACGGAAATATGTCGCGTTGTGTCATTTTATTTAGTTCTCGGTAATCGACTGCCATTCTATATTCACCTGATTTCTTAGAAACCAACACAATCGGACTAGCAAACTGTGATTTACTCGGTCGAATTATTTTCCTAGCTAAAAGATCATTTATAATTTCTTTAAGAGCTTCCTTTTCTTGATATGACAAGCGTCTAGGATTGAAATAAAAAGGTTTGAAGTTATTTTTTAAAATTAATTCCATTTCTAAACTCGTTTGTGGTTCGTTTGGTCTTTCAACATCAAAATAATATTTTTTAACTATCTCACAAACCTTACCACCTGATTGAACATCAATTTTCTCATTAATGTTTAAATTTACTGTGTTATTATTTTCTGTCGCAATATGTAGAATCTCATTATCCCACGAATTATCAATAATGTTAACAACAGGTTTTTTGATTATTTCAACAGTATTACTAAAATTTATTTGAATGTCGTTTCGGATAATAAAATCTCTACCTAATAGACAGGAACAACTCATAGTACAATCTGGTACAACATAGAAATTTACTAATAATTCTATATCATTAATCATTACAGTTAACTTTAATTGACCTAATATAATAATTTTGCTACTGTTGACACCTTCAAAATTATGAGATTTTACATTTGTATTCAAATTCACATTTTTGGGCACCTTACTTTCTAATAAAAGGGATATGGGGCTACCTGTATCTAGCGTTGCACATATCTCACTTTGTTCCAGTTGAAGTAACACCGTATAACTCGGAACTGGTAACACAACAGTTGGAGCAGATTCTATAAGATGGAAGGCATTACTTGTTTCACCGGTTTGACGACCATCATTGTCAGCAGGTGCGGAGCCACGTGCTTCTCTGCCATTTTGTTTACAGTCTCTTTTCAAATGTGCGGTGGATCCACAACCATAACAGGATCCTCTGGGCCTTCGTGGTCGGGGACAAGAAGCTGCAACATGACCTAAATTATTACAGTTAAAACATCTTACATGGTTAGTGTCGGTCTTCGATTTTTCTTCGGCAGGCATCTGCTTCTTACTTGTTTCATTTCGATCAATTCCTTGCGATCGACTAATGCTTGGAACGGACGAAGTTCGTTTCCATGAAGAATGGAATGATGCGCGAATCTTTGTATAGATTTCTAACTTGTCCTTAAATTCTCTGAAGTTACGTGCACCATACAAAATACTTTTTCGATTCGGGTCGTCGGTTATACCGTCAATAACATATTGTATAACAGCATCCGTTTCAATACTTCCCCTTGAAGCTAATTCTCGCATATGTAAGAAATATTCTTGCACCGACTCATCGCGTTTCATTTTTCTATCTTGTAACATTTTATGTAATTGTGCGCTAGTTGTTTTTGACGAGAATTCTTCAATAAGTTTTTGTTGTAAGAGTTTCCACGATCGGATGTCCCGTTCACTCTGAATAAATAGTTTAGCTAATCCACTTAGGCGTTTCTTTGCAAAAATAAATTTCTGTAGCTCATTCCAGCCCATCAAAATTGCATTATCCTCAAATTCGGTCACCCATAATTTAACAGGATAGTTATTACCATCGAACAATCGAATTGTGTCTTCAATATCTCTAAAATTTATAGTGGCATTAGTATTGACAAGTTGTTGACTTACGGAACTTCGTATTTCATCTTGATCCTCGTCGATTTCGTCATCGGGGTCTTCAGTGTCGACGTCTTCGTCACTGGGGCGACCTTGTAATAAATCTAAATTGGTCAGATGTTCACACAATCTTTGCGCGATTTCCTTAGGAGTACCCGTATAGTCTATTCGTAAAAGATTACAACTGGCTGTTAAATCACCGACAGAGCAATTTTGAACTGTCCACTCAACCTTCTGTGTGAATTCTTCAGAATCCGAAGCGAATTCGAATCCCGAAAACTTACGTAACCGGCTTCGATTTAAACGATCGCCAGTCACTCCGAATATAAACTTATGTAATGCTTTAATTACCGATGCTGGAGAAGTTTTAATATTATTCGCGATCTCGGGTATATCGATCAATGTTACTGTATTCTGTTCATCCCCCATAATAAATAATCAGAAATAAAACTTATAAAATCGTTGGCAAAACAGCGCGTCACTATCGTGCTCTCTCGCACTCACTAGTATTTATATCTCACTATCCTTTTCTACCACGTGTTTAATCCACAGTTCTAAGGTTCGAGTTAATTTCACTATTTCCCCTAATACACACAAATAAACGTGGTGATTGAATTCTTATAATCCCACTTCTGAAGCTGTAGTAAGTGATGGCCAAGAAATAAAACACTAGACATAAGATATTAGTTGATTTATTGTTGTAGTGAAATTTAACATGTCGCGCCATTAAACGCACACCTCGCCAGCTTGCTTCACTCTGACACACACACTGTATTACCGACCAGGAACCACCATCATGCCACCTAGCACGCAACTATAACATCGCGGTAAATTCAAATTTAAATGTTTAGCACTATAAAAAATATTTTTTTTTAACAAATGTTTAATTTTTGTAACACAATGTGGTTGGTAAAGGACGCTGCTTTATTTGAGATATGATTGTCTTTGTTTGTTTGTATTTCATATCATCGTCTTTAACTTTATAGTATACAATAGTAATTTTAAATGAATGCTGCCTGTAAGGTATTATTTATTTATCTAACTACTAACTATCGAATAATAGTCTGATTTTATTCTATAGATGTTTACATTACGCCCTTAAAAATGTAAACTCTAAAGTAAGACAATTTATGTTTTTGAATAAAAATAAAGCAAACATTCAATACTTCTCCTATAATAAACTATATTAAGTTTTAATTTATGGTATATTATTGTGTTTCTTGAAAGATGTATCTATTTTTTAATATTCACAAAATTACTAAACAAATTATTTAAGTTATTTATTTATATTTGTTACATATTATACAATTCAAATATTAACTCATTTGCTTCATCTAATAATTCAGAAATATTTTAATTTTATGAACTATAATTGAATAATCTAGTAAAATATAGCGTGTAGCGCACCATAACCATACTGTAACAGTGATATAATAACAACAACACAAAAATACTGAACAAAAGATTTTATAATATCTTAACGTAAACACTGAAAAATTTAAACTCAAATAACTGCACCTGTATATTACCCATATATTATTATAAGTTGTCTCTTTCTACACTATATCAATAAACGTATGATGAGTGCATGTCTATATTACATCATAAATGTATAGTAAAGTATTGAAGTTATAGACATAACTAGACAGAATAACTATTTTAATATATCTATTTGTTAAACCAAATTTTACTTTTATATAAAACACTCTATATTCTCCAATAAAACATGTATATAATAAATTACTAAAATTATAAACTTTATTATAAACTAAATAGAAATAAAAATACAATACCTGTTTCTGTGTAATTGTTAGATTACGCATTTCAAATGTATTATCCAAATCTAAGAAACGAATATCGAATTCAAATCTAAGATGCGGATGTCAGATCCGAATATCGGTTTCGGATGTCGGACGAATCTCAGATTCGAATATCGGTTCCGGATCTCAGATCCGAATATCGGTTTCGGATCTCAGATCCGGATATCGGATCCGAATCTCAGATCCGGATATCAGATCCGGATCTCAGATCCGAATATCGGTTCCGGATCTTAGATCCGGATATCGGATCCGAATCTCAGATCCGAATATCGGTTCCGGATTTCAGATCCGAATATCGGTTCCGGATCTCAGATCCGAATATCGGTTTCGGATCTCAGATCCGGATATCGGATCCGAATCTCAGATCCGGATATCGGATCCGGATCTCAGATCCGGATCTTAAATTATCCGAGAATCGGATATTCGGATATCCGAATCTTTTTGGATCCGGATATCCGGATCCAATTTTTTCAAATATTGACAGCACTAATATATATATATATATATATATAAAACTATCAATATTAAAATAAATCGGCTTTATGTTCTAGTTCTTTATTTATAATCTACAAACTCAACGTCCGTCTTTTTTTTTGTATCATTTTTATTGATGACGACGGGCGTTGAGTTCGTCGAAATGTCGATTATAAATAAATATTAATATGGAAATTATAACCTAAAGCCGTTTTATTTTAATATAATGGTTTCTAAAATTTATTTACTATATTAATTGCCTACATACCTTATGTAAATTTTTTGTGAAATTTAAATAATCATCTATGTCTTTTTGTACTGATTGTGAATTTTTGTCCCCATTTAATATTTCAACAAATTCTGTCAGTCCTTTAATGATTTTATTTTGAAATGTACGATCATCATCTTCTAAATCAGATTGATAGGCGTTTATGTCAATCTGAAACAGATTATTAAATTATTTTAATAGTCAAATGATTAGTATACGAATGAATATTATAATCGATTGATCATTCGAATGATGTCATACGAAAGACGATAGGAATGAATATACAGGATGTAACAGAATAACTATTTCTAATTTTCAGAAATGATAGAGGGCACATAAAGAAACATTTTTTATTAATAAACTAGTGTCCGGCAATTATTTTTTTTTGTATCGAAAATGGTGGTCGTAACTTCGAACAATGCACTATTATTTCTAATAAAATATCTAGTGTATCTTGGCACCGAGAAATTTCCGGACACTAGTTTATTAATTAAAAATGTTTCTCTAAGTGCACTCTATCATTTCTGAAAATTAGGAATAGTTATTCTGTTACACCCAGTATAATATTATAATACAATTAGAACGAACGATTATATCTGTCTATTTTGAATTGGGTACAACAAAATAATTTTATTAAAATTACAGATAATTGACTAATCCATACATTTATTATAACTTTTTAGTTATATAAAAAATTAAAATTAAATACGAATTATTTATAAGTTATAGACTTTTTTTATATCTTTACATCTTTTAGTGCATCATCTTCCAGTCAAACCAGCTTATTAGTATTCATAGTTCCAATGGTTATTTGCTACTTGGTTAGATTGACTGGAACTTTTTGTTTATTCATCAGCCCGAATAATTTCATTTTTAATTGGAATGATTTCAATTTATTTCGAGATATCTCGAATGATTTTTATAATCAAATTATTAATTATTTTTTATTTGAATTATCTCATCATTAATTAATATTATTTTAGTACTGACGGCAAACCAAAAGTATAATTAAAAAAAAATATATTAAAATTAAAAATTAGAGTTTAATTTTTACCACTTTGACTGAAAGTTACTCGTATATATATATATATATATATATATATATATATATATATATATATATATATATATATATTGCATTTTAATTTGAACTATATATACAAAAAAACACCAAATAGTTCTATAATAATAATTTTCAAAAAAAAAGACATTATTTGTATTTTTTTGAAAATTATTTTTATAGAACTATGTGGTGCTTTTTGTATATATAAAATGCAATGAAATTAACGGAACAAAAAAAATTTGTTCATCTTGGAGGGGGCAATCGAAAGGTCCGTTAAACTGGCAAAGCCATCATGGATATTTGCTAAATAAATATCACCAGAATTATAAGCTTTTTATAGGCTCTTTTTGGACACCAAAATAAAATTTTAGGCTCCAGCCTTTAAAAAAAAAAGGTTTTGTTGGCTTAAAGATAAGCCAGCCAAACCACTTAAAAAAACGTGTTTCTGGCAAGCAACTGTTATACCAAAATTATAGGTTTTTTATAAGCTCTTTTTCGACACCAAAGTAAAATTTTAGGCTTCAGCCATTTAAAAAAAAAAAAGGTTTTGCTGGCTTAAGGGTAAGCCAGCAAAACCAATTAAAGAAAATGTGTTTCTGACAAACAACTATTATCTCGGAATTATAGGCTTTTTATAGGCTCTTTATCGACACCAAATTAAAATTTTAGGTACCAGCCTGTTTTTAAAAAAAAATAGTTTTGCTGGCTTAAGGTTAAGTCAGAAAAACCACTTAAAAAAACGTTTTTTTGACAAGAAACTTTTATCCTGGAATTATAGGTTTCTTATGGGCATTTTTCGACACCGAATTAAAATTTTAGGCTCCTGCCTTTTAAAAAAAAGGTTTTGCAAGCTTAAGGTTAGGTTAGGTTACTTTAGATTAGGTTATAGGTATAGAATATAGGTTATAGGTTATAAACAGGCCTGTCCAACTCCATATACTATCAATGTACGCATATGGCATTCATAGTGTTGAATTTCCGCTAGGAGAGCAAGTGTCGAGTGGTTTGTCAACATAACCAGTCAGTTTTGTTTACACATGGTTTACAACAGACGTCATGCTTATTAAGACTATTTATTGTTTAATTTGTTTAGAATAAATTTGCAAGACACAATTGTTCGTTTTTTGTATTCAACTTTGCCGAAAATATATTCACTACATCCATATCTATATAGTGATGCGGTCGGAACAACACGTGAGCTATCTGCAGAATTTTAACGTTAATGGGTCTGTCTAAAGCTACAAGTGAGACAAGCTTGGTTATAAGTTAGGTTAGATTAGGTTAGGTTAGGTTAGGCTGGGCTGGGTTGGGTTAGGTTTGGTTTGGTTAAGTCAGGTTAGGTTAGTTTAGTTATTCAATAACCTAACCTAAACTAAACTAACCTAAGCTAACCTAACCTAACCTTAAACCAGCAAAACCTTTTTTTTAAAAAAAGCTGGAGCCTAAAATTTTAATTTGGTTTCTAAAAAGAGCCTATAAAAAGCTTATAATTCGGGATAAGAGTTGCTTGTCAGAACACGTTTTTTAAAAGAAAAACTGAAGTTAAAATTTTACTTTGGTGTCAAAAAAGAGCCTATAAAAGCCTATAAGTTTGGGATAACAGTTACTTGCCAGAAACACGTTTTTTTTAAGTGGTTTGGCTGGCTTATCTTTACTTTCACTTACGATGATCGAAACATCAAATTTTGCAACTTTTTTATTAATTTCACTCTCGTCATAGACTAATCAATTTCGTACTCGATTCCTCCTAGTTACACCACATTCTGCACGTAAAACTTTCATTTTCACACCAGTCATTTTTCTTTTTTATTTTTACCGCCAAACACAACATTTACTACCATATACATCAAAACGGCAATGTATACTGGATGATTCTTTTAACTTGGAATTTGAAATATCGAGAAATACGCGTCGTACGGAAAACTTTTCCGAATCAAAAAATTATTATTTATGAGGGGGACGCCCGCTGGAAATAAAATTGGATTACCCCCCACCTCTTGTGGATGGGGCGGGTTACAACTTTGAAATCTTAAATGGGAACCCTCAATTTTTATTACAAATTCATATTCTACGTTAAAAGTTACATATATTTTGTGATTTTTTTTGTTACGTTTTAATAAATTATTTTGGATGTTAACGATTTCTTCAACTAAAAACAAGATTATTCAATTTTTCAGATTATTCCAAATAAAATAAAATTAATTATTCCATTTTGCAATATACGATTACAGCGCCATCTATCCCGAATCCAAAAAAATTTTACAAACAAAATGTGCGTAACTTTTACCGTAGAATTTGAATCTGTAATAAAAATTGGGGTTCCCATTTAATATTTCAAAGTTGCTACCCGACCTACCCACAGGGGGTTAGAGGGTGGTCCAATTTTATTTCCAGCGGGTGTCCCTCTCGGAAATAATAATTTTTTGATTCAGAAAGTTTTACGTACGACGCGTATTCCTCAAGATATTTCAAATTCCAAATTAAAAGAATCACCCAGTATATTCAAACGGGTATCTTTGAAAACATTTACACTAGTGCTGGGAATCGAATCCGGATAATTTTGGATCCGGATCCAAAATTATCCGGATATCCGGATAATTAGGTTTTCGGATATCCGGATCTCGGATCCGGATCTCAGATTCGGATATCCGGATCTCGGATCCGAATCTCAGATTCGGATATCCGGATCTCGGATCCGAATCTCGGATCCGAATCTCAGATCCGGATCTCGGATCCGAATCTAAGATTCGGATATCCGGATCTCGGATCCGAATCTCAGATTCGGATATCCGAATCTCGGATCCGAATCTCAGATTCGAAAATTCGGGTCTCGGATCCGAATCTTAGATTCGGATATCCGGATCTCAGATTCGGATCTCGGACTCGAATTTCAGATCCGGATTTAGGATCCGAATCTAAAGATCCGGATTTCAAATTTGAATCGTTTCGAATCTATGTGTTTTATATTTTTATTTTTATATAGGTTTTTCACACATTATTTTTATATATTTATATTATTGAAATAAATGTACGAGTAGGTTATGAAATATCTGTTTTCTTTTTAATATATCATATACATATCACATTTTTTAAACAAATATTAAAAACATTTTACAAGCTGTATTATTTTATCGAAATGCCAAATAAGTGTGTGATTGCAGTTATATACGATGTGTCTAAAAAATTATATATGCAATGTGCATCAAAATTATATATACAATGTGTCTCAAGAATTTTATATAAAATATATTTTTTATATAAATATGCAGTGTGTCTTAGAAATAAAAGTACTCAATTATATACATTGTGTCTAAAGAATTTTGTATATACAATGGATGTTATTACAAGTTCTGTTTTTGGGAATACTAAAAGAGCTGATTTTGGCAATACTAAAAATTCTTTTACATATGCAATTCTGAAAATTTTGTTTTAAAATTCTTGGCGATTCATATGTGCTAAAAATTTTGAAATTTAGTATAAAATTATTAAATTTATAAAAACTATCAAATATTGAGAATAAATTTTTAATTTTTGTTAAAAATTATACAATTTTGTTAAAAATATTTGCATTTTGTCAAATCTTCAATAAATTTTCCAGATTGTTAATATTTTTTAAATTATATATCTTATTACAAATTAATATTTTTTTGGTTTTGATTTAATGAAATGTAAAATTTGTATCTAAAAATATTATTTTAAAATTATTATTAATTTTTATTCTGATATATATATATATATATATATATATATATATATATATATATATATATATATATACGTAACAATAAAATAAATACGATCTGTCAAACTCAAACTCCAGAAGAAATGAAATTATTTGTTTAATTTCCATGGCACTTTGATGTAAAGAGCGCAAAAATGGAAATTTTAATTTGCTTCTAATTCTTGATCGGAACATCCTATATTGATAAATTTGGCATCATTTGATGCATTTTTGAATTCTAAACAACTTTTGTATTTGTACTTTTGTTCTATAATAATTAGGGGAAAATTTATCACCAAATGAAAATTTTAGCATTGTATTCCCTATGTAACAAAAAAAAAGTAGACACCCGGTATATATATATATATATATACAATCACGCCATGTTCCCAATAAGAGTGTGGCACAAAATCTTTTTATTCAACCAGAAATCAACTTTCACCAAACATTCTTATCCAGACAAAAAAATTAAATACTTATACATTTTAAATAAAACACAGTAAATAAAAATATTAAAAATATTTTTTTTTAACAAATGTTTAATTTTTGTAACACAATGTGGTTGGTAAAGGACGCTGCTTTATTTGAGATATGATTGTCTTTGTTTGTTTGTATTTCATATCATCGTCTTTAACTTTATAGTATACAATAGTAATTTTAAATGAATGCTGCCTGTAAGGTATTATTTATTTATCTAACTACTAACTATCGAATAATAGTCTGATTTTATTCTATAGATGTTTACATTACGCCCTTAAAAATGTAAACTCTAAAGTAAGACAATTTATGTTTTTGAATAAAAATAAAGCAAACATTCAATACTTCTCCTATAATAAACTATATTAAGTTTTAATTTATGGTATATTATTGTGTTTCTTGAAAGATGTATCTATTTTTTAATATTCACAAAATTACTAAACAAATTATTTAAGTTATTTATTTATATTTGTTACATATTATACAATTCAAATATTAACTCATTTGCTTCATCTAATAATTCAGAAATATTTTAATTTTATGAACTATAATTGAATAATCTAGTAAAATATAGCGTGTAGCGCACCATAACCATACTGTAACAGTGATATAATAACAACAACACAAAAATACTGAACAAAAGATTTTATAATATCTTAACGTAAACACTGAAAAATTTAAACTCAAATAACTGCACCTGTATATTACCCATATATTATTATAAGTTGTCTCTTTCTACACTATATCAATAAACGTATGATGAGTGCATGTCTATATTACATCATAAATGTATAGTAAAGTATTGAAGTTATAGACATAACTAGACAGAATAACTATTTTAATATATCTATTTGTTAAACCAAATTTTACTTTTATATAAAACACTCTATATTCTCCAATAAAACATGTATATAATAAATTACTAAAATTATAAACTTTATTATAAACTAAATAGAAATAAAAATACAATACCTGTTTCTGTGTAATTGTTAGATTACGCATTTCAAATGTATTATCCAAATCTAAGAAACGAATATCGAATTCAAATCTAAGATGCGGATGTCAGATCCGAATATCGGTTTCGGATGTCGGACGAATCTCAGATTCGAATATCGGTTCCGGATCTCAGATCCGAATATCGGTTTCGGATCTCAGATCCGGATATCGGATCCGAATCTCAGATCCGGATATCAGATCCGGATCTCAGATCCGAATATCGGTTCCGGATCTTAGATCCGGATATCGGATCCGAATCTCAGATCCGAATATCGGTTCCGGATTTCAGATCCGAATATCGGTTCCGGATCTCAGATCCGAATATCGGTTTCGGATCTCAGATCCGGATATCGGATCCGAATCTCAGATCCGGATATCGGATCCGGATCTCAGATCCGGATCTTAAATTATCCGAGAATCGGATATTCGGATATCCGAATCTTTTTGGATCCGGATATCCGGATCCAATTTTTTCAAATATTGACAGCACTAATTTACACTAACTGATTTTTTTTTCGTAGATTTCTATTGTTCGTTATATCAATATATCATTCATATTATTGGGTTTGAAATTAATTTCTATTTTAAAATTTTACATTATAAAGATATTCTAATGCATGTATATTGTATCTTTTGATTTTAAATCAAGAAGATTTTCTAACGCGTGTATTGTGCGACAGCGAATTTATCTGGATGGTTTGTTTATAGGTATAAATCTTTTATGCTCTGATAACTTGTAGCTATAGTTCTACCCGGTTTGTACAACGTAAACTTTATTACATTTACAAGAAGTTGTATAGGTATATAACGCACATGTTTGCACCCTCATATTGTAAGATTTAAATATATGGATACACTCGTTTTTAAATGTTGAATTGAAAAATATAAAAGCGTATTTTTTAAAAATTTTTGTTGATATTTGGCTATTTTTTTTTCGATTTTTTTTGTTGTCTTCAGGCCAACTACAAATAAATAATTTAGAGAAAAAGAACACTTAAAAATGGTAAAAGTATATAAATAATAAGATTAAAAGTATATGGGTAAACCCATATATAGAGCACTTTAACATTATCATAAGAAATAGGAATAAAATTATTATATTTTTTCACCAAAAGTTCGAAGGCAGCATTGTTTAAAAATCAAATTTTATAATTATTATGAATAAAAAAGACTCTATTCTGAAAATTTATTTGAAATCGTACATTCTTCTTCGGAAAACTTTCTGTGGTAATGATGGTATACAAATAGATGATTGTGTTGTACCTGCTTTAGCATATATGCTGATGACGTGGTTGTTTTGGCTGAATCTGAAGAACAACTGAGAAGGATGATTGATAGAATTAATGTTGTTGGTAAAGATATGAATCTTGTGTTGAATGTTGATAAGTGCAAAGTTTTAGTTTTTCCGGGAAGGATGATTTGATGACTGAATGTAATGTATATATTTATGGTTCACGTTTAGATCAGGTAGATGAATTTGTGTATTTGGGTAGTTTGCTGTCTAGAGATGGCCGTTTTGATCGTGAAATTGAAAGGAGAGTAAATGCTGGTTGTAAGGTTTTGGGTGCTTTGGGAACTTTTGCTAGGAATGTAAATGTTTCCAAAGAAGCCCGTTTGAGTATATACAATGCAGTTTTGGTGCCTACGTTGATGTATGGTAGTGAATGTTGGGTTTGGTTGCAAAAGCATAAACGGAAAATGACTGCTGTGGAAATGAGATTTTTACGTGGAGTATGTGGTGTAAATAGGAGAGATCGTTAAATTGAAAAAAATGTTGTAGCAAAAGTTGGTGTTAGTCAGTTAAAATGGTTCGGTCATGTTTGGTCATGTTCGGTCATGTTTGGTTAAAAAGATTTATTTGAATGATTTTGATGGTATTCGTTTGCGTGGACGTCCGATGAGTAGTTGCAGTGGTATGATTGAGAGGGTGGCTTGCGTAAGCGAAAGTTTCCAAGTAGTAGGAATAAAAGAGCATGTATGATAGGAATTATAAATGTGGATGACGCAAAATTTGCTTGTTTGAATAGGAATGTTTGGAGGCGACTGATTTCGGAATGTTGAAAAGACTTTGTGCCACACCCTTTTGGGTACATGGCGTGATTGTGTATGTATGTATGTATGTATGTAAATTTTGAATAATTTTTCCGGAAAAGAAAAGGCACAAACCGCTGCTTGCAGAATAAGAAAACATAACAGCTAAAACAATGCATTCTCGTGACATCCTTGAACGAACTAGGAAACTATTATGGCGCAAAACTGTGTTACAAGCATAGACTAGGTATTTTAAGCAAACAAAGAAATTAGAGATTATACTTACTTCTAACTCTGGGTCGGTATAGCCATAAATAAAATAGTTGTTGTTTATATTATAGATATCTTTTAATTTTTGTAACGTATCAATCCAATCATATGATTCCTCATTCCATTTGTCACCTTCTAATATTGGCCAACCACCAATCATATTGAATAATTCATGAATTGGTTCAAAACCCCGTCTTCGTATCTGAGCTAAAAATAAGACATATTTTCATTGTAATTTGATCAGCCTTTACTTCGTGATACATGTTGTGTAATAAAATAAAATAAAAAAAACACAATTTTTTTGTAAACTATCACAATATTTATTAAAAAATTAGATAGTGCAGTTTCAACCGTTAGGTCATCTTTAGACGGAATGAGTGGGTGACAAAATATTTGTTGGTATATATATCAAATATAAGCATGAAATAACTATTAAACTGAAAATAAAAATACTCATATCACCTAAACTTGGGATCGAACCACGGACTCTCCACTTGCTGGGTGGACACTCTACCACTGAGCTACCGAGTTGACAACAGATCTAGTGACAGAATTCAATCATTTTATTTTTAGTACAATGCTTTTTTCATAATTTTTATAATCCCTACGTAAAGTTACAAATTTTGTAATTTCTATAAATAAGTTACAACATATGAAAGTTGAAATTATTAAAAAAACATTGTACTGAAAATAAAATGATTGAATTCTGTCACTAGATCTGTTGTCAACTCGGTAGCTCAGTGGTAGAGTGTCCACCCGGCAAGTGGAAAGTCCCTGGTTCGATCCAAGGTCGAGGTGATATGAGTTTTTTCATTTTCAGTTTAATAGTTATTTCATGCTTATATTTGATATCTGATATTGTTTCATTACAACCATTAATTCTCACTTATATATATATATATATATATATATATATATATATATATATATATATATATATATATAAATTAAAGTAAATGTTTAACGCCATAAGGCTATATAGTGTAGTTTAAAGTGTATAGTTTAATTGAATTGATGTTTATTCACTTATATATATATATATATATATATATATATATATATATATATATATATATATATATATATACTAAAGTTTCCCATCATCTGATACTAATAACATTAAACATAACACCATTCTTAAAAGTTCACTTTTAAGAATAGTTTTTTCAATGTTATTAGTATTTATTAGTTATTATATTTATTATTGGCATTCCTCTATGGAAGTAAAATTATATAATTTTGTGGGCACCAAGAAAATCTTTTGTGAAAATTTGATTAAAATCGGTTAAATATAGTGGCCATAATTAATTTTAAAATTTTTAGCGATTTTCTTCTCGGGAAATTGACAACACTGTATTTTATTAAAATTATATAAATTTATGTAGGCATTAAAGGTATCTTATATACAAATTTAATTAAATCAAATAAATAATGTGGCTAGAATAAGTTTTTAAAAATTTTAGTAATTGTTTTTTCGGTAAGTTGGCCATACTGTTATTTATTAAAATTATATAATTTATCTGGGCATCAAAAAAATGTTTTCTGAAAAGTTGATCAAAATCTGATAAATAATCTAGCCACAATGAATGTTCAAAAAGTTTAGTAATTTTTTAATCTGAAAAACCTCATCATGTTGTTCAATTTCAAAAATAGTTTTTTCAATGTTACTCGTATTAGTATCAGATGACTGACAATTTTAATGTGTATACCAATACACCAGCAAATATTTTATAACTCATTCACTTAATCTAAAGTTGTCCTAACGGTTGAAATTGCATTAACTAATTTTTTAATAAAGATTGTGAAATTTTACAAACTAATTGTGTTTTATTATTTTACCTTATTAAATATTTTAATATTTCTAGTTTTTAAAATTACTCAAAAATAATTTTTTTTGAAAGTTCCCTGCTTTGCTCTAACAAAACCTTTTTGTTTTAAGGTATATAAAAAAACTACATTATGAGAATTATACTTGGCTATAATCGTTATTGTCATATCAAATTAATGTTCACAACATTGAAATGAATTGAAGTAGATAAATTTACAGAAACGAAAAGCATCATATTTATACATAAAATTAGATTTAGGATTATTCCATAATATTTTTCTTGTATATTAAAAAAATTTCTGGAAACGCATACGTATGAAACACAGAATGCTGGAAATTTTATATTAGAATCCAGAAATTACAAACGGATACAAGCGTCTTTATTCTTTATAGCAACACCTTACCAAACAAGATTAGAAGTATATGGGTTTGGTTAGGTTTGGCTGCAAAAGCATAAAAGAAAAATGACTGCTGTAGAAATGAGATTTTTACGTAGAGTATATGGTGTAATTAAGAAGAATTAGGTACGAAATGGGTTAGTGTATGATAAGCGTAAAATTGATAAAAATGTTGTAGCAAATGTAGGGGTTAGTCAGTGAAGATGCGGTTCGAACATCAAATACTTGTCAAATACCGTTAAAAACATTGACATTGAGATTACTTACTTTCATTGGTGCATGACCAGAACAATTTTTGGGCTTTTAGGAAAGCACCAGTTTCATTTTCTGTGGTATCTAGCAATTCAACTAATTGCATGTCGATTTTATTATTCAATAGTATATATTGACTTAGTGCACCTTCGGAAACAGGTACAGCAGTATGCCGAAAATAATTTCCCCAAGCAAATTCGTAAAAATTATCACATGGATCAGCCGAATTATTCATCATATTAAGAATGATTGCAGCGGATCTAATGCAAACTTTAGTTTTGCATTTTCCGGTATTATCTGTAAAAATTTTATTATTATTATTATTGTTATGATATGTATACAGGGTGTAGAACGTGCCTGCCGAACATAGGACTTTAACATGTAAAATCATACTTTCGTAATTTCTTGCTCCCCTAATTATTTTACAAAAAAATGTTTCAAATAAAAGTTGTAGGGCATAGAATTCTGTATCTGAATCAGTAAATAAAATAATTTTTATGTACTTTGTAACGGCACAAATTAATTATTAAACTTTAAAAAATTACCTCCGAAATCGCAGTAGCCATGGAATCTAAACTCGAAATAAACATTCGTGTGACGGTTTATCTGTCAAATAATAAAAATAATAAATAATAAATAATAATAATAATAAATAATAAAAATTCGTTTTTGTCAATAATTGTGTAATTGTCCATTTCCGAAAAATATTTAACACTATTCAAATCACTGTCTCAATTCAATTAACAATACTGCGAAATATTATTTGACAGATAAACCGTCACACGAATGTTTATTTCGAGTTTAGATTCCATGGCTACTGCGATTTCGGAGGTAATTTTTTAAAGTTTAATAATTAATTTGTGCCGTTACAAAGTACATAAAAATTATTTTATTTACTGATTCAGATACAGAATTCTATGCCCTACAACTTTTATTTGAAACATTTTTTTGTAAAATAATTAGGGGAGCAAGAAATTACGAAAGTATGATTTTACATGTTAAAGTCCTATGTTCGGCAGGCAGGTTCTACACCCTGTATACTGATGGTGCACGTTTAGAGCAGGTAGATGAATTTGTGTATTTGGGTAGTTTGCTGTCTAGAGATGGCCGTTTTGATCGTGAAATTGAAAGGAGAGTAAATGCTGGTTGTAAGGTTTTTGGTGCTTTGGGAACTTTTGCTAGGAATGTAAATGTTTCCAAAGACACCTGTTTGAGTATATATAATGCAGTTTTGGTGCCTACATTAATGTATGGTAGTGAATGTTGGGTTTGGTTGCAAAAGCATAAACGGAAAATGATTGCTGTGGAAATGAGATTTTTACGTGGGGTATGTGGTGTAAATAGGAGAGATCGGGTACAAAATAGATTAGTGTATGATGAGTGTGAAATTGAAAAAATGTTGTAGCAAAAGTTGGTGTTAGTCAGTTAAGATGGTTCGGACATGTTGAGCGAATGTCTAATGAACGTTTGGTTAAAAAGATTTATTTGAATGATTTTGATGGTATACGATTGCGTGGATGTCCGATGAGTAGTTGGAGTGGTATGATTGAGAGTGTTTTGCGTGAACGAAAGTTTCCAAGTAGTAAGAATAAAAGAGCATGTATGAGAGGAATTATGAATGTGGATGAAGCGAAAGTTGCTTGTTTGGATAGGAATGTTTGGAGGCGACTGATTTCGGGATGATGAAAAGAGTTTGTGCCACACCCTTTTGGGTACATGGCGTGATTGTGTATGTATGTATGTATGTTATGATATGATGCTAGTTTTGCGTCTTGCACACAGTAAGTGAGTACGCCGAAGCGAGTTTTCGTACAGAACAACATGGTGATAATTTCGAACATCTTTTCTAGTGAACATTACTGACTAACTAAATAGATTACTAAAGTTACAAAAAAAATTAAATATTATTTGAAACATAGTTTCAGAGGCCGCTAATACAAATTTTTAGTTAAAAACAATATTTTTTATTTGTAATTGCTAATTCATTTAAAAATTTAAGTTTTTAATATTTCAATCATTATTTCACAATAATATTTCTCGCCTAAATGTATTACACGTATTATTTAAAATTTGTCAAAAAGTTATTTGTGTATGAAAACTAAACCAATTAATCGTTCAATGTAGAATTGTTAAAAAAATTATTATCTCGTTTAGAAGAAACGTCTTTTACAAAGGCAATTTAAGATTTATCGACCTCTTTTAAGGTATATTATCGCTTTCTAAAAGGATACAAATAAGACCGTGAAAACTTTGTTATAGTCTTACAATTCCTACATGACTGAATAAATTTACATTCTTAGCCCACAATATTTCAATGCCACAATTCTTCGCCGCATATATTTATTTTTAAAAAATCAAAAATTAACTTTTAAACCAACTTATCTAATAATGAGCGCAACTAAAATCTTCAGGTGTATTAAATATTTGTAAAAAAATATGTTTTATCCCAACTTATCTAACAATAGCTGCGTTTTTTTTTTACCGAAAAACTCAGCTCAGATCAGCAAATATCACTAACCTTGAAATAATAGCAGTTTTATTTATCGTCTCGTAACTGAGTTCGAACTGGTGAGTGAATTACTTCCCCCCTTTCCGATTCAGAGTTTGATATTTATCTAGTGCTTCGCTGAGCTGAGCTGAGCGCACATGCGCAATTCAAATTGACATTTATATTCAAATATTTTATTTTGAAATCTAACAATAGATATCCGGCGAGTTGCAATAAATTATCAACGCAAACAATCCAAATACATCTAATATTTTAGGTTATATCATATGTGGAACTTAGATTTTAAACGTCACTTTCAAATAAACTGTTTTATTTATCAATACAACTCACTCAGCAAAACTCAGCTCAGCTCAGCTCATTTAAAAGATTTACTGATCTGAGTGGAAAGTAAAAACAACACAGCTAATGAACGCAGCCAAAATCGTCAGACCTATTAACTTTTTATCAAAAAAATAAAAATCTACTTTTTAATCCAATCGATCAAGCATTAGTCTGTAAAATACCTATAAGTGTATGCGGTGAAGAATTGTAGCGGCAAAGCATTGTGGCATTGAAGAATCGCGGGTAAAAAATATTCGGGATGCAGTGCAATTGTCACATAATTTTTCTTCATAATATTAATATTACGTTACCACATTGTCTATGCAGAAGGAGGTCATTATCGTACTAGTATAATAATGACATTATTATACAGCAGTTAGTTCTTATATTCACCACTGGTGGCAGCACCTCCTACTGTAACACCCAAAACTAGCCATACTGATATCATGTTACTAACTTTATTTTTTTTAACCGTTTACGCCCCTATCATGGCGTATAATATATATTTATATATATATATATATATATATATATATATATATATATATATTAGAACAACTTATTTAATTGATATTATTTAGATATTTTAATAATATTATTTTTATCTTATGACATATATGTATATTAATTAATATAATTAATATATATATATATATATATATATATATACAGAGCGAGTGTAAAGTTTGGAACTATCGCAATAAATCTTTTATTAAACGTTTTTGAAAAAAATCCTCGAACACGTCAATTTTTATCTTAAATTAGACATATTTTATTGTAATCGTCACTTAAAGATCGTTTTTTGTTTTTGAGTTATGACGTAAGCGATAATTTTTTTAAATGGAAACCTATATTTTTTATTATTGATTTTGGTAGTACTTTTTATTCCATTTCCAACCATATAAAATTTTAAATATGTTCCTTTTGAAAAAAATTGAGAAAAATAATCTTAAAGTTTTAATATTAAAAACTAATTAAATTGGCAAAATAAATCTAGTTATTAGTGTATAAAACACAAAAAAATTAGCTGCAACTGTAAGAATTAGGCAATTTATAAATATCATAATAAAATAAGTGTTATTATTTTGCTTTTTCCAAATTTCAAAAACTATTTTATTAATAAAAATTGTGTAATTGATTTTTAATATTAAAACTTTAAGATTATTTTTCTCAATTTTTTTCAAATGTAACATATTTAAAATTTTATATGGTTGGAAACGGAATAAAAAGTACTACCAAAATTAATAATAAAAAATATAGGTTTCCATTTAAAAAAATTATCGCTTACGTCATAACTCAAAAACAAAAGACGATCTTTAAGTGGCGATTACAGTAAAATATGTCTAATTTAAGATAAAAATTGACGTGTTCGAGGATTTTTTTCAAAAACGTTTAATAAAAGATTTATTGCGATAGTTCCAAACTTTACACTCGCTCTGTATATATATATATATATATATATATATATATATATATATATATATATATATTTGATAATATAATTATTTTCATATATATACCGGGTGTTCGTTCGTTAAGTTCGTATGGGCGTTTAACATGCATTTTCGATAATTTGCGATATACTTCTTTCTCGAGTAAAATTCGAAGAAATGCATGTTAAACGTCCATACGAACTTAGCGAACGAACACCCGGTATATATATATATATATATATATATATATATATATAGAATATAGTAATTATTATACTTATATATATATATATATATATATATATATATATATATATATTAATTATATTAATTAATATACATATATGTCATAAGATAAAAATAATATTATTAAAATATCTAAATAATATCAATTAAATAAGTTGTTCTGATATATTTATAAACTTAATAATATGCCTTAATATTGCAAAAATATTAACATAAAAATTATTTTACTAATATTTTGTTTGCCTTTTTATATTGATAGATTTTTATAAGCAGCTGCTAAGTATTTAGAAAAATATCTTTTGAAACATTTCCAAAGGATAATATACTATTAATTCAAACATATTAATTAAATTATAAATATCTGTATATGTAATTTCATTAAAATTACACTTATTTTAAATAATAAAAAATTATATTAATGAATTTTTATAAATAAAAAACATAAGCAATGCATGTCTATGTTAATCACACACAAAAAAAAAGATTTTGCCTATTTTAAATCTTATATACCATGTATGTTTCGACGACAATTTTTCAACGCTAAGAACCCGTCTCCCCATTATACTTATGCCCGATTTCTTCACATTCGGTTAAACCACGACTAAAGTTAAACGTAGTTTAAACCTTGAAATCGGTTTTCTTCACACTCACGAAACTCCAGCTAGATGTTATTCGTCGATTATAGTTAACCGACGAACATTGGCGGTTTAAACGTGGTTTATCTACACCAGCGCCAATATTTAGCAGTTGTGGCTGATGAAACTATAACTATATCTTTCATAACCTTACGCGTCTTTTGACATTTCGTGTTTTGCATTGATTTTAAATAAGATATTTAAATATATATTTTTTTAATTTATATTAATTTTATTATTATTAAATATGTAAAATATATTAAATGTTATTTATAATAAAATTCAAATTAATAAATAAATGAATATTATTATGTAATATGTGTTGACAAATTGTTTTAACTTTATTTATTAATATAGAATCAAATATTTTTTTGTTCAAGCGTATCATAGGACCTATAGTAGTTAATGATCCTTTATATTTAGTCAAATATTTATTATTTACGTAATGTAAATTGTAAAAATTTATGAAAATCGTACATTTTCATAAATACTACAGAAAAATAAATAAGGAACTTTTTTTTTTTTTCCTTAATTATATTAATTAGTATACATATATGTCATAAGATAAAAATAATATTATATATAAAATATCTAAATAATAGTCAATGTAATAAGTTGTTTGATATTTATAAAGTTAATAATATGCTTACAATCCGTATGACATTAGCTGCAATTTTATTTGCGACGATGCCAAATGTATTTTCTGGAGTTTCGAACCGTAGATTAGTTAACCCTGCATGTGAGTGAAGAAATCCGACAAATGTTTATTGGCCGGTTAACTTTAATCGGAGTTTAGAAAATCGAAGTTTAAATAAATAGTGAAGAAATCGGGCATTAGTCTATTGGAGCAAACTTTCGATTCAGTTATTTATTACTTGAGTAGAATATCATAAAATATAATTTTTTTTACGGAAATAACTTAGTTATTTCTGTCCAGGTGTTTTAGACTGCTCAACTACTGTATAATGTATGTATGAAGAATAAATAGTATATGCTTACCTTCAAAATATTTATTTTCAGATGTCATATTTCCAAATAGAACCACACATATTGCAAATGATATCAAAAAAAGAACAGATATTGTTATGATTAGTGATATTTCCAAATTAGTTCTTCGTTTCCACCGACATAGATAAGTAGATCTTGAAAAAGAAAAAAAAATATATTAAACTTATAATTTATTAGGTTTTAGCATAGTAAAAAATCTTTTAGAACTCATTACATAAAATTGAACAGTATCAATATTTATTAATAATAGTAGGAATGTAGATGTTTCCAAAGAAGCCCGTTTGAGTATATACAATGCAGTTTTGGTGCCTAGGTTAATGTACGGTAGTGAATTTTGGGTTTCGTTGCAAAAGCATAAACGGACAATGACTGCTGTGGAAATGAGATTTTTACGTGGGGTATGTGGTGTAAATAGGAGAGATCGGGTACGAAATAGATTAGTGTATGATGAGTGTGAATTTGAAAAAAATGTTGTAGCAAAAGTTGGTGTTAGTCAGTTAAGATGGTTCGGACATGTTGAGCGAATGTCTAATGAACGTTTTATTAAAAAGATTTATTTGAATGATTTTGATGGTATACGTTTGCGTGGACGTCCGATGAGTAGTTGGAGTGGTATAATTGAGAGTGTTTTGCGTGAGTGAAAGTTGCCAAGTAGTAGGAATAAAAGAGCATGTATGAGAGAGGAATTATGAATGTGGATGAAGCGAAAGTTGCTTGTTTGGATAGGAATGTTTGGTGGCGACTGATTTCGGGATGATGAAAAGAGTTTGTGCCACTCCCTTTTGGGTACACGGCGTGATTGTGTATGTATGTATGTATGTATGTTTCGACTAGAAACAAGTTACTAAGTAACAATATAAGTAATTAGATCATGTGGTTAGACCGTTAAGTATCTTCATGATACAAAATTCGAAGACACTGTATTAATCGCAAGATCAATCAATATTGATAAAAAATGCAATAGAAATTTATTTACAAAAAAAGGTAACATAAATCAGTGTGAAAACACTGATTTAAATAAAATTTGGCTTCTATTAAATAAAAAATTATAAAATAAAATATATATATATATATATATATATATATATATATATATATATATAGTAATTCGTTTTTTTGTTCTGTTGTTTACTATAAATGTCATTGGTATCTTTTTTCCCGATAAAGACGGAAGTTGACTTCGTCGAAACGTCGATTGTTAATAAATATTAATAGAGAATTTACACCTTTTTACTTTATTACATTTCATTTTCAATACAAATATTTCAATACGTGGAAAAATTTTAATAATACTTGAGTTGACACAAATTTTATTTAATATAACTATTACTAGGTATATGCTTTTATAATAACTTATAAAATAAAAAAATAACTTTTTTTGGAAATAATTTTAAAATTCTATTTTAACGGCAAAAATAATATATTAATTTGACTATATATTACTTTGACACCATCAGTTGGAAATGTTGTATAACAATAAAATCATATAACGTAGGCCGCAAATCAATATATTATATATATATATATATATATATATATATATATATATATATATACAGGCTGGTTCAGAATTATGTACCGAAATTGCTAAAGCTGATAGTATGATCAAAAATAAGGATACCTTTTTATATACACATTTTTCCAAAATATACAAAGATACAACACTTAAATGAGTGAAATAAAAACCATTTTTTAACACTTAACAATTTAATCAAACTTCTTGAAAACTTACAACTTTCAAAAGAATCATACGTTAGTAATATTAATTAGTCACCAAAATAATGTTTTACAGAAGATGTTCGAAAATGTCCTCCATTTTGTTGTATACAGACACAATCAAATTCTTTTATTTAGTGAACGCATTATTCCATTTAATGTTACTGCATTGTTTTGTAAGTTTGTAAATTCTTGCTCGATTTTCTCTCTCAACTCATTTAATGTATTAATTGGAGTGTTATACACGTTTGATTTCAAATAACTCCATACAGTAAAATCCATTGGATTCAGATCACAAGTCAGAGGATGCCATTTAATTGGTGCATCTGAACCTCGACCAATCCATTTATTGGGGAGGTGGTCATGCAACCACCTTCTACAAATTCTAGTATAATGTGGTGTAGCACCATCGGGTGGCGGTCAAAATCCCGACAATCAAAATCCCGACAATCAAAATCCCGACAATCAAAATCCCGACTAGGCAAAATCCCGACAGGTCAAAAGCCCGACAGGTCAATATCCCGACAGGTCAAAATTCCGACAATTAAAATCCCGACAGGTCAAAATCCCGACAATCAAAATCCCGACAGGTCAAAATCCCGACATAAAATACAAAATGCACAATTTAAATTGCGTTAATAAAATTAATGTTTTTCAAGAATTAATTGGATTTTCGTTTTGCATTTTGTTTTTTTTTACTCGTCTTAAAATAAACCTTATAATAAGACCATTGTTAGTAAATAAGTAGTGACGGTATAGAAACCATTAGGCCTAAGTAAATTACATAATTTACTTTGTACCAGGTTTGTATGTAAATTTTATTTTTGAAAAAGGCTATACAAACGTAATATTTCAAATTTACACATTACTTTAAGCTTTGTTTCTTCTCAGAAGAATAAATATATCATTAAAATATCATAACATATCAAAAATAAATATATTTATGAATGTAAATGTAAAATTTTATAAATTATTCATAATTTACATTTTTTTAATATTAGGTAACTGTTTATCAAAAATTACATTATATTATTAATTTAACATTATACACAATCCACTAAATGCAAAATTCTACCTAGAAAACCATGTTTTAACTTGTCGGGATTATGACCTGTCGGGATTTTGATTGTAGGGATTTTGACCTGTCGGGATTTTAACCTGTCGGGATTTTGACCTGTCGGGATTTTGACTTGTCGGGATTTTGGTTGTCGGGATTTTGATTGTCGGGATTTTGATTGTCGGGATTTTGACCCTAACCCAGCACCATCATGCATAAAAAACATGTTTCTTCGTATGTGCAGTGGAATATCTTCTAAAATATCATACGATTTTCTAGATAATACTTTAGTATTATCTAGAAAATACATGTTTCCATTTAAACTTCCAGGAAAAATGTGGTATATATTTATCAAAATATAACAATAACAAGTGTACCTTTTTTGCGTAGAATAGTCTGGAGAATCATGTTTTTACAAATTTTGTTTAAATAATTGCAAATTAAAAAAAATATGACGATGACGTAATAACTCATGCGTACCCCCCCCCCCCCCCCCCAAACTACCCCTTAATCATAAAGGATGGAATAAGTGGTAACACAAATTTAATTGTTCTAATGTCATATACTCACACCTAAAATATGAACCCGTTATTCCAAAGCGTCTGGAAGATATTAAAAAATAATTTGTTTTTATTTCACCCCTTTACAGGGTTGTATCTCCTTTATTATTGAGTTTTGGAAAAAATGTATATAAAAATGTACCCTTATTTTTGAACGTACTATCAACTCTAACAATTACGGTACATAATTCTGGACCAGCCTGTATATATAATAAAAATATGAAAATTATTAAAAAAATATTTAGCCATATCGAAAAATATTACAAATAAAAGTTGTTAGTTACTTGTTTAGCAACTTCAGTTAGAATAAATTTTTAATTTGACAAAATTGTGATATTCACATACGAAGCTTAAATATAGTGGCGTAGCTATCGTAGGGCAAACTGGTGCAATGCACCAGGGCCCTAGAATTCAAAGGGCCCTTGCCTATGTTCGACGTGATACCCGTGATTTTAATTTTACTTATAAATTTGTATAATATAAGTAACTATATAAACAATTCAATGATTTTTTAATTTCGTGCGCCTAAGTTAATATTTTACTTTCAAGCGAAATATATTTAAACTTACAATCATTGATATATAGAGAGTAGAAATATAAATTGAGTTTTTAATAAAATATTACCTACAATTAAGGCGACCGTATGTCCCAAATTTTTAGGCACAGTCCCGAATTTTCAGTGCCTGTCCCGATTGTTTACAACTTGTTTTTTAGTTCCGAATCTATAGCATTTGTTCCGTATTACCTTGGAAAATAGTAGTGTGAGAAGTTTAGGTTTAAGTACCTAGTGTATTATTAAAAATTATTTAAGAAACAGTATGGCACAAGATCAATTGCGATTTTTATCTCTGATAACAATTGAAAACGAAACTGCATCGAATTTGGACTTAAACGATCTAATTGATAATTTTGCTAGTACTAAAGCTCGCAACAAACTATAATTATTACTTTATATTGTTATTGATGGTATTTTAAAATATGTTAAACTTAATTTTTCTCTTATCTCTGCATTTTTTTTTTCTAACTATTCATAAATATCTTTGTCAGTATTTGAAAAATTGCATTTAGACGTTTTTCACTAGTGAAGTGTTTTTTTTTTTAGTTATAATCCATTTTTCACTTCTGTAAATAGTTGCTGGTGTGGTATTAACACAGACTTGTATGTTTATAAGTAACTTATTTTATATACCTTGATGTATTGCAACCTAGAAAACTACTTCTGCTCCCTTATTGTATTTTTTTTTGTATTTTTTTTTTGTTTATTATCGTTTCCTTTATAAAAATATTTATTTTGTATACCCATGGGTATTTTTAAGTTATGCTTTGTAAAAGTATATTGCAGTTATATTACAAATTTTCTTTTTATAATAAAATATTTTTTTCATATATTTTGTTTTAATTAATTTTTTAATAACCTTTGAGATATATATATATATATATATATATATATATATATATATATATATATATATTTGTTAGAGGGCCCAAGCTATTATTTTGCACTGGGGCCCTTAGCGGTCCAGCTACGCCACTGCTTAAATATGAAATTTTATAACAATCCGATCAGTCGAATTTGCTCTACACAGCCAGACCAACATATGGAAATAGTTGATCGTATAAGCATTGAAAAAACATTTTTACAACTTCGATTTTAAAGAAAAAGTGATATTAAAGCAAAAATAAAAATACTATAACTTTATAAATTACATACTTTTAGTAAAATACAAAAAAAATATTATAGCTACCTTATTTATCCGTGATTACTCAAATTTTTACAAAATTTTTTTAGTGTCCACATAAATTACATATAACTTTACTAAAATACAATGTTGCCAACTTTTCAAGAAAAAAGTTACTAAATTTTAAAAAAATTATAGCTATTTTATATATCGAAAATTTGTTAAATTTTTACAAAATATTTTTTTAGTACTCGCAAAATTTATATGATTTTATTGTTATGCAGCGTTGGCAACTGATATCAAAATGGTCTATATGTTTCTGATCTTGTTACTCTTCAGTATTTCAAAATCAGTGTCAATATTTGATATTTTAAAATTATCGATACATCGATAATATTAATATAGAACGATTTATCGATAATTTTTATTTTTATTAACAATTATCGATCTTTCGATAAATTATTAATATATCGAAATTTTTGTCCCAGCCCTCGTCAAAATACACAAGAGAGCAGAAAATTGCATAAAAATAATATTTTATATTGAATATTGAATTGAATTCTACTCAGATTTGGATGATGTTAAATGAAAACCTCGAATCCAGATCTTTAGCCGAGCTGTCGGTGTAAATTTTTGTAACTTTTTTAGCATCATGTTCTAAAAGAGATTACTTGAATCGTATTTGATGAAAGAATTTTTTCCTTGCAACATATTTTAATGTAAGCAGTCAACAAATCGTATTTATCATTAAAAATAAACAGGTTTTTTTTAAACTATTTTAACGTGTATTGGAAATTATTGTTATTGTCACAACAAATAAAATCAAATATAATATAAGTAAAGATAAAAAAATTCTTACGTGATTCTAAAGTTGTCCATATTTCCAAATTAAATTTGATAAAACACAACAATTTGTTTGGAACTACAAAATTTCTGCATTAACGATGAATTTGAAACTAATCATAGAACATTACCCAAATACCAATTTTTGTTTATTCTCTGTCTCTCTCTTACACACTCTCATTTTTTCCATATCTGTTTATATATACCGGGTGTTGGTTCGTCAAGTTCGTATGGGCGTTTAACAAGTAATTTCGATAAATTGCGATATACTACTTTTTCGAGTTAAATTCGAAGAAGTACTTAGAATACGTTTTGATAGATAATAAAAAGTTTTATAATTTGATTTTAGTTTTAATTTGCTAGCATGTGCCGTTTGGGCGCTAGAATTTTTTTTGATTTTTTGGTTTTTATTTTTTTTCTCAAAAACTATGAGGTGTAGGAAAATAAACATGATATAAAAAATTCGGAATAATGAGTACTATAATTTAGTGAATAAACCATTATTCTAGGATGCATAGTATAATAAAAACTGAATTTTTTAAAATCTCTCAAGGGGATACCCTTGGGATTTTTTCATAATAAGACTTTTTTAATAATTTGCTCAAAAAAAATTTGATAAAATTTAGTAAAATAGGGAAAAAAATTAGCTACATAATAGCTAACTAACTTTTTTCTCTAACTCATACTGATTTTGCAGGAAAAATTATTGAAAATTTTAAAAAACATTTTAGAATTTTCAATAATTTTTCCTGCCAAACCAGAATGAGGTAGAGAAAAAAGTTACTTAGCTATTATATAGCCAATTTTTTCTCTATTTTACTCAATTTTTTCAGATTTTTTGAGCAAATTTTGAAAATAATCTTATTTTGAAAAAATTTTCAAAAATTCAGTTTTTATTTTTTTCTATTAAACTATGCATTCTAGAATAATGGTTTATTCACTAAAACTTTTTTCAAAATTTGTTCAAAAAAATCTGAAAAATTCAGTAAAATAGAGAAAAAAATTTGCTACCTTTTTTTCTACTAAACGATGCATCGTAGAATAATGGTTTCTTCACTCAATTATCGTACTCATTATTTCGCATCTTTCCATATCAATCTTATTTTCCTAGACCTCATAGTTTTTGATAAAAAAAATAAAAACCAAAAATCAAAAAAAAATTCTAGCGCCCAAACGGCATATGCTAGCAAATTAAAACTAAAATCAAATTATAAAATTTTTATTGTCTAAGTATTTCTTCGAATTTAACTCGAGAAAGTAGTATATCGCAATTTATCGATATTACATGTTAAACGCCCATACGAACTTGACGAACGAACACCCAGTATATGTATGTATATATATATATATATATATATATATATATATATATATATATACACACAAAGAGAGAGAGAGAGAGAGAGAGAGACAGAGTGCGAGCGACAGAGAGAAAGAAAACGCCGAATATTTTTTAGGTATGTATTAACTAATAACCAGTTTTTCTTCATTTCTCTTTTTATAGCATGTAAAAGGTGAAATGATGCTATCTATGAGAATTATAGTTTTTTATCAAATATGCAAAATTGAAAACATAGAATAATAGGTAGAGTAAACACCTGAAAAGTGATTCTTTATCTTACGTGACAATTTGCAAGCAAATAAAATCATATATACTTATATATATATTGAGTGAAAATTAATGGTTGATAAGAACAAATATGATAGTATATCAAATATAAGCATGAAATATTTATTCACTGAAAATGAAAAAACTTCTATCACCTCGACCTGAAAAAGCATATACTTATCATATACTTATCATATTCATATCTGGCGTCAGTCTCGATAGCTCAGTGGTCAGAGCGGCTACCCGGCAAGTGGAGAGATCCTGGTTCGATTCCAGGTCGAGGTGATAGAAGTTTTTTCATTTTCAGTGAATAAATATTTCATGCTTATATTTGATATACTCTCATATATATATATATATATATATATATATATATATATATATATATATATATACCGGGTGTCTACTTTTTTTTTGTTACATAGGGAATAAAATGCTAAAATTTTCATTTGGTGATAAATTTTCCCCTAATTATTATAGAACAAAAGTACAAATACAAAAGTTGTTTAGAATTCAAAAATGCATCAAATGATGCCAAATTTATCAATATAGGATGTTCTGATCAAGAATTAGAAGCAAATTAAAATTTCCATTTTTGCGCTCTTTACATCAAAGTGCCACGGAAATTAAACAAATAATTTCATTTCTTCTGGAGTTTGAGTTTGACAGATCGTATTTATTTTATTGTTACGTTCTGTATTATTATTATTATTATTATTATTATTATTATTATTATTGAAAATAATGAATAAACTTAATGTAAATGAAAAGCTATTAAGTATAAAAAGTATTAAGTATTTATTATTTATTACAATGAAAGGGTATTTTACTCGGCTGTACACTACGTACTAGCTGTGGTTTTAAATTGTGAATGTCTCCATTATAATTTTAAGTAATTGTTTAATTTATTTATTAACTTCAAGTTATAAAAACAATACATTTGAATTAGATGACTGGCATTATGCCTAATATATTTATTATAATAATTTAAACTTATCCCTGAGGATGCTGTAAGTTGTGCAGTGAAACGTCGGATAAGAGTTTAATAAATAGTAAATAGCTGAACTCCGTAAAACTTTCTTTATTTATTACAATATTCAATATACCTATAAAACAGAAAAATTCATGAATACAAGATATAGGAGAACAAAAACGAAACTAACAATTTAAATTAAATGTTCAAATAAATCGCCATTAACTGCCAAACAATAACCTAATCTGTTATAAAATTCGTGACGTACAGAGCTTAATTGTGTTTGTGTTATATTATTGCACTCTTCAACAATGGCATTTTTCAAATCAACAAGATTTTTGATATGTCGTTTATAAATTTTCTCCTTCAAATATGGCCATAAAAAGAAATCGCACGGTGCTAAATCGGGCGATCTAGCTGGCCAATTAATTGGACCACCTCTACCAATCCATGAATTTGGAAAACATTGATCCAAATATAATTTAATGTTGCAGCTGTAATGTGCCGGACATCCGTCTTGTTGATACCAGACAACATTATCTTGAGTTGCACACTCTTCTAACTGCGGACCAATATGATTTTGCAACATATCCAAATATTTTTCGTTGTTTAAATTATTTTCAATAAAAAATGGCCCAATTATACACCTGCCAAAAATTCCAGCCCATACATTAACTTTTTCTGGATATTGGGTACGTGTTGCTACCATTAAATGAGGATTTGTTTGGCTCCATATTCTAAAGTTTTGTGTATTAGGTTCGCCGTGTAAAGTAAACGTAGACTCGTCAGTAAAACAAATAGATTTCAAGAAGTTTCTGTCTAAATTGGATTTTTCCATAATAATGTTACTAAATTCGCTTCTAGCCATTTTATCCGCTTCAAATATCTCTTGGTGCGTGGAATATTTATAAGAATGATATTTTTCATTTTTTAGTACCTTATGTATTGTTGAAGGATGCAAATTTAATTCAGCACCAAGTTGACGCACACTAACATTTGGGTTTTCCGTTACACACAAAAGTATATTCAATGTATTTTCTTTAATTGCATTTTGATTTAAATTCTCCTCCTGATCTTCTGCGTTGATTTTTCTACAATTTTTACAACGTTTTAACACACTTCCAGTTTCTTCGAATTGTTTAATTATCCTACGAATAGTCATAGCGGAAGGTATGGGACGGTTTTCAAAGAAAGCGCTGAATAAATCTCTTACTCGTCGTATCGAATTTCCAGTAAAATACCATTTTACGCACTGAACTTTTTCATTTACCTTAAGTTTATTCATTATTTTCAATAATAATGATAATAATACAGAACGTAACAATAAAATAAATACGATCTGTCAAACTCAAACTCCAGAAGAAATGAAATTATTTGTTTAATTTCCATGGCACTTTGATGTAAAGAGCGCAAAAATGGAAATTTTAATTTGCTTCTAATTCTTGATCGGAACATCCTATATTGATAAATTTGGCATCATTTGATGCATTTTTGAATTCTAAACAACTTTTGTATTTGTACTTTTGTTCTATAATAATTAGGGGAAAATTTATCACCAAATGAAAATTTTAGCATTGTATTCCCTATGTAACAAAAAAAAAGTAGACACCCGGTATATATATATATATATATATAGCCGAAGTAACTGTTTATGCATATAGTATAGAAAATTTTAAACGTAGCAAAGATGAATTTGAAGGTTTAATGAATCTAGCCAAGGAAAAATTTCAAAAAATTTTAGAAGAAAAGTAAGTTTTATCTCGGCAAAATACTTTTCCATATTTAATATTATTTTTTTCTTTTTTAAAGAGAAAGTTATTGATAATGGTGTTTATATACATATATATATATATATATATATATATATATATATATATATATATATATATATAGTCGGAACAAGATAAAAAGATAGGGACGTCATAATCACGTGATAAAACTTAACAACATGAAACTCACTAATGAACAAAATTAATTTTATTCTATTCTACATATAATGAACTAAATCTTCTTGTAACTATTTACGTATGTTATTTTAATCAAATTAAAATGTAATATATACAAATATATCGTATATTATTGGATTTTTTTTATCGAAAACAACTTATTTATTTTTGGTATATTTGACAGCATTGATTTTTAATGTCAAAAGTCACAGTACGTTTATTTTAGTTCATTTGTTATATTTTGAATATTTTGAATTTTCATTTGAATATTTTGTTGTATTTTTGTAATTTATTATGGCAAAAAGATGGTCTAGGCGATGTCAACAGTTAGTAGGCAATTTAATGTCATATTTTTAACAAAAACAAGGAAAATAATGGGCTATTAATGCCCCTGTCTGCTGTACGCGAGAAGCTCATATAAACATAGTAGTGAGTGACGTTATTTGCCTAGTGACAAAAATTGATGACGTCCCTATCTTTTTATCTTGTCCCGACTTTATATATATATATATATATATATATATATATATATATATATATATATATATATATATATATATATATACAGAGCGAGTGTAAAGTTTGGAACTATCGCAATAAATTTTTTATTAAACGTTTTTTAAAAAAATCCTCGAACACGTCGATTTTTATTTTAAATGAGACATATTTTACTGTAATCGTCACTTAAAGATCGTCTTTTGTTTTTGAGTTATGACGTAAGCGATAATTTTTTTAAATGGAAACCCTAATTTTTTATGGTGAATTTGGAAAGAACATGAAATTCTAAGACCAAATATGATAAAAAAGTATGGTACTGTATTTTGAAATTTTTGAGATAATTGCCGTTAAAGTTTTAAAACAAAAATCTGATAACAATCAAGAGTTCCAATAAAAATTGTGTAATTGAGTGAAAAACAAAGAAAAAGTAAAATAATAACACTTATTTTATTTTGACATTTTTAAATTGTATAATTCTGACAGTTGTAGCTAATGTTTTTTGTTTTATACACTAATAACTAGATTCATTTTGCCAATTTAATTAGTTTTTAATATCTAAACTTTAAGATTATTTTTCTCAATTTTTTTCAAATGTAACATATTTAAAATTTTATATGGTTGGAAACGGAATAAAAAGTACTACCAAAATCAATAATAAAAAATATAGGTTTCCATTTAAAAAAATTATCTCTTACGTCATAACTCAAAAACAAAAGACGATCTTTAAGTGACGATTACAGTAGAATTTGTCTTATTTAAAATAAAAATCGACGTGTTCGAGGATTTTTTTCAAAAACGTTTAATAAAAGATTTATTGCGATAGTTCCAAACTTTACACTCGCTCTGTATACATATATGCTTAAATGAAAAATTTAATTATTACATAATGTTGTCAATTTTCCGAGAAAAATATTCTAAATTTACTATAAGCATACTGTTTATATGATTTAAAACAAATATTTGAAATTGTGAAAAAATATAAAAATTTTATTCCTATTTCTTAGCATTTATGTAATAATTTCATAGTGATCTATATATTTCCATATATTTGTTTAATCTATTAAATATAATATTTTATTTTTTTTGTAATTTTTCTATGCAATAATTTTGACTAATAAATATGGTCACTTACGTTTAAAAATGTTAAAGTAAGTAAGTATGTATATTATATTCTTACCTTACTAAAAAATTTGAAAAATCCATGTTTATAAAATAAAATTGTTATTACACGAGTAAAAGAATCAATTCACAAGTTAGTCAAACTCAAATTCTAAACTGATGGTAAAATGTTTTGTGGTTATGCATAAATTATTAACAGGTTTATTCTTTTCCTCTCCAGTTATCTTCTATTCTATAGTAATTATTTTAATATTACTAAAAATATGCTGAATCAAGGTTGTTTACAGTTTATATAAATATAACCTTGGTGTCATACTGATTATAATATTAAAAAAGAATTGCAGTTTTATTTCATAAAAAGATTATTTTTGCCTCCGGACAAATGTATGTATATATAATATATATATATATATATATATATATATATGTAGTTTCAGTAGGTACATACGTAACATTGTAATTATAATATGTGTTAATGATGAATAAGTTATAATAACAAGATTAGAAGTATATGGGTAAACCCATATATAAACCACTTTGACATTTCTCGGAAAGTTGGCAACACTGTATTTTAATAATATTATAATTTATGTGGGCACTAGGAAAAACTTTTCTGCATATTTGATCAAAATCGAATAAATAATGTAGCCACAATAAATTTTTAAAACATTTTGTGATTTTTTTTCTCGATAAGTTGGCAACACTGTATTTTGTTAAAATTACATAATTTATTCAGGCATAAGGAGAAACTTTTATAAAAATTTGATTAAAATCGGTTAAATAAAATGGTCATAATAAATTTTTAAAAATTTTAGTAATTTTTTTCTGTGAAAGTTGGCAACACTGTATTTTGATAAAATTACATAAATTATATGAATACTAGGAAAATATTTTGTGAAAATTTGAGAAAAATCGGTTAAATAACATGGCCATAATAAAAATTTTAAAACTTTAGTAATTTTTTTCTTGGAAAGTTGGCAACACTAGATATTGATAAAATTATGAAATTAATGGAAGCATTAGGGAAATCCTTTCTGAAAATTTGATCAAAATCGGATAAATAACGTAGCCAATATGAATTTTTAAAAACTTTAGTAATTTTTTTCTCGGAAATTTGGCATCACTGGCAAAAAATAAAATCACATGACCATTTTGGGTACTAGACAAATTTATCCTGAAAATTTCATTAAAATCGGTTAAATCGTCTAGGAGGAGTTGCGGCCACAAAATTTTGACTTACCACCGAGCGAGCGAGCTGACGACGCACATCCATACACCCACATAAACTAAGTTCAGATTCGTCATCTAGAGGCTATATGAAAGATTTCTATACAATTTTTTTTTTGAAAATGTTACAGACACCGTCCCAAACGCTATACCACTTTTTCCTTGCAGTCAAAGTGGTCGAAATAGTATAATGCTAATATAAATATATTTCTGACTAAAGAAATTAACTTAAGTAAATATATAAATAAATAAATTGTTTCATAACCGTAAAATCGGAAAAGTTTTTCAAATATTTTTATTGTATATTTTAACAGAAACTATTAAATACTTTATTTTATACAATTAAAACTTGATAATCTAATGGGGGGGGGGGGGGTTATATAATACTCAAACCAATTTATATAAAAAAAATTTAATCTAGGCTAAACATTTACGAATCCGAACCGATTTTTCAAGTTGCCTGCTAATAAAACAAACATTAGTGTAAAAATGTGTGAGAAAGCGATTAATTCGGATAATAGTGATTTAAAAAGTAATAATAATGTAGTGATGAAGAAAATTGACCATCTGGTGCAAAGTAATGATAGAACTTTGAGTGAGGTTGGAACCCAGTGGAAAAAAGAGTTTTTCGCCACAGTATAATAATAATACTGGTGAGGAAAACATCGATAATGAAAATTTGGAAAAGCAAGCTGATGAAGCCAGCCATGATAAGGTTAGAATTATTTTATTGTTATTTAATTTTATTTGTGAAAATATTTTATTTTTACAATCGATTTTGAACTAGAGCCTGTTGAGTCGGGTCGTAGTTTTTACTTTTAAATTGGTTTTTAATGTTTTTAAATGAAACAAAAATATTGCGATGCAAACACACGAAGAACGGTTTATTTTTTGTATGTAGAACAACTTATAGGTTAATACATGACATTTATATAAGTCAAGCTTAAAACGTCCACCACAGTGTAGCCAGTGGAATAAAACAAAATGTCCCTAGTGTCAAAATTTATTTTAACAGAGCTTTAAAACTTTAATCATAGCTTTAGAACTGGATGACAATGCAATTATTAATTAATTAATTAACAAGCGGAAAACTACTCCCTTAAATTTTGTACACCGCGGATTGTAAAATCCTAGGATTTTACCGATTTTAAAGAAGATTGTAGGGATTTTAGCATGATTTTAAGTGAGTTTCTAAGGATTTTAGTATGATTTTAAGTGAAATTGTAAGGATTTTACATGATTTTAAGTGAGATTGTAGGATTTTACATAATTTTAAGTGAGATTGTAAGGATTTTACATGATTTTAAGTGAGATTGTAAATATTTTACGTTATTTTAAGTGAGGTTGTAAGGATTTTACATAATTTTTAAGTGAGATTGTAAGGATTTTTCATGATTTTAAGTGAGATTGTAAGGATTTTACATGATTTTTCGTTGATTTTTTGAATTTTTAAGTAAGATTGTAAAGATTTTGTATGATTTTTCTCTTAAATTTACTGATTTCATATGAAATTTTATCATGATTTTACTAGGATTTTACTATGATTTTACTAAGATTTTACCATGATTTTAGGGATTTTACCATGATTTTACTAGGATTTTAAGGGATTTTAATAAATTTGTACACCAGATTTTACAAGTGGTTTCCCCCTCGTTAATTAATTAATTAAATGTATATAAAATGCTTAAAAATATCACATTAAAAAAATATAGGTATAAGTAGTTAACTTTTTTTTCGTCGAAATTTTTAAATTTAAAAATAAAAATAAATTAATTCAAACAGTTAAGGGAGTCGTTGCAAAAAAAAGTTATTTAAAATATTTATTTATTTATCACTAATTGCTATAATGAATTTATATAAATAAACACAGTACATCGCTTATAATATTATTACATCCGTATCTTGATATAGATACCTATTATTATTGTTAATGCAAAATAATTATATAATAAAAACTAGGGATGCAATCCGGCCAATTTAGCCGAATATTTGTTTTGGCCGGATAATGACTACTATCCGGCCGGATAATAATGTTGTACACTTTCATTCAAAGCGAATAGAAATATGTTCGCACTGATAGATTTATTTACGAAATTGAAGCCAGTCAAACTATCTACAATGTTTCTTTAAGTAAATATCTAATATTTGTTTATTAATTTCAATACGATGCCAGTGGAATAGTTATGAATGAAGCTAAAACTTTTTGCATATTTATGAAAAGCTTTCTGTGAAACAAAGTTACTTTATTAGTATTAACATTATAAGTTATCTTATTAAGTAATTAAGATGTAACCTGATTTTTCATATTATAAAAACATATATTTTTTATAAAAATTTGCAGAATATATGTAATTGATACCTATTAAAGGTACCTCAGTGTAGGCTTTCGATAAGTCAATGAGATTTGTTTTGATTATATGTACATGTATATACAAATGTAATAATTGAAAATGTTGCATACTATAACCACATGTGAATTATAAATACGAAAATTTGAGGTTAAAACTTGAGATTTATGAATTTTTTATTAATATTTATTATTCGGCCGGATAATCCGTTATCCGGCTTTAAAATTTAGCCGAATATCTGTTATCCGGCATTTTTAAAAATCTCTATCCGTTGCATCACTAATAAAAACACGTATATACTTTGAAATTTATTTATTTATGTGGTTAAATAAAATGAAGATAATCGCACATTTAACCCCCCCCCCCCACCTATGAACTTGAACTATCAAAAACATAACGTATGTGAAATATAAAATATGTTATTTTACTTTCATTTTTATAAAAATAATTTTCATTGCTCTTTATTTTTTATACAAATTATAGTATTATCTTTATTGATTAATAACACCCACCTATGACAAATTTCTTGCAACGCCACTGGTAAACACATATATGTGTGTGTGTGCGCGTATGCGTGTGAATAAAACGGCACTTGCTTTCTGTTTCTAGGTGTCTTAGCTAGACTTAATTATCTATATATATATATATCTATGAGGAAGTATGTCTTGTATTGAGTGTATCTAGGTCTCTAGACTAACATTCAACCTCACAACAACAACAACATATAAAATATGTGTATTTGATGAATATAGAAATAACCTAACTCTTTTATAATATATAATGGATGTGGAATCATGAAAAAGTCATTTATCTAATTACATTGTAGCATTTGTATCTGTAAATAAAAGCGGAAGTTTGTTTATACAGATTCAATTAAATATGTTATTACTAAAGTTTTTAAAAATTTATATTTTTTATATTATGCATCCGATTTTGATCAAATTTTCAAAAAAGATTTCCCTAATGCTCCCATTAATTACATAATTTAATTAATATTCAGTGTTGTCGCTAACTTTCCGAGAAAAAAATTACTAAAGTTTTTAAAAATTTATTATGACCATGTTATTTAACCGATTTTACTCAAATTTGCACAAAAAGATTCTCCTAGTAGTCATATAATTTACGTAATTTTAACAAAATACAGTGTTGCCAACTTATCGAGAGAAAAAAAATCACAAAATTTAAAAAAAAATTATTGTGTCTACATTATTTATTCGATTTTGAACAAATTTTCAGAGAAATTTCTCCTAGTGCCCACATAAATTGTAATATTATTAAAATACTGTGTATATATGGGTTTATCCATATACTTCTAATCTTGTTATATTTCGCTGCTGTTTTTTGTAAGGATGCTAATTTTATGATCTATGAATAATTCAAATATAATCTATGAAATTTTATATTTTTACTTATAACCTAACCTAAACTAAGCTAACCTAACCTAACCATAGATTAATTATTTAATACATAGGTAAACTATTATTTTCATAGGTACTATATTCATAGGTAGATAATAGGTTTTTTCATAGATCAAATATTTTTATCCTTTTTGTAACTTGTAAATTGTCGTGTAATTACTTTCGTATAAATTTGAAGAAATGAACTTGAACTGGGTTTGACCGGACAATTTAAAGTTCAAGTTAAGGGCATTTCAAAGGCAAACAAAAGGCTATATTCAGACAGGTGGTGGTTATGACTGTTTTCCACAAGATTATGAAGTTTTTCCCAAGATTAGGACTGTTTTTCACAAGGTTATGCGAGTTTTTTTATAAGATTATGAAGTTTTTTACAAAATTATCAAGTTTTTCACAAGATTATGACTGTTTTTCGCAAAGTTATGAAGTTTTTCACAAGATTATGATTGTTTTTTACAAGGTTATGACTGTTTTTTACAAGATTATGATTGTTTTTCACAAAATTATGTCTATTTTTGACAAGATTATGTTTGATTTTTATAAGGTTTATGAAGTTCTTCACAAGATTATGTCTGTTTTTCACAAGATTATGTCTGTTTTTCACAAGATTATGTCTGTTTTTCACAAGGTTATGACTGCTTTTACAAGACTATGATTGTTGTTTACAAGATTATAAAGTTTTTCACAAGATTATGTCTGTTTTTCACAAGATTATGTCTGTGGGAATCCAAAAATGAATAATTTTACATTTGATTTATTCGTTTAATACTACATATTTATACATACATACATACACAATCATGCCATGTACCTAAAAGGGTGTGGCACAAACTCTTTTCATCATCCCGAAATCAGTCGCCTCCAAACATTCCTATCCAAACAAGCAATTTTCGCTTCATCGACATTCATAATTCCTCTCATACATGCTCTTTTATTCCTACTACTTGGAAACTTTCGCTCACACAAAACACTCTCAATCATACCACTCCAACTACTCATCGGACTTCCATGCAAATGTATACCATCAAAATCATTCAAATAAATCTTTTTAACTAATTATTAGATAAGAGAAGCTATAGAAATCTATAAAGAAAAATGTAACATCAATCAGTGTGACTAGTAACTGATTTAAATCAAATTTGGCTTCCTTTAACTCAAAATTTATAAATTTTATAATCTAGTTACTTATTTTGTTACCTAGTAACTTGTTTATGTTTTGTTTATTTACTGTAAATGTAATTTGTTTCTTTTTTCCTGATGAAGACGTTCGTTGAGTTCGTTGAAACGTCGATTATTAATAAATATTAATACAGAACTATAATCTAAGGCCGTTTCATTTTTAGATAATATATAGAACAACTAGTTAAAGTATCAGATAACAAAACTATTTTATAAAAATAAAAAAGCTTTAGGATTAAGTTCTGTATATATTTTATTCAAATATCGACCTTCGGTGTAGAAGGGTGTGGCGTAAAGTCTTTCCATTATCCTGAAATCAGTTTCTTCCAAACGTATATCTTTATCATGAAAAATAATGCTATGTTAAAACTATTCTATAATTTTACAACTGTAGATCGGTATTTTATGAAATAACTAATTATTTTATGTAATATCGGAACCACGTACACAATCATGCTATAATTCAATGTTACTAAATAATTTTCTAAAATATAAACTTTTAAATTTCTTATCGAACAGTTCTTTGGCAATATAATTCCCTACAGAAAATAAATTTTCAAACTCAGAATTTCATTTACATTGACTCGAAAAAAAAGGGCCATTCTTTCTCGCGTTTTCATAAAATTCTTACAATTTTATTTTTGTATACAAATAGGATATGGGTGACTTTTTAATCTTGTTATCAAATTTGCAAATTAATTTTATTATAATATACTTTTTTTACATATAATTTACCGTAGTCGTCATCATTAGTCGTCATCATTATAAGTCATCATCGTCGTCATTATTAGAATGGATAAGAATTCTAACAATTCTTATGAAAATATCTAAGGTATCCATATAAATTGATAATGACCTACAAATAATAAATATTTTATTATTATTGTTTAAACACACAATGAGTTACTTGCGGTAAAATTTTCCACAAAAAAAAAGTTTAGAATTTATTTACACTTGTTACATAAGATGTATTTTTATTTTTACTTATATTAAAATTTTATTAATCGATATATATATATATATATATATATATATATATATATATATATATATATGTATATATATATATATATATATATATATATATATATACATATATATATATATATATATATATATATATATATATATATATAGTAGAACCCCGATTATCCGTGCGCGCATTATCCGGGCGGCGGATTTTCCGTGCGGCACTTTTAAAATTTTATCAGTGCGCGGATTATCCGTGGCTGACGGCCAGAGGTTGGCGCATGAACGCTGAATGCACCGTGCAGGCGTTCGTGTCGGGGAATACCCTAGTTCGGTCACGGGAAATTTCCCGTTTATGTGTTTACTTATTATTTTCGCCAACTGCCGACCGACTCGTTAGATAAACGTAAACAGATATATGTACATACATACATATATTGTGCAATGTACGTTCATACATTATGTATAAATATTAAAACTGTTATAGTCAAGCCAAGCAAACAAGTCTCGTGGGTAGGCCGTGGTTTGTTGTCTCTGTATTCTAGAGGTACACTCAGTGTCAATAGTACTTTGACATATAAAATATATATTTTGAGGTTATGCGATAATTTCATTTTAAAAATACTTTAAATTATCTATAAAATATATGCCTACCTTATTTCAAATAAGATTAAGTCTTAAAAAAGACTAATTTTTTTTTATAAAGATGAGCAACAGCAGAGAAAATTAAGAAAAACAAACACGCGATAATCTGTCAGTTTACTAGCTACTTTTACTTTTGTTACGGAATGTACAACGGCGGCAGAAATTGTTTTTATTGGCTTAAACTTTTACCGCCACGAATTTTTAAAATTAGTTCGCATATTTTCCGATGGACTTGTTTGCTTGGTGGAGCTGTATTTTGTGTTACATGAATGCAGTATCACGTTTCTTTTCTTCGTTTGACACATGTATTTGTCTGAATAAATTATTAAAAAAATAAAAATGAGGTCTTTGGATTATCCGTGTTTTCGATTATCCGGCGAAGGCTCATATATATATATATATATATATATATATATATATATATATATATAACTTACACTATACATACGTCTTAACAATAAAATACCTTGTTTATATTATTATTATTATTATTATTCTATTACAAAAATTATATCTGATTAATAACAATGTAATTATTTCAAACAAAAAATTAAATAGTGCAAAATTGGAAAATATGTACAATACTTATAATTTAAACATCATTTATGAAGAAAAAAATTCGAATAGAACAAAATATAGTAACGTATTAATTAACAATATTTATTTGCGTCGGTTTCCACCTCCTGCTAAAATAGTAGCAACTCGAATGAAAATATTTAAGTTTTAAGGTATCCAGGTAAACCGCTAATGCCCTATAAATAATAAATTATTCAAATTAATTTCACGCAATAACATTTTTTTTTAATATATTTTTCACAATTGTTAAAATTTAAAAATTATTTGCGTTGTTGATCCATTAATATTATAACAAGTCTTATAAAAATATTAATTGTATCCATATAAATTTCCAGAGAACTATAAAATAAATTAATTTCAAATTGTTATCTTAACAATAAAAATACAATTATGTACTATTAACGATAGACATATTTATCATTAATTTAAAGCTCATTTACATTTTCCTATTTATCACGAAATTAGTGTTGTTTTAGTCCTAATGCTATTGGGGTCTGAACTATCTACGGACTTGTAAAAACAATAAAAATTTGTTAAAAGTCTCAATTTTTGGTTGTAATAAAATCAGCAACTGAACAAATTAAAATCGTGCATTATTGCGTTGTTGGTAACTTATTTGGTACAGATCCATCAGCTCTACGCTAAAACATAACACTAATTTTATAATAAGTAGGGTAGTTTAAATGAGCTTTTAATTTGAAAAATTATATTTTATTTTTGACTTAATACAAGTACACAATTTTTTCTTTTCAATTTTAAATATATATATATATATATATATATATATATATATATATATATATATATATATATATATATACACGAACTTTTTCATTATATAAATCATTAGATTAAAACTATTTTAAAGAAAATTAAAACTTACTCATTAATTGGATCATACGGCCGTACTGCACCAAGCACTGGATAGCGTTCAGCTTGTGCAACAATTCTTTGGGTATCATAGAGCAAGAAAGCGGAGAACAGCAACAGACCACCGTATAAACTAATCGAATAGAGACCAGCGCCAAGAGCTGTAGTTGGTGGCAAGAACATTGAGCCGAGAGATGATGCAACAACTACACCCAAACCCATTGCCAATGGTCCGCCCATCATTAAGAATTTCTCACTTGGTGCGCAAATCTAAAGTGGTAACACAAATTTGCTTGTATTTCAAAAAAATTGTTACAATATGAACCTTTTATAATTTTTTTTTATGTATATATGTTATCTACATATAAAAATTAATCACAAGTATTTTTTCTTTTTAATGTTTCATAAAAATTTGGATAAAATATTTGAATTAGAATAACCGAATGAAAATACGTCATCTCGTCAATGCAATTCAGTAGTAATATCGTTAGCGAATAAATATATGTAAATAGAACAGAATGAGTAATTTTTTTTTCGTAGTTGTAGACTGTAAATAATAATAAATATTATAACTTACCGCAATAGTAGATAATCCGCCAACAATACCAGCTGTATACCAGCCAGCTCGAATAAGAATTGGTCCACCAGCAAAACATAGTGGTGCCAACATGGCACCCATGACACTAGCATGGACCATCCATGCTATATGTTTTGTATTGAAACCGGGTTTGTATTCGATGCTTCGGGCTACTAAACCTGATCCAATTATGGCAGCTACAATTATAGCCATACCCTATAAATAAATTATAATATTTCGTTTTCTATTGGCCATTTTTAAGTTTTAATATATCGCGCGCATGCAACGACAATATGTCGTAACCCACAATAGAGGACACATCTATACAGCATTACACAATACGTCATAGCCCTCAAATTTTTTTTTTTTTATATATATAAATTTGCTATTACTATTATCGCAATTCTAATGCTGATCATATTCAAATAAAGAAGTTTTTTCTATCTCGTGTAAAATAATGGTTTTGTAACTTACAACATATTGTTGTTGCATATAAAGGAAAAATATACAATATGTAGATAAAACGGTAACAAAAATTGTGTATTTCTTGTCCATTTGACTTTGTCATAACTAGAGCAATCCGATGTGTCAGTTTGGCAGATATATTCATCAAAATTTTGATGAAAACTAATTTTCAATAAGAAAACATATAAAATTGAAAGTTAGTCACTAACAGCGTATTTCATTAAATTATAAAATTTTAAATGCCGAATACATATGAAAATCACTACATCATCGGAAATTTAATCTTTTATTATAAAACAATTATAAAGTGTTAATATTTGTTTCATATTCTTAAACAAAATGGTGAAGAAAATAATTGATAAAAGTAAATAAAATATGAGTATTATAGTTTTTCTTACAATAAATCCATTTACTGTAACAAGGTGCAGAACAGTCGGACTTTGGCAAGCTGCCATAGCACTTGCAACAGTTATAGCACAAGAACCACCGAAATACAAATAAGTAGTTTTGATTCTATCTTTTACGTATTTCGGCCATGCCCTAAAAACGATTATTGAAATATTTTACTTCAGAAATTCATAATAGAATTATTAATAATAAATAACATACATCGACATTTCAATGACTCCGGGCTTATTAGACAATCCCAATCCGTAATAACACAAAACTTCAAGTCCTACAACTCCTCCGGCTGCCAGAGCTCCTTTATCCAAATTAAACGCTAGAAAAATTTTAAGAAATATAATAGAGACCTTATTTTAACCTTTTCATTTATAAATTGTTTGCAAAAAATAAGTGTTTGATATTTTTGCATATTTCGAATATTGTATATACAAAGTACTTTTTTTTTTGTCGCGGGCTGAAATTTGATGTAATTAACTTTTACAAATAATTTTTAGATGAGCCCTTAGTATGATTTTATACTATTTGTTCAAATGTTGTTTTTACGAGTAAATAAGTATAATATAAAAAAAAATTATCTGTCACATTATTCAATTGTTAATTGAACAAAAAAATAGTTCATGTGATAGATGTCATTAGTTGTATTAAAAAAATAAATATAAGCGTGTCATATCTTGTAATCGGTTTTTTTTTTTATATAATATTGTGTTGTCTCCTGGAATGAAACTACATGCAAAATTTCAGTGAGATCAAATGATAGGAAGTGGTCTAAAAATTGGTTACAAAATTTGACCGTGACTGACCGTGACAACAACAGAGTGAGTTAATATAAGCGTGGTAAATAATATTATAACTAGGAAACCCGTGACCCTTAAAGGGTCACGTTTGAAGTCGAAAATAGTAACAAACACAACACAAAGACATAGTATATAAATATAAAAAAATAAAGGGCGGGCGCGTGCGCCCTATATTTTATTTTATTGTAGGAAGTATTACGTAAATATAAAATAATAGATTCAAAATTTTTGATTTAAGCTTTTCTTTTTTATCCGACGAAAGATTCGAATATTTCATCTTCATTCTCTTGGCAGTTTTATTTTATTATTTATTATATTAGATTTTGCTCGTTTGGGCATGATACAAAATTTTTATAATACAACAATATCAATGAAATGTACTTTTTACTCTTATTTCAATGAAAAATTTTTTTACATATTATGTAAAAAAAATGTACTTGCAATATATTGTGACAGCTGTTTATTTATTTATTTCATTCATTTTTTTCATAGCTATCTAAGTTTATTTTTGACATTTGCATTATAAACATAGTTTTTCAAATTTTTGAGAACCAAGATGAAATCGTAGAAAGATGAAATTTGCCTATTCTCAAATAGGGAATGAACCAATTTAAATGACATGACTCCCATCAAAATCGGTTCAGGGGCTTAGGAGGAGATGCGGCAGAAACATATAAACATACAAACATACAAACATACAAACATTTGTCAATTAGAGAGATGACTAGGAAACCCGTGACCCTTAAAGGGTCACGTTTGAAGTCGAAAATAGTAACAAACATAACACAAAGACACAGTATATAAATATAAAAAAATAAAGGGCGCGCGCACGCGCGCGCCCCGTAGAAAGTATTACGTAAATATAAAATAATATATTCAAAATTTTTGATTTAAGCTTTTCTTTTTTATCCGACGACAGATTTGAATATTCCATCTTCATTCTTTTGGCAGTTTTATTGCCGTTTATATTAGATTTTGCTCGTTTGGGCATGATACAAAATTTTTATAATACAACAATATTAATGAAATGTACTTTTTACTCTTATTTTAATGAAAAAATGTAAGTAAATGCACTGATATATGTAAAAAAAAATGTACTTGCAATATATTGTGACAGCTGTTTATTTATTTATTTCATTGTAGAAAGTATTACGCAAATATAATATAATATTTGTGATATTTTTGATTTAAGCTCTTCTTTTTTATCCGACGAAAGATTCAAATATTCCATCTTCATTTTCTTGGCCTTTTTATTGCCGTTTATATTAGATTTTGCTCGTTTGGGCATGATACAAAATTTTTATAATACAACAATATCAATGAAATGTACTTTTTACTCTTATTTTAATGAAAAAAATGTAAGTAAATGCACTGATATATGTAAAAAAATGTACTTGCAATATATTGTGACAGCTGTTTATTTATTTATTTATTTCATTCATTTTTTTCATAGCTATCTAAGTTTATTTTTGACATTTGCTATTATTAACATAGTTTTTCAAATTTTTGAGAACCAAGATGAAATCGTAGAAAGATGAAACTTGCCTATTCTCAAATAGGGGATGAACCAATTAAAATGACACCACTCCCATCAAAATCGGTTCAGGGGTTTAGGAGGAGATGGGGCAGAAACATATATACAAACATACATACAAACATTTGTCAATTAGAGATATGAATAACTAGTTATTTTATGTAATATCGGTACCACGTACACAATCATGCTATAATTTAATGTTACTAAATAATTTTCTAAAATATAAACTTTCTAAATTTCTTATCGAACAGTTTTTTGGCAATATAATTCCCTACAGAAAATAAATTTTCAAACTCAGAATTTCATTTTTAAGCGAACTCACGTACATACAATCTATATAAACGTCCATAGTCAGAGCTTTAGGTTCACAATAACAATTTTGTCTTTGTTAAATACACAATTGGTTACATAATGAAATTAGAAATTCGGGAACTCTATTTAGACCAGAGGTTCCCAAACTTTTTTTCCCCGTAGACCACTTTCAAAAATTTACTGGTTTCGGTGGACCCCCTGCTGCTACATTTCTACCATATTCCCAAAACTCGTCAAAAAATGTGAAGATTAGATCTAACGATGGATATATGCGTCGCGGCTGAGTTCCAACTCTAAATTCGGAGTGGTAAAAATAAAAAGAAGAATAGTATATTTTCATTATTCATTAAAATTTTTTATTAAAATAATATGATTAGACTTAATAGACTTAAAATTAAACATTAATAACGTAACTTCAACAATTAAAAAAAATAGTCATTTTTAATGGGAGGGATGCACTTGATGAATTGATAGCAAGTTATCAATATTTGGCTTCAGTTTTGTCAGGAATAACCGCAAATCTCCCCGTTCTGTGATATTCAATCTGCTCCTTTTTTTTGTTAATAGGTTTGTCACCACACTAAAACTTTTTTCGACAAGGTATGACGAGGGAAACGCTATCAAAAGTTTTCTCGCAATTTCCCACAGTCCAGGATATTTTTCGGCAATTTCTGCTTGCAGCCAAAATGTTTGATAGCCTTTTTTAAATTTCACCTTCAGCTCCTCATTGGTGGTAAGCTCGAGTAGCTCCTCTTGCAATACCACATTCGCCACTTCCGTTTCATCAAATGGATTTATGATCCATGGTGGTATTTCCATCGTCAGAATATCTTCAAATCTATTTTTGAAGTCATCATGCAAGGCATTTAAATGTTGAACGTATGTCTGAATATCCTCATCAAGACATTCTGCCTGTGACAAGTTTGGAAACTGTGCGAATTCGCGCCGACTAATATTTTGCTTCATAAATTTCAATTTTCCAAGAAAAGCCGAAATTACACCCTTTGTTTTTATTAAATTTAGGCTGTCCCCTTGCAACTGCAAGTTAATGTCATTAAATTTTTTGTACAAATCTGTCAAATACGCGATGTCTGCTTTCAATTTGATCAGATTTTCTTTTAAATCTGGATCTTTACTTTCCAAAAACTCTAAAACTGATTCAAAAAGTGAGTAAAATCTTGTTAAACATGCACCTTTCGACAACCAGCGTACTTCAGTATGTAAGAGTAATCGTTGGAAGTCTTCATCATTTTCGTCGCACAATTGTGCAAATAAACGGGTATTTAACGCGTTGCTTCTTATTTTGTTAACTGCTTTAATCACAAATTGAAGCGATTGGTGCAATCTATCACTCAAATTTTTCGCTACCAGGTGTTGTCGGTGTATGACACAGTGAATTGCAGTTACTCCTGGTATAATTCTTTGAAGATGGCTTATAAACCCACGATATCGCCCGAACATGGCAGGAGCTCCATCTGCTGCCACCGAAGTAATGTTTGTAAATGGAATCGATTTTTCCTTAAGAAAATCGCTCAGGACATTAAATATTGATTCTCCTTTTGTGTCCGTCTTCAAAGTTTTCGCGAATAGTAGCTCTTCATGGATTTCTTCGTCCATAACAAATCGAACATATGCCAATAATAAGGCTTCATTGCCAGGTAATGTTGATTCATCCAATTGAATAGAAAAATGAGTTGTTTGCAGATAATTGCACAAGAAGCTTTCAACATCAGAGCTCATTTCATCAATACGCCTTTGTACAGTGTTGTTACTCAAAGAAATTTTTTTAAGTACGTCAAATGGAGGTTTGTGCAGAACAGTTTTTAAAACCTCTTCAACAGCGGGTAAAATTAACTGTTCACCGATGGTGTGCGGTTTTCCAGATTTCGCGATAAGCAATGAGATATTGTAGGATGCCCGCAAGCCATCATCGTTACTTTGAGACGTTGAAGCGAACATACTTTGCACGGTGGGTCTTCTTTCATATTTTTCCTTCAATGTTTGAAAATATTTTAAATCTTTGCCTATTTTATCAGGATGACACCTTCTTAGATGATCTTCGAGCTTCGATGGTTTCATCGAGTCATTGCTCAAAACTTTGTTGCACAAAAGGCATATGGGCAATCGTTTGTCGGCCGTTGATGGAACAAAACCAAATTTCAAATATTGAACACTGTATTGTCGACATTTCTTCTTAGATTCAGCCATGTTTCGTATCAGTTACCTACGTGTAAAGAAAAAAAAAAGTTTGTTTTAGTAATCATAAGGTGATTTTAACAGGATATGGCTATTTGAACAGAATTGAATGGGAATAATTAGTTAATTATTGCAATGAAAAAACCAAAATGCCGGCGGCAAAACTGATTTTAATTATTAAAAGCAATAAGCCGCTAAGATTGAATCTATTTTAATGTAATGCAAAACATTTTTTGATTAATTATATTTTGATACATTTCTGTAAATTCGAGAGAAAATACTTTTAAAGAATATTTTGACGTCAAAACACCGCGATTTTAATGTTTTATTTATTACGTTGATACATTACTATACGAGTGGTACATTTTATGAAAATATTTTTAGTCATTTAGCATTAGCAACTACGAGGGCACTGAAATATGTACAAACATGCAGGTCAATTATAATAACTCTCTTTTAGTGAATCACCACAGTCGGGTAAATAAATAATTTTATAATAAAAAGTACTAAAAGTTCAATCTTTCTCGGCTTTCTGTTCTTTTATAGAAGTATCGAATAATGGCCCTGTTCAGTATTTAATTTTTATTACGTACCTACTACACGCAAACATAACAAATAATATAATATTACTACAATATAAAATAAAAGTATGTATAACAAATAGGCAGGTATACTTACTTTTTCCGGCACTGGCAAACACTGACATCGATTCACTCACACGTTTCTTTTCAAAATTCCCGAAACAAATGAGCACAGCAAATGAGTAAAGCAAATGAGTAACGTTTGTTCTTGGCATTCGTATTTATATTGGTGAAGAATCAAACAAGTTCATGCAAGATTGCAAGCACAGTACAAGTCGTATTTCGTCCCTATGCACGTCTTAACTAGCGTTGCTGGCTGGCTAGCGGGCGGCGCTTTGCAAGTCTCGATACGCGTTGTACTCAAAATATCGAATATGCAAGTTTTTACAAGTTAACAGTCGCTGACTTTCTTAAAATACACTACTCAAAAAAATTAACGGAGGTTTAAAAAAAAGGAAATTAATACTAAATAAACAGGCTATCAGATCCATATGCCGGCCTAACTGAAAAAAAATTTTCACACCCGTGGACAAAAAAAAAACAAGCAAAAAATTTGCAATATTATTTTTTTGCGCTATCTGTTAGTATTGCATGAGAACCGTAACTCCTAAAATATTTTAGCAAAAATCTGAAAATTTGAATCATAAAGCTTCAAAATGCTTTTTTTAAAGTCTCAATACGACCATTTTGCACCGAAATAAAGCCTGTCAAAAATCACCGAAAAATTTGGAATTTTTTTTAGTACCTAGTGTATTATCTGCCTACAATGTAGGCCCTACATTGATAGGTACAGCCAAGCCAACATTTTAGTTCTTTACGATCGAAACCAGATAAATTTTCGTGGACCCCCACTTACAACCAGTGAACCCCCATTTTTTTTTCTCGCCATCGTAGACCCCCGTCGAGTCTTCCGTGGACCCCTGGGGGTCCACCTGGACCACTTTGGGAATCACTGATTTAGACAATCGTTTGACGGGGCTGGCCAGAATGATGACGGACTAATGTAAACAGTGGCGGGTGTTTATTAGATTTTCAAGGGGCACCCACGCTGTGCTACGATTGCACGATTTAATTTTTGCAATTTTAAGGGAGGGCTGGAAGTAATAAAGATTTTGATGGGACAATAATTCGCGAAACTTATTTTTTTTTTAGTATTTTCTGTAGTAAAAGATCTTAATTTTATCTGAAAAAACTGCACTGTAAAAAATCAATGTAAATTTACATTATAATCATAGTAATTTACTATATTTTTCGTTATAATTTTATAATTGTTTCGCAAATTTACTAATAATTTATAAAATTACAATAAAAAAAAACAACATATATAATATGATAAATTAATTATTTTACTTAAAATTACAAAATTATATTATTTTTACCAAAGATTTATATAAATCATCAATTTTGTTGAAATAATACTAAGATTTTATGTAAAATGGCAACTTTTTTTTGCAGTATTGAAATGTCGATTTTTAAATAAAATATACAGGGTAATTTATGACGTCGGGGAAAAACTACACCGGATTATAAGCAAATTACCCAATTTCGATAAATTTGCTTTGTTTGTTTTGCAGCTTTTTATAGCTTAAAGCTTTTATATTCTTATTTTTTCATTTTTCTTTAACTTTGGCATGCACGCTCGGGTTTTTCACCATTTGCAGGATTTTGAATAGGAATTTTGTTAAAGCAATATATTGTTGCAGTCATATAAATTTTTTTTTTGTATTTTTCGGGCGATAAGAAATGTTTAATATGGAAATAGATTTAAATTTTAAAGATTATGCAATGAATATATTGAAATAAACAATTTATATATTTCTTAAATGAAACATGATGTTAGTTGGAAATAATCCTAAAATCAATATCTAGAATTTATTTAAACAAATTTGATTTTTTTTTTATGATAACACAGAAAAAAGTTAGATAATTCTTATGAGTAATCTAAACAAAAAACTTCAAATAAACATGTCCGAAAATGCTTTCTAACGGAAATTATATCTGTCTCACGTAAATAGTAGATTTAAAGCATATGAACCACCCCCTTCACCAGTGAGATAGCGGCCGAGCGCCCGAACAACCAGGGACTCGTATTCGTTCGCCTTTGGGACGCGACTCCCAATATTGTGGGTGTAACAGTCTATTACTCTAAATAGTTTTATTAAAAAATAAAAGAAATAAATATGTTTATTCAAGAAAAATTATATTTTTAAAATAACTTTAGTGATTAAGCACACTCGTATATTACAATGTCAAATTACAACTGTAGTCAAATGAGATGGACAAGAAACCTTCTTCATATAAAAATCGAACTGTAATATATAATTTCACTGCAGACCAACAATTTTTCTAAATTGATATAAGACAATAATATAACTAATGGTTGTGGAAATAAGCTAAAATAATAAAAAAGGAATATCAATTCAAAAATAACAAAATTTGTTTATATTATCTTACCACATGACATAGATTCAAATTAATGTTAAAAAGTCCGTACACTGAAAATTTTTGTCGTTGATGAACAAATTTAAAATACTGGATTTTTATGAAGTTATAACCAGGTTTAAATTGCAATTTATAATATTTATTGTATAACTTATTTAAATTATATGTCAAATTTTTGTTCTAAAATTTTCATAATTATCGTTAGAATATATTTAATATAAAATAACATATTATATTTATAAATAGAGCGATACATTTAAAAATATATGAAACGTAATCATTTGTGTTCATTTATTATTTACAAGGTTATTTAAGAGCTTTGGTATCACGACTATCGAAACAAATGCCGTTTCTAAAAGAATCTTTATTTTACTTTTATTATCTTGTTTTTTAACTCCCTGACTTTTATGTTTTCAAAAATTAATTTAAATTTTTATTAAATATTATAAATAATATTTTAACCTAAAATTGACTAAACCTTGTTTAAATATTAAGAACAGTGAATGAATGTAATTTGGCTAACTAATAGGTTTCTTAAAAAAAATTATTTATATAAAATTATAAACTAAACTTTTCTTAAGCAATACATTACGTTAAATCATTGTAGAAATATTTTTTTATTTATTAACTTTAAATTTTATTTTATATAAAAAAATATTTAAGATTCATAAACAGTCAGTTGTACATGTATGCATATATTAAATTTTATAATGTATTTGCAACCAATTTCAGTATAAAAAATTTTTTTTATCAAATTTTTTTTATTTATTTGTTTTCTGGAATTTACAGACTTCTGTGAAACTTAGTGCCAGTTACGTTAAAAGAATTTGACAAAAATAAACAATGCCAACAATAGTTTTTATCACATCGCAACTATTCAAATTTTGAAGTTTATTGGGATTATATGTTTTTGAAAATTTGAGAAAATCGGTAAAAATTAGTCAAAAAATTTACTAATGGTTTTTTTTAATGTTTAGAGATAAATTTTTAAAACAAAATAGTATTTGCCCAACAAGTGTATTTGCTTAGAAAAATATGATTTAAATAAAAATGAGTATTATATTTGCCGAAGCATATAGTATTTGCCCAATAAAAGGCTATTTTCTTGAAATAACAATTTGCCTGCAACACATACATAATATAATTTTATAAATAATAAATTTAAAATTGACGAAATTGAAATTGGTTGTAAATGTAAAGCATTGTAACTTACAGTCTGACACGCATCTCGTGCAGTTTTATAATAATTTGTCTTATTCACTTCAACAAAATTAAAATATTTTGCCTAAGAATTGCGATTTGAGTTAATATTGAAAATACTTGAAATATAAATTGTATTATTTCAATTATATATTTATATATATCAACAGGAGATATGTGTCACACTGTGTGTGTATATGTTAGACATAAAATTACCTTTCTCTGAAATAAGTTACACATTATTGTATTTACATTGAAAAGAAATAGAAAGCCAATCATTATCAAAAAATTAGTGGAAACATCAATATTCGAAATTTCATCGTCTATTATATATTTAATTATCTCATATGCACCACGAACAAATTTAGTAAAAAGGTGTATAGTATCAGTGAGGAAAAATAATGAAAATGCCGAATTTAATTCAGATTTGATGTTAAATAAGTGATCGTACACTTGCAATGCATATCGTATATGTAGAATTTTGTTTTGTTCTAATTTCACTAAAATTCTATTTAATATTGTGAACTTATTTAACACGGTAAACATTATAATAGCAAATTCTAATTTGAAGTTTATTATCATAGCAGTAACTACAACACTAGGAATCCATATGGGAAAAACATAATATTGCGAAAACCAAATATGAATAAGTAAAGATGTAGAATTTGCAAGAAAACTGCATAATCCAAACAATATTCTTGTGTATTTGTAATTTATTTGATAGTCAAATGTTATGAAAATTTCATCAATACGTTCAAATTCAAAAATAATTTTTTGTATTCTTTTATAATAAATATTTCCTCCCCATGATAACATCCAAAATATAATTATACATTGTATCAAATCAAATGTAGAAACAAATGAGCGAACTGGATCTGATAATTCATGCAAATGAACAATTTGAAGATACAATGCTGCTGCACTTATACACACAAAAAATATGTTTCGTAAAATGTATAGAAATACAACAATATTTTTATAATTTTCTGGAATATAGACGTATATTCCAAGTATTATATTTATTACATGATGTATTTTTAAAATATCGCGAAGCGAATGTTTATCTGACGTTCGCGGCATTTTTATTCAGAAATATGCTTTCATTTAACGTAGATATATTCCACTTGTATCTAATAAATTAATCAATATGGTTAAATGTTTTTTTTGTAATTAGTAAATATTATTTATTTAATATACACAATTGTTATAACTATATACTCTATGCTAAGTAATGTATTCTATATAATAAATTATCAAACCAGTAAAAGCTTTTTTGTACTAAAAACATACGATTTCAAGTAATATTGTTATATTTGTAAGTACTTATAAATATAACATATATAAGTACTTATAACAAGTAAGTATAAATATTTTATTAAAATATCTACTAATTAAAGTTACAAGTAAATTTACGTATAAAATTTATTAACATATTCATATAAACATCTAAATAATTTTTCAATATTTAAAACAGATCAGCGATGGGTACGCATAGCACTTCATGTATTATACAAAATACAACGTTTTTTACGTGTAAAAAAAACTATTTTGTTTATGTGACGTTCGCGGCATTTTTATTCAGAAATATGCTTTCATTTAAAGTAGACTTGTATCTAATAAATTAACCAATATGCTAAAAGTTTTTCATTATTAATAAATATTATATTTCTAATATATACAATTGTTATAACTATATACTCTATGCTAAGTAATGTATTCTATATGTATAATAAATTATCAAAAAAGTAAAAGCTATTTTGGTATTAAAAACAAATAATTTCAAGTAATAATTTTTATATTTATAAGTACTATAATTTTATTAAAATATTTACTAATTAAAGTTACAAGTATATTTACATGTAAATTTTTTTAACATATTCATATAAACGTCTAGGTAATTTTTCAATATACATATAAAACAGATCAGAGATTTGTACGTTTATACTTCATGTATAATATATCGTATTTATGTGTAAAAAAACTGCTTTTTATATTGATTAAATTTACGAATTCTTTAAGTAAAAAACGTATATATAATATGTAAAATAAAGATTGTTTATGTTTGAGTCACATTTATTTGCATTAAATTATTTTAATTTTTACACAAATTGTTTGTAATTTATAAAATAAATGAATAATATTAATCAAATTTTTACATACAGAGCGAGTGTAAAGTTTGGAACTATCGCAATAAATCTTTTATTAAACGTTTTTGAAAAAAATCCTCGAACACGTCAATTTTAATCTTAAATGAGACATATTTTACTGTAATCGTCACTTAAAGATTGTCTTTTGTTTTTGTGTTATGAAGTAAGTGATAATTTTTTTAAATGGAAACCTATATTTTTTATTATTGATTTTGGTAGTACTTTTTATTCCGTTTCCAACCATATAAAATTTTAAATATGTTACATTTGAAAAAAATTGAGAAAAATAATCTTAAAGTTTAAATATTAAAAACTAATTAAATTGGCAAAATGAATCTAGTTATTAGTGTATAAAACAAAAATCATTAGCTACAACTGTCAGAATTATACAATTTATAAATGTCAAAATAAAATAAGTGTTATTATTTTGCATTTTATCTGTTTTTCGCTCAATTATACAATTTTTATTAATAAAATAGTTTTTTAAATTTGGAAAAAGCAAAATAATAACACTTATTTTATTGTAAAATTTATAAATTGCATAATTCTGACAGTTGTAGCTAATGTTTTTTGTTTTATACACTAATAACTAGATTCATTTTGCCAATTTAATTAGTTTTTAATATTTAAACTTTAAGATTGTTTTTCTCAATTTTTTTCAAATGTAATATATTTAAAATTTTATATGGTTGGAAACGGAATAAAAAGTACTACCAAAATCAATAATAAAAAATATAGGTTTCTATTTAAAAAAATTATCGTTTACTTCATAACTCAAAAACAAAAGACAATCTTTAAGTGACGATTACAGTAAAATATGTCTCATTTAAGATAAAAATTGACGTGTTCGAGGATTTTTTTAAAAAACGTTTAATAAAAGATTTATTGCGATAGTTCCAAACTTTACACTCGCTCTGTATACATCTGTGTAAGAAAAATAAAAGAAAAAAGTTGTTAAAACAATATACTTATTTAGAAAAAAATATTATTGAAAATAAAATATAAAAACGGATACAATTTATTATTGAACAAAAGAAACACATTTATTATACAGGGTGTAACAGAATAACTATTCCTAATTTTAACTGGAGTATCCTGGGCTCAGAATAGGAAGATTTAATGCAAATCACTGAGATAAAATGTGGCTCCTTACTGAGCTACAGGGTGTTTTATATAAAAATTTAAAAACTATTTTTGCCCAGTACTTTAAAACTATTTGACGTATCCTTATCATACTTGGCAGGAAATGTAGGTACCGTACACCATACTAAATTATGTTAAATAAAAGTTTCTGGCTACTGCCAGTGGCGTACAACAGGGGCAAGTGAGAGGTTGATCCTTCCTAAATTCTACGCCACTGGCGGAATTGTCATTTTAGCACAATTTTTAGATTCTCCAATACTTGCTGTGTAAAAAACATACTCTTCCTTTGTAATGATAAAGTCACTGTTTTTCGAGATATTTAAAGTTAAACATAAGCTGCACCCTTGGGATTTTTTCAAAATTTGCTCAAAAAATCTGAAAAAATTCAGTAAAATAGAGAAAAAAATTAGCTACATAATATCTAAGTAACTTTTTCTCTAACTCATTCTAGTTTGGCTGGAAAAATTATTGAAAATTAATATTTTTTGCATTTTATTTTTTTTATTTTCAATAATTTTTACAGCCAAATCAGAATAAGTTAGAGAAAAAAGTTACTTAGTTATTATGTAGCTAATTTTGTTCTCTATTTTACTGAATTTTTTCAGATTTTTTTGAGCAAATTTTGAAAAAATCCCAAGGGTGCAGCTTATGTTTAACTTTAAATATCTCGAAAAACAGTGACTTTATCGTTACAAAGAAAGAGTATGTTTTTTACACAGCAAGTATTGGAGAATCGAAAAATTGTGCTAAAATGACAATTCCGCCAGTGGCGTAGAATTTAGGAAGGATCAACCTCTCACTTGCCCCTGTTGTACGCCACTGGCAGTAGCCAGAAACTTTTATTTAACATAATTTAGTATGGTGTACGGTACCTACATTTCCTGCCAAGTATGATAAGGATACGTCAAATAGTTTTAAAGTACTGGGCAAAAATCGTTTTTAAATTTTTATATAAAACACCCTGTAGCTCAGTAAGGAGCCACATTTTATCTCAGTGATTTGCATTAAATCTTCATATTCTGAGCCCAGGATACTATAGTTAAAATTAGGAATAGTTATTCTGTTACACCCTGTATAAAAGAAATATATAATTAGTAAATTTGTACTACTTATTATGCAACCTGAACAAAAGGGAATAAGTTTACTTTGTTTGACTAATTTATAATAAAGTTTTAAAAAATTTACTGATCTTGGATACCTCGTCATTTTAAGTTTGTCTTCATACTCATAAAAATAAGTTAGTATTTATATCCCTTTGCATAACAAGTTTGACAAATGCAAACAAAAATTATCTTAGTGGCATAATAAAGAACAAAAATTATACACTCTTTACGTTTTTTATATAATTTATATTTTTACGTTGTTTGTTTTTACATGTAAACGTAAGAAACACCATTTTACGCGTAAATGCCCTTTTAGCTAGTCGAAAAGACTAGCTTATAAAATTGTCAGTACGGCTGGCTGGCTGGCTGGCTGGCTGGCTGGCCGGCCGTGTCCAGAAAATACGATAAATACGAGGGTTAATTATAAGTATAAAGGAGAGCTCGTAGAAAGCTGAAACTTGGCAATTAGATAGTTCATAGCAAACAAAAAAAATTAAGTTCAATTTTCAGACCGCAGTGTTGCCAACTTTCCGAGAGAAAAATTACTAAAATTTTTAAAAATTTATTACGACCATGTTGTTTAACCGATTTTGTTCAAATTTTCACAAAAGATTCTTCTGGTATTCATATAAATTAGATAATTTCAACAAAGTACAGTGCTGCCAACTTTCTGAGAAAAAAATTACTAAAATTTTTAAAAATTTATTATGACCACGTTATTTAACCAATTTTAATTAAATTTTCACTAAAGATTCTCCTGGTGCCCGCATAAATTATGCAATTTAAACAAAATACAGTGTTGCCAACTTATTGAGAAAAAAATTACTAAAATTTAAAAAAATTTATTGTGGCTACATTATTTATCCGATTTTAATCAAATTTTCAGAAAAGTTTTTCCTAGTGCCCACATAAATTATAATTTTATTAAAATACGATGTTGCCAACTTTCCGAAAAAAAAATAATAATTTTCTAAAAATTTGTTATGCCCGCATTATTTATCCGATTTTAATAAAAAATTTACAGAAGATACCCTTAGCGCCTATAATATTATATATTAGCAAAATACAATGTTGCCAACTTTCGATAAAAAAATTTTTTATCCCTATTTCTTATCACTTATGTGATAATGTCAAAGTGGTCTATATATGGGTTTACCCATATACTTCTAATCTTGTATTTTGGCTAGTCGAAAAACTAGCTTATAAAATCAAACCACATTCGACTAGCTCCATTCTCGCTTTGCGAGAATATTATCTTAAAACTAATATTAAATATCACAAATATTTTCAGCATCTAATATATCAAATAATGGAAAAGTCTGTCCAGTGGCCAACAGAAACCAAATATACAAACTCATACTAAACCAATAGAAAAATTGTTATATATTTATTTAATACATTTTTTATAATTTATATAGGTTGTTCACTTATGTTATGCTTTGCTACTACGTGATTGTTTTTTTGTGAGTTTTAAAAAAGTATTTACATTTAAAATAGCTTTTGAAAAAAGAATATGACTAGACCGATTAATAAAAATAATTAAAAATTTACAGGAACTTATCTATAACTCAATTTATCAAAATTTGTTTTCGATGAGTTTTGAAAAAAATGATTTTAATTTATATGATATTAGTTTTTGTAGTCCTAAAATTTGTAGTCGCGGAATTTTTATTCAGAAATATGCTTTCATTTAACGTAGATATATTCCACTTGTATCTAATAAATTAACCAATATGGTAAAATGTTTTTTTTGTAATTAGTAAATAGTAGTATTATTTTTTTAATATACACACAATTGTTATAACTATTTACTCTATGCTAAGTAATGTATTCTATATAATAAATTATCAAACAAGTAAAAGCTATTTTTGTATTAAAAACATACGATTATAATTGTTATATTTATAAGTACCATAATTTTATTAACATATCTACTAATTAAAGTTACAAGTATATTTACATATAAAATTTATTAACATATTCATATAAACATCTAAGTAGTTTTTCAATATTTAAAACAGATCAGCGATGGGTACGTATAACACTTCATGTATTATTTATACATCGTTTTTTACGTGTAAAAAAAGTTTTTTTACATTGAACAAATTTACGAATTGTTTAAGTAAAAAAATTTATAATATGTTAAAAAAAAACATTATTTATGCTTGAATCAGAGTTAATTGCATTAAATTATTTTAATTTGTACCTGCACAAATTTTTCGGAATTTATAAAATAAATGAAAAAAATTAATCAAATTTCTACCTACAACGTCTGCGTAACAAAAATAAAAGAAAAAAGTTATTAAAACAACATTCTAGTTAAAAAAAATTATAAAAAAATATCATATAAATAGATACAAATATTGAACAAAAGAAACACATTTGTAATATAAAAGAAATATATAATTAGTAAATTTGTACTAATTATTGTGCAACCTGAATAAAGCAGAATAATTTTACTTTGTTTGAGTAATTTATAATGTAGTTTTAAAACACATACTGATCTTGGACACCTCGTCATTTTAAGTTATTCTTCATACTTATAAGAACACGTTATTTATATCCCTTTTCATAACAAGTTTGACAAATGCAAACAAAAATCATGCTAGTGACATAATAAATGAACGAAAATTATACACTCTTTACATATTTTACGTTTTTACATTGTTTTTTTTTTATTTACACCTAAACATAAGAAACACCATTTTAGGCGTAAACACCCTTTCTTGAAAGTAATATTAAATCTCACAAATATTTTCAACATCTGATTATCTGATATATCAAACAATAGAAAAGTCTGTCCAGAAGCCAACAGAGACAAGATATACAAATTAACACTAAACCAAAAACAATAGAAATTTTCTTATATATTTATTTGATAAATTTTTTATAATTTATATAGGCTGTTCTTATGTTATGTTTCGTTGATACTTGATTGCTTTTGTAAGTTTTAAAAAAGTATTTACATTTAAAATAGCTTTTGAAAAGACGAATATGACTAAACCGATTAATAAAAATAATGAAAAATTCACAGAAACTTATCTATAACTCAATTTGTCAAAATTTGTTTTCGATGAGTTTTGAAAAAAAATTATCCTTATTATGATATTAATTTTTTTAGTCCTAAAATTTTTCTAAATTCTAAATAAAACTACAAAATTAAAGCAAAATTATTTCTGATTACTATTCATTAAATACAGCAAGAAATATTGTTGATATAGTGTTTAGTATGGTGTTTGGTATGGTTTTTAAATTTAAACATATATGTTATATCCTTTATATACCCTCTATATGACAAATTCAAATTCAGTTTATATGAGGATGTATGTGTGTGTGTTGTCAGCTAGCTCGCTGGCTCGGTAGCTAGTCCAGGATAGGTTCATTTAGTGACTAAAATGGTCATGTTTTATTTTTGCAGACGCCAACTTTTCGAGAAAAAATTTAATAAACATTTTAAAAATTTATTATGGCTACATTGTTGATCCAATTTTAAACAAATTTTCAAAAAATATTCTTCTAGTGCTCACATAAATTATATAATTTTACTATCATACAGAATTGCTAACTTAAAAAAAAAAATACTAATCGATTTTGGTGTCTGTAACATTTTAAAAATTAAAAAAAATTATATTAAGGTCGTTCATGTAGCTTCCAGATGACAAATCTATTTATGAAGTTACATAATTAGTAAAACAATTATTTTAATAATCACCAGTTTTATTAAACACTTTAATTAATTATTATTGAATGAAATTCATTAAAATTTTGCAAAAGAAAAACGTACCTCATGTTCAACGATGCACTCCCACAACGTGTAAAGCACAATAGAGAAATGTAAAATGGCTGACTCTGCCTTGCTACTGTTTAGTTCAAAACTACTTCTAGTTTTAATTTTCTCTTTTTTATTATTTCACTCGAAATTTAATTATTTATTAGTTTATAATTAATATTTTTAATTTTCGAATATAATACAATGTTCGACATAGCTTTTTTTATAAATTATAGAAATCAACTTGACAGCGCGCGAAATTCAAAATTCAATTATTGAGTTTGGTTAGAAAGAATAGAAGAAAATAATATATAAAACAATTTTATTTGTATATAGTTATATATATATATATATATATATATATATATATATATATATATACAGAGTGTCCAAGATAACTCCGTATGCATGGGGATCTCCGGAACTGTTGGAGATACGACCTCGGTTAAATTAGATGAAAGTTGCCTCATTAGTAGGCGAGTTTAGTCATCTTTTGTTTTTTCCAAAAAAATCCATAGGTTACTAGATATAGACAAAAATGCAAATTTTGCTGTTTTATATTTTCGCTTATAACTCTCGTATGCAAAACGATACATTATTTTGGTTTGCACTTTCTTAAAACACTTTTTTACACAGAATTTCCAGGAGTAACCAAAATTTTTTTACCATGTACCGTTTTCGAGATTTATGATACAACTTTGATTTTTCTTATGTAACTAGTATTTCAATGTAGTGTCATTAAAAAGATCTTTTTTTTGCTTTCCAGTGATATAACATAGTCCTACTTTATTTTAAATAATAACATGAAAAATTGAAAAAATCTATTTTGCAAAGTAATAATTCATTATTTAGTTGAAAACCGAGTAGGCTATATCAAAACAAATGCAACATGAGAAATAGGCATTGTTTTCCTTATTATTAGATTTTTGGTTTTGCTTTTCTTCTGATTATTGTCTTAGTTAGTTAGTTAGTTTTATTGGAGTGCTTATTGAAAGAATATTAATTCATATAGCGGTTTGAAAATTTAGAGAAGTTTGAAATGCTTTATTGTTACATTCGTTGTCAAAGTAACGCAGTATTAGCCGCGGAAATGTATTTAAATTTATATCCTTAAAGAAGGCAACCCAGTGCAGGGATGTATAGGATATTAAACATGAATTTGATTGAGTACGGTATTAAATACCTAAAACTAACCTAACACAAGCTATGCTTAAGAGAACACGTATGTTCATTCAAGAAAACGGTGGTTTATTTGAACACTTAATGTAATTTTACTGTTATAGTTATTAGTTATTACGAATGTAAAATATGGCATTAGTATTTAATAAATTGTTTTTTTTTTTTGGATTATAATTCTATATTATTGTTTAAAATAAGGTAGGGCTCATGTTTAATTTATTTTAACATGACCTACTTAGTTTTCAACTAAAAAAATGAATTATTACTTTGCAAAATAGATTTTTTTTCAATTTTCCATGTTATTATTTAAAATAAAGTAGGACTATGTTATATCACTGGAAAGAGAAAAAAAAGGTCTTTTTAATTACACTACATTGAAATACTAGTTACATAAGAAAAATGAAAGTTGCATCATAAATCTCGAAAACAGTACATGGCACAAAAATTCTGGTAACTTCTGGAAATTCTGTGTAAAAAAGTGTCTTAAGAAAGTGCAAACCAAAATAATGTATCGTTTTGCATACGAGAGTTATAAGCAAAAATATAAAACAGCAAAATTTGCATTTTTGTCTATATCTAGTAACCTAAAGAATTTTTTGGAAAAAACAAAAGATCACTAAACTCGCCTACTAATGAGGCAACTTTCATCTAATTTAACCGAGGTCGTATCTCTAACAGTTCCGGAGATTCCCATGCATACGGAGTTATCTTGGACACTCTGTATATATATATATATATATATATATATATATATATATATATATATATATATATATATACAGGGTGTAACAGAATAACTATTCCTAATTTTAACTGGACTATCCTGGGCTCAAAATATGAAGATTTAACGCAAATCACTTGGATAAAATGTGGCTGCTTACTGAGCTACAGGGTGTTTTATTTAAAAATTTAAAAACGATTTTTGCCCAGTACTTTAAAACTATTTGACGTATCTTTATCATACTTGGCAAAAAGTGTAGGTACCGTACATCATACTAAATTATGTTAAATAAAAGTTTCTGGATACTGCCAGTGGCGTACAACAGGGGCAAGTGCGAGGTTGATTCTTCCTAAATTCTACGCCACTGGCGGAATTGTCATTTTAGCACAATTTTTAGATTCTACAATACTTTTTGTGTAAAAAACATACTCTTCCTTCGTAACGATAAAGTCACTATTTTTCGAGATATTTAAAGTTAAACGTAAGCTGCACTCTTGAATTTTTTTTAAAATTTGCTCAAAAAAATCTGAAAAAATCAATAAAATAGAGAAAAAAATTAGCTACATAATAACTAAATAACTTTTTTCTCTAACTCATTCTGGTTTATCAGAAAAAATTATTGAAAATTTATATTTTTTGCATTTAATTTTTTATTTTCAATAATTTTTCCTGCCAAACCAGAATGAGTTAGAGAAAAAAGTTACTTATTTATTATGTAGCTAATTTTTTTCTCTATATTACTGAATTTTTTTAAATTTTTTGGAGCAAATTTTGAAAAAATCCCAAGGGTGCAGCTTATGTTTAACTTTAAATATCTCGAAAAATAGTGACTATCGTTACGAAGAAATAGTATGTTTTTTGCACAGAAAATATTGGAGAATCGAAAAATAGTGCTAAAATGACAATTCCGCCAGTGGCGTAGAATTTAGGAAGGATCAACCTCTCACTTGCCCCTGTTGTACGCCACTGGCAGTAGCCAGAAACTTTTATTTAACATAATTTAGTATGGTGTACGGTACCTACATTTCCTGCCAAGTATGATAAGGATACGTCAAATAGTTTTAAAGTACTGGGCAAAAATCGTTTTTAAATTTTTATATAAAACACCCTGTAGCTCAGTAAGGAGCCACATTTTATCTAAGTGATTTGCGTTAAATCTTCATATTCTGAGCCCAGGATACTCCAGTTAAAATTAGGAATAGTTATTCTGTTACACCCTGTATATATAAATTATACAATATATATTAGTTATAACAACAAACATTATTATATAATATTTATTATAAAAAAAAAAATATATCTTATATATAATTGTATACGATAATTCAATGTATATATTTTTTGTATAAATTGTTATGATAAATAAATAATTATTATTATTATATATATATATATATATATATATATATATATATATATATATATATATATATATATATATATTATTATTATTATTTGCAGAAAATTAAAATCTAGTACCATCCGTAAAAAATATCCTAGCACTATATAAATTGCAGTATAACAATTCAAATTCCTGAAATAAAATTAAAAAAAACAAAGTTAATAAGTAGTTATGCAACTCCTTCGAAACTGTTCTTTTGATTTGCATCAAATTCACAGGATTGGTTCAGTTTGTACCCAAAATGGATATGTAAGCTTATTTTTTCCAGTGTCGCCAACTTTCCGAGAAAAACATTAATAATTTTTTCAAAATTTATTGTGGCTACTGTAGTTACCAAATTTTCACAAAAAAAATCCTTTCTAGTGCCCACAAATATTATATAATTTTACTACTGCAGTGTTGCCAACTTTTCAAGAAAACTATTACTAAAATTTTCTAAATTTAATTTTGGCATTACTATTTATCCGAAATTAACCAAATTTTCCCAAAAGATTTCACTGATATTTTCATATTGCTCCGAAAAAAATATTCTAAAATGTTTAAGATTTTATTCATTTTCCATTGTTTATTCGAGATTAATCAAGTTTTCAGAAAACTTCTTTTAGTGTCCACAAAAATCATAAATAAAAAATTATAAAAATCAAATTTTAAAAACAAAAACAATAATAATAGAAAATTGGTAATAAGTTCTAAATGTTTTTCAGTTTGCAATAATTTTATTTTTCTAACTAATTTTTGGCATTTATACAAACCGTATAATTTACAATTTGAAACTTATTTTTTTCTAATATTATACTGTGCAAAAAAAAAATTTTTTTTTATTTCTCGCTCTTCTTTTAGTATATGTTACAATACATAAAAACATGGCAGTATGTCGGATTTGAGCCAAATCGGTTAACATTTAGAGGTCGCTCAAGTCGAAAACGTGTTATCGTTTTCGACAAATTATCGATTATGAAAACTTTTTAATATTTATTCACGTCTATTTATTATTTATGCAATAAATCATGTTTTCGTATTCAAAAACAGTATTAGAAAGATTGCTGAACGATTGAAGTCAACGTCGGTTAAGTATTACGGAAGTACAGTAACTATTTGCTTGGCTATCTAAGCTAAAATTTCAGTTTTTTTATAATAATAGCTAAAACTATACTTGCATGCATCCTTATCATTCATTTAATGTTTTTTAGTTTATACATGTTATATAAATTGTTTTTAATATACGTGTTCTTAATTAAAACCAACATATATCTACCAAAAAATAATTATTTACATTACTTGAGAAATCGCACCTATGCTTTTCCGAAGTAAAACTAAAAATAATAATAATTAATTGTGAATTGATATTCAATTAGTTAATTGAACTTCATTACAGACAGTGTAATATATGCTTTTTAAGCTTCCCGTATCCGACATGGGTATAATATACCCTTGTCTGTATTACGCGGTGCCGTTCGATGTCGGCTTGTCGAAGGCTAAGCAACATAAGTCGATAATTCTAAATTATATTGGAGGAATCTGATGTTTTTGTTTATTTAATTAATATAATTAGTAATTTTAAAACATTTTAATGAGCTAATATAAAGTTTCATTTATTCAACATCTTTTGTTAATAGTCCATAATAATATTTACAAATTAGATTTAGCGGAACTTGGTTTCAGCCTTCTATGTTCGCTTACAATTTTTAGCAAATATTGCTTTTGTTCTTCATTTTTTGTGAGTGAAGAATTGAATTGTGTGATCAATGCTACTCCTCTTTCTGATGCATCGTTGATAACGCGCAAATGCAAAAACAAATATTTAGCTTTTCTGTAATTATCATTTGATTCCCATGATACGGGATCATCGTCAAGAAAATCACAATTAATTTGAAATCTCTCGAACAGTTTTTGTGTATGTTGTGATACTAACTCTTCGAAATTACGTGTCTTCCAATAATCTAAGATTGCATTCAAACTCGTATCTATCACTACTCGGTTTTCTGGTTCTTTTTTATTGATATTCTCCTTTAACGCTGTAACCATTTTTTGTTTTATTTCGGAGGGTACATTGGAATCGAAAAATGCTAGACCAATGATTTCATCAGAAAGGTACCATAAATGGTTTCCAAATTTCCTAAGTGCTGCAAGAGCAATTTGCTCATTTTCAACTCTGTACTCAATAAGACTTTTAAGAAATGCAAAATAATTCCACGGAGTAGACACAGTTAACGTTACAAATTGAAACTGCAGTATAAGTAAAATGGAACGTAATTAATAGAAACAGTATATCTCATAAATGAAATAATACTATTAATTTACCTTCATATGATGATTAACAAATGATATAACAGATTTTTTTGATCGAACTGCTACCAACACTTTGTCGTCTGTGATACCAGCTTGAAAACGTGATGGAAGTCAGTCGCCACAGCCGGGGCTTCTCGAACTGTCCAATTACTAAGATAACACAGATGGCTTTGTACTTAGACTTTGATTCCAATATCATGACTATTGTGTTGTATTGCTTAAAAAGCATATACTACACTGTCTGTAATGAAGTTCAATTAACTAATTAAATATCAATTCACAATTAATTATTATTATTTTTAGTTTTACTTCGGAAAAGCATAGGTGCGATTTCTCAAGTAATGTAAATAATTATTTTTTGGTAGATATATGTTGGTTTTAATTAAGAACATGTACATTAAAAACAATTTATATAACATGTATAAACTGAAAAACATTAAATGAATGATAAGGATGCATGAAAGTATAGTTGTTTCAGCAGGCGCGGATCCAGGGGGGGGGTCATGGGGGTCATGACCCCCCCCCCCCAAGCATTTGCTTTCATTTAATTTTGGCCCTAATAATTAAGGTGATGCCTCAAGTCTGTTGCAATGGAGTTAGTGTCGAAATTTTTCAAAGTTCAATTTCGATGATAATAATCGATTAGAATTAGCTTGACGTCGATAAAATTATCACTAAATTTGCTAAAAGCAATCGACGAAGACGAATTGATTTTGTTATATAATTAAAGACGCTTTAATGTTATTAAATGTGATTAATGTGAGTTAATGTGATTCCAAAGATGATTTAATAAAATGTAATGTGATTATAAGAATTATTTAAAGCAGGAACATAATGTGAGTAAATAAATTTTTTTTTTATGATCAGAAAATGGGAAATACCCCCCCCCCCAATACAAATTTTGCTCCATGACCCCCCCAATACACATTTCGCTCCATGACCCCCCCCCCTAATACAAATTTTGCTCCATGACCCCCCCCTAATTCGAAGTCTGGATCCGCCCCTGTGTTTCAGCTATTATTATAAAAAAAACTAAAATTTTAGCTCAGATAGCCAAGCAAATAGTTACGGTACTTCCGTAATACTCAACCGACTTTGACTTCAATCGTTCAGCAATCTTTCTAATACTGTTTTCGAATACGAAAACATGATTTATTGCATAAATAATAAATAGACGTGAATAAATAGTAAAAAGTCTCCATAATCGATAATTTGTCGAAAACGATAACACGTTTTCGACTTGAGCGACCTCTAAATATTAACCGATTTGGCTCAAATCCGACATACTGCCATGTTTTTATGTATTGTAACATATACTAAAAGAAGAGCGAAAAATAAAAATTTTTTTTTTTTTGGCACAGTCTAATATATATATATATTATACAGTTCATACAAAACAAAATCCAATGCACGTAATCATTCCTAATAGCGTCACGGTAAGACAGCGTTGCCAGATCATCACTTAGATAGCTATGAAAAAAATGAATTTCACTGTCATATATCAAAAATGATGAAAATACCTTATCTACAGCAATTCCACAATAGAATCTCACCGTGCATCGTTTAACAGGTACGTTTAGCTACAATTTAATATGCGACAACATTCGATTCGCACCGTTTTACCGCCAGAAATCGCATTTTAATTGTACGCGCGCATAGCTCCGTTATAGTTATTAAAGATGCAACAAGTTCTTTACAGCGACTATTTAGTTGTTTTGGCATTTTAAAAACAATCAGTTCAATACAAATACCGGATAACGCTAATGAAACTATATTTTATTTGTATGTCAACTAAAATCGGCAACATCACATTTTCGTAATCAATACTGCCAACGTTAAACAACGCGCCGATGTCAAATTCCAAATGCATTAATATTGCGATATGATTTATAAGATTGGTAATTCTGATTATTTCAAAAGACGTCATTGGTGACGTGCATTGGATTTTGTTTTGTATGAACTGTATATATATATATATATATATATATATATATATATATATATATATATATATATATATATATGTATATATACCGGGTGACCCATTTTAATTAATCCACTGGAATATCTCGACAAATATATTTCGAATAAAAGTTTAAAGATTTTGAGGGGCCATTTGAACCTTGTCAACTTTTTAACAGCTGCACCCCCAGGAGGTGGGGGAGGAAGTCAACTTTAATATCTTAAATGGAAACCACTATTTTTTACTACAGATTCGGATTCTACATATAAAATTATGAAGATTTTATTCGTACAATTTTTTTGAATTCGTGATAGATGGCGCTGTAGTCGCAAAAATAAAATGTGACCCATTTTAATTAATCCACTGGAATATCTCGGCAAATATGTGCCGTACAAAAAAATGTTCCGAATAAAAGTTTAATGGTTTTGAAGAGCCATCTGACCTTGTCAAACTTTCTTCACCACCCCTCCTAGGGGGTGGGTGGGGCGGCTGAACAACTTCAATATCTTAAATGAGAATCCTAATTTTTTATTACAGATTCGAATTCTACATAAAAAAGTATGAAGATTTTATTCAAACATTTTTTTTTGAATTCATGATAGATGGCACTGTAGTCGCAAAAATTTAAAAAAATCATGTTGAAAAAAACGGGATCCACGGGGTACCGTGGGTCTTTATATGACAAAGCAAAACAAAACTTTTGAAACATTGTGGCGGAAATCAAAACAAAAGTTTTGTTTTGCTGTGCCATACAAAAACTTACGGTACCCCGTGGATCCCGGTACCCTGGGGATTGGAGTGTGTTGAAAACCATTAAACTTTTATTCGTAACATTTTTTATACGATACATATTTGTTGAGATATTCAGGTGGATTAATTAAAGAATTGTAACATGAGCGGTTGTTACTATACAGAGGGAGCGGGCGGACCATGCAAATAATTAAATATTACCTACCTTGGTAATTTGCATACCTACACGCAAATAGTAGAAGCAGGGTTTTGGTTGACAAATGAATTAGAGTTGATTCGGCTTAACGTTTAAGTTTAATTATAAAGACGGAGATATATATATATATATATATATATATATATATATATATATATATAAGTAGAACACGTTACAAATACAAAACAGCCACAAATAATAGGAAACAAATACAATAAACACTAAATACGATTATTGACACAAAATTAAGAAACAAATACACTAAACACTAAATACAATAACGGACAACTTAATAGTTATAACTTAAGTATTATTATATCTAAGCGGGAGGCGTCGCATTTTTCAGAGAACGAACTGGGATCAAACGAAACCAAAACTGGACTGACTTTACTTGATCGAGCAAGCGTCTCTTTTTCAAAACCAAGGCTTCCCGTAATTTATGTTTAAATCTGTTTAATTTTCTTAACAACGCTCAAGAATATTGATGACTTTAAATTCTGAGAACTACTTAATAAGATACAAGTGCGTTTGCAATAAATTTGGAAAATAATGTGTAAAAGTTAAGAAATATGTCGCACTTATAAAATAAAACTAAACAGACAGGCTTTTGGTTATATAACAGTTTTCAATAAGTGCGTTTGCAATAAATTTGGAAAATAATGTGTAAAAGTTAAGAAATATGTCGCACTTATAAAATAAAACTAAACAGACAGGCTTTGGTTATATAACAGTTTTCAATCTGATAACGTACATCTGGGCTCTGTAGTAATGTGATGACAGAAATAGGTTGAAACTATAACCAAAATCCTGGCCTGTTACAGAATTATGGAATAGTAATTGTGCTTTATCAGTGCATTCAGTGAATCAAAATTATGTTTATTCATTAATAGTTTATAATTAATACCTTATTTAGGGTAAAACCTATGAATTCTAAAAAATAAAAGTTTCAGAAATTTACGTTGTAAATTTTCTAGTGCATTGATATGTTTATCATATATCGGATAGCAAACTAAAGTACAGTTCTCTAACTTGAATCTAACGAAGCTATTAATTTAATAACGTTACAAAAATGTCAAACTATAAATACGTTTATTTTGTACACAGAATTTATAGTGTATATATATATATATATATACTGGGTGTCCCATTTTAATCCGCCACTTGCAATAACTTTAAAATCGTTCATCGGACAAAAAAATGTTCCGGATAAAAAGTAAATGGTTTCGAGAGGAACATCTGATGCAGGGACCCTTGCTTCTTTTGGACCCCCTGGGGGGCGGGAACGGGGGGCAACTTTGAAATCTTCAATGGAACCCCCTATTTTTTTATTGCAGATTCGGATAGACCATTAAAAAGTAGGTAAATTTTATTTTGAGATTTTTTTTATCTTTGATAGATGGCGCTGCAAACAACATTTTTTTTTTCAGTTTATCAGTCTTCAATTTGAAAAAAAAAGGTGTAACTAAGTACGATATTCAAGTTTTTTTCAGTTCTGTGGGTGTTGGGGGGCAAGGGTCACTGCATCAGATATCCCCCTCGAAACCATTAACTTTAAGTTAATGGTTTCGAGGGGGATAACTTTAAGTTAACGGTTTCGAGGGGGATAACTTTAAGTTAATGGTTTCGAGAGAATATCTGATTCAGTGACCTTTGTAATAATATCATACTAATAAATTTTCTTTTGTGATTAGCCAATAGGTAGAAACAAAAGAAAAATATAATATAATATTATGCACGTCCTTACTTTTAAATGTACCCAAAAATTTCATAAAACATAACCAACTAGTTTAGTGTTAATATTTGTTAAGTTTTAGTAGAGTGTTTAAAATATACTGTACACTTTCAATAATTTAATTTCTTCATATTAATTTTAAAATTAATGTTAATTTTTGCTTTATAATTCTACTTTTAAAATTATTATTATTTTTTTTGCAAGTATCCCATTTTATTTAGTCTACAATAATACGAGTATATTAACTTGTTTTAATCTAATTTTGTATGGAAAAGTATTTAATTAAATTACATTTTGTGTTAAATTATGAAAGTGGCTATTTATACATACGGTATATATACGCAATTGGCTATTTATACATACAGTATTTCTACGTAATGGGCTATTTAGGGTAGGTCAGGTTAGTAGGTTGGTTTAGGTTTTTTTTTTAGTATGTATAAATAGTCAATTGCTTATACATACCGTATGTATAAATAGCCTCATCCTTAAATTATTGTATATATTGTAACATAAATATTTTTTTTAAATAATATATAATAAAATATATGTTAAAAAAATATATATGACAAAACTAATGTTAAAATTTTGGTTTGTATTAAAAATTTATATTTGTATAACTTTCAGTTCAAAATAATATCGCTACAGTTACTACATTCGTACATTCCAAATTAAATTTTACAGTTTGTGGTTTATTTCCACTAAATTATTTTCTATTATGTATGGTAAGTTTTTTTTTATATTCCTACATACATACATTGACAATCACGCCTTGTACTCATATAATTTCACAATAGCACACAGCACACCTCACCGCAATTCTCGCATCTGTAAAGTCCCTTGGCATATTTCTGCTAGCATCTGGCCTTGACGCTGCGTAAGAGATTGAACAGCTAGTTATCGCTTTTTATTTCAAATCCGAAAAGTTTCACAATAAAAAATTAACATTGAATATTTTAGAAAACACTTAAACTAATATTATATTTCCTTCTAGATTATTGGAGCCATAATGTGGTACGTTGTAATTTTAGTTCAAATTGACAACGTGAAACCTTTCACTTAAAAGTTATCGATTATATATTTTATTTGTTAACTACATTTTTGTAATAAATGATAAAAAATTATTGTAGTAAATTTTTTATACGAAAATACATATTGTTTTTAAATTTTAAAAAGAGCATTAATTTTGTAGGTAAGAATATGAATTTTGTGTTGAATATTGATAAGTATTATTTTAGTTTTTGAGAAAGGTGACATGACGACTGAATATAATGTGTTTGGTGACTGTGCACGTTTAGAGCAAGTAGATAAATTTGTGTATTTGAGTAGTTTATTGTCTATAAATTATCGCTTTAATCGTAAAATTGAAAGGGGGGTTAATGTTGATTGTAAAGTTGTGGCCCTGCATTGGGTACTTTTGTTAGAAATGGAAATGTTTCCAAAGAAACACATTTGAGTACAGTCGATTCCGCTTAATTGGGCCACCGCTTAATTGGGGCAGCCGCTTATTTGGGCCAAATCTCAAAGAACAGAAACCAAACCAAGGAACCAACAGTAAATTTACATGTTTAATTGGGACAACATTCCGCTTAATTAGGCCAGTAAATTTAAGATCACTACATATTATGTTACAAATATTCACAAGAAAAAATATTTACAAAGAATTTAATATAATACGCTTCATATCTTTTTGATTCACAAGATTCACTGAATACTTGTGCTGATTTTGTAAAAGTGAAATGTTACAAAAACAAAAGACAGACTACACTTGACATATTTTTGCATTGAATTAAAAATGTATGTACCTATTTATTATTTTATTTTGGAATTTATTATTATTTTTTTTTAAAAGTTTATATAGTTTTGTCCAAGAATTTACAAAATAAAATTATTGAAAGAAAAATATGGATTGTTTAATTTTATGTAAAATTTGCTTAATTGGGGCAGCCGCTTAATTGGGCCAAAATGCTCTAGTTACGATGTGTCCCAATTAAGCGGAATCGACTGTATATACAAAGTTGTTTTAGTGCCTACGTTGATGTACAATAGTGAATGTTGGGTTTGGCTGAAAAAAGTAAAAGAAAAATGACTGCTGTGGAAATGGGATTTTTACGTAGCGTTTGTGTTGTAACTATAAGAAATCGGGTATGAAATATATTACGGGAATGTATGACAGATGTGTTCAACCTTTTATACTAAACTAGCTAATTTTGCATACCAATTTATTTGGCGTTTGACAAATTATAATACGAACAGAACAAATTAATTGGAAGTTAAATTATATATTATACATTTGTGCATATTGTACATTTCCCAAATACAACAATATTTATATAATAAATGTAAATAAGCACTTTTAATTATTATGAATAAAATCAATTAGAAACTCTGCTTTGCAATACTTTCATATACAGGTTGGTATGATGACGTAGTCAATCTTACGCATTTGTTTTGTATGTGTGATAATGCAGATTCTATAAAAAATAATACAAGAAATAAAAATAGAAGAAATGCGAATAGAAGTATATTTGTATATTTTGCAAGTACAATAAATGAATAAGCCTGGTATCTACCTTCCAGCATGCAATAAAAATCAACCCAATCTCAAAAATTCCATAACATCTATTCGAACATCTGTAAATAATTTATCTCAATTGTAACCATTATTTGGAAAACTGTACTTATGTGGATTTAATTCAATCTCATATCTTGAGAAACACAGTAATGTTCTTTAAAACTTTGTGACAAATAGGGGAAATTAATGGAGAAATAATGTAAGTAAATTTTTTTCAGTCTAAATATTATGATCTATCAATCTAAGTATCATAAATATGTACTGTTATCCGCGATTTATACCGGGTGTAACATGAAAACCTGCTTATAGGAGTTTCAAATGGGAAATTAGTTTTTCCTTGTGCAAAAATGACGAGTTAATTGTAAACAAAAGTTCGAGGCAATTACAGTTTGCATATAAATCGGTAGTGATATGTTATTTTACACGTTTTACAAACAAAATAATCATATTTTATGTTTTAAAAGAATTGCTTCTGATAGCGCAATGGAATCCAAACAACATTATAAATAAGTGTATAGTATTTTACTGTCAGTCTGAATGGATTTTTGATTTATATAATAGATTAAGTTGTTGTTTAGCAGAAAACAGAGGACTATTTGAACATCGTTTGTTTATAATAAATTAAATAATTATTTGAAGGAAAGTACTATTAGTTTACTATTATATTAAAAATTCAAATATTATAAAACAATATTTCATTTAATTAATAGTAACTTTTCTTGATGTGAGTAGTTATTTATTTTCAGTACTGATATGACGACGATAATCATTACTGTCTCTTTAATAAATCACTACAATACTATTTTTTTATGTCGCTATTCGATAAAAAATGTAATTTTCGATCCATCGCTGTATCACACCTACCGTCAAATTGTAACGTTTTCAAATTATTAACGTTTTTATGCCTTTCATGGCATTTCAGTAATAATGATCCAATGTAAAATTTAATTCACAATCCGAAAATAAAATAATAATCGGCGTGTTCTATTTAAAATTACGAAGTTAATGTAAACTTCCAGTATAACCGAAAATATGGTACCACCGTAAAAATATTGTCGACAAATAAAACTCGCCTGTTCAAAAAGACAAATTTCAGATCGCTTGCATTTTCGTTTAATAGGCCATTGTCGTAACGCAACTGTATTTTGCAAAAGCTTAGATAAACTATAGTGAATTTAGTCACAGCGTTGAAAGATACTCTTTTATAATCTACCAACATATATTTATGTTTTAAGAAACGTCCCCAGAGAGACCGGCGAAATAATAGTAGTATCTACCGAGTTGCAGCAAATTATTTGTACGTTCTAAATAAAAGAATAAATAGTAACATATTTTCAGTGTCATATTTTCAGTGTCGATACCTTAATGAATATCTGGGGAAAATAACAATAAGGAATTATCATCTGTTATATGCAATTAATCATAATCATAAACCTAGTCTCCTAGAAATACAAAGAGCACAATTCAAGACTTCCTTAGGAACAGATCGAATGTATGTGATGATCCTATAAGCAATATTTATAAAGAAGAAGAGATTCGTTTCACTGAAGCTGTAAGAATGTCTGGTAGGTTTGCATCAATACGATCTTTAATGTACAGGGCACGTAAGGCCGAACACAAGCAATTCTCCATAATATGCAGGAATACGCAGACACTCTGAATCAGTACGCAATACGCATATCATTATTGCTTATCATTTGTATGTAACAAAAATTTTACAATATGGTATATGCTCTCTTTCATGTTACAGATGGTTAGCTAGTTATGGAACCGAATTGGGTGCTGGTGGAAGAAGTTTTTATCGAGACATTATTGTATCTGACGACAATCCTTACAACGTGGTATTGTGTCACGTACCATAGAGCAAACTTTGGGTCGTATAGCGCCATTGCATTTGCATTTGGACGCAACGGTCCTGGGAAGGAAATGTAAGTATAGTTACTGATATAATTTTATTAATTATTAACATCTCAAAATTTACTCTATCTTACAAAAATTTATAAGTTAGTAGTTCCTTATTAGGTGTCCATTTTGATTCTATCGAATTTTTAAATTTTTAGTTTAGGCCATACAAACTTGTTTTTTAATTTTAAACTTTTACAAAAATTTACCAGCTACAGATCCTTATTAGGAGTCCGTTTTGCTTCTATCACAATTTTTTTTATTTTTAGTCTAGGCTGCACCCATTTTTTTTTAAAATTTAAAATACATTATAGGAACTACTGATTTTAGTTTTATGTAATTTCTTGCTCTCCTGTATATTTTACGGCAAAAACTGCAGAATACAAATTTGTTCCAAATTAAAAACTAAATGCAAAAATAATTTTAGATTTTTTTTAAAAAGTCTTTGTGTTCTGTGCAATTTTTTTAAAAAAAATTAAAATTTTCGTTAAATAGTAACAATAGCCATGGATTTTGTCATTTCGGACAAGTGCATTTTTTGTTCATATCTGTAAAAGTTTAGTAAAATTAAAAGGCAACTGCATAATGGATGTGTATTCCAGTGAAGATCGTATCTTTGACAGATATGAACAAATCATAAAGACAAAAGCCATGACTCTTGCTACAATCAACAAAAATTTTGAAATTTATTTTTAAAATTGTGGAGAACCCAAAGACCTAATAAAAAGACTTAAATTATTCTGAATTTATTTTTTAATTCTGAACAACTTTGTGTTGTACAGTTCTTGTTGTAAAATATACGGAAGAGCAGGAAAATGCATAAAACTAAAATAACCTGTTAAATCGCTATGTTCGCACCTAAGACGCACCACCAGGTATAAATTAAGCTGCGGTTAAAATGTAGTTACACATTTTTTTTTAGATCTATCCATTAATGTACGTGTTTATGAATCGGAAATCAGCAGCAGCGTATAAAGTAGTTTTGCAATATCTAAAGGATAACATATTAAATGGTGTGAAAGTCATGAACATCATGGCTGATTATGAGATTGCGTTGCGCATTGCAATTAGACATGTTTTAACCACCAACTTAAGCACGTGCTTTGCATCTAGTGCAAACATATGTGTCAATCGATATTTAAAAAATGGTGAAGATGAGTATTGTACTGTCATTATTACCCGCGGCTTATATAGAAAGTGGCGTAGATTACTTTCTACGGTTGGTGAAGATTTTACAGCAATAGCACCCCGTACATAAGATATTTACGACGGTATTGTTTGCCACAAAATATTTCTGTGCTCGGTTTGCAGCAGCGAACAAATAATTTGGTCGAGTCTTTCCACAGAGACTTGAACTGATTTATTTTACGAACGCAACATTTGGACTTTCACAGAACATTTATTACAAGTAGAACATTATAAAAGTTGTCATTTCTTCCGAGCTGTGGAGCGTATTGTTAAACAAAGAAGACCACGTCGACGATATCATCACCTATATCGCCGAATAGCCGCAGCTCAAGAACAATTTACTGTGGAAAATAATGTTAGTGCCTTTCTACAAAGATTAAGCTACGTTATGGACTGGTACCATCGATTGTTTGATCAAATCAGTGGTAAACACCTGTGAATTTTGTATGTAAATAATGTATGTAAAATATTGTAGCTGATGAGGATAGCGACGATGTTAACGACAATATTGACGTGATTGCCAAAATAGCCAACAATGGAGTTGCAGTACCAGGCAATGATAATTCAGTAGTTGCTGCCCCAGTCAATAATATTGAAGTTCCTGCCCCTGGCAATATTATTGAAGTTGCTGCCCCAGTTAATATTGTTGAAGTTGCTGCTGCAGTCAATATTATTGAAGTTGCTGCACCAAATAATATTATAATTGCTGCACCAGTTGCAGACAATAATTTAAATTTGGCTGAAAACCTTCTTCCCAATAATGATAATTTATTATGGAATAATTTTACGAGAGAGATTGGAAATGAAGGTAAATCATGTTATATTATATAATATTATTCCTCTACTCCCATTTTAGAATAGCAACAGTATCACATCAGGTTCAAAATGAACATAATTGTGTAACGTTCACCGCTGTTAAATCAGAGATCTAAAAGTCGCTCAAAATTAGTATGTAACTTGTTTGTCTTTAACCGTTGTACTCTTTTTCAGCTCGAGTACAAACTTTTTATTCAGCAAAATATGTCTTTTTGCGTACTTACATAAATAGGTTCTAATCTTGTAGTCTTCTATTAATTTTAATTAACGTTGCAGATGACAATAATGATGAAGAAATTGCATGGAGAATAATAGACTCTTTTTTCGAATTTTGAAAACTCATATAAAATTAATTAACGACCTAAAACAAAACTATTTATAACAAAAATAACATTTTTAGACCTATGCTTAGTATATTAATATCAATCTGACCGAAACACGTATTCAAAACGGTCCTGAGTGCGCGCCATTTATGCGTGACGTCACCAGCCAGATCGCAAACGTAACGACATGAAGAATATTATGCTGTTGCATATCAAATTGTAGCTAAATCGCAGCCTAAACGATGGGCGATGAGATTTTCATGCGGAATTGCTCTGGAAAAGGTATTTTCATCATTTTGATATATCAATTTGACACATTTTCAATATGACAGCGAGATTCATTTTTTTCATAGCTATCTATGTTTATTTATATATAGGTATTTAATTTTTAAATGCGCGATTTATTTACACTTATTATAGTATAAATACATGTAAATCTTTCTCTCTCTTTTTATATATATATAATCTCTGTATTATTTCACCGAGTTGTAGTGTACGAGAGAGACAAAATTATATATGAATACAAAAAAATCAAAGTCTACTTATACGAACCTGGCTGATGACGTCACGCGGGCACTTGACCAATCCCAAACCGTTTCAGTTAGGTGGTCAAAATTCAAATATTTTGGCCATTTCAATCGATTATTTTGATGAAACCAAACAGTTTAAAATTCATGTTTTTGCACATTTGATGTTTATATTACACAGGCAACATATTTAATAACAAAAAAAGACTTTTTATTTTTTTTGGAAAGAGTCTATTGGGAATGAAAAAGGTATATTCGTATTTATCTATTTTCAAATTATTTATACGATATTTTATGTTTCTTTTTTTTGCAGAATTTGACGAAAACACTATGCATCGTGGTATGCGATGTTCTACATGTTTAATAAATGTTCGGCGGTATATTGTGAGATGCGGACATTCAGCATGTGGAAGATGTATGCAAATAATATACAACGATAACCATGCTAGATGCCATATTTGCAGATATCCAATAACAGAAAGTCCAATTTTGCTTCATGATTAATAAATAATGTATTGTATTATCTGAATTGTGGATGTACATATTTGTTGAAATAGTGTTAATTTATAATATAAAAATATTTTTATTATATTCGAAATTTATATCAAATATAATTCCTAAATATGTACATTTATTAACTATTTCAATTTTTTTATAGTCTGTATTTTAATTTCCAACTTATTATAATTAAATTAGTGACATGTGTGACTGTACAGAAAAATAAACAATTAATTGAAACATGCAGGGTATATTTTTGTTAGCAAAATGTTTTGAAATGGTGTTGATTATAGTAGATTGTAATTATTGCTAAATAGAATTTCAGACAGTTGTAATAACTTTATGACATTCCAAAAACAGCTTTCAATGCAACTTGGGAATAACAACTGTAAGCTATAATGTAATTTTTGTACAACTAAATCTCTTTAATAAATAATGTATTTTGTCCATGATGAGTATTTTTATGTTGTAAAGTGTGATATCTTTTTAAATTTTGTTAATTTATTATTTAAATATACGAAATTAAATGTGATTTTATGTATATAATATAGCTTCTTATTTTATATCATATTATTTTTTAGATAATAAAAATTATAATACAGTGGAGCATTATGTTCATTCATCGATTTTGTATATTTTAGAGCTTATTATAATATTCTATGTTTCACAAATATAATAAGTATTATGTGTGCAAAATATATGCCAAGTAATGCTAGTAGGTAGATATTATATCATAATTATTTATATTGTCTTCCTGCTTAATTCCGTTAAATGTATTCCATATTATGACACTTTTCGAAATTATTCCACTCGTGTAGGTAATATCTTTATTAAATTATAAATTTTTATCAACTTTAATTCGTAATTTTTAGCTTTACATTTATTAACTATTTCAATTTCTTTATGGTCTATTTTTATTTATAACTTAAACTTATTGATAAACTATTGATTACTTGAATTATTAATGTTAAAATGATCATATCTAAAGGTTCAATTACTAAATATATAATGTTACTTAAAATCTCGTTTCGATTAGATATTATTCATAAAACATATAATTTTAAGCAACAGTATATACTGTGACATATTTATCGAATTTAAAACATTGTCCCAGTAATACTGCAACTGTACGTACACGGCTGTGTAGGCAAGCAAACTCGTGAAAAGCAGTGGGAGAAATTTTCCGGGTATCGAGATTTCGGCATACTGCCACTTCGATGCAAAGATATTTCGGTGCAACGACATTTCATGATACACTGCAGGGGTGGGAATACGTTTCGGTGTACTGCCATTTCGGTGCAGTGAGATTTCTGTGTAACGACATTTCGGAGTTTCGAGATTTCGGTGCAACGCCATGTACCCAATAAAATCTTAAACATTTTAGAATATTTTTCTCGGATTATTTGGTAATCCTGTGCGGTAATAAAATTATATAGCTTTTGTGAGCAATATGAAAATATCAGTGAAATCTTTTGGGAAAATTTGGTTAATTTCGGATATATAGTAATGCCAAAATTAAATTTAGAAAATTTTAGTAATAGTTTTCTGGAAAAGTTGGCAACACTGTGCAGTAGTAAAATTATATAATATTTGTGGGCACTAGAAGGGATTTTTTTGTGAAAATTTGGTAACTACAGTAGCCACAATAAATTTTGAAAAAATTTAGTAATGTTTTTCTCGGAAAGTTGGCGACACTGGAAAAAATAAGCTCACATATCCATTTTGGGTACAAACTGAACCAATCCTGTGAATTTGATGCAAATCAAAAGAACAGTCTCGAAGGAGTTGCGGTCATAAAATTTGAACGTCTGAACGAGCGATCGAACGAGATCCACACAGGCATACAACTTCATAAATAGATTTGTCATCTGGAAGCTACATGAACGACCTTAATATAATTTTATTTAATTTTTAAAATGTTACAGACACCAAAATCGATTAATATTTTTTTTTTAAAGTTAGCAATTCTGTATGATAGTAAAATTATATAATTTATGTGAGCACTAGAAGAATATTTTTTGAAAATTTGTTTAAAATTGGATCAACAATGTAGCCATAATAAATTTTTAAAATGTTTATTAAATTTTTTCTCGAAAAGTTGGCGTCTGAAAAAATAAAACATGACCATTTTAGTCACTAAATGAACCTATCCTGGACTAGCTACCGAGCCAGCGAGCTAGCTGACAACACACACACATACATCCTCATATAAACTGAAATTGAATTTGTCATATAGATGGCATTACTTATTTAATAAGTGCCATGCAGTAACAACATTTTATTATCAAAATACAATTACACCCAGCTATAACAGTTTTTTTGCAAATATCTTTGAAAATAAAATTTACCAAATAGTGAGTTTTGCGTCTATACGACTCATATAGAGGGTATATAAAGGATATATATATATATATATATATATATATATATATATATATATATATATATTGTGACAAAAACACTTTTTGTCACGAGTAAAATTTTGTATAAAAAATGATATTTTTATAGAGTATTTACTTTTTAGTGAAATGGCAACATTGATTTAAAATGTGAAATTAGCACGCACATAAATACGCTTGTACAGGTGAAAATCGCTCTCTCTCCCGTGAGCGACTGTCCGAGCAAGCAGCTCTCTCTTCCGTGAGCAGTCCGGCTCTGAGCAAACATCTACGAGTTCGTTCTACCTAGCCTGTGATAGTTTGAAGGTTAATTTGCCATGCGGTATAGAAAAAAGTTTGTATTCAAAATGGAAATTGTTCGTTTGGATTTGAAATGATGTAAGTTGACAATTTATTTATTTGATATTATGTTTGAATTGTTATTCATGAGATTTTTATTTGATATTGAAAATGTTTTAGTAACGTAAATTTTGCTCTCATGAATACGAGTATGGTCAACTTACATACGATTATGTTTTGTTATATTTTGTTACGGCAATTTCTTTCTTGAATAATTTTGTTAGTTATTTTGTTTTTGAATGATAATTTCTAGAGTCCAATTTATTAGAGTTTGTATCGTAATATTTTATTTGAAGATTAGTAATTTTGAGATGATAAATTAACCTTGAAGCAGCAGCAGATCCCTTTTCAAATCCTATTTCCTTCCTTCGTAAAGACTAGTAGATATCCTTTCCGATTTCCGTTTGTGAAAGTCTTTCAGTGCGTATCATTGTCTGTATTTGTAAATTTCGAGCCCTTGCTAGATCGCGTTATGATCTTCAGATTTTTGGTTGCAGTGTTGCGACACTGCGTTCGATAATTTTATTCGCGTTTAGAACGTACCGTCGTTTTATTGTTTGAGCTTTCGTAGAGTTCGTGATTATCGCAATACGAGTTATTTTGAGGCCTAGTGCCATTGTTCGTGTTGCAATGATTTTTTGGTTTATCGTATCGTATAATTTTGCTATTATCACAGCGCTTAAATTTTAGGCTGAAGAAGCTATATCGGCTGTGATGATATTTTGTTTTTAGTATATTTTTTGTGGCCACGGCGTAATTCTCGGTGAAATACCCTATGTTTTCGTGGGCTACGCTTATAAGATCACGCGCGTTCGCCGGCTTCCAGATTTACAAATCACGGGAAAGACATTCTGTCTAGATCGGCTGAAGTACTTTCGTGTTTTGTCTCTCCTGCGCACGCGTCCCTGATTTGTTCCATGTTCTATGTTCCTTCTTCGTGATCCCTTTTCTTTGTAGTATAAATGACATGTTGTGTATCGTAAGTAGCAAATTTATTGATTGTCTGTATTATTTTGATATTGAATATTTTTGTTGAGCAAGTAACTTTAACTTATTTAGCTAGAAAATATTGTTAAGTCATTTTATTGTAGTACCGTTGGATTCTATTTCCTCTTTGAGTTATGTAATTTTCGTTTCTAGTTGAATATTTTAATTTTACTTGAATCATTTTGAACTATGTAATTATCGTTTAAATTCTGTACTATGATATCTATTTTGTTTGCTAATTGAATCATGTTATTATCGCTTAAATTTTGTAATCTGATATTTATTTTGTTTGCTAAATTTATTAACGTCACTTGAGCTAACTTATGATTTGTGTAATTTAAATTGTAGCTGGTAAATTATTCCGATTCTGTATTAAACTGTTATATTGATGATATTGTATGAAACTATTGCCTATCGTTGTAATTTCGATTGTATCGACCTTTATTTCAAGTTCGATTTGTTTGATTTTATCATGTTTGTTATTTTGGATAAATCTGCTGTGCCCACTCATGTTTAGATGACCAGGCTGTCGTTTTCAACGGCGTCCGAGCAAGATTCAGATGTATAGCAGCACCAGTTAATTGTGGAAACCGAGTTTGGATCAACCAATGAAAGATTTCGACCATCCAATAAATCGAGTAGAAATTATGGACTGGATGATGATTTTTTCGACGTACTAAAGCCCGCGGGGCGTATTCCGATTTCGAGGGCGATCATTCTCATGATGTCTCCATCAACGATCACGCCGCTTTGTTGCGCTGTACATTCTGGCATCTCCTCGGCGCTGACGAAAACGCAGAAGAAGATCTTCCTTAGCTAGACCACCCGCTAACCAGCAGACATCAAACAAACGACGTACATTACTCTGTATTGAACAACTATCATGCAATATAACGATTTGCTTTACACAAACGCATGTAAGTTCTCTTTTTATTTAATTATATTATCGCATTTCCGAAACAAATTCTCGAAAAATGAAATCAATCCCTATCCCGTTAAGTTCCTTTTTGAGATTTGTCAAAGCTTCTCATTTTGATTCAACATTCCGCTTTGACTGGCGCCCACCTAATTTACCAACATCACAAAATAAAGTTCCTACCAACCCCACCTACGACCCAGCTCTCCTCCAAACAACTGACTCCGGTGCCCATTATGGGTGACAGGTAGGTTAAAATCAGATGAATAAAATATTTCAAAAATTTGAACACTTTGATAAAATTTAACTTTAACATCTAATATTTTTCTTCATCTAAATGTCACAATATATATATATATATATATATATATATATATATATATATATATATATATATCAACAATATTTTTTGCTGTATTTAATGATTAGTAACCAGAAGTAATTTTGTTTTAATTTTGTAATTTTATTTAGAATTTAGAAAAATTTTAGGACTAAAAAAATTAATATCATAATAAGGATCATTTTTTTCAAAACTCATCGAAAACAAATTTTGACAAATTGAGTTATAGATAAGATTCTGTGAATTTTTCATTATTTTTATTAATCGGGTTAGTCATATTTTTTTTTTTCAAAAGCTATTTTAAATGTAAATACTTTTTTAGAACTCACAAAAACAATCACGTATCAACGAAACATAACATAAGTGAACAGCCTATATAAATTATAAAAAATTTATTAAATAAATATATAAGAAAATTTCTATTGTTTTTGGTTTAGTGTAAATTTGCATATATTGTCTCTGTTGGCTTCTGGACAGACTTTTCCATTATTTGATATATCAGATGCTGAAAATATTTGTTAGATTTAATATTACTTTCAAGAAAGAGTGTTTATGCCTAAAATAGTGTTTTTTACGTTTAGGTGTAAATTAAAAAACAACGTAAATATGTAAAATATATAAAGAGTGTATAATTTTTGTTTTTTTTATTATGTCACTAGCATGATTTTTGTTTGCATTTGTCAAACTTGTTATGAAAAGAGATATAAAGAACGAGTTTTTATAAGTATGAAGAATAACTTAAAATGACGAGGTGTCCAAGATCAGTATGTTTTTTAAAACGACATTATAAATTACTCAAACAAAGTAAAATTATTCCGCTTTATTCAGGTTGCATAATAATTTGTTCAAATTTACTAATTATATATTTCTTTTATATTACAAATGTGTTTCTTTTGTTCAATAATTGTATCTATTATTATGATATTTTTTTTTTAACTAGATATGCTGTTTTAATAACTTTTTTCTTTTATTTTTGTTACGCAGACGTACGTAGAAATTTGATTAATATTGTTCATTTATTTTATAAATTCCGAAAAATTTGTGTAGGTGCAAATTAAAATAATTTAATGCGAATAACTCTGATTCAAACATAAATAATGTTTTTTTTTTACATATTATTCATTTCTTACTTAAAGAATTCGCAAATTTGTTCAATGGAAAAAATAGTTTTTTTACACGTAAAAAACGATGTATAATACATGAAGTGGTATGCGTACCCATCGCTGATCTGTTTTAAATATTGAAAAATTATTTAGATGTTTATATAAAAATGTTAATAAATTTTATACGTAAATTTACTTGTAACTTTAATTAGTAGATATTTTAATAAAATATTTATACTTACTTGTTATAAGTACTTATATATGTTATATTTATAAGTACTTACAAATATAACAATATTACTTGAAATCGTATGTTTTTAGTACAAAAAAGCTTTTACTGGTTTGATAATTTATTATATAGAATACATTACTTAGCGTAGAGTATATAGTTATAACAATTGTGTTTATTAAATAAATAATATTTACTAATTACAAAAAAACCATTTAACCATATTGATTAATTTATTAGATACAAGTGGAATATATCTACGTTAAATGAAAGCATAGTTCTGAATAAAAATGCCGCGAACGTCAGATAAACATTCGCTTCGGGATATTTTAAAAATAAATCATGTATTAAATATAATACTTGGAATATACGTCTATGTTCCAGAAAATTATAAAAATATTGTTGTATTTCTATACATTTTACGAAACATATTTTCTGTGTGTATAAGTGCAGCAGCACTGTATCTTCAAATTGTTCATTTGCATGAATTATCAGATCCAGTTCGCTCATTTGTTTTCACATTTGATTTGATACAATGTATAATAATATTTTGGATGTTATCATGGAAAGGAAATATTCATTATAAAAGAATACAAAAAATTATTTTCGAATTTGAACGTATTGATGAAATATTCATAACATTTGACTATCAAATAAATTACAAATACACAAGATTATTGTTCGGACTATGCAGTTTTCTTACAAATTCTACAGCTTTAATTATTCATATTTGGTTTTTGCAATATTTTATCAAAACTCTCCCCGTATGGATTTTTAGTGTTCTACTTAGTGCTATGATAATAAACTTGAAATTAGAATTTGCTATTATAATGTTTACCGTATTAAATAAGTTTACAATACTAAATAGAATTTTAGTGAAATTCAAACAAAACAAAATTCAACATATACAATATGCATGGCAAGTGTACGATCACTTATTTAACATCAAATCTGAATTAAATTCGGCATTTTCATTATTTTTCCTCACTGATACTATATACCTTTTTACTAAATTTCTTCGTGGTGCATATGATATAATTAAATATATAATAGACGATGAAACCTCGAATATTGATGTTTCCGCTAATATTTTGGGGATGATTGGCTTACTATTTCTTTTCAATGTAAATACAATAATGTGTAACTTATTTCAGAAAAAGGTAATTTTATGTCTAACATACGCACACAGTGTGACACATATCTCCTGTTGATATAGGTAATAAATACTGCGCAGAGAAAGAAAGTATTGCAAAAGAAAAATATAAAAATATTCAATTGAAATAATACAATTTATATTTAAAGTATTTTCAATATTAACTCAGTTCGCAATTCTTAGGCAAAATATTTTAATTTTGTTGAAGTGAATAAGACAAATTATTTTCAACGGAACGAGATGCGTGTCAGACTATAAGTTATAATGCTTTACATTTACAACCAATCTCAATTTCGTTAATATTAAATTTATTATTTATAAAATTATATTATGTGTATGTTGCAGGCAAATTGTTATTTCAAGAAAATAGCCTTTTATTGGGCAAATACTATATGCTTCGGCAAATATAATACTCATTTTTATTTAAATAATACTTTTCTAAGCAAATACATTTGTTGGCAAAATACTATTTTGTTTTAAAGTTTATCTCTAAACGTTAAAAAATAACCATTAATAACTTTTTTGATTAATTTTTACCGATTTTCTCAAATAATAATCCCAATAAACTTCAAAATTTGAATAGTTGAGATATATGAAAAACTAGTGTGGGCATTGTTTATTTTTGTCAAATTTTTTAACGTAACCGGCACTAAGTTTTACCGATGTCTGTAAATTCCAGAAAACAAATAAATAAAAAAAAATTTATAAATAAAAATTTTTATACTGAAATTGGTTGCAAATACATTATAAAATTTAATATATGCACACATACGCAACTGATCGTTTTATGAATCTTGAATATTTTTTTATATAAAATAAAATTCAAAATTAACAAATAAAAAAATATTTCTACAATGATTTAACGTAAAATGTTGCTTATGAAAATTTGATTTATAATTATATATAAATAAAATTTTAAAAAACCTATTAGTTAGCCAATTTACATTCATTTACTGTTCTTAATATTTAAATAATGTTTAGACAATTTTAGGTTAAAATATTATTTATAATATTTAATAAAAATTTAAATTAATTTTTGAGAACATAAAAGTCAGTGAGTTAAAAAACAAGATAATAAAAGTAAAATAAAGATTCTTTTAGAAACAGCATTTGTTTTGATAGTCGTGATACCAAAGCTCCTAAATAACCTTGTAAATAATAAATGATTAATTTTCATATATTTTTTAAATGTATTTCTATATTTGTAAATATAATATGTTATTTTATATTAAATATTCTAACAATAATTATGAAAATTTTAGAACGAAAATTTGACATATAATTTAAATAATTTATACAATAAATATTATAAATTGCAATTTAAACCTGGTTATAACTTCATAAAAATCCAGTATTTTAAATTTGTACATCAACGACAAAATTTTTCAGTGTACGGAATGTTTAACGTTAATTTGAATCTATGTCATGTGGTAAGATAATATAAATAAATTTTGTTATTTTTGAATTGATAATTCTTTTTATTATTTTAGATTATTTCCACAACCTTTAGTTATATTATTGTCTTATATCAATTTAGAAAAATTGTTGGTCTGCAGTGAAATTATATATTACAGTTCGATTTTTATATGAAGAAGGTTTCTTGTCCACCTCATTTGACTACAGTTGTCATTTGACATTGTAATATACGAGTATATTTAATCACTAAAGTTATTTTCAAAATAGAATTTTTCTTGAATAAACATATTGGTTTCTTTTATTTTTTAATAAAACTATTTATGCCACTTAATGCAAAGCTGTCAGAACGATTATTTATATATATATATATATATATATATATATATATATATATATAATTGATTAATAAAGTTTTTATAAAAATAAAAAGCTTTAGGCAGGGGCGTAGCAAGACCTTTGTGGGCCGGTATGCCACTGGGATTAAGGGGCCCCTCTCTACTCCTTGTATTGTTTAAAATTTTAATGTTCTTTTAGCTCATTTTAAGTTGTAAATGTCATTTTAATTTTTTAAATTTGTGTCTGTTTGTGCCTTATTCGAAAAAAATTTTCAAATAAAAGTTGTTTTAATTTTATGATAATCAAAATTAATTAAAATTATTTTTTGTTAAAATGCAATCTGTATTTTCAAAATTAATAAATTAAAGTAAAATGCCTAAAGAAACAACTTGCCAGGAAATATATATGTATAGGGTTACAAATATGCGGTGACAATGAGGGGTAGATGCGCAATGGTTCTAGCTAAAAATTGTAGTGGGGACATGGTGGGAACTTTAGTCTTACTTCTATCGTCCTATCGTCGCTAGCGTTAGCTAGGGTAGCAGTCTATCTCATTTCCTCCAAATGCGTGCTCTCTCTGCGCAAGACACGCCTTTTACTGTCACCGCATATTTGTACAACTATATGTACCTAATAATGTTGGCTTAACCATAGACAAGGAATGTGTGAAGATTTTCGATTTAATACTTCAGAAAATAATTTTAGGATAAACGTTTTTAACGCTACATTAGATATTATAATTGCACAATTAAAAGATAGATTTTCAAGTTTTACGGAAATAAATAAATTATTTGGAGTAATTTTCCCAGAAAATTTAAAACAATTATCTGATGATATAATAATTGATTTATGCCAACCTTTACTAGACAAATATACCTACTGACGATTTAACCGCAGATTTTAAGACACAGATATTATCTTTTAGGAAAACCTTTAAAAAAACAGTTACAAAATGTTAATTCGGTATTTGAATTAGGAGAATTAATATTTACAGAATATTCTATTCTTAGTTTGGCATTTTTGAAACTTTGTACCGCTCTTATTTTGTTCTTAACATTCCCTGTATCAACTTCTAGCGCCGAAAGAACATTTTCAAAATTAAAACTTATTAAAACATATTTAAGAAACTCTATGGGGGAGAAGCGCTTATCAAATTTGGCGATTTTGAGCATTGAAAATGAAAGAGCACGTAAATTTAATTTAAGTGAAATAATTAGCATTTTTGCTTCAATGAAAGCGAGAAAAGTTAAGTTTAGTTAAAGTTAATGAACTATGTTTGTAAACCTAAACTTTAAATTTTATTTGTACTGTATGTTTTTGTGTTTGTAAACTTAAAGGAATCTATAAAAATGTATTTAACTTACTATAATAAATTAATTTATATAATAAATGCATTTAATCCTATAAATGGTATTTTTTTCCTCTTTTTTGTCCTTTATTTATTACAAAAAAATTAAAATAAACAAAAAAATGGTAAGTATTAATAAATAGCTCGTGGGCCCTTCTCGCTCATGGGCCCGTGTGCATCGCACTCCTTGCACCCCCGGTTGCTACGCCTCTGGCTTTAGGTATAAGTTCTGTATTAATATTTAAAGCATTTCTTTTAATATAATAAGTTCTGAAAGATTTTTTTTATTATGTTAAAGTTTTTATAGATATAAATTTAAAAATTAAAAATCTTAATTTAATTATGAAAATAGACGAATATTGTATTATATACATATTTTTGAAACCATTTATTTGTATATTATATATTGTGCTTTTCAAACGACGGTAAAACATAAATTTTTTAATAAGTAATTAACTAATAAGAATTATGAATATATACTTACTTGTATCTTCAATACGTTGTAAAGTAATTGATGCGTCGGAAATTTTAACCCACTTCTTCAATTTTCTATATGCTACTCTTATAAATAACACAGTGTTAGAATTTTCCATTATATTAACTTGATAATTAATGCGACTATACACTTCAAAAGTTCACAGCTGAATAAAACTAAATTCAGATGAAATGCATTTGCTGATGGTTAAAGAACATGATCAGACTTGACCGTTAACATACAACATACAGATGTAATATAATACTAACAAAATGATTCAAACACAAAAGAAAAAAAAAATAGAATTGTAATATTTTTAAAACAAATGTAACGCTGACGTCTAAATTAAGTATTTTATGTAGTAAACAATAAAATACTATTTGTTAATTCACTCCAAAAAAGAGAATAATTTATGTATCAAAAATGAAACATACAAATTAAAAAAATCCTCTAATGTAGTTCAAATTAAAAGTTACCCTTGATGTAGTTAAAAAAAATAATAGAAAAACCTTTTTTTGCACTAACTAAACCGCTCAAAATTTTTTTGTGTGCAAGTTTGCCAGAACCTGCATTTTCGATCAAAACACGTGGTGAAGTATATTTAATTTGACATCTCCGTCGGCTACATATAGTATAATATTAGATAATATAATATAATATAATATAATATAATATAATATAATATAATATAATATAATATAATATAATATAATATAATATAATATAATATAATATAATATAATATAATATAATATAATATAATATAATATAATATAATATAATATAATATAATATAATATAATATAATATAATATAATATAACATAATGTAATATAATATAATATAAAATAATATAATATAATATAATATAATATAATATAGTATAGTATAATAGGAATATAATGTAAAAGTATAAATTTCCATCTCTTGTATATTTTGTAAATTATTTTGTGTTAAACCACCTTAATTTATTTTTATATTAATTTTGTTACTCTGTAAAAATCCAGAACTTCCCCACCACTTTAGAAATGTATAAATAGGAACATTTATCAGTTTGAATAAAGTTTTCCAAACTCTTGACAATAACCGAAATGTTGAAACGATCGTCGAGTAAAATATACTTTTAGTGAAACAAACCAAGTGTTTTATTCCGGTTACCTCCGGTTCATACCTACGTTATATTAATTTCCATCTCATTCTATATTATATTAATGCCAATGTTCATATCTACTTCTTTAGTCGTAACGTAATCCAGAGTAAACCTGATTTCATTCTTTGTTGTAAGATTAAATGTGTGACGTCAATATGAATTTTAGCAACTTTAATAAAAAAAAAAACAATTCTATGTATTTGCTCACTTTATTTAATTTTGATACTTATTATAAACCGCTATTTAATAAGTATAGCTCAATTTTTAAACCAATCTTTGTCACTTTTCATTTAACATTATTATATTTTATATGGGAAATATTATAATTGCACAAGATTGGTATTTTAAACAAGTATGGCACTACAAAAATGGTAAAATTCACGACAAAATTAGTATTTCACACAAGTATAGCACGACAAAAATGTATTTTAAACGATAAAAATAAAAAATTTCACTACAAATTAAGTATAATATATTGAACGATATACATATATAGTATGATAAATTAATAAAGTTTTTAAAAATTTGTTTATAGAACATCAATATACATGAAGATTTTAGTCTGATTCATTACTAAGTAGATTGAGTTAAAAGGATATTTTTTATTTGTTCAGAGATCAATACATCTGAAAATTTCAGTGATTATTTGAAGATAAGTTTAGTTAGAAGATTAGTTTCTGCTATTAGAACGTCATTTACTTAAATTTTTTGTTGTGAGAAATAATATTTTAGCATGCACTTGCATTTCTTGTTGTGAGAAAAATTTTTGTTGTGCATTTGTAATTTTATGGTGAAAAATACTATTTTCCTGCCGTGAATTATACCAGTTTCATTGTGAATAATTCCAGTCATGTGATAAGAAAATTTTTTACCCATTTTATAGCAAATAAGATTTGAAACATCCAATAGTACCAAAACCTACATGCATGAATTAAATAAAATAATATATTTAATTATCTGAAATTATACAAATGATTACTAAAATTATAATTATATTTAATAAAAGTAAAAGAGTTTCATTTTAATAAATTTTTAATGTTTATTTTTCTCTTCATACATATATAATAATCGTTGTGACAGCTTTGCATTAAGTGACATAAATAGTTTTGTTAAAAAATAAAAGAAACCAATATGTTTATTCAAGAAAAATTATATATTGAAAATAACTTTAGTGATTAAGCACACTCGTATATTAGAATGTCAAATTACAACTGCAGTCAAATGAGGTGGACAATAAACCTTCTTGATATAAAAATCGAACTGATATATAATTTCACTGCAGACCAACAATTTTTCTAAATTGATATAAGACAATAATATAGCTAAAGGTTGTGGAAATAAGCTAAAATAATAAAAAAGAAATATCAATTCAAAAATAACAAAATTTATTTATACTATCTTACCACATAACATAAATTCAAATTAACATTAAAAATTCCGTACGCTGAAAAATTTTGTCGTTGATGTAGAAATTTAAAATACTGCATTTTTATGAAGTTATAACCAGGTTTAAAATGCAATTTATAATATTTATTGTATAAATTATTTAAATTATATGTCAAATTTTCGTTCTAAAAATTTTCATAATTATCGTTAGAATAACATATATTTAATATAAAGTAACATATTATATATTAACATAGGATTTTTATAATTTATTGTAGAATTCATTTACTGTTTATTGTTTTATATATATATATATATATATATATATATATATATATATATATATATATATATATATATACAGAGTGATATATTCAAAAAATATATAAAACGTATTCATTTGTGTTCATTTATTATTTAGAAGATTATTTAGAGGTTTTAGAGACACGACTATCAATAAAGTGCCTTTGCTAAAAGAATCTTAATTTTACTTTTATTATCTTGCTTTTTAATTCCCTAACTTTTATGTTTTTAAAAACTTAAATTTCTTTTAATGCTAAAAATAATATATTAACCTAAAATTGACTGAACATTATTTAAATTTTAAGAACAATGAATGAATATAATTTGCCTAACTAAAGTTTTGCTTAAGCAACGTTTTACTTTAAAGCATTGTAGAAATACTGCTTTATTTATTAATTTTAAGTTACATGTTATATAAAAGAAATATTCAAGATTCGTAAAGTCATTTGTTCATTTGTGCATATATTAAATTTTTTAATGATGTATTTGCAACCAATTTTAATATAAAAAAATGTAAAATATTTATCAAATTTTCTTTATTTTATTTATTTATTTTCTCGAATTTACAGACTTCGGATACTTTAAAAGAGTTTCACAAAAATAAACAATGCCTACAATAGTTTTTATTAAAATTTAACTATTGAGCTATTGAAGTTTATTGGGATTATTATTTGTTTTTGGAAGTTTGAGAAAATCGGTAAAAATTAATCAGAAAAAGTTACTAATGTTTTTTTTTTTAATTTTGAAAACAAAACAGCCTTTGCCCAACAAGTTTATTTGCTTAGAAAAATATTATTTAAATAAAAATGAGTATTATATTTGCCGAAGCATATAGTATTTGCTCAACGAAAGGCTATTTTCTTGAAATAACAATTTGAGTGCAACACATACATTATATAATTTTATAAATAATAAATTTAAAATTCACGAAATTAAAATTGGTTGTAAATGTAAAGCATTGTAACTTACAGTCTGACACGCATCTCGCGCCGTTGAAAATAATTTGTCTAATTCACTTCAACAAAATTAAAATATTTTGCCTAAGAATTGCGATTTGAGTTAATATTGAAAATACTTTAAACATAAATTGTATTATTTCAATTGTATATTTTTATATCTTTCTTTTGCAATATTTACTTTCTCGGCGCAGTATTTATTATTATTACCTACATCAACAGGAGTTATGTGTCAGACTGTATGTGTATGTTAGACATAAAATTACCTTTCTCTGAAATAAGTTACACATTATTGTATTTACATTGAAAAGAAATAGTAAGCCAATCATCCCCAAAATATTAGCGGAAACATCAATATTCGACGTTTCATCGTCTATTATATATTTAATTGTATCATATGCACCGCGAACAAATTTAGTAAAAAGGTATATAGTATCAGTGAGAAAAAATAATGAAAATGCCGAATTTAATTCAGATTTGATGTTAAATAAGTGATCGTACACTTGAAATGCATATCGTATATGTTGAATTTTGTTTTGTTTGAATTTCACTAAAATTCTATTTAGTATTGTAAACTTATTTAATACGGTAAACATTATAATAGCAAATTCTAATTTCAAGTTTATAATCATAGCATTAAGTAGAACACCAAAAATCCATACGGGGAGAGTTTTGATAAAATATTGCAAAAACCAAATATGAATAATTAAAGCTGTAGAATTTGTAAGAAAACTGCATAGTCCGAACAATAATCTTGTGTATTTGTAATTTATTTGATAGTCAAATGTTATGAAAATTTCATCAATACGTTCAAATTCGAAAATAATTTTTTGTATTCTTTTATAATGAATATTTCCTTTCCATGATAACATCCAAAATATTATTATACATTGTATCAAATCAAATGTGAAAACAAATGAACGAACTGGATCTGATAATTCATGCAAATGAACAATTTGAAGATACAGTGCTGCTGCACTTATACACACAGAAAATATGTTTCGTAAAATGTATAAAAATACAACAATATTTTTATAATTTTCTGGAACATAGATGTATATTCCAAGTATTATATTTATTACATGATTTATTTTTAAAATATCCCGAAGCGAATGTTTATCTGACGTTCGCGGCATTTTTATTCAGATATATGCTTTCATTTAACGTAGATATATTCCACTTGTATCTAATAAATTAACCAATATGGTAAAAGGTTTTTCTTTAGTTATTAGTAAATATTATTTTTTTAATATAGACAATTGTTATAACTATATACTCTATGCTAAGTAATGTATTCTATATAATAAATTATCAAAAAAGTAAAAGCTATTTTTTTATTAAAAACATACGATTTCAAGTAATAATTGTTATATTTATAAGTACCATAATTTTATTAATATATCTACTAATTAAAGTTACAAGTATATTTACATGTAAAATTTATTAACGTATTCATATAAACATCTAAGTAGTTTTTCAATATTTAAAACAGATCAGCGATGGGTACGTATAACATTTCATGTATTATACAGCATTTTTTACGTGTAAAAAACTATTTTTCACATTAAACCAATTTACGAATTCTTTAAGTAAGAAATGTATAATATGTAAAAAAAAACAGTATTTATGTTTGAATCAGAGTTATTTGCATTAAATTATTTTAATTTGTACCTACACAAATTTTTTGGAATTTATAAAATAAATGAACTTTATTAATCAAATTTCTACCTACAACGTCTGCGTAACAAAAATAATAAAAAAAATATTAAAACAACATATCTAGTTAATAAAAAAATATAAAAAAATATCATAAAAATAGATACAATTATTGAACCAAACAAACACATTTGTAATATAAAAGAAATATATAATTCGTAAATTTGTACTAATTATTATGAAACCTGAATAAAGCAGAATAATTTTACTTTGTTTGACTAATTTATAATTAAGTTTTAAAACACATTGATGTTGGACACCTCGTCATTTTTTCATACTTATAAAAACACGTTACTTATATCCCTTTTCATAACAAGTTTGACAAATTCAAAAAAAATCTTGCTAGTGACATAATAAAATAACGAAAAGTATACACTCATTACATATTTTACATTTTTACGTTGTTTTGTTATTTACACCTAAAAGTAAAAAACACCATTTTAGGCGTAAACACCCTTTCTTGAAAGTAATATTAAATCTCACAAATATTTTCAACATCTGATTATCTGATATATCAAATAATGGAAAAGTCTGTCCAGAAGCCAACAGAGACAAGATAATAATAGGCTGTTCACTTATGTTATGTTTCGTTGATACTTGATTGTTTTTGTGAGTTCTAAAAAAGTATTTACATTTAAAATAACTTTTGAAAAAAAGAATATGACTAAGCCGATTAATAAAAATAATGAAAAATTTACAGAAACTTATCTATAACTTAATTTGTCAAAATTTGTTTCGATGAGTTTTGAAAAAATAATCCTTATTATGATATTAATCTTTTTAGTCCTAAAATTTTTGTAATTATTCTCGTACACATATAAATGTGTTGTAATACTAAATAAAACTACAAAATTAAAGCAAAATTACTTGTGGTTACTAATCATTAAATACAGCAAGAAATATTGTTAATATAGTGTTTGTGAAAGTTGCTTGTTTGGAATAGAATGTTTGGAGGCGACTGATTTCGGAATGATGAAAAGAGTTTGTGCCACACCCTTTTGGGTACATGGCGTGATTGTGTATGTAGGTATGTATGTATGTATGTGTTTGGTATAGTGTCTGTAACATTTTTTTAAAATTAAATATGTATATATATATATATATATATATATATATATATATATATATATATATATATATATATACGTATACAGGATGTAACAGAATAACTATTCCTAATTTTAACTGGAGTATCCTGGGCTCAGAATATGAAGATTTAATGCAAATCACTGAGATAAAATGTGGCTCCTTACTGAGCTACAGGGTGTTTTATATAAAAATTTAAAAACGATTTTTGCCCAGTACTTTAAAACTATTTGACGTATCCTTATCATACTTGGCAGGAAATGTAGGTACCGTACACCATACTAAATTATGTTAAATAAAAGTTTCTGGCTACTGCCAGTGGCGTACAACAGGGGCAAGTGAGAGGTTGATCCTTCCTAAATTCTACGCCACTGGCGGAATTGTCATTTTAGCACAATTTTTCGATTCTCCAATACTTGCTGTGTAAAAAACATACTCTTCCTTTGTAACGATAAAGTCACTGTTTTTCGAGATATTTAAAGTTAAACATAAGCTGCACCCTTGGGATTTTTTCAAAATTTGCTCAAAAAAATCTGAAAAAATGCAGTAAAATAGAGAAAAAAATTTGCTACATAATAACTAAGTAACTTTTTCTCTAATTCATTCTGGTTTGGCTGGAAAAATTATTGAAAATTAATATTTTTTGCATTTTATTTTTTTTATTTTCAATAATTTTTACAGCCAAATCAGAATGAGTTAGAGAAAAAAGTTACTTAGTTATTATGTAGCTAATTTTTTTCTCTATTTTACTGAATTTTTTCAGATTTTTTTGAGCAAATTTTGAAAAAATCCCAAGGGTGCAGCTTATGTTTAACTTTAAATATCTCGAAAAACAGTGACTTTATCGTTACAAAGGAAGGGTATGTTTTTTACACAGCAAGTATTGGAGAATCGAAAAATTGTGCTAAAATGACAATTTCGCCAGTGGCGTAGAATTTAGGAAGGATCAACCTCTCACTTGCCCCTGTTGTACGCCACTGGCAGTAGCCAGAAACTTTTATTTAACATAATTTAGTATGGTGTACGGTACCTACATTTCCTGCCAAGTATGATAAGGATACGTCAAATAGTTTTAAAGTACTGGGCAAAAATAGTTTTTAAATTTTTATATAAAACAGCCTGAAGCTCAGTAAGGAGCCAAATTTTATCTCAGTGATTTGCATTAAATCTTCATATTCTGAGCCCAGGATACTCCAGTTAAAATTAGGAATAGTTATTCTGTTACATATACGTATATATATACAGGATATATATACAGGATAATTTATTAGTAATTGGAAATATTTTAACTGGAGTATCCTGGGCTCAGAATATGAAGATTTAACGCAAATCACTTAGATAAAATGTGGCTCTTTACTGAGATACAGGGTGTTTTATTTAAAAATTTAAAAACGATTTTTGCCCAGTACTGAAAAACTATTTGACGTATCCTTATCATACTTGGCAGGAAGTGTAGGTACCGTACACCATACTAAATTATGTTAAATAAAAGTTTTTGGCTACTGCCAGTGGCGTACAACAGGGGCAAGTGAGAGGTTGATCCTTCCTAAATTCTAAGCCACTGGCGGAATTGTTATTTTAGCACAATTTTTCGATTTTTCAATACTTTGTGTGTAAAAAACATACTCTTCCTTCGTAACGATAAAGTCACTATTTTTCGAGATATTTAAAGTTAAACATAAGCTGCACCCTTGGGATGTTTTCAAAATTTACTCAAAAAAATCAAAAAAAATCAGTAAAATAGAGACAAAAATTAGCTACATAACAACTAAGTAACTTTTTCCTCCAACTCATTCTGGTTTGGCAGGAAAAATTATTGAAAATTAATATTTTTTGCATTTAATTTTTTATATTCAATAATTTTTCCTGCCAAACCAGAATGAGCTAGAGAAAAAAGTTACTTACTTATTATGTAGCTAATTTTTTTCTCAATATTACTGAATTTTTTCAGATTATTTTGAGCAAATTTTGAAAAATCCCAAGAGCGCAGCTTATGTTTAACTTTAAATATCTCGAAAAATAGTGACTTTATCGTTACGAAGGAAGAGTATGTTTTTTACACAGAAAGTATTGGAAAATCGAAAAATTGTGCTAAAATGACAATTCCGCCAGTGGCGTAGAATTTAGGAAGGATCAACCTCTCACTTGCCCCTGTTGTACGCCACTGGCAGTAATCAGAAACTTTTATTTAACATAATTTGGTATGGTGTACGGTACCTACACTTCCTGCCAAGTATGATAAGGATACGTCAAATAGTTTTTATGTACTGGGCAAAAATCGTTTTTAAATTTTTAGATAAAACACCCTGTAGCTCAGTATGGAACCACATTTTATCTATGTGATTTGCGTTAAATCTTCATATTCTGAGCCCAAGATACTCCAGGTAAAATATTTCCAATTACTAATAAATCACCCTGTATATATATATATATATATATATATATATATATATATATATATATACTAGCGTTCCCGGCGCGCGTTGCTGCGAAACTGCGCAAAAATTCAGTGAAAGATAACTTTCTTGTTGCGCATTGCTGCGCAACTGCAGCTTTCCCGTTTTGCGTTGCTGCGCAACTACGCTGTCATTTGACATTTGCAGGTTAGCATTAAACATAATTTTTCAAATTTTTGAGAACCAAGATGAAATCGTAGAAAGATGAAACTTGCCTATTCTCAAATAGGGAATGAACCAATTAAAATGACATCACTCCCATCAAAATCGGTTCTGGGGTTTATAAGGAGATGCTGCAGAAACATACATACATACATACATACATACATACATACATACATACATACATACATACAAACATGTGTCAATTAGAGAGATGAATAAATTAATATGTATTAACAAGCGTTTTTCAAAAATTTCAATTGTGTGGAGGAACCTGTTACTTTCGTAAGAAAAAGAAAAAATTATTACGAAAACTGTGTAAGAAGTGAGATACAACTTATTGCAAGAGACACAGGAGAACGCTCCCATCCCTACTCCGTGCTGTTTACGGGGTGAGAAGTGACACCGGTAGACCCCTGGCGGGGATAGTTGATCAAGTGTTAATGGGGTTCCGTTTTGCCAAACTCCTTCGCTTGGGAGCAGCAAAATAGCAATTTTCGTCGAGCGCAATTTTTCAAATACATTTTAAAAGTAAACATTAAAAAGATATTATAAATTTGTTTGAAAGTTATTTAGGAAAAAAAAAATATAATACAGTAATACTGTACATTTATAATATTTAAAATACTTACATTTATAATACAGTAATACTGTACCTTTGTTATGATCCAACATTTATAATATTTATGAAAAATTAATTATATATTTGAAAAATTATTTTTTTTCGTAAATAACTTTTAAGCCAATTTATTATAACTTTTTAATCTTTACTTTTAAAATGTATTTGAAAAATTGCGCTCGACGAAACTTGCTATTATGCTGCTCCCAAGCGGAGGAGTTTGGCAAAACGGAACCCTATTGATCAGCTATCGACCGGGGTTAAAAAATATAAAATGCTATTAAAAAGTAGGGGTTGGTGGTAGGAGGGTAAAAATTTAGGACTAAATGTATTTTTTAATGACACACCACAAAAAAATTCCCCAAAAAAAAATTTGTCCAAAAAATGAAAATTTTTTTTTAGGGTGAGCCACCCTTAACGCTTAGGGGTATAAAAATTAGTTACGAACCTATTATTATACCTACTGAATATACATATAAAATTTTATCAAAATCGGTCAAGCCGTTTCGGAGGAGTATAAATACTAAAACTGTGACACAGGAATTTTATATATTAGATATTAAAAAGTAAGGGTTGGTGGTAGGAAAGTAAAAATTTAGGACTAAATGTATTTTTTAATGGCACACCACAAAAAAATTACCAAAAAAAAATTTGTACGTTACGTGTTTTACGACACAAAGAAGCCCCTCTACGACGTTTTGGCATTGTACTTTACTTTTAAAATGTATTGAAAAATCTTGAATTATTTAGGTCAACTGCATACATATGTGTAACTGACGTGTGATTGTCATAAAGACATGTATAAAGTAAGTTAAATAAATCATATAGTTAATAAGATTCAATTTAAAAAAACCTTTTTTTAAAAACCACGCTTATCTGTCATTTACATTATTCAATTGTTAATTGAACAAAAAAATAGTTCATGTGACAGATGTGATTAGTTGTATTAAAAAAATAAATATAAGGGTTTTATATATTAGATATTAAAAAGTAGGGGTTAGTGTTAGGAGGGTAAAAATTTAGGACTAAATATATTTTTTAATGGCACACCATAAAAAAATAACCAAAAAAAAATTTGTCCAAAAAATGAAAAATTTTTTTTTAGGGTGAGCCACCCTTAACACTTAGGGGTATAAAAATTAGTTAAGAACCTATTCTCATACCTACTGAATATACATATAAAATTTCATCAAAATCGGTCAAGCCGTTTCGGAGGAGTATTAATACGAAAACTGTGACACTGGAATTTTATATATTAGATTATATATATATTTCAAGAAAAGGCAAATAAATAAAAAATTAAATATCCGTATTTTAAAAATTTCGAAAATATTCTGCTGTCTGAAACTTATATTAAAAAATCTTTTACCACTATAATATAAAAAATTATGATACAGAGTTGTGTGCTTCGCATCCGTATATGTAGTTGTCAAACATATCCTTTCCCTAAAAAAAAGAATAATGATCAAAAATTAAACTAAAGTCCTACATCAAACTAGTATTTATAAAACATCAAATAGAATTGAATAGAAAGTATAATTTGTTTACCATAAACTAATTGGACTTGAAAAACTACCATATTTCTCCCACTAAATTCAAAAAGTATAATATATAAACGAGAGTAAATGAATAGAGTTTTCTTAGGTTAATCGATTTATTACTATTATTAAGCATTCTAAAGTAATTATTGCTCAAAATAACACAGCTTTAAGTTTTAGTTCTGTATTAACATTTATTAATAATCGACGTTTCGACGAACTCAACGTATGGCTTCATCAGGAAAACAAAGATAGAAATGACATTTATAGTTCACCTTGTAACTTGCTTCTATGTTCTGTATATTTACAATACATGTTATTTCTATCTTTATTCCTGACGAATACCTACATTGAGGACTACGTGAATTATTAATAAATACAGAATACAGAACTACAATCTAAAACCATTTTATTCTAATAGTTCAGAATGACTTCTTACTAATTATGTATTATTTCAAAGAGTTAAAAAAAAAGTAAGCGTAATTTTTCAATTACTTCTATTAAAAGCGTATAATGCAAATTTACTATAAGATGCTTTTTAAAGTTTTCTCTAATAAAGTGTAATATTTACAATTTTAATCTTTTAGAAGATACGATGTACCCTTTTAAATAATAGTTATACAAATAACTGTCGGTTCCATAATAAATATTTTAAGTAAAGTCATCTTGAAATCGACCAAAAAGCATTTATTTTAAATTCTAGTATAATAATAATTATTGTTGCTTTTTTGACAACTTTTTATACTTCTAATCATAAAATTATTTGTTAATAAAACAAAGCACTTTTACATATCGTAAATGTTTTGCAATATGAATACGACTCTTAACTAAATGATATGTGAAATGCAATTAACAACCAGTAGAATATAATCTAAAACAATAATTTATATGAGGTAATTTCAATATACCTATTTACATTCAATTTAAATAAAATTTTGTATATTAATAAAAGAAAATAATATTAATTTTCTTATTAAATTTAATAGTAGATTATATTTTCTGCTTTAACATACATGTTAATAATTAATTAATATACATTACAGTGCATAATAAACATGTAAAAATTACACATGAATTTAGATTTCTAGTAAGAGTTGAAATTAAAGTTGAAGCTGAAAACATGTATATCAATAATTTTTACCGATATAAATCGACAATGTATAAAAATAATATAGAGGTTAAAAAATAATATAGAGTTTAGCCTAGATATTTGTGGTCTAGGCAAAGCCGAGGCTAAGTAATCTGAGCGAAATACAAGCGTTCTAAATGAAAATAAACTAAAAATAAATAATACCTAATACACTCCTTGTAACCATATTCAGCACTAACAGTTTTAGAATAGTATGTATATGTATATATTATTTATATTTGTTACGTGACTTATAAAAATTAATTTTTTTTTTGGTCGAATATAATTCCTGTTAACCCTGTGCGGTATATATTGCATCTTGCACTTTTTCACAAATTTTTAATAATCAAAATCAAATTCAAACAAAAATAAACAATGCCATTGTCAATTAACTTTACTTGATGTAATAGGTTTTATTATACAAATGTATATAGTATTGAAAAAACTCGAAACGTACGAGTGTCCAGAATATACTATCAGTGAAATTTGTCGAATTCATTTAAATACATATCGAGGCATCAAACACATATTGAAAAAATTTAGTACTATTACAACCGCTAGCCTGCTAGTAAATACTAAACAGTATATAATCATTTTTGTGTATTTTTTTGTTAGACATATTGAAGAAATCAACCCAATTGTCTTCGGGTCACTAGCTTTATTTTATAATTATATATCATTCTATTTATATCACTATTCCTACAGAGTAAACAAAGAGGTAAATATAAATTAATTTAATATTATTATGCAATGTATAAACATTTTCAGTCATTACATAAGTATTATAATGCTAGTCAAAAAATTTTATTTCTTTATTGCACTGAGACTTTTTACATAACATTTACAATAAGGCACTTTAGTTTCTAAGTTACCTATACTAATTTCTAATATCACTGAACTCTATTATTCTCATTCAAAAATCCCTTGTATAACATAAAAGAAATACAAATTAAATCTTGATTTTATTTTATTTTAGGAACATAACCTAACAGCAAAATTGGGACTTTGTAATAATTTACTACGAAAATAAGCAGCTAGCACAATTAGTAACAAAATTTATTATCATAGATTCGATACCAATTTTTCATAATTATTTTTTCATTTTAGCGAAACTCATTGCTAATTCAAAGTTTAGCTCATTCTCCACTAGAAAAAATATATGACATAATTCCAGTAACACCCAAACTTTTCTTAAAAGTAAAAATATGATCTACTTTAATAAATAAATAAATAATAATTAAATAAATAAATTCTACTTTAATACTACTAACTGAATTATAAATTTATTATTTGTTTCAGCAAATAGACATCTATACAATTGTTATATTATTAATCTTGCAATACTACAAAACATAATAATATTGTAAAATATACAGTCGATATATTTATTTATCGTGATTGTTTTGCAACTAGAATACTACTCTTAACCAGATGATAAATTGCGTGATATGCACTAATAACTAATAAAATATAATCTAAAATAAAAACAGCTATGTGTGGCAATTACAATTAATCGACATTCAATTTAAATAAAATATAGCACAATAATGTGTTTTGCGTAATTAATATAAATTAGAGCACATGCTAAAACAGTAAAAATTAGACTTGAATTTAAATTCCAATAAGTGTTGACATTGAAATTGAAGTTGAAAAAATTCATATCGATAATTTTTTATCGATGTAAATCGATAATGTAAACAAACAGTTATGCTGTGTATGAAGCACATAATGACTTAACTGCAATTTCTAGTAATAAATTTGTGTTTCGAGTTTTATGTACAACAATAAATATTATAATATATGTAAAGAGTGTTTATAAAATTAATATACATCATCAACATGAAATATATTTCTTTCTCGTATTTACATTTTATCAAATTATAGTACATAACAATTAGATTTAAAAAATGTATTAACTTATATTTATTCAATATTAAAGCAATTTAAAAAAAATTAAATTATTTGTTTAAAATTTCATTTCTGATATTAGATTAGATTAATATCAGACATACATACACAATCACGCTATATACTCAAAAGGGTGAGGCACAAACTCTTTTCGCTATCCGGAAATCAGTTTACCGCTCAACCTAGAGTGGGATTTTAAAATTAATTACCAATGTTATCACTTTATCTTAAACATTTATTCATTGCTTGACTTGCTTTCATAGGCTTGTACATCATTCTTCATTTCTGAAGTAAATTACCTCATTTCTTGAACAGATTCCCTCCATTACTTGACGTTATTACTGTTATAATCATCCTCCACTAGATGGAGCGGGGTAAGGAAATTTAATAATAGATGAAATTTATGTCATTTTTTTTTTTTGGGAATTCGAATCTGCAATAAAAAAGGGCTTTCATTTAAGAATTGCAAGATGAACCCCCCCCCCCCATCATTCTCCCGGGGGTCGAGGGGGTAAAATTTAGTATCAGTCGATTGCTTCATCCGAAACAAACAAATTGTATTAGTAACTTTTTTTGATCCGACGAGTGGTTTTCGAAATATTTCGATATCTCAAGATAAATAAAACATATATATATATATATATATATATATATATATATATATATATATATATATATATATATATATATATATATTTATTGCAAGCTAATATAACAAAATTGTTTGAACTAACAGAATAGCAAACCTGTCTTCTATTATACAAAGATTATGTATCAAAACTAATCAGGCAATATCTAAATTAGATTCCGCATATTATTAAGAAATAATAATTAAAAAAAAGTAAATTTTCTCCCTCAGATTAATGTTTAATTATAAAAATTTTAAAATTTATAAATAAAAAGGTTTTAAAATTTAGTTCTGTATTAATTTTAATTATTAATCGACGTTTTGTCCTCATCTACGTACATCATTATCATCAGGAAAAATGATACAAATGACATATAGAATAAATAAACAGAACATAGGAACAAGTTACTAGGTAACAAAATAAGGAAAGCGATTATAAAAATTTAATATTTGATTTTATTTATATTTACAGTGACCATTATAGTCAAATAATATCTATATTATTTATGAATAATTAATGTAAAAGAAATAAAAAAAAACCATTTTAATACTATTAGAATATACATTATTTATAAAATTAATTATATTAACTCACAAAATATATCATAACATTGTGTGGATATATTTATATATAGTTCAAGTGGATGCGCAGCGATAGTATCAATAGTTATGTTCTCAATGCATCGTAAAGTAAATATTGATTTTTCAATAAATACATTAGAAGACATCGAATTAAGAAAATCTAATATTAAAGTTACTTATAAAAAAATAAACTTACCTTGCATTAATGCATACAATATTTATAATAACGATAATGGGTTCGGTATTTTATATTCATAATGATAATTACAATGTAATATTAGATATTATGACTATATCATTGACAAATCTAATTCAGATATTATCAATTTTAATAATTCTTACATCAGCCGGCGTTGAAAGAGAACGATATACACAAATGTGTAAAGTGTTGCAAAAACTAGAAACGTACTATTATTCAGAATATACTATCAGAGAAATTTGTCGAATTTATTTAAATATGTATCGAGACATCAAACACATAATGAACAAATTTAGCACAATTATAATCGCTACTATACTAGTAAATACCGGGCAGTTTATAGTTATTGTTACATATTATTTTGTTAGACATATTGATGAAAACAACCCAATTGTCACCGATATTTTATAATTACATATTGTTATATTTATAACATTATTGCTACAGAATAAACAAAGAGATAAATAGAAATTAGTTCAATATTCTTATGCAATGTACTAACATTTCCAACCGTTACAACAGTTTTCAATTTCTCGATCAATGCGATCATTCTTAAGCAACAAACTATCCAAATACTTATATACTTTTCTTACAACATTCTATTCTATCATTATTTTTACTCATAAAAATATGACATTAAATATCTTTAAATAATAAAATATATTAATATTAAGTGAAATAGCTTTGTCTCGTATTTCCACATCTTTTGTTTATGAAAAAGTGCTTTTATTTTTTGCTTTAAAATAAATTTTTACTTTTAACTCTTATCAAATATGAATAGTATTTCTATTTGTGATATATATTTTCAAATCTACTATTAAAAATTTCAACTAAACTAATTAAATTTGCTTAATAAGTAATTTTAATTAAATATCAAAAGTAGTTTTGACAAAATAAATTTAACAGTAAAATATTTTTCAGAACTCATTATATTAAAATAAAACAGATTTCCGTTATAGTTCTATATTACTACATTACTTTTAATAATGAGGTGAAAATACGGGCTTTTATATTTTAGTACAATAAAATATTTTTAATGTATAGTAATTAACGTATATGTACTCCACAATAATCTTATCGAACAATATTATTCACATATAAAAATCTTTAAAAAAATATTAAATAAATACATATTATTTTTTTGGTAACAAAAATTACAATTAGAAATTTCGTATAAACTTTTAACAATTATATATATTTTTTAGAGAAATTCATTGCTAATTTAAAACTTAGATCATTCTACACAACCAAAAATATATGAGATAATTCCACTGATGCCAAAACTTTTCTTAATTGTTATAAATATATTTTATTTTAATACTTCTAGCTGAATTATAAATTTGTTTGTTTCAGCAAATAGATTTTTGTACAACAATTATAATATTAATTTTGCAATACTACAAAATAAATTAATACTGTACACCATAATATCATTATATCTATTTATCAAATTTGTATTGCGATTTGAGCATAACACTAAACTAAATGATGTTATTTAACACAAAACTTATATTTACTAAATAATATAAAATGCAAGACTAACCTAGAGAGAACAATCTAGCACAATTGTTTATGTGTGACAATTTTATTTAGTCTACATTCAATTAATATTTAACTTCATATGTGTATTATACAGATTTTATTAGTTAAAACTAAAAGTGGGAAGTCGAATTAGCAGATACAGAATCACAAATTTGCAAAGACAATTTTATGATATTTGGAATTAAAATCTGAGTCACCTTATTTTATTCTGACTCCAACAATTTTTGTTTTTTCGTGCATTACTACAAGAATATTATGTTAATTTTAATTAAATAGTTAATCAAATGTCCTGCTTAATCATAACGAATGTTTATCATAGTATAAAACTTATATTTAATAAATGATGTAAAATGCAAGAAAAACCAATAGAGAACTATCTAAAATAATTATTTATGTGTGACATCTCTAGTTAATCTATATTCAATTAATATTAATGTTACTTCATGTTTATGATATACGATTGTTATTAGTCGGCGAATTAGTGGCATAAACTAGAAAGCGAAAATTCGCTTTTTTTAATATCGACTCCAATATTTGAGTTTTTTCGTAAATTAATACATAATATATTACTAATTTCTTTTAATAAATTAAATGATTAATGGATCTGTTTTCGTTAATACAATGTTTGTTAATAATTAATAAAATTATCTATTACAGTTTTGTTAAATAAGATAATACTAAAGTTGAATTTAGATGCCAAATTGGAATCTAAAATGAAGTTAAAAAAGTTGTAGTCAATTACTTTGTCCAACTAGAGAGTATAGTTAATAAAACTATACATAATATGAATACATTCTTAATATTATAGTTATACAATCACGTCATAAGTTTGTGACACAAACTCTATTTTCAAATATGAATATATTTAAGACAAGCAAACTTTCAATATTTCAATATTACCTTAGTTTAAAATAAATATATTTAAAATAAATGAACAGGTTTTTATCAATTAAAAAAAGTAATATTTGTTTATGGAACTAAATATTTATATTGTTGTCGCACAAAATACAATATTTAAATTAATTAAACATTAATTTATTTGACGAATTTTTATTAACAAATTATTTTTATATAAAATATTAATTTATGTAACTGTATTATTTTGAACATCAAATAATCAAGTTTGCAGTTTTTGCTTAATTGACATATATTATTTAATTATTTTGAAGATATTTTTCACTTACTATAAAAAAATTCAATAATATTTGTACTATTTTATTATAAAATTTGTATAATATTATCTTATAATATATAATAAAATACCATTTTTGATGCCATTAACGATGGAAGTTTAGCTTCCGAAAAATATATTTAGCTTCTTTAATTTTGTCTTTTGGGATTTATTAATTTTTTCCACAGTAAGATCATATTTTAATTTATTTTGTTTATATTATTATAAAAATAGCAAACTTTACGATAAAGACGTCAGTTGCCAGATGGCGGTACTGGGGTTGACTAATTCCGAAATATGAAAAGCAACCCCCGTAAAAATAAATTTAGAAATGTTTCCATCTGAGTACAATTTCTTAATATATTTGTTATGACAAAAACCTGTTTGAAAACAAGAATTGTAAATGAGTTGTATCAAATTATTTTTCCGTTCCCAGAAAAATGGTACATATAAATAGTCCAAAATTTGAAGAAAAAAACAATTATTTAGGGCTTTGGAGCTGGGCAGAAACTGAAAGTGGTAGAACAGCATGATATTGCTCGGAGCAAGAGTGGAATCGAAGCTGCAAATTATTGCCTGCTCCACTACTCCCTTTTTAGCAATATCGATTTTTTTTATATATATTTTTAAAATTTTGCAATACATTTTTAAAAAATTAGTATTTACGAAAATATAATCATTCTTTATTTTATAAGTTTCATGATAAAACATTTCAGATTTATAGGATCACGTACTATAAAACACAAAAATATTTTAAAAATCTAAAATAATATTTAGTATATAAATTATGTAGGTATTATAGCAAATTTAACGGGTTCTAAATTTATAAAATAAAATATGATGGAGTCGATATAAAAACAATATACAAAAATCAATTTACCAAAAGCTGCCCAAATCGCGTACAAACATGAGCAAAATTACTGCAAAATTCTACAGTAAAACGAAAAACCGTAAGTCTACTAGGAAATATGTAACATGTTATTTTCAAAAAAAAATTATATTAAGTTCCCTTCAGTAACAACTACATTGCATTAAACTATACAATATTAATGAATAGAGCATATGTGTACAATGTGAATAGAAAGAATAAAATATGAGACTATCGAGTGTAAAGAGTGTTCAATACGAAAGTTTTTGATAGATGTTCTTGAAGTGTGATTGCCGAAATGTATTTGCGTGTGAATGTGGTTGGTAAGGTCTCAACCGATAATGACAAAAGATAGTGTTGGTGCTTCTTGTATCTCTGAAATAAAGGTGCTCTGATCTGAGCATTGCTAAAACCAGACGTTCTGGTTGTAAGAGAATTTATGGGTTATGTGTGTATTCTATTTAAATAGCAAATTTGGAAAAGTTGTAACTAGTGTTACTGATTTTAACGATTGAGATAATTCTCATAATCTTCACTAATTACCCTAGTCATTGAGTCGGTCATTGACGACAGTGATATATGCCGACTCAATGACTAGGGTAATTAGTGAAGATTATGAAAATTATCTCAATCGTTAAAATCACTATACAGTCGATTCCGCTTAATTGGGACACCGCTTAATTGGGACAGCCGCTTATTTGGGCCAAATCTCAAAGAACAGAAACCAAACCAAGGAACCAACAGTAAATTTACATGTTTAATTGGGACAACATTCCGCTTAATTGGGACAGTAAATTTAAGATCACAGTATATATTATGTTACAAATATGTATTCACAAGAAAAAATATTTACAAAAAATTTAATATGATACGCTTCATATGTTTTTGATTCACAACATGGAAAATTATATTTAAAAAACTAGCAAATATGTATCAATTAATTACATTAGTATCGCGCGCTGTGAACTTTTTTCCCAACACATTCATTCACGTATGAAGTACGGACCCACGCGCGCTCAAAGGTTAATGTTTACCCTTGCGTCGGCGTGGCACGGCACCGGTCATTAAAGCTGTGAGAGTCTACCCTGCTGTCTCAATCGTTACGTATTCAGTTATGATTCAGTTACCACTACACCTCGCGCGTGGAAGGTTCGTTAAAATATATGGCCTTCTTACAGCGTTATTTTATGCAGGAAGGAAATAAAGGGAGCCCTACAGCCGCACTGAATACTTGTGCTGATTTTGTAGAAGTGAAATGTTTCAAAAACAAAAGACAGACTACACTTGACACATTTTTGAATTGAATTAAAAATGTATGTATTTATTTATTATTTTATTTTGGAATTTATTATTATTTTTTCTTAAAAGTTTATATTTTTTTGGTTATATGTAGTTTATAGTTTTTTCCAAGAATTTATAAAATAAAATTATTGAAAGAAAAATATGGATTGCTTAATTTTATGTAAAATTCGGTTAATAGGGACAGCCGCTTAATTGGGCCAAAATGCCCTAGTCCCGATGTGTCCCAATTAAGCGGAATCGACTGTATTCATTTTTCACGATACACATTATTTATTTAATATTGTTAAGTGCTGAATCATGGCACTGTGTATAGATGGCGCTGGTAGTATTTTTTACTAGTCTTGTGCGCCATCACTTTCTACTTGGTTTAATAGCCAGCCAGTTTTCTACACCTGTATCAGTGCCTTCTGACACTGATCAAATCACCACACTGACGAGCTCCGATAGAGCGAAACACGTGTCTGTGGTTAAACTGGCCGGTCATTGACGACAGCGATATATGCCGACTCAATGACTAGGGTAATTAGTGAAGATTATGAGAATTATCTCAATCGTTAAAATCACTATATTCATTTTTCACGATACACATTATTTATTTAATAGTGTTACTGAATTAATTAATATAATAATGTAACGCAAATTATTGACACTGTTATTGCAAAAGATTTGTTAAGTAAACCAACCAACAAGTCATGGCGAAACGCAGACGTTTGCAATTGAAGCTATGCCAGTTCTAACCACGTAAAACATTTCCGAACTGCAGAATATATGTGCTAAGTAAATATTAACAAGTTGTTGCAATTTTTTCGTTATTCAACACTGTAACGTTAAGAGCACATTTCCATGACAACCTTTATTTTAAAACCAAAACAATTATGGTATTTTCCAATATAATAAATGAATAACGTATATTCAATATATGTATATAGTATGTAATAACGAATTCAATCACATTCAATTACAGAGTAAAATTTTATAAAATTTGGAATGTAGTTAGTTTTATGATTACAATTCCAAAAATATCTATTTGCCATTTTAATTACTTTTGTATTATAAATTAAATTAAATCAAATAAATTAAATATTATTGTCGTAATATTTTAGGCATTAAAAAATATATAAATATTTTTCAGTTCATATGTTCATTCACTATAAAACAAATAAATAAATATATATATATATATATATATATATATATATATATAATTATGAGTGGCTCATACTCATAATAAACTTAAGGATAATGACGAGGAATGTGGTGGCCTGGTTTATGAAATTGAATGCGGGGTTTGTGGGAAGACTTATGTCGGTGAAACGACACAAGCCCTAAAAACAGAGTATACCAACATGAACACCACAGTAAGTTGATGAATGAGAACCATAGCGCGTTAGTTGCCCATACGGTTCATACTGGGCATAAATTCAAAGTCAAAGATACAAAAATTTTAAAATTTGAAAGTCAAAGAACCAAACGTTTGTTCCAAGAAGCAATTTTCATTAATATAAATAAACAGAATAGAGTTAACCTTTAACTACTCGCGCTGGTGTAAAAAATACACCAAAGTTATTTACAACGCTGTATTTCTACAGCGCGATTACTCACACCTTCGTCCAGTCATGTAACCTACGACCGAATCGTGGACTAATAACACCCCCAGTTTCGTTACGATTGCCTGTTAGTAATATAGTGATATATTGTAAAAAATTTGCTGTGGTGTACAAAATACACCGGCGCGAGCAGCTATGTAAGTATATTTTGCAGATGTATTTTCTTTGGATATTCTGTAGGTGTATAAAACAACTGCTCATTGAGTTATCTATTCTATTTTAGGCATCGCATACAAATAAAAAAACCCTAAAACACTGACTCCTGCTGAACTGGAAGCTATAGGAGAGGTCATATGTGATACGGATTCTGAAGAAGAACCACTCGGTGATCCGGATACTTCAGAAAATGAATCGGTGGAAGAAAGTGGGCATCATTCTGGTTCTGAAGAAGAATTGAAAATCTCTGATAATTTGGAAGACGAATTTTGGGAACAAGAAAGTGATAAGTATGTAGGAAAGGATAAAAAAACTATTTGGTGCAAAACTTCAGCTACTAGTAAGTTTAGTAAAAATAAGGCCAAAAATATAATAAAAAAATTACCTGGACCAAAACAGTTTGCTAGGGATATAACTGACGAAGCATGCTTTTTTTTTGAAAATCTATTCGGAAGATATTATAGAACATATTCTGCATTGCACTAATCTTCAAATCAAACAAGTTCAGTCAAACTATGAAAGACAACGCGATGCGCGAGAAATTATCAAAACGAAACTTCTAGCCTTTATTGGATTGTTGTTCTTATCCGGATCGAAAAAGCAAAACCATATGCACTTTTTGGAACTATGGACAAATGATGGAACAGCGTGCACAATATTCCGGACTACTTCCTTTTCCTACTTTCTGCTATCAGATTTGACGACAAAACTACCAGAAATGTTTCTATGTTGAATGTTTTCATTTTTATGTTTGTACGTTCATTATTTGTATGTTTCTATGTTTTATGTTTATTATTTGATATAATGAAGAAAACATTTATTTACTTCCGTCACTGTCTGTTCTTAGTATTTTTTATTTCTAGAAAATGTTTTTCAGTTTTATCAGTGTTTAAATTTATTTCAGTAATAATAATAACCATAGGTCTTATTATTTTGTACAATCAGTGTATATTTTTCAGTAAAAGTATTCAACAATTAATAATAATTCATGTTTTAATTAGACGTCAATCATAGTTACCAAGTACCTACAAAAAATCTGAGAATACATGTGGTGTACAAAATACACCAGGCGAGTAGTAATGTAAAATTTTGGGGCGCGAGTAGTTAAAGGTTAATACTAAGACCAATTATTTAAATATTATTAAGTGTAATAAATTCATGTTCGACTGCACAGATGGGATTACTGACTAGCAAACGATTGTTGACGGATATCCTTGACACAAACTTCGCATTCACATTTCAACACACATAAACAATTGATCCTTAAAAGTTTTTGTAGTAAATAAAAATCACAAATCATCAACATCATGAATAAATATACTTAATAAGAAAGAAGAAATTTAAAATATTAGCAGAAAGTTACATATTATAAATAATAATTAATATTTTACAATGTTTTAATAGTTTAAAAAATAAAAAATTATAACCACGTGTACACATACAGGTTAGTTTATTAATTAAGTTAAAATTGTTAGTATTGTTATGCATTATTGTTAATTTAATTGTTCTGTATCTTATTTACTTATATCACATCTTGATAAATAAGAAATTTAACAACAGATGTTTCATTTCCAGATTTTATATACCATTATTGTAAAGATGTTATAAAAAAAATTTAAATTATAAAATAACTATGTTGTTATTGTAAACTTAAATGTACTTCGTTTGACTGATGATGGTCTAATTTATGACCGAAACGTCTCATTAAAATATAAATCAAATTGTGATAAAGGAGTTAATTCTTTAAAGATCCCAGATGCCAAAATAATATTTCAGAAAATAAATTTAATACCAGGATCAATCAAAATTTAATAATAAAATTAAAGTAATTTTGTTCTAGAATTAGTTCTGTCATTTTTATAATGTTTTTAGAATCTATATTTGTAAGGTTATTATCGAAATTTTATGTTTATTTTTGGACTAATTCATGAAGAATAAATAATGTCTCTGTTTTTGGAATGTTTCTTAATAAATTTTTATGTCGAATGAAATAAGTGTGGTTTGATTATTAATTTTTAGTCTGTTAAGTTGTTAATTAATTGTTTTGAATTTAGAATGGAGTAGTCAGATTTGAATTTAATGTGTTTTGAAAGGAGAGTGTAAAATTTTTGAAATTGTGTGTGTTGGTGTATTACTATTGTCTATGATCTGCCGTATGGATTTGTCGAGTTTGTGTAATTTGATGTAGCTTTTTAAGCGAGGATGAGTAGGATTGGTTGGGATATATTTGAAATGTTTGTCTGAATCAATATTATTAATTTTGTATAAGCAGATTTTATAATTGATCTTACCTTATTAAGATGTTTTTTGAAATGGTTTGTGGTATTTGTTATTTGGGACATATTGTTTTCTGTGAAAAATTCATAGGATAAAAATATAATAAAACAAATAGGAATATTTGACTGAAATTACAGCTTGAATGGAAAAAATGAACCTGTGCCCTACTCAAGCAGAACTTTCGAGAATGCAGGCAGTTATAACGCGCCATATATGAAACTATCCAAAACCTATGTTAAACTCCATTTGATTGGGGCACGGTGGACACTAACATAATGATTTCTAAAAATTTGATTAGTTTCGACTAAATAGTAGAGCCAAAACTAAATTTTGGAAATTTCAGTAATTTTTCTAAAGAAGTTGGCAACACTGTATATTAGAAAAATTATATAATTTATTTGGAAACTAAAAAAATCTTTTGTGAAATTTTGATTAAAATTAGATAAATAATGTAACCATAATTAATTTTTTAAAATTTTAGTAATTCTTTCTTGAAAAGTTAGAAAGTTAAATTATGTATTTTATTTGGGCACCTGAAGAAAATTTTTGTAAAAGTTTGATTAAAATTGGATAAATAATGTAGCCATAATTATTTTTTTTTTAAAGTTTAGTAATTTTTCTCGGAAAGTTGGCAACACAGTTAGAACTAAAATGACCATTTCGTCATTAGAACAAACAAAAAATGATTAAAATTTAATATAAACAAAGTAGTAAAAATATCAATAACAATTAGGAGTATAAATTATTAATAAACATATATCCAGTATTATTATGGTAATTACAATAATCGAAATATTTAAATATAATCTCTGATCTGTAACATTATAGTAATTATTATAAAAATATATCATCCAGACCTCAAGTAATGAAGAACAAAGAAAAGCTATTGCTCTGTATGATTTGAAAATATACACACGTAAGTGTGTGCTCTTGGCGAATCTATTAATTTCAAAAATTACGAATATTTGTAGAGAAATTAATATTGACATTTTATTTGTTAATTAATCTAGAAAGAAAAAGGGAAAGATAACAAAAACATGATTTTATCCACATTAAAAAAATTATTAAAGTTTTACAGAAAAGAACCGACATCATTTCGTTCATATATGGTTCGAATTTTACCATTTTTAATAATATTTGGCTTTTATGAATTCGAATTTAGAATGAAAAATGGAAAGATAATTATCAGAGAACAAAATTCAAAACTGGTTCTGCTTCTAAAAAATATAGGTAACTATTAAAAATTATTCAATTTTAATACGTTTTTATTTTTTCACATTCTTGTTTGTCTGTTTGATATAAATTTTGCAATCGATATTATACTAACTTTTCGATCAGCTAGAGACTTGAATCTTAGAAACATAGCTCAAAACTGAATGATGCAATGCAATATTAACTAATTAATTAATAATATTAGAAATATTAATTTTTATTTTGTGCCTTATTTACGAATTACGTACATTCGTGTATTTAGCAAATATTTTTTCAAAATATAGAACTACAGAAAATACAGAACACACACACACACACACACACACACACACACACACAAGACTAAAAAGAAGAAAATAATTATTTAAATAAAATAATAATTTTAATATATCACGTGTTTTTAAAACGGACTAAAAATTATAAATTAATTTTTCCTGGCCTACCATACAGATTTATAACCCTATACAGATGGTTCTGTAAAATTTGTAATTGTGAATTTTTAATAGGTATGACAATACGTGTAAGATGTAAAACGAAAAACGTAGGGCGAAATGACGACAGCAACTCCCTACACTTGTTACTATTATATATTGCATGCGCATTTGTTTTTCATTTATTTAAATAATTATTTTTATTTTATTATTATTATTTTGACTGAAAGGAAAAGGCGATTTAGTGTCAGTACGTTGGCTGTAACATTGTACAAAATTAAAACAACATATATAGAAATCTTCCATATAGTCTCTAGATCAGACGAATCTGAACTTAGTTTGTGAGGATGTATATGTGTATGTACGTGTGTGTGTCATACATACATGTGTGTGTTATACATACAGTATGTATACGCAATTGACTATTTATACATACAGTATGTATACGAAATTGGCTATTTATACATATAGTATGTATACGCAATTGGCTATTTATACATACAGTATGTGTATACAACTGGCTATTTATACATACGATATGTATTTGCAATTGGCTATTTATACATACTTTTACATATACTGATTGTATGTGCTATTATTAAAATTAATATAAATAATTATAGTTTTATTTATTAAAATTTATTTACAATATTGTTCAATAAAGTAAGACATATACTATAAAGTATCATTAAATCAGAGAAATAAATATAAAGTAAAAGAAATATAAATAAAAATAAAGTAAAATAAATATATTATTTTTTATTCTGTATTTTAATTATTTTTTTTTGTAAAAAGTGGTCTGCTTAGTCTTACTCTTCGGACGTCCTTTGGATTTAATTTTGGATGAGGCTATTTATACATACGGTATGTATATGTAATTGGCTATTTATACATACAAAAAAAAAAAAACTAAACCAACCTACTAACCTAACCTACCCTAAATAGCCAATTGCGTATACATACCGTATGTATAAATAACCACTTTCTATAACTTAACTCTTATCAAGCTACTAGACCTACAAAATGAATATAATTGCACGGCAGACGGCACTCGTAGCCAAGGATGTTAAACTACTTATAGGATTGCTCAATCGCACGAATCTGTCAGCAAAGCCCACGTGACGTGTGACGTAAGCAACGGACCTAATACACAAACTACATATTATATTCGTTAGATTTAGCGTTTAGGTATATATATAAAAATAGTTCTTTTTTAGTAATATTGCATAATGCAGTATATTTCTTGTTATATTTTTATAATATATGATATTATTAAACAAATAAATATTTTATTCAAAATAAAATTAATACACATATAAATATAATACACAGAAATTATATATCAAATTTCTTTACTAAATATAAATAATTACATTTATTCTATTAAAAATATATCAATTTATAAACATTAAACATGATTTTAATAATATAGTTATATAAATATTAGTTATCTATTTATTTATTTATTTATTATAATTGGGGTTTATTTATTAATTCGTTTTAATATTATTTTAAGAGGAAATTTAGGTTTATTTTTATTATAAAATAATAATAAAATAATCAGAATATGCAGATAAACTGTTTCAACATTTTATAGAATTGACAATATTGTATATATATATATATATATATATATATATATATATATATATATATATATATATATATATATATATATATATATTCTAACTACAATTACAATTTTAATAAATAATTTTATTTAGTTTTCGAATTTTTGCTCTAGAAGAATCAATTTCTGAAGGAATATTTTTTCGCTTTCCTTGATATTTCATTTTTTTGTACTCATTTTGTGCATTTATATAATTAATTCGAATAATTGTTCTGAGTTTACAAAAGGCTTTAATAATATCAAAAGGCATCGTTTCGCGTTTCAGAATTTTTAATGCTAATTTCTTAACAACTGCAGGCTCCCTTCTATAGGAATCTTTGTGAAAAATTTCAAAATAGTTATTCCACTTTATAATTTTCTGTAGCCAGTCATGTGTCGGTTTAATTAAACCACCATAAGATAGTTGTTGAACCCAGCTTTGCAAATTGTAATTATGACCTGTTTCACTTTTATATGTGTAGCTACCCAATGTCGGTATTTTTTTCTTAAATTGATGTGCCAAGTAACCTGCAATATATTCCAGAGCATCATAGGTAATTTCTGAACTATTTTCTTCAGATATTGAATTTTCGGATCCGGAAAAAGATAAAGAAGTGTTTCCAGACGAATTAGAGTCAATATGGCTAACATAAACTGCTGGTAAAGACACACTTGCCGCTTCCATGACTCTTACCACCATATATTCTTCAACAACTTCATCCACAGTATTAACTCTGGCACCTAAAATTCCAGGATTCTTTCCAAGAATAATCATTCTTATTCTATGAATTGCAGTAAGAGGACTTGGATGTTCGTTAGGACCTCGGCTGCGTATTTGAAAAAAGAAATTTTCCAGACAATCTTGGTTTAATTTGTGAGTACATATGTACTGTATTTGAAACCTAGACTTCATGTCATCAAATAATTGCTGGAGTGATTTAATCGACATAATCATTCCTCGTTGAAATGTTTGCAAATTATTTTTACCCAACGGTCGCATAGTGCTGATCATGTAGCAAATTTTATTTAAATGTTCTTTTTGTTCATTTAAATGAACACCATACGCACTTTTTGTAGGAACATTTCCATCTTTTACGTAACTGTTAAAAATATCGAACCACTTATTTATATTGCATATAAAGTTTCCAACATTTTCTGCTTCCTGTTTATTTTCTCCAGGTTTATATCGCAAAAGTGCTGTACCGACAGTATGAGACATTAATTGAGCAGCTAGCCTAACATTTTGTCTTTTCGTTTTCTCACAGTTTATATGTTTTTCAGATATTTTATAACATACGTTTACTTCCGTATCAGTAAGCCTTATTAAATAGTCCAGTGGTTTTCTAGTAATAGTTACATTATTCTCTAGCTGGAAACCTGTATCCAATAGCCAATTGCGTAATAGTTTTAGTAAATGAGGAGCATCTGCAAACATGTAAACATTATTGTTAGTATGTGGATGTTTAAAGTAACTTTTATCAATTTCAAGTTCTTTCCACAATCCTATATTACTTCCTCCACAATCACTAACGCACGCGACGACGTTATAAGAAATATGATGCAGCATTGATATTATATTTAATAATATTTCCATTGTCATCTTCTGATCAAAAGCTATGTATACAGGCTGTTTCCAGTTGGAAAATAATCCACGAATCATTACCACTTGCATTTGATTGTGCAATCCGATAATTTTATCGTTTGTTACGTCATATTCTAATAAAGATTTTATTTTCACTTCATCAAATATGAGCACAACTTGCTTTTCAATTTCGTTTAAGTTCTCACCAATCAAATTTAACAATGTTAAGATATCTTTTAACACACCTTCGCTTACATTTATTTTAGATGCCCATCTCCTCAGTGATGATAAACCAGGTAAGGGATAATTTAGATTATTTCTTAAATATAGGTATGCCTTTTTACTATAATAACGTACAGTGAATGCTACAGCAAGTTCTTCTGATGTCCAGTTAACTCTTTTCTTTCTTTTAGTTAGAATTGCTATTTGATTAGGTGTCAAAAATTTTTTTAAGATATTTAATTCTTGTTTTTCGATAATGTTTGTCTTTAAACACTTTTTTTTGTAATAAGAAAGTTGACTGTTCAAAGATTTAATCTTTATGTTACTGCTTTCAATTAATTGTTTATTTTTATAATCTAATTCGTTATATTTTTGCAATAGTTCATTATATTTAAATTCATATGTATCAGTATTAACAAACTGTACACATTCGTCACTTTGCGAACTTGATGGTTGTACATTAACGGCATTACTGCTTGTTATTTTTGCTACTTCTTCTTTTCTTTTTCTTTTTAAAAGTCTTTGTTGTCTAGCTGATTCTTCAGGTTGGTATACAGTTTTAAAATTAGGTAAATTTAATGTTGGGACTGCAGATTTTTTTAAAGTTTTTCGTAAAGGTAAACCTAGAATAATATACTATAATTATTATTATTTTACTTAATAAATTTTATTTTAGACGTTACCTAATAATTCGTTTTGTAAATCTCTCTCATAATCAGCAGGCGTAAAATGAATCGAACAAATTTGACTTGTATCAGGATTCCATTTATCAGCTCTTTTACAGCGTCGAATCCATTCATTTTTGATAGTTGTAGAAACCATATCACTTAACTTAGGAAAATTATGGTAAATAATGAATTGATCCTTTGCTTTTGTTACTACACGACTGTTATTACAACCATACACAGCACATCTACGACCGGGCATCTTTCTTTAATATAATTAATTTTACTTCAATAATATATCTATTATATACACTTAATAAAAAACAAAACTCTACCAATTCAAAAAAATACGTAATAACAAAGTAAAATATATAGAAAGTGAACTAAAATTGCTCAAAGCAAACACCTAATACCGTTAAATATAAGTTTAACAGCTAATGCAGAGGTCCGTTGGTGACGTCACACGCACGCGCCAACGATGCTAACACAGCAGCATAGGGAATGAGCAATCCTATGATAGTCAAATATCCTTGACTCGTAGCTACTTTACTGTCCCCAGCGGAAAAGTTCATTTTAATACAATAACCTAACAATGTTAGGTTTAGCTGTATGCGTGGTTTTGGCGGTTTTGGCGTTACTAACTTGTACACATGCTGTATGGATAAATAGCCAATTGCGTATACATATTGTATGTATAAATAGCCAATTGCGTATACATACCGTATGTATAAATAGCCACTTTCATATTTAAAATTGGTTTTAACTAATACAGGATTTAAGGCAAGAAAAGTGCTATCACAGCAAATCGAAACAAATGAACTAAAACACCCAAAAAACGAGCTAGTAATACCAGCCAAAGTGTTTTTATTTTATTCTGTTGTGCATATAGAAAATTGTGCTAATATTTCTAATAATATGAAAAAAAAAATAATCTTGCAGAACCCATTATATTTAAATATGCTTTAGGTTTGAATTATATAATAAAATTTATTTATAAACGACGTTTCAATGACATTTTGATACAGAATTTAAACCTAGTGCAGTTTTGTTTTATTTTTAACAAGTATTTTAATTTATTATATTCTTAAATCGCCACTAATTCATTTTCATTAAGAAAAATGCATTGACTTTGCCGGAGTTTGAACCCGGTTTCTTTTGCTTTCGCGGCAATTGCACCACAAGATCACAACGAAAACGTATTGCATTTTTCTCTATATTTTTGACTTGTCATGATAAACTCATGAATTTAATCACATGATGTGTCTATAAAAATCTAGCAATGTTAGTATATATACTAACTTATTAAATCATTAGTGAATTTTTAAATTAAGAAAAATGCATTGCCCTTGCCGGGGCTAATCTTGACATTAGTTCATCGAAATAAATTAATAGCGATTTATGCAAAAAAAAAAAAAAACAAATACTGTAACCTAAGTATTTCTATTTGTTTCAGGAATATTTCTATTTCTAATAATCATGCATTATATACGATATAGAACAGTTAAAACGGAAAACATGATTGCATACTATGTAATAATATTCGTCTATGGCATAAATTGTATTCTCGCAATATTAACAATATCCTATGTAATGATAATCAATAAAAAGTATGTGAAATTTATCAATCTGTTCGACGAGCTGGACAACAAACTAAGAGCGAAATTAAATGTGCCCGTATCATATAGGAATGTACAAAATATTTGCATACTTCAATATAGTACAGCAATTATTGCCTCATTTTTTATGATAGTAGGCATTGTTGACATTAATAAATCAATTTTAGATTGCTGTACATTAGTATACGCGTCAGCAATTCGATTGCATGGGATCGGTTTTGAGATAGCAGTGCTTATGTCTTTTCATGAAAAATATAAGATTTTAACTCAGTGCTTAAAAAGTGCTGACAATTTCGAGCATTTCTTTGACGATGATGACCAGTTTCAAAAAAATTATATTATCGATCAACAATTTCTTTTAGAACAAATCACAGAACTCTACATGAACTTAATGTCTAATTATAAATTTTTACAAGATAACGCTTCATTTCTTATATTTATAAATTTTGCAACAAATAGTCTTGTCTATGTGGCTGCATTCATATATATGTACATCGATGAAACTAGTGAATTTTCTAAAGTATCACTTTTAGGAATTGTTATAAGTATGACTATGCAAATGGTTTTGTTGTCCTATTATTCTTATGCAACTACTGAACAGGTAAATCATAAAAAGAGTAAGGGGTTACGAGGGCGTATTCAAAAAAAATAATCACAGTAGATTTAATGGGGTCTTTTCGTTTGTAGCATAGAATTGTTTTAAGTGTTTTTTAACATTTCTTTTGGGAACCTTTACAACAAATTCAGTAAACGACACTGATACCGTTGGAAAGTGTATTTATTGAAGTTTTGAGCGGTATTCAAAAGTCAAATTTTCACTTAAAAAAATGGCGACAAAGTTATCTACTCAAAATTAAATTTCACAATGGTGGCAGATAAAACTCGCGTTCTACATTTAAAATAAAAAAAAAACAAAAAAAATTAGATGTTAGTATTTCTAACACAAGAAACTTTCGTTGGAATCTACAAAATGCATAATTTGTACATTTATTTTTAAATAGTGCCTAAAATGAAACCTTTTTTTTGTTTAGGGGTAAAAATTTTGTATTTTGTAGGTTCCAAAGAAAGTTATATGTGTTACAAAGTATTAATATCTAACTTTTTGATGAATTTCTCCATTTTATACTGGGATTGTAATAGAGGTAAAAATTTGTTACAGAGAAAAATAACCAGTATATTATTTATAAGAATATTTTATTTATGGCGATCGATTTCGGCTATGCAGCCATTATCAAGCCTCCTGAAACGATACACATAAAAAAAAAACATAGTATATACATTTATGTTACAATTTGGAAAATGATATTATAAAAAGAGTTCTTAAATGCATGTTGACAAGTTATATATTAAATATTGATTATTAAAGTTAAAATTGAAAATATTATTGAGAAATTTTTTTTAAATTAAGAGTATTTAATATATATATATATATATATATATATATATATATATATATATATATATATGTTATATAGGTTATGTTTGGAAAGCATGCGTCAGTATAAAAAAAATCTGTATTTGCTAATTTTTTATATTTTACTAACCTTGTCATTAATTTAAAATGTTAAACTTGCAAAATATTTGAATTTTAAAAGATAAAAATTGTATAATTTGAAAAAACTGTAGTCGTTGTAGTCTGTCTTGTCATTGTGGTTGTCTGAATCTGTCTGTTGGTTGTGTGAGTGTGTGTGAAGTTAATTGCGTCAGTCACTAAATGGTGGTAGATATTTGAAAATATGATTTTCTAGGAAGATGTAATTATCGTTTAATAATTCTATATTGTTATATTTGTGTTTTAAAATTTCATATTTTTCGAGTAGTAATAGTTTGGATAAGTGAGATTCGATGTGTAATATTGTGATATTATCTGGATGCAGGACCGTTCCTGGAATGATAGCCGCCCAGGTGCAAAAAAGAAATAGCCGCCCTTAAAAATTAACATGATTTATTTTACTATTAATTTGAGGCTAAAAGTGGACCACGGCCGCCCTTTCGGCTGGCCGCCCTAGTGCGGATGCACCTTTTGCACCCCCGCCAGGAACGGCCCTGTCTGGATGTATTGTATGTGATTCTGTACATAAATCTGTGCTTAGGGCTGAAGGTGGATTGTGTGATCTATGTTCATTAAATCTTGTAATAATTTTTCGTGATGTCATGCCTATATATGCTTGCATTACAGTTGGAACAATTTATTTTACAAACTCCGCTTTTTTCAGTTTTGTTTGTGATTGGTTTTGTGTTAGTAAGAATATGTTGTAGGGTATTGTGTGATTTTGATGTTATTGTTAAATTTGAGTTAGTGACGGTATTGCGATATATTATGTAGGTTGTAGGTGGTTTTTTGTGGTGATATATTTGTTGTATGATTTGGTTTTGTTTGATATTTTCATAAATTTCAGTTATATATGCAGTCAAATATTGATTGTTGTGGCCTATTTGAAGAATCGTGTTGTATTCTTTATGGAAGTTTTCTTTAGAGAGAGGAGTATTTATGAGTCGGTTGAAAAGATAACGGAAGGCTGATTTTTTGATATTGGGCGCGTGGAATGAATGGTAAGGTATAATTATGTCTGTTTGATATATACAGAAAACCTACTTTAACAGACATAATTATACCTTACCATTACATACAATACATCCAGATAATATCACAATATTACACACCAAATCTCACTTATCCAAACTATTACTCCTCGAAAAATACGAAATTTTAAAACACAAATATAACAATATAGAATTATTAAACGATAATTACATCTTCCTAGAAAATCACATTTTCAAATATCTACCGCCATTTAGTGACTGACGCAATTAACTACGACGACTACAGTTTTCTTCAGTTTTTTCAAATTACACAATTTTTATCTTTTAAAATTCAAATATATTGCAAGTTTAACATTTTAAATTATTGACAAATGTTAGTAAAATATAAAAAATTAGCAAATACAGATGTTTTTTCATACTGACGCATGCTTGCCAAACATAACCTAAAAATAAAAAATAAAAACAAAATATACTATTACATTATATATATATATATATATATATATATATATATATATAATACTCTTAATTTAAAAAAAATTTCTCAATAATATTTCCAATTTTAACTTTAATAATCAATATTTAATATATAACTTGTATTTCAACATGCATTTAAGAACTCTTTTTATATATCATTTTCCAAATTGTAACATAAATATATGTACTATGTTTTTTTTATGTGTATCGTTTCAGGAGGCTTGATAAAGGCTACATAGCCGAAATCGATCGCCATAAATAAAATATTCATATAAATAATGTACTGGTTATTTTTCTCTTAACAAATTTTTATCTCTATATTAATATCTAATTTGTTTTTGTTCTTGAAAATTATTGAACGCGAGTTTTATCTGCCACGACTGGCATATCTGAATTTTGACCTGTTTATTTTGACATTTTATAAGTAAAAATGTAACTTAAAAAATACAGCTGAAAACTTCAATTTATGCACTTTTCAACGGTATAATTTTGTTGTTTACTGTATTTGTTGTAAGAGTTCAAAAACGGGAATACACCTTTAAAGGCTTATTCACAGCTCTGCTTTTAATTTTACACAGTTTGACGTACTTGCAGGATTACTTAATTTCACATAAGTATATGAAAATAAAGCGGGCCTTACACCATCAATCAAAAATGACTGAAAAATCAGACTGTCATTCCTGACTTCAATCACAAAGCCCCTTACACACTTATCACTCAAACTGACAGTCTGAGATCAACTGACAATCAAACTGAGATCTCAGCAACCAATGCTTTAGATGACTATTAAAATTACTACCGTATATGGACTAAAATCTTTTTAACACGTTGATCATCACCATGTTGACACACCATATTTATCCAAAATAAATACAGTTATGAGAGATTCAATATCAGTTCGTGAGAGAGATTTACGGTTACTTTAAGTTTCTTTGTTCAACTGGAAGAAACATCCAGACTGCCAGTCTCCCCCATTTCACTTCCCCCGTAGATTGAATATTTCAAAATATTTGGAAATCCGTCAAACTATTTATGATCGTATAAGGCCCGCTTAAGCTTACGTTTGACATGGAACATGAACCAAGCTCGTGAACTACGCTTTTATTCTTTACACGTCACGTTGCTGTAACGCCACAGCGCTTACAGGGTACGTTTATGTTGGAGCTCGATAAATGATGAGAGCAGCGAAAAATTCATTTATATGATATGAAGTTTATAGTGGAGCTTTGACAATAGCGACGATCTTTGCTTTGTAGGTGACGTTTCATTTATTATCTTAAATCAAACCAATTAAATAAAAATATTTCTTTAAAAATTACTGATTCTGAGGAAGAAATATTTTTAACTTAAATGCTGTAAAGTATTATATTGTTGAAACTGCAAATTGAAAGCGCAAATTCTCTGCACATCCTATAAATACCCAAAGGTACATGTTTAAAAATTTTATCGTCTTTCCAAACAATTAAATGCAAATACTTCACTAATTAAACTATCGATATCTATGCCGATCGCACCTAATAAAAACAAAAAAAAATAGGCAGTACAATTATTGCCGCTCTTAACGTTGCTTGGCTGCCAAGAGTGTTTCAATGCGTCGCTCCAATATAAACACCTGTATATAAAATAATGACATCATTTACTTTGCTTTACTAGTAACGTCGCTCTTATCGTTTAGCGCAGCTCCAACATAAACGTACCCTAAGGCTATGCGATTATGGAAATTTGTAATCAATCATTGATCTTTTTTTATACGTTTTGATAAATTGTACGATCAAAATCGATCTTAATCTTTTAACTCCGGCAGTCGTCAACTGACAATTCAGATTTTTTAATTCATTAATATGTACGGCAGTCGTCAATAAACAACTAAAATTAATATTTCTGTTTGATATAATTATCATTATTATTTGAAAAAAAATTCTTATAAGTCAGCATTATTGCTAGAATTTCGTATTACATAGTCGTACAAAATTATAGTATAAAACTCGCGCAGAATATCCATTTCCCTCTCGTATGAATACTAGTATATTGTATATCTACTAATAATATATAGTATATTTACTCGTAAGAAATTAGTACAATATACAATTATTACACTGTAAAAAAAATAGCGTAATTACAGAAAAATAGTAGTAAAATTTTACTATAACAAATCCGTAATTTTATTTTACCATAAATATTCTGTATTTCTATCCCACAATTCTGTAATTTTTACATAATTTATAAAAATCACATAAAGTATGTTAAAGTAACCGAAAAAGTATGTAAATTTGGTTATTTTCTGAAAAATGGCATCACATACTTAATACAGAATTACGTTTTGCTGTAGTATAACTTCTTAAATTATGTAAAATTACAGCTTGCATATTAATATTTGAAATAATTCATCAAATTAACCAGACTTAGTACATATTTTGTGTAATAATACTAATAAAATATTTTAAGTGTAATTTATTCATTTTAAAATACAACTTTTATGTAAATTGAGAAATGTATGTAATGTAGCGTGTTTCTAAGGTTACAATATATGGTTTAATATTGAATAAAGGTTACAAAATTTAAAACTAATAATGAATACGATAATCTGAATAAAAGTAATTGTTTATAGAGTAAATCTACAACCACCAACACTATCACACCAAACAATGCTCAACACAGCACTGTTCAACATTTAACTAGCTCGTGCAACTTTCTCAAGTCCAATAGCACGTGCAACTTTCTCAAGTCCAATAGCACAACCACACGCGGCAACGGCGAACTCTCAAATGCTGTCTCCCCGGCCACTATCATGAGGTTGTCTCCGCCAACAACTGCTGCAACTGCTGCCCGTTACACTTTTCCCTCCTTAGATTTCACTTTCTCCTGGAAGTGTGCAGCAAATTCATCCGCGCTACCGTTTTCGCTGCCCGACAGTACAGAGCTGCTCAACGGCGGCCACTCTATCATTGGTTCCTTTTTCTGACAATACTTCAAGAGTCACTGCCCGCATAGGCAAGCCCTCCTGAGGTTCGTCCGTCGCAGGCAACATCTGCGACTCCAGAGGAATCGCGGAATCCTCTTCCAGTTCGACGTCCTCGGGTCAATTCTCCCCAGATAAATTCAGTGGCCCTGGACGAATCATGGGAGCCTCCTCCAGTTTGGGGTCCCCGGGTTGATCCTCCACATACAATGTCGGTGACTCCGGAAGGAAAGCTCCTCCGGTTCGGCGTCCCCGTCCACAGATATAGCAGAAGGAAGACTTCCTTTGAACGTTCTTTCCGACCCTGGTATCTAATCATCAAAGTCTAAGCGAGACGGGCGAGATGCTCCTGGACTCACTCCTCCGGATCACCCCGACTAGATCAAGATATGTACGTCTCGTTCGGCAACTGCAGCCGGTTTCTGTTGTTTTCTTTGTTGAACTAACTCAACCTCCCTCTTCTCTCGGCCATCTCTACGATGCTGTTGATAAATCACTACCTCAATATCTGATCTTATTGATCCAAACTACATCCGATCATGGGCATGGCTAAAATTTTCAACCCCATACTTTCTAGTCTTCATCGCAAGGCTATTAAATTCCTACGAAGATTTATGTACATCGATGTGTGAAAACTACGCCTTTTTGTAACCATATAAAATAGATAGCGATCGTTTTTTTGAAGTACAGCCACTTGGCCCACTTTGGTCTACTGCTGCAGAAGCTCTTTTACACTATGAAGGGCAATCCCAATCCCCATACGGAAATCCATTGATACTGGTGTGCTAAAGCATAGCACCGGAGGTTGGAGAACAAGTCACTCTCTCGCTTGATGAGACGAAAATTGGTAATGGCTGCTGTCTGCTCGGGGCTACCATGCCACTCAGGCCTGCCTTTTTACCGCATATGTGTCGCGTTCAATGCCTCCCAAACGAGCTCATGTGCATGCTCTAGCGACATTCATAACACCATGCCAGCAGATTGGAGGTGGAATGGTGTAGTGCCTGTTTTTTGAATGTTTAGCAACTTGAACATTTCCTGAAATAGTAACGCCCCAAATTCCTTCCTGATCGGAATGCAATGTCTCCGGGGCACCATATCGGCAAATGAACTCGCCCACATAAACCTGGGCTACGGTCTCTGCGCTTTTATCGGGAATCTGGTAAGCTCTGGTTCATTTCGTGAAATAATCCCTTACTACTGCAATGTATTTGTTTCCCCGTACCGTAGTGGGCAGCGGTTCTAGTAAGACAATGGCCACTCTCTGCAAAGAATAAGTTGACACTTGCGTTTTTAACGGGGCCTCATAGCGAGGTACGGTGTTCTTTCGGCGATTACACGACTCACAATTCTTACACCAATTTTTGACAGCAATGTTTATTACGGCCTAATAGTAAGGGTCCGGTATTTTAGACAATGTTTTTGTTAAACTTAAGTGAGCGCTTTCGATAGCACTATACGCGGCCAAGACTTCCGGTACTATTGATCGGGGTATCACTACGCGATGCACTAACATCGTACCCGTAGTATCAGTCAGACACTAAATACCGCGCACCACTTTCGGATTTAGTTAAAGCAATTCCCACTCCGCGTCAGTCCACTCCACATCCTTGATCTGGTTGTTTAGATAGTCGATAACAAAAGAACAGGTCGCGTCGTTTTATTGTTCCGCACGCGGCGTCATTAGTTTCGCTTTAGGTTTCCTCCGCACTATTTACAGGTTTAAGCTATTCGGTGAATGGCGCAGGCGCCACCAGCTCTTTTACTGCCGCACACACATCTGGCATAGTTCCAGTGTCGTCTGTCCCATGTTGTGTTATTATATGATAACCTGTCAATTTAATTCGCCGACAACGCCGAATTACAAAAACCTAAATTATATTGCAATATAATCCGGTGTTTTGTTTCATAAAACGCAAAAATCATATAATCTTAGATTAAATGACAAATTATCCAAAATTATGAAATCCGAGATTATATACTAGATATTTATTTTTATGCAACGAAATCATATATAAAATCCTGGATTATAATTATAATCCTGGATTAAATATTTAATTCGCTTTTATAAAACCGGGCATAAGATTTACAAAAAAAAGAATTGGTTATCTTTACAGACTAACAAATTGTTTTAGGTGAAGAATTTGTCAACAACTTTGGGAATATTAACTACTTATTATTTCGATCGTAATTCAGCTATAAAAGTAAGATTATAACTATATAACTATACAATTAAAAAGTTGTCATTTTTAATATTAAAAAAAAGAAATATAATATATATATATATATATATATATATATATATATATATATATATACAGTGTGTCCCCGGATGGACCTAACTATACTTGCAAACTTTCTTATTTCGCATTTTAGGAAGAAAAGTCATACTTCATAAAAAGTTTTGCTTCTTCTAGCAAGTTCCAATCCACTATCAAAATTTCGAAATAACATACAGGGTCGTTAGAAAACGATAAAACGTAAAATTTGGTTAAGAGTAAAGTACCTTTTATTTGAAAGGAAAGTCAAAGAACTGCTGGAAAAAGATATATGAAACGTCAATACAAGCTCAAATATCTAATCTGAACATTGTATCTTAAAATTGATTTTTTTGCCTTTATTATGATTATCAAGTAATAGGTACTTATTAATTTTGCCAATGTGATTGTCATAGTTATCTAATAAAAACAAATGCAACTGTGACAAATGACTAATTTCATGTCAAAAAATTGTCAGTCAATGTTTGAATAATGTTGTCTCTAGAGCATAGAATTTATTTAGTGAAATGTTACGGTATTGGTGAAGTATCATATCGCTATGCAATTGAACTTTTTAATAGGAAATATCCGGGAGTATACGTTTCTGTAAATTGTGTTCGGGAGTTAGTAAGAAAGTTTGATCGAACAGGCACTGTAACAGATTTGAAGAAGGAAAAGCACATTCTTGACGAAAATGATGCCGCAACATTGATCGCTATTGATTCTGTAAGAACTTTCCCGAAGAAGTCGTTACGAAAAAGGGCACTTGATCTACCTATCAGTAAAAGCCACTTACAGAGAATTCTATCACGAAATAAAATTCATCCTTACAAACATGTGAGACTACATAAACTTGAACGAGGCGATGATGAGCTTCGTTTAGAATTTTGTTTATTGATGGGAGAACGGATTATGATGGACAGATTGTTTTATAGACACATTATTTTTTCTGACGAAGCAACATTCACAACAAATGGAGTCGTTAGCAGCCAAAATTGTAGGTATTGGTCGAAAGCAAATCCAAATTTTCGAATTATAACAAATAGTCAGCGATACAAAAAAGTTAATGTTTGGTGTGCGATAATGTACGATAAAATTATTGGTCCCTATTTTTTCGACGGAATTGTAAACCAGAACACATACATAGAAATGTTGGAAAACTTCTTTCTTCCTGCTCTAGACGAGGTGAACTTGCAGAAGAGACAGGCGCTTCATTTTCAACAGGACGGTTGTCCAGCTCATAAAGCAATTCGTGTTAGAGAGTGGTTAAATAGTCATTTTCCTAATAAATGGATTGGACAGTTTGGTCCTATTAGATGGCCTCCTCGATCTCCAGACATTACTCCATTAGACTTTTTCTTATGGGGATATCTTAAGCAAAAAGTTTATGCGACTGATTTCCAGGATGATGAAAATATTTTAAAACAAAAAATTACAGAAGCTATAGCGGAGATAAATAGAGAAACCATTCGTCTAGTGTTGAAAAAATTTAGAGCAGTTGTTGAAAAATGTATAGAACTAGGAGGGCAACATGTACAATAATTTTTCTTTGTTTTTGTGTTTTGTTCTAATTGTGTAATAAATTGAAGTTTCGCTAAATTTGTGTAATCATTATTATTTTAATTAGTCATTTGTCACAGTTGCATTTGTTTTTATTAGATAACTATGACAATCACATTGGCAAAATTAATAAGTACCTATTACTTGATAATCATAATAAAGGCAAAAAAAATCAATTTTAAGATACAATGTTCAGATTAGATATTTGAGCTTGTATTGACGTTTCATATATCTTTTTCCAGCAGTTCTTTGACTTTCCTTTCAAATAAAAGGTACTTTACTCTTAACCAAATTTTACGTTTTATCGTTTTCTAACGACTCTGTATGTTATTTCGAAATTGGATTGGAACTTGCTAGAAGAAGCAAAACTTTTTATGAAGTATGACTTTTCTTCCTAAAATGCGAAATAAGAAAGTTTACAAGTATAGTTAGGTCCATCCGGGGACACACTGTATATATATATATATATATATATATATATATATATATATATATATATATATATATATATATATATGCCGTATCAGGTTTCCGGGATTGGCTCCGCGTTGATTGTTATTGATTTTTGTGACGTGTGACGTTTCGGCACATGAAACAGTGTCGAAACGTCGTCAACAAAATCGACAACAATCAACGCGGAGCCAATCCCGGAAATCCCGGAATATATATATATATATATATATATATATATATATATATAAACCACTTATCATCAAAAAGCTACCTTGTAGCGTAATAAAAAACTAAAATTTTACATTATTTACGTTTTTTACATACTTTTTAAGTAAATGTAAAAAACACTTGTTCACATTGACTGTGTATTGTATCTGGCATTACTGTTTATAGTGATTTGTTTTATTTCAGAAAATTTCGTTATTATTACAAATACTGAGTAAAAAAATTGAATTTACTTTATACTGCTTAATTTCATTTACACCTGCAATATTATTAACGGTAACTTTCTCTTGTGTTTTGTATTTACGTATATTTAATTTGAGTATTATTTCAGCAAATAAATATATGCAGAAATGTAATTTTGCTGTTTATTCAATACTATAATAAATAAGATTTGGCATCGATATTAATACCGGTAGTAATTATTCTATAAGCTCCATAGTACTACAGAATCTTTTTTCTTTTCTAACATATTGTAACGTGCCGCAGTTCGACCCCTAGGTTGGATGATGCTGGAACTATACCATCAATACGTACGATTGTAATTGACTAAATATTTATTTATAACATCTATATACTAAATAACAACATTTGGCCAAGCAAATGCCACTAGTAATTTACACATAACAATATTTACTAATAACAATTTATAACTCACATACTAACACTAACAAACAATTTATATCACAGTATATTTATACAACTATTTATATAAAGCGAACCACTGCGCAAGCAAACTTGCTAGCACATAGCCACCCTCATAGTATAACTCCGAGCTGTGACTGTTATTTGCGATTTTATATATGCAACCAAACACGCTGCAGAGCATTCTACAGCATTCTACCCATGTAGGATGTTTATGTCTAGCGTACATGTGTTGGTAAGCCGCGTCATTGATTTATACATGCACACACGCACGCACGCGCACACACACACACACACACACATGCGCGTTACAATATGCAATTTTCAATTAATTTTAAGAAAGAGATACTATAGTACTATAGATCTTATAGAATATAATACAGAATACCAGAACAAACATATCATATTCTAGAACACATGTTATAGTACAAGAATAATTTTTGCAAATACTGTCACACTGCACAAAAATTAAGTTATTGTACAAAGGTTGGGCTTATTAATGAACAAGGATGAAGAAAATCAAAAAAAAAATCAAAAGTTACTACAAGAAGCAAATCTACTTTGGACGATATAAGTTATATAAGCCCGCATTTATAGCCACTTTTAGAGCATTTTTAGTTAAAAGCAGTCGCAATTTCAATATTATTTTTTGCATTTATTATGTATCCAATATAAACTAATTTTATAAATTAAAAACTTTTAGTTATATTTAACATTACAAAATATAAATATTTCTGAAAACAGTTCTAATATTAAAAAAAATGAACAATTTTATTTAAAAGTACCCTAAAAGGGGCTATGAATATGGGTCATAGTCTATAAATAGGATAAACAATATATAAATTACAAATAATAAAATATAAAAATACAATAATATTTATATATTAACATTTATACACTGATTAAAAAAATGAAATGTATCGTTCAATATAAAAGTTTCATACAAAAGAAATAAATATTTGTAACAGAAATATAACATTTATAAATAATTACAATAAGTTTTCTTTAAAAACATGGTGTATTATTATAATTGAAATGGCACGCAATGACATAATGCAGTTTGTGCAAATTGCACTCTTCAAATTTTAAATTATTTTAAAAATTTGAACGTGTACCACTATGAATTCAAATTTTTAGTTTTATAAAATAATTTTGAACTACATTTTAATTTTCTCGTAGAAGTCGTTTCAAGGTCAATAATTTTTATTGAATTTTTTTATATTACAAATATAAATTCTTATTAAAAATATTTGTTTTTATTATTAAAAAAGAAAGTATATATTAAGCTACTGACAATAACATATTAAGGTTGGGTTCATACAAGGTTGTCTTAAGTCTCAATCAGACTGCCGTTTTAGTTTCACGCATTTAGTGTAAAAACTAAAAATGTGTCAAGTGTCTGTCGATGAGCGATACCAATGTTATCGGATTCGGATAAATAAGGCCGCCATCGCAGAATCCCAGATGTCCACCGTGCGTCAGTTCAAAGTACATGGTATTGCAATGGTGTGCTGTAAGAGAAATGTGGTTATATGCATTTAATTAAATTTATTGTAATGGAGATCAATTTTTTTCAATGCTTTAGTATAGGTATAACCTGGCGCCCTTCTATATCTAGTCTATAAATTGGACTATATATGATTATAACTATGACTAGAAAAATTACTATATTTGAATTTAGCAGCTAATTTTTTTACTAAATTTACCAATTGTCCCAGTTAAAGAATTCTTAAAAAAAGGAGTATAGTTTATTCATACATAATTTTATAATATTATGTTTATAAATAAACATGTTATTTATAGTTGGCTTAATTCCGCTTAATTAATTAGTCGAAATGTGAAATAAATAACGTGTAACTGCATGAGATTTGATAGGATCCAATAGTGATTCTGGAATAATAGGATCATCTTTTACGTTGATAAATACCATTGATATTCCAATATTAGTTAAATAATTTACACTAGAACTCCATCTATATAAATCTCGCATGGCTTTGAATTTATATATTTTTCTGTAAGAAAACTACAGCAATGATTAGTTATATTTATATTAAAATAAAAATTCAAATCTGATTATTATTATTATTGTTAAAGTGATTATTTTACACATTCTTGTTAAATATTATATGACAACATCATCAGATTTAACCATAACGCAAATAATTATTACTTAATCAAGTAAAAGTAATATTCATAATATACTTGCCAATTCGTTCAACACTGCACAATCACAAACTTTTTATAAAACTCTAAATAAAACAAAACATGAGGCGAAATATTTACGTATTTTCTTTTAGAAAAACAACTAATAAACTGCGTATCGGGCTAGTGCTACACTAAATATTTACAAACTGTAAATGATTTTACTGATTTTGTCTATGATTTTAAGGATTTTACCTTAATTTTACTAGGATTTTACCATGATTTTACCGATTTTACTATGATTTTACAGATTTTTATCAAGATTTTACGGATTTTACCATAATTTTACTAAGATTTTAAAAGATTTTAATAAATTTGTACACCAGATTTTATAAGTGATTTTCCCCCTCGTATTTGACATTATTGGAGCTATTGATGATATTGGCGTATTTTTATCAATACAAATAATTTCCAAAGGCAGATCATCATATATTGGTACATTTTATGCACACATAACGACTGGTCTGCCCCATATGGATAGAGGCTCTGTCTTCTAAATTTGGTATTATTATATCGGATGCTTGTCCGTCTCCTGGATTTAACAACAATAAAATAATGTAAAAAAATTAACAATCTAATCTGTGATGATCATTTATAAAATATCACTGAATAATGTAATTTACTGTTAATATAAAATATTCAAAACATTTTCTTCAAATTCAAATTTATATTGATTTTATGAAATTTTATTAATTAACTTAACCTAAAATGACAACTCGTGTTTGAAAAAAATTTATTTAAAATTATCTGTATGTACCAAATCTTTACATTATTGTATATTATTATATTTATCACATAACTAATAATGTCCATGATACAATGACCGACACGACCAAAGAAAAATAAACATATAAATAAATCAATTATATAATTATATATTTTTATTAAATAATCCATTATTGCCTTGAAACATTCCAAATCAAAATATTATCGAAGGTCAATATAAATTTTCCACATTAAAGAAAATTTACGATACTTGTCTCATAATATCTATTTTGCGGTTAATTAAAATTAAATTTTGACGTTTATTTTATATATGAAATTAGTAGTAAAATACGGTGAACCGTTTCATAAACATAAGTTCATAACTGGAAAATGTCACACAGATTTTCTATTAGCTATAGATTTACGAATTTTCGTAAAGTATTGTAACAAGCAAGCCAGCCACAGCCTGTTTGTTTACGCCAAACGAATTGCCTTGACCGCGTGAAACATGCCAGAGAATTCCACGCGATGACGTATGTTTACAGATATATCAGTAATATTAAATGTTCTACATTATTCTAGAGACAACCAGACTCGCACTCGGGAAAACACGGTGGTAGTATATAAACGCCGCGTATGTTAAGCAAGGGCAGTTGATAAGCGAATCGCCAGACTGAAACGAGTTCACTTTGAAAGAGTCCAACAGTTGAAATAAATAGTGAGATAAATATTTAGTGTTAGTTAATAACATTGATTACCAGTGTCTAAGTTTATATTCATTTAGTTTATAGTTACATTTATACTTTTATATTTTTATATTTTACACATTCTATCTTTAATCGTTTAATAATAAATATCTAGTTAATATAAGTGCATATTTTGCTTTATTTAATCATTATCTCGTAAAAAGACGAACAAAACGCATTACAGTGTTCAGAATTGGTTATTGGTTTATTAATCTGATTTACAACGGAAGTGATATAAGTACTTCCGATTAGTGTATTTTTAGATTTTGAACAAACTCCAAACATTACTTTAATAATAACTTTTAAAAAACAAATATTAAAAAATGTTCACATGCGATGCATACTTTTTGATGGTGATTGTATATAATATATGAATATTTCAGAAAAATAGATTTTTTTTATATTTTTACTTTTTTCTAGTTCATCATCATATTTGGTATAATGACCCTGGGAGAGCTTTGATCGCAAGTTCCGTGATTATTCATGTAGACAACTTTTAAAAGTGCAAGTTGTGCTTTCGGATAGAACAGCGACGAGTTCCGGCCAGTAACCTAAACTATTGATATTTTTTAAGAAAAGCAGTTGATTAAATTTATGTGTTTAATTCTGTTTAATTAATGACTGACCTTGTGGTATTTTTATAATTTTACGTTGAACAGAAACGCTGGCCAACGGAATCAATCCATCGATCTCAGTATTATATTCGGCAGTACCTAGCGCTGAAATACACACGGTTACCAGGCTGATTACCTAATTATCTATTAAAAAATAATTATTGGTAATTACTGTTACGATATAAATTATTGCTTACAAAATATAATACAAATTACATTTCTGGTAATATTATATTTATGTTTATTAAATATTTACAGAGATAAAAAGATATCAGAAATGTCCAAAATTATATCTTATATTAGGTTAGTATAATGTTTTATTTAAATTCTGTTACATATGACAATTATGAAATTATATCAATAATAACAGCACAGTAATATTTCGTATAGCGCCGTCTCTACTCGTATATTTTTCTATAAGAACATTTTATGTTTCTTTTTACATTTTACTGTGAATATCGATTTGAAAAAAAATGTTTAAAAATACAAAAAAATATGCGAAAAATATGAAGTTATTTTTCGAATTATGGGTTCAAGGTCCTGAAACATTTTCAGAAATGGCATATTGTTTTCTACCGTGGTTAACAATCTCAGGACATAATGTTATGAGATTTAAGTATTCAAACAATCGACTAAAAGTGTACGCAGAAGATAGAAAAATAATAAATTTTTTATATATAACAGGTAAAATAGATACAATAATAAACATTTTTAATTTGATCAGCCTTTACTTTATGATACATGATAAGTATTTTAAATAAAAACAAAACAATTTCTTTGTAAACATCACAATTTATTAAAACAATTTGTTACTGTAGTGTCGACCGCGAAGTCGTCATTTGATTTTGCAAATCTGATTTCTATGAATTTTTGAAAAAACGATTAACAATTTAATTACAGGTATTTGTGCAGCAATAATATGGGTTCATTGGATAAAATTACAAACAATAACAACTACAGATCAATTTTCCTATTATGTGAAGATATTTACATACGGTTCAAGTGGATTTGCAGCGCTATTAACAATAATTTTGTTTTCATTTCATCGAAAAGCAAATATTGATTTCGGATTTCATATGTTAGAGGAAATCGATAATACAATAAGAAAATGCAAAATAAAAGCAACTTATCGAAAATGGTCAATTTTTGCATTAGCACATGCAGCATTTGCAATAATAATACTAATTCTATATTTAATTCATGAAAAAAATTATAACGGAATATTGGATATTATAACAATATTACATACAACTGCAATTCGACTAACAACCTTTACAGTGTTATTAATATTGGAAAATATTGGAGTAGATAGATATAAACAAATGCAAAAAGTGTTAAAAAAATTAGAAACCTATGACTATCCTGCATATATATTTACTGAAATTTCTCGAATTCATTTGAATATGTATCGAGGCATTAATCTTGTTATGCAAAATTTCAGCATATCTTTTTTTGCTACTCTTTTTATTATAACCACACAATATATAGTGATTTTTACATTTTTCTTCATTAGATATTTCGAAGAATTCAATCTTATTATTTATAGTTTACTTACATTTTTTGTCAATTACTTGTCTATATTTGTATATTATTTTTCTTACAAATTAGGCGAAGAGGTAAGAATTTATATTCGCCACTGCACGTTAATTTAAATTTTTTTTAGACATATTACGTACTTATGCATAGCCAGTTCCAGTTTTATAATAAATTCTTTAATTAGAGCATCCACTTTAAATTAAATTTGTATAATTATTAATGTTGTTAATAAAACTATTTTATTACACTAATTAGTATAGTTATAACATTTTAAATTTTATTTATATAACACAAACGTGCTTTTTTAAATAGAACTGATATCATCAAAAATGTTATTTTACAAGCTTTTCAAAAATATATTCAAAGTGGTTTGGCTAAAAATAATATATCATAAACAATAATTTAGTGCATTTTTTGTTTCACAATTTATATAGTATGAAGTACTTATATCAGTTTTTTAATAAGCATTTTTAATAAAGCTCCAAATTTAAATTCTAGTTGCATAATTTTTAATGTAGTTAATAAAGCTATGTGTTTTTTGCAAACTTTTAAAACTTCTAATAGCAAAATTATTTGGTGTTACCAATAAAACAACGCTATTTTTATCAACTTAAAATCGATTTTAATTAAAATATTTACCATGAAACCGATCATTATAAAAATTTATAATGATTTAGGTAGAAAATAATATAATTAAAACAAAATTTGAACAATTATTGCCTTTAAATATGCATTAAATTTTACATTTTTATTGCAATAAACAATATCTGTGAAATTTGTTACAGTTAAGTATCTTACTGATGATGAGATTCTGAATAATTCTGTTGCTTTACAGAATATTTGATCTTTTTCTAGTAAATAAAGTTTGTCAATCCACAAAAAAAGATAAAATATTGTGCACCGTTTGTTTTATTTTAAAAAATTTAAGATTATTTAATATCATATTTTTATTTTTTTGAAATTTTATACAGATGTCCCAAAAGTGTGGAAACGGTCAAATATCTCGAGAAATGCATATCATGTCGAAAAAACCAAAATACATTTTCAATATTTTTAAAAAACCTATCTAACGATACTACACTAGATCCCCTATTTCCACCCCAAAGGGTGGGAAGGGGTCAACTTTGAAATCTTCACTAGGAATCCCTACTTTTTATTGCACATTCGGATTCTGTAACTAAAAATACGTAGGATTTGTCTGAAACATTTTTTTCTATTCATGATAGATAGCGCTGTAATCGACAAACACACAAACACATAAGCGTGCATACATACACGAACCGGCTACCTACACACAGACAGCGGTCGCCTGTGTAGATAGAAGCTCCGTGTATGTACACGCGCTTATGTGGTTGCGTGTCCGTCGATTATAACGCTATATATCATAAATAGAAAAAAAATATTTCAGACAAATTCTAAGTATTTTTAGCCATAGAATCTGAATCTGCAATAAAAAGTAGGGGTTTCTTATTTAAAATTTTAAAGTTGGGAGTAGGGGGTAAAATGTGGTATCTTTAGATAACTTTTTTTAAAATTTGAAGAAGTATTTTTTGTTTTGAATTGATATATATTTCTCGAGATATTTGACCGTTTCCAGACTATATATATATATATATATATATATATATATATATATATATATATAATACAATGCAGTTTTGGTGCCTACGTTGATGTATGATAGTGAATGTTGGGTTTGGTTGCAAAAGCATAAACGGAAAATGACTGCTGTGGAAATGAGATTTTTACGTGGGGTATGTGGTGTAAATAGGAGAGAACGGGTACGAAATAGATTAGTGTATGATGAGTGTGAAATTGAAAGAAATGTTGTAGCAAAAGTTGGTGTTAGTCAGTTAAGATGGTTCGGACATGTTGAGCGAATGTCTAATAAACGTTTGGTTAAAAAGATTTATTTGAATGATTTTGATGGTATACGTTTGCGTGGACGTCCGATGAGTAGTTGGAGTGATATGATTGAGAGTGTTTTGCGTGAGCGAAAGTTTCCAAGTAGTAGGAATAGAAGAGCATGTATGAGAGGAATTATGAATGTGGATGAAGCAAAAGTTGCTTGTTTGGATAGGAGTGTTTGGAGGCGACTGATTTCGGGATAATGAAAAGAGTTTGTGCCACACCCTTTTGGGTACATGGCGTGATTGTGTATGTATGTATGTATGTATATATATATTTCACAATAAATTTGGAAAATTATTTGTATATAAATAAATTATACCTATATTATGAGAAATCAATAAATTGTCCATTTCAAATAAAAAATTTGTTTCAGGAAAAAAAATTAACAGCTGAACTTGCACTTGCAACAACATATTACGAAAATTATCAACTAGGGCAATTGGTAATGAAAATTATCAAGAGTACAATTGTTTTTATTATTACTGTTATTATTTTTGTAGAGAAATTCATTGTTAATTCAAAGCTCGGATCATTTCCCAACACCAAAGTTATTTGGGATAATTCCAATAACACTCCAGTTTTTATTAAAAGTATTCAATATTTTCTTTTTAATTCTACCAACTGTTAAATAAAATTATTTTTTTCAGCAATTTGTCTTTTGTACAAGTGTTGTATTTTTACTATTGCAATTTTACAAAACATAATAATAGTCTAAAATAATATATCAATAGTTAACAAGTTTTTAATCACATCGGTACTTGAGTACAACTATTGTTACACCAGATTTGTTACTCACTCGTTAGTTTTTATTTTTATTTATTAAAAAATTTATGTTTAATAAATGATGTAAAACATACTATATTTTAAATAAATAACAATTATCAAATGACATATAGATCTAGTTGCAGAAAGCATTGTTAATTTAATTAATGAATTAACTGGACTATTCAGGGCCGTATTTATGCACAGGCTATCTAGGCTGCAGCCTATGGGCCCGCACTACAAAGTGGCCCGCATCACACGTTTCAAATTTAAAGTAAATAAGTATTTGCCTTAAATTTTCATAAAACAGAATATTCAAATAACCCGACTTGCAACCACTGACAATACACTTCACTAGTACATACAGCTTCATTAGTACTAAGTGTAGGCGCATACCAATTAGCCACTAAGATTATTTGATATTTTCATTTCTAAGTTTATTATTTATTTTTAAAATACTCTATTTCAATTAAATAAATATAAGTAAAATTTACTTGTTTGTTACATTCCTTTTTATCTTGCATTTTCCTAACATGTTTATTTAAAATTATAAAATTACAACCCTCTTCCTAAGGGCCCGCATCACAGGTTCAGCCTAGGGGCCTACAGATCCTAAATACGGCCCTGGGACTATCTACTTTTGTTAGAAATGTAAATGTTTCCAAAAAGCCCGTTTGAGTGTATACGATGTTGTTTTGGTGATTACATTGATGTATGGTAGCGTATGTGGTGTAACTAGAAGTAATCGGATACAAAATAGTTTAGTGTATAATGAGTGTGAAATTGAAAAACAATGTTATTACAAAAGTTGATGTTACTTAGTTACTTAAGATGGTTCGGTCATCTTGAGCGAATGTCTAATGAACTAAGAATATATGTAAATGATTTTGAAGTTGTGCGTTTGCGTGGACGTCCAATGAATAGTTAGAGTGGTATAATTAAAAGTGTTTTGGTGAGCAAAAGTTTCTAAGTGGTTGGAATTGAAGAACTTGTATAAGAGGTAAGATAAATGTGAATGAAGCCACAGTTGTTTGTCTGGATAGGAATAGTTCGGAATAGTGGAGAAAGTTTGTACCACACCCATTTGGGTACATGGCGTTATTGTGTACGTACGTACGTACGAGAAAACTATATTGTCAAATATTTTCATACATTCATTGATTATTCAGTTGGCATGTTAACGAGGGAGTTAAATTACAAAGCTTTTAACATTGCTTTATGCAATCAGGTAAATAATATTATTATCACTTCAACTAAAATTTTAACATATTTTATCTACAACTGCTTTGTTATATGGTCATTATATATATATAATCAGATAAATAATATTAGTCTTTATAGTCCAAGGAAAATAAAATACTAGTCTTTATTATCCAAGGTTAATAAAATATTAGTCATTATTAACCAAAGGAAATAAAGAAACGATCTTTATTAACTTGATTTCCGTACGCACGCTTCGTTGCTAGGCAACATCAACAAACTAAATATCTCTAAGCCAGATGGCAGCAGTTATTAGTCAAAGTAATAAAATGACAGTTGTAGTTAGTTAGTTAGTTAGTTGTTGTTAACATCATAGATTTGAATAAGTAAGTACAATATTAAAAATATATAAGCAGTTGTAGATAAACTATAGTATTTGACTTGCAAATAATGCCTACAATGTACTCGGATGTTTTAATCCCCTCGCTACGCTCGTGGACTAAACAACATCCTCGTACATTATAGGTGCCATTATTTGCTCGTTAAAAAATATACTATTATTAAATCAGAATTAGACATACACAAAAATCTAATCTTACAGCTTCTTATTTTTTTATTATTATATTTTAATTACCTTCTAGTACAATAATACAATAATTATATATGGTCTATCTATTATTATTATTATTAATTAAGTGAAATTCTGAATCAAATTCAAAACATGACAAATTAATCAGTTGTCTTTCTTATTTACTACTAGGAAAAAAATATATTATTGACCTAGATATCTACGAGAAGGATATTAATTTCTGAAATTTAAAATGTTCATGCAACAATTTACAGATTTGACTCTCAACTACAGTTGCTAATTAAAAACAGTTGAAAGCTCCAGAAACAATTATCAAAGTTGAAATAAAAATATCCAAAATTATCCAACATGGCTGCAAGATAGAAAGATTTAAATGTCATATATAGTTCAATATATGCCGGGTGTTCGTTCGTCAAGTTTGTATGGGCGTTTAACATGAAATTTCAATATTTTGCGATATACTTCTTTCTCATACTATAATTTAGGTGAGAAACCGTTATTCTAGGATGAATCGCTTAGTAGAAAAAACTAAATTTTTGAAAATTTTTCAAGGGGGATTTTTTCAAAATAAGATTTTTTTCAAAATTTGCTTAAAAAATCTAAAAAAATTCAATAAAATAAAAAAAAAAAACTACATCACAAATAATTCACGTTTTTTTTTTAACTTATACTGATTTGGCAAAAATTATTGAAAATTTTAAAATGTTTTTTTAATTTTCAATAATTTTTCCTGCCAAATCAGTATAAGTTAGAGAAAAAAGTTACTTAGCTATTATGTAGTTAATTTTTTTCACTATTTTACTAAATTTTTTAGATTTTTTTGAAAAAAAATTTCAAAAATTCAATTTTGAATTTTTTTTTACTAAACAACGCATTCTAGAATAATGGTTTTTTCACTCAATTATAGTGCTCATTATTCTGCATCTTTTCATATCATGCTTATTTTCCTACACCTCGTAGTGTTTGAGAAAAAAATAAAAACAAAAAATCTGAAAAAAATTCTAGCGCCCAAACGGCACATGATAGTAAATTAAAACTAAAACTAAATTATATAACTTTTTATTCCCTATCGAAAAGTATTGTAAGTATTTCTCCAAATTTAGCTCGAAAAAGACGTATATCGTAAATTATCGAAATTGCATGTTAAACGCCTGTACGAGCAACATAAGAACACTCGGTATATTTTTTTTAATTATTTTAAAATTACTTGTTAATATTTGCTTAATTTACAAAAATGTAGTAAGTAACAATATGTATTCTTTTAAAAACCATTTGTATGTTTGACTAAAATATTTCATTTACAAAAAGTGTTCGTTAGATGTAAAATGACCGCCTGACAAAGCCATACAAAAAAGATAAGTTTCTTTGCATAATATCAGCAGATGTGTAATAATCATATTATGAGGTGTATTTTATATTTAAACATTTGTAGATGAATAATTTATATATGCAAATTTATGTAGTCTCCATTTTAGACAAAAAATTGCACCTCTTGCAGATAGCTACTCAAGTTCAACAATGTGAACTTTGTTTGATACTCAAAAATATAATTTAAAATAAGAAAATCACTAAAATTTTGAAAAAAAATTAATAAAATTTTGCAGCAAATTTTTCAAAATAAGAATAAATATTTTACAACATTTTTACTGTAAGATTATAAATATTTCAATGGATTAAAATTTATGTAATCCCAGAATTTTCTTTGTTAAAATCAATGGGTAAAAATATACAAACTTCTGTTTAATTGAATGTTTATCACCAGCAGAATAAAAATTGAATCTTTCAAGTGCTGTGTCTTACTCAGCTTAGATATCTTGGTTCACAATATATCTAATATTTATATGAAATTTTGAATTGATATTTCTTATTTATTACATTGTATTAATTCACATATATAATAAAAACAATAACTCTTTCGTCTAAGCAAACATGATATTAATATTTTTATTTAAATTATTATATTTTTAGATGTTATAATTCCGTATGTCATTCCAAATTTAATTATATATGATAAATTAATTAGCATAAAAAATAAAACAATGGGCAGTTAAAAATTCAATATATATATATATATATATATATATATATATATATATATATATATATATATATTGAAACGAGGCAAATATGTGTACCTAATTTTTTAATTTTTTATGTTATTAATTTATCTTACTATTAATATTTTTTAAGAATGTGTTTCGATAATAATTATGTCAACTGTACTTGTTTACGTATTTTAAAAACCAACATCTGGTACGCTGGACGTTACTGGTTTATTGTGTTGTTTTGCTTATTGAGAAAAATACATTTCTTTAAGGGTCATTTATGGTCTTGTTTGTTTAGGTATAAACGCGGTCCTACATGAAAGGTTGACCCAATTCTTTTATATTTTGGGGTTCTTTATTGTGAAAACAATTTTGTTTTTAAGAATTTGTTTTTCTGATTATGGGCACATCCTACTATTTCCTATCCTAGCCAATGCAAAGCGATTATTTGTAAGATAGGTTTCGAAAGTTAATATTATTGGGTGTAGAAAATTATGATGTCATTTTCAGCCAGTAATCTTCAACAAGGATGTTAGAAGTGTAATTTGATTGGTAAAATATTATATCTTGTCAGTATGTCCTACTCTTACTAATGAATTTGTATATGCGAACTTTGTTGCAAGTCAACGTGGACGAGGAGTATATGAGGGCTGACCGATCTCATGAGCGGGCATTCTGGTCTAGAATCAGAATCAGGGAAGCTTGGCCCATGGTATAGTTCATTATACTAGGTAACCTTGTCATCTCTCAGAAATAAGATACATAAAGGGGGATAGTTTAGCAGTTTGTACGTTGCGACTGCCTTTTACAGTGTAAAGGGAGCTGACGTTACAGATAACAAACTGTGAAAACTTAAATTCTGAGAGATTGGTGGTTTGTGAGAACGGTTTAGCAGTTTGTACGTTGCGACTGCCTTTTACAGTGTAAAGGGAGCTGACGTTACAGATAACAAACTGTAAAAACTTAAGAAACTCTTTGAGAAAATATTGTGCGAACGGTTTAGCAGTTTGTACGTTGCGACTGCCTTTTACAATGTAAAGGGAGCTGACGTTACAGATAACAAACTGTGAAAACTTAAAACTCTCAGAAAACATAGTATACTTGTACAAAAGTTTCACGAAGATAAGTTCACGTGTAAACTCAAACCATGGCCAGAGCTCACCCAGTCAACGGGCAATCGTCGTCGCCAGTAACCGGTAAACCAACATACTCTACGCGCCGGGCCATCGTTGCAACGCCGGGCGACCCGCGTCTGGGTGGGGGTAGCAAGAAGCCATGAGAGACACCGATTCGACCATGATTTCACTAGACGATCACGCACCAATTACGTAATGTATTCACACTCCCATGTTCCCAAATACACTTACACTTACACGTATAAAAGACATATTATTTGGCAAATAACTAATAATTATTGTACATTGGTTTTGGTACCTCGTCGGATTAAAATATAGAATTTCTCGGGCATTTAGATGCGAGTACTTTATACATACTTCTCACATGATTACTAATACACGAGCTCTTGGTCGGCAGTGATCCGTACCCTCATGAGTGACAGCATATCTCTTTGAGTATGTGTCCGACCCGTTCATTTGAATTGTGGTCACCCACAGAATACACTACACCTTCCGAAGTATAATAAAGGATTCTTTGAGTTACATTGTTATTAGAGTTTTTATATCGAATTTATTATTTGCGCACAAGATGCACTGACGAGCCGCCACTAACCATTTATTCAAAATCTTTCAATGAAATTGTAAACAAAATACAGACAAACACTAAAAATATTGAAATATTTAAATATTTATATAATTTTACAAATTTCTCATGCACAATAAATCGACATAGTTAAACCAAATGTGACTTTTATTTCAAATCATTTTATGTACTCTCCTGTTTGCAGTTCGGCGACTTTTAAAGTTCACTGGGGTTACTTAAATTTTTGTTATTCATTTACATAACGTAGTTGGGTCCTAAAATCACGGAATAATTAAAGTTTTTCTAAAATTTAAATTATTAATTGTCGTTTAATTAATTTGATATTTAATTCTAAATTTCGCCGCGTTACAATTGGCACCGGAGACCAGGATTGAAAGTTTTTTGAAGCCCGAATGCAAGCACTTTTGAGTACTAAAGAATGAGTTGAAATTTTATTAGGAAATAATTTTATTATTTATAAACTGTTTATTTGTAGACACACGGCCACGTTCGGGTCCAGTAGTTTGAATATATGGGGGCGTAGAACGAACAAACTAATACAACACTAATATTAATTTATATTTTGTTTATTTGACAGACAGGCCAATAGATCAACAAATGTTATAATTTATGTGATTTATTTAGAAAAAATTACAGAGATAGGTTCCAACGTACTGGGGGCGTAGATATTTATTTTAATTTAAGAAAAAATACGTATTTAATTTTAACTTTAATATTACAGAGATAGTAATATTTATTTGTGTGTATAAGAAATGAATTTCACTTTTATTTTCAATGGTATGTTGCTATAGAATTTTGTTTCATAGGTCATAGCCCCCATCTACCCTTGTGTGGTTTATTATTTTATGGTTCTTTGCACAAAGGACAACGCATAGTATAGACCAGGGGATACCAAACTCAAATTACATATTAACTGAAATTTTCTGAAGTTTACTAGTAGGCTAGCAACATTCTAATATTATAATTAATTATATCAAAAAATTTACAATAATGTGTGTATGTGCGTATTATATAGATTTGGTTATATTAGTTACTATTAGGTATTGACAGAGATTTGTATGAAATTGAAAAATAGGCATATATTTTAATGTTATGTATGTATATCATGCTAGAATTAAATATTTGTAATGGTTTTGCTTATACTAAGCTTAGTGACTGGAGAACGATGACAGAAAGTTATTTTAATTAAATTTTGGTTTTTTGTTTTTTATTGTTCAAATATGGTTACGTGCCACCAATTTGCGACCACTGGCACCGACAATGGTCAGAGGGTTATGATAGCAAGTACGTAAAGATTAATATTTCTTTCAGATATTTAAACTTGACACATATTTTTGGTAGAAATCGAAAGTGTATTACATGTACTTTTATTTATGATATTTTGCTCTGTTTAGGAATTTGATTACCGATGGTTTGGGTTTGTTTGTTTATGTGAATAGTATAAAATATAAGATGTTTAAATTAAGAGTATTTATTGTGTTTTAATATTGATTATGACTTTATATAAGTTATATCAGAAAACAAAAGGTATCTGCATTTGATATGTGACAGGCAGGCTAAATCTTCGGTTATAAAAGTTTTATTATGGTTAACATTCTATCGTTAGTTGTTACAATTTTGGCTATTAATACTTTCGTCTTGTGTGTAGTTCGTTTAGATAATGTAAGAGATATTTTATTTAGACTAAGGGTATTTATGATATGAATTGAGGCTGTAACTGATATAAGAGAAAAAAATTTTGATAAATTTTAAAGTTTAATATTTGACAGGCAGGCTAGATTATAAGATATAAAGGGTTTTGTGTTATTATGTTTGACATTCTACTATTAGTTATTAAGAATTTGGTTGTTATTGTCGCCGGTGGTTATTTTATTTAAATATTATAAGAGATATTCTATTTCCGTCAAAGAATATAAGAGGAAAAATGCTAAATGTGATAGGTAGGCTTTGGGCTAGGTTTAATAATATAAAGTTTGAAAAAATTTGTGTCTAATGAGTTGGGTTTAATTGTGATATCATTTCAATAATGCGTCTAGTACATATGTGGTTTAGAATTAAGAATACTAATTGTACTTTATAATTTTTTCTTCCATCTCTATTTTTCAGCTATTTATTTGATTTTCTTTTCCAGTTAGATTTGTTATTAACATTCAATTTCATTTCAGTGAATAACAAAGGGGGCGAATGAAACGAGGCAAATATGTGTACCTAATTTTTTAATTTTTTATGTTATTAATTTATCTTACTATTAATATTTTTTAAGAATGTGTTTCGATAATAATTATGTCAACTGTACTTGTTTACGTATTTTAAAAACCAACATCTGGTACGCTGGACGTTACTGGTTTATTGTGTTGTTTTGCTTATTGAGAAAAATACATTTCTTTAAGGGTCATTTATGGTCTTGTTTGTTTAGGTATAAACGCGGTCCTACATGAAAGGTTGACCCAATTCTTTTATATTTTGGGGTTCTTTATTGTGAAAACAATTTTGTTTTTAAGAATTTGTTTTTCTGATTATGGGCACATCCTACTATTTCCTATCCTAGCCAATGCAAAGCGATTATTTGTAAGATAGGTTTCGAAAGTTAATATTATTGGGTGTAGAAAATTATGATGTCATTTTCAGCCAGTAATCTTCAACAAGGATGTTAGAAGTGTAATTTGATTGGTAAAATATTATATCTTGTCAGTATGTCCTACTCTTACTAATGAATTTGTATATGCGAACTTTGTTGCAAGTCAACGTGGACGAGGAGTATATGAGGGCTGACCGATCTCATGAGCGGGCATTCTGGTCTAGAATCAGAATCAGGGAAGCTTGGCCCATGGTATAGTTCATTATACTAGGTAACCTTGTCATCTCTCAGAAATAAGATACATAAAGGGGGATAGTTTAGCAGTTTGTACGTTGCGACTGCCTTTTACAGTGTAAAGGGAGCTGACGTTACAGATAACAAACTGTGAAAACTTAAATTCTGAGAGATTGGGGGTTTGTGAGAACGGTTTAGCAGTTTGTACGTTGCGACTGCCTTTTACAGTGAAAAGGGAGCTGACGTTACAGATAACAAACTGTAAAAACTTAAGAAACTCTTTGAGAAAATATTGTGCGAACGGTTTAGCAGTTTGTACGTTGCGACTGCCTTTTACAATGTAAAGGGAGCTGACGTTACAGATAACAAACTGTGAAAACTTAAAACTCTCAGAAAACATAGTATACTTGTACAAAAGTTTCACGAAGATAAGTTCACGTGTAAACTCAAACCATGGCCAGAGCTCACCCAGTCAACGGGCAATCGTCGTCGCCAGTAACCGGTAAACCAACATACTCTACGCGCCGGGCCATCGTTGCAACGCCGGGCGACCCGCGTCTGGGTGGGGGTAGCAAGAAGCCATGAGAGACACCGATTCGACCATGATTTCACTAGACGATCACGCACCAATTACGTAATGTATTCACACTCCCATGTTCCCAAATACACTTACACTTACACGTATAAAAGACATATTATTTGGCAAATAACTAATAATTATTGTACATTGGTTTTGGTACCTCGTCGGATTAAAATATAGAATTTCTCGGGCATTTAGATGCGAGTACTTTATACATACTTCTCACATGATTACTAATACACGAGCTCTTGGTCGGCAGTGATCCGTACCCTCATGAGTGACAGCATATCTCTTTGAGTATGTGTCCGACCCGTTCATTTGAATTGTGGTCACCCACAGAATACACTACACCTTCCGAAGTATAATAAAGGATTCTTTGAGTTACATTGTTATTAGAGTTTTTATATCGAATTTATTATTTGCGCACAAGATGCACTGACGAGCCGCCACTAACCATTTATTCAAAATCTTTCAATGAAATTGTAAACAAAATACAGACAAACACTAAAAATATTGAAATATTTAAATATTTATATAATTTTACAAATTTCTCATGCACAATAAATCGACATAGTTAAACCAAATGTGACTTTTATTTCAAATCATTTTATGTACTCTCCTGTTTGCAGTTCGGCGACTTTTAAAGTTCACTGGGGTTACTTAAATTTTTGTTATTCATTTACATAACGTAGTTGGGTCCTAAAATCACGGAATAATTAAAGTTTTTCTAAAATTTAAATTATTAATTGTCGTCTAATTAATTTGATATTTAATTCTAAATTTCGCCGCGTTACAATATACTAGCTTTCCCGTCGCGCGTTGCTGCGAAACTGTGCAAAAATTTAGTATTTGAAAGATAACTTTCTCGTCGCGCGTTGCTGTGCAACTGCAGCTTTCCCGTTGTGCGTTGCGTTGCAGCAAGATGAAATTGTAGAAAGATGAAAGTTGCCAAAAAAGTATAACTTCAAACGCATGTAGATAAGTACACACACACACACACATTTTTTTTATTTAACATACCTTTCACGATATTTCTCTTTATTTATAAAATAGGAATGAATTATGACAGCCCTGCAGATTGATTATAAATTCACTTGATAATTACACGAAAATGATAAAATGATAATTGTAAACGTCACTACTGCGATCGATGTACAAACAATAATAATGGCCGAAATTTTCCCGAAAACTGTGTAAGAAGTGAGATGCAGCTTATTGCAAGAGAGACAGGAAAACGCTCCCACCCCTACTCCGTGCTGCTTACGGGGTGAGAAGTGACACCGGTAGACCCCTGGCGGGGATAGTTGATCAAGTGTTAATGGGGTTCCGTTTTGCCAAACTCCATCGCTTGGAAGCAGCATAATAGCAAGTTTCGTCGAGCGCAATTTTTCAAATACATTTTAAAAGTAAACATTAAAAAGATATTATAAATTTGTTGAAAAGTAATTAAGAAAAAAAAAATTATAATACAGTAATACTGTACATTTATAATATTTAAAATACTTACATTTATAATACAGTAATACTGTAGCTTTGTTATGATCCAACATTTATAATATTTATGAAAAATTAATTATATATTTGAAAATTTTTTTTTCCTAAATAACTTTTAAGCCAATTTATTATATCTTTCTAATCTTTACTTTTAAAATGTATTTGAAAAATTGCGGTCGACGAAACTTGCTATTATGCTGCTCCCAAGCGGAAGAGTTTGGCAAAACGGAACCCCATTGATCAGCTATCGACCGGGGTTAAAAAATATAAAATGCTATTAAAAAGTAGGGGTTGGTGGTAGGAGGGTAAAAATTTAGGACTAAATGTATTTTTTAATGGCACACCATAAAAAAAATAACAAAAAAAAAATTGTCCAAAAAATGAAAAAAAACTTTTTAGGGTGAGCCACACTTAACACTTAGGGGTATAAAAATTAGTTATAAACCTATTCTCATACCTACTGAATATACATGTAAAATTTCATCAAAATCGGTCAAGCCGTTTCGGAGGAGTATAAACACTAAAACTGTGACACAAGAATTTTATACATATATTAGATATACAGTGTGTCCCCGGATTGGGTTCACTATATGTGTAATCGGCAAAAAATTTAAGAATTTCATTTTTATGGTTTGGGATTCCGCCCTGTTTTGTCTGAAAACAATTTTAAGCATATTTTTAGTTTTCTAAAAATCAAGGCGCCCATGAAAAATGTAAAAAACTATTTTATGTTTAGGTAAAGTGCCTTTTGGTCAATAATACGGCATAATGTTCTTAAAAAAAATTGTTCAGAATTTGAAATTATAACTCTATGCAAAATTTTAAAAAGATCGGCTAACTTTCATTAAATCCGCTTTTTGTGTTATTTGACAGAAAATCGTAGTAGTCGCAAAAGAAACATTTGATTGTTATTATCTTAGATAAACATCAAAATCTTTAAATGTTTGTTTATAATTTTGTTGAGGATATATGAGATATATGAACAGCGTATATATAACATTAAATATATTTAAAATATGAATGAAAATTATTGTTTTATACTAAAATTTATTATTGCGTAATATCAAATAAAATATTTTTCTGAAATTTCTGTTCTTAATATTTCAATATTTCAACTTGTCAAATTCCGCGCCGTTCCCCCATATTTTGACATATCAGTATTTATCAGTCTTCAGCTGGGCCTGCGATATCTCCAGGGAATTGTATGATATCACGATTTGAACAAATTACTGTTAACTTAAATTTACTAATTAATTTTAACAAATATAAAAGTTTAAAAAATATCTATCATTTTATTTAACATAAAGCTCCGATTCCCATTAAAAAACACTGATTTCAATTTTTACTGGGGGACTCTATAATTATTTAATTAGTAATAATACTTACACGACCACCAGTAGCAATCTGCAATGTGATTGTTACGAGTTAGAATTTTAGCTTCAGCTTCAGCAACCTATAGTATTATTTACATAAGTTACGTATTAGATAAAAGTAAGTTAAAATATTTTTAATAAAAAATTACAAATGGATCTTACGTTAATTGCTTTTGCAATGTACATAAGTATAGAAGAAATAAAATTTAATTTATATTATCGGGTTTGTTTTATAGAAACGCTGTAAATCAAGAAAAAAATGCTTTCCGAATGAAATATCCAACTATTTATACTATGCAAAATTTGATATTTATTATTTTCATAATTTTGTAAATAATTACAGTTATTAATTTTAAAGAGCTATAAAAATGTTACTAGTTTTTTCTGAAAATAAATTGCTTTCTTCGAAAAAAGCAATGTATTTAAACTATCATAGAATATAAATATTAGTAACTTCTTCAATAAAAAAATAGTTTAACTAATAAAAATTAATTACAATTATATAAATTATTTTATATAGGGTCCCAAAAGTAAGTGATATTTTAATTGTTTAATAAAACACATTATTTATTTGAAAAGTCCAATGTTTTTATTTTAATATAAAGTACAAAGATGGAGATTATGTGTGGAACACGATAAATGGCCGCCTAGAACCTGTTTGCAAACATTCATTCTTTTGACAAAATTGTCAATGACATTTTGGCATATTGTGGAATAATTTCATTAATGGTGCGTCTAATTTCTTCCTTGAGCTCCGAAATGGTCTGTGGATTATTGGCATACACTTTTTCTTTCAGAAATCCCCAAAGACAGAAGTTCAATGGCGTCAAATCGTACGATCTTGGAGACTGCCGCTGCGCGGCCACCAACATTGTAGGGAATTTTTACAATTAATATGCGTTGCTCGATCGTGTAATTCTTCATGAGTAAACCGCAATAATTCCCGATGCCAGATTAGTACTCTATGTACGCCACCAAAAAAAATGGCGAGGAATTTAAAATGCCAATTATTTCTGGGACACCTTATGTGTGCTATTACACATTTAAATGAACAATGTTAAAAATTTAAAATTGAAAATTTGAGTTTAACAGTATCAATTACTAAACTGTTTCTGAAGTTTCTAAAATATATTTTAAATTCAGAAATAAATTTTTATCTTATTTTGATTATTGTTTTACTTCTAATTACAACGAGTGTAAGTAGAGTTTTTTTTTTGTGAATTTTTACTTTGTTGTTGATAAAATCAATGATGTTGAATATATTATAGTTTGCGAATCCATTCCATCATGAAGCTGATTAGAAAAAAGGTCACTATTTTTTTAAAAATAATAATAAATAATTGAATTGTTTTATTGTATTTGAACATTATTGGTTTTTTACTATTTGGATGTTTCTAATGGCAGTTTCTTTAAATTCATCTTGAGAAAAAAGCATTTTTTATATTTTCGATTTTCCATGGTAATTGCCTATGGTAACTTCCCAAACGAACACTTTGTTTAAAATCTTTTGGATAGTTTCCACTGTTTTCAGGTTATACTAACCCCAATTAACGTCGTCATTTTAATGGGTTGTTTACATCTTTCCATGATAATAAACGATTCTGTAAACGCAAACAAAAAATATTATTTTTAAAACTTTTTTCCCAAATAATATTTAAAAAAGTACATATTAATTGTAATTAAATTAACTTAAATTCATAATAATACCAGTCAGGTAAATTATTTGAATTTGAATTAAATAATTTGAATAGTGGTGTAAATATTCCATTTTTTATCGATAAAAGTTTAATTATATTCATTTAAAAAGTTCACGCCAAACAAAAAATTCTTGTACAAAAATCATTGAAGATAATATTAACATAGTGAAAAAATAATTCAGAACTCATCATATTAAAATAAAAAGACTTTAGGATTAAGTTCTATATAAATTTTAACAAAAAATCAACGTATAATCAAAGACAATATAATATATTCTCTTTGGTATAATATATAAAATATTTTTAATGTACATGTAAAATCTACTCCTAAATTCAATGATAAAATAAAAAATCGAATATTCCATTTAAAATAAGAAAGTCGGGCTCGACTTCCAGTTAATCCAGAAGTAGCAGCATCTTATTGAAAATATTTTGTAACATAATATTATATAGTTTTCAAAATATCCTAAGCTCGTCGTGAGACACTGTACAGTATATTATTATTATCCAGTAGCAATAGAAAATGTTTCTAGTAATATATATGTATTTTCAGTATCATTGGCGCATAATACAGGTGAAACGTGAACGTCCATTCCCTCAGATAACAATGTACTACCCGAACTCTCAGCGGGTACCAAAATTTGTTCGGCGGTAGCGGTAAGAGCATCCAATGCTGTAAATGAAAAAAAAAGACATTACAATTTTTCAGAAAAATATTAAATGAATTTATAGAAAAGCAATTATCCTATCTCAATTTTTGAGAAAGAAATTAAATGTATTCTGTAAATGAAAAAAAATTACAACTTTGAAGATAATTAAATTTTTCAGAAAAGTATCAAATGAATTTCTAGAAAATCTATTATCCTATTTCAATTTTTGAAAAAGAAATTAAATGTATTTATAAAAATAAGTATGGAAAATAAAATAGTTGAAAATCCATCAATAATATATATTATTTTTTTTGAATATTGCTAAACTTGCTAAAATATCTGATTTCGATAAATTATACTTTAGAAATTGTCTAAAAAATTTAATTACTAACCTTCAATAGCAGGCGGAACCACGCGATAGTTTAATTTCTTCTTTAAAGGAGTTTGAAATTGACTATCCAGAAAATGTCGATGGCAAACACGAAATCCCCTGTTGCATAAACTCTTTGGGGTATATATATTTAAATGTTCTAAATTTAAGTTTTTCAGCCATGCATTTAAAACATCCTTGTTCTGCGGAAAACAAAACAAACTTCCCCTTTCTTCTTCATGCACTGATTGCGAAACGCAGTTTTTCACAACGCAGTGTAATTTCTGAAAATTGAAATCATTATTAGTACTAAATATATTGATCGTTATCCACACTGGGAACTGTAGAGGAGGGCTTCACAAAGGAATGAACCAAATAATCATACGTTCCACTAAGTCCACGTAAGTCCGAGCGTTTGTTGAAACTGTTATTGGGTGATTTAATGTAAATAATTTCTATATATATATATATATACTTAATTTTAAAAAATGTTACAGACACCATACCAAACACTATATCAACAATATTTCTTGCTGTATTTAATGATTAGTAAACACAAGTAATTTTGCTTTAATTTTGTAGTATTATTTAGAATAACAACACATTTATATGTGAACGAGAATTATTACAAAAATTTTAGGACTAAAAAAATTAATATAATAAGGATCATTTTTTCAAAACTCATCGAAAACAAATTTTGACAAATTGAGTTATAGATAAGTTTCTGTGAATTTTTCATTATCTTTATTAATCGGGTTTGTCATATACTTTTTTTCAAAAGCTATTTTAAATGTAAATACTTTTTTAAAACTCACAAAAACAATCAAGTATCTACAAAGCATAACATAAATGCAGCCTATATAAATTATAAAAATATTATTAAATAAATATATAAAAAAATTTCTATTGTTTTTGGTTTAGTGTAAATTTGTATACCTTGTCTTAGTTGGCTTCTGGACAGACTGTTCTCTTATTTGATATATCAGATGTTGAAAATATTTGTGAGATGTAATATTACATTCAAGAAAGGATGTTTACGCCTAAAATGGTGTTTTTTACGTTTAGATGTAAATCAAAAAACAACGTAAAAATGTAAAATATGTAATGAGTGTATAATTTTCGTTTTTTATTGTGTCACAGCATGATTGTTTTTGATTTTGTCAAACTTGTTATGAAAACGAATATAAAAAATAAAGTGTTTTTATAAGTATGAAGAATAACTTAAAATGACGAGGTGTCCAAGATCAGTATGTTTTTTAAAATTTCATTATAAATTAGTCAAACAAAGTAAAATTATTCCGCTTTATTCAGGTTGCATAATAACTAGTACAAATTTACTAAACATATATTTCTTTTATATTACAAATGTGTTTCTTTTGTTCAATAATTGTATCTATTTTTATGATATATTTTTTATAATTTTTTTTAACTAGATATGTTGTTTTAATAACTTTTTCTTTTATTTTTGTTACGCAGACGTTGTAGGTAGAAATTTGATTAATATTGTTCATTTATTTTATAAATTCCGAAAAATTTATGTAGGTACAAATTAAGATAATTTAATACAAATAACTCTGATTCAAACATAATGTTTTTTTTTAACATATTATACATTTTTTTACTTAAAGAATTCGTAAATTTGTTCACTGTAAAAAATACTTTTTTTACACCTAAAAAACGATGTATAATAATACGAAGTGTTTATACGTACCCATCGCTGATCTGTTTTAAATATTGAAAAACTACTTAGATGTTTATATGAATATGTTAATAAATTTTACATGTAAATATACTTGTAACTTTAATTAATAGATTTGTTAATAAAATTATGGTACTTAGAAATATAACAATTATAATCGTATGTTTTTAATACAAAAATAGCTTTTACTTGTTTGATAATTTATTATATAGAATACATTACTTAGCATAGAGTAAATACTTATAACAATTATGTGTATATTAAAAAAATAATACTACTATTTACTAATAACAAAAAACAATTTACCATATTGGTTAATTTATTAGATACAAGTGGAATATATCTACGTTAAATGAAAGCATATTTCTGAATAAAAATGACGCAACTTCAAATTTTAGAATTACAAAAACTAATATCATATAAATTAAAATTATTTTTTCAAAATTCAACGAAAACAAATTTTGATAAATTGAGTTGTACATAAGTTCCTGTAAATTTTTCATTATTTTTATTAATAGGTCTGGTCATATTCTTTTTTCAAAAGCTATTTTAAATGTAAATACTTTTTTTAAAACTCACAAAATCAATCATGTATTAGCAAAGCATAACATAAGTGAACAACCTATATAAATTATAAAAAATGTATTAAATAAATATATAACGATTTTTCTATTGGTTTAGTATGAGTTTGTATATTTGGTTTCTGTTGGCTACTGGACAGACTTTTCCATTATTTGATATATTAGATGCTGAAAATATTTGTGATATTTAATATTAGTTTTAAGAAAGGGCATTTACGCGTAAAATGGTGTTTCTTACGTTTACATGTAAAAAAAACAACATAAAAATGTAATAATGTAAAAATCTTAAAGAGTGTATAATTTTTGTTCTTTATTATGCCACTAAGATAATTTTTGTTTGCATTTGTCAAACTTGTTATGAAAAGGGATATAAATAACTTATTTTTATGAGTATGAAGACAAACTTAAAATGACGAGGTATCCAAGATCAGTAAATTTTTTAAAACTTTATTATAAATTAGTCAAACAAAGTAAACTTATTCCTTTTTGTTCAGGTTGCATAATAAGTAGTACAAATTTACTAATTATATATTTCTTTTATATTAAAAATGTGTTTCTTTTGATGAATAATATATTGTATCCGTTTTTATATTTTATTTTCAATAATATTTTTGTCTAAATAAGTATATTGTTTTAATAACTTTTTTCTTTTATTTGCGTTTATATGTATATGTAAAAATTTGATTAATATTATTCATTTATTTTATAAATTCCAAACAATTTGTGTAGAAATTAATATAATTTAATGCAAATAAATGTCTCAAACATAAACAATTTTTTTTACATATAATATATACGTCTTTTACTTAAAGAATTCGTAAATTTGTTCAGTATAAAAAGCTGTTTTTTACAGATAAAAACGATGTATAATACATGAAGTATATACGTATCCATCTCTGATCTGTTTTATATATTGAAAAACTACCTAGACGTTTATATGAATATGTTAAAAAAATTTACATGTAAATATACTTGTAACTTTAATTAGTAAATATTTTAATAAAATTATAGTACTTATATATATATATATATATATATATATATATATATATATATATATATATATATATATATATATATATATATATATATTGTGACAAAAACACTTTTTGTCACGAGTCAAATTTTATAGAAAATAATTGTGTTTATAGAGTATTTACTTTTTAGTGAAATGGCAACATTGATTTAAAATGTGTGAAATTAGCATTCACATAAATAGGTGTGAACTGGTGAATTCGCTCTCTCTCCCGTGAGCGACTGTCCGAGCAAGCAGCTCTCTCTTCCATGAGCAGTCCGGCTCTGAGCAAATATCTACTTGTATGTCGTCGTTGTATCTGTGATGAGTTTGAAGGTTAATTACCATGCGGTATTGAAAAGTAATGTATTCAAGATGGGATTGTTTCGTTTGGATTTGAAACGATGTAAGTTGACAATTTATTTATTTTGTATTATGTTTGAATTGTTATTCATGAGATTTTATTGATATTTGGATTATTTTAGTAACGTAAATTTTTGCTCTCATGAATACAATGATGGTCAACTTACATTTGATTACGTTTTGTTATATTTTGTAAAGCCAATTTCTTTCTTGAATAATTTTATTAGTTATTTTGTTTTGAGTTATGATTTGTAGAGTTCAATTTATTAGAGTTTGTATCGTTATAGTTTATTTGAAGATTAGTAATTTTGTGATGATAAAATTAACCTTGAAGCAGCACAGATTCCCGTTCCAATCCTCATTTCTTTCTTTTGTAAATACTAGTAGATTTCCTTCCCGTTTTCCGTTTGTGAAAGTTCTTTAGTGCGTATCATTGTCTGTATTTGTAAATTTCGAGCCCTTGCTAGAGCGCGTTATGATCTTCAGATTTTGGTTGCAGTGTGCGACGCTGCGGTTGATAATTTTATTCGCGTTTAAAACGTATCGGCGTTTTATTGTTTGAACTTTTGTAGAGTTCGGGATTGTTGCAATACGAGTTATTTTGAGGCCACGTGCCATTGTTCGTGTTGCGATGATTTTTTGATTTATCGTATCGTATATTTTTGCTATTATCACAGCGCTTAAATTTTAGGCTGAAGAAGCTATATCGGCTGTGATGATATTTTGTTGTAGTATATTTTTTGTGGCCACGTCGTAATTCTCGGTGAAATACCCTATGTTTTCGTGGGCTACGCTTATAAGATCAGAATGCGTTCATTGGCTTCCGGATTTACGAATCACGGGAAAGACATTCTGTCTAGATCGGCTAAGGTACTTTCGTGTTTTGTCTCTCCTGCGCACGCGGCCCCAATTCGTTCCCTGTTCCTTGTTCCTTCTTTCCGATCATTATTCGTAATCATTTTCTTGTGTCGTATTTTATTTTGTCGTATACTGTAAGTAGCAAATTTTTGATTGATTGTACTATTTTGATATTGAAGATATTTTTTTTGAGCCAGTAACTTTAACTTATTTAGCTAGAAAATATCGTTAAGTCATTTTATCGTATTATTGTTGAATTTTCTTTGAGTTATGTATTTTTTGTTTCTAGTTAAATATTTTAATTTTACTTGCATGATTTTGAACTATGCAATTATCGTTTAAATTTTGTATTATGAGATTATGCTGTTATTATCTATTTTGTTTGCTGATTGAATTTTGTTGTTATCGCTTAAATTTTGTATTCTGATATTTATTTTGTTTGCTAAATTTATTAGCGTCACTTGAGCTAACTGATGATTTGTGTAATTTAAATTGTAGCTGGTAAATTATTCTGATTTTGCATTAATTTGTTATATTGATGATATTGTATGAAAATATTGCTTATCGTTGAATTTCGATTGTATCGACCTTTATTTCAAGTTCGATTGTTTGATTTTATCATGTTTATTATGTTGGATAAATCTGCTGTGCCCCCTCATGTTTAGATGAACAGGCTGTCGTTTTCAACGGTGTCCGAGCGAGATTCAGATGTATAGCAGCACCAGTTAATTGTGGAAACCGAATTTGGATCAACAAATGAAAGATATCGACCATACTCTAAATCGAGCAGGAATTATCGACTGGATGATTTTTTATGACGTACTAAAGCCCGCGGGGCGTATTCCGATTACGAGGGCGATCATTCTCATGATGTCTCCATCCACGATCATGCCGCTTTGTTGCGCTGTACATTCTGCATCTCCTCGGCGCTGACGAAAACGCAGAAGAAGATCTTCCTTTAGCTAGACCACCCGCTAACCAGCAGACATCAAACATTCGTATATTATTCTGTATTTGGCATATCATGCAATATAACGAGTTATCTTTCAAAAGCATGTAAGTTCTCTTTTTATTTAATTATTTATCGCATTTCCGAAACAAATTCTCGAAAAATGAAATAAATCCCTATCCCGTTAAGTTCCTTTTTGAGATTTGTCACAGCTTCTCATTTTGCGTCAACATTCCGCTTTGACTGGCGCCCACCTAATTTACCAACATCACAAAATAAAGTTCCTACCAACCCCACCTACGACCCAGCTCTCCTCCAAACAACTGACGCCGTGCCCATTATGGGTGACAGGTAGGATAAAAATCAGATGAATAAAATATTTCAAAATTTGAACACTTTGATAAAATTTAACTTTAACATCTAATATTTTTCTTCATCTAAATGTCACACATAATTTTGGCTCGCCAACGTGGGGCCTTGATTGATTTGTATCTGCACATAATTTTTGTCTTCGAATTAGTCCATTCCTTCCTTTCACTTTTCCGAGAATTTGAGTTCGAAAATTTATTTAGTTCTGATTATTTTTTGTAATTGCTACTTACATTTCATGTTTAGTTATGATGGTTATGATTTGTACTGTGTTATATTTGCTACTTACTCAATTGATTTATTATGTTGTGCTATATTATTTTGTATGTGATTGACTCATGATTTATATTTTGTTTAGTGCACTGAGTGAGATGAGATTTCACAGTTTTTTGATTGATTAGTTTTTCTTTGATTTGAATATTTTATTGAGTCACGAATATTTCTTTGTTGGAAAGTTAAAATTTTTTTTTGTAAATGAAAAAAAAAATTTTTTTTGGTGGAAGGGCTGTGTGACAAAAACACTTTTTGTCACGAGTCAAATTTTATAGAAAATAATTGTGTTTATAGAGTATTTACTTTTTAGTGAAATGGCAACATTGATTTAAAATGTGTGAAATTAGCATTCACATAAATAGGTGTGAACTGGTGAATTCGCTCTCTCTCCCGTGAGCGACTGTCCGAGCAAGCAGCTCTCTCTTCCATGAGCAGTCCGGCTCTGAGCAAATATATACTTGTATGTCGTCGTTGTATCTGTGATGAGTTTGAAGGTTAATTACCATGCGGTATTGAAAAGTAATGTATTCAAGATGGGATTGTTTCGTTTGGATTTGAAACGATGTAAGTTGACAATTTATTTATTTTGTATTATGTTTGAATTGTTATTCATGAGATTTTATTGATATTTGGATTATTTTAGTAACGTAAATTTTTGCTCTCATGAATACAATGATGGTCAACTTACATTTGATTACGTTTTGTTATATTTTGTAAAGCCAATTTCTTTCTTGAATAATTTTATTAGTTATTTTGTTTTGAGTTATGATTTGTAGAGTTCAATTTATTAGAGTTTGTATCGTTATAGTTTATTTGAAGATTAGTAATTTTGTGATGATAAAATTAACCTTGAAGCAGCACAGATTCCCGTTCCAATCCTCATTTCTTTCTTTTGTAAATACTAGTAGATTTCCTTCCCGTTTTCCGTTTGTGAAAGTTCTTTAGTGCGTATCATTGTCTGTATTTGTAAATTTCGAGCCCTTGCTAGAGCGCGTTATGATCTTCAGATTTTGGTTGCAGTGTGCGACGCTGCGGTTGATAATTTTATTCGCGTTTAAAACGTATCGGCGTTTTATTGTTTGAACTTTTGTAGAGTTCGGGATTGTTGCAATACGAGTTATTTTGAGGCCACGTGCCATTGTTCGTGTTGCGATGATTTTTTGATTTATCGTATCGTATATTTTTGCTATTATCACAGCGCTTAAATTTTAGGCTGAAGAAGCTATATCGGCTGTGATGATATTTTGTTGTAGTATATTTTTTGTGGCCACGTCGTAATTCTCGGTGAAATACCCTATGTTTTCGTGGGCTACGCTTATAAGATCAGAATGCGTTCATTGGCTTCCGGATTTACGAATCACGGGAAAGACATTCTGTCTAGATCGGCTAAGGTACTTTCGTGTTTTGTCTCTCCTGCGCACGCGGCCCCAATTCGTTCCCTGTTCCTTGTTCCTTCTTTCCGATCATTATTCGTAATCATTTTCTTGTGTCGTATTTTATTTTGTCGTATACTGTAAGTAGCAAATTTTTGATTGATTGTACTATTTTGATATTGAAGATATTTTTTTTGAGCCAGTAACTTTAACTTATTTAGCTAGAAAATATCGTTAAGTCATTTTATCGTATTATTGTTGAATTTTCTTTGAGTTATGTATTTTTTGTTTCTAGTTAAATATTTTAATTTTACTTGCATGATTTTGAACTATGCAATTATCGTTTAAATTTTGTATTATGAGATTATGCTGTTATTATCTATTTTGTTTGCTGATTGAATTTTGTTGTTATCGCTTAAATTTTGTATTCTGATATTTATTTTGTTTGCTAAATTTATTAGCGTCACTTGAGCTAACTGATGATTTGTGTAATTTAAATTGTAGCTGGTAAATTATTCTGATTTTGCATTAATTTGTTATATTGATGATATTGTATGAAAATATTGCTTATCGTTGAATTTCGATTGTATCGACCTTTATTTCAAGTTCGATTGTTTGATTTTATCATGTTTATTATGTTGGATAAATCTGCTGTGCCCCCTCATGTTTAGATGAACAGGCTGTCGTTTTCAACGGTGTCCGAGCGAGATTCAGATGTATAGCAGCACCAGTTAATTGTGGAAACCGAATTTGGATCAACAAATGAAAGATATCGACCATACTCTAAATCGAGCAGGAATTATCGACTGGATGATTTTTTATGACGTACTAAAGCCCGCGGGGCGTATTCCGATTACGAGGGCGATCATTCTCATGATGTCTCCATCCACGATCATGCCGCTTTGTTGCGCTGTACATTCTGCATCTCCTCGGCGCTGACGAAAACGCAGAAGAAGATCTTCCTTTAGCTAGACCACCCGCTAACCAGCAGACATCAAACATTCGTATATTATTCTGTATTTGGCATATCATGCAATATAACGAGTTATCTTTCAAAAGCATGTAAGTTCTCTTTTTATTTAATTATTTATCGCATTTCCGAAACAAATTCTCGAAAAATGAAATAAATCCCTATCCCGTTAAGTTCCTTTTTGAGATTTGTCACAGCTTCTCATTTTGCGTCAACATTCCGCTTTGACTGGCGCCCACCTAATTTACCAACATCACAAAATAAAGTTCCTACCAACCCCACCTACGACCCAGCTCTCCTCCAAACAACTGACGCCGTGCCCATTATGGGTGACAGGTAGGATAAAAATCAGATGAATAAAATATTTCAAAATTTGAACACTTTGATAAAATTTAACTTTAACATCTAATATTTTTCTTCATCTAAATGTCACAATATATATATAACAATTATTACTTGAAATCATTTGTTTTTAATACATAAATAGCTTTTACTTTTTTAATAATTTATTATATAGAATGCATTACTTAGCATAGAGTATATAGTTATAACAATTGTATATATTAGAAATATAATATTTATTAATAATGAAAAAACTTTTACCATATTGGTTAATTTATTAGATACAAGTCTACTTTAAATGAAAGCATATTTCTTAATAAAAATGTCGCGAACGTTAGATAAACATTCGCTTCGAGATATTTTAAAAATAAATCATGTAATAAATATAATACTAGGAATATACGTCTATGTTCCAGAAAATTATAAAAATATTGTTGTATTTCTATACATTTTACGAAACATATTTTTTTGTGTATAAGTGCAGCAGCATTGTATACTGAAAATGTTCATTTGCATGAATATTCAGATCCAGTTCGCTTATTTGTTCTCACATTTGATTTGATAGAATGTATAATAATATTTTGGATGTTATCATGAAAAGGAAATATTTATTATAAAAGAATACAAAAAATTATTTTCGAAATTGAACGTATTGATGAAATATTCATAACATTTGACTATCAAATAAATTACAAATACACAAGAATATTGTTCGGATTTTACAGTTTTCTTACAAATTCTACAGCTTTACTTATATATATATTGATTTTTGCAATATTTTATCAAAACTGTTCCCGTGTGGATTCTTAATGTTGTAGTTACTGCTATGATAATAAACTTAAAATTAGAATTTGCTATTATAATGTTTACCGTGTTAAATAAGTTCACAATACTAAATAGAATTTTAGTGAAATTCAAACAAAACAAAATTCAACATATACGATACCTATGCATTGCAAGTGTACGATCACTTATTTAACATCAAATCTGAATTAAATTCGGCATTTTCATTATTTTTCCTCACTGATACTACTATATATACCTTTTTACTAAATTTCTTCGTGGTGCATGTGATAATGAAATTTATAATAGACGACGAAATTTCGAATATTGATTTTTTCGTTAATACTTCGTCGATGATTGTCTTACTATTTCTTTTCAATGTAAATACAATAATGTGTAACTTATTTCAGAGAAAGGTAATTTTATGTCTAACATACGCACACAGTGTGACACATGTCTCCTATTGATATAAGTAATAAATACTGCGCAGAGAAAAAAGTATAGCAAAAGAAAGAAATAAAAATATACAATTGAAATAATACAATTTATATTTAAAGTATTTTCAATATTAACTCAAATCGCAATTTTTAGGCAAAATATTTTAATTTTGTCGAAGTGAATAAGACAAATTATTTTCAACGGCACGAGATGCGTGTCAGACTGTAAGTTGCAATGTTTTACATTTACAACCAATTTCAATTTCGTCAATATTAAATTTATTATTTATAAAATTATATTATGTATGAGTTGCAGGCAAATTGTCATTTCAAGAAAATAGCCTTTTATTGAGCAAATACTATATGCTTCGGCAAATGTAATACTCATTTTTAATTAAATAATATTTTTCTAAACAAATACACTTGTTGGGCAAATAATTTGTTTTTAAAATTTATCTCTAAATATTAAAATAAAAACCTTTAGTAACTTTTTTTGATTAATTTTTACCGATTTTGTCAAACTTCCCAAAAACAAATAATAATTCCAATAAACTTCAATAGCTAAATAGTTAAATTGTAATAAAAACTATTGTCGGCATTGTTTATTATTGTGAAACTCTTCTAACATTTAATATATGCACACATGTACAACTGACTGTTTAATGAATCTTAAATATTTTTTTATATAAAATAAAATTTTAAGTTAATAAATAAAAAAATATTTCTACAATGATTTAACGAAAATATTGCTTAAGAAAAGTTTAATTTATAATTTTATATAAATATTTTTTTTTGAAAAACCTATTAGTTAGCCAAATAACATTCATTCACTGTTCTTAATATTTAAACAATGTTTAGTCAATTTTAGGTTAAAACATTATTTATAATATTTAATAAAAATTTAAATTAATTTTTGAAAACATAAAGGTCAGGGAGTTAAAAAACAAGATAATAAAAGTAAAATAAAGATTCTTTTAGAAACGGCATTTGTTTTGATAGTCGTGATACCAAAGCTCCTATATAACATTGTAAATAATAGCTTTGTTCGCGGTAGCAATTCCGAATTGATTCGGAACCTGTTCGGAATGTCTTTAGGATTAATCCAATGCGCATGTCCGATTCTGAATTTATTCAGGATTTTATATTTCCGCGAACGTTAAACGAACTACTTTTAATTAAATTGTTCGATCATAGAGTGCGCTCTGCCGTTCCCGTTTGACAAATTTTATTTTAAATATCAGCTGTTTTTGTTTGGAGGTTAGGTGATTTTGGTCATTTATTTGCGTCAGAGAATTACCATTATTCAAAATATTAAAGCATGTGCGAGAAAGGTAAATTGTTAATAAACATTTTGAAACAGCATCACATTGTTAATTGATTTTTCATTTCACAGAATTAAGTGACTTTATTAGTATTTCGCCATTGCCAGGTACTTTAGAAGTGGTGGTCGACGAAAAAGATTCTTACAAGTGGAATCATGCAAGTACCTTAGTTCTCTTAGATTTATATAAAGAACATCGTAAGAAAGTAGGTTCTTTAAGGATCAAAAGTTTTAAAAAAATGTTTGAACTCATTGCACAGGAGTTACAAAAACAAGTTAGCAAGAACATCACTGCTGCAAACTGTGAGAATCGTTGGAAGCATCTAGAGAGAAGCTACAAAAAATATATTGATACGATTACTAAAACTGGTCGGGGCAGAAAAGACTTTGAGTATTCAAATGAAATGCACGACATTTTAGGTAAAAAAAAGAATATACATCCCCTTATTCTTCTTTCATCGAATACGGAAGCAGAAATGCCTAATAAAGAGAATGTCCCTGAATTAGAGGATACTGTGGAAAATGAAAATACTTTAAATAAACAAGATGAAAGGGTACTTGAGGATTCAGCTCGGAAGAATTCAGTTCAGATAAAAAAACCAACATACAAAACTAGAAAAATGAGGGCTGATGTGTTGAGAGAAATTCGGTACGAAAGGCAGGAATACTACAGAAAGAGATTAGAAATTGAAGAAAGAAACATACAGGTCAAAACAGAGAAGAATAAAATTTTAGAAGAACGAAATAATATTTTAAAGCAATTGTTGGAGAAAAATATTAAGTTGAGTGCAACAGACATATTACAATGACATATTACAATGTCACCTTAAACGTTTAATTAAGGATAATAATAATAAACATGTTGAGAATAACCGTTTGTTTAATTTACTATTACTATGTTTTGTTCTATGTGTAAAAATTTAAACAAATTAATAAAACAAACTACTTCTCAGGTTTTAGTCAACTAATTTGAAAATATTTTAATTCTTTTAAATATTTCAGTACCTCAGTTGTCATTTTCAAGAACAATTTAAACATAAAAATTTTAATTAACAATTTAGTTGTTAAAATATAGCATCTAAAGAGCGAATATATGTAACAATTTTTTAATATTTTCAAATAAATTGATTAATTTTGAGAAATTTACATGACATAAGTTATAAAAAATTTTTTGTTTTACTGATTATTTGATTTTTCAGATATTTAAATTCATCTACAATAGTTTTAGTTGCTTACTTATATATTTAAACAAATTGAAGTACATTTTGTTGTTACAAAATTTTGATTAATTTTAAATTGAATTTTTAAAATAATTTTATGATTACATATTCCTTCGTTCTGTTTCATAAAGGATTTACCAGACTTATTGTGAATATAATAAAATTTAATTAAATATTTATAAAAATTATTTAGCATTTCTGTAAAATATTTAATTAAAATAAAATGAAAATATAAATATTGAAAATCAATAACATCCTACAAGAAATACTAACAAATAGATCATTTTAACTACATAAATAGATTTTAAATATAATAATCTGGTATAAATACATCATGCTAATCAACCTGTAAGAACACAACTAATTTACATAATTCAGATAAACAGATTATATTTGAAGAGGTAATGTGTTCATAATTTCATTTCTTCTTGTAATACCATTTCTATCATCTACAGCATCTTCTTCTTCAGGGGGTAGTACATTTATTGGGTTATCTTCCACTTGTGGGTCATTTTCCAATATAAATTCCTCCTCTATAGATAGATTGTACAGAACAACGCATGCTCTTATAAAGTGAACTAAGTCCGGAATACTTTTCAACTTTATATGGTATAATTGTCTAAATTTTTGTTTTAATATACCAAAAGAGTGTTCAATTATATATCTGTTCGTAGAAAGCAAATAGTTGTAATTTGTTTGTCGTCTAGTTAGCTGGCCCCTATCTTTAAATGGAGTTAGAAGATGTTGTAAGCACGGATAACCACTGTCTCCTAAAATGAAGCAGTTTCCACATTTCTGTGGCAATGTTTCATACAAAGGAGAGGATTTCAACACCCTGCTGTCATGAACGGAACCAGGAAAGCCAACAAAAATATCAATGATCCGTTTTTTATGGTCACATACCATTTCGGCCTGCAAAATAAATGTACATTTGAAAAGTATTAAAATATCGAGTGTGTATTACATAGTCAGTTACCTGTATAGAATGGAAATATTTTCTATTGAGATAAGAATCTGGATCATCCGCAGGCTTGTCGATTCTAATGTGAGTACCATCAATGACACCAAAAGCTCCAGGAAATCCTTTGTCTCTAAAGAATCGTTCACTTTCTACTTTTTCATGATCTGTTGGCCATCGAATAACTTCTGGTGACAGATTACTTAAAAAATAGGTGACTCTTCTAACAACTTTATATAAGGAGCTTTTAGTTATATTAAATCTATCTGCCACATCTCGGAATGAGCTAGCTTCATTACCAGCAAACCATAAAAATACAGTAATGAATTTTAATGCACCAATTTTTTCGGAATCTCCTTCCTGATGATGAAAATATTGTGAAACCTTAAATCGATCCGCTAGTTGTTGTGTCATCTCTCTACTTATGCGGAAATGTTCCATATATTGTTGTTCATTAAACTGTGAAACAATTTCTTCAAAGTAATCCCTTGTTTTGGGCACTTGCGACAATTGAATTACTTCTTCCAAATCTTCATCACTTGAATCGAAGTGATCCGACATCTGAAGCAAGAAATTAAGTATCTATCTATATTTTTTATTCTAACCTTTTTATGTTAATGTATGTCATTTTTATAATTACCTTGATCTATTTAATAGTAAATAACTTATGCTTTTAAAACACAAATCTAACCTAAAACGTTCGAAATTGACGTTTAAACTATTGCTGATCAACTTTCACGATCATATAATGCGCAGTGCGCATGTGCGGATCAGAAATCCTTGGTAAAATTCTGGGATGTGTTGAATACGTTCGGAACTAATTCCGAATGAGATAATTGTGTTCCGCGAACGCAGAACTTTTTGTTCAGAACATGTAATTTTCTTACCGCGAACGACCGAATTTACATTGCGCATGCGTACTTGTTCGGAACGTGTTCGGGATGTGCTCCGCGAACAAAGCTAATAAATGAACACGTTTCATATATTTTTTAAATGTATTGCTATATTTATAAATATAATATGTTATTTTATATTAAATATATTCTAACGATAATTATAAAATTTTTAGAACGAAAATTTGACATATAATTTAAATATTTTATACAATAAATATTATAAATTGCAATTTAAACCAGGTTATAACTTCATAAAAATCCAGTATTTTAAATTTCTACATCAACGACAAAATTTTTCAGTGTACGGAATTTTTAATGTTAATTTGAATTTATGTCATGTGGTAAGATAGTATAAATAAATTTTGTTATTTTTAAATTGATATTTCTTTTTTATTATTTTAGCTTATTTCCACAACTTTTAGTTATATTATTGTCTTATATCAATTTAGAAAAATTGTAGGTCTGCAGTGAAATTATATATTACAGTTTGATTTTTATATGAAAAAGGTTTCTTGTCCACCTCATTTGATTACAGTTGTAATTTGACATTGTAATATACGAGTGTGCTTAATCACTAAAGTTATTTTCAATATATAATTTTTCTTGAATAAACATATTGGTTTCTTTTATTTTTTAACAAAACTATTTATGTCACGTAATGCAAAGCTGTCACAATGATTATTATATATGTATGAAGAGAAAAATAAACATTAAAAATTTATTAAAATGAAAATCTTTTACTTTTATTAAATATAATTTTTAATTTTAGTAATCATTTGTATAATTTCAGATAATTAAACATATTATTTTATTTAATTCATGCATGTATGTATGTATGTATGTTTGTACGTATGTATGTATGTTTGTATGTATGTATGTAGGTTTTGGTACTATTATGACTGGTATTATTCACAATGAAACTGGTATAATTCACGACAGGAAAATAGTATTTTTCACCATAAAAATACAAATGCACAACAAAATTTTTTCTCTTTTCAATGGCACTCGATCAAATGAATCCACTTATCAACACACGTGATCTATATACAGACGCCGCGCAGTTTTCTATGTGTGCATTTGTTGTTGTTTCTTGGGTTAAAATCACAGACCACACACAAAGGTTAAGATTTATAAACATAAACGTCACTAAACGAAATGAACAGTCACATCTCGGGGAAGCACATGCATATATTGACGATGCGCGGTGTTTCATGCGCGTTTGTTGTTTCTTCGGTTGATCTTTTTGAACATTAGCGCTACTGAACAAATGAAGCAAGTTACCTCACATGTAAACGCATGTCTATACCGGCGCTGCGCGGTTTCCTATGTATGCATTTGTTGTTGTTTTGGCGGTTGAGGTTTTTGTTCGTTAATAAGAGTAGCAAGAGAAGAATAAAAATAACTTTTAAAGAATAATAAAACAAAAGACACAATGGTAAGTACAGCACTTAGAATGTAATTGAATTGATTAATTTTTACGAGAGATCTATTTCAAAATTATAAAACTTTCAATATTTTTTATATGTACTTTTAATTTCGGTAATATTAATTAGAAAATGTTTTCACTTTACAGATGGAAAATGTCGAGTTGAAAGTCGGAATGATATTTTCAACATTCGATAAATGGATTGAATTTTTTACTGCATATCAAAAAAATTCAAAAAATATTTTTACTTGCTTTAGATCAGACACTTTAAAATCACATAAATCAAAATGCAGTACGATCGACCCAAAATTGAATATTGTCCGGGCACATTACACGTGCAAATTTGGCAAGAAAAAGCACCAATCTTGTGCTACAGGTCTACGTAATGTGATGTAGGTAGACACATTGTTAATTACTTTGCTAAATTTAAATGAGTCAATACAAATTGATGTCTAATAGTATATTTGTAACTACTACATATTATTTATTCACTATATAATCTATTTTATAAATATCGATAAATAATGTAAAATATAATGCCATTAATTTTATGACAGCAGATTTGAAGACTCATTGTACCAAGATCCAATATTAATTTCGTTGCCCTATTGCTTACAACGAAAATGTAAATATTGAAAATTAATTGGAAATAACTTTTCAGGTCATACAAAATGGGTTGTTCTGCATTTGTGAAAATTGGTTTGTCCAAAGATGGTACAAATTTGCAAATTAAGAAACTCGATTTAAAGCACGAGGGTCATGAAGATTCAACGGTAAAGAAACTTTATTGAATTACCTATTTAATCAGTAAATAATTACTTCTTTAGGCTCGGTTTCATAAACAATAAATAAATTTTCTTCGCAAGTAAATTTTATTCTCCCACTAAATAATCTTGAAAACAAATGTTATTTCAATAATTTTCTACCAGATTATTATTATTATTAATAACTTTTTTTTAATACCACTAGATTAAATTTATTCCCTTTTTTAACACAAAAATCTGTCGAGTAAATAGATTTACTTCTAAAGTAAATTTAACAAGCCTTTATGAAACCGGGCCTTAGAAAATAAATTAATAGTTTATCTATTGCAGCAATTTATCAACACTTTACCGGAAAACAGAAAATTAAGTCCAGAAAGTCTAGAGAAAACGAAGGAGTTCTTAAAAGTTGGAGGTAATAAAAAAAGAATCATGGCACATCTGAAACAAACTAAAGGAGTAAATGTCTTTTTGAAAGATTTACATAATTTAAAATCGTCGATAATGAAACATGATAGAAATGACCTAACTGAAGCCATAAAGTTAATTCATGAAAAAGGTAAAAAGAACTTTGTAATACAAATTTTATTGCTTAATATAAGATCCTTTGTGATTCGTCACTGGAACATAGCTAAAGTACTCTCTCATGCTCAGAGCCAGTTTGAATCTGTCATTTTGCATCAAAATTTCAAAATTTGTAAAATTTTCAAAATTCGACCACTTTTCCAAATTTTCGAATTTCGACAAATTTTTAAAATTTGTCAAATTCGTCAAATGTTTTTATAATCCAACTAAATTATATACAAATGAATACGTCAAGTTTTCGCTCTTTTTTTACAAAAAACTATATTTTATACTTTCTTATTAAATATCGTTTTATTTGTATATAATTGTATAATTATAATTCACATTCAGTTAATGATGTTTGTAATAATTTCTGAAATTCAAATATGTAATTGTGTCTATAACTTTGTAGCATCTAAATAATAAAAAACAATAACGGATTAAACGGATTATCTTGCACTAATGATGATATTTTGAATGATAATTTTGTTTACTTTGTCTTTTTAAGGTGGACGCGAACAAATTCTTCACGATAACAAATGTTTCAAAGGACTCTGCTTTTCTACAAATGACATGCGAAAATGCATGTCATCTTGGCCCGAAATAGTTTTTGTCGACGGAACATATATGTTGCTCATCACGAGTTTAACGACAATTTTATTTCTTGTTGAAGATTCTAACGGATGCAGTGAAATTGTTGCGGTGGTTTTGATTGTTGCAGAGGATACCATTACATTCAAGTGGATTTTGGAATGTTTGAAAATGGACAACCCAGATGCGTGTAAACGTATAAAGTGCTTCATGGGAGACAAAGATTTGCTTGGACGAAACATAATAAAAGAAACATTCAATGTACCCGTGTATATTTGCATGTTTCATACTTCAAAAATCTTCATGAGAGAAGTATCTAAAGAAAACATGGAAATAACAAACGAAGAACGTTTGTGGCGTCTCACGATGCTGCAGGAGATTATATACTCTCGGTCGGAAGACGTCTATATGGAAAATTATGGAGAATTCATGTCATCAGCACCCTTAAAAGTGAAAAAGTATTACAATAAAAACTGGCATGATATTAGACAAGAATGGTCATGGTACGGAATGGACATGTTCTAATTTCAATAACACTACCAACAACAGATTGGAAAGCATAAATCAAAAGATAAAAGACGTCGTCGAGTTAAACAACAGTATGCAAGGATTTGTAAATGACTTTTTTATTTGGAATGATTCGCGAATATCTCAAGTAGAGTACAAAACAAGAAACATGTTCACTAAAATCCCAGTAATCGTATTTGAAAACGATGATATAGTGAAATATCAAAACCTCCTGACTACTGAAGCATTTACATTTGTGGCAGAACAATACAAAAGGCCGAAGTAATGGAAAATTCTCACACTCTGTTATTTATAAGAGTAGCTTTTAGAAAATTGAAGAAGTGGGATAAAATTTCCGACGCATCAATTACTTTACAACTAATTGAAGATACAAGTAAGTATATATTCATAATTCTTATTAGCTAATTACTTATTAAAAAATTAATGAATTCTTGAATTGTCGCACTATTTACTTTATAAAACTTCATAATTAATTAGGAATAAATAATATGCTTTGTGTTAAGTTTTATATTTTAATTTTAATTTGAAAAATAGTTTGGGTTTTTCTGCTATACTTGCATTAATTAATTCTTGAATTGTCGCACTATTTACTTTATAAAACTTCATAATTAATTAGGAATAAATAATATGCTTTGTGTTAAGTTTTATATTTTAATTTTAATTTGAAAAATAGTTTGGCTTTTTCTGCTATACTTGCATTAATTAATTCTTGAATTGTCGCACTATTTACTTTATAAAACTTCATAATTAATTAGGAATAAATAATATGCTTTGTGTTAAGTTTTATTTTTTAATTTTAATTTGAAAAAAAGTTTGGCTTTTTCTGCTATACTTGCATTAATTAATTCTTGAATTGTCGCACTATTTACTTTATAAAACTTCATAATTAATTAGGAATAAATAATATGCTTTGTGTTACGTTTTATATTTTAATTTTAATTTGAAAAATAGTTTGGCTTTTTCTGCTATACTTGCATTACTACGGAAAGTGCCAGCCAAAAGTGTTGATTTGCCAGGAATCGACTATAATAACTATAATAACTTTTGGCTGGCACTTTCCGTTCGATTTGCAGTATCGGTAAAATATTGAAAATCGGCGAAGAGCGTTAACCTCAGTGCGGTCTTTGCCTAACTGACACGGCTTCCGGTTAAAAGGTAAAATAATCAAAATTCTAATAATTTAGCCGTGGCTGTTACACTATCAGACTGTGGAAGATAGCATTCTTATCTTCAACTGCACATCGAATGACATTAAAATGAAATTGTATTATCACAATATTTAATTTTTTATGTTTTGTATTTTTTTGCATATATGTGTGTGTATATATATGTGTAAATTTGTATTGTATCTCTGTACGTATGTAGTTGTATATGTATCCTTCAAATAGGCAAGCATGCCTTTTGGATACAGTATTCTAAATAAATAAATAAATAAACACTTGTTATGTATCGAACAAGTGTATACCAAGAATATATAAGATCTGACACCAATAATTTATACCATCGGTTTGCTGGTCAGACCAACATGAGTCTGAGACGTATAAGCGATAAAACTTAATGCCACAGTCACCATCAAGAGCCTTCGACGGCAAGCACACATCATGTATATTTATATTAAACCAATGGGTTGCGACATTCTACAAGAGGAGAAATGCACACCTCCGACAATAAACTTCTAATTACCAACAATGGTGCGATTCTATATTATACGTTAATATTCTATAAAATCGTCACATATCTTTTTACGTAACATTGAAGGTAAGTCATTATCGGAAAGGCGATTGAATCTTCCCCTTCGAACTTTCGGTTTTCTTAGGTTTACCCCTAAACGGTTTCACGTACTCTTGAACTCTCTCTTCAAAGTTCTTTTCAACTTTCCCTCACGGTACTTATTCGCTGTCGGTCTCCTGGTTATATTTAGCCTTAGATAGAGTTTACCACACACTTGGTGCTGCACTCTCAAGCAACCCGATTCTAAGGAGAAACCCACCCAAACTTGGTAATGGTCACTACGGACCTGGCACCCTCCCTGGAAGTGTGGCCCCGTTCAAGAAGGACTTGAACGCATTACACACGCTTAGGTTAAATGGGCTCTCCCAAACACTATATTACCCGGCAACCGTTTCCGATTGCGGGTTTCTGTGCTGGGCTTTTCCCTGTTCGCTCGCCGCTACTAAGGGAATCCTTATTAGTTTCTTTTCCTCCGCTTATTAATATGCTTAAATTCAGCGGGTAGTCACATCTGATCTAAGGTCGCCATATAGATTATATATTCTGTAAGAAAATAAAAATTTACGTGACTTTTCTATATTTTACAAAATGAGATTTGGACCTTAAATGGGGTGAAGTCGAATTTCAACCGGGCTGCCCCTCAAAATGATCCCAAATAAAAAAAAAATTGTAGTAAAATTTTTTCCGCTTAATATTAAGGTTTAAGGGTGCCGAAATGCACTTTTCTACTTTTTATTTACATAAAATCGGATTTTTACACATTTTGGGACTTCATTTCTTTTCGAGGCAATAGGAGGTTTAAAAATCCACTCAGCGGTGGAATACAGTCTATAATTACCCGATAATGTGTGGTAATGATTCTGACATTATTCTGAAGAGATTTAAAGATGATCAAACTATCGCTCAAAATATTGAAAAGCCGTTTTGGCTTAGATGATTAAAAAGATGACAAAACAATTATATAATTTCAAATCTACAATAAAATTACTAAATCAATTGTTAATTAACTGACTTAATTTTAAAAGTGTTATTATTTAAGGATTTTCAGCAATTTCAAAAATGTGAGTGATTTGGTGCCACATTTGTCGGTAGAGATATTATAGGGAGAGTTCGGCCGATAGCCTGAAAATAGTGTGGCAGCTTATCATTGGTTGTGCCATTTTTCTCTAAATACAAATGATTTTGAATTCGCGCGCTAGTTCGACTCATTACATTCACATTTTTTCGGGAATATTATATTGTCGCATATTAAACTGTAGCTAAACATACACTCTAACCGCTGAATAAATAGATTTTACTGCGGGATTGCTGTACGACAGGTATTTTTATCAATATTTTCAATATTTCAACGACGAAAATATTCATGCGCCACTTCGATTTATTTGTTTTTTTGTGACATTTTGACATTTTCGATATTTTTTATATCAGTATATTTATTATCATAATAATAAAAATTACAATATTATACATTACATTTTTATGTTTTATATGTTTTTTTTTTGTATGCAGAACACAAGAACAAATATTCTGTGTTCATTTGGTGGAACAAATTTTAATTTAAATTTTGGCGCCAGAGATTAATGGCGGCGTATCAGCCAAACTCTCCCTATAGTATCTCTATTTGTCGGCGACAAACAGTGCCCTCTGTCATGTTTTTGTGTTGATGTCAAATATAACCTGCATTACTCAAACGCTATTTGTGTACACGTTCAGTTCTGAGACAATTTAGTTAAAATGTATGCAAATCGGTCATTGCAAAAAGAAATTTTTTAATTGATGTCATCGAGACGCAAAAAATTGGAAACAAATTGCCTTCTCGCCGACAGGTTTTGAAAGTTTTATTTTTCAATATTCGCGAATTAAATCTAAACGTTCGAGACAGTGCAGCTTTAGTGCTAAAAGAAGTTGAGGTTTTTTGGGAGAAAGCCCGCATACCGATTTAAAAAACTGACAGATGTATTACAAAAATGCAACGCTTATACGAAGAATGGCGAAACATACAAAAAACTGCTGGAAAACCAAGCAACAGTCAAAAGTCTTCTACTTTGGATGATTTTTTTGATATTGCTCACGGAAATGTTGAAGAAATTGTTGATGGAAATATCAAACAATTTCTTTTGGATCAAAGAAAGCCTGGAAGAATCAGATTCATAGGTTTGTTGTTTTTCTTTATTTTATTTTGGATGTATGTATGTCTGCGGAATTAAAATGGTTATTTTGGATTAGTAGGTAATATCGAAACCTTATGCAACATTGATGACAGAAGCAAAGAGAACAAAAAAAATACTATTAGAACGACTGAGGAGAAGTGAAGCAGAGAAAAAAAGGTTGAGTAAGTAGCTTTCTAATTATAGTTTTATTTTAAAACAATTTTGATTGTTCAATTAATTTGTTTTGTAAAGTTTTCAATCTATAATTAAATAATATAAATGACATTTATATATATATATATATATATATATATATATATATATATATATATATATATATATAAACAATCTTGTAATTATAGGCAAAGTTGTAGAGTTCGCATCGAGTAGTGAAGACAGTCAACCTATAAGCCAAAATTCCGTATTCTAATTTATCATTAGCAAAAATTGATTCCCCTTTGAATTTCATCGATGAATCTGAAGCAGGGCCGTCTAATGGCAAAAAATCTCGAGGAAATATACAAATCGTAGATGAGGAATTAGTTAGTGTTTTGGACGCCTGCAAAATATCAAATAGATGTGCAGTTCGATTAATCATAGTTACAGCGAAAAAACTGAACAATGACGTAAATTCGTTAATCATTAACATATCATCAATGCGTCGGTATCGCGACCAGATACGACAAGTGAAAGCAGAAAATATAAAACAAGTATTTCAAGGCAAGAATTTGGATGCGATGGTATTGCATTGGGATGGTAAATTACTAAATAATTTAGTGAAACGTCAATTGACAGACAGACTACCAGTTGTCTCTAATAGAAAAATGGAAAAATTGATAGGAGTGCCTGAATGAGAATATGGAACAGGAATGTTTCAAGCAAACGCTATATTCGAAGTACTGGAGGATTGGGGATTTTCTGGAAAAATTAAAGCTCTTTGCTGCGATACTACGGCGTCCAATCTTGGACATAAAATGCAGGCATCACATTATGGAAGTTTTGCTTAAGACTGCTTTCGAACAAAGTTTTCCAGGAACCTCTGGACCAAATGTGCTTCTGTTTCAAAGATTCCAAAAATCATGGAACAATTTAGATAAGTCTAATTACATATCAGGAGTCGAAGACAAACGCGCAAAACAGGTATTGAATGATCAGATTGAAGACATCAACAGTTTCATTGTTGAGGTTTCAAGGGAATTTCAACCTCGAGATTATTATCTGGAGCTGACACAAATATACTTGGGATTAACACCTTCTGCTGGTATTCGATTTCGAGTTCCAGGGGCTGTTCATCATGCTCGCTGGATGTCCAAGGCATTATATTCATTGAAGATCTTTTTATTTCGAAAGGAATTCAATTTGACAGCAAAGGAAGAATCAGGATTATCCGATATATGTATTTTCATCGTTTTGATTTATATTAAGGCTTGGTTCACATCTCCCCGTCCAGTCACAGTTCCTAACCACGATTTACTATTATTGAAAAAGATTCACAGTTACAAATCAGTCAATGAGAAAATATCTGTGGCAACATTACACAAATTTGTCAACCATTTATGGTACTTGCAACCAGAAGCAGCTGCTTCTGCATTTTTCGATAAAGATGTATCGAATGATACTAAACGAAAAATGGTTGAACAGATGGAGAATTCAGAAATCGTGGAAGACAATAGGAAAAAGTTGTTTATTAAGCCAATAGGTAAGTCAATTGTTATTAGATTAGAGTATTTTTAAACAATCCATTCTTAATTTTGTAAAATCTGTCATATAATATCTGTAACATTCTTTATAGCAGAAGAATGTTTTAACTAAACGAATATGATTTTTTTTTATAATAATTTATTAATGATGAACACGATAAACAAACTATTATAAAAAAAATGAATATTATTTTTCATATATATTTTTCTTTATATTCAAAAAAATTATTGAATTTTTTTTACAAGCTTGAAATTAACATGTTAACAATATTAATCAAAAAGATACTAACTCCGTAACTTCAACACTAACGGGTCATCATACATTTTCAGATGTGGAACATTTCATGAATAAGGAAATGGACTATTTTATCACCGCAAGATCTGCCAATTTGTTCGAAAGATTCAATATTAGTCAAGAGTTTATAAAAATCGATCCCTCAGAATGGCCAGAAGATGCAAGATATAAGGAAGGATTGCAATTGTTGGCGAACTTAAAAGTTGTCAATGACGTATCTGAAAGAGCGGTTAAATTAGTAACCGATTACAATAACATCTTAACAAAAAATTCTGATCAAAAGCAATATATACCAAAAATTGTCAATGAATACAGAGAAAAATTTCCTGACGCAACTAAACAAAGTTTAATACGTAGCGATTGTAAGTAATCCACTAATTTGTATTTATAATTTAAAAAGTATATAATTAAAATTTTCAATTTTAATGGAATGTACTATTTTACATCAGAATAACCCACTGCCAAGAACCGACCGCAGAAATGGACATTTAGAGGTGAATTAACTGTATTAATAAAAAAAATTATATTTTTCAATTAAATTATTATATCCATTCTGCAGATGCAATGATTCTGCACGCACCCTGTAGAATCATTAAATTCTGCAGGGTGCGTGAAAATGAGGTCAGATGAAATTATTTTTCATTTAATATTCAACATTTTGTTACGTTATTTTTTGTAGTTAGGTTATTTTATTAAATTATTTAAATTGTGGTAACTTCGAAATCAATATTATCGATTTTTATTTGCTTCGATTGGCAATTTTGCGAAGCGCCGGCGATGCGCATGTCCGAAGCGAACCGCATGGCTGGGTGAAAAATACGCCATCGCTGCATTTTCGCGGTCATTTTACTATCAAGCGAGCTGTACGTGGTTTTGTTTCTCTCGTCACGCTTGGGAATTTTGAGAATTGAGCTATTGTTTGGTGATATCTGTGACACGTCAATAGACGAATTTGAGGAAACTACACATTATTCAAAGTAAATAATTATATTTACACGCATTGAGCGGATATTTTGAATACAGCAGCTTATCGCCAAGAAGGGTTAAAATCTTTTAACCGTAAGTAATTTTTTCAGTCGCATACCAATCTGCTATACACAATTGTAATTGTATCGTATATGTTTTTAGCTTCTTTCCTACGTACACAATTCTTTTCTACGCACACAATTCTTTTTATGAATTCTTTTGAGCGTATACAATTATCGTTATTTGGTCGCATCTCAGCACGTGTTCATTGTCCATCAATTCGAATCGCTTTGGATTATATTGGACAGCTTCAGAACGGAGTTGGAATGCCTATAGACACTTCTACGACCAATTGAGACTTTAATTCTACTTGGAAAGTCCGTCCAAACCTATCTTCCGGACAAATTCTTCCGCATCATTCTGGATCAGCGAATGGGCACACACTTTACATCAATACACATTGTAGACAGTTTTCCATACGTACAGATAAGTCCAATCATGTTATTGAGCTGAGATACGAAACAGATATTTTGTATTTACGTTTTATTTGGTTATTAGCTTAGAATTTGCTACCGTATTTTTGAGGTTAAGATTTAGTATCGTATTTTGTCGCGAGATATTTATGCTGATAAGTTTATTAGTTGATTATTTGAACTATATTTGTTTAGTATAACTTGTGTATTACTCATATTACGTTATAGTTGAGTATTGAAGCTCATATATTATTGTGAAACTAGATTTAGTGATTCATAAGAGATTATTATAGTATGAATTACTAATTCGTTTATTGTTTTTGATTGTGTTCAGACCAGGCATTGCCATCTGTTGGCAAGTGACTGACATGTACTCGTCTGACTTAAATGTTCACGTTTCGTTATCATGTTAAGACCGCAGTTCCATCTGTTGGCCACTAGCGCGTACAAATCGTAACACATTTCATATTCTTATCAAGCTTCGTATGGCGCCCGCATTCAGTACTAGTTTCGCTTTGCAGTCGCAAGCACGCAGTCAAAGAGAGTTCATATCCGGCCGTGAACGAGTCAACATCTCCACGCATTGCTGTTGTTGAACAAGAACGCACATTTCACCTCATCAAATATCATTCGCCGCAAGTATTATTATATATTTCTGTGTCGCTTCGTACTAAACATACAAGTTATGCTACGTTATTTCTATACGAACGACTTGTAATGTAATTCTGTCGAACACACATGAAGTATCTCGCTAGCTTGCACAACGCTACTTTCTATATTAAAATAGATTCGCTTTTATCCGCTATACTACACATATTACGCAGAAGTATATCATTTCCACTATTAATTGTGATTAACTGATTGTAAATTACAAGATATCACATTTCCGCATATTTTACCAAACACGTGGTGAAATAACCTTCAAATATTCAGGGAAGTACAACATATTTTATTCTTTGTGATTTACATGTTATTATTTACAATTACAAACGCTTGTATATCTGTCACGCATAGAGTTATTCCAATTATATGCGCTTGCAGTATCATTATTCCGCATTTTATGTACTATGCTTACATTATTGTCGCATCACTCGCATTTCTCATTCACGCTCGCATTTTCTGTGTTTGCAACATTTATTCTCATATTTAGTTGCAGATTCTTTTCTTTATTTGTGCTTTATTAATTGTTTTGGAAGCTTATTAACACTAATTCTCGCTCAACACTCGTTGAAGATTTGACGATCTATACGCATTCACGCATAGCTCCAGACACACACCGCAGCAGCAGCCAGCTTACGTTAATTGAAGTACACGCATCTCGAAAGCTCTCACACTAACCACACAATCCTAAGCTCAAGTGTAAGGTATCTAACCGCCATTTTATTAAGGATCTGTACTACATTATATAAACGTAAGTTGCTTTTGCATTACTCATTCCACTCGTGCAGTAATTGTGCTGACACTTGACTTGCTACAAGTTATTGGTTTAATTCACCTCGCCTACCGTCCCGCACTCCTATACCTCAGTTGTGGGCCAACCTCTTTCCTCATTTCTTCCTAGAGCTACCACTTCTTGTACAAGCCCTATCTATCGCTCGGATAGGTGAAGATCGTCTCTGATCCTTATCCATCCTCTTATTTATCAATTAATTAGTTCTATTCAGCAAGTTACGCACGCTTATTCCATATTTACGCCGCAATACAGTCCACTAGCTCGCTACATCACCGCACACACGCCGCATCGCCTTTTTTAGGAACTCGAGCACTTGCCCACAGACACAACTAGTGTTTCGTGGTCGCCAAGCCAGCACCGGGTCCCAACATTTGGTCCTTCGAGCCGGATGGGCGGGTCACGACCCTAGTGACGTGTGCCCCATCATTTGGACCTACGATCATTGGATGGACAGGTCACAACCTGTTGACGTGTGCCCCATCATTTGAATCTTTGCACCGAATGGGCAGGTTACAACCTACGCTACGTGTGCACCATCATTTGAACCTTCGATAGCCGCTAGGCAAGTCACAACTTGTTTGACGTGGCTTCATCAATGATCATTTGCGCTCTGAACAAGATCAAACGCTATCTTTACGCATCATTAAATTCTAAACGCAATTCGCTTCGCTGTCGCCACGCTGTGCACATACAATGCACATCAGCTGACGCCTCACTAGCTCATCAGCAGCAACCGCATATATGACGTTCAACTCGAACTCGTATCACTCGCTCATCAGGAGCAACCGCATATACTACGTTCAACAAGAACTGGTATCACTCGCTCATCAGTAGCAACCGCATATACTACGTTCAACAAGAACTGGTATCACTCGCTCATCAGTAGCAACCGCATATACTACGTTCATCAAGAACTGGTATCACTAGCTCATCAGTAGCAACCGCATATACTACGTTCAACAAGAACTGGTATCACTCGCTCATCAGTAGCAAACGCATATTCACGTTCAACACGAACACGCTTTATTCGCTCATCAGTAGCAAACGCAATCACGTTCATCTAGAACTCGCATCACTTGCTCATCTGCAGCAAACGCATTCACGTTCAACAAGAACACGCCTCACTTGCTCATCTGCAGCAAACGCATTAATCACGTTCATCTAGAACTCGCATCACTTGCTCATCTGCAGCAAACGCTATCACGTTCAACTCGAACTCGCATCACTTGCTCATCTGCAGCAAACGCAATCACGTTCATCTAGAACTCGCATCACTTGCTCATCTGCAGCAAACGCATTAATCACGTTCATCTAGAACTCGCATCACTTGCTCATCTGCAGCAAACGCATCTCACGTTCAACACGAACACGCTTCATTCGCTCATCAGCAGCTAACGCTATAAACGCATATATTCAAGTTCAACAAGAACTCGCATCGCACGCTCATACGAAGCCAACGCATTTATATTTTATTCAAACGGCAACTCGCATCGCACGCTCATACGAAGCCAACGCATCTATATCGCTATATTTTATTGAAACCGCAATTCGCATCACATCTTCATCATGACTGAGTTACTAGCTCCGTCTGTACGCCGCAAGTTTTGTCAACTGTTTGTAGACAATCTACAGTCTCTAATCGCACAAGCTGCAGATCCACAAAAGGTCACAGAAGCACGCTCCCAGTTTAAGTTGCTTCCGAAACGCATTCGTGAGTTTGAAGACTATCACACTCAAATCATGATTCATCCAAGCAACACTACCAAACAGGATCAGCTTTACTCTGAATATAACGACTTCATGGATTCTGTACGTACCATACAAGCAGCATTCACGCAACCTCCATTCTACGAGCAACCGGCTCTGGATACTAGCGTTGCAAACACCGCATTCATATCGCAGACGTTGTCACAGTCATACACGCACGCAAAACTTCCGAAATTGGATTTACCTCAATTTTCTGGTGAGATCGCTAATTGGAACTCGTTTTTTGATATATTTTGCAGCTCCGTCCATGACAATGACAGTCTACGACCAGTTCAAAAATTCCAATATTTAAAATCTATTGTAAAAGGAGAACCGCTTGCTCTAATCAAGAACTTATCGCTCACAGATGATAATTACTCGATCGCTATTAAATTATTAACTGATCGCTATGCTCAAAGAAGATTAATATCATCTTATCATATTCAAACGCTAATAGAATTGCCAAAGCCAATTCCAATGACTTATGATCACGCCACAACATTCATTGCTGCAATCAGAGAGCACACTGAAGCATTAAGGGCTAATCACGAACCTGTCGATGAATGGAGTCCAGTATTAACTTTTATTCTGCTCACTAAACTCGACACAAAAATTCGCAACAGCTTTGAACGCAATTTATCTAAAGATAATTTACCTAATCTCGCTGATCTCTTAGATTTTTTAGATAAAGTCATACAATCTCAGCAGTGGCAATGTATTGACAAACCATCCACTCAAGCAGATACATCTCGATCCTCCGATCAGACAAATCGCACGTCATTCCAGACAAATCGTACGTCATTCAAGACAAATCGCACGACATTCAACACATCATCATTTGTATCAACTGTAAACACAAGTAAGTGTATCGCTTGTTCCAATCCGCATGCACTGTACAAATGTTTCAAGTTTCAATCTATGGAACCAATCAAGCGATTTGAGATGATACGCACCAACAACTGTTGTCGTAACTGCTTATCAGCAATACATGCTACGTCTACTTGCAAATCAAAATTCAACTGTCGCAAATGCAATAAACGACATCACACGCTCCTGCACTTTGAACGAGTTGAAAAGTCAACAAACGCTTTAAGTCAGCCGCAAGTTGCGGACAACGCAATCAACAACAGTCCGTCAACTTCTCCTATGCCTATGATAGCAGGTACAACTCGTACTTCATCACTTTCGCACAGCACGGCAGTTTCAGCAGTTCTGTTAGGTACAGTTATTGTACGTATTCAAGATTCACTAGGATCATGGCAATCAGTACGTGCACTTTTAGATAGTGGAAGCGAATCTTCATACATTTCTGAAAATTGTTCCAATCGTCTACAATTACCAATACATTCTGCAAACATCGTCGTTTCAGGATTTGGAAACGCTACAGCTCTGAACAACATTCGAGGCACTACAACAATTCATCTATGCTCTTCGCACAATGCTTCATCAGCATACACGCTCTCCGCAGTCATTGTTTCGCAAATCATCCAAGATTTACCAAAGGCGCAACTTTCTTCCGATTTACTTCGCCAATTTCAACATCTACAGTTAGCTGATCCAGACTTTGTAACACCGGCGCCCATTGAATTGTTAATTGGTGCTGATCTATACTTCAATCTTCTCACTGGTCACAAGCAAACCACTGCGAATTGTCCGACCGCTATGGAAACCTCATTGGGTTGGATTGTTTCTGGACCAATCTGTTCGCTAACCGCATCAACCGTTATCACATGTTTGACGGTTCAGAACCCGTTTTCGCCAGCATTATCGGAAATTTCGGAACGTGAAGACGCTGCCACGATCGCTACACTGTCAAGTTTAGATCATCTATCCAACAATATCTTTTCATCTCAGCATAGAAGATTAGAATCAGGACGCTATATGATTCCGCTTTCTCTTAAAGAATATCCTCCTAAGTTAGGAAATTCATACGCGAACGCACTTATATGTTTTAATATTTTTCAATGTCGCCTACCATCTGACAGTCACTTACAATTGGAATATTGCAAATATATTGCTGATTACTTAGAACAAAATCACTTGTTATTATCTCGCTTCATAAAATATTTGTTAGACACCGTAACATTGTCTTTCTTTAATATTTTAGCGTCGTCCGATTCTACAATCACTCTGTCATGGGTTCGGACACCACCATACAAATGGAAAACTTTTGTAACCAGCCAAGTTTCTGAAATTCAACAGAATCTTCTGCAAAATATGTGGCATCATATTTCGTCGGAAGACAATCCTGCTGACTATAAACTTCTACATCAATATTCCAACTTAAATCACCTGTTAAGTATTACTGCACTCTGCACCAGATTTTACAAAAGGTTAAAATTGAAGGAAGCAATATCATCGCCTGCACTATTAGTATCAGAACTCGATAACGCCTCAATCACATGGGTGAAAATTACGCAACTTGAAGCATTCGCTGATGACATCGCAAAATTTGAGAATGAAATTCGAAATTCCAGCCTAAGTGTTTCTCATAAACAACCTATACTGCTACCATTACGTCATCGCTTAACCGATCGTGTCATCGATTATTATCATCAGAAATATCTTCACCCATCGCCAAGAACACTTCAAGCAATTTTAAATCGCCGATTTTGGATTGTAACTGCTCGCCGTCTGATTCGCAGTTATTCTTTACAATGCATCAAATGCTTCCGCTGTCATCCTATTGGAATCAATCCTAATATGGGCAACTTACCAGATCATGAATATCGGAAATCAAATACCAATCTTCTACGCCGCTGGCACCTGTTACAAAATGTCTTACAATCATTTTGGAACTTATGGCATGCCGAATTTCTCAACACACTTCAGCAAAGATTAAAATGGACACGCTCTACCGTTAATCTTCAACCTGATCAACTCGTGATCATCAAAACGATCTACTACTTCCCCTTCAGTGGAAGAGCTTGAATCATTAAGGTTCACCCAGGAAGATAACGTAGCTAGAGTAGCTCAAGTCCGAACAGCTTCTGGAGTATTAACAAGATCCGTTGTCAAACTGTGACCACTCTTGTGATCCTAAAAAACTCCGTTTTTGGCCGGCCGGCATGTTCAGACCAGGCATTGCCATCTGTTGGCAAGTGACTGACATGTACTCGTCTGACTTAAATGTTCACGTTTCGTTATCATGTTAAGACCGCAGTTCCATCTGTTGGCCACTAGCGCGTACAAATCGTAACACATTTCATATTCTTATCAAGCTTCGTATGGCGCCCGCATTCAGTACTAGTTTCGCTTTGCAGTCGCAAGCACGCAGTCAAAGAGAGTTCATATCCGGCCGTGAACGAGTCAACATCTCCACGCATTGCTGTTGTTGAACAAGAACGCACATTTCACCTCATCAAATATCATTCGCCGCAAGTATTATTATATATTTCTGTGTCGCTTCGTACTAAACATACAAGTTATGCTACGTTATTTCTATACGAACGACTTGTAATGTAATTCTGTCGAACACACATGAAGTATCTCGCTAGCTTGCACAACGCTACTTTCTATATTAAAATAGATTCGCTTTTATCCGCTATACTACACATATTACGCAGAAGTATATCATTTCCACTATTAATTGTGATTAACTGATTGTAAATTACAAGATATCACATTTCCGCATATTTTACCAAACACGTGGTGAAATAACCTTCAAATATTCAGGGAAGTACAACATATTTTATTCTTTGTGATTTACATGTTATTATTTACAATTACAAACGCTTGTATATCTGTCACGCATAGAGTTATTCCAATTATATGCGCTTGCAGTATCATTATTCCGCATTTTATGTACTATGCTTACATTATTGTCGCATCACTCGCATTTCTCATTCACGCTCGCATTTTCTGTGTTTGCAACATTTATTCTCATATTTAGTTGCAGATTCTTTTCTTTATTTGTGCTTTATTAATTGTTTTGGAAGCTTATTAACACTAATTCTCGCTCAACACTCGTTGAAGATTTGACGATCTATACGCATTCACGCATAGCTCCAGACACACACCGCAGCAGCAGCCAGCTTACGTTAATTGAAGTACACGCATCTCGAAAGCTCTCACACTAACCACACAATCCTAAGCTCAAGTGTAAGGTATCTAACCGCCATTTTATTAAGGATCTGTACTACATTATATAAACGTAAGTTGCTTTTGCATTACTCATTCCACTCGTGCAGTAATTGTGCTGACACTTGACTTGCTACAAGTTATTGGTTTAATTCACCTCGCCTACCGTCCCGCACTCCTATACCTCAGTTGTGGGCCAACCTCTTTCCTCATTTCTTCCTAGAGCTACCACTTCTTGTACAAGCCCTATCTATCGCTCGGATAGGTGAAGATCGTCTCTGATCCTTATCCATCCTCTTATTTATCAATTAATTAGTTCTATTCAGCAAGTTACGCACGCTTATTCCATATTTACGCCGCAATACAGTCCACTAGCTCGCTACATCACCGCACACACGCCGCATCGCCTTTTTTAGGAACTCGAGCACTTGCCCACAGACACAACTAGTGTTTCGTGGTCGCCAAGCCAGCACCGGGTCCCAACAGATTGTTTATATTATTGTTATTATTATTTGATATTAACTTACGAAATATTATTCAGTATCTGCTTATATATATATATATATATATATATATATATATATATATATATATATATATATATATATATATATACTGATCAATTCACTGTCGTCATCTCATATATTTCCGAGTGGAAATATTATGTTTCTATATTAATGTAAAGGTCGTTTTACTGCGTTTTGAGAAATTTGTAAACTCGATTTCCACGGCTACTCGATTCCTTGGGCACAACGATTCGCGATTCGTGTTTGAATGAGATTTAGTATTACTATCGCGAGATTTACGTACGCTGATAAACCGACTCTACCAACTAATTATTTTGAGATAAATTGTACGATATATATATAAGTATAGTGTAGATTCAGCTTTGATACGATTTCTTAGATATTTTATGTTCAATCTATTATTCCTAGTAATTTTTGGTGAATATATTTAAGATATAGTGTAGCTTTGACTGATAAGATTTATGAAATAATATTTATTTGTTATGATCATTCTGCTTATTTATAGTGACTTTTAATATATATCAGATTTAAATAAAGTTGTTAAATATTTAGTTAGAGATATTGTCTTTTGTTAGCACTTCCCTGATAAGTTTCGCGATTTCTATCCATCGTAGATTTATTAGAATTACCGGTTCATTCTGTGGTATTGGTGTTTTCCTGGAGGTTTTCGTTCGGATATGTTGGCGCCCTAATTTACCGGAAAGTTAAGTATTAGCAGTTCGCCCACCCCCACGCCCCTCGTGGTACTGACTGCCTGGCCCTTCAGGATAAACGTGTGAAGTTTATATATCCGACAGCAAATTGGTGGCTTGCTGAGATCACGCCAATTTAGTTTTGTTTTTTTTGAAATTTAGAATTGAGTTTTTTGTTAAGTTCATTTTCTACCGTGATAATTTGTATTGTAGATTTGAAATTATATAATTGTTTTGTCATCTTTTTAATCATCTAAGACAGCGGTCGGCAGACCGCGGCTCGCGAGCCGCATGCGGCTCTTTGCACAGGCGTTTGCGGCTCTTCAGACATCAATTTCAGTTTCACCTCTATTTAAGCAGCCTTATAAAATAGGGTCGCCGAACGAACTTAAATTCGAAAAACGTACTCTTTACCACTACCTTAGAGACATCCGCCGTATTCGGATTTTCCCCTTCCAGTTAGTACAGTATCATGCACCCTTGACATCCCCACCGTTCATTCGGTCGGTGGAGCATATAGATAACGTGTAGCAGTTAAACTTCGAACTTAGTAGATGCGTATCGTGTCTTGTCTGCATATGTATAACGTTGCTTTAAAATTGGTTGGATCTTCTGGCCATAAAGGCAAAATCACGGTAAGTACGTTTTTAAAGGCATGATATTTAAATAATTACGTAACTATAAACTTTTAAAAATTAGTAATGACATTTAAAAATATTAAACTGATCTAAAAAAAATTATTACTGAAATTTAAAAAATAATTTTTGAACGTTATAAAATAAAAAATTACATTTATAAAATTAAAACTGCCATTTATAATTGTGAACGTAATTTAATGTTTTTTAACCATTATAAAATTTTAAATGTAAGTTAAATAATATGTTTTTACAATTAAGTTTTGAAAAATGTTTAACTAAGGTACAGAAAGTTTTTGTTACTTGATAGGACATTACTTTTTCTATAACTTTGTAACTATGATTCTAAAAAATTTAAGTTACAGACTATCTTTTTATACTGTATTGGTTTTATTTTGAACATTTTTATTTGAATTTTTTATTTTTGCGAGTTGTGTATGTATAATACATTTTCAACACATTAATTTTGATTTTTTAGATATTGATTTACTTAAGTTTATATGACTCAACCTATTGACAAAATGACTTCGGCTACATCTAAAAAGAAGAGAAAACTAATTGACGAAAATCGTGTCTTTAATAAGGAATGGACTGATTCATTTGCATTTATTGAAAATCTGGATGGTCACCCGACTTGTCTCATCTGTCATGAAAAGCTCGCAAATAATAAGAAATCAAACTTAGAGAGACATTTCTCCATAAAACATAGTACTTTTGCGAACAAATATCCGGCAGGTGACGCACGGAAGAGAGCTGTTGCAGAACTTCAGCAACAAAATCGAAATTCGAGTTCCATGCTGGACAACTGGGCACATAGTGCAAATACCACCAATCTTGCGAGCTTTGCGGTTTCTCTGGAAATTGCTAAAAGAGGAAAACCGTTCACAAACGGTGATTACATTAAAGACTGCTTTATGAAAGCATCGGCAGAGCTCTTTAACGACTTCAAAAATAAAGACGCAATCATGAAAAAAATTAAAGAAATGCCCGTATCTGAGAAAACAGTTCAAGACAGAATTACCAAAATGTCTTCAAATATAACAGGACAGCAAGTTGAAGATATCAAGCTGGCTTCCGCAATATCAATTGCAATTGATGAGTCATGTGATATTAGTGACACGGCCCAAGTATCACTCTTCGTGCGATATATGTCGAAACAAGGTCCCAAAGAAGAACTTGTTGGACTGCTACCGCTCAAGGGACAAACACGTGGAGAAGATATTGCGAATGCTGTAGAAACATATCTGGATCACATCGGAATTGACTTAAATAGAATAATTTCTATTGCTACTGACGGAGCTAAAAATATGACAGGTATTAACAAAGGAGCAGTTTCAATTTTAAGTAATAAAATTGATCATGAAATTCTAAAGTTCCACTGTGTAATACACCAACAAGCACTTTGCGCTCAAACATTGCCTGAAGAAATGGTTACAATTATGAACTCCGTTATCAAGATAATTAACAGCATCTTAGCCAAACCACTTTGTCACCGCCAATTTAAGGTACTTTTGGACGAAATGGATAGCGAGTATGTAGATTTACTTCTACACAATAAGGTTCGCTGGCTTTCCAGAGGAAAAGTACTGAAGCGGTTTGCTTCATGTTTAGAACAAATCAAATTGTTCCTACGCGAAAAAGGCATCGAACATCTAGAATTGGAGGAAGACACATGGTTACAAAAATTCCATTTCATTGTCGATATTACTTCACATCTTAATGCTTTGAATGTAATGTTACAAGGAAAAGGAAACGTCGCATATACATTATTGGAAGAGGTAGAGTGCTTTGAAAATAAACTACTAGTTTTCGCCGAAGATATAGAGAAAGGTGAATTACTTCACTTCAAGTATTTAAAACAGTACCGTGACGAAAGGAGTGCTTGTTTTGATGCGAATTATTTCAGCACAGTATTAAGAAAAATGAAGAACAGTTTTAGTGACCGTTTTCAACAATTCAGAGCAAATAAGGCTACACTAGCATTCATTGTACGTCCTCTGAAAATAAATGTCAACGAACTTAACTTGGCACCGTTCGGCACAGATGCTGCTTCACTTCAGATGCAGTTAATAGATATAAAAAGTAAGGAACTGTGGAGCAGCAAATTCGCAGATCTAACCAACCGGTTGGAAGAACTCGAAAGAGAAAAATCCAATTTAATTTCTCAGCACAAGTGGACAGCAATGAAACAACTGTCTACAATAGAAACAATAATATTTGATTCATGGAATAGTTTGCCTGAAACATATGACGCATTAAAAACACTAGCATTTGATATTCTCACAGTCTTTGAGTCTACATATTCATGCGAACAAACATTCTCTTCCATGAATCAAATAAAAAATAAGTTAAGAAGCAAATTAACAGACGATAATTTACAATCATGTATAATATTGAAAACAAGTAGCTATTTGCCAGACAAAAAAGCTTTCAAAAGCGATGCAAGGGCACCGTTCTAACTAAATTTTAAATAAAACATTTTGAAGTTATCACGTTTAAATAAATTCTTTCTATATATATATATATATATATATATATATATATATATATATATATATATATATATATATATACCTATATATATATATATATACCTATGGCTCTCTGATACCTTTGTAATCCTGTTTCCTTAACAACTTGGTTCTTCTAACTTAAAAGACTGCCGACCCCTGATCTAAGACAAAACGGCTTTTCAATCTTTTGAGCGATAGTTTGATCATCTTTAAATCTCTTCAGAATAATATCAGAATCATTACCACACATTATCGGGTAATTATAGACTGTATTCCACCGCTGAGTGGATTTTTTAAACCTCCTATTGCCTCCCAAAATGTGTAAAAATCCGATTTTATGTAAATAAAAAGTAGAAAAGTGCTTTTCGGCACCCTTAAACCATAATATTACGCGGAAAACATTTTACTACAATTTTTTTTTTTATAATTTGGGATCATTTTGAGGGGCGGCCCGGTTAAAATTCGACTTCACCCCATTTAAGGTCCACCCTAATATACATATATATGGGTAATTCCATGTGAAATCGGCCAAAATATTTTCGACCCTCTCCGATTTGTTCCAAACTTCTTGTATATGTTCATTTGCATCTAAAAACAAGTAGGAAGTTGCTCGTTGGGCGTATTCTATTGGTTTTACCATTATATTCCATATATTCATATATGGCCATTTTAGGCCTCGCGTACAAAGAACTTGAAATAAAAGTATATAATTGTTTTACAACGATACCATTCAATATAAAATTGTGATATTCTGATAGAATAGACTCTCGGCCATCGATTTGAGCCAATAACAGCGAATTCTGTCGGATATATGATGAGCTATGTAGTAAAATGTAAAAATGTTACTTTTTTTTCAAAAATCGATTTCTCAGATACTCCATCTTCGATTTTCTTCAAATTTAGCCTAAATTGAAGAGGACACTTCAAATTTTAATATATCAAAAATTCAGGGATGGGTTTTTTGATATTTTGAAAATATTTCACTTCAAAGTTGACATATGGTTTTTAACCGTAACAATTACATGTAAAATACAAACTCTATTGTTCTGAGGAATTTTGACCATATTGACTTCCACATATTTTGATTTTCTAAGGAATGATTCTTTACTAAATTTGAATTTCGCGCGGTATTCAACTTCATAATTACTATCTAGGTGGAAACTCAACTATTTTCATCCTTTGACAATATCAGCCATATGAAGAAGATAGAAATAGTACAAATTCGACGCAGATGGTAACGCAAGTTTAGCTTTGGACAGACAATTCTGGCCACGTAAGTGCGTCCTTTATTAATAGAAACGGTTGTTACTTTCCGAACACACGACTTATTTAGTTCCATCACAAGCTTGCGCTTGTTACGTTCTGTTTAAAAAGTTGTTCCTTCGTTTCATCATGGAGAACCCTCCAATCTGTTCCTTATTCGGTGTTGCTGTTTAGTGTTCCGAAGGAACCGATTTAAAAAATATTAATATATTTTCTGAAAGGAAAGTATTTTTGTTACAAAAAAGAAGTGGCGTCAGTGATTTAACCCGTAAGTACTACGGATGGGTCAGAGTGACCCACCTGATATTTGTTTTCATGTATGTTGCATTGTAATTTAAAGGTGCGGGGCTGACTTTCTAGCTATTCTAGTATTTTCTAGTGCACTTTTCAGTAGGAGCAAAGCAGTCATGGTGAGATGTGCTTGTTTTATCGTACAGTGTATTTCGGGTCAAAGAGACCCGTCTATAGAAAATACGTTTTTCAATTATACATGGTAAGTTATTTTCAAATTATGTACATACTTATTTTATGTTAGTTAAAATAATTATGAGACATAAAAAAATATATCGCCAATTATTTTAATAATTTTTAAAGTATAATGGATAATCTATCTGACGACCAGCTAGCTGAGATACTCAACAGTGAAGAGTTTTGGGAAGATACGGAATCGGTTAATTATCAAATGAACCATCGGGATCAAATGAAAATGTAGTTTCAGTCGACGATAAAGCTAATAGAGATAGAGAGATAGAGTTTCTATTAATAAATTGGCACCTATAAGTGAAATTTTTGATTTGTTTGTTGCTAATTGCAAAGAAAACTATGTACCTGGAGATTATTTGACTGTTGATGAAATGCTCGTTCCATTTAGAGGAAGATGTGAATTCCGTATGTATATCCCAAATAAACCTGCAAAGTATGGGATTAAAGTGCAAGTTTTAGCTGATTCTAAGACACATTACATGTGTAATGCAGAAGTTTATACAGGTGCGAAACCCTTACATCCAGCGAAAGTTTTACTTCCAAATCCAACCCAAGTTTTATTACGTCTTATTGAGTATTTACCACTTAATTCCAATAGGAACATTATAATAATTGGTACTCTGCTGTTGAAACAGTAAACGAATTGCGGAAAAGAAATTTTACATATATTGGGATACTTAGAAAGAACAAAAGGCAAATTTCAGCAGAAGCAAACCGGAAACATAAAGTTTTATCATCAATATTTGGATTTTGAAGTGGAATAACTCTGGTTTCCCATGTACCAAAAAAAGGAAAATCAGTAATTCCGATATCCAGTATGCACCACACTAATACTGTGAATAAAAGTACAAAAAAACCTGATATCATACACTTCTATAATGAGACTAAAGCAGGTGTGGATGCACTCGATGAAAAATGTGCTGTATATTCAACTTCTCGCAGAACCAGACGTTGGACCAATGGCCATATTTCATTGTATATCAAATATTGCTAGTGTCAACAGTAGAGTTTTGTATTAATCCTCACCATTGAGAAAGAAAAATTCTAGATATTCTTTCATAAAACAAGTAGGAAGAGCGTTGTTTGAACCATATATGCATGATCGAATGAGCAACCAAAAGATTTCCCTAAATCTTAGAATTCTGATTGCAAATATTATGCAGGTTAAAATGCCTGTTGAAATACAACATAATGAAAGGATTTCTACATCCAAAAGGAAGAGGTGTTTTTTTTTTCGTCCAAGCAAGAGCGACAAGAAAACAGCAACGTTTTGTGACATATGCAAAAGACCAATTTGTTCTACTTGCTCAAAAAAAAAAATTCCCAGAATGTTTTGAGCAACGAAATCATTTGAAACTCTTTTAAATTAATTAAATAATAAGAATTTATTTCTATTTATTATAAAAATTAATATTTTGTTCTGTTCTTGAATTATTTAATAAACGGGTCATATTGACCCATAGGTAGTACTTGTGTTTTATTTGTTTGTCCGTAGTAGTTGCGGGTTAACGCTCATCTGCCCAAACCACGAAAAACATTTCTTGGACTTTTTTGTACAGAAACAAATATACTGCTGCGATCCTTTCCAAATACATGGAACGAAAGTGAAGCAATCTTTGTTTACAATTACGTATGATTTCGAAACTATACACAAGAGATTAAATCCAAACATTATAGAAGGTAAATATTGACAATTTTATTGTTTAAAATTAATTTCATAAAAACCGATTCATTGAAATTAAATATTTAACAGTTAATTTAATCAACTATATCTTTAATTTATTTTCTAGGCAATAAACTGTGTATACAGTGCAGAATTGAAATAAGCAAACAAGTTACGTTTGATTCGCCTATTACCGATTCCTCTAATAATGAGAGCTATGATTTTGATTTAATTCAACATACTTCAGACCTATCATCGGAAAGTGAAGCATCGCCGTACCTTACACCTTCTGAATTGCCGTTGATACAAATCAACAATAGTTTGAAACTTCTGAACTTAGCACCGATTAAATTACAATAATTACAGTATACAACATACAAAACTCGGAAATTACATGAAATCGCTACAGCATATAAATCAGCATTTGATAAAATCACTGAAACAGTCAAATGCGATGAACAACTGGAAGGTAATTGATTGTTACGATGTCATTAAAGAAAAAAAAACCTAACTTCAATCTAATTTATATAAATTTTTTAATCGGATATCTGATATTTATATTTTCTTTTTTTACAGAAACTTCAATAGATATTGATTACAGAGATGCTGGCGAGAAAATTATTTCTCAATTGAAGCAAAAGTTTGATACCACTAGACTTAAAAGTGATAAAGTCATAATTTTGTCAATTTTACCATTGAACTGGAAGATTTCAGATATACAAACAGTATTTGGGGCTTCAAAACATCTGAATACGAAAACAAAACAATTAGTTGAAGAACAGGGTATTTTATGTCAACCTAAGCCAAAAGTGGAAAATACATTATCTCAAGAAACAATAAATAAAATAGTAGAGTTTTACTTTGATCCAGATGTGAGTCGCGAAATGCCTGGAAAGAAAGATTACGTAAGCGTAGTACACGAAGGTAAACGCGAGCATAAGCAGAAGAGACTAGTTTTAGGAAATTTTAAAGAGATATTTCAATATTTCCGAGAAAAAAAAACCCGAAGCTAAGGTACAATTTTCGAAATTTGCTGATTTGAGATCCAAGGAATGTATTTTGGCTGGTGCATCAGGAACTCACACTGTATGTGTTTGTACTATTCATTAAAATGTCAAGTTGATGATACTTGGAGGAAAATTAGCAATCAAATATGAAGACATCGAACTAAAATCGTACAAAGAATATTTGCAAATTATTAAATGTGCTTCTCCATTAGAGAGCTGTCATTTTATGGAGTGTACAGATTGTCCGAGTACCGAAAAACTGAAGAATATATTGAAAAATTATTTTGAAGAAAATCTGGTTTATGTTGTCAGTTACCAGCAGTGGATACAAGTTGATCGATATTCATTCGAGACTATTGCGCAACTTGTTGACAACTTTATCGACACTTTCATTGAAAAGTTGAAAAAACTTTCGCGTCATGATTACATAGCCAAAAAACAATCAGAGTATTTTCGTCGCGTAAAAAAAGGAATTCAAGTTGGAGAAGTGGTTGTCATTGCAGATTTTTCTGAAAACTACGCTTTTGTTGTTCAAGATAGTGTACAAGGGATGTATTGGAACAATGCACAGGTCACAATTCACCCTTTTACCTGCTATTTTCGACCAAGCAAGGATGCAGGTGTTCAATTAGCAAAGAGTGGATAAGTAATCGGCTTCCTGAAAACACCGCTTCCGAAGATCCTCAACCATCTACATCTGGCATTAAAAGAACTGCAGTAAGTAAAGATCCTCCTGGGCGATTGTCATTAGACTTGCGGAAACATGAAGCTATAAAAATTATTAGTGGTGGCAAAAAAAAAATTCCACAAAGACAATATCGTGTTTGTGCAGTGCATAAAAAGAAAAGTTTAACTTCTTATATTTGTAAGTTTTGTCAGATTCCCCTTCATAGGGGTGAGATATATTAAAGATGATGACAAATGGAAATTTCTTTAATATTGGGAAGCTGTTAGTTATAGGTTGTCACAATAACATTTTAATTATGTACTCATATACATTGTTTTTTTTTTATATAATAAAATTTATTTTTATATGTATTTTTTTTTAACATATTTAGATTTTTTATCAGATCACTAAATACATTTTTGCAATTATTTTTTAATTAAAATTAAATTTTAAAAAAATATTAGAGTAAATAAAATTATTACTATATAAGAAACTTAATAATAAAATATTCCTAAACATTATTACGCTTTTCTCTTACTACATGAACTCTTGGAACTTTCAAAAATTAACAATTATTGTTTGGTCCATGTTATACATAAATCCTTTCGGTACGGGTATGTTTCGCCATATCGCACCTGTTCGTTTTTCAAACAAATATTTATGATGTTGTGTTTTGCTCCGAAAATAAAAATACACGGTTTATATATAAAATTTATATGAAATTATGGTATATAAATAATAATGGTAAATTTTATAAACAAATTAAAAATTAAAAAAAGTCAATAATATCAATATCAATTAGAATATTATAGACTATTATATATAAATTACATATTATAAAAATTTTCCTTTTTTCAAATAAAGATTTATGGTTTTGGGTTTGCTCAAAAAATAAAAATGCATGTCTATATAAAAACTTTATAAAGAGTTATAAAAAGGAAATTTTATAAAGAAATTAAAAATTAAAAAAGTCATAATATATATATATATATATATATATATATAAAATGTGCTTGCAACAAAAAATATTTATTTTATTTTCTGTAATCATAGTGTTACGGCCATGGTGCGCGAAGCGACTCAGTCAGATGCCGCGCGCGCCATAAATCAAACTTTACGAGCTAGCATCAAGGAGCGTTATTCGGATATTAGAACAAGTAAATTTATCAGAACCCTTATTGATGCTACCCGGCTGTCGCGGAAGTTACGCAAAAACACTTATTGTTGTGACCCGTACTTGAAGAGTTAAAGTAATAGAAAACTAAACTAAATTTTTTTTTTTTTTTAATTTTATCTACATCTTTGAAATACTATGTGATGCATATTTTTCAAATTTCATTGAAATCCTACTATTAGTTGTGAAGATATTACATGTTTTCTTAAAAGTGCGCTCGCGGTCTACCAGTGGCGGCGCACGTAAACGTAAATATCCTTATTCACGTACGTCTGTCACTAAATCTCGTACACGGTCTCCTACCAATTTAAGTCAGTTGACGGAACTGCCATCAATCGTCGGTAATCTCGCTAAGACAGTCGAACGACAGGTAGAGAGTACTACAAAGATATTACCTTCTACTTCTGGGCATAATTTTAGAGGCGATATCGTACCACCCTTTAAACCAGATAACCTGAATCAAGATGTCAACAAACGGATTCATAAGTTAGATGAACTAAAGCACATTTATAACTGGACAGTTGAAGCTACTACATACTATGCTGTTGGGAAATTACGTGGCTTGGCCGAAATTTAGTACAACGGGTTATCTTCATTAAACCATACATGGGAAGAATGGAAACAGAAACTTCGTCAGACATTTTTGGTAACCGCAGATTTTTCCGACAGAGTAGAGAGAGCAGTTTTTCGAAAGGAACGACCAAATGAAACTATTGCCGAATATTTCTTTGAGAAAAATGCGTTACTAATTTCGTGCAAAATAGAAGGAAAAGATGCAGTATCTTGCATCATTGCTGGCCCACACCAGTGGTGCGCAACCCGTGGGTCGCGACCCCCAGAGGGGTCGCGAAAAAAATTTTCAGGGTCGCCAAATTTAAAGAACTTTATATGACAATAAAAAATATAGCGCGCTCATAAACCTGGTGTGATGTCAATCAACGTTTTTTTAAGTATCGTACTAATAAATATCTTCACGTAGGTAAACTAACTTCCTAACTTCGCGTAACGACTGTGCGCTTGTGGCGGCAACTTCTAGACTCTAGAAGTTGCCGCCACAAGCGCAGGCGACAGACTCTGCCCCGCTCTCACCCTAACCAGACGTCGAGTGAGTTTACTGAAATATTCAACTATTCAGTAGTTCGTTAGTTTTGTTCACGGTCATACGGACGTCGAGTGAGGTACGTATTTATTTAACTTATTTTTTCATTATCGTACAATGTAGTAGAGTTTTCGATGGTTTTTTTTTTATAATTTTGTTTCAGTTTTAAGACCCTCATAATGGATAAGTGGCTAAAAATAGGTACCAAACGCCCAGAAAATGACAAGAATGACAATACAAATGATAATGATGGACCAACACCTACTAAACTTAAAAACTTTGTGTGGATGAAAACCTAAATAAAAATGAATCCAGTGGCACTGTTGCTTTTTCAAAAAATATTGGACAAACTATGTTATCTAATAAAAAATTGAGAAAATATCAAGAAGAGTTTATTAAATATGGATTTACATTTTGCGGTGTTAATGGGAAAGAACGTCCGTTGTGTGTTAATTGCTCGGATAAATTAGCAAATGAAAGTTTGAAACCTGCTAAATTAAAAAGACATTTGGAAACTAAACATAAAGAATTTGCAAATAAATCTGAAAATTTTTTTAAAGACGAGCTGAAAGTATGAAAAATCAAACTGTATCCTTGAAAACATATACAACAATTCCTGAAAAGGCTCTACGGGCATCATTAGAAGTTTCATTTTTAATAGGAAAAAATTTGAAACCACATACCATTGGAGAATCCATCCTTTTTCCTTCATCAATTAAAATGACATCAATTATGCATGGAGAAAAATAAGGTAACGATTTAAAAACAATACCAATATCAAGAGATACCGTTTCTCGGCGAATTTCCGCCATATCACGTAATATAGAATCAGTTCTGTTAAGTCGAATACAAAACTCTCCTGTGTTTGCTCTACAACTTGACGAAACTATAGACATTACTAAAATGTCTCAATTAATTGTTTATGTGAAATACGTTTTTGAAGAAGACATATCAGAAGATTTTTTATGTTGTAAAAGGTTAGAAGGAAAAACAACTGGAGAGAAATTATTTGAAATTATTAATAGATATTCAGGTCTATTCTGTAAAACAAACGTTAAAAACAAACACGTTAAAATCACATGTTAAAACTTAAATTTTAACGTATGGGTTAACATATTCATATTCTGTAAAATGTTTTTTAACTAAAACGTTAAAAACTATAATTTTAACGTGTACGTTAATCTACCGCGCGAAGTTAGTTATCATTGGAGTCTAAAACAGTAAATGCGCATGTCGAAACTTGATTCATTAGTAAACTGACAGCTGTATTAGCGCGTAAATTTATAGGTTAGAGCTTTATATGTACATAGTTATTTTTCAATTTTTGTAAAGTTAAAAGGAAAAAACAAAAATAGTAAAAATGGAAGAAACTAGTAAATTATATTATTTATAATTTTATACCATAATTAGATTTGCAATTATATTTGAATCGGTTATTTCAAAAAGATCACGTCTTGTTTCTGCTTTGTTACATGTAAAAACGCTTCATTTCCACAATTTGTTATTATAATCTAAGCAGGTATTGTTCTTTGTTTACATTAATAAAGCCACTTTTCTGGAGATGTTTTTTTGTTCTGTAAAATTTACTTTTCTGGAGTTGTGGCATTTTCGAAATAATCGTTTCATTTATAAAAATGTGAATTTAAATTAAGATACAAATACATATTTGTATTTATATTTTTTTTATAAACTCAAATACTATAAAATTATCGTTTTATTATCACTGTTGGTAGTGAAAATTGAAATTGAATTTTGATATAGTTTATATAAGTGAACTATATTAAATACGTTTAAAAATTATTACAGAAATTAAAAAATCAAGAGGCCCCAGGATCACCAAAACACAAATTGACATAATGATCAATTATATTTATGAAAATAGAATTATATTAGAAGGCACAAAATCAAATAAAAACGCTACAAAAAGTGTTAATAAAAAATGGGAAGAACTAACATTACTGTTAAATACCTGTGGTCACGGACCACAAAAAAAATCCAAAGATTGGAAAAAGGTATTTTTCCTTATATAAAAGTATTTATTTATTATTAATTTCTATATTTTATTAGGCATTCAACGAATTAAAAACAAACACAAAAAAACACGCACGCGAAATAAGAGAACAACATGCAACAGGAGGTGGGCCGTCTACAATAAAAAATTTAAGTAAAATAGAAGAAAAACTTTTAAATATAATGACACCAATTATAATTGATGGCGTTGAATCCATACCAGAATTAGGTATAGAAGAGGTAAAATATCACAATATTAATAAAATATTATACATAACCAAAAATATTATCAACATTATTTTCAATACAAGGTTGTTGCTGATACGAATACTGAGAATCTAGAGATAGAATTAGAATTTATCACTCCAAACGAAAATAATGCAGAATTGGAAATACATTTGGAAGAAGAGGTATTATTTTTATGAGTTATAATAAATTAATTCTTTTCTAACTTTATTATTAATTTCAGAATCCAAGCAAAAGTAAAAAGAAAAAAACCAGTCAAAATAAATACAAATAATAATTTGAATACAATAATAAAAAATCAATCGGAAACATTATTACAATTATCATCTTCCATAAATAATTTAAGTGATTCAATCGTATTATTGGCAAACGCTATTGAAAAAATTGCACTTACTAAATAATTTTAAATTTACTGTTTTGTACGTCGAAGATATATATTTTTTTTACTTTACGAATATGTTTATTTTTTTGTTTGATAATTTATTTTATTGATTCTATTAGATTATTTCTGACTCTCAATCCACGCATGTACCATTGTCTGTCTTGATTATTAGGAACTGAAAAATAGCGGTATAAACAAGTGAAAGAATATTTTGTTAATTAATTTTTTTTTTACGAGGAGCTTGTAATTGTAGATTTTGGATGGCATTATTTGGTGGTATGCCTGTAGTTTTATTATTTTGTAAATGTGGAATAAGTTCTTCATATAACATCAATACACAATATTTTGATAGTCTGCAATTTTTAATAAATTCTCCATCATTTAGCGAAAATGGATCACTGGAATCACGTAAATTTCTTAACAAACGTCTGAATTTTAAATTTTAAATAAACGTGTAAATATTTTAATTAATATTAATATGCACTATATACTTGTATATATATATATATATATATATATATATATATATATATATATATATATATAGTATACATATCTGCGATTCATTCTTTCAACTTCATTTAACAAAATAATGAACATAATGTCAGGCATTTTTCACAGTTTAACATGTACGCTAATTTTTAACACTAGGTGTCCTGTTGATGTTAAAAATTAGCGTTTTAACGTTCAATAGAGTTTTTGCAAGCGTCCGCTAACGCTACGGTAACGTTATTGTCAAGATTGTTCAAAATGCGCATGCGTATTTGGTAGCGGACGGTAAAAATTTAACGAGCGTACGTTAGAGTAGCTATGATAGCGTAGCGCACTAACTGCCGTTAACTGTTACAGCTGTCATATAAAAGTGAGGTTATATTTATGAGAGTACGAAAATATTTAAATATATAATTGTAGATGATATATTTTCATAAAATGAATGCAAAAAAAAAACAGATTGAGATTTAACATGGCTGATGATATACTTTTTTTAAAAGAAGTTGTAGCCAAAAACCCGTTTTTAACCGAAAGCAAGTGGATTGAAATACGAAAAATTGTAAATGAAAATACACCCTAAATTTTTAGAGAGAACATACAAATCATTTATTAAAGTTATGGATGAGAGAAGACAGGGTTATCTGAGAAAGTAAGTTGTATAATTTTGTATGTATAATAATAGTACATTAAAACTAATAATTTTGTAGATTAGGAACGGAAGAAGAGTATGATGAAACAGATAAACTTTTGCAAGAAATTGTTGATTTACACAGAGAATTTCACTTGCAACTACCGAAAGCACATCAAAAATCTCAAGCTGTTCCCAAATTAAGTAAATGTATAACTGCATTTCAATTGAAAATTTAATGTGTAATGTTTTCAATTTGTTGCAAACTTGTATATGTTTGAAATTCGTATTATAATATTTCGTTTAATTTTGTAGCTATTTGTGCAAAAAATAAAGAGAAAGAAATGGATGAAAACATTGCTGTTGCTGTCGAAATAGACGTTTCAGATGATAATACGTCGGTTTCAGAAAGTAAGTGTAAAATTCAATTTTGAAATCATAATATTTAAAAGCTAGATTCAAGTCTAATTTTATATTTTGTGACAGTTGCATTTAGTTTTAAGAAAAAACTAAATTAAAATGTTAGATATCCTGCTTCTTTTAAGTAATGACACCTACGTGTTCAACGAAGAAGAATAGAAAACGCCCTTTGCAATTGGATACTTTAAATTATTTAAAAGAACGGAACGAAGTAAATATGAAAATGCAGAAAAGGCAACTTGATTTAGAAGAGAGAAAAATTTTCTTAGAGGACAGACGCTTAAATATAGAAGAGGAAAAATTACGCTTGCAAAAAATTGATAGGGAGCACACACTTGTGCTTGAAATTAGAGAAAGAGAACACGGATTAGCAGTTTCGGAAAAACGAGAAGAGCTGATTAATATACTGTTAAAAGAAAAACTGCAAAATTAAAAATTACAAATTTTTATTATAAATATTACGAAAGTTTTACAGAATAATATGTTGTTTTTTTGTTATTTTAATAAACTTACAGAAAAAAATATTTAAGATGTAATCTTTGTAATTAGAATAATATGTTATTTTTTTTTTATTTTGAATATGTTAAAATAAAACTTGTAACAAACTATTTTTCGCGCCAACGTTCTAGAGGACGTGACGTAGGCGCCCGCCAGCGCCGCGCGTAGGAAGCTTGCCCATGCGGACGGAAGCTGGCGAACGGGCATTCATTCCGAGCCCGACCGTAGAGCGAGTAGCACGCGTGTATTTGCATTATACTATACTGTACATATATATTACTTATTCTGAGTTCAACCGTAGAACGAATAATACGCTTATAGTCATATTATACTTTTCTGTAATAAAATTCATTGTGTTCACCAGCAGTGTTGAATTGTTCTTTGTCCTTTGTTTACTCTTTCCCGGCAAACCGACGTCCAAGCTAGCCATACCATTACAACTGTCGCCCGACTAGTGGTGCCGGAAAGTAACAAAAAAAAAATTTAACAGTAATAGAACAGTGATAGAACAGTGTTAGAATAGTGAAAGTGTAGTGAATACCGCGAAAACTCATCGCCACGTGCGCGAACCAAGCCGCTTGGGCAACGCATCCTGGTCGCGCGCACAGCAGGTGCATCGTATTCGGACACGCGTTTACGATCGAAAGGTTGGTATATAGGAACCGTGTTCGGGTTGAGTGAGTTCGGGCCACGCCGCGCGTAAAACAAACGAGGCACGCCGCGCGTAGAACGAACGAGCAAAGCCCCGCCATTTTCGGAAGCCATTTTGTTCCGCCATCTTGATTTTTAACCGCCGTTTCGCGCGTCGCCTACGGGCAACATTCCTGAAACGCTACTGCGGACGCATTAGTTTTTCAAAATTGGTGAGCTACCACGGGAAACACGCCGCAGCACACGACGCGTAAACATGGCGCAACCGCAAGTCGTAGCGATGACCCCAGCACAATTTCAAGAAATAATCGCAAATATGCAAACTGCTTTCACTGCGCAGCTGGAAGCCGTCAGGGCAACCGCGCCAGCACCGCCTCCAGGCTCGCGCCAAAACAGCTTTGCCAGGTGTTCATCACGTTTTAGCGGCGCAAAGGACGAAAACGACGGTACGTTTATCGACGCTATAACCGTGTACAAAGATTGCACGGAAATGAGCGATGGAAACGCGCTCAAAGGGCTGCCCATGCTGCTAACCGGATTAGCTGCTGAATGGTGGTCCGGAGTAAAAGATCACCACAACAATTTCGCAGACGCGATGACAAATTTACGAAGCGCGTTCGGTGCCGCGAAACCCGCGTATCAGATTTATCGGGATATCTTCGCGCGCGAACAAGACGCGACTACCGGTACGGACATTTTTGTCTGCCGCATACGATCACTGATCGCTTAACTGCCAAGACCCGGTCCAACGGAAGCCATGCAGCTCGATATGACTTACGGACTGTTGCACAGATCGATACAAAAACAAGTGCGACGTGAAGAGGTAAATAGTTTCGAAGATCTTCTCCGCCTCGCCAGATCGGTCGAGGAATCGATGCCTGAACAACAAGTAACGAAAGCTACGGACAGTGCCAGTAAAGAAACTAAGAAAGAGCGGCCCAAGTGTTCCTTCTGCTCCAATTTCGGACACACGAAGGTGGAGTGTCGCAAAAGTATGGCAGCAAAAGCCAAGAAAGACAATGCATCTACTCCACCAACGGCAGCGGTGAACACGGAAAGTCATCCACCGACAATTAAGTGCTACGGTTGCGGTGCTCCGGGTGTAATAAAAAGCCAATGTCCAAATTGCCGTACAAAGGGAGCGAGACAAGAAACCAAGCTCGTCAACTTCTGCACGTTAGAAGTGCAACACGCTCGATTGACTCCACGAGCGCGGCCGATACTATCGATTAATATAAACGGTGTCACCGGCACCGGCCACTTAGATACCGCAGCACAGCAAAGCGTCGCCAGCTATTCGTTGTACAACGTGTTAAAGCAACAAGGAAATGTCTTCAACACCACAGCACTGACGACGATCGGTGTCGACGGAAAACCCCGTCAAGAGGAGGTAATCTATACCACAGCAGCAGTAAAGTTACAACACAAGACAGTGCACGCTACTTTCCTGGTATTGCCGCATGCTCGAGATAATCGCACGCTTCTTGCGATTGACTTCATAGCAGACGCAGGCATCGCGGTGGATGTTCCCAACCGCCGATGGCATTTCGTGGACGAACCGGACAGAAGCTACAAGTTAGAATTCGAAAATCTAGGTGATAGCAGCGACGCAGCCGAAGGAGAAGCTTGTTACGCGTTGTGCAGCCAGGCAACCACGGCACTGCGCCCGGAAGAAGCTACCGGCCTTGCGGAAGAACAGAGAGACCAGCTCACGAACTTGCTGCAGCAACATGATGCGATTTTTCAGCAGGGAACCGAAGCAACTACTTACGCGGAGCATCACATTGACACAGGTGACCACCTGCCCGTCGCGCTGCCTCCATGTAGGATGCCAGCAGCCAAAAGGGACCAGCTTCGAGTCGAGTTGGAGAAAATGATCGCTAACGGAGTAATTGAAGAGTGCGAGTCGCCATGGGCTGCCCCGGTCGTGCTCGTTTCCAAAAAGGATGGTGGCATACGCGTATGTATAGACTACCGAAAGGTGAACGCGATTACAGTTAGTGATCGTTATCCGTTACCGCGCATAGATGATTTGCTGCACGCAGCAAAAAGCACAAAATATATGACTACGATCGATCTGAGGGCCGGCTACTACCAAGTTCCAGTGCGCCATTCCGATCGCGATAAAACCGCGTTCGTGACGCCGTTCGGCATGTACCGATTCATCCAAATGCCGATGGGATTGAAGAATTCGGGTGCCACGTTCCAAAGACTGATAAATACATTTCGTAACGGACTTAAAGACATTTGTGCGTTCGCGTACCTAGACGATTTAATTGTAGTATCCGACAACTACCAAAAACATTTGAACGATCTACGAAACGTGTTTAATCGAATGCAGTTGTTTAATCTACACGCGAATCGCGACAAGTGCACGTTTGGTTGCGCCTCGGTTCGGTATCTAGGACACGTGATCACGGAAAACGGGATAAAAACGGACGAGAGAAAGGTGGCCGCTATAAACGATATGAAAACGCCGAAAAACTTAAAGCACCTCCGAACATTTCTACAAACGTGCTCGTGGTATCGACGGTTTGTGCCGCAGTTTTCAAAAATCACGAAACCATTGAGCGACCTAACCAAGAAAGAAGCGCAATGGCAGTGGACTACTGTCGAAGATGACGCTTTCCAAAAGCTTAAGCACGCGTTGGTAAGTGCACCAAATCTTCGGCAAGCCGACGAAATTCGGCTACGCGCTCGGGGCAGTTTTAGTACAGGGGGAGAGACCCGAAGAGAGGCCCATCGAGTACGCCAGCCGCCTGATGACATCAGCGGAAAGAAATTACCATACTACAGAGCGGGAGGCTCTCGCCATCGTCTCCGCCGTTAAATTAACGAAGGGTGACTTAGTACTGGTCCAAACACACGTACTGAGCGATGCCGCAAAGGGCATCACAGCAAAATTCGCGCCGAAGCGTGATGGCCCGTATGTCATCATCAAGGAGCTTGGCGACGTATACCAGGTTGCCGCACCAGGCAACGAGCAGGTTCCGCTTGGGCGTTACCACGTGTCCGCAATTAAAAGCTTTGTTACAGATTCCGAGCAGCTACCCGAGCCAGTGGCACCCATCCGTCGACGAGGACGCCCACCGGTGCAGAGGAATCCACAGTCAAGCAGCGGAGCGTCGAGGAACTGTACGAGCGCAGCTCGACGACGTGGCCGCCCGGCCAGAGTACAGCCATCTGCTGCGGTACCGGAGACCGGTTCCGTTGATCAACCCGATTCTTCTGGATCTCCTTCGAGGGCGAACTTTCGATCCAGAGGGGGAGGATTGTAACAAACTATTTTTCGCGCCAACGTTCTAGAGGACGTAACGTAGGCGCTCGCCAGCGCCGCGCGTAGGAAGCTTGCCCATGCGGGCGGAAGCTGGCGAACGGGCATTCATTCCGAGCCCGACCGTAGAGCGAGTAGCACGCGTGTATTTGCATTATACTATACTGTACATATATATTACTTATTCTGAGTTCAACCGTAGAACGAATAATACGCTTATAGTCATATTATACTTTTCTGTAATAAAATTCATTGTGTTCACCAGCAGTGTTGAATTGTTCTTTGTCCTTTGTTTACTCTTTCCCGGCAAACCGACGCCCAAGCTAGCCATACCATTACAAACTGTATTTACAAGTCTAATATATATTGAAATAACTCAGGAGGATTTACATTGAAATATTGATTTGTTTGATTTCCGTATTTACACTCATTTTTTTGAAAAAAAAGTTTTAAAAATGACATCTATATGATACTAGGTTAGGTTTACATATCTATCTTGCTTAACGTATAGCGTAACTGTAACCCGTTGCAAAAACTAAAAGTAGTCAAAAGAAATTTGCTTCGTCCGTTATTAATGCCCCTATTCTGGTCATGAAATTTAGCTTAAATCTTTAAATTTAAAGAACTTTAAGTAAATTTCAATTCTGGTCACAACTTTAGCTTAAATCTTCAGCTTAAAGTCCTTTAAATTTAAATGTATATGAAAGGTGCTTTAACAGTTAAATTTGAGGTTAGATTTACTTATTAAGTAGTTGTCAGAAAAGGTTGAAATTTATATTGGTGTGAAAAATATTTGCATAAAAATGAATATAGAAATGTTTGCAGTTTTCTTATATTTAGATTATTTTGAAAGGTAATTAATTGAATAATATATGTTTCGTTAAATGTAGGCTTTATAAATATTTTTATAGGAACAATACAAGAATAGAAGGAAAAATATTACGAGACAATTTAAATACATTCGAAATAACCAACAACAAATTTTTAATTGATTTTTGCTTGAAAAAATTAGTAGTAATTAACATTATTAATAAATTGAAGCCATATATATCCGCATCTGAACGATCCGATTCCATACCATTCCACCTAAAAGTGTTAATAGCAATTTACTATTATGCAAATGGACACGTTTTGACGTTTTGACAGTTTTCCACTTAAAGATAACATACTGCGCATGTGCACAGCATTGCCAACTTAGGAATAAAATTCTTTAAATTGCTAAGCTTAAAGATGCATGTTCAAAATTGCTTTATTTAAATTTCTTTAAGTCGTTAAGTTAAAGTTTGCTTTAAGCTAAAGATCTTTAAATTTAAATGTGATGACCAGAATAGCGGCACAGGTCACGTGATTTTATCGTTAGCGGGTCGTTTAGCGTAAAGTTTGCAAAAACTCTCTAATTTTAACGTAAAAATTAACGTTTTTACGTTACAGAATACGAATTCAAAATTTTAAGCGTTCGTTAAAATTTTAACTGCGACCTTGATATTAACAGTGGTGTTAACTTTTACAGAATAGACCCGATTTTGAGAAAAATGACCTTGCCTGGGCCCACTGTGTCGCCGTTTGTACAGATGGTGCTGCAGCATTAACAGGTAGTAATAAAGGACTTAAAGGGTTAATAATAAAAATTGCTCCCCATATAGTATTCAACCATTGCATGATACATAGACAAGCTCTAGTTGCAAAAGACATCGATAAAGAATTGCACAAAGTATTACAGGATGTTGTTATTGTAATTAATTACAATACATTAAAGGCAACAGCCTAAACAGTCGTCTCTTTTCAATACTCTGTATTGAGATGGGTTCTCAGTATGAGACGTTATTACTACATACTGAAGTCAGATGGCTATCTCCCGGCAAAATATTGCGAAGTATTTTTGATTTGAGAAACGAAGTTTACAATTTTTTGGTAAAAAAGAAACATATATTGGCACATTCATTCATTAATGAAGTGTAACAAACGTAAATGTTTGTTAAGTATTATTGTGCATCGAACTTTGAGCTAGTGTCAGCAATTTCAACATATATTGAAATAACGTTCAAAGTTCGATTGCACGGTGAACTATTTAATTTATGCTTACGTTCCCTCCCCGCAGAGTCCAGTTCGATGGCCAAAATGTAACTTAAAAAGGGGTTAGCTTCAAGACTGAGTTAGTTACGGTCAACGGAGAGTTACGGTCAGAGTGACGGTCAGAGTGACGGTCAGAGTCGAGTTACGATTCACGGTAAGAATGACTCCGTTTAAGTTACATTTTGGATTCATATTTTGCCGCTAAATTTTATAAGTAATTATTTGGTAATTGTTTCTATTATATTTGTTTATTAAAGTTTATATATTTTATTATACTGTTCTACCGTAATTATTCAATAACCAATATCCAAGTGCAACTTTATCTAATCAGGTAAAGGATATACTCAGAAGTATAATTTGTCATCTTAAGTTGCACAGAGATAGCAAATTGTTACAGAAGATTGGCTCGGAAAACTCAGTTACATGGTTGACATTTTCGAAAAACTTAACGATTTGAATTTGAGTTTGCAGGGTGAGAGTACAAACATTTTAACATTGAGCAGTAAAATTGAAGCTTTTAAGAATAAGCTGATACTTTGGCAAGGAGAATTAAACAAAAACAACACAGACATGTTTCCGTGCTTTTCAGAATTTACTAATGAAAATAATATAGATTTCATGTTATTTAAAAACATCATTTCCCATCATTTGATAAAATTGAGAGAAAACTTTACGAAAAGGTTCGAAAAATTTCCAGATAAAGAATTAGGTTGGATCCGTGATCCATTTTCGTTCAATATTATTAATTCCAATATCCCTTTAAATGAAAAAGAACAGTTAATTGATATTTCAAGCGACGAAATTCTGCGTATTCAATTTAGGTCTCTGACTTGCCAAAAATTTTGGTTATCAACTGAAAACAAATATGCCGATTTGAAAAAACAGACAATCAATATTTCGATTCAATTCGCATCGACCTACTCATGTGAATCCGGCTTTTCAAAATTGGTTGCCATTAAAACAAAATATCGATCTCGATTAGATCCAGAAGATGACTTATAGATTGCGATTTCCCATACATCTCCGAACATGGAAGCGATCATGAGTTCTTTGCAAGCACAAACCTCACATTGAATTCTTATGAGTAAATGTTTAAATTTTTTTTTTTTTTATTAAATAAATATTTGTACTCATATGCATAACTAAAACCATTGTTTCACAAAATTATGTGTTGTGTAAAAACCTCTAATAAAAGGAAATTTCAGAAATAGTTTCATTTTAACTACGTTGACGATTAAAAAAAAATCTAATGTCTACTCAGGGGTCGCGACAAATTTTTTCAAATAAATGGGGGTTGCAAATGAAGATAGGTTGCGCACCACTGATATAAATAAGATTATTTTTCCTGAAGAAAAGGATATTAGTATCATATATTTTAAAACGTTTAACCACTACAAAATCAAACTTAATTAGTTTTTAGTTTTTGATATTTTATATTGTTTAAAATTTGGAAAAGAAATAATGATATTTTTCTGTAGTTTATTTCGAATACTGTTTATAATTAAAATAATGTAATTTTAATTGTTGATTTTTTTCTTAAAACATTTATATATAGAAACTAATTTTATAAATAATATAAATTAAAAACCAGAATAAAATAGGTTTTGTATCGGTTCACATATTTTAAAGTTGATTAATTTTTTAGTTTGGAATGAAGCAACGCGTGCCTTAATTGAAGTGTTATATTTATTACCGCCGACTGCCAAAGGACGGAAGGGTGCTTCGTACAAGTGCATAATAACGGATTGTATCAAAAAACTTATTACATTTAGTAAGGTGCGTACGATATAAAATATATTGTTTTGTTAAAGTAATAAATCAATTTTTCACTTTTGTAGATAAATATCCCCTATGAAGAAATTGTTAAAAATAATAAAACGTTTCAATCATTTCTACTGGGATTAGGAGCTTATATCGGTGCCATTCATAAATATTGTATTGTTGTTGATGGTAATATAATAGAGAAAGAAAAATATTCTCGAAGCAGGAGTGATTTTGCATTCGATTTGTTCACCTTAATACTACATATTTAATTTTTCTAATAATTAGATATCTCATAGATATGTAGTATTAAACGAGTGGATCGAATGAGGAATTGTTCTTTTTTGTATTCCCATCACCTGTCTGAACATAGCCTTTGTCCTTAATTTTATATTTAGTCAGTTTTATAATATTTAAAAAAACCAAACATGTTTTACAATATTTTATGTTTTATGTTTTCAGTAATATTTTTTAATTTTATGGCTTTAATTTTATATTTAGTCAGTTTTATAATATTTAAAAAATCAAACATATTTTACAATATTTTATGTTTTATGTTTTCAGTAATATTTTTAAATTTTATGGCCTTAATTTTATATTTAGTCAGTTTTATAAAATTTAAAAAATCAAACATGTTTTACAATATTTTATGTTTTATGTTTTCAGTAATATTTTTAAATTTTATCAGACGATGTAAATAAAATAATGTATAGGGTTACAAATATCTCGTGACAATGAGGGGTAGATGCGCAATGGTTCTAGCTAAAAATTGTAGTGGGCACATGGTGGGACCTATGGTGGAAACTTTAGTCTTTCTTCTATCGTGCTTCTGTTATTATCGTGTAGCGTAGACAAAAGTACAGTCTGAGAGACAAATTATGGAGTTCAAATCTAAGTTGTGTGGCCGTGCTATTTCTAGCCACAGTCGCGAAATTGTTCCGAATGTTTTGGAGTATGTGACCAGTGAAAGTAGGGAAGAAGAATTAATAATTCCATTAAATCGAATTGTTGATCGAGTTGCAGCTATGACAAAAGTTTCACACAGCACAATCTATAGAATAAAAAGGGAACAAGATAAAGTGAATACCGGTAAGTTTATTATTAATTTATTTATAAATATTTATGTTATTTATTTATTAAATAACAGATACACGGGCTTATTCTGTAACATTACTGTTGAAATGTTAAAACAAATATTTTAGAATTTTGCAAATTGTTAATTTTAATAAATTTTGATATTTTTATTTTAACATGTAGTTAATTTTAACACACTTTTACGAAACAAGTTCGACATAAGTTTATTTTTAATACTTGTATTAATTATTATGTTATGTCATTTTAGGTGAAAGCTCAAAATTTAGTTCACCGAGAAAACATATAATCAAGAGAAAAAAATAATGGAACTTGATGATTTTGTAACAGTCATGGATATTTGATATTTAAGAATTTAGGAAGTTAGTACGTTGACATATCAATGACTATTGAGTGCATCAAACTTTGTCATTTTGTCAGCATTTTTAGTCGTCGTTCAAAGTTCGATTTCATTCGATTTTTGTCTAAGCTGCATTTTTATGAATCCACTTTAGTCAAAAATTAAATGAGTTTAATTTAGTTACGGATAGATATCCAAGAGAAGAACATAAAATTATTTAAGTTACGAATGGACATCCAAGAGCAGAACGTTAAATTGTAAGCTACAGATACTGTCCATTGATTGTTATAATTTTTAATTATTCTGTAAAATCATTTGTTAATTAATTTTATTTATTATTTAATAAAATTACATTTTTAAATTGTTCTCGTTCATTTTTATTAAAAACTTCAAGAAATCAACCACGTATGTGCAATCTATATTTCCGCTCGGCCATGCCGAAATCGTTTTAGTAAAACTTATAGGTTGTTACAATTTTAATTTTTTTTTAATTTTAATTTAAGGGTGTTTTGAAAAGAACAATTTTAAATCTACAAACGACAGAAAAAGTCATTCCTACTGTCAAAACTATTTTAAAAAAATTTCAAGAAGACACAGGATACGAAGGAAGTCGAGAAAGTCTTCCAAAAAATATAAAAGAAATTGGTTTTCGATGGCAAAAAACGAAATCTAATCGAAGAATACTTACGGAACGTAATGATATTCAAAAACTTCGAGTCGATTTTCTAAGATCAATAAAAAGCTATAGACAGGACGGCCGACCCATAGTATATTTGGACGAAACTTACCTTCATTCTAACTATACATTGGACAAGTCATGGAATAATGATGCCGAAGAAGGATTATTAAAACCGTTAAGTAAAGGTAAACGGCTAATTATATTGCACGCAGGTAGCGAAAATGGATTTATTCCAAATGCAGAACTTATGTTTACATCTAAATCTAAAACTGGGGATTATCACGATGATATGAATTTTACGAATTTTTCTAAAAAGCTTCGAGAAATATTGATTCCAAATTTACCTGAAAGAAGTGTCCTAGTCAGTTGATGTACCTTATCATAATGTGTAATTAGACAAGCCACCAAACCAAAGTTCCACGAAAGAGACAATGAAAAATTGGCTACAGTTAATAAATTTACCTGTAGATAATTCACTATTAAAAATAGATTTATGGAATTTAATATGCGAACACAAACCACGACATAAACGGTATGCTATCGAAGAATTGTTATTAGAACATAATCACAATATTTTGCGCCTTCCAACGTATCACCCTGATCTGAATTCAATTGAGTTAGTTTGGGCAGCATTAAGGCCACAAAAATGTGTCTTTTAAATTTAGTGATGCAGAACAAATTGTGCAATGATTTTTTTAAAAACTATCCAGCAGAATAATGGAAAAAATTGTTGCGAGCACGTAAAAAATATGAAAAGGAGTTTTTAGTGCGTGAGGGTCGAATTGACGATGTTATTGATGCGTTTATTATTAATCTGGACGATAATTCAAGTAGTGAAAGTGATTCTGACAATTTTAATGTTAATGATGACGATGATGATGTATTAACGTCGCCATTGTAATTTTTTGATTATAAATATTTTTAGTAAATTATAAAGTACAATTCCTTATTAATTATTAATGTTATGGTATATTTTTGTGCAATAATATTGTAGTATATTTTGTATTTTGTCTTTTATTTATTATTGTATGTGTACTATGTATGTATTCTAGACGCTAGCAGCATTCAGGTAATGTTAATCATAGTTTTTCTAACGTAAGCATATCTGCTTTGAAAATTAGTTATATAAGTGATTGACAAGGACTACTATTCGCATTTTTTAAAGTCGCTTATATTATTTGACTCGGACTGTTGTCCACATTTTTTAAACACACCAGAGTGTTATATTTAATTTAAATGATAACAATACTCTGCCAATCCTAAGTCTGCCAGTCCTAAGTCTAAAGCCCGTGTGACACGATGCATTTTTTTATGCATTAAAATGCGCATTTTCATGCTGCATTTTAATGCATAAAAAATGCATCGTGTCATACAGAAAAAGCATGCATTAAAACATGCGCAAGAAAATGCATATAAAAATCTAGAGCTTGCCCTAGCTTGGTGAATTACTTTATGAAAAATCGGCGCCGTACGAATGCGCAGTGGTATGTCGTCAGCTGTTAGTGTCGGTGTGTGTTATTTATATTCAGTTTTTTTTTTGTAAATTTATTTGTGATTTTAATTAAATCAAATATGTCGTGGACACGTGACCAAGTATGTATTTTGATAGAAGAGTACAAAAAACATGAATGTTTATATAAAACAAAAACAAAAGATTATACAAATAAATTTGGAAGAATGAACGCGTTACAAGAAATTTTGATAGAAATAAAAAAAGTCAAACAAGACACCACCATAAATGAAATCAAAAATAAACTCCATTCCTTACGATCAAATTTTATGGCCGAATACAGAAAATATAAAACATCAATTAAGAGCGGTGCTGGAGAGAATGAGGTTAGTTTTTTTTTTTACATTAACATAAGCATGAATTGTATTTTCATATTTTATTTGTTACTAGATATATACGCCTACATTATGGTATTACCAATTACTAATGTTTGTATTGGATCAAAACGAGCCAAGAAAATCACTCGATTCTACAATGTTTACGGAAGAATATGAGGCAACTGCTGACGGCATAAATGTAGAGTCAAATGAAGAAATATTATGTTTTTCAAATGTATGAGTAAGGCTTTAATTTTATAATATATTTTTTATTAAAATATTATTTTACATTTATAGAACGAAGAAATAGATTATATATCCTTTGAAAATGACAGCCAAACATCAAGCGTACATAGTCAAACCCCTACATCTAGCACATCTAGCCAAATTCCTAAACAAAGCAAATTCAAACGAAAAAAGAAAAATGAAGAAAATACAATTTTAGATACCGCAACGGATGCAATAAACGAAATAAAAAATGCAATTCAAACCGTTTGTTCGAATCCAAGGACAGAAAAAGAAGATCCTTGCGAAATATTTGGGGCGCTAGTCGCATCCAAATTAAAAAACATAATAGACGAAGAAATAAGACTGGATGCAGAGTTAGAGATAACAAAAATTTTGCATAACAGTAATAAAAAATGTAAAAAAAATTGATATCTTTTTTTTACATAGAAGGTTTTTTTATTATTATTTTATACGTAGATTTTATTTTATATACCTTGGTTAAGAATACATAAATTTATTTTTGTACTTTCCGTAAATAATATATAATAAATAATTCATGTTTACATATTGTGTTTTTTTATAGCTCTTTCCGGTTTCTACATCAAATTTTCTTTCTTTTATTTTTCTTTTTTATATTTTCATGTAAAATTACTGTAAATTATTTTCTTGTTGAATATCCATTTTTATAAATATAACCTTCGTAATGTTAATTGACAGATCAAATGAAATATAAACATAACCGTACTAATATCAGTTGACAGATCAAAACTAAAGAAATACGCATGCTCGGCTGCATGAAAATGCATAAAATAATGCACTAGTGGCATACAGACTTTATAAAATTATTTGCATTAAAATCTGCATTAAAATGCGCATTTTCATGCTGCATTTTAATGCATAAAAAAATGCATCGTGTCACATGGGCTTAAGTGTGAAGGAAAAATGCTGTCAAAGTTCAGAGGAATTCTTAAAAGTTGAAAGAAATTCGTAGCAATCTACAGCACGCCCAACCAAACAAGATAGTCGGAAAATATGCGAACTAAAAGAATTTTATTTAAAATATTTTAAGCGGCAAGATTTCAAGCATTCACATCGCACAGACGAATCTCGGTACACTCCCAAGAAAAGTATAAGCTGTCATACTTGTCATTGTCAAAGTCAAATTTGCAGTTGTTGTGTCGTTTGAGGTTGTGTCGTTGTATTTTCCTTGTTATTCTGCAGTACTCTACTTAAAATCTGTCTTTTTCAAGACAAAATTACTCGTTTTATTTGTGAATATAGGTATGTACAGATATTTTAACTAAATTCTAATATTTTTTTATATTGTTATAACTTAACCTCAAATTAAACACGTGTGTTTATTTGTCTTTTAGGTTTGAAATATAGCCTGTAATTCGAAGAAAAGTATTCATTCAGAAGCACGCAACATTATTAATCGTGTTATCGAATTCTTCGATAAACAGAAAGCTGCTGGTAAATGGAGTTTACCTGTGGAGAAGGCCATCGAACTTGCTGCTTTTGCAGTTGGTAAATCGGTAGCAACCATAATGAGAATTAGGAAAGAAGCACGGGTAACGGAAGATCAGTTATTAAAATCTCCTTCCAAAAAGAAACGAAGCGGAGGATCAAACAAATTAGTTTTGGACGATTGGGACCTGGGCATTTTAAAAAGAACAGTTAATGAAGTTTACACCGTTCACAAGAAAGTTCCAACAGTAAAAATCTTGGTTGATAAAATGAAGGACAAGGTTAATTACACTGGTGGGAAAGAAACTCTTCGAAAGCATTTATTAAATATAGGATTTACATTCAAAAAATGCCACAATAAAAGAAAATTATTGATGGAACGCTACGATATCGTTGCTTGGCGTTCTCGCTACTTGCGCAAGTTGCGAGAGAATAATGCTAGTGGTGAGCACAAAAAACCAATAACTTTTTTGGACGAAACCTACATCCATCCATCATATGGTGTTAGTAAATGTTGGAAATCTGAAGACCAGCCTGGAGTATACCGAACTGATAGATCAGGTCAACGATACATTATTGTACACGCAGGTGGTGCTTACGGATTTGTGAATAATGGCTTGTTAATATTCAAATCCAAAAGCAAATCAGGAGATTACCATGATGATATGAATCATCAAAATTTCATGCAGTGGGTGCAAAAACAATTAATTCCTAATTTACCACCTAATGGTATTGTCGTCATGGATAATGCACCATATCATAGTGTGCAAATCAATAAACCTCCAACCCAAGCAGCAAGAAAGCAAGATATTCGTGATTGGCTTGACAGCAATGGGGTTTCCACTACCAGTGAAATGCGTAAGGCTGAATTAATTGCACTAGTTAAAGAAAGATATCACACCAAGACTTATTATGTCGACGAATTGTTAAAGAAGCATGGCCACACTGTAGTACGTTTGCCACCATATCATTGCGACCTAAATCCCATCGAATTAATATGGAGTTTGGCAAAACATAAGGTGGCAATGAATAACGTTGGTCAAAGTGGCCTTGAAATAGAAAATTTAGTGCGAGCAGCGTTTGCTGATATAAGCCAATCAGATTGGGAAAAACATTGCACGCATGTTGATCATATAGCAAAAGAAATGTGGAAACTTGACGGATTAATGGGTGAAACAGTTGAACAATTGGCGTTCACAGTTAATACTGGGCTATCTGGTGACGAAACAAGCTCCGACGAAGTCGTTTCGGATTCGGATAGTGATTAAATTCTTTTTAAATGTTTATAATCTTTGTTTTGTATTTTGTAATAACATGTGTATTTTATAATATGCTTATTTTGTAACTACAAGAGACCGGATTTATAGAAAATATGCTTACGCTTTTAATTGATAACATGAAAATTATGTTCCATAATCTGTACGAATTAACAAAAAATGAACCAATTAATATCTAAAAAAATATATCTGCTCTGATCACCCCAGGACTTTCTTATACTTTATACTTGTAAATAATTATTATCTGAAAAATTTATATCATTTATAAATATGAAATTATTATTACATGTAATTATTTAAATTAATAAGTTATTTATTTTATAAAATTCTGATATGCATTTGGATTCGATTATTATATCATGTTAGTAACAATGTGAAGCAATTTTTTTCTGTAATAACATGTGCATAATAAATAAATATACTTATTTTGCAATAATATTTTTAATTTTTTCATTTCCTAATTACACTTTAAATACTGCTAAAATGACAAATCCTCCTTTGTCAAATATTCAAATTGCCGCCGAAATACTTTTTAACCTGAATGTATCATGAAAACGACAGTGGCTCTTTGCCACGCCCCTCAACTATCTTCTTTGCTTGGGCGTGCTGTACATGCTTGGCGTACAGAATACACCCGATGGTAGTCCTTATGTGCTATTTAATAAAGATTTTAATTATTATTATTAATACAGTTTTAATTTTTTATTGTTCCTTTTCATATAAATAATCAATAAAAAGAGAGTATAACAGTATAATAAACAGTATAAATCAATAGAATGTTTTAAAACATATATATTAATATTCTTAAATATATTATAATATCCTTAAAAATTCTTAACTTTTATGTTTTGATATTTACGTACATAAAATAATGTAAAAATTAATTGAATATAATACTTGCTGTTAATTTTATGTACCTGTGCTAAAAAAAAATATTTTATATGAGCAATATAGCAGTTTCTGTACCAAAACAATATTTAAAATCGGTATTCCCAAATCTACAAAATTTGCACTTACTACCTTCTAATACTAAGCCGACGAACTGTTACAAGTGAAATTAAAAAAAGATTTGATATTTATAATGAAAATTCTATATTAAATATAGCAACATTTTTAGACCCGAGATATAAAAATTCTTTATCAGTAAATGAACAAATAAGTGTAGTAAATTTTTTGAATAACTTAATGAAGGAAACAATTACTTCTGAACAGTGTAGTTGAAATGTATGAACATACAAGTTCAGCATTAGAATTTTTATTTCCGGAAGATGCTACAAATGAGCCACAATCAGAAGTTGATGCATATAAAGCTGAAAATCAAATTAAAAACAAAATTGCCCGTTCATTTGGTGGAAAGAAAATACTAAAATATATTCACATTTAAGTAAAATAGCACAAAAATATTTATGTATACCGGCAACATCAGTAACATCTGAAAGAGTATTTTCGTCAGCAGGAAATTTAGTTACCTACTGCAAAAATAAATTGCTTATCATCCAAAAATATTAATATGCTCATTTTTATAAATAATAATATAAATATTGAATTATTATAACAATTAAAATATATATTTATATATTCAAATATTTTTCTAATTACAAACGAAGGTATTTTTTTGTTATATTTACATAAATAAATTTTGTATTTATTACATATACAATTCAAATTTGCTTCATCTAATAATTCAGAAATATTTGTGTTGAAGTAATGCAAATAAAAAAACGGAGATGCCTTTGGAATGAAAAACACATATGTTTTTGTTTTATTGTTTTTTATTGTAGTCCATATGTTTAACATTACAATCTATCTATTTTTCCTCTGTACTTTATTCAAATATATTTATGTTCACAATTCTTGTATTGAGATATAACTTTATTAGGTTATGGGCCCAGTGTGCTTGTGAACAAGTAGAATTGTGAACTCAGAACGCATTTTTCATTTTTCTTTGCTCGACGAATCAAAACGATAAACATTGATATTTGTTTAGTACTTTTAGTCATTGTAGAGACATGGCAGATTTAAAAGTACAAATTGATAAGTTGACTGGCTCAGAAAATTGGACGAAATGGAAACATCAAATAGGTTTGTTATTAAAATGTCACGGACTCGAGAAAATAGTCGATGGAGAAGAAATACGACCGGAACTTACAGAAAACGCTACGGCACGTGAAAAAAAGGCGTTTATAGATTTTGAGAAGAATGGCGCTCATGCACAGTTGCTGATCACCAATTCGTTGACAAACGAAGTGTACAATATGTTGGGTGTAGTTCAGTCGTCAAATGATGCGTGGCAGCGTTTATTATCAATCTATGAGCAAAGTTCAGGTCATCGGTTAGATCGACTGGCGGAAAAATTTTTTGCTGCGAAAAAGGATCCGAGTGTTGGAATCATTGAGCATATTTCAGCAATGCAGAGGGATTTTCATGACTTAAGTGATGAAATGAAACGTCAATTGAATGTTAATTTGCCCGAGCAACTTTTGATGTTGCGGATTACATCTACTTTACCAGCTGAATATAATAATTTTCGTCAAGTATGGGAAGCAACATCGTTGAATGAAAGGACAATGGACAAATTAATTAAACGTCTGCGGATGGCTGAAATGCATGATTCTGGAGAGAAGAATATTTCTTCGGCTTTTGTTGCAAAAAAGGATGATAAAAAGAAAGGGGGTAAGTCAAAGAAAAATATTAAATGCTTCAAATGTCATAAATTTGGTCACTTTCAATCTAATTGTCCAACAGTAAAAGCAGCTCATTTAGTAAAGAATGCGCAAAAAAAAGATTCATTTCAGAATATAGAGGGCGCTACGTTTATTTGCTCTGCTTTAAAATGTAATCTGCAGACAATTGGCTCATACGAGTGGATTAAAGACAGTGATGCAACGTCACACATGACAGCTGATCGTTCATATTTTCTGACTTACGAAGCTTTTCCCTTTCCGATGGAGGTAGAAGTTGCTAATAATGCTACGCTTCAGGCAGTAGGCCACGGCGTCGTCAATGTGGAGATGGAGGTCGACGGGAAGTGGACCACAAATCATTCGGAGAATGTATGGTTTGTACCAGGAATTGCAGTAAACCTATTCTCAGAAACTTCTTCGTTGAAAAAGGGGTATAACTGGTATAGTGATAACAGTGGGTCAAAATGTATGAAAAACGGACGAGTTGTTCTCACTGGATATTTGAAAAACGATTTGACGTTTTTAAATATGAGGACAAAGATTCCAGTATTACCGGCCAGAGTCTATGTTGCTACTAAAACTGATTCTCTTCAGTTGTTTCATGAACGACTAGGACATCAGAACAAACGCCATGTTCAGAAGGTGTTGAAACAGCGAGGAATTACTGTGGTAGCTGATGACGAGTTTTGTGAAGGATGCGTATACGGAAAGCAACACAGAAAGAGTTTCGGAGTGCGAAGAAATTGGGCTACTTCACCAGGTGAGATGATAAGTGCAGGTGTGTGTGGACCCATGTCTGAAAAGTCATTTGGTGGCGCAAATTATTTTGTGTGTTTCAAGGATGATTACACAAAATTTCGTCGTGTATTTTTCTTAAAGCACAAAAGTGAAGTCGTCGACAAGCTGGAAATCTGTTTAGCGGAAGCTAAATTAGCTGGACACGATGTAGAGCAATTTCTTTCAGACGGTGGAAAAGAATTTGATAACACTAATTTGATAACACAAAGTTCTCGAACAAAAAGGTATCGAGGTTCGTTTATCAATGCCGTATACACCTGAACAAAACGGTTCTGCGGAACGAGAAAATCGCACTTTGGTTGAGAGTGCTCGATCGATGTTGCACACAAGAAATTTATCTATTAAACTATGGGCTGAGGCGGTTAATACGGCTGCCTATATATTAAATCGTACAGGAGCAACGACGGTGGAAGGTAAAAGTCCTTACGAACTTTGGTACAATAAGGGAAGCCCAGAAATCAACCATTTGAAATTTTTTGGATTGCAGTGTTTCGTCCATGTTCCAAAAGAAAAACGCAAAAAGTGGGATCAGAAAAGTACTAAGGGAATCTTAGTTGGATATTGTGGAGACAAAGACGGTTTTCGTGTATTTGTGCCACAGACACAGAAACTGATTCTTAGTAGAGACGTTCAGTTTTTCCCAGAGAGAATCACACAATTTAAAAGCTCTGTTGAGTTAACACCAACAGAACGAAGTGATGAAGTAGAACGTCAAGATAAAGAGAAAGCACAGATATCGGTTGATGATGAAATGACATCTAGTGAAGATGAACAAAAAGAAAAGGATAGACACGACATAGAAAACAAACGTGAGGATGAGAAACAACATGAATCCACGAATCCTGATAATGTTCGTTCATTGCGTGACAGAAGTAAACTTAGTCATCCTGCTTATTTGAAAGATTTTGCAATGCTAGCTTTTACGGAAAGCGAAAATCCTACTACTTTTGAAGAACCCATAAAATCACCTGAAAATAAGCAGTGGAAGCGTGCATTAGATGAGGAAATGCAATCATTGTCTGACAACAATGTATGGGAACTGGTGAATCGACCAGAAGGAAAAAAAAAATAAGTAGTCGATGGGTTTTTCGTGTCAAAACAAGGCAGATGGTAATTTTGATAAATTCAAAGCAAGATTGGTCGCAAAAGGCTATGTTCAGAAACCAGGTATCGACTACGATGAAACCTTTAGCCCGGTAGCAAGATTTGATACAGTTAGAACTGTTCTAAGTTTGGCTGCAAATGAAAGACTACATTTTCAGCAGTTTGACGTGAAAACTGCATTTTTGTATGGCGAATTGCAGGAGGAGGTGTATATGCTACAACCTGAGGGCTTTGAGGATGGAACAGATCGGATTTGTAAGTTAAGGAGTCTTTATGGATTAAAGCAGGCACCAAGGTGCTGGAATGCTCGTTTTGTGAGTTTCTTGAAGAAATTCGGTTTGGAGGCTTCATCTGCAGATCCATGTTTGTTCATACAGAAAAAGGACGGCAATAAAATGTTGGTAACAATTTATGTTGACGACAGACTGATTGTAGGTTCAGATCAAGATCAAATTGATCAGTTTTTGAAAGAACTTAAAAAGGAATTTCAAATCACTATTGCTGACGTGCCAGATTGTTTTTTGGGTATACAGATTCAACGTCAGATGGATGGGTCTGTATTTATCCATCAAACGAGATATACTAAGAGAATTCTGCAGCGTTTCAGAATGGCTGAAGCTAACAAAGTTTCGCTTCCTGCAATCAAAGAACAAACTGTCAACAATGAAGAAAATAGCTCAATTGTCAAGGTCCCGTACAGAGAAGCTGTGGGCTGTCTCATGTACTTGATGATTGCAACGAGACCAGACATTGCTTTTCCTTTGAGCAAAGCGTCGCAGAAATTGGACAATCCAACGCAAGTAAACTGGACATCGGTAAAGAGAATCTTCAGATACTTGAAAAGTACTATTGGCTATGGAATACTTTATAAAGCTAACTACCAGCCTGGGGTGCTGAAAGTCTACACCGATGCTGATTTTGCCAGCGATGTTAAAACTAAGCGATCGACATCTGGAATGGTTTGTTCAGATTCTAAGTAAAGCAAAAATTTGGTTATTAAAAAAATTGTAACAGATTGGAAGAGAGATTTTATTATTTTATTATTATTATTTATTAAGTTAAGTTTTGCACAGTCTGATATTGTCGTTATTTTTTGCGCTCCGCTTAATTAAGGTTTTTTTGTGGTAATTTCGAGACTTATTTTATTTGAATTTATATCAAAATTGTAAGTTTACTAAATTCTATTAAATGGTGATACTACAATTTTAATTGTGTTCATAGTGCATTAGTAATCCAGTTTTTCGTTAGTTCAGTGAATCTTTACCAGTAAATATTGAAGTGTGCTCAACTACACAAGTTAATTACTCAAGTTAAGTCTGTTCATTGTGCGTCAAGGTTCACGATGTCTATACTGTGTGGCAAGTGCCAACGAGCTGTCAGCAAAAGACGAAACTCTAGTGCTGATTGTTCGAAGTGCCAAACTTCCTACCACATGTCGTGCATGAACGTCGAGCAGGTAAATTCAGTTAAGGCTGATGAATCTAATTGGTTGTGTGATCCGTGCCGCATGGCTTTCGATACTACCACCACTAATATTTCTTTGAAACAAGATCTTCGTTCTCTTTTCGATACCTTTAAAGATGAACTCGTAGCTGAATTTAATAATAAAGTTGATACACTAATTAAATCGATTGAGTTTTGCTCTGATAAAATAACAGACTTTGAAATTAAACTTAAAACATTTGATGATAAAATGAAAGAAATTGACAATCTTAATTATACCCGCTTCGGAAAGCATCAGCAAAAGCATGTTTAACAAAAATAGAAAATTTTTGTTCCCGTATCCATCCAAGAAAAATACTCAGCGATCAAGGAACTCAATTTACCGCCGCACTCTGGACAAATGGACTAAAAAAATTAAATATTGAATGCATATATTCATCTATTCGTCATCCGGCCTCAAATCCATCTGAACGAGTTATGCGAGAAATTGGAAGAATTTTACGAACATATTCACATGAAAAACACAATCAATGGATACGATTTATAGCGGATATAGAAGATTGTTTTAACACCGTCATCCACGAAAGTACTGGATATTCGCCACATGAGATTGTAACCGGTGCACCGCCTACTAGGATTTTAGATAACATTTTAACAAAATATTTGCCGGTCGCGACACGAAATAAAGAAGAAATTTACAAAGGCGTGCGAGACAGATTGAAGAAAAAAAGCGAACAACGACAAAAACAACAGTTTCGAAAAATCAAGAAATTTACGAAATTCCCACTAGGAGACCGAGTATTATTAAAAATGTTGAGAACATCTAACCCAGAAAAGAAAAGAATGGCCAAGTTAGAATTATTGTATGATGGCCCATATCAGATAATTGCGACTAGCTATCCCAACGCATACACGTTACAAGACGGAAAAAATAATAAAATAATTGGTACATACAACACAGAAAATTTACGCAAGTACAACGATTAAAAATGAGAAAAAAATAATCTATGTATATACGCATAAGAAATTACAGTGGTTGTTAGCTAAATTTTTTTTATTTTTTTTGTTTTAAAAAAAAAATGTTTTTTATACAGATATAGGTTTGGTTTTGTATTCTCTCGTAAAACACTGCACTATAGAAAAAATTTTGTTGTAGATAAGCACAGTTCTGAAGTGGTGCTAACACTTGAGATCAGCGTTAAAATTTTAGGGTATTAGTTCAGTCTCGTCTCAAATCCAAAACTAGGAAGATGTCGTGCATAAAGAACGAGAAATTAAAAGTTTTAGTGGAAAATTTTAATAACAAAAATAATGGAAAAAATAAAATCCGGCAGGATAATGCCACAACCAAAATTCGACCGAAGATTCGACCGGTGACAACGCCGTACCCGAATCTAATTAAACAAAAAGCTGCAAACGACCCCACAGGAAATTACAGTGGTTGTTAGCTAAATTATTTTTTTATTAAAAAAAAAAAAAAAATGTTTTTTTTTATATACAGATCTAAGTTTGGTTTTTTTATTCTCTCGTAAAACTCGGCACTATAGGAAAAATTTTGGTTTAGATAAGCACAGTTCTGAAGTGGTGCAAACACTTGAAATCAGTTTTAAAAAAATTTTAAGGGTATTAGTTCAGTCTAGTTTGAATTTTAAAACCAGTAAGATGTCGTACATAAAGAACGAGAAATTAAAAGTTTTAGTAGAGAAATTTAATAACAAAAATAATGGAAAAAATCAAAACCGGCCAAAGAACGCGACAATAAAAATTCGGCCAAAGATTCGACCGGTAACAACGCCACATCCAAAACTATATAAACAAAAAGCTGCAAACAACCCCACACGCCCACCGACGCCTGGTCGAGATATACCGTGGGCAGAATTAAATAAAATCATCGAAAAAAATCTAGAAAACCACTTATCTGCATCTCTGCGAACGAGCTGATCCGGGCAGCCGACCAGAAAATCACGCCCAATAAACCACGTAATACCAATGAAAATAATTTATTTCAAAAGAACAAGAGTCGGCGTAGCAGACGAGGGGCCAAACAACGACAAACAAAATGCACCGAACGAGTCGACAAATGGGTAGAAAATAAAAAAAGAAAAGGTGACAAGGAAGGAAAAAAAAACAATTAACAGTGTAGTGTAATGTGCGGGCAGGAAAATATATATAGATACATATATAGATATATCTACAGTTCTTCGTCGCAATTACCCTAATGTGCGCTGTGTTTATTATTATTTTTTTTGTTTATTTTTATGTATTCCTACCTAGATTGTAAGTTTAATTTAGTCAACTAGTTATATAGATATATGTTTATTTTAGTTTTGTTTAGTTTATGGTTAATGTTAGTATAAGCATTGTTATTAGTTATTCAATGGTATAAGTTATATTTTTTTTATGTGTAAACTCGTAGCATTAATTAGGTTAATAATAATATGTTTGTTTTTTTTGCGCTAGATATATATATATTTTTTAGAACTAATAATAATAAAAGTTAATTAGAATTTAAGAAAAATTTGTTGTTTTCTGTTTGTGTGTTTGCAGTTTGTTATTTACATTCATTACTTTCAGTCAATAACAAAAGGAGGAAATTGAAACAGTAAGTACTGGTAAGAATTTTGTTTTGTTAATGTGAGTATTAATTTGTAATACATAATAATATTGTTTCATAGAAAGGATTTAGTTAAAAAGAGTTTCAATTTTGGTTATTTAGTAAACAAAAAGAATAATGTTAGCTAAGGAATGTTGGCTCAGGTCGGCAGTGATAGCTATACAATAAACAGTGTCAAAACTCAAGTGGTCATAAATTTATTAGGGTCTACATGTGGGAATAACGAAGCTACGGTGCAGAGAAATTTATTTATCTTTGTTCTGTCAGAACAATTTGGTGTTAATGGTGGGTGTGGTCTTAAAAGCACAATTTATTTATACTTTTCGCCCTTTACGCTTCAGCAACGAGCTCTGCACAAATTTGGCTTTATACAAAATTTGAATGTTTTTTTTCTGTTTGAGCTTTCTTGAGCTTTTAAATTTATTTTAGGACGTTAAGTATTTATAAATAAAATCTATTGTATGTTTCCAGAATTCGAACATTGGATTAACAAAGCAACTGAAAGAATAAAAATTAAAAAGGAGTTTATCCGAAGATAGAAATACGAAATTTGAATTGAAAAGAAAATGACACCAGTATATGCTAGAAGTTCAATAACAGTACAAATTGCGTGATCAGCTTCAAGTAGAATTGTTATTAAAATAGCAAGATAAATTATTACAATTAATTAAATATAGTGAATCTTCAATAAATTTACACATATATAAAAGTATTAATATGATCCATATTTGTCAACTTCTTTAGAGATTGTTTTGTAAATTAATGTGAGATGTTATAAACGAAATAATTAGGGTATATTAACCAAACATAGCGTTATACGAAGTGTTACGCTTTTTGAGATATAATTTTTTGCAAATGTCAATGTAATTACCTAATTACTTTGACATTGTTGTTGTTTAAAACAGTACTTTTGGTAACTTAAATACTCTCTGCAGTTGAATACAAGTCGTATTTTACTTATAAGTACAGAAAGTTCATCGTTAAATTATAAAGAAAAACAATTTTATTTTTAAATATATACTTATAGAAAATAATTGTACAACTTTGAAATGTTAAGACATTTTAAAATGCTGTATTTTTACCACAAAGTAATAACATTTCCGATAATTGAACTTTGCACAAGTTTTACTGTATTATAAATTTTAATTTTCTGTTACTGGACATTTATTTTACAACGTTAAACATTTATGAATTAAATTAATTTCGTGTTTTCAGAATCGGAGCCCGGAATTAACAAATCAATCGAACGAATCATATGCAAGTGATGATGAAGATAGAAATATTAAATTTGAATCGAAAAGAAAGTGATATGAATGTATGTTACACTATAACAGTAAGAATCTGTTGAAATTAGGTTGGCAACACTTCAATAGCTTAAGATGGTACATATATGTGTGTATCAATATTGTATCATTGTGGTAGTGTACGTTCTATTAAACACCTACGTTCTATTAAACTGTAATTTGTAATTTGTGTTAAAACCTCTGCAAAATAACAACAGGTTATGGGCCCAGAGCCACGCATTTGACTGTGCTAAAAGTTGATAAGTTACAAAGTGTTTAAAAAGCGGTGTTGCGGTTAGCTCGAAACACGTGTTCGGACATTGAGGTTAAAGTGATCTGAAAAAGTGTGAGTGAAGCAAAAACGATGAGCGGCACGAAAGAATACGCAATTGATAAACTGCGGGGCAGCGAAAATTATCATACGTGGTGTTTCGCAATGAAAAATGTATTAGAATTTCTTGGTCTTGATGATTGCATCTCAGATCCCGTAACCGAAAAAGATGTTGACAAATTGAAGAAGGCAAAGGCGCGCATTGTAATGTCGCTGGACGAGTCCCTATTCGTGCATGTACAAAATGAAGATACAGCATCGAAAATGTGGAAAAAATTGAAAAGTCTCTTCGATGATCACGGACTATCGCGTAAAATCGGACTTCTACGTGCGTTAATAACTGTTCGGTTAGATGAGTGTCAATCTATGAGTGACTACGTAAGCAAAATCACATCAACCGCGAACAAATTAATCGGTATCGGCTTCGGCATAAGTGATGAATGGCTCGGTGCCATCATGTTGGCTGGACTCACCGATGAGTTTAAACCGTTAATTATGGGAATCGAGAGCACTGGTATCGATATAACGGGGGATAATGTGAAAATGAAATTGCTGGACGTTGAATACACTTCTAAACGCGATGAAAGTGCATTCTACAGTGCTGGAAGCTCGAAAATGGGTAACAAGGATCAAAAAAGAAAGAAAATTAAATGTTTCGCGTGCGGAAAAAAGGGCCATATCAGCGCAGAATGTCGAAGCAAAAAGAAGTCGGATGATAAAAGTAGTAAAAACTCTAACGCAGCGCAAGCAAACATGGCAAATGTTTTTCACGCGTTTGTGACAGCGAGTGAATACGAATCCGATTCTTGGTTCATCGATAGTGGCGCGTCGCGACATATGTCTCCGGACGAAAACATTGTCAGTGACATAAAAAACGAATCCGTAAGTGCCATTAGAGCAGCGAACAATCAAAAGTTACAAGTTCTTGGTAGTGGCAATACAAAGTTGCATGCTAACGGTGAAGACATTAAAGTAAATAGTGTACTTCTTGTTCCTGAGTTGTTGGCTAATTTATTATCGGTCGCAAAAATTGTAGAGGCGGGAAACCGCGTAATCTTTGACGACGACGGTTGTTCAATTTACAACAAAACAACAAGCAATCTAATCGTTAATGTGAAACCTAAAAACGGTGTCTATTGCTTGAACAATGAAGTTCCGTATTGCAAGCTTCTTAAGGATTGCAATGAGGACGCGATGACCTGGCATCGACGTCTCGGACATCTGAACTACGCTAGCATGAAGAAAGTGAAGAATCTTGCAGATGGCATAGATTTTTGCGAAGACGCATCAGCTGTTCAAAATTGTGTTGTTTGTCTCATGGCTAAGCAAGCACGGGGTGCATTCCCAACAAGCAGCAACGCTTCAATCAAAACAAAACATGCATTGGAGCTGATTCACACGGATCTGTGTGGTCCGATGGAAAACACATCGCTTGGTGGTGCACGTTATTTCGTAACCTATATTGACGACTATACACGTAAGGTTTTTGTTTATTTTCTTAAACACAAGTCAGAATTGTTTGAATCATTCAAGAATTTTAAAAGCATGGTCGAAAATCAATGTGAAAAGAAAATAAAGCGTATCAGATCCGACAATGGTACGGAATATTGCAACAAATTGTTCCAAAATTATTGCAAAAAGGCTGGTATTGTCCACGAAACGTCATGCGCATACTCGCCTCAACAAAATGGCGTGGCGGAGCGCATGAATCGCTCATTGGTCGAACGAGCAAAGTGTATGCTTTTCGACGCGGATCTGGACAAGTCATTTTGGGCTGAAGCCGTCAATATGGCATGTTATGTAATAAATCGGTCTACCAATCGTACTCTTGGGGATAAAATTCCTGAAGAAGTGTGGTCTAAAAAGAAAGTAAACATAAGCGAACTTCAAATATTTGGGACGCCTGTGATGGTGCACATCCCTAAGACGAAAAGGCTGAAGTTTGATCCGAAATCGCACAAAATGATATTTGTGGGAATAAGTGAAACACAAAAGGGTTACCGGTGTTTCAATAGTTCTTCAAGGTCAATCATAGTTAGTCGTGATGTAAAGTTCCTGAAAGCAAACGAGCCGAAAGTCAATGATTTTCAATCAGCTGACTTGGAGGATGAAAATTCAGTTGGGGCAGATCAGCAGACAACTGAAGAAATGGAGGATGCAGAGACTGAGGAAAATAACCAATCTGACGAAGAAGCACAAACTGACAGTAGTGATGTCAGCTTCGAACCGTACATTGAAGTTGAAACTCCCATAAATGAACTTAGAAAATCATCACGTGTTCCGAAACCTCGAGATTTTGGGGACTATCTTTCGTACGCAGCTCTGGATGTACAAGACAATGAGCCTATCACAGTCGATGAGGCATTGAGTTCCAACTCTAAAAAGAATTGGGAAAGCGCCATGAAAGACGAAATCAAGTCGCTTGAAGAGAACCATGTATGGAACTTGGTGAATCTACCTCCGGACAAAAGAATCATCAAAACAAAGTGGATCTTTAAAGTGAAACGTGCAAAAGATGGGTCAATCGTACGTTATAAGGCTCGTCTAGTGGCGAAGGGATGCTCCCAAAAATATGGCATTGACTACTCGGAAACATACTCGCCCGTTGTCCGTTACACGTCATTGAGATTTCTGATTGCGATTGCAGCTAAATACAGACTTCGCATCGATCAGATGGATGCCATAACAGCCTTTTTACAAGGTGATCTCGAAGAAGATATTTACATAGAACAGCCTGAGGGGTTCAATGATGAAACTGGCCGGGTCTGCAAATTAAACAAAGCAATATACGGGCTAAAGCAGAGTGGCAGACAGTGGAACAAAAGACTTGATTCTACTCTACAATCATTTGGACTCACAAAGTCAAAAATGGACCCTTGTGTCTATTTAAGTAAAAACGCAAAATTGATTGTGACAATCTATGTAGATGATATCCTAATTTTCTGGAGTGATGAGAAATTGCGTAACGAACTAAAACAGAAACTGTGCAATTCATTTCACATGAAAGATATGGGACCGGCTAGAAATTGTGTTGGGCTAAATATTGAATACCATTCGGAGGGTATCTCTATTGACCAAACAGCTTACACGAAAAATATTCTACGTCGTTTTGGGATGATGGACTCGAAACCGATGTCAACACCGAGTGACCTGAACCAAAAACTTTCGGTGAAGATGGTCCAAGAGGGAGATGAAGTCGACAACATTCCCTATCAGGAAGCCGTTGGGAGCCTTTTGTACCTAGTTCAAGGGACGCGTCCGGATATTGCGTTTTCGGTCAGCGATGTCAGTCGATTCAACTCGAATTTTGGAAAAATGCACTGGGCTGCGGTCAAACGAATTTTCAGATACCTTAAAAGTACTATTGATTTTAAGATATGTTACAGATTTGGCGACACGGCAAAATTAGAAGGCTACACAGACGCAGACTGGGCGTCAGATGTGGATAAACGTAGATCGTGCACTGGCTACGTATTCAAATACGGATCAGGTGCAATCTCGTGGGCCAGCAAGCGACAGGCCACCGTAGCACTGTCAAGCGCTGAAGCTGAATACATGGCACTATCAGCTGCAGTGCAAGAGGCGTTATGGCTGAGGCATTTTGAGCTGCAGTTCCAACAGGATGTGGGCAGCATACAACTTAAATGTGACAGCCAGAGTGCAATGGCGATTGCTGAAGAAGATCAATATCGACCAAGAACAAAACATATTGATGTTCGTCACCACTTTGTTCGAGAGAAGATTAGAGAAAATTTGGTGAAAATCAGTTATGTTCAATCTAGTGAAAATGTGGCGGACTATTTAACGAAATCAGTAAATCGTGACACTCTAAGATTTGCAAATAAGTCAATCGGTTTAATTGATAAAATATGAATAGTATTAAAAATTCGAAACGACCGAATGCATGATAAATCATAGATTATTTTGTTATTTTATTTTGTGTTGTTTCGATATTTAATAAGTTGGGGTGTTGAAATTAGGTTGGCAACACTTCAATAGCTTAAGATGGTACATATATGTGTGTATCAATATTGTATCATTGTGGTAGTGTACGTTCTATTAAACACCTACGTTCTATTAAACTGTAATTTGTAATTTGTGTTAAAACCTCTGCAAAATAACAACAGAATCCTATGATCATCTTCATAACTGGACTAGTTATTAATGGAAAGGTAAATTAGTTCAATTGAATACAGGGAAGTCTTTCGATTATTGATTATTTGTTAAATTACATTCTTATTTTAGCATGATTCATACTTGTAAATTTATATACAAGTTGTTTGGTAGGTCAATGAAGTTAATTAGAACCATAGTATTAAACAAAGTGTCAGGGTTTTTGAGATATTTCTTTTTGCGAATAATCAGTAATTATTTGTTTTAAATAATTAAATAGAACTTTGAAATCTTAGACATGGTAAAATGCTTTTTTTGTTGCTAAACAATGAAATTTATAAAGCCGTGTATTTATGCATTTTATCCGCTAGAAGCGCTAACTAAATGCTTATATTACCTTCATGCATATACGACATGAGAAATAAAGTATTATTAATATTATAATTTTATTATAGCTATAATTAACAATACACGTCACTTTTATTTATCATAATTAAATGAATTAGGTCAACTATATTATAACAGCTAACAAATTGTTTTCAAATAAATATCGTCAGCTTGGAGCAGAACTAGCCTATCTCTATTTTTGGCTAAGATCAAAGTGTGGATCAGCGTGTTCCCGCACGTACACGTTTCACATCGCTCTGCAAAAAATCGTAAATTTAAGTGGTCAATTCTTTGTTTTAAGTGCTGAAAGTGTGTATAGTGTCTCGTTTTAGTGTAATTAATATATCCAGTCAATATCAGTTTCCAACAAACAATATTTCTTAACATAATTAGTAATTCTCAAGTTATTGCACAATATTGCGCAATATAAACTTTCAAAACACTATAACTCTACTTGTATTATTGATAATCAGTTCGTTTTTGTGCGTGATTGTGTGCTCCAATTATATAATTACAGTGCTCAAATTTCATGTGGATAGCACAAATTGCAGTCTTTTTTAAGAAAATAGACGAACTTTCAGATCCGGTACTGTTCAACATAAACTCACAGGTGTTACGCCGCGGTTACTCTCTATTACATTACAATTATTGCATAGCACTAAACAATAGCTTATCGAGCAAGGTAATTTTAAAAGTGTAAAATAAAGTGTGTTTTAGTGAACACGTGGCCCGTTCCAAAAGGCAAGGTGCGTTGTCCGGTCTTCGACAGTGAGCAATTTGTGAGAATTTTCTACTCTAAAATCACGCGTAAAGTATTAAACAACCTAAATAATCTAAACATAATACATAAATTTAGTTGTTTTCTCTTTAACCCTTTACTGCATTTTGATGCATATATGCAACAACGAATAAAAGTCCAAATAAAAATACATTCAGCGCTCGATGTAGCAAAATCAGCTGTGTTGCTTATTTGCAACTAACCGTATATACGATATTAAAATAGATGCCGGCGATAAAATAATTTTTCCCGCAATTCTGTTCAGTTGTCAATAGCATTTCGTGTAAAAAGTGCCATAATAGTGATCAAAGTGATAAAATTTGTGACTGGAGAAAATTGTTAGCAGGTAAAGAAAAGTTGTTAGTTATATATTCTCTATTTATTTGCTTATTATCTGTTCGTATTTATTGTGTACACCTACTTTTTATTGTGTTGCTTATCTGCATCATTTTGCACGTATGCCGCTATTGTCAAGATACAAAATGATGCAGATATGCAACACGTTAGTGCCATTATTGAGAACAACAAAACGATGCACATAGTTTGCAATACTTAGAGAAATATATAAATAACTATTTAAATATTTATGCACCTATATATTTCTAGCAATCTCACATACAATGTATTATTGGGAAAGAAGAAGGCCACTTACAGAAAAAGAATTGGAAAACGCAATCGCGAATTTATCTGAAAGTGAGGATGAGCTTGATATACCTTCAGATGAAGAAGAAACTTTTACGCAACATCTTCCTAATGAAAGTTTTGATTCAATTGAAAAAGGTAACGAACTTTACGATGAGTCCGATAAACTTTTTGATTTCGAGAATATACCAATTTTCTTCGACAACAAAGTGGCCATTAATATGGTCGATGCAGGCATCTTACAAACTTCCAATTTACCATCCACATCGAATGCCAAAAAGCACGTTTATCAACATCCCGAAGAAAATTTGGAAACAGAAAATAGTGAAAAAACCGTACCAAGTCAAGAAGAATACGGTAATCAAGGCGTTGAAGAAAATTTTGAAACAAGCATTTTAAAAGATATCACTGAAAATATTCCACAAATATCATGCGATAAAAGAAAAATAAATTGTCCCTTAAAAACTGGAGTAAAACGTAAAAGCCTACGGAAGGAAACAAGGAAAAGCAAAGCTACAAATTTGACTGATGCGACAACGAAGATAAAAAATACTTCCAAAATCGAACTGCAACAACTGAAAGAAATGTATGCAAAAATAAACTCGCGAAAAGGTAATTTAAAAATTCCAGATGGTGCAATACAATTTCGAGGTAATGCATCACTTCCTGCAATATTCATGCAAATGAAAACACCACATGAGTTCTTCAAGCATTTTTTTACCGACGAATTGTTTGTTCATATAGCTGAGCAATCGAATCTATATTCTAGTCAAATATCGCCCGACCACCCAGAAAATATAACGTTACTCGAAATTAAGAAATATGTAGAAATATGTGCAATGATGTCCGTAGTACACCTTCCGAGTATCCGTAGTTACTGGTCAAAATCAATTGGAATTCAAAGCATAAAACAAGCAATGACACAAAAACATTTTGAAAGAATTCGGAAAGTTCTACATTTTAACGACAACACACATATGACAAATCGCAACGATACTGATCATGATCGCTTGTACAAATTACGACCAGTTATCGATTATTTACTTGAACGTTTCCATACGGTACCATATGAACGGGACTTATCTGTTGACGAACAAATCTGTTCAACAAAAGCAAAAAGTTTTTTGAAACAATATATGCCTGCAAAACCCCATAAATGGGGTTATAAACTTTTTGTTATGTCCGGAATTTCAGGCTACACCTACAATTTTAAAATTTATACAGGTAAAGAAAATGTTGATAAAAACAGGACAGATGCAGTACCAAATCTTGGGGCCAGTGCCAATGTTGTTATGAGGTTAATTCGGAAGTTACCACAAAACGTTAAACACAGGGTATATTTTGATAATTAATATACCACAGTACCACTAATGGTAAATCTTGGCCAAAGAGGCATTCAAGCTTTAGGTACAGCTAGAGGTACCGCTCATGAATACCTAACTTCAGTCGACGGTATAGATATAACATCTGTTGTCTGGAAGGACAACAAAGTTGTAACTCTTCTTTCCAATTATTGTGGAGCCCTTCCCATACAACAAGTACAACGATATGACAAAGTTCACTCAAAAAAAATAAATGTAGATTGCCCAAACTTAGTAAAAAAATATAACCGCCACATGGGTGGTGTCGACCTTACAGATAGTCTGATCGGTAGACATAGAATTGCAATAAAATCAAAAAAGTGGTATTTACGAATTTTTTATCATCTTATTGATGTTTCACTTGTAAACGCTTGGTTGGTTTATAAACGTGCATGTGAACAAAGGAAAGATATCTCGAAGATACTAACGTTATCAAAATTTCGTATTGAAGTTGCTATGGAACTAAGCTTGTCGGGATTAATAATTAACAAAAAACGTGGGCGCAGATCAAATCTCAAGCAGGAGTTACAAAATAAAAAACAACGCCGTCCTGCTTCCTATATTCCACCTCAAGGTGTGCGGCAAGACCAGTTGGCACATTGGCCGATTTGGCATAGCAATCGTCTTCGATGCAAACTTCCAAAATGTAAAGGTTATACTCACGTTATGTGCGAGAAATGTAATGCATCCCTATGTTTCAATGCAGAGAAAAATTGTTTTAAAAATTTTCATGAATAAATAAAATAATGCAATTATATTGTGTTTCAATTAATGTATTGCCTCAACATGTAGATGTAGATGTTGCATTTATGCATCAATTTGTATTATAGAGCCAACTCATTATATACTCAAAAAGTAATATGATACATAAGTGCATCATCATAAAATTTGCTTATAATTAAACAAATTAACAACAATTAATTTTTTTGGTTATTTTTTTCGAATTCTACGCATAAATTTATATAATATATATTTTTTTTATTAAATATAAAAAATTTGCGCAGTAAAGGGTTAATAAGCAGTGTAAACTAACCGGAAGGTGTACGATCACGTGACCTGCAGTGCGCCTATCGTAATCCGGGGCAAAGTGCGCGAACCTACAAAACTGCGCGCGCAAGTGGCCCCATCACTAAAGCGAAGAACATACATACGCGACCGCAATTACGACCACGATAGCGATGGCGATCAAACGCTCTCAGCAAGTTAAATGAGTCCGCACATACTTGTAGCGACTTGTTGGCGATAGGGTAGAATTTTTCAGCGTTCGATCGCGAAGTAATCCGAGATATAATTGTATCTGCGTTCAAACGCTGCAGGTCGAATTGATCGCTGTGATCGCGTGAAGATATGGATAACTTCACAGAAAAATTAATCGAGAGAATGTTAAAAAACACAACGTACTATTTGATTTGGCTCACCCTGACTACAAGAATGTTCGGATTAAAAATAAAATATGGGATGAAATTGCTCAAGACATGAAATTTAAAAAAAATCAGTTTTATTTTAAGGCTACCTATACCTTTGCATTCGAGCATTGTGATTTTCGTCGTCCAATGCGGCAATGAGCAATGCTTTTTCTTGTTGTAAACTGCACATTATTTGCTTTTATTTATTTTTTACTTTTTGATCTGTACGCACCACCCTCTGTTAAATAGTAAAAAAATACTACTTTAAAAACGGAGAACTTGCAGGTCGCTATCGCGCATATGTGTTTGCTTTTCAACGCTATCGCTATCGTTATCTTGATCGCCTATATGTGTTCAATGCTTAAAACTACTCTTAAATTTAAAACAACTCAAAATAAATATGACTTTTTTCTTTGTCTTGTTTAATTTTCTTTATTTCTTATTAATGCTATGCAAACATTTATTATACGTATTAACAACTTTCGTTACATGCGCAGTGCATTGTGCATGTTTATAATAATAATTACACTATTATTCACATTATAAGCTTGTGAAAATACGACGCGCTACCGAACTATAAACACAATGGGTGAACAAAACGCGACGCGAGACGGAAACTCTGTTACGCTGTGGCATCCCTGCTCATCAACATTCATCTGCACTGAACAAAACTGTTCTGCTGGCTTCAACTCCACCAAGTGCGCATGTTCGAAGCAATCACTAGTGCGACATCTCCAAGAAGTTCACCTATTAAAAATCACCAACTACATCAATAAATGTAGATATTGCAGAGCAACGCTCGGACCAAGACCGTCAGTACACCGCTGCAGAAACGCTCCTGCAGCCGATGCTGGGGCCCTGCCGCCAGCGAACAGGGCCACACAAAAACATCCGCACGCCTGTACACAGTGCGAATTGCGCCTCGCCGAGCTGAATCACAGGTGCCGCTTCCACGTCCATTGAGTCGACCATCTGGACTCAACACTCTACAAATAGGCATATCACCATCGCCAACTCCAACAGCTAGCAGCAGTACATCTGAGCCAAGCTGTACTCTGTCACCACCAACGGACACCCCACCACCTGACATCACAGCCGGTGATGTTGAATCCTACAAGGACAACGATGCCGAAATGGATCATAATATGATATTTTGTGATGTGGCTGGTTGTTTCTGCTGCAGATTGCACAGAAAATGAATAGAGTGCAATATGCACTTTTTGTTTTGTTAATGTGACTATTAATTTGTAATAATAATATTGTTTCATAGAAAGGATTTAGTTAAAAAGAGTTTTAATTTTGGTTATTTAGTAAACAAAAAGAATAATGTTAGCTAAGGAATGTTGGCTGAGGTCGGCAGTGATAGCTATACAATAAACAGAGTGTCAAAACTCAAGTGGTCATAAATTTATTAGGGTCTACATGTGGGAACGGCGAAGCTACGGTGCAGAGAAATTTATTTATCTTTGTTCTGTCAGAACAATTCGGTGTTAACGGTGGGTGTGGTCTTAAAAGCACAATTTATTTATACTTTTCGCCCTTTACGCTTCAGCAACGAGCTCTGCACAAATTTGGCTTTATACAAAATTTGAATGTTTTTTTTCTGTTTGAGCTTTCTTGAGCTTTTAAATTTATTTTAGGACGTTAAGTATTTATAAATAAAATCTATTGTATGTTTCCAGAATTCGAACATTGGATTAACAAAGCAACTGAAAGAATAAAAATTAAAAAGGAGTTTATCCGGATAGAAATACGAAATTTGAATTGAAAAGAAAATGACACCAGTATATGCTAGAAGTTCAATAACAGTACAAATTGCGTGATCAGCTTCAAGTAGAATTGTTATTAAAATAGCAAGGTAAATTATTACAATTAATTAAATATAGTGAATCTTCGATAAATTTACACATATATAAAAGTATTAATATGATCCATACTTGTCAACTTCTTTAGAGATTGTTTTGTAAATTAATGTGAGATGTTATAAACGAAATAATTAGGGTATATTAATCAAACATAGCGTTATACAAAGTGTTACGCTTTTTGAGATATAATTTTTTGCAAATGTCAATGTAATTACCTAATTACTTTGACATTGTTGTTGTTTAAAACAGTACTTTTGGTAACTTAAATACTCTCTGCAGTTGAATACAAGTCGAATTGCAAATTGCGCCTCGCCGAGCTGAATCACAGGTGCCGCTTCCACGTCCACTGAGTCGACCATCTGGACTCAACACTCTACAAATAGGCATACCACCATCGCCAACTCCAACAGCTAGCAGCAGTACATCTGAGCCAAGCTGTACTCTGTCACCACCAACGGACACCCCACCACCTGACATCACAGCCGGTGATGTTGAATCCTACAAGGACAACGATGCCGAAATGGATCATAATATGATATTTTGTGATGTGGCTGGTTGTTTCTGCTGCAGATTGCACAGAAATAGAATAGACTGCAATATGCACTTTGTGTCGCTGGTGCTTCAAGTAAGTTTCAATAAAATATATTTTTTAAATTAGTTATTAAATATTAAATATTCCCATGAATTTTCTATTTTTTAATTTAATAAAATTATACAATTTTTAAATGTATGTAATTAACTTTACGGTTATCATACAAAATATAAAAAATATGTAGATTTTTATATTTACATTATAAAGGCAACTAATTTTAATAATTTTATTATTATTTTAATAGTAATGTAACAGCAAGTTCGAGACAAAAAAAAATTTATATTTTTCTAATATATTTTATTTAAAGAAAATCGATGATTATTAGCAATCGAATCATATTAATTGAAACATCAATTTAAATAGTAGATTTTTGGTGTTTTCGATTAATTTAATTAGATATTATTTTCTACTTTTTCCTATATTTATTTCGCTCGTTAATTTATCAAAAGTTTTTAATTATTTATCTATACTTTTTTGAAATAACAATTTGATTGCAACTAATTTATATGTAGTTGAAGTAAACAATGTTATTGGAAATATCATCTAATTAAATAAACAAATCATTTCAAATTTAGCTATCTAATTACAATTAAATGAAACAGCTGTTTATTTTTTCTGTATAGCAAACTTTTTTAGTTATTACAAAGAATTAAGAAATATTTACAAAAATTTTATTATTTAATACAAGTATTTTAAAAGACGTAAAAATTCTTTAAAGTTTTAAAATATTTGTTGCAGATTTTTTAAAATACTAAATTTGCTAAAAATATTTTTTTTAAAAAATCCCATATTTCATTACACTTATTTTTGTTACATAACTTAAGTATGACAATTATTTTTATAATGAATAAATATTGGTAAAATTTTTAAATATAATTTTTTTATTATCAACATTATTGTAATATTATGTAGCCGTAAATAGTTGAAAATTGACAATACCTAATGCTTTATATTACAATTCACTACACTGTAAAGTTGAAAAAAAAACCTAAAAAATTTTGAGTCAAAATTTCTATTCAACATTTAATATTAATAAAATTTGTTTTGTACTTATACGTTCTACTGACTAATAATGTATATATTTATTTTCTCTGTCATTTGTAGATGAACGACATTACATGCATCACGGTAGAGTTACCGCCGGGCAATTCGATACTCATTTTTGCCGGGATGCTCCCGGGTATGGACGAAGACGAGGAATTTAAAAACATTGGTTGCCGGCTATATAGAGCTGGCAACACTGTCTATATATATATATATATATATATATATATATATATATATATATATAAACTGAACTGAAAATTTATATATATATATATATATATATATATATATATATAAACTGAACTGAAAATTTATATATATATATATATATATATATACTGGGTGTCCAATTTTAATCCGCCACCTGCAATAACTTTAAAATCGTGCATCGGACAAACCCCCTGGGGGGCGGGAAAGGGGGGCAACTTTGAAATCTTAAATGGAACACCCTATTTTTTATTGTAGATTCTGATAGGCCATTAAAAAGTATGTAAATTTTATTTTAAGACTTTTTGTTTATCTTTGATAGATGGCGCTGCAAACAGCATTTTTTTTTTCAGTTTATCAGTTTTCAATTTGAAAAAAAAGGTGTAACTAAGTACGATATTTATGTTCTTTTCAGTTCTTTGGGAAGAGGGGGGGGCAAGGGTCACTGAATCAGATATCCCCTCGAAGCCATTAACTTAAAGTTATACCCCTCTAAACCATTAACTTAAAGTTAATGGTTTCGAGGAAGATATTTGATGCAGTGACCCTTGCCCCCCCCTCTTCCCAAAGAACTAAAAAAATCTTGAATATCGTACTTAGTTACACTTTTTTTTTCAAATTGAAGATTGATAAACTGAGAAAAAAAATGCTGTTTGCAGCGCCATCTATCAAAGATAAAAAAAAAAGTCTTGAAATAAAATTTACATACTTTTTAATGGCCTATCAGAATCTACAATAAAAAATAGGGTGTTCCATTTAAGATTTCAAAGTTGCCCCCCTTTCCCGCCCCACAGGGGGTCCAGAGGAGGCAAGGATCTCTCCATCAGATGTCCCCCTCGAAACCATTTACTTTTTATCCGAAACATTTTTTTGTCCGATGCACGATTTTAAAGTTATTGCAGGTGGCGGATTAAAATGGGACACCCAGTATATATGTATATACAGGGTGTAACAGAATAACTATTCCTAATTTTCAGAAATGATAGAGTGCACTTAGAGAAACATTTTTTATTAATAAACTAGTGTCCGAAAATTTCTCGGTGTCAAGATACACTAGATATTGTTAAAGACAATTTTGATTATTACGTCAAAGAGTAGTTAAGTTAAGGAACATTTTATTAGAAATAATAGTGCATTAAACTTTATAAAAATTGTTCGAAGTTACGACCACCATTTTCGATACACAAGTTGTAACGATGTACAGGGTGAGCAAATTTGGACGTTTTCATAGGGGAACTTGGAAACTATAAGAGATATGGAAAAATGGACCGCGCATCCTCGATCGCTTTTTTTGAGAGAAACTCAATTATGAAAACTAAAATTAGCTATCGTCTTTTGTTTTCGAGTTATGGCGAAAAGTTCGCTTTTTCCGTATTTTGATAAATGGCGATATCTCGATGGTTTTTTAAATTAGATGAAAATAATTTTCACATTCTTAAGGCACTTTTTTTTGAGTAGAATGAAATGGTCTTAACGGATATTATAAATCTCCGTTAATTCTCGGGTTATAACATAAAGTTGTGTTTTTTACAATCGACTGCTGAAAAAAAAAAAAAAAAAAAATTCCGGACACTAGTTTATTAATAAAAAATGTGTCTTTATGTGCCCTCTATCATTTCTGAAAATTAGGAATAGTTATTCTGTTACACCCTGTATATATATATATATATTGTATATGGTAAATTCGCTAATATTTCATCTTTGATTGTTTGTAAAGTAATTTGTTTTAGTATTGTTTCAGATGTAATGTTGATCATTCTTGTTCCTATGTTGTGATTATTTACTAAAAATATCATTTGTATCATTGAATAAATATAATAATTTTAAGAATTTTTATGCATTACTTTTTATTTGTACTAATATTAGTACCCAATACGGATTTGTTTATTAATTATGACACCATAAAAAAATTTCTTTTAATGACAATATTTATGTGAAAAAATTGAAAATTACGTTTTTGAAATATATTTATTAAAATAGAAAAGAAATTGCCAACATTAACAATAACGAATTAACGGTTAAATAAACTAATAACTTTATTTATTTATGAGGCACACTAAATATTTTAATAATTAATCAAAATACAAAATTATTACAGATCACAAACCAGTGGCTGTTTTCTCTAAAAGAACAGAATTCTAAATTAGTTCGCTGACGTTTGAAATTAGAAGAATTTGATTTTGAGATAGTTTATAAAAAAAGTAAAATAAATAAAAATGCTGACGCGTTATCGCGCATCGAACTTCAAGTTAACACTGTAGAAACCGGTCCTCAAGCTTTTCTTAATAACATGAAAATATTTCAACCCGATAACGACGAATCTCAATCAATGATTGTAGAGCCTGACGATAACCAAAATTCCGATACTGACGATACCATTCATTCGAATCCAGAAAATCCTATTATAGGCTTTCCTATTAGCGATTCTCCTGTAAATATCGGAAAAAATCAAATAATAAACAGTTTTACACTCTCCTACCCAACCTAAAATGACAAAATTACACACAGACAAAATGAGAATTAATGTTCAGCTTTCACAAAACAATTTCGAAAATGATGTTATAAGTTTTATAAAAGATAATGTACTACCGAAAGTAAAATATTATTTATATTTTGATAAACCCGTGTACGAAAAATCAACCTTATCAAGTGTAACTTAAAACTTGTAGATGTTGAATTAAAAGACGAGATAACTCTTAAAAAACTGTTACGAAGGTAAAACGAACCACCGCGGCATACAAGAAACACTTAATCAAATTAAAAAAATCTATTTTTGGCATAAACAACTTCAAACTATTACTGACTATATTAACGAATGCTAAATTTGTTTAAAATCTAAGTACGAACGTAACGCTCTAAAATTAAAATACAATATTACATCAACACCGAACAAACCTTTTGACACAATAAGGAAGTTGCAAAAAAAATAAACTTGGTATATTTTATATTTAAATGAAAGTTTATAACCAACTGACAGTATATACAATTGAAAAAAATCAAATTAATAATATTTCAAATTAATATTACAAAAAGAAATTCGAAATATTTAAATCAAAAGTCACGTGATTCAAAACGTTTTGTAATTGGCTGTCGCACTTGTGACGTGGCTGTGCTAGGTATACACAACGCGCTAAGTGCAGTTAATATGCATTTTGTATGTAGTGATTCCAGACGTTGTTAGCACATGTGTTATAATACTAAATTACTACTTACTCGATTTACCAATTTATACAGGTATGCATTATAGTAATTTAAAATATTATTTAAAAGGTAATTATATAAGTTTTATTTACTTACAGATCATATTTTTTAAAATAAAACTAAAATGGAAGAAGGTTATGTACAAGCGCAGTCAGACAATTTACCAAAAGTTGATTCGTTTATGCTAATAAATTTTATGAGCAGCAACCCTAATTTTGTTAGTGCTGAAATAAGAGGAATAAAAACTTCCAAGTAAGTAAACATAAATAAATAAATTATTTGTCATGTATTTCATCAATAGTACATATGCTACTTAGGTATCATTTTTATGATGGAATAAAATATGAATATAAAAATGTGACTAATTTAACAAACACAAAAAATTCATAAATTAAATATTTAAATTAAGTATATAATATGTAGTAGATTCAATTCATTTTATTATATTTTGGAATTTATTATTAGATATTTTTGTTTGATAATGCCAAACCTTTTACAAAACAATACGTTTTTAGATCTGGAAGAGAAAGTTACGGAGACAACGCCATCGGATATGTTCAACTAAAAAGATTTGACAGTATTTGTATTGTCAGAGGAAAAATTACACCTGAACATAAAATAAATAAAAAAGCTTACTCTGTAGTATTGGAAGTTGACGAAATTAATAATATTGTTAAATCGGTCAAATGTGAAGATTGTGCGGCAGCTGCTGGTAATTATTTATAATTATTATTTTATTTTATATACACACATATATATATATATATATATATATATATATATATAGTACGTGTGTTACAATTAACATGTTAAATTATGAATAATATTAACAAATAAAAATTAAATGTTATAATTGTCTTGAAAAAAGTTTGATATGGTAAAGTAGTTTATGGTTTTAATTCATAATATCCATATTATTTTGCAATAGTAACCAATTTCTCGTACAAACCGATTATAAATTGTAAGCAACAAAATTTTTTATAACTATACTGTATTATATTTACAGGAGGTTGCAAGCATGCTATTGCTTTTTTAACATGGGTACATCGCCGAAGTGAAGATCCTGCAAAAACTGAAATACAATGTTATTGGAAAAGATCTTTATTATCTACGGTGAAAACTTCGCTAAAGTTAATAAAAGCCAAAGATTTAGGAGCGTCCAACTTGACAGATGTACATCCAACAACAAGCGATTTTCTCAATACCTTTGTAGATTATAGTAAAGAATCGGAAAAAACTGAAAATCAATTAACCAAATATTATAAAAGTTTCAGTAATATTGAAACACTATCAATTCATAACTTATTTTTAAACTTCATATCAAATAAAAATTATGATAATGCGAAAGAATTTTTAAACTTTTGTAAAATAAAAATGAATGAAAGTGCATGTAATGATGTATTAACAGCAACTACAGAACAAAGTTTTAATACTTTATGGTTCGAGCTACGATTTGGCAGAATTACTGCATCAAAAGCATATGAAGTATCACACTGCAAGACATTTGATGGTTCACTAGTTGAACAAATTTTAGGTGCTGCTAAAATGAAGGCAACGGCAGCTATGTCAAGAGGCATAACATTGGAAAAAGATGTTTTGGCAGCTGTCGAACAAAAAATGAAATTAAAATTTCATAAAATTGGCTTAAAATTAAATCCTGATTGGCCAATATTAGGTGCTTCTCCTGATGGAATATCAGAAAAATATGTGGTTGAAATCAAATGTCCTGCATCTGCAGCAGCATTTAAAAATTATATTGATGCAGATAAAAAAATTACTAATAAATATATGGCACAAGTTCAACTACAAATGTTTTTATTACAAAAACAAAACTGTTTATTTTGTGTTGCAGATACAAATTTTGAAAAAACAAATAATGTAAATATTTTATGTATAGATTATGACAAAAATTATTGTATTAGTTTAATAGAAAAATGTGAAACATTCTGGTGTAATGCAATATATCCAATGCTAATAAAAAGTTTTACAGAAATATTAATACCAAAAATAAAATTTTATTCTGGTTCATTTGAACACCTAACACCTAGAAGATTTAATTAATTTAATTTTTAATAATAATTATAAATTTTTTAACATATTTTATTTTATATCAAGTGTAATATTTTTTAAAAATTATATAAAAACGAAATTATATTTGACCTTATATTAAATAATCTTGTACATTTATAATACCACAAGCTATTGTAATAATATAATCAGTAAATTGCACGTGATGGTTATCAATTCTTACATGCGGCAATAACATTTTAAATTCCCTTAATCGTCCTATAACACGTTCAACATGGATCCTTAGTGCTGCTATTCTTCTCGATTCTTTAACTTCTTTTTCCGTACATTTTATTTTTTCACTAACAGATGGTGGGCGAATCAGTTTACATCCTCTCTGTTCTAACATTTCCGATATATTTTTAAATCCTCTGTCAGCCATTATAGATACTCCTCTTTGAAGATAATTCAAATAATCACAATCCTCTACTATAGCTATGTCTGTAGCTCTTCCGCCATAACCAGAAGAAATAAATGAAATTAATCCATCAGGCGTACATGAGATTAGATATTTTAAGGTATTGCAACCTTTATATTGTGACCAAGTTAAAGCTTGATGTACTGGGTTGATTGGTTTTTCTATTTCGATCTCCAAACAGTCAATTATTGATACTACTTTTCCGTATCGTGCTCGGAACGGTATCGGTAAATGAAATTGTATTTGTTTAACTTCTGGCCACACAATTAATTGTTTTAAAAAATTTGCTAAAATTATTATTGACTTTTTAAATATTTTGCTTATATTTGAAACTGACATACCAAAATGTATCGCTAGTATTGCAAAAGAATCATTTAAACGAATTTTTTTTAATGTTATTAAAATATTTTGTGTAGAAAGTGATGCTTTAACAGATAAAATTTTTATTAAATAGTAACTTGATTCTGGTAATCCTAAAAACAATCGTGGATTTTTTTCTATAGCCATTAGCATTCCTCGTTTCAAGTGCTCTTGCATTGTTTGAGTTTTGGTTTCAGATATGTCACTTTCACTACTTTCAGTTTTATAATCATTTGTTTCATAACTATCTGTACTTCGAGTAATATCATTATCTGTATCACTGCTTCCCGACAAATTATCGTCAAATTTTAATTTTTTAGGTTTGGGAAGTTTGAAAGGCGATGTAGATACATTCATTGTTATCGGTGATTTTATTGGTGATAAATTTTTATCAGTTACAGTAATTTCTGTACCTACACATTTACTTCTTCTTTTCGGTTTAACTTGAAGTCCAATTTCTTTAGTAGTAGAAACAAATTTTTCAGAAGTAAATAGAGTAACTTCATTTATAATATTTGATTCAAAAGAATCCTTTGAAATATTTCCAATATTTTCTTCAAGTGCAATATTAATGCGAGATGTGTTAGGAATGATTTCAAATTTGTTGGAAGGATTATTAATAAAGCGTACCGGAACACTTTGGTTAGAACATCCTGAGGTACTAGGCATAGGTTCATTATAATCGATTGTATTATATTCAATTTTTCTCTGTTTTTCAATTACTTCTTTCTCTGCATCTGCTATTAAACGCATTCTTTCGCGTTTTATTGCTGTTTTTCTTTCCACACGAACTGGAACACTGGATTTTTGGCATGTGTGGAAATGCATCTTTCTTTAATTTTGGTCGAACCTTTTCCATTAATTTATATTCCCAATAATTTTCTAAATCATTTTCAAACTGAAATAAATATATTTTGTTAGTAAAATAAATCTAATCATTAACAAAAATTATAATTGTTTTTAAAAAAAAGTCTTTTTCATAGTTTAATAATAATTCAGTATTAGCTATTAAAATGTAATATACTTACATCAAAGTGATCTTCGCATACTTTTACATTAGTAGTTTTAGAAATATGTTGCCAATTTTCTTTTTTCATACTTTTAAACCAACTCTTTCTTCTTGCTTCAGATTTTGGAAATGAAAAAAAATATTTGGTTCTGTTTTGTGAATATAAATTGGTACACATCGGTACAACACAATATGTGTTCATTTTATTTTTGTTTCACATTAATAAATATTAAAATGTTTAAATATATTCATATGACACTGACAAATATTTCAGGTTATCACATAGCCATAGATTACTATACGCTTACGCTCATAGCACTGTGACGTCACACGATGGTTTCCAAGCAAATTTACTTTCGCGGGTTTTCCCCCACCACATTTAGAAAATATTTTTTGTTAATTTTAATTAAAAGTTATTATACATAAAAAACATATTTTCGATATTGTTTATACTTGTGCTTTTTAAAAAAAATAATTTCAAAAAATGTGAAACTTCCTTATTCAGATTGACATTTTAAGTCTTGAAGTTTCGAAATTTTTAACAGTAATAGATGCTTTTTCTAAATATGCCCAAGCATACGAAGTCGAATCAACAAATGCTATTGAAATGTGTAACAAACTAACTAGGTTCTTTTCTCACCATAGTATCCCCAAATTAATAATATCAGATAATGGTTTAGATTTAAAAATAATCTTTTACGTGAAATACTCAGTTTGCACAAAATTGACATACACTTTACAAGCTCACAACACCCTAATTCTAACGAATTGATAGAACGTTTCCACTCCACACTTATAGAACACATTCGACTATTTAATTTACAAAATAATATACATAGTTTTCAGAAAACAATTTTGAAAAAGGAGTAATAAATTTTGTTAAAGAATATATAGTACCTAAAATTAAATATCATTTATATTTCGAGACAGATATCTACGAAAAGTTTAGTATAACATTACACAAATTCTTTAAAAACTCAAATATAAATTTATTTAAATACACTAGCTTACTTACAGACGTTGAAGACGAAAACAAAATAACAAATACTATTAAAAATAACCATGAAGGAAAAACTAACCACCGCGGAATACAAAAGACAATAACACAAATTAATAAAAAATACTATTGGCCTAATCAATCAAAATCAATCACAGAATATGTAAATCAATGTGAACATTGTTTAACTTCAAAATACGAGAGAAACCCAATAAAACCTAAATTTAATATGACACCTACACCCAGTGGACCTTTCCAAATAATTCATATTGACACATTAACTTTAGAAAACACAAAATTTCTTACTATTATAGACGCTTTCTCTAAATTCGCGCAAGTATACAAAGTAAAATCATTAAATGCTATACACATTGTTAACAAACTCATAAAATTCTTTTGTCATCACGGAATACCAAAATTAATTATCTCAGACAATGGCTCAGAATTTAAAAATATCATATTGAAAGATTTATGCGAATTACATAAAAATAGAAACACACTTTACCTGTTCACAATACCCAAACTCAAATGGTTTAGTTGAAAGATTGCATTCAACCCTAATCGAACACATACGAACACTTAACACACGCAAAACATTCAAAGACGAACCAATTAAAATCAAAACTCAATATGCAACACTAGCATACAATAATACATATCACTTTAGTACAAAATTTAAACCAACAGAAATTATTAACGGACATTTAGAATCAGACAACCCTTTTAATATTGACTTAGATAAACAAATTACACAAGACTTCATCGAAAGCCATAAAAACAAAGTAAAAATTCTTTATAAAACTATTAATGACACTTTAATTGAAAACAAAACCAAAAATATTAATAAATTAAACGAAAAACGTGAGACACTCCCAGAAATTCCTAAAAACGTTTTTGTTAAAAATCAGCAAAAGGTAAATAAAACAAAAAAGCCTAAATTTCAGAAAGAAAGAATTAAAAGTATAAATCCAAATTTAAAAACTGCACAAATTGAAACTCCATTTAACGATAAAAAACAATCTAAAATTCATATTTCAAATATTAAAAGACCGCGTAAAGTTCAGATAAAAATTCATAAAATTGAAACTATTGCAGGTCCCTCGCAGCCATACGAGCATTCGAAATCAAAAACATAACAAACAACCCCGGACCTCTTAAAATAGAACTCGGAGCTGCCAAATTACAAAAGAACACACATACATTTTTACTCTATTATAATTTTCAACCCGTAATCGAAGAATATGAAAAAATACAAATGCAGTACCAAAATTTGAAACAAACAATAATTAACGATAGATTGTACAACGTAGAAATATCTAATCACGATAAAATTATTAACTATATCTTTACACTTATTAATGAAAAAATTAGTCATTTTTATATGCACAAATCACAAAATAATAACAGAAATAAAAGAGGCTTAATTAATGCTTTAGGATCTATAATAAAAATTATAACTGGAAATTTAGACAATGACGATAAAGAAAAATATGATAAAATATTAACTCATTTAGAAACAAACCAAAATAAACTCAATGAACAGTTAAAATTACAATATTCAGTAAATACAGAAATTATAAAACAATTTAATGAAACAATTAAAATAATACAGCACAATGAACTTCTTCTTAAATCAAAAATATTGCAATTGGGACAAATGATAAAAGAAACAAATCATCAACAAAATATTTTATTTGCTAAAGACTTATTCAATCAGATCGAAAATTTCTTATCGATCATATTAAGTATTTTTCAAGACATTGAAAAGTCAATGACATTCTGTTAACTAAATACACTTCATCCTAGTATTATAAAATCACAAGATTTAATTAAAGAACTAAGCAAAATCTATTCACATTATAAAGCCGAATTTACATTAGAACCAAAACTTGAAAATTTATTCGAACTAGAAAAGCTAATAAATGTAAAAAGGGCATTGAAACAAAATAAAATCATTTATTTCCTACAAATACCCATATACTATGAAACCAATTATCAATTATTCCAATTAATGCCAACCCCAACTAACTATGAATCAGAAATTGTCACAATTATCCCGAATTTTAATTATTTTCTTAAATCAAATGAAAATCAAATTCGATCTCTGAGAGGTATTTGTACCAAAAGCAAATATTATTACTGTCCAAATAAAAGTGTACTTCTTACAGCAGACTCTTGTGAAAACAATATAATTTTAGAAAAGTCAAATGTAAATTTTGAATTTATTAAGTTAAAATTAAAAAATAATCATATTGAACCTATAGAAGAAATAAGCCAGCATCTAGCGATCTTCCCAGTAAATGAAGACATAAATATAAACTGTAAACATCATAATGAAATAAGAAGCCTTCACGGAATCTTTCTGATAAAACAAGATAATTGCACCATTAAATTCCGAGAACAAGAAATATCCATATTAGAAGAAACCAACGGAAAACCAATAACAATAGAAAATATGAAGTTTCAAATGAGAAGTAATCAAATACCAAATATCACCCTGAAATTAGAAAACATCAAACAATTGTCAATACCTCTACATCAATATGAGGAGATAAACACGTCATATAAAGAAAACAAGCATAACTACGCGCTTATACTATTATATGTAATAATAACAATAATAATACTGACCTATGTCATCTTTCGCACGTACAAGAAAGTAATACCGAAAAAACAAGCAACAAAGAAATCAGAAGATGTTGAGCTTGCAGAATATCCAATTTCGAGACAACATATGACACTTCCTGATGAAGCGCCAATCTAAGAGGGGAGGAGTTATGTGATACTCAATAACACATATAACACGTATCAATTAATCATAATTTAATATAAATGTATTACTCATAAAAACATGTTATTCTGTAAAGGAATATGTTCTAGAAATTAGTCATCTTAAAATATTGTATAAAATCATGTAACAGTAAACAATAAGTCAGTCTTTGGTTAGCTCTTGAACTCTCAAGATTAGAAACAATTTATTCACTTATAATTATAACTTGTATCATATATTGTAATAAAAAATAATAAAAGTTTTTTTTATAACTCAACAATTGAAGTTAAAATAATTTATATTATGTGTATATTTTTATAATTGACAAAAATATTTACTGATTATAAAAAAGTAAATATATTATTATTTTTATAGACATTTGTATATTTTCGTGTTTTTTTAAGTTCTGTGCATATTCGTATAAATATATACGTATATAACTGATTCGTAAATTAATAAATATACTTATTTTATTTTAAAATAAATCTATCTTGTAGCGCAGCTCTGGTCCGTCGCGCAACCCTTAGTTAGACCGCGCGCCGTACTACCCTCTCCGTTAGCGCCACTAGCGCTACCCACCCCCGCTAGCATTACTCACCCCATCGGACAGCAACTACACCCCCACCACGAGGCCATCTCCCACCCAAGCTACCCACTGTGAGCCCCTTATAAGGGCTGGCCCTGGCCATCGAAAGACAGAGTTCCTTACGCTCTCAACCAACTAGCTCTTGTAACGTTCAAAGGGTTTGGACTGCTTGACTAGTTGGACTGAGACCTAAGGAGTCGCGACAATACCGAGGTTAGCGTCGTGTACGTTCAAAGGGTTTGAACTACACCCCGCCAAGGTTCTGCGATACAGTGCCGTGAGTCGAGTACAGTGTAGTGTACGTTCAAAGGGTTTGAACTACACTCCCGTCTAGTTTTCGCGATACACGTGCTGCAAGTCGAGTGTAGTGATTACGTGAGTGTAGTGCCCCGAGTTCATATAAACTATTTTAAATAAACTTTTACAAACTATTTTATATATATATATCTATCTATGTGTATTGTAAACTTCAAGAAACTGTATATTGATAAATTTCAATAAAAACTTCTTGTTACATTGGCGCCCAAACTAGAGGCCGAACTAAAAACACTCAGAGACTGTCTTATCACTCTGCATCATACCGCGAACACGCAGTCAAACTCGCGCCATGGCTATCCCAGCAGAACTATTAGAACAGCTTCTGCAACGGCTTCAAACAGCACCAACACCAAAACATTTCACGCAGTGCAGCGCTCGCTTTGACGGGACTCGGAGCTACGAGGCAGTAGAGGACTTCCTTACCAGCGCGGACTACTATAAATCTGATGAGGGCATCTCCGACGCAAATGCCGTCAAAGGTTTGCAGATGTTGCTCATCGGCAACGCCAATACTTGGTGGCTGGGCGTGAAAAACGAAGCAACCACATGGGAGGAAGCAAAGACCATGATCCGCGAAGAGTTTTCACCCACTCCACCGGCACATGAAATTTACATGGAGGTGTTTAGAACCGCTCAAAACATAAATACACCAACTGGAGCTTTCATCACCGAGAAGCGTGCTCTCTTATCCAGAGTAAGCCCGCTGGACACGGAAGCTCGCCAGCTAGATTTCGTGTACGGGCTACTACACAAGTCTATCCGTGACAGGATTGCGACGGATGCAGTAAGAACTTTTAAAGACCTAATCAAAGCAGCAAGGCCGATCGAGGCAAGCAGAGAAGAGTCCAGACAGGCGAAGAAAGACTACAACGACTCCAAGCCCGTAACTCAAGAAAAAACGCGAGCCCGATGCGGTTACTGTAAGAAATTAGGTCACACGGCGGAAGAATGTCGGAAAAAGGCAAAAGATGAAAGCAGCGAAAAGAAGAACGACATCGCGTGCTACGGTTGTGGCAAACCGGGGGTGTTTAAACGAAACTGCCCGACATGGCAAAGCAAAGCCACCACCAGTGCCACACCGATGTATTTCATAGACGCTCGTATTCCAGCGCGCCCCGTACTGAACATTCAAGTCTGCGGGAAACAGGAGGCGGCCTACTTGGACACAGGTGCACGTACTAGCCTGGCTAGTCCAGAACTTTTTTTGGCCATCAAGGAAAAGGGAACTCCAGTACGAACTGAAACTAGGCTAATTACGCTGGCAGATGGGAAAACCAGGCAACAATCGGTGAAGCTGGTCTCGGTCCCAGTAACGCTTGAAGGCAGGAGCATCACCACAACATTTATGACGGTACCGGATGCTCCTCACGCTAAGACGCTACTTGGAATCGATTTTATCATATCCGGAGGACTGGTGCTTGATCAACATGCGGATGTGGCACTGATAACGTGCGCCATTGTTTTCGCACTGCTAGAAAATTATCCATGTTTGTTCTTAACTCTTTGACATCTGATGATGAATCATCATCACTACCAAAGAGGATATGCTCAAAATCAAATTCTGAATCGGAATCGGTTTCTAAATTTGAAACTGGACTTTCCTTCGTTTTGCTTGATACCTGTGGTAATTCGTTGCAAGCTTTAAATTTTTTATTTTTTGCGGAATCATCCGCATCATGTTTACGTTTACGCTTACGTTTACGTTCACGTTTATGTTTACGTTTGCGTTTATGTTTACGTTTACGTTTAAATTTACGTTTTTCATTATTTTCACCAACGAGTGTCTTTTCCGGATCAGACATATCATCACTTTCATCAGAATTTTCCAGTCCTGTACGTTTGCGTTTACGTTTATGCTTATGTTTACGTTTGCGTTTAAGTTTACGTTTTTCATTATTTTCTTGACCAACGAGTGTCTTTTCAGGATCAGACATATCATCACTTTCATCAGAATTTTCCAGTCCTGTACGTTTGCGTTTACGTTTATGCTTATGTTTACGTTTGCGTTTAAGTTTACGTTTTTTATTATTTTCTTGACCAACGAGTATCTTTTCAGGATCAAACATATCATCACTTTCGTCAGAATCTGCAAGATCAGCATCAATCGTTGACGTATTCAAATCTTTCGAGCAACCCGCACCATATTCATCATGATTTAATTTTGTTACATTAGCACTTGGTGAAAAATAATGCATTTTATTATTATTTGTTATAATCGTTGACGAATTAAAATCTTTCGAGCAACTTGCACCATATTCATTCATCATGATTTAATTTTGTTGCATTTGCACTTTGTGAAAAATAATGCATTTTATTATCATTTGTTTTAATCGTTGACAAATTAAAATCTATCAAAGATTACTTGATTACAATAAATAATAAAATATGTACAACTGCTGGTGGTATTACGGTGACAACCGGCATAAGGCGCACGGATTCGCTGTAGAAAAAGGAGACCTCCACACGACGCCCTCGGACGCTGAGGTCGAAGCAGCACTGCTCGCAGCTAAGATGCCTAAACCGGTATCTCCATGGGTTTCGCCAGAAGTTACCATGAAGATGGACCACAACTCCAACCTCGCAGCAGGATACGGTCCCAGTTACGACCTAGTCGATCTTCCAGACAAACCACCGATTGCCCAGCCGTGTGAATCCCGCTCAACTTACATGTGGCTCGACGCTAAGATGGCGGTTGACATGGATTGGGAACGCAGTCTAACGGACGAAGAAAATTCTTTGTTCACCAGCACCCACATAGCAGCCATGAACACGGAACCTCTGGACTTACGTCTAAACGACGAGGCCCAGACTTTGGACGATCAGCAGAGAAAACAGCTGGCACAACTACTGAATGAATTTCAAGATCGCTTTGAATCACATGGGCCACCAACGCCCCATGCTGTTCACCGTATCGAGACAGGGTCGCATACTCCAATTGCCACAGCCCCCTACCGACAGACACCCAAACGCCAGAAGCTACTACACAACGAGATAGACACCCTCTTGAAAACCGGGATAATCGAGGAATGCGAAAGTGCCTGGGCCGCACCCGTTGTACTCGTGCCAAAGCCAGGGGGAGGAACTCGCATGTGTATCGATTATCGGCAACTCAACGCTGTCACGACACCAGACACATACCCCATGCCCAGAATAGATGATATCTTGCACTCCACCGGTCAAACCACGTATATGAGCACCATGGATCTTCAGGCCGGGTATCATCAAATACGCATCCATCCCGACGACGTCGACAAAACAGGTTTCATTACCGCTCAAGGCGTGTATAGATTTCTCAGACTCCCATTCGGCTTGCGCAACGCTCCAGCCACGTTTCAGCGCCTCATCGACCGCTTTCGACTAGGACTGGAAGTTAGGCTACTGGCTTACCTGGATGACTTGATCCTGCTGTCCGCCACGTTTGAGCAACATCTCGCTGACTTGAGGAAGATCTTCCAGAAAATGAGAGAATTTCAGTTGAGAATGCAAAGGCGAAAATGCTGTTTCGGCTGCTCCAAAGTAAAATTCCTAGGGCACATTCTCACACCCGAAGGAATCCAAACCGATCCAAACAAGACGGCCGTCATTCGAAACCAGCCAGCGCCAAAAAAATCTACGCCAGGTTCAGTCGTTTCTACAAACCTGCAGTTGGTACAGGCGCTTCATTAGTAACTTTTCCAAAGTTGCTCGCCCGCTAAGCCAACTTACAAGAAAGGATGCACCATGGAATTGGGGGCAAATCGAACAGGAAGCTTTCGACGACCTCAAGCAGGCTCTAACCACTGCCCCAATCCTACGACAAGCCGAATACGACAAACCCTACACTCTACGCACGGACGCCAGTGCTTACGCTCTTGGTGCTGCACTACTCCAGGGGGAGGGCACAGATGAACGCCCAGTCGAATATGCCAGCCGATTACTGAGTCCGGCAGAAAGGAACTACTCGACAACCGAGCGGGAAGCCCTTGCGGTTGTTTGGGCTGTACGGAAATTCAGAGGATACCTGGAAGAATCCTCTGTCATAGTCATTACTGACCATCAGCCGCTGAAATGGTTAATGACTCTGAAGGCACCCAGTGGCCGCCTCGCTCGATGGGCATTGCAACTCCAACCTTACAATTTGGTCGTCCACTACACTCCAGGAAAGGCGAATACGCTAGCGGACTCGCTCTCTAGACCGCCTTGCCCAGACCCGCATACGGAAGAGAGCGCAACCCTTAGTTAGACCGCGCGCCGTACTACCCTCTCCGTTAGCGCCACTAGCGCTACCCACCCCCGCTAGCATTACTCACCCCATCGGACAGCAACTACACCCCCACCACGAGGCCATCTCCCACCCAAGCTACCCACTGTGAGCCCCTTATAAGGGCTGGCCCTGGCCATCGAAAGACAGAGTTCCTTACGCTCTCAACCAACTAGCTCTTGTAACGTTCAAAGGGTTTGGACTGCTTGACTAGTTGGACTGAGACCTAAGGAGTCGCGACAATACCGAGTTTAGCGTCGTGTACGTTCAAAAGGTTTGAACTACACCCCGCCAAGGTTCTGCGATACAGTGCTGTGAGTCGAGTACAGTGTAGTGTACGTTCAAAGGGTTTGAACTACACTCCCGTCTAGTTTTCGCGATACACGTGCTGCAAGTCGAGTGTAGTGATTACGTGAGTGTAGTGCCCCGAGTTCATATAAACTATTTTAAATAAACTTTTACAAACTATTTTATATACATATATATATATATATATCTATGTGTATTGTAAACTTCAAGAAACTGTATATTGATAAATTTCAATAAAAACTTCTTGTTACAATCTTCATTATTTTGTAAGGTTGTTAGCCACAATTATTTCACAAATCAACACATAAACAACAAGATTAGTTCTTAAAAGAAATTAATCTATTGTTATTACTTACTTGAAAATTAAAAACAATGCACATTTTTTTTATTAGACAATAAATAACTCGTTTATTTAAACAAAAATGCACATAAACAACTTACAATATTGAAAAAAAAAAACAATTTTTTTGAGAACGATAATAAAAAATGTATGGTTCCATTTTAAAAATATACATTTTGCCCTATATTTTGAGAACCGCTGATACAAAATTTGAAAATATCATCTATTTTCTGATGCAAAATATACATTTAACAAAACTTGTTTGCATGATAAACAATTTACAATAGGTAAAAGTAGCTACCCACCGTAATCAAATTTTTTTGGCGGCGAGGTGGCCGTGGCGAGGTGGCCTTGGCTAGTTGTCCTAGACCGAACAGAAATTTGTTGTTCGTGTGGAGGTTTATGGTTTGAAAATTCTATTAGAAAATTATCTAAAAGTAAAATTTTATCTACAGGATTTAGTAATGATTTTATAGAAAAAGTTTTTTATTTAAATTTATGTTATAATGATAATATAATTTTTGCATAACATGTAGTAGAAATATCTTGTGTGGAAAAATTCCAAAAATATATTTGTCAAATAGTTTTAGACTTTCCTGTCATACCTAATTGTCTGCAAAATTTAACTACTTTAGAAGAAAGATTATGTGCATCTAGAATACCATTCATGCATATTTGAAGTTTAGGATGTGAAAGACAATGTGATTTAGAAGGAAATGTAGTTAATGTAGCTTCAACAATTGATTCAACAATTTCAGTTTCACCACGTCAATTTAATGAAAGTTTAACGATACTAGTCAAATTAAAAAGAAAGCTATCGTTTGACAGACATTATATGTTGGAAACAATTAGGCCTCACGCAGTCTATGAAGGTTGCAGATATTTAATCAATTCGCCTTTATATGTTGCGGAAGGTATTATTATAAATGAGGCTTGGTTGTATAATAGACCTGTTAATCAAGAATTTGTAGTTGATCCTGAAGATGTAAATAATTTAATTCAGGATTTAAATTTAGAAGATGTACTTGAAGAAAGAGATCATGAAGAACCAATCAATCCAGATGGTGCCGAAACCTTAGTCGACAAAGACCACGAAGTCGAAAAAAATGCTTTGGCGCCTGGAGAGAGTCAAATTCCAGTAGGTATATTATTTGATGTTATGAGGGGCAAAGAGGAGGAAGAAAGAAGAGAAGAGATATGAAATATGTAAAAGACAAGGTGGAAGTTCCGATGAAATGCACAAGCGGTACTGGGCTTCCTCTAGGAGCAAAGGGAGGGTGGTTTTAGCCAGTAAGAATTTGGCAGTACCTGGTCGGTGCGGGTTACAGTCCAGGTCTCTTTTGAAGATTTCCACCCTAATCATCATAGAAAAAATTTATCCGAGTAAAGCAAAGATTGAAGTTTTGTCTATCAACTTATGTAAAATTTATTATATTTGTTTTATTATTTTTTAAATAAAACAAGTTTTACGAAGAATATATTTTGGAAAAAAATCACATAAATTGCAACTGTTAGCTAGAGCACCTAGCGGTCCAACATGGTATCATCTTTGTAGCTCCACCTAGTACAGTCAAAAAAGAAACCTATGTATTTTAAAGTGAAATGTTTGCCTGTTGGTGGTAAACCATTCCGTACACAATGAACTCATAAAATTTCAAATACAACTCCAAGCCCTCCAAGCTAAACCGAAATACTATAAGATAAATATATTTATACTCATTTGTATTTTCCTGACCACTGCATTCAATTTTGTATACCGAATTGGTTTAGGACATTTTTATTTATTATTTTATTATTAACTATTATAGTTTTTAATTTATATTTATACTATAACCGTTATTTTTTGCAATTGTTAGACATTATAGGTCTCTTTGGCTGGGAAAACTAGATTCAAATGTAGCAAAACATTGTTTAGAATTAGGCAAAACCTAGCAAAAACACAACAGTTGAAAAAATTGAATGCCGCAATCATATTCTTCGTAATGTTTGCAATAAGCTGGAAGTTTGTAAGCGATACAAAATTTCCATTAAAATTTAGAAAAATAATAAATTCGCGTGTATTGCAGTTCAGACGTGAAATAAATTGTGCAATAAAATTTAATAAAAAAAAGTGAAGACAATGATAATGACAAAATTCATTTATTAAAATTAGACATTGAAAATTGTTTGAAACATGTTTTAGGTGAACACATTTCATGTGCATCTTATTTTTGTAAAAAAAAGAAGAAGAAAATTATTATGCACATAACAAACTAAAATTTATTTTTGATTGTGTTATAAAACATGCTCAAAGTTTACTCTATGATGTAGACAGCAATATAGTTGAACAGTTCAATTCTGTAATTGCAAAATATATACTGGAGGTAAACGAATAAATTACTGCAAAAGTAATTCTTATAAAACCCGTTGTTTAGCAGCAGTAATTTCTTTTAACTCAAAAAGTAGATTAAATTATGAATTTTATACCTCCACAGTAAATAATATACCTGGTATAATAAAATCTAATTTTGAATTAAAAAGACAAAGAAAAGTTTTTCGAACATTACAGTACAAAAAAAATAATAATAAATATCTGAATAAAAAAAATCTTTTAAAAATGCAGATCAAAATTATGGAACGTTTTGTCAACAACCAGATATGAATTTAGCTGTATTTGAAAAAGGAAAAAAAAAACTATTTTTAAAAAATTTAAAGAAAACCAACATTGAGCGAAATGAATTTTAAAAAAATACTAGAATGCAATCTGGAAGTGGACTATGGTTAGAAGAAATAAGAAAATTGTTGATAGCTTCTAATTTTTTTAAAGTATGCACTAGGCGCTCAACAACAAGCTGCGCTAATTTGGTTAAAACTATAATATATAGTGAACAAATTTTAAATGTTCCATTAGTAAATCATGAGAAAACGTATGAACCAATTGCTAGGGAACAATTGGAAATACAATTAAATAAAAAAATTGATTTATGCGGTATGTTTATAGATAAGGATATACCATTTCTAAGAGCCAGTCCAGATGGATTAACAGGAAAGGACACTCTTATAGAAATTAAATGTCCATACAATCCAGATAATCGATCAATAGATGATTTGTTAAAAACAAAAAAAATACATTTTGGAAGTTTGATAAAGACAAAATAAAGCTAATAATAAATAAACATCATGCTTGGTTTTACCAAATACAAGGGCAATTAAAAATAACAAATAGAAAATTCTGTGTACTAGCTGTATGGGTAAGACATGATGAACCATTAAAAATAGAAATAATAGAGAAAGATAATAATTTTTGGTACGAATAAATGCAAAACCCATTAGAAAATTTTTATATAAACTGTATATTACCCGAACTAATAGAATATACTATATTCCATACATAATGGGCACCCTGTATAATAAATTATATTAATAAATCAAATCGTGAAATGTCAAAATTAATGAGCGATACGATTGAAGAATTACGTAAAAGTAATATATCTATTCGAAAAAAATTACAAGTTGTAGCAAAAAAATTCGTAAATGATTCAGAAGTTTCGGCACAAGAAGCTGCTTATAATGTTCTATGTTTACCATTAAGCAATTGCAGTAGAGACGAAATATATATTCCAACAGCTCCATCTTTCGAACATGTTAAGTTGCTCAAAGCAAATAATTTATTAAATAATATTAACAGTAATTCCACATATATATTTTATGATAGTAGTATTGAAAAAATATTGTAAACGTCCAAAAAAGTTACAAAATGAATGTTTAGCTCATTTTGCTGCATATTATACAGCTAAAAGTAAATATTGTAATGTTAATGATCAAAATGATGATTTATTAGATAATGAAATTGATTTTAAAATACGTAAAAAAGCCAAAACTATTCACTACAGACGTTTGTCAGCATGCATTTTTGTAGTTCTATTTTATTATAACATTTTAACTTTTAAAACGTAAATCTTACTAAAAATCTTTAACTGACTGTACTTTTTCAATCTTTGCAAACTGCAACCAAAATCTCAGTTATCTAAAACTAAACATGTGTTGCTGTAATATGATATGTAGAAAATAGGATGCGTGGTTTTTGGCGCGAAAGGGCCCTTCGTGCTTCTAGCTATAAGCATTCTTTGTTTAGCATTCATTAAGTACAGTTGTGTCTAGATCTTGTGTTTGTTTAAATAGATATTATTTTATATATTATTTGTGTTTGTACTATATATTGTTTGTGTTGCATTATTGGATTATTGGATATATTTCGGTGAGTTGTTATAATATATTTTAATTGGCAGATTGATAGAGTTATTGAGAGATTGAGAGGTTGAGATGTTTGTTGGTGCATTTGCGTCGCACGGTTATGCTGCGGTACGCCGTGGACGCTTATGTACTATTAGAAGGATTATGAGATCTGTGGCGGGACCCTGATCCAGCGTGGGATGTCGGGACCGAGCGTGTATTGACCCGGTACCTGGTCACGATTTTCGGGGCCAACGAGAGGAAGCGGCTCTGTGCGGTTACCCTAGCCCCACCGCGGGAAACAACATTCATATGTGACTGGCTGGCCTAGTCACTAGGTGCATGGCGCATGTGTGTAAATGAGGATTGACTAATAGTAGCGAATTACTTTAGTTATAACCGCTCACGAATACAAAAAGTATTCATGTATGGGTTTTAACGATTGTTATAGGTGCTAATCAACCCCGCAGCTAAACAGTGGAGCGACTGCCTGGACCACAAACATCCTGCATCACACGATTTACTATAATAGCTTTTAATATTTACTTTTGTTTTCTCTTAAATATATTCAATATACTATGTAATAATTATTAATTCATTTGCATGCTCTGTTAATTATTATTAAATACTTATTGGTGAATTGAGATATCTTTTATTTATTTATTATACAGATCGTCCAGGCAAATCATAACACCAAACTTTTCTGCCTATCCCCGCAACGCCATAGTAAACGACCTTTTTTCTAGTACCTGTTTCCGTCTCATTCGCACCCAAAATATAGCCTATACATAACTCTCCTCACCCCTCACGGTCACCAACCCTCCGCCGTACCCTAGCACAGAACAATATCTATTCCAACACGCCTACTTTTCTTTTCACTTATCAATCCACTTATTATCCAAATTAAAACTCTTTACTATTCACACACCACCACTTCCCACCTCTATACTACCACCCCCTCTAACAACTTCAGAAGTGGGATTTGAACTACGCGACATGGCAAACCGTATAAATGAAAGAAAAGCTACCCCGTTGTCACCAGAATTTCGCGGATTTGAACCGGTGTTAGTGGTTCAAGACCACCCATCAACGAACGCTACCCCGTCAGTCAGAGATAACGTGCCGACTGATGGCAGGAGTAACTCCACTACAAAAGTAAACGACAACTTGCAGCAGTTGTCAAATTTGATGCTGCAATTCGTACATCAATCGTTGAAAATACGCAACGACCAGCTGCTAGTGGTAACATCGGGCAAGGCAATCTGCCCACTTTCAATCCCGAGAACAAAAACCTTACCATGGAGCGATGGCTGCAATCAGTCGAAAAATGGGCGCATTTATGTGGTTGGAGCGAGCGCGACATAATAATAAACGCAACAGCAAAGCTAAGCGGATTGGCGCTGTCATGGTACCAGTCGCTACCACATAAAAACCACGACTGGGCGACGTGGAAAATGATGCTAATTAACACATTTCCAACTCGTGTTAATTATCATGATCTGCTGCTCCACATGATTAACAGAACCAAACAGCATCAGGAAACATATCTCCGATATTATTTTAAAAAGCTGTCAATGCTGCAAGCTTTAAATATTACCGGAGAAGATGCAGTTGACTGTATCATTGGCGGCATTAGCGATGTAGTGACGCAATCGTCGGCTCGAGCGTGCCAATACAAAACACCAGAACAGCTGTTGATGTATTTGAAGGACTTAGCCACCCATAGCCACAAGCAACCCGGACCTAGCCGCCCGCACCCCTACAGCCGACAGCACCATCACAACCGCCCGGGTAACAACAGCCGTCCCGTAGCCAACCGATCGAGAGGTATATTATGCTATAAGTGTAACCGATACGGACATCGCAGTTTCGAATGCCGACCAAAAACATTGCCAGCACCCAATCACAATACGACCGTGGACAAAGATGACTACATTTGTTTTACAAATAATAGTACGATTGACAGTAAATACTTTAAGCACGTAAAATTAAACGCATGTGACATATTAGCATTTATTGACTTAGGTGCTACCTGTAGCACTCTACGTAAAACTAACGCTCATGATTTACGACTGATACCTGACACTACAATTCAACGAGTAATACGCGGTTTTGCGGATGGACGTACTGGAACAACAGGCTGCTTAGTAAAACAAAATCTGACAATTGACAGTGTTTCGGCCATAATAGACATACATGTAGTACCCAACTGTGTACAACAAGTACCAATGATAATCGGACAAAACTTTACGGAACAATCGCACATCGAAATTTTTAAAGACGAAAATACATTGAAAATTTTTGAAAAACAACAAGTCCTACCTAATATCGATCCCATTAATAAAATAAAAATTATAATTGTTACAAACGAACCAAAAATAATCCCTCCTGGCTATACCGATTATGTTAAATGCACAGCCGACCAAACGGGCGATGTATTCATCGAACGCAGCATGAAACATAAACCCGGCCAAGAATATTGTATTCCACAAAGCATCGGTCACATTAACCGTAGAGCTGAAATTTGTATACCCGTCATAAATCTTTCCAACTATGACCTGTACCTAAAACCTAATAAAACTTTAGTACGAGGCACTGCCTGCAAACCCCAGACTGACAATGACATTGTGCTTTCTGTATACACAATAATAAGTGACGATAACGTGAACATTGGACCAGATGTAACTATAGAACAACGACAACAGATATTACGATTAATTAAAGACTTTTCGGACTGTTTTGCGTCAGACGTAAAAGAAATAGGCTGTACAACAGCGGCTGAAATGCAAATTAAATTAACAGGGGGTCAATTCTCGAGCAATGAAATAGTGGTGACATATTCTCATCGAGTGACAAAATGGTCACGTGATCACTTTTTCACCTAGTGAAACAAAAATCGTATTCTCGAGCATTTTGTTCATTTCACTTACGTTTCATTTTCTTTCATCACACATAAAATATCTCATCATAGTTTAGTACGTGAGATTGCCGTGAAATTCAGTGAAATTTGACAGAAACTGCAATAAAGTTATATTTTAAAATTAAATTGACTTTTTGTTTAACGTCCATTACATATTACAGTTTTATTTTAATATAATGAGTTCTGAAAATATATACATTATTTAGACAATCTTTTTTTATAAAATTAACCAGTTTAGGATATTAAAAAATTGATTAAAAAACGAGAAGCAATATTAAAATAGAGTTTTTGATACTGATTAACCGTTAACCAATATTTTTATCGGTTACATGCCCTGGTAATAATAAAAATATATACTATAATGAGCAAGTTACTAAACTTTAATATCAGTAACAAAATCCAGAAAATTTTGCAATGTTACATTCATGGATTTGTAGCTGAATGTTCTTACAATTTTTGGTACTCAATGTTTTTATAATTTTTTTTTGTTTGCTTTTTGTGCAAGATATAATAAAGAAACAAATAAATATATTTTTAATCTAATACTAAAACTAAAAAATTTAAATAGATTATTTCACTAATTACATATTTTCTTTCCATTTTTAACAAAGAGTATCAGTGACAAATAAATAAATAATTACAACTGCCAAATTTTGACAGAAAACAAATGCGCGAGCATGTCAAATCTCACATGTAAGACCAAGACCTTATATATCACGACTTTAATTGCACATGCATTCGAGAATACGATTAAATGAAAAAAGTGAAAAAGTCTATGAAATGAGATATAAATGAGATAAAATATTTCATCTCATCTCACGAAATATACCATAACTCGAGAATCGGTACCCAGATGACAAACCCGTGACGTATAGACCGTACCGTACGAGGGTTGTCTGAAAAGTTTTGAGCCTCTACATGAAGATGGCGTTACTCGTCAAAACCATTGTTGTACTACAATGCTATATGCTTTGAAAAATCCCTGTGAAAATTTCAGCCATTTTGGACGCTCAGTTGTTGTTTGACAGTCGTTTGTGTCGGTCGATGTCAGTGTTTTGTAAAAATGGAAAAATTCGAATATCGTGCCGTGATTAAATTCTTGCAATTGAAAGGCAATACGCCTACGCAAATTAAAACCGAATTGGACGCTGTTTACGGAGACTCTGCCCCATCATTTGCCACCGTGAAAAGATGGGCAGCTGAATTTAAACGTGGTCGTACCAGCTTGGCTGAGCGTTCGGGACGGCCAAAAACTGCAACCACCACCGATAACATCGAAAATGTCCACCAAATGGTACTGGACGACCGTCGAATCAAGGCTAGAGAGATAGCAGAGGCTATGGGCATATCGAAAGAACGCGTTTGTCATATATTGACTGAAGAATTACACATGCGTAAGCTATCCGCGCGTTGGGTGCCGCGTTTGCTCACTTTGGACCAAAAACGCATTTGAATGAACCAAGGATGTTATATATATTAAGCTGGATAACTGACAGCTGTGTTACGGGTGAAGCCAGTGGTGGGGGAACGCCGCCATTTGCAGTATATGCAAATGTCAGTATAATCAAATGTCACGCTTGTAGTAAAGTGTATTTACGTGTAAAAAACGTCTATTTGCAGGTATGTTTTATATTTTTTGTAACATTTTCTTACTAATAAATAAATTTTTGTATAAATAGGACAATATGACAGTCTCGTGCAGTGTGTATGGCTGCAAAAATCGCCACAGTAAAGATAACCCGCGACAGTTTTTTCAGTATGTATTTATTTGTACTTACTCTTTGTGGTTACTACTATTAAATTTAAATTACATTTATTTTGTAGATTTCCTTTGAACAACCCCAATATTTTGAAATTATGGCTTAATGCCATTAGGCGAGAAAAATTTAACCCTACAAGAGCATCCAAAGTTTGTAGTGATCATTTCGTTAAATGTGATTACTTAGAAAGGCCAGGAACTTATATAAGACGATTAAAACCTGATGCAGTACCTTCTATATTTCCTAGCTATCCTTTACATTTACAAAAACAAGTTCTACAAAAAAGAAAAAGTAGGAAACGATCTTTAGACAACGATAATGTACAAGAAAATCTAATTGATGAAACCACATCCACAGTATTGTCAACAGTTGAATTTGTAATTGGCCCTTCTGTATCGGCAACAACACAGACTGAAGAAACAAGACTGATTACAAGCCCAACCAAAGGTTTCTTACGTAATAAAATTAAAACACTACAACAAAAAATTCGACGAAAGGATACGACTATAAAGAATCTCAAAGACTTAATTAAAGAGCTAAGAAATAAAAATTTGTTAAGTGAAGACAAAGGAAATTTATTGGCGCAACAGTTTGAAGGTACTTGCTTTAAAATTTTCAAAAATGAGTTGAAGAATCAATCACGAAAGTCTGTAGGAAGAAGGTATTCAAAAGAACTAAAAAAATTTGCCTTGACATTAAACTACTATTCTCCTAAAGCATACAACTATTGCAGGTGAGATAATGTTTATGAATCTTTTGTTTTATTAATATTACATTATGGTTCAAATTAAAATAAATTTTCAGAAGCATTTTTAATTTGCCTCATCCGTCATCAATTCGCAACTGGACATCTTCTATAAATGCAGAACCTGGATTTTCCAAAGAAGTATTTATGGCATTACAAAATTTTCCTCTACAAGATAAAACATGCACTCTTATTGTGGATGCTATGGCTATTCGCAAACAAATAATATGGGATCCTGTTACCATGAAATTTGTTGGATATTGTGATTTTGGAAATGAACTAGAATTAGAAAATCCAGAAACTCCCGCTACAGAAGCCCTTGTTTTTATGCTGTCTAGTTTAAATAATAAATGGAAGTGGCCAATTGGATATGTATTTCAAAACAAATTAGACGCCAGGGCTCAAAGTGAGCTAATTAATACCGCTCTTAACCTTTCAGCTGATGCTGGTTTAAGAGTTTGGGGAGTTACTTGCGATGGTACAATTACTAATTTTGTCACGATGGAAATTTTAGGCTGTAAACTTTTTGTTCATTCGTACGATGAAATTAAATGCAATTTCAAACATCCCACTAGAGATTATGATGTCTATTTTATAGCTGATGCATGTCATATGCTAAAACTAGCAAGAAATGCTCTGGGTACTTATAAATATTTTGAACTGGAATCAAATAAAATTAAATGGGAATTTATTGAAAAACTATTTATGATACAAAAGAATATAACTTTAAAATTTGCTAATAAACTTAGTTCAGAACATATTGATTGGGAAAAAAATAAAATGAAAGTAAAATTAGCAGCACAAACTTTCAGCTCATCGGTTGCGGATGCCCTGGAATTTTTAATGAAAAATCAAATTGCTGGTTTTGATGGTTGTGAAGCTACTGTCAAGTTCATTAGATGTATTGACAGAATCTTTGATTTTTTAAATACTAGGAATCCTTATGGGAAAGGTTTTAAAAAACCTTTATATTTAAAAGATCTATGTTTCTTAGAGGAACATTTAGTCCATTTAATTGAATATTTATTTGCATTAAAATTTGATTCTCAACCACTGTATAAATCTAGAAGAAAAACTTTTATTCTTGGATTAGGTGTTGCAGTAAAATCAATTATTTCCATTTCTCGTGAATTATTAACAGAAAATGTACATATAAAATATATATTGACTTATAAATTTTCGCAGGACCACATTGAGTTATTGTTTGCTAGAATTAGACGTAGATTTGGCTGCAATAATAACCCGAATCAATTACAATTTAAAACTGCTATGAAACAGTTACTATTGAAAAATTCTATACAATCTTCACCTTCTGCTAACTGCATAACCCTTGAAGATGAGCCAACCAGCTCAATATTTGATTTCAAGTGGAATAGAAGGAAATCGCCTTTACAATCAATGCTAGATGACAATGTAGAAATAACAGACAGTAATGAAGAAAATGAATATAAAGATTTGAATACCAATATTATTAATGCATCAACGGATTTAGAAGATAACATTCTTTATTATATATGTGGATATGTTGTGAAAAAAATTCTTAATGAAATACACTGCAAAAGTTGTGCAGCAGCGCTTCTGAGTGATATATCGGAACATGATAATTGCCAAATAACTAGTTTTTGTAAATTTGTTAATAGAGGTGGCCTAATTAATGTTTCAAAATCTGTTTTCTTTATAGTAAAAGAAGCTGATAAAATGTTTAAATTTTATACAAATAATTTTAAAGAACTCAATAAAAACGATCAGTTAGTAAAAAAAATTATGATGCATTGTTACAGAAAATTTTCTTTAGACTCTCATATGTTTCAAAATTTAGATTGTACAAACGTTTCAATAGAAGAGAGGCCTCATAAATTATTTTTAATTTTAGCTATAGCTAAAAAATATTTAAAAGTACGATTTTTTTCTTACGCTCTTTTCTACACAAAAAATGTAATGAATCCTGTTAGCCGGAGACATCAATTAAGCAAACAAATATTGTTTTCTAATTCATAATTTTATTGTGTTGTGTTTGTGGTTTGCACAATTATATATTTTTTGTTTGTAATAAATTATTATTATTATTTATCATATTTGTTATAAAAGAAAATAAATATTTGTATATTAAATACTCATTTTAGTTTTATTTACCAAAGCTATTATTCCGTTGCTTTTTGATACTGTTCTTACGATTTACTATACAATAAACAGAATAAACATTTGAATCTCCCGCTCTTTTTTTGCCTATACTGCAAATGGCGGCTGGCTTCACTGCTTTCACTGCGGAATGGTCGCAGTTAGCCATCCAGCTTTTATTATATAACATCCTTGGAATGAACATTTCCAAGGCCCTGTTGGACCGTTTTCAGCGAAACGAGTCGGATTTTTTGCGTCGATTTATAACTGTAGAATCTACAGTTATAAATCGACGCAAGTTTCATCTACAGTGTAGATGAAACTTGGATCCACCACCACACTCCTGAGACGAAAGAACAGTCAAAACAGTGGACTGCAAAGGGTGAACCTGCTCCGAAAAAGGCGAAAACGGTTCAATCGGCCGGGAAGGTTATGGCGACTGTTTTTTGGGCTAGTCATGGAATTGTGTTCGTCGACTACCTTGAAAAAGGTAAAACAATAACGGGGGTATACTACGCATCGTTACTTGAGAAGCTGAAGGCAGAAATTGCGAAAAAAACGGCCGCATTTGAAGAAAAAGAAAGAGCTGTTCCATCAAGACAACGCACCTGCTTACACTTAGGCGGTTGCCATGGCCAAAATTCACGAATTACACTTCGAATTGGTTGACCACCCACCGTATTCACCAGATCTGGCCCCCAGCGACTTTTTCTTGTTTACTAAGCTTAAAGTTTGGCTTGGAGGACAGAGATTTTTATCGAACGAGGAGGTCATCGCATCCGTAAACGCCTATTTTCCAGAGCAAGGTGCCAACTACTATTTGGAAGGGTTAAAGAGGTTAGAGCATCGCTGGAAAAAGTGTATAGACTTAAAAGGAGACTATGTTGAAAAATAAAACTACATTTGACCGAAACAATACTTCTTTCTATGTTAGGCTCAAAACTTTTCAGACTACCCTCGTATGTCACCGGACGCGAGACAAAAAGTTAAGGACATTGTAGGTGAACTACTTGATGCTGGTATCATACGCGAATCAAATTCATCGTTTGCATCACCTATATTATTAGTTAAAAAGAAAAATGGCGAAGAACGACTTTGTATTGACTATCGTAAATTAAATAACCAAACTGTACCCGACAGACACCCGTTACCGCGCATTGACGACCAATTAGACCAGCTACAGGGCGCTAAATACTTTACAACACTTGACCTTACTTCCGGTTACTATCAAATACCGGTAGCTGAAGAATCGCGACACAAAACAGCTTTTGTTACCCCAGACGGACAGTATGAATTCAATCGAATGGGTTTTGGTTTGACTAACGCGCCAGCGGTATTTCAACGAATGATAAATAAAGTATTAGGACCATTAAAAGACGATATTGCTACAAAGACTAGAAACTCTTTTACAAACGATGCGACTACATAAACTAACGTTAAACTTAAAGAAATGCTTTTTCTTTCAATCTACCATTACGTTTCTTGGTTTCGAAATAAATTCGGATGGAGTAAAGCCAGGTAGAGAAAAGGTTAAAGCAATAAAACATTTCCCTACCCCGACTAATGTACACAATATAAGACAGTTCATTTGACTTGCAGGGGTTTTCAGACATTTTGTTAAAAATTACGCTACTGTTGTAAAACCATTGACAATTCTAACAAAAAAAGATCAACCATGGGTATGGAATGACGAGCAACAGACCGCATTTGACTATATGAAAAGGGAAATGACTAGTGAACCGTTGTTAGCAATTTACAACCCTAACGCGGAGACCGAAGTACACACAGACGCAAGTAAACTCGGACTCGGTGGCATTTTACTACAAAGACAAACAGATGGACGATTAAAACCGGTTTCTTATTACAGTAGACATCAAAACAGGAATCGATCTATCATTCATACGAATTAGAAACTTTAGCTGTAGTAGAAACATTAAAAAAGTTTCGTGTTTATTTACTTAGTATTAAATTTAAGTTAGTGACCGACTGCAACGCACTAAAAACTGCTAGTACGAAACGAGATTTATTACCACGTGTAGCGCGTTCTTGGTTGCAGTTACAAGAATTCTCATTCACAATCGAATACCGACCCGGTACTAGAATGTTACATGTAGACGCACTAAGTAGAAATCCGGACAATGACGAACCACAGGGTGCCGACTTTTTACAAATATTTCACATTGACATAGAAGACTGGGTGTTGGCTGGACAAATGACCGATGATAAAATAAAATTAATACGTGACGTTTTATTAAAAACACCGACAACGGACTATGAGCGAAATACTCATAAACAATTTAAATTAAAAGACAATAAAGTTTATAAAATTGCACCGACTGGACTGCAATGGCTTGTGCCAAGTGGTATGCGCAATCAGATTGTGCGCGAGGCACACGATAATTTTGGACACTTTGGTACCGACAAAACATTACAGAAACTATACGAGTGTTACTGGTTTCCGAAAATGCGCAAGTACGTAGACAAATATATTAGTTGTTGCATTAATTGTATCTATAACAAACGACCGACTGGACGAAAAGAAGGACTGTTACATCCTATTAAGAAAATTCCAATTCCTTTTCATACACTCCACTTAGATCATCTTGGCCCATTTAATAAAAGCAAGAGAGGAAATACTCATCTACTTGTTATTGTTGACGCTTTCACCAAATATACATTCCTGCAACCCGTTAGAAATACTCAAACCCAGCACGTTATTTCTAAGTTAAAGACTATATTTAATACATTCGGCGTACCGACTCGACTTATCAGCGATCGCGGAACCAGTTTTACATCGAAAAATTTCAAAGACTTTTGTACGACAAATGGAATACGACATATACTGAATGCTGTGGCTACGCCCCGTGCGAACGCACAAGTAGAACGTTACAACAGTACGGCGCTATCGGCTTTAGCCGCGACTGCAATGGACAGTTTACATTGGGACAATGAGACAGCAAATATACAGTTTGCTATGAATAACACTATATCAAAAACGACTGACAAGACACCAAGTGAACTGTTGTTTGGCTACCGACCACGGGCACAGGGAGACGCACAACTAACTAATTACATACAAGAACAACGACCACATTTACCTGATTTACAACGTACACGAGAAGAAGTTGCTGACAGAATTACAACTGAACAACGAAAACAAAAAGAACGTTATGACAGAAAACAAAAAGAAATTTATGAAAAATATATTACCTCAGTTAATCTATCAACAAATAGATTACCAGAAAATCTAAAACGGGCTCGATAAAAGAAAAAATGCGAGATACACAACTCCGATACAAAACGGTAAATATCCAGCAGAACAGTATCTTTACACCATACTACGAATTAAACTAGACGCATTTAAAACTCTAAAGGCCACAAAAAATTATTCAATTATCAATACATCAATCTCAGCTAAGTGTGGAAGATAAGATACTTTCAGGTAATGATGTCGGCACTCAAAAATGGAAATATGACATGGAAATCATAAAATAAATATACAATAGCTTTCCCGTCTCGCATTGCTGCAAAACTCGCAAAAATTCAGTATTTGAAAGACATCTTTCTCGTCGCGCGTTACTGCCCAACTGCAGCTTTCCCGTCGTGCGTTGCTGCGCAACCACGCAAAAATCGTTTGCAGAAATGCATTATAAACATAATTTTTCAAATTTTTGAGAACCAAGATGAAATCGTAGAAAGACGAAACTTGCCTATTCTCAAATAGGGAATGAACCAATTAAAATGACACCACTCCCATCGAAATCGGTTCAGGGGTTTAGGAGGAGATGCTGGAGAAACATACATACATACAAACATTTGACAATAAAATATACAATGTTTCACAAATACTTATGTTTGTGGTCTTAAAGTATCCTTAAATTTCTAAGAAATTTATTTATTTTGAACATGTTTATTATTAGCTGACAAAAGATTAATAATAAAATAATATATAATAATAAAAGCATAATAAATAACAAAAGTATTGAAAATGTTTTCCATTTATTCCAGATGTTAATATATTAATAATTATTTGTACATCTTCATTCTTTACCTGCAAACAATAAAACCAGTATTAAACACCTTAATCAGACAATTCAATTTTAAAGTGAATCCTCGATATATAACATTAAACAGAAATAATTTTATTATAAAAATCAAATTTCAATATTTTAGTACTACTTTTTGGTCATAAAAAACAAAAAGCCTATATGTGGTGTTATGGTTACCATGGGTACACTATAATATTTTATACATAGCGTGTGCCATTATATTATTTCGATGAAAACAACTTTTTGTTTAATGTTCCGTCTAGTTTATATTTGGCTAAAATTTCAACACTATTCTGATGAAGACATCAGTGTAGAATGTCGAAACGTTGGACAAACATAATCTAGGCTGAACGTTAAACCGAAAGTTGTTTTAGTTATTTATTATGAGATCTAAAAGATTTCTCATGTTTTATTTATGGTTGCCATGATTACGCTTCAAATTAATCAAAAGTCGATATCAATTCAATGATATAAAGTTTCTATACTATCACAGTAAGATTTTTTATGTTAATTCTAGTGTATGCGCTGAAGCAAAATAGACATTTAGAATCCGATACACTATGGCTCTCTGTAGATTATAATAATTGTAATTTATAATTCAGTAAAACATAGATTGTCAGCGCGGTAGCCGAGCGTGTTTAATCGTCTATTATTACCGGATATAATACTAAATTCGGTGGTTTGAATCTGAAATAAAACAAAAAAATGCCACACAATGCCAATTCTTATTAATTAAACAGAATCGAACATAACAGCTATATCAACTGTTTGTCTTGAAAAGTCAGTAATTTAGATTAATAATCGAAACTCGTCGCTGATGTACGCGAACACAGGACTTGCAGTTTCGAAAAAGTGTTCAAATGTTAGATCACGAAACAAGTATTTCGGTAACTTAGGTCAAGGCTCGCCTAGGGCTGTCGCACCAGTGATGATGTTAAATACATAAATTTTACAATATTATAATAGTACTATATTTTTTCTTAATTATATATCATTAACAAATTATTGTGTATTATAACTTAATTATTATTTGAACGCGTATTATTGCTTAAAATTTATGAAACAGTTACATGATGTTACTGAAAACTTATTAAATTGTTTTAAAAAAAGGCTTGTCTATACCGTCTTTTTCATATACATGCATTTACAAGTATATTTAAAAATATGAAATTTAATGCTACTTGTAAAAAATATTGTATATGTAACACAGTGATGTCTTCTTATACATTGGTTACAAAAGAATATAACTAGATATTTAAATTTCCTCTCTAATTAGTTCTTCAAAAGTATAAACAAATAAAAATTTAAAAATTCAGAAAATAAAAAATGCTAGCAACTGTTGCAACTGTTGTCTATTTATTTTAAAACGAATATCAAAACTTATAATGTATTTTTTTGGTTATTTGTTAAAAATATTCAGAAATATTGTTTAAAATAATTTATTGAACAAATTCAAAATAACTGAAAAATTCAATTATACTAGTAAATTACTTTCTAATTTTTAAATAATACATATTAATTTATTAAAAAAATTCTTAATTTCAAGGTCAAATTTGAATGTGTCTGCTATAGTACATAAAAGCGTCTCAGAAGCGATAAGCATTTTTGGGTAGATGTTTACCAGGTGATAGTAGGTTATCATTGTCGTAAACATAATGGTTGGTACTACAAGCTCTGTTTTTGTGTACACTAAGAGAGCTGTTTTAGGCAATCCTAAAAATTCTTACCGAAATTCTTGACGGTTCAGATGCGCGAGAGACTTACGTGAAAGATAGGACTTTCAAAATAAATTAACTTGTCTATATATATTATTTTTTTAGAACATTATTTTCTATTACATTAAAATTTTGATACTTTACAAACACAGTAATTAAAGCAGAAACACATAAATATTCAAATAATTAAATGCGTGTATATATATATATATATATATACAGTCGATTCCGCTTAATTGGGACACCGCTTAATTGGGACAGCCGCTTATTTGGGTCAAATCTCAAAGAACAGAAACCAAACCAAGGAACCAACAGTAAATTTACATGTTTAATTGGGACAACATTCCGCTTAATTGGGACAGTAAATTTAAGATCACAGTATATATTATGTTACAAATATGTATTCACAAGAAAAAATATTTACAAAAAATTTAATATAATACGCTTCATATCTTTTTGATTCACAACATGGAAAATTATATTTAAAAAACTAGCAAATATGTATCAATTAATTACATTAGTATCGCGCGCTGTGAACTTTTTTCCCAACACATTCATTCACGTATGAAGTACGGACCCACGCGCGCTCAAAGGTTAATGTTTACCCTCGCGTCGGCGCGGCACAGGTCATTAAAGCTGTGAGAGTCTACCCTGCTGTCTCAATCGTTACGTATTCAGTTATGATTCAGTTACCACTACACCTCGCGCGTGGAAGGTTCGTTAAACTTACATTTTGTCGATTTTATTTAAAAAAAATTGACTCTTGCCAAGATGCCAAGAAGTGATATGACAGTTTCTAGTAAAATTGCTTTGCTGGATAAGTGTAGAAGTGAAATGTTTCAAAAACAAAAGACAGACTACACTTGACACATTTTTGAATTGAATTAAAAATGTATGTATTTATTTATTATTTTATTTTGGAATTTATTATTATTTTTTCTTAAAAGTTTATATTTTTTTGGTTATATGTAGTTTATAGTTTTTTCCAAGAATTTATAAATTAAAATTATTGAAAGAAAAATATGGATTGCTTAATTTTTTGTAAAATTCGGTTAATTGGGACAGCCGCTTAATTGGGCCAAAATGCCCTAGTCCCGATGTGTCCCAATTAAGCGGAATCGACTGTATATATATATATATATATATATATATATATATATATATATATATATATATACTTGTCTAGATAGAAATGTTTGTGCCACATCATTTTGGATACATAGTGTGATTGTGCATGTATATTATATTGTACGCAAGTTAATTTTGTTTGTACGTAATGTTCTATCTCCCATTTAAGTCTTTCGTGCAGATGAGCCGCCAAGAATTTTGAAACGAATTTATAGTACTGCCTAAAACAGCTCTCTTAGTATACCCAAAAACAGAGCTTGTAGTAGCAATAACTATGTGTTGTCCTGACCTCATATTTACAAGATGCCTGCTGGCACTCAAATATAGATTTTTTTTTTGGATTAGAACAAAATGGAAAGCATATGATTATTAGCATAAATTTGAAAAAAATGTAATATGTATTTTTTTCTTCGAATACTGATCTTCATAATAATACTAAACAAAAATAAAATCTTGTAAATGTTGTGACAGTAAAATAATCTGTTTGATAAAATTTGATTTAAATCAAATAAAATGTTATTTTTTTAAACGACAATACCTATTGTGTCAAATTTTAATTATATAATTGTTGCCGAAACCAAAAGAATCTATCCTCAAAATTTCATAGAAATCCGATAAATGGTGTAGCCGGAATAAATATTTTTATAAATTAATCATTTTTGTCGCCAAAGTGTATTAAAGACATTAGTAAAATTATGTAATTTAAGCATCATTAGGGAGAATCTTTTCAGAAAATTTGGTTAAAATCTGATAAATATTGTGATCAAAATTAAATTTTAACAATTTTTTTTTCTGAAAGTGACCATCTAGGCACTGAATAAACCTATTCTTTAAAATATCATCGAAAACGGTTGAATAATCTAGAACAGTGTTACTCAATTTTCTAATGCGGATCTCTAAAAATAATATTGTGAGACATTTTTTGTATTAAAATATGAATGTACTAGGATTTTAAGTAAATCATTAAATGATTTTACCATGAATTGAAAAATTTTACCAAAATTTTAAAGAAATTAAAAAAGATTTTAATTACTTTGTACGCTAGATTGTACAAATGGTTTCCCCCCGAAATAATACATATGTATTCAAACTTTAATGAAATTTTTAGTATTATACTGCATGTATTTTTTTAAGTTTATTCAAGTTGGCTATAAAAAAAAATTGTATAAAGCCTAAAGTGTTATCTCGAAACTCTTTTCAAATTTTTTGCAAATAAATTAATCGATCAAAATGAGCTTTATCAACCACTGTCGCATTAAATTCTAACCGTTTTATTTAAATATGTTAATACTCAAGTATTAAATTATGATATCATTAAAATAATATCTATGTAATCAATTTAAAATCAGATATAATACGAAAAAGCCGATATTTTGACCATTCCATAATGACTATAAGTTGTTCCATAAGAGAAGCATAGAAATCTATATAATGAAATCTAATTGTTGCCCAGAAAAAATAATTGGCGGCAATGTTTCTCAATTGTTTTGCAAATGGTCTATTTGAGCTATACAAGAAGTGATATCAGTATTTTTCGTATTTAGATAACCATCAAATAGATAGACATAATTTCCCATAAGACGCAGAGTTTTTGGCGAACACTATATATAATCTATATACAAATAACTATTAACTTTTAGCCAATCTAAGTTGAACTAAGTGGTACAAAAATCTTCAGATATACTGACTTTCTATACACGCATTTCGAAAACCTAACAAAATCTGCATATATCCTAAACATGATATAACATTTGAAAAGGTCGCACACTATTTACAAAACTTTATTATTCGCAATCAAGCTGTTCACTATAATCAAATTTCTTTATTTTAATCATTTTATATTATCATTTTAATTAAAATAGTTTTAACTACTCCGCTCGGAAATTTATGCAACTGTACCGACTCCGCTACAGCTTCGATTTAAATTTGTAAAAAATCGTTTTTATAACAAAAAAAATGTGAAAAAATTATGAAACTTACAAAATAAAAAATTATTATACTTCAATTAAATATTGAATTTATAAAATTTTCTGAGCTGGTATGCCGTTTTCGATCTATCCTCGTCACAGACGTGTTGCCATAGCGAAACTTCTGAGACGAGAACAGATCGACCACGGCATACCAGCCCAGAAAATTCTGTAAATTCAATAAATACCAACCGTGAAAGTCTGAAGGTTACTATTTCAATAAAATACTTAATTTTTAAAAATGCATTACAAATTTGAAAAAATGAACTAATCAACGAATTTTACAAGTCTATGTTAATTTAAAGCGTATTGCCGCCCCCACAAAGTTTGGAACCATTTTTTTGATTATTAAAATTTGTTTATAATATATTTTTGTTTATGTGTGTATCAAAATTTGGGAACTGACAAATTGGTTTACTATTATTTAAACATATTTTAGTAAATCAATCAGCTAATTGTTCCAAGAATTTATAAATTTACGGCTTATTCCATTTTGCTATTTTTTTGGTTATAACAATTTGTTTATAATATATTTATTTATGTGTGTGTACCAAAATTCAGGAACCGATAACTTAGGTAGTTTACTATTGTTTAAACATATTTTAGTAAAACAGTCAGCCTATTTTATAAGTATTTATATGTTTATGGAATATTGTCGCCCCCACAAATTATATCACTTATATTTGATTATTGCACATTGTTTATAATATATTTGTCTCTGTGTGTACAAAAAATTGGGACCCTACAAGTAAACTTGTAGAAGTTATTGCAATTTTACTATTTTAACAGAAATGGCCAATATAAGAAAGTTATAGTTATAGTTCTGTATTAATATTTATTAATAATGGACGTTTTGACGAACTCAACAATACAAATAACACAAATAATATTTACTGTAAATGTCATTTGTATCATTTATTCCAGATGAAGACCGTAAATACCGTAAATACCGTATTTGACCGAATATAACCGAATATAAGTGATATTTTTTGCCTAACTATTTCCTGCTAAAAAATTATCTCACGTTAAATCCGTGGTGTGGGTAATGAAATGTAAAAATTCTTGAATTTTATTTTCTTTGAATTCTTTTATGAAAAATGAATGGATCGCGTTAAATTCAGATTACTTTTTTCTAAATATCTTTATGAAAAATTTTGGTGTCGCGTTATATTCGGGCAAATACGGTAAATATTAATCAGAACTATGACTTAAAGCTGTTTCATTTTAATATAAAGAAAAATTTACAGGCTTTTCAAAAATATACAATTTGTTGACTTTATTATATATAGTGATAAAGTTATTGCAAAAATATACTAATGCCAACAAAATTTCAATCAAAACACCTTCAAAATCGTATAAAAATGTTATTATACACACTTATTTATCACATTATAGTTAAAATAAATATTAATTATCATCTATAATGTTGCATAATTTAATTTACATAATCTTTATAATTTAAATTTTTCTATAACTTAATATTTTTTAACTTGAATTGCTACATATATTTTTAAAAATTAATTTTATTTTTAAAAGTAGATGTATTTTCATAGCAATTCTTTATCATAACTTTATTATATTATTGTTAATTATCTATATATATAAAAAAACATGTACACCAATACCTCGCTTTGCGTCGTTTCGTTTTGCGTTTTTTCGAAGTTGCGTCGCTGCTGAATTAGTACTAATTTTCACTGTGCGTCGTTAGATTTTCGAAGTTGCGTTTGAATTTTTTTTTTAATTTTTTGAAATTTTCTTTTTTTTTCTAAAAGATGGCACGACTTTTGTTTCTAATTGCGCCATGCCATCAAAAGAGTAAATCTCACTTATTCGAACGAATATCCCTAAACAGATCGAAACTAGGGACACATTTTGTGAATTGGCAATAAGGTGAAGCCTCATTTAAGAGATACAAAATAATGCAAACAGATGTTGCGGGAATTTCAAATTAAGAATAATCATTTAAGAAACAAAATATAATTTGTGATTATCTACGTTTTGTATTTTCATTATCTCTTATTAAATTGAATAAAATAAAATTTTATATTATTTTTGTTTTTTAAATGTTTACTTTGTTCAATTTTCTTTTTAAAAAGTAGTATTTTTGTAACCTTGGAACCTATCTTCGATCTTTACATGGTTTGCTATAGAAAATCATAATTCACTTTGCGTCGTTTCAATTTGCGTCGTGTTTTTTTGGAACGTAACCACGACGCAAAGTGAGGTATTGGTGTACATTAAAAATATTAACCTTCATTTACTGTTGCATAATTTAATTCACATAATCTTTATAATTTTATATTTTTCTATAACTTAGTACTTTCCAACTTGATTTGATAAATATATTTTAAAAAATTATTACTTTTTAAAAATAGATGTATTTTGATAGCAATTCCTTATCATAATATATTAATTATACTTTTGTAATTAAGTATATATTTTTGCAATAATTTCTTTAATGCTAAGCCCCCTCGCCCCATACATGCAGAATTTAGGTGCATAGGCCTAAATTGCGCAGTTATTTCATAGTGTGTGTGTGTAAACTGGAGTGATGTTCAGTTGAAAATTTCGGCCTTAGTGAAATCTGCAGTAGATAGATTTTTTAACGTTCCATTTAACATAAACATAAACATAAGTTTGTGTTATACCTCTGAAACTACAAGTAATGTAACTAATCATTAAATTCTTCTTTAAAATATCTAAAACATATCCAAATTACTTTTCCCCCTATTTTTATAAATAAAAATTTTAACGTACAATAAAAAGCAAGCTATTTATATTTTTTTTGAAAATTAGACCATTCAATTCATCTTCGTAAGTTGGAGCACAAAAAGCTACACGGTTTTAAGCTTTATAGAAGTTTAATCGTATTATATTTCATAAACTAAAACTATTTTAAAAAAATTTCAAATAAAAGCTATTTACGTATTCTAGCTATAATATACAAAATAAAGATTTTAAGGTACTTAATATACATTTTTGTATTGTTTTTCAAATACATAATTACATTGGAACAACAAAAATATGTAATTTTCATATTTTATCATAAAATTTATTTAAATAAAAAATATTTTATTACAAGATATAAAACAAAAACTTAATTTAATTAACCCTCGGAGTACTAAAAGTGGGTCAATCGTGACCCAAAATGTGCATTATTTACTGTATATCTTACAATTATTTTTTTACGTTCTTATTTTTTCTCAAGTTCTCCTATTATGATATCTTCTATTATTTTTGATGTCATTTGTATGAATATAAATTTTAATTCTCCTGATATTTCATAAAATGCCACGTCAGACACGTTTTCGGAATTATGGTAACTATCAAATACATGTGGTTTATTTGTCGAGCTGTACAATACTTTTATCGCGCTATTCGAAAGATTACAGATCTATTTGCACAAAACAATTATTATTATATTTTGTTTTGTAAAAATATGTTTGTATTACAGATATAGATATTGTGAAAATAATTTTTTGTTTGCTTTTTTCTTATTTGTATCAATATAAATAAAAAAAAATTAATAAAAATTAAATAATTCATGCTATTAATTTATTCAAATTAACCATAAAAGCAAAAAAATATGTAAAAAATTAATCTAGACTGTAGGGTCACTGTTGACCCGTTTTCGGAAACAATGTTTGTCAAATTTTTTCCGTATTCCGAGGGTTAACATAGAAATCTATAAAAATTGTATGATATTCTTATAACAAAATATTTATTTCAATAAGTGCCATGTCAAAATATCAAAATTATACCTCAACGAATTCAGAAAATTATTGTCTTTTGGAAATTGTAAAAATAATTGTTAGTATTTAAATAGAAAAAATTTATGCACTAAAAGTACTTTAACAAAAATATACATTTTAAAGCAAAAGTTAGTTGTCTGAATAGTGAATAGGAATGTTTGGAGAAAACTAGTTTTGGGAAAATGGAAAGAGTTTGTGCCACACCCTTTCGAATAAATAGCGTAATTGTGTATGTATGTAAACTATAATATAGAACACATAATACTAAATAATTTTAATTAGAACTTTTTTCCTAATGTTATTAATTTATAAAATATCATCCGGATATTTGAAGTCAAATCACCCAGTACAAACAAATTTATATAATTCTCCGTTCAACAATTTTCCAAATATTCTAGAATTTTATTTTATTAAAACAAAAACGTGCTTCCACAAATACATCGAGGTTTCACTATATTTATGTAATAAAATAATTTACCTTTCTATTAATAAAGCTGATCACGGAATTGAGCTCTCAGCTCTCTATGCTTGTGTCATATTCTTTTCAATTCAAATTTCCTATTTCTATCTTCAACATCACTTGCATCAGTTGCATCTGGTGTCGCCAGTTCAATTTGAGTCCACCGATTGATTTGTTAAACTCATTTTCCAATTCTGAAAATAGATTTCATTCATAAATATTCAACTCAAAAACTATATTTTAAATATTGACATTAAATACAATCAAAAAAAAATATATGCGAACTAAATTATTGTTAGTAGACGAACAAATTCCTAAGAAAAAATTGACAAAATAAAGAAAAATTATGATTACTATAGTACAAAAAATGCAATTTTTTGTGTAGTCATATATGTCCGATCCATTCTTCCCGCAAGCGATATTTTCACATGCCATAGATTCTCAAAGATAATCTTAAGCGATAACGGAACGATTCATCACAAAACTCAAGAAATATTGTGAAGAAAAATTAATCAATGAATAAATAGACTAGTCGTACGTACAAACTTTCAAAAATAAGCTCAAACTCAAAGCAATAAAAAATGAAACGAACTTTACAAATAAAAAAAAATAACCTTTTTAACCAACCTATATTGGAATAAGTCACACTAAAATTAATATTTTTGCACGACCTATGTTGATATGAATCATACAAAAAAATCTTCAGGTATATTGACTATTATTTCGTGTTGTATAGTAATATTGTCGAGAATTTTTCCATTTTTATCATGCTATATTTGTTGTTCAATTACCTAATTTTGTCGTGAACTTTCTTATTCGTGTCGTACCATACTTGTCGCTCGATATACTAATTTTATCGTGCCATTATATATTTCTCATTATAAATACTATCAACATCACATATGTAAGGAAATTCTCTTAAATTTATTGTAAAATTATTTCAAATATAATAATTTGAAATTTTTAATAACTTTAAATTATTATTTTTTATCTAAAAATTTATATAAGCAAAAGTAAACAAATAAAGTTTATTTATAAATATATGTATATTTACTGTAAACAAAACTAATACCTATAACTATATAATTAATATTCATAAACTAAGTAAATGAAAGAAATGAACGTTAATTATGAAATTATTAGCGATTATAATTAAAACAAAAATTATAACTAGGTGAACCACAAGTATTTGACAAACATGATTTATAGAAAATTCATCGCAAAAACATTCATCCCAGGAAAATTCACTACGATTTAATTAACGGTAAATAAATAAGGTCGTTTAGTATTTATTTATATGTTGAAATAAAGTTAAACACAAAAGACTCTTTTTATATTTGTCATTTAAGTTAGTGCTTGAAGTTACTAAATTTTTACAACATACTGTGATGTCTTATGCCCCAACTTACACGAATTATCATTATGACTAACGGACTAAATATGAATATAGAAAATGATATAATATAGAAATAGATGATAAGATGAAAGTTATAAAATATACCAAATTTCAGTGTTTACATATTTCAGTTTAAAGCTTATAAACTTTGTTGAAGTTATTTGATTACATATATGCACAACATTTAAATATGAATGAAAAGTATTTCATATTTTATATCGAAATATCTGAAAAATATCAAAGAAAATCAAATAATTAATTTCAGTTCGTCGTATTTTCGACATTTCTCTAATTAATTAAAAAAATAGTAGTTTATTAATTTGTCTTTTAACACATTGTATGCGGGAAACGTGTTTACACGTTTTACGTTGACTGGTGGAAGAGCGCGGGACACGTATTAATACGTTTTTTATAGAGTAGCGGTAGAATGCGGGTAACGCATAAATACGTTTATTTTTATACTTTTTTATTGCTCTAAAGAAAGGGATGCTAACATGCAGATATACGAATTACGATTATCACACAAAAAAACAATGCTAAAATTTCATTCTTTCTTTTTTCACATATTGTACATTTTTCAAAATTTTTTCAATAATTCGGAATTTTTACATATTTTATTATTTTATATCAATTTCCAGTGAGTTTTACAGTATTTGTCTGTTTAAAATTTAAGAAAAATAATTCAGTATACATTATATAGTAAATCAGAAAAAGGTTCATGGAAAAAAAATATGTGAAACTAAAGTTATCGTAATTTTACTGAAAATTTTTTTTAGCAAAAATGGTCCGCGCCACCTGTTACCGCGATAAAAACTACCCGCAAACAATGTATTAATATACTATATTTGTTGTTCAATATACTAATTTTGTCGTGAAATTTACCATTTTTTCTTTTGAAATACCAGTTTTTGGTGCTATACTTGTTTAAAATATCAATCTTGTCATACAATTATATATTACTCATTTTGCATTATTATTATTATTCCTATTCAAGACCGTAAATATTTTTACAAAATAATTTTTTTATTATTTATATAACTTACTTAATAATAACGACAATAATACATTACTATATAAAAATTTGTTTATTTTGACAGATAAAATGATAAACATTTATTCATTTTCTGTATTACTTTCACGGCTATATTTATTTTTGAAGTAAGTAATTTTCAATATTTTCATATCTAATTTCTACCGTTACAAAGCAAAATTTTGTGCTCTAAAACTTACATTTGAAGTTTTTTTTTGTCTAAAATAATTATGCAAGCAACAAACACTTTGTACAATCCACTTAATTCAATTTAAATATTTCAAATTGTTTTATTTTAACAAAAATATGATTCAATGACTAATCGATACATGGAAATTTTACTATATTAAAATTAAGATTTTAAATAAATTACCTTTCTATTAATAATGGATCCACTGAAGGTAATCACAAAATTCGAACTTTTGCTAGGCTCCCAGCATATCCATCCTCGTGTAACTTTCTTTTCATTTCAAATTTTTATCTCCATCATCATCACTTGAATATCTTGTGTCGCGAGATAACCTCAACTCATCCCCAACATACACTGATTCGTTAGAATGATATGTAAACTCCGTGTTCCGATTCTAAAAACACAAAATAGATTTAATTGATAAATGTTTAACGTACTAAAATACATCTAAATATTCACATATGAAAAAAAAACAAAGAAAAATTTATGATTGCTTTGAATGATATTTTTTCCATGTAGTCTCATATACATCTGGCCCATTCTTCACGAAAGTGATAACCAAATCTAAATGATAACATTATCCGCGATTTCTATAGGCTGAGCAACAATTTTTCAAAAATAGTATATGAATTGGAAGCAAACAAAAAACTTAATTTATTAATTACGATTAGAAAAGTCGAATAAAATTAAAAGCATATGGATGAAACCACTTTAATATTGAACAAGTATCTATATTTATTTTGTATTCAATTGCAATATCAACGTCGTTAGTGATCAGTAACGTATCTCACTCAGTAGCATAGAAATCTCAGTACAATTATTATTGAAAATATTATTATCAATTTATAATTGTAAAATATAACACGTAAAACTTAGGAAAATATTATTCGTTTTTTTTTTAAAATAAATAAAATATAATTATAATATTTTACAACGAAAAGGTTAAGAAAAAACATAACAATTATATATGCAATAATTGTCCTTGAGAGCACATGTTTATAAATTTGTGTATAAACTACAATCATTTATTACACTCCATATAGAAACATTATATTATACATTAAAACAAAAGAATACTTACAGTTTAAAATTTTAATTCACCATTTTAATAAATATTTCCACTCAAATGTACTTTTTAAGTTGTATAATAAAATGCAAGCGGAACTGCAAACAAGCGGATAGCTAAAGAAAACCGTTACTTCGCAAACTACAAACTACTACATTTTTCCACCCTACCCAAAAACTTCTGAACTAACCCACCAGTGGCGTAACAAAATTACTTTTTTTTAATAAAAAATAAATGTTTTGTTTTCAAACGTATCAAAATATCCATATTATGTTTTAATAAAATACCTGTAAAATAACAGGTGTTTTTTTTTGCATATTTTAAAATTTTAAGCAATTTAAAGCACTATTAAATATAAAATTTTAAAATTTCAAACTTTATTCGTAATTTTATTAATACTAATTTTCAAGATAAAATGTAACGTTTTGCCAAATTTTAACAATATTGTATTTCACTAAAAATTTACACGATAAATGTTTGTAGTAGCAAGCAAAATTGTATACGACTATTTCAATAACAAATAAGTTTTTTTTCTTGTTAACTTATTAGCTGCCCTAAATCTGTCGCATGTTAATATAATTAAAAGTTATATAAGCCGCCTTCACAAAATTTGTTTATTATTATAGTTGATGTGACGTCATGTCAACCAGATTAGAATTATGTGAAGACATTTGGTTAGTAACAAAAGAGTCAAACTGCTCATGTGTTTATATTAAATTTGATGAAATACTTTATTATATATTTTATATTGAATTTATTATTTATTATTATAAATATTTATATCATAATATTACAATTACAAAAGTTTAATATTTAACAAACTTAATTTTTGAATGCCTGCTAGGTCATATATATTAGAAAATAATGTTAGAAAGAGCAGATTTAATTGCTATATTCAGACACGTAGCGCAAATATATAAAAAACTGAATTTAATATTAAATTTATTCATCTAATTCAATATATTTACTAACTGATTACATCAAAAATTTATAAATATAAGTATAAAAATGATATAAATATTAAATTTTTTTAGTAACATGATTATTAATTTAACGTGTTTTCTTGGCTTCAGCTACATTGTAGATTTTTATATTAGTTCATGTGATAAATATTTTAATACTAAACTAAAAACTCATATCACCAGAATTTGAACCATCCATAACATTGCTTTTTTTTAAATAATATGCATAGTCGAAATAATGCTCAATTAAATTTAATTTTTATTGCACATAAGAAAAAATATTAGACGCCTGCACTGCTCGAAATAGTTCAACTATTTTACGCATAGAGTGCGGGAATGCAGCTACTTGCCAATGCCATAGGTGCAGTTTATGTACATTATTTGTCAAATTGTTTTTGTTATCGATGAATTTCAGTTTTAAGCTGTAAGTATTCTTTGGTTGTGTGGTGTATATTATATTGTTTTTATATAAAAGTGTTATTAAGGGTAATGCAACGTCTGTTGATTCTATTTTATACAAAAAATATGTTTTTTTTTTAATTTTTGCCTAGTTTTAAATTTATTCGAACATTGGATTAACAAAGCAACCGAAAGAATAAAAATTAAAGACGAGTTTATCCGAAGATAGAAATATGAAATTTGAATTGAAAAGAAAATGACACCAGTATATGCTAGAAGTTCAATAACAGTACAAATTGCGTGATCAGCTTCAAGTAGAATTGTTATTAAAATAGCAAGGTAAATTATTACAATTAATTAAATATTGTGAATCTTCGATAAATTTACACATATATAAAAGTATTAATTTGATCCATACTTGTCAACTTCTTTAGAGATTGTTTTGTAAATTAATGTGAGATGTTATAAACGAAATAATTAGGGTATATTAACCAAACAAAGTGTTACGCTTTTTGAGATATAATTTTTTGCAAATGTCAATGTAATTACCTAATTACTTTGACATTGTTGTTGTTTAAAACAGTACTTTTGGTAACTTAAATACTCTCTGCAGTTGAATACAAGTCGTTTTTTGATTATAAGTACAGAAAGTTCATCATTAAATTATAAAGAAAAGCAATTTTATTTTTAAATATATACTTATAGAAAATAATTGTACAACTTTGAAATGTTAGACATTTTAAAATGCTGAATTTTTACCACAAAGTAATGACATTTCCGATAATTGAACTTTGCACAAGTTTTACTGTATTAGAAATTTTAATTTTCTGTTACTGGACATTTATTTTACAACGTTAAACATTTATGAATTAAATTCATTTTGTGTTTTTAGAATCGGAACCCGGAGTTAATAAATCAATCGAAAGAATCAAATGCAAGTGATGATGAAGATAGAAATATGAAATTTGAATCTAAAAGAAAATGATACGAGTTTGTATGTTACACTGTAACAGATAGAATCCTATGATCATCCTCATAAGTGGACTAGTTATTAATGGAAAGGTAAATTAGTTCAAATGAATACAGGGAGGCATTTCGATGTATTGATTGTTTGTTAAATTACATTCATATTTTAGTATAATTCATACTTGTAAATTTATATACAGGTTGTTTGGTAGGTCGATGAAGTTAATTAGAACATAGTATTAAACAAAGTGTCAGGGTTTTTTGAAATATTGTTTTTGTGAATAGTCAGTAATTATTTGTTTTAAATAATTAAATAGAACTTAGAAATCTTAGACATGGTAAAATGCTTTTTTTGTTGCTAAACAATGCAATTTATAAAGCCGTGTATTTATGCATTTTATCCGCTAGAAGCGCTAACTAAATGCTTATATTACCTTCATGCATATACGACATGAGAAATAAAGTATTATTAATATTATAATTTTATTATAGCTATAATTAACAATACACGTCACTTTAATTTATCATAATTAAATGAATTAGGTTAACTATATTATGACAGCTAACAAATTGTTTTCAAATAAATATCGTCAGCTTGGAGCAGAACTATCAGAAGAATCTCTATTTTTGAGTTTTGTTTTCTTTTTGTTAATATTTATATGGTAATTTATTCCCATAAATTGGCATAAGTCGAAATTAGTGATAAAAGATAGAGCTAGTTTTGTTATGATAACTTTTTTTCATAAATATTTAAATATGACAAAAAATGGAAATAGCATAGTTCTACTCCAAGCTAACGATATGTAAGCTTACCGTGTTGTTATACTAAACACTACATAGTAAACAACCGCTTTTAAATCTATCATGCAAATTTTATTAAAATTATCATTTATTATTAGATTAATGTAAATTTGCAGTTTCCCAGTTAAATCGTCTTTATGAACTAAATATGCCCATAGATTTATATGTCTTTATTGTTTAAATTATAACTAAATAGATGAGTACAGTACAGACTCAATGTTATTTGTACTAGCTTACTCTTAACACTAGCATAACGCTTAATTTTTTTTCATATCTTTACAAAAGTATTTTTGGTAATTTTTTGAATACATACAATTTATATTTTGATTATAAATATAGAAAGTTTATTATTAAATTAAAGAAAATTATATAAAGTACATTACATTAACATAGTACAAAATCTTTCAGAACTCATTATATAAAATAAAACTGCTTTAGGATTAAGTTTTATTTTTCATTACATTAATATCAAATTTGACAATTATATAAAATCCACTTGATATGTATTTATTTAGTCCTATTTAGTGAAATATTATTTAAGTTATAAATTATATGTAACTTCCATGCAATTGCAACAAATATACTAATTTTAAAAAATCGTTTATTTAAAAACGCATATGTAAGTAAAAAAATAAAATTTTCATCATAAAAGAATCTATCCTGAAAAATTGATTGTGATAAACAGTACAACTAAAATAAAATAAAATTCTCTCTCTTTATAAAAGTTGGCGACACTGCAAAATAAAAGCAGTCCCGAAAATTTTATTGAAATCGGATAAACAGTATAACAAAAAACTTTTTGTAACCACTTTGAAGTAGATGCTGTAGAAACAAATACACACGTAAATATTATAATTACACTGCAATAATTTAATTATTACTCAACGTCTTTGCAAACAAAACAGATGTATTATAGGGAGTTACTGTTTAAATATTTAATTATTATGTAGAAAGTTGCGAAAAGTTTGCAAAAATAAAATTATAACCAAATTATATTTACCTAACCACTGGCTATTTATCCCTTTTACATCACTGGTTACATATAATTTTACAATTTTGTCGTTGATATATTTCAAATTTAATAATAAATTGTTTATGCCAAACCTTTCATTATAAATATATAACAACTTTGAATATTTTAGGATTGTTTTCAAGAATATAAGAAAGACGAATACCAATGCGTTTGTGCCAATTTGGATAAAAGAAAGAAATGCGAAAATAATGAATGAAACTAAATAATGGGATCCAGATAAATGCAAATGTCGATGCCGATCTTTGGACGGATGTTCAACCGGATTATATTTTGATAATAAATGTGAATGTGTTCCAGTTCCAGTACGACGTTGCGTCGTCGTTTAGCTTTTGCTCCTTTAACTCAATCGAAAAAACGCAATGATGACGAATAATTTTGTCGACTAAATTTTACTTTACGGTTATATAATCGATTTTCTTCGAACTTGATATATTGCACATTTTATAAATATAAATCGAAAAATTTTAGTGCGAAAATGATATTCACAATATATAGTTAGGATAGGTTAGGAAAAGAGGTTAATTTGTTAATTTTTTAATTAAAGCAACGTGAAGAATTTTTAGTTGTTTTAAACGTAGAAGATTAAAAATAACAGTATCTGCTAGTAGTTACGTAAACATGGACAAAATATGATAGCAGTTTTTCAACATTTAACATGTTGAAAACCAATCTTCCGAATCAGTTTTAATGTTATAAATATCTCATTTCTGCAATAAAATTTTGCGATTTATATTCAAAAAATGTGCAAAATTACTGGTATGTAAAGTTTAAAGAAAATCGATTATGTAACGGTAAAGTAAAGTTTTAGCATTTTGTCACAGTGACAACAAATATGATATGCATTTTACTGTATTTTATTTATTAAATTGTATGAATAAAACATATTATTTTTGTTTGAAATCGTGATATTTTATGTATAAGACATATTAAGATTTAATTAAAATTATATTTTATTAATGGTCTTTTAAGTTGCATTTTTTAAAGAAAGTGGCTATTTAATACATACAGTATTTTTACGTAATTGGCTATTTAGAGTAGTTTAGGTTAGTAGGATGGTTTAGGTTTGTTTTTTTTTTAGTACAATATATTATTATAATTTATTTAAAGAGTTTTAATAAAAAACTTATACAAATTGAATTTATTATTAACACAATTATATGAATTGATAGACTAATAGCTACATTCATATTAATCATATTAGAATTTAAATTAATTTTGTGTTTATTTTTAAAATTTATTATTTAGAAATAACTGAAGAAAAAAAAAATAAGTGTGAAAGAAAGTAAACAAGGAGTGCATGAGAGAGACAGCAAACAAAACAGTGTGTGTGAGTGAGAGAGAGAAAGAGATTAAACAAAAGAGAATATGTGTGTGTGTGTGAGAGAGAAAGAGGTTAAATAAATGGATAGTTTGGCAAAAAAGTTTAAACATATATTTGGTTTTTAAATAGCAAATAATAGCAAAATGCACGACAATTTCTAATGTTTTGTTTCTTCTAATATATTTAAGAATAGGAGAATAAAAGTAAAAATAAAAAATAAAGAGAAGAAACAGAAATACGTAAGTTCAAAAAATGTCCGATAAATGTTATATTTTGTACGGATAGATGTCGCTATTAGTTTTATTTATTTCTCATGTGTATTTTATCGAAGTAGGGTTGATAAAGCATGCAAGAAGATTTTGGAAAGGCATCGCTTCTCGGCCTTATGGCTAAGATCAAAGTGTAGTATCTGTTCTTATCAGCTTAATATCTGATATGTCTCGCACAGCGGGACCAGTATATTAAACTGATTTTTGGAACTAGATGGAGTGTTAGGGGCTTGCTCCACCTCCGTCACGAGTTGGCCCGGTATTGCAGTACCGCCGGGATCGGCTCACATAAATTTAAAACAAACATAGTCAAAACAATTTGTTATATAATATTATTTTAAATGAAATTTATATCTTTCAAATTAGACAAATATTTTTTCCAGTAAGTGTCTGATTCGCAAGTTATGTAATTTGTGTGAAGGTATACGTCTACGTGGACGTCCGATGAATAAGTGTAGTATTGAGAATATTTTGCGTGAGTAAATGTTTCCGAGTGGTAAGAATAAAAGAGCATGTATGAGAGGCATCATAAATGGGGGATGAAGCGAATGTTGCTTGTTTACAAAGGAATGTTTGGCAGAAACTTATTTTTGCTGGCGTGATTGCGATTATGTACGTATGTATTTTTTTCAAAACTGTAAAAAAAAATATTTTGAAAAATACTTGAAAAAATTAAACATTATCTACTTTTTATCGCTTTGTTGATGTACAATAAATATATGTTTATGTAAAAAAAATATGAAACAATATTAAAGCAGGTGTTCAAATTTGGATTTTTATTTCTAAATTTACTATAAATATTTTACATCATATAACATGTTTTGTACTCTAAATAAAACTGATTTGTTACAGATACAAAATTGTTATATTTAAACCTATTTATTATGAAATGTAACATACGTATTGTAAATTATATTATAAGATATTGTAATACCGTAATTGTACAATGTAATATTATTTGAAAATGCAATATTATATTTTTGTAAAATCATAAATTTACAATACAATATTTTATAATTAACTAAATATTTTTATTATGAAAAGCCCTAAAACTTTGGACAGTGTAATAGTAACAATATATCGTCGATTTATGAATAATTAAAAAATAAATTCTATACATTATCAAAATTTTATTGTAAAAATATTAATTTCATAAAGTTAAATTTAATTAACTTGAAAATGTTGCCTAGTATACAAAATTGTATTGCTTATATAAGTGAAAGTTGCTGATACGAACAATAAATACTTTTAAAAATAAAATATTATAATATTATTAACAATTATTTAGTAACAGATTTTTAAAAAATACATTCAAAACAACAACAGAACATAGAAACAAGTTAACGTTGAGTTTGGCGAATGGACAATTACTAATAAATATCAAATAGTGCCATTTTATTTTATTTTAGGTGACAAAGTAACTAGTTGAAAAAATATACCTAGAATATATCTAAACGTCGATTATTAAAGAAAATATTTACAGAACCTAAAACTTTTTTATTTTAATAGTAATTTTTTTTATAGATATATATAATTTGTGCCTTAATTTTAAAAATAAATCTACCTTTTTTCGATTAACATTAAAAAAAATTTTAAACAATGTATCAGTAGCAATTTTGATTAAATAATTTTGCAAAATCCATATTTTATTAGCATTTCTTTCAATAGCACAAGACATTATATTATTAGCATTCCAAATACACATTTTAAAATAATATTTTCTTGAAATACTAAAATACAATTATTTTTTAAAATCTACTGAAAGTATACAGATGACTCGTAAGATTGTGTCCATATATATATATATATATATATTGTGCGATTATTAAATTTATTATACATAAGTAACTTTATTACTATTAAATATTATAAGAATTTTAAAAATTACTTATAAAAAAAGGAAATTCCACGGTCATTGCGAAAATATTAAAAAAAATATAAAATTTTAAATACATTTACGTTTCATAGATGGCACTGACAACAGTAAAAATTATTTCTCTTATATATTTTCTACATTGTGAAGAATGCTTTCCATATTTTTAGCATAATTATTTTATTCTTCTACAATGTTTTTCCAAATAGAATAAAGTATATTTTAAATATTTACGCAAGAAATAAATGTTTGAATTAGAATCATAAAAATTAAAATTGTATTTACTTCTCGTGTGTATTTGGTAAGAAAGAAAGTTTATAATCGCCGCGATGTAGAGTGGATAGCATACTTACCTGGCGTAGGGATTACCGTGATCAATAAGGCGGTTTCCCCAGGGTGAGGCTCTCCCATTGCACTACGGTTGGGCTGACCCCTGCGATTATCCCTAATGCGGATAACTCGGGCGCGTAATTTTTGGTAGTCGGGACTGCGTACGCGCTGTCCCGGTCCTAATTCGAATTCAAACATAGTAATCAATTTTAGAATATGTATTATAGTAAGATCAATAAAACAAGATTGACAAACGCAAGTCTGCTAATTGAACGGGGCTGATATCATGCTCCGAGTGACAATGCTATTTTATCTGCAGGCGTTCAAAACGAAACTAAATTGAAAACAAATAAAAATACATACTATACAACGACCCTTAATCGTATTAAGTAGCGTATGTATATATATTACGTGCTTCGTGAAAATTAATGTTTCTTTGCTCGTACATATAATTTTTAACAAATTTGACTGTATTTTTTGCACTTCTTCACACATTTTTAATGATCAAATTTAAATTCAAACAAAAATGAACAGTGAAATTGTTAATTAATTAACACACTTTAATTAATTATAATTTTTAATATGTCCGCTGAAGGTGTAAGATTAAATACACTTGACATTGTAATTGTGTTTGGTGCCGCTACTATTAATGTATATAGTAACTAACTGTTATATAATAATGTACATTATTGTACTAGTAACACTATGATCTCTTTCTACATAGATAAATTATTGTAAAATGATTTATTTAATAAAAACTATTTTCTAAATTTATAAAAATATTTATTTTTAATAAATTTTTTATTTTCTTAAAAGAATTTTTGTAAATTTTTAACTCCAAATAGTTATATTGAACAAAAAAATGTTCATAAGTGTATATCTGTGAAATAAACTAATATAAACTAAAGTTGAGATTTTTCTCAAAATTTCACAAGTTACTCAGCCACCGGTATCAGTTATCTTCAGCAACTGATTAAAGCATCATACTGACGAGATCCTAAAGATCGATTTCTAATAAATCTAACGGTGTATAATGCATTTTTTGCACTTCTTCACACATTTACAATGATCTAATTTGAATTCAAGAGAAAATAAACAATGCAACTGTCAATTAACTTAACTTGACTTAATAATTCTTAATATGACCGTTGGATATGTCAAATTTGATCGTGTTTCTTTAGTCGAATATGCAGTTTCTGACAAATCTTACGGTACACATTGCATTTGTTGCCCTTCTTCACACAGTATTAAATTGAAATACAAGCGAAAATAAACAATGCAATTATCAATTAGCTTAACATAATAATTTGTAATATGGCCGCCGACGGTGTCAGATTAAATACACTTGCTGGTGAAGTCATGTTCGAAATCGCTCGAAAATTAGTACAATCAATTGAACTGCTTTTACCTTTAAATAAAGGACAAATAACAGCTTGTTTCCAGTCATCAGGAACCTGACAGTGCTTTAAACATAAACGAAATATAACAAGATTAAAAGTATATGGGTAAACCCATATATAAACCACTTTGACATTTCTCGGAAAGTCGGAAACACTGTATTTTAATAATATTATAATTTATGTGGGCACTAGGAGAAACTTTTCTGAATATTTGATCAAAATCGAATAAATAATGTAGCCACAATGAATTTTTAAAACATTGTGTAATTTTTTTTCTTGATAAGTTGGCAACACTGTATTTTGTTAAAATTGCATAATTTATTTAGGCACTAGAAAAAACTTTTATAAAAATTTAATTAAAATCTGTTAAATAAAATGGTCATAATAAATTTTTAAAAATTTTAGCAGTTTTTTTCTCGGAAAGTTGGCAACACTGTATTTTGTTAAAATTACATAAATTATATGAATACTAGGAGAATCTTTTGTAAAAATTTGAGTAAAATCGGTTAAATAACATGGCCATAATAAAAATTTTAAAACTTTAGTAATTTTTTTCTCGGAAAGTTGGCAACACTGGATATTAATAAAATTGTATAATTAATGGGAGCATTAGGGAAATCTTTTCTGAAAATTTGATAAAAATCGGAAAAATAACGTAGCCAATATAAATTTTTAAAAACTTTAGTAATTTTTTTTTCGGAAATTTGGCATCACTGGAAAAAATAAAACCACATGACCATCTTGAACTCTAGATAAATTTATCCTGAAAATTTCATTAAAATCGGTTAAACCGTCTAGGAGGAATTGCGGCCACAAAATTTTGACTTACGACCGAGCGAGCTGACCACGCACATCCATACACTCACATAAACTAAGTTCAGATTCGTCATCTAGAGGCTATATGAAGGATTTCTATACAATTTTTTTTATTTTTGAAAATGTTACAGACACCGTACCAAACGCTATACTACTTTTTCCATGCAGTCAAAGTGGTAAACACTATCTATTCAAACAATTTTTTAGACCCATACTTCAACATTTTTATTAGTAATTCTATCCTGACCGGGAGAAACGCTTTATTCAATTGTTCAACTTTATAAAATTTCATTACACTTCAGTTTAATAATTGCTTGTTTTAAAATATCAGTAGCTTAGATAACTGGCCAAAACTCATCACCAGGGCCGTTCCTGGCGGGGGTGCAAAAGGTGCATCCGCACTAGGGCGGCCAGCCGAAAGGGCGGCCGTGGTCCACTTTTAGCCTCAAATTAATAGTACAATAAGTCATTTTAATTTTTAAGGGCGGCTATTTCTTTTTTGCACCTGGGCGGCTATCATTCCAGGAACGGTCCTGCTCATCACTGGTCTATGCGAACGAACAACTTGCAGTTTCTAAATGGATGATCACGGAACAAGTACTTCGTACTCAGTGGCGGATCCAGACTTTCATTTTTGGGAAGGTCACGGAGTTATTTTTATAAGGGGAGGTGCATAATTGAACATTGAAATTATTTGTCTTTACTGTTTTTTAATTCAAATTTTATATTATATATGTATACATTATATATCTGTTTTCATATATTTAGATTTTATATATTTACCTTAACTATTAGAGCCGTAATAAAACAAAGTGATTGCTTGGGGAGGGGGTTATAACCCCTATGACCCCACCCCCTTGGATCCGCGCTGGTTCGTACTTGCGGTCTTGGAACTATCGTATCAAATATGATGATGGTGAAATTTAATACCTCAATATAAAATAAAAATTTCGGCACTACATCGATAAATTTAGGACATAAATTAGCCCAATTTCTCCAATTCTACGAATATGGTTTACAATATAATGATATAATTTTAAAATTAGATTTAAATATTTTTAATAGATTTAGTATACCGTGTGTTGACTTGGACCGTCGTACATAGGGATTTAGCCTGTAAAATCAGACATGTGCGATTTCCTGCTTCCCAAATTATTTTACAAAAAAAACCTTATAATAAATGTTTTAGGGCATACTTTTCTGCATGTAAATCAATTACTAAAATTTTTTTTGGAACCTTCCTAACGTCAAGAATTAGGTCTAAAGTTGTTAAGAAATTGACTGGAAAATGGCAGTAGCCGTGAAATAGCATATAGCATTTGTTTTATTTTTGTTCCAATTTCACGGCTAATGCCATTTTTAGTCAATTTCTTGACAACTTTAGGACAAATTCCTGACGTTGGGATGGTTCCAAAAAAAATTTTGTTGATTGATTTACATGTAAAAAAGTGTTTCCTAAAACATTTATCTCAAAGTTTTTTTGTAAAATAATTTGGGAGCAGGAAATAGCACATGTCTGATTTTACATGCTAAATTCCTATGTACGACGATCCAAGTCAACACACGGTATATAATAAGTAGGTAACACGTTAAAAAATATTTTTCTAGCACATAAGCGAAAACTATATTCAAGAATTAATTAGCATTTAATTATAGTATTTAAGAGTTTGTGAGACTATATAAGTGAGACTAGCTTGTTTAGTTTCCAAATAAATATATCAATAAATATTTTTTGTTAAAATAATAATCAATAATTTTAAAGGTATATGAAAGGAACTATGAATACTTATACCTATATTAGCTAACATTAGCTAATTGTAATCAAAAAATTATTTATGTAGACTAGGTTATTGTAATATAAATAATAAGACAATCTAATGGCGTTATTCTGGTCATTAAATTTAAATTTAAAGAACTTTTAAGTAAATGGTAAGCCAATATTCTAAACACTGTACCAACGTGCAAAATACAATTGGTAACTTGCAATCAGAGCCGTATTTATGCACAGGCGCATGAGGCGCAAGCTGGGGCCTCGTAGCTAAGGGGCCTCAGATTTCAAATCAGATATCAGTCACTGAGATCAATTTGAAAATTATATTTTATTTTCTAGTTTCTAGTTTTAATTTACGAGTAAATTATAATTCAATACGTTTCTAATGTTGAAGTACTGGTGTTGTCATTGTCAATAAGATAATAAAAACCTGCATATTAGGTAGGGTGGCTATCTGGCTATTGTAACGAAAGGGACTATTTTCTCTCTACCCGCTAGTTGCTATTGCTACTTGTTTTCAAAGAAATTATGCAATGTTAAAAATTTGCGAAACAAGAAAATCTTACGAATCCTCTCGAAATGTACAAATTTATAAATCAGTGACTAATGCATCTGGAGAACGTTTGTTTTCAGTTTTAAAACGAGTGAAAAATTATTTGTGAAATAGTTTACATCAAAATTGTGTAATTTAAGCTTATTGTTTATTGAAACAGAGTTACAAAAATCCATCAATTATGATGATATTGTTGATACGTTTGCTAAGGTAAAAGCGCGTAAAAAGTTTATTTAAGGGGGTAGTACACTTTGAACGTCCAAAAAGTAAGGCATTTTCGTTAATTTTTTTAAGCAATAAAACACTAAGGGAGGGCAAATATGTTATGACCCATTTATTACTCATCCTTCGAACTACAATTTGTATTTTTTTGAACTCGATCGGCGGCCCCCCGTGGCCGGTGCACCAGGTCGCGCGGGCGTCCTCGCGCGGAAGTCGGACAACGGCGTGGGAAAATACTCCTTACTATGTAATCCTGGTACATAAATCGAACAAAATCTTGATTAGTAATGAAATTTGGGTTAAAAATACGTATTCCGATTTTTTTAAAATTGATTTTTTCAAAAGTTGTGGCCTTAGGAAAAAAAAGTCCATTTTTTCACCCTAAAAATGCTTACAAAATCGTGGATTAAAAATCCATTTTTGACAAAATCGTAAATGTGGATACGTATTTCTAAGCAGAATTTAATTCTGAACAAGAAAACCTAGGCGATATCCAAATTTGATGATAACTGGTTAGAGTTATTTCCCACGCCAGTTTGAAAAACCCCGTTTCGAGATAAACGGGGTTCATTTTTCTCGTGGAAAAGTATTTACCTTCAATCGGCGATGCCGGCTCCATACATTTTTTAGGAAATCGCTTCGTAAAGCGGTAAGGAATATTCTGGCGGACTTGGAGTCTTTTCTAAATTAAAGTATACATCCCAAGGAACATTTTAAGCAAAAAAAAAATGCATTTTTTTGAAAAATCAAAGTGTACTCCCCCCTTAAGATTATTATTATATTTATAGCCTTTTGTGTATTTTCCTTTTTCCTTATGTACGTATTCATTATTTTGTTTTGATTTTGCTGATTTTTTTGATCTAATACCAATGTATAAACAATTTAAACAGATTGAAAAGATTTTCATATAATAATAATAGGACTAAAACTATTTTTTTTCCACTGAAAATTCCTTTTCAGTTGAAGAATATATGCAAGGGGGCCTCATATTTCAATTGCGCCTGGGGCCTCGAATGAGGTAAATACGGCTCTGCTTGCAATATGTCATAAATAAAAAATCTTGTCAAATAATTTATTTAAAATGTATTTTTTAATAATTAAATGGTTTTATTGTATTAAATTATTGTTATTTTTTTACATCTAAATGATCCTAATATTAATTTTTAGAAATTCAACTCAAGAAAGAAATATTTTGAATATGCATACATACATATATACATACATACACAATCACGCCATGTTCCCAAAAGGGTGTGGCACAAACTCATTTCATCATCTCGAAATCAGTCGCCTTCAAATATTCCTATCCAAACAATCAACTTTTGCTTCATCCACATTCATAATTCCTCTCTCATACATGCTCTTTTATTCCTACTACTTGGAAACTCTTGCTCACCTAAAACACTCTCAATCATACCACTCCAACTACTCATCGGACGTCCACGCAAACGTATACTATCAAAATCATTCAAATAAATCTTTTTAACCAAACGTTCATTAGACATTCGCTCAACATATTCGAACCATCTTAACTGACTAACACCAACTTTGCTACAACATTTTTTGCTAATTTCACATTCATCATACACTAATCTATTTCGTACCCGATCTCTTTTATTTACACCACATACCCTACGTAAAAATCTTATTTCCACCCAACATTCACTACCATACATCAACGTAGGCACCAAAACTGCATTTAACATACTCAAACGGTTTTTTTTGGAAACATTTAAATTCCTAGCAAAAGTTCCCAAAGCACCTAAACCTTACAACCAGCATTACTCTCCGTTCAATTTCACGATCAAAACGGCCAATATATGTCCTATAAATGTCAATATATAATATCATGTCAACTTGGCAAATGAACACTATATATATATATATATGGCCGGATACTAGCAGGTCCTGGGTTCAATTCCCAGACGATATAAGTTTGACAAATTTTTGATTTAATTTTCAAATAATTATTGATATTTATTCAATTTAAACTATACTACATATATAGCCTTATGGCGTTAAACATTTACTTATATATATACTGGGTGTCCCATTTTAATCCGCCACCTGCAATAACTTTAAAATCGTGCATCGGACAAAAAAATGTTTCGGATAAAAAGTAAATGGTTTCGAGGGGGACATCTGATGCAGAGACCCTTGACCCCTCTGGACCCCCTGAGGGGCGGGAAAGGGGGGCAACTTTGAAATCTTAAATGGGACACCCTATTTTTTATTGTAGATTCTGATAGGCCATTAAAAAGTATGTAAATTTTATTTCAAGACTTTTTTTATCTTTGATAGATGGCGCTGCAAACAGCATTTTTTTTCTCAGTTTATCAATCTTCAATTTGAAAAAAAAAGTGTAACTAAGTACGATATTCAAGATTTTTTCAGTTTTTTGGGAATAGGGGGGGCAAGGGTCACTGCATCAAATATCTTCCTCGAAACCGTTAACTTTAAGTTAATGGTTTAGAGGGGTATAACTTTAAGTTAATGGCTTCGAGGGGATATCTGATTCAGTGACCCTTGCCCCCCCCCCTCTTCCCAAAGAACTGAAAAAAACTTGAATATCGTACTTAGTTACACCTTTTTTTTCAAATTGAAGATTGATAAACTGAGAAAAAAAATGCTGTTTGCAGCGTCATCTATCAAAGATAAAAAAAAAGTCTTAAAATAAAATTTACATACTTTTTAATGGCCTATCAGAATCTACAATAAAAAATAGGGTGTTCCATTTAAGATTTCAAAGTTGCCCCTTTTTCCCGCCCCCCAGGGGTTCCGAAGGAGGCAAAGGTCTCTGCATCAGATGTCCCCCTCGAAACCATTTACTTTTTATCAGAAACATTTTTTTGTCCGATGCACGATTTTAAAGTTATTGCAGGTGGCGGATTAAAATGGGACACCCAGTATATATATTTACAAAGAAATTAATAAATTTAATTAGAATAAAATAATTTAAGTATATACTCGTACATATATAAATAATTTATCAAAAAAAATATTCATTTTATAAGTATAGTTATTTTTCAAATTTTTTAGATAATTCTAACACTTATGTATTCTAGAATATAGTAATTGGTTTTGTTTTCTGAATATCTAAAATATATAATTATAATATTTACTTTAATTAAAGTTATGAATTTTTATTCAAAATTAATTATAATTATCACTTAGAATAATTTATTTTTAATAATAATAATTTATTTTGCTTCAGAAAGGTAACATAGGTAGTAAATAAATAAATAATCAAGTGACAATATACAGGACATATATAGAACACCCTGTAGCTCAGTAAGGAGCCACATTTTATCTCAGTGATTTGCATTAAATCTTCATATTCTGAGCCCAGGATACTCCAGTTAAAATTAGGAATAGTTATTCTGTTACATCCTGTATATACAGGGTGTTCGTTCGCTTGGTTGATATAGGGCAATAACATGGGATTTCGATAAAATGCAGAATACTACTTTCTGAAGTAAAATTCGGAGAAATACTTAGAATACTTTTCGATAGGGTATAAAAAGTTCTATAATTTGGTTTTAGTTTTAATTTGCTAGCATGTGCCGTTTGGACGCTAGAATTTTTTAAAAATGTTTTTGAGAATTTTCAAAAATTTTTCCTGCTAAATCAGTATGAATTAGAGAAAAAAGTTACTTAACTATTATGTAGCTAATTTTTTTCTCTATTTTATTGATTTTTTTCAAATTTTTTGTGAACAAGTTTTAAAAAAAATTATATTTTAAAAAAATTTGAAATATAATTTTTTTCAAAATTTGCTCAAAAAAATCTGAAAAAATTCAGTAAAATAGAGAAAAAAAATAGCTACATAATAGTTAAGTAACTTTTTTCTCTAATTCATACTGATATATATATATATATATATATATATATATATATATATATATGTATATATTAATTTTAAATGATAATGAACTATAAGCCAGGATCACATTTAGTTCCTCGTACAAGTTCAGTAACGGAAGCTTTTTGAATTCTGACGTTGATTTCTGAAGTATCTAAAGTACCAGTAATATATTTTTCTACACTATTTGTTATTACTACTACATCTTCTAAACCTCTGGGATCTGTTTTCACCTGAAATTAAAAAAGAAAACAAAACATATATTTAGAATTGCATAATAATAATTAGCTAAAGTCAAGAAGCGTAAACGTTTTGTACAATGTGGAAAGTAAGTAAGAAATAAATTCAGTAATTCCGTTGATATTAATTTTTTGGAAAAAATCTCGAAGGGGTACAGCGATTTTGACTACAGCGAATATCTTCATCTTATTTTCAGTTTCTTATGTCATTTGTTTTTCATATTATGACGTCATAGACTTTTTTTTTATAATTCCAACCGTATAACATTTTCAATATGTTACATTTGAAAAAAAAATTGAGAAAAATAGTTTAAATATTAAAAATTAATTAAATTGCCAAAATGCATTTACTCGACGGCACATTCGTTTTTATTTTGAAATTATAAAAAAAGTTTAAAAATTTAACTAGAAATTTATTATCTACTCAATTCAAAGTTATAAACCGATAACTAAATTCATTTTGCCAATTTAATTAACTTTAATATTTGAACATTAAGGGCCGGTATTTCACATTTAGTTTAAACTATAAATGAAAGCTTTACTTTTTCGAAAAACTAAAGATTAACTTAAACTACACACTGAGTATGGTTTAATGAAATAAGCGACGATTATTAAAATTACAACTGTCAAATGCGTTGTCAAATATAAGTAAATATTTAAATATATAGAGAATTAAGTAAATATTTCTTTTATTTCCATTTAGTATTTGTGTTCCGAATGTATAAAAGGTAATATATATATATATATATATATATATATATATATATATATATATATATATATATATATATATAAACAGTGTGTTGACCGCAACCCCGGAACATAGGACTTTAATATGTAAAATCATACTTTCTCAATTTCCTGCTTCCATAGTAAAAAAGCTACATATAAGAGTTGTAGAGCATAAAATTCTACACAGAATCAATAAACAGAATTAATTTTGCATGCCATATAACGTCAGAAATTAATATGAAAATATTATATATATATATATATATATATATATATATATATATATATATATATATATAATTTCGTATGTAAAATAAATAAAAAACTAATACTTTTTCTTATCATTTAATTTTAGCAAGTTACAAATAATCAAAGTTACTTATGAGTCTGCATACGAGTTTCTATATAAGGGTTAGATGGCCCCTTAAAACAACAAATAATGAAAAAAAAAATCAAAAACACGTTTTTTATTTTTAATTCGGCTATCGACGGTTGCCAATAAAAAATATGTGTTGCCAATACCAAAGCTCATTTAAATCGGCGATGGACACTTCGATATGGTTACTTGTTAGCTGTCAAATTCTGTTCGCATTCAGTAAGAGTCGTAGCGTAACAAGATAGTCTTTTTCTATCAAAAGAAAAACTTTATTTACTAAAAAGAGGCAACATATTTCGTAACGCTAACGAGTCTTACGAGATGTGAACAGAATTAATAGGTTAGCAACTTTGTTACAGAATTGGGGATGGTTATGAATTAGATTGACTATTTTTATATTTGACTATGACGTAATTCCTATCAGGCTAGAGTTGATAAAATAAAATTGAATTAGTGTTTCCTAATCGAAACAGTCATGGATTGGTTTTTACATAATACAAATTTATTGTATATTGAAGAGTTTTTAAACTGCAGATATAGCAACTTTACAATGTCTGGAATTTGCCGCAGCGTTTTTCGTATGGGTTGTGGCTGTAGTTGAACGCCTAAACAATATGCAGATATTTTAAAATTATTCATTTTACAAATTTCTTTTAGTCAGGAAAATAAAAAACTTACAAGGCAAGCAAACACAAAAAATATTTCAACATTCTGATCAACTTCGATAATATCTCATAATTTTACATTTGTATACAGTTCCGTCTTTTTCATAAGGGCACATGGGGCACGAGCCCAGGGCCCCCGGCTTGATGTGGGCCCCAAAATTGAACCAAATGAATATACTATTAGTTTCAATTTGATAAACGATGACAGCTGATTAATATCAAATTATATCCTTAGAAACTGATCAATACATTAAAAAATTATTTTTTCTTATAGAAATTATTAATTCCAGCTAAAGATTAATTTACTATTAATCAACATTTTCCGTCTTGACATGAATTCTAAAACAATATCGCACTATAAATTATGTTTATTATTAAAATTTGCGAATACAATTGAAATTTCGCGATCTTTATCATTATCATATTGAGCGCTGAAAATAATTTATAGAATCAGGACCTTTTGATTATAAAATTAAACAAAACAATTTTCTGCGAATTTTCTGTAAAATAACACCAGTAAATATACCAGAGTTTCGAACCGCAACTGAACCGAAAATCGAAAAAAACCGTTATTTTTACTGGAAGAGAAACCGGAACTGAACATGTTAACACACGCGCGTTAACACAATCTTACTTTTCACGTCAGTTGTCGTTTTTTCTTTTTAATTTTTTGGGGGCCTTGTAGGGTAATCGCAACTTGTCTTACGTGAAATAGTATTTGATTTGTTTTTGTGGATGAATACTAAGTTATTGAAATTGAAAATGAAACTAGGAATCACTTTGATGAAGGTGTATTTTAAGATAATAATTTTGCTTTTAATAATTTTTAATAGTTAAAATGAAAATAAATTGGAAAATATTTTAATAATTACAGGCAATTTTAATTTTTTCTAATTATAAATAAATATAAATCTTGTTTAGAAAAATTTGTTACTTTAACATATTTTATCTTATTATTATATGATTAAAACATACATACAAATTATGTAAGTTTTGAATAATAAATTATACTATTGCCATATATTATATACTTCTAATTATTATAATTTTACTTAATAATTATTATTATTCATATTATTGTATCGATTTATGTAGTATGTTTACTATAAAAGTAGGAATAAGATGTTCTAAATTATGGTAGTTTTTAATACAAATATAAACATAGAAAAAAATTAAAATTAATCATTTGAAACTGAACCGAAAACCGTAAAAAAATGTTATTTTTGCCGGAATGAAAACCGGAACCGAACCAATGTATATATTTTTGTAATTGAACCGGAACGAATAATATAGCGATTCGAAACCCTGCATAAAACCCAGTTTTACACACTTGTTACATAAATAACTATTATTAATTAAAATTGTATGTACAACGGTCGTAACTACAGTAATAACGTCCTTCAGTTCTCGGCAATTTGTTTCACTTTGTCCTTTAAGGCCATTTCAAGGCAAACAAAAGGCTATATTCAGACAGGTGGTGGGTATACAAAAATGAATAACTTTACATTCGATTTATTCGTTTAATACTACATATTTATGGTAACTAATTATTAGAAAAATTAACTAATTTATGTTCAATTAATAATTTAATAACAATTTTTATATTCAGACAGAATTAGCATATATAAAAATTAATCAAATATATAATTGTCAATATTTTTTTTCTTTATTATTATTTTGATTGCCAAAAAATATATATGTTGTTAATTGTTATTATAGTACTTATGTATTAATTTCTGAATTTATTTATGTGCAGTTTATTTGTAAAAAATAATTTTCATCATTTTCCTTGAAAAATGTGATTTTCTGTTATCTCACACATGTTTTTTATTTGAAAAAAAAAAAGATTAATCTTAATAATATTAACAACACATATATTTTTTGGAAATCAAAATAATAATAAACAAAGAAAATATTGACAATTAAATTTTTTTTTTATGCTACTTCTGTAAATATATAAAAATTGTTATTAAATTATTAATTGTACATAAATTAGCTAATTTTTCTAATAATTAGTTACCATAAATATGTAGTATTAAACGAATAAATCGAATGTAAAATTATCCTTTTTTATATTCCCACCACCTGTCTGAATATAGCCTTTTATTTGCCTTGAAATGCCCTTAACAATTATACTCAGGAATTTAAACATTTGTACGATGCTCCTTAACGTTTGTAATATAATTGTACAATATTGTAAATATAAAATTACCTTATTCTTCTTCATGTCCTACTGCCTAAGAAAACCAGTAGATGACTGAATTTGCCGCCGAATTTAATGGCGCTAAACTTTGTATAAGTGTAGCGACAGCTGTACTAGTTTGTGTTTTCGGTATATATCCATATACTTGCAGCAAATCAGACTACATACGGACTCCTAGAGATCACAAACACGAACACAAACACGAACACTTCGTGCTTCTGATCTCTAGGAGTCCATATTTAGTTTTTGACGAAGGTCATCTTCACAGTTTTAATCTTTGCTTTCGGAAAGATACCTCGTGAACTGGCGCGTCAAGCGTCCTGATCGGCATCAGAAGAACTGGCTGTTTGAGTAGTGGCTGTGTTAGACGAAAAAATCTTTTATTATTTATTAGTTTAAGATTGCTGTGCAGTGTTGCCATCCTGTCCGGTTAAAAACTGGAAAGTCCGGATTTTAGGTTGCATGTCCGGATATCCGGACAAAGCTTAAAAATATCGTGGTTTGTAAAAAAAATTAGTAAAACATTAATATTACTCCTATTAATTAAATTGTGAAAATAGTCGACAGTAATAATTAGCAATAGACAAAATTCAGTCATTTTAAATTATTATATAGTTTGACATATTTTTTACAAACAATGTATTTTATTAGACACATTTTTAATTTACTGAAAATTATTGTATCTTTGACACATGGTTTATGGAATGTAAATTATAACTCTGTTAGTTTTAGGCTTTTGAAGAAGATTTAAAATAAATCGAAAGTTTGTCTATTAAAATTGAATGAGTTTGATTTAACATGCTTTTTCAAATTCACTGATACACCCATTATTTACTTACTATATATTTATATATATATATATATATATATATATATATATATATATATATATATATATATACAGTGTGTTGACCGCGACCCCGGAACATAGGGCTTTAACATGTAAAATCATACTTTCTTAATTTCCTGCTTCCCTAATTATTTTAGGTAAAAAAAGCTTCAAATAAGAGTTGTAAAACATAAAATTCTACATAAGAATCAATAAACAGAATTAATTTTACATGCCCTATAACGACAGAATTTAATATGAAAATATTAAAAATTAGCTCAAAAATCGAGTTAGCGTTGGAAATGAAACAAAATTGTAAACAATTGGAAATGAAAATTGTATTTATTATTAATTATTATAATAAATTGCATAATTGACTATAAAAATTATTATTGTAAAATTGTTTGTGGTCCTGAAAAGAACCGTTTTTTTTTGTTATTATCAATAACATTAGATTTTTTTGGATTTTAAATTTAAAAGAAAATAAATCAGAATTATCTTAAATTAAGTGCTCAAATAAATATCCATTGTTTGCCAAACAGAACCCAAGTCTATCATAAAAATTGCGTTGCATATTTTTTAATTGTCGGTTTGTAATTTTTCTGTATTCTTCCACAATTTTTCGTTTCAAAGAGCCTGCATTTGCATGTCTAGTTTTGTAGATATTATTTTTCAAATGCCCCCATAAAAAAAAGTCATTTGGGGACAAATCCGGGGATCGAGCTGGCCAGTTTACTGGACCACCGCGTCCTATCCAGCAATTTGGGAAACATTGGTTTAAAAATGTTTTAATTTCATTTGGAAAATGAGCAGGACAGCCACCCTGCTGAAACCAAATCGTATTTCCCCCTGCAACATTATCCAGAGCAGGCACAATCTCTGTCTCGAGTAACTCCAAATATTTCTGGGAATTTAGTGTGCCATCAATAAAAAAGGTCCTATAATATTGGAACCTAACATTCCAATCCAAACATTCACACTTTCGCGATATTGAGAATGGTTATTTAAAATTAAATGTTGATTTTCTTTGTGCCAACTATGATAATTTTGAACATTTGTTTCTTCATTAATGCTAAATATGGATTCATCAGAAAAGCAAATATTTTTGATAAAATTTCTGTCAGCATAAAAAATAAGTGTGAAAGAAAGTAAACAAGGAGTGCATGAGAGAGACAGCAAACAAAACAGTGTGTGTGAGTGAGAGAGAGAAAGAGATTAAACAAAAGAGAATATGTGTATGTGTGTGAGAGAGAAAGAGGTTAAATAAATGGATAGTTTGGCAAAAAAGTTTAAACATATATTTGGTTTTTAAATAGCAAATAATAGCAAAATGCACGACAATTTCTAATGTTTTGTTTCTTCTAATATATTTAAGAATAGGAGAATAAAAGTAAAAATAAAAAATAAAGAGAAGAAACAGAAATACGTAAGTTCAAAAAATGTCCGATAAATGTTATATTTTGTACGGATAGATGTCGCTATTAGTTTTATTTATTTCTCATGTGTATTTTATCGAAGTAGGGTTGATAAAGCATGCAAGAAGATTTTGGAAAGGCATCGCTTCTCGGCCTTATGGCTAAGATCAAAGTGTAGTATCTGTTCTTATCAGCTTAATATCTGATATGTCTCGCACAGCGGGACCAGTATATTAAACTGATTTTTGGAACTAGATGGAGTGTTAGGGGCTTGCTCCACCTCCGTCACGAGTTGGCCCGGTATTGCAGTACCGCCGGGATCGGCTCACATAAATTTAAAACAAACATAGTCAAAACAATTTGTTATATAATATTATTTTAAATGAAATTTATATCTTTCAAATTAGACAAATATTTTTTCCAGTAAGTGTCTGATTCGCAAGTTATGTAATTTTTGTGAAGATATTCGTCTACGTGGACGTCCGATGAATAAGTGTTAGTATTGAGAATATTTTGCGTGAGTAAATGTTTCCGAGTGGTAAGAAGAAAAGAGCATGTATGAGAGGCATCATAAATGGGGGATGAAGCGAATGTTGCTTGTTTACAAAGGAATGTTTGGCAGAAACTTATTTTTGCTGGCGTGATTGCGATTATGTACGTATGTATTTTTTTCAAAACTGTAAAAAAAAATATTTTGAAAAATACTTGAAAAAATTAAACATTATCTACTTTTTATCGCTTTGTTGATGTACAATAAATATATGTTTATGTAAAAAAAATATGAAACAATATTAAAGCAGGTGTTCAAGTTTGGATTTTTATTTCTAAATTTACTATAAATATTTTACATCATATAACATGTTTTGTACTCTAAATAAAACTGATTTGTTACAGATACAAAATTGTTATATTTAAACCTATTTATTATGAAATGTAACATACGTATTGTAAATTATATTATAAGATATTGTAATACCGTAATTGTACAATGTAATATTATTTGAAAATGCAATAATATATTTTTGTAAAATCATAAATTTACAATACAATATTTTATAATTAACTAAATATTTTTATTATGAAAAGCCCTAAAACTTTGGACAGTGTAATAGTAACAATATATCGTCGATTTATGAATAATTAAAAAATAAATTCTATACATTATCAAAATTTTATTGTAAAAATATTAATTTCATAAAGTTAAATTTAATTGTCTTGAAAATGTTGCCTAGTATACAAAATTGTATTGCTTATATAAGTGAAAGTTGCTGATACGAACAATAAATACTTTTAAAAATAAAATAATATAATATTATTAACAATTATTTAGTAACAGAACATAGAAACAAGTTAACGTTGAGTTTGGCGAATGGACAATTACTAATAAATATTAAATAGGGCCATTTTATTTTATTTTAGGTGACAAAGTAACTAGTTGAAAAAATATACCTAGAATATATCTAAACGTCGATTATTAAAGAAAATATTTACAGAACCTAATGCTAAAACTTTTTTATTTTAATAGTAATTTTTTTATAGATATATATAATTTGTGCCTTAATTTTAAAAATGTATCTACCTTTTTTCGATTAACATTAAAAAAAATTTTAAACAATGTATCAGTAGCAATATTGATTAAATAATTTTGCAAAATCCATATTTTATTAGCATTTCTTTCAATAGCACAAGACATTATATTATTAGCATTCCCAATACACATTTTAAAATAATATTTTCTTGAAATACTAAAATACAATTATTTTTTAAAATATACTGAAAGTATACAGATGACTCGTAAGATTGTGACCATATATACAGTGGCGTCACTAGGGTTGGTGTCACCCAGTGCGGTAACTTGTGGTGTCACCCAGTGCGGTAACTTGTGGTGTCACCCCCTCACGACACCCCATAATTGTTAATTGTTATTTTAACATTAAATTTTATTAAAAGATTAGATTAGATTGACACTAAAAAATCTTACGTTAAAATTCCTTTCAATAAATCGTTGTCCAAAAAACTTCAACCTAAATTAAATAGTACGAATTTAAAAATTTGCTATACTTCTCCAAACACTATCAGTAACTTGTTAGGCAATCCGAAAGACAAAGTAGATGTGAATAATAAAGCAGGCATTTACGAAATTCAATGTCAATGCGGTTTGAAATATATTGGTCAAACAAAAAGATCCATCATTACCAGATTTAAAGAACATATAGCCCACTTCAAAAATAATAGAATTAGCAAATCTAGTGTAGCCCAACATATTTATGATACTTGCCACGGTTTAGATATTAAAAATTTAAAATTAATCAAACAAGTTACAAATTTTAATCAATTAGACATTTTAGAAAGTCTTTATATTTTCAAAAATAAAGGCAATCTTATAAACGCAGATGACGGACCAATCCCACGATCTATTCTGTTTGACATACTACCCAATCAAAATTGACCACTGACTTTTAACCAACAACCCCCACCCTCAACATAGTTTTACATATTTTATTTTCATTTTTTCGACTCACCAGTGACCTTTGACAAGTGCTTAAGTGTTCATGTACTAGGATCACAGGTAAGATTTTTGTAAATTTATTTGCTACTGAAGATGGAAGCTTAGCTTCCGAAATACGTATTTAGCTTTATTTTAATTTAAGTGTGGTTTTGGGATTTTTTATAATATTATTTTTATAATATTATTTTTATTTAATTAAATTTTATGTCATATTAAATCTCGACTAAATCAGAACTTTCCTAATGTTATATTCTGGAGTAGTTATTATACACGCAAAACTATAACACGTTTTTGTGTTTATAACTAACAGAACAGAGATATTTTTATATTTCAATAATATAATAAATTTCTGTCGCTGCATAAGAATAATTTCATGGAGTGACAGAATCATAGACAGTGATATTTTGCATTTTGGTGTCACCCCTTTGATGGTGTCACCCGGTGCGGTCCGCACCCCCCTAGTGACGCCACTGCATATATATATATGCCATGAGCTTCCAGTGATTGTATGTAACTCGGTCCGGGCCGGGGGCGGTGTTTTCAGCTCTACGTAATCTTGTGTGAACTTCTGCGCTAGTAAATTTTGCTGAGTTTACTTCAGGTCGGTCGTTCACATGTTGGTAGTGAAGTTGATGGAGAGGCCGCGCCGACCATGTGCGACTGAAGTGGTCATGTACTCTGTCAACAGAGATCTGACAGGTGTCGCCAGTCTCGCCAAGGATGAGACGTACAGCACGTCGGCGGTTGTTACGATACAATCGTTGTATAAATCGCGCGTCCTCTGGATCGGGGGTGCGTCTGGTTCGTGACGAGGTATTGCGTGATGAGTTTGGTGTTTGAGGTTTGATTTTCATCGCAGTGTGTACCTTCTTCATTATCTCGTCGAGCGTGGTAATGAACTGTTGCCAGCGTTGTAGGTTACAGGCACATCTTTCGATGTCCTGTAATTGAGTATAGTATGGCAAAAGTTGTGTAGCATCCTGCCATCATTTGCAACAGTGGGCGTTTGCGTAACGACAGTAGAATCGTGCGCTGTCTGAGTGCTATTGTTGCTACTATTAGCATTGGCATCATAACTGTCGTGATGTGATATATTGGCAACGTCTGCAGACGCTAACACAGGCGACGTCAGTGACAATTGAGATGGTGATGATGCCAAAGTTTGGCCTGCCGACGACGCATCGAGGATAGACGGTTGAGTAGAGTGGTTGAATAGAGATGACGAGTTATCAGCTGAGCGTTGCGACTCGATAGGCATCGAAATCGGTGTTGTTGGTGGTATCGCTGTGCGTGCGACACTCGGTGATGACGCAACGGGTGGGTTATTGCGGTGCACATTCAGGTTCAATCTCGTCAGCATCATGTCGTAGGACGCGCTTGGATCTTCGAATGGAGAGGAAGCAGCCGTGAAAGACGGAGTTGGTGGAGTTGAGTAGGAAGCGGTAGAGTAAAAGTCCAAGGGCAATGATGATGAGGCAAAAGGGATGTGGGAAGGATTAATAGTAGAATTATCATCATCGTTCTCGTCGACGGCATCTTTGTCCTTGTAGAATTCAACATCACCGGCTGTGATGTCAGGTGGTGGGGTGTCCGTTGGTGGTAACAGAGTACAGCTTGGTTCGGATGTACTGCTGCTAGCTGTTGGAGTTGGCGATGGTGGTATGCCTATTTTTAGAGTGTTGAGTCCAGGTGGTCGAGTCAATGGACGTGGAAGCGGCACATGCGATTCAGCTCGGCGAGGCGCAATTCGATGTGCTTGTCGTTCGTGGTTGCTCAAGCCACGTCGGCTCGGGAACGACATTTCTGTTCTTATCAGCTTAATATACTACACTTTGATCTTAGCCATAAGGCCGAGAAGCGATGCCTTTCCAAAATCTTCTTGCATGCTTTATCAACCCTACTTCGATAAAATACACATGAGAAATAAATAAAACTAATAGCGACATCTACCCGTATAAAATATAACATTTATCGGACATTTTTTGAACTTACGTATTTCTGTTTCTTCTCTTTTTTTCTTTATTTTTTATTTTTACTTTTATTCTCCTATTCTTAAATATATTAGAAGAAACAAAACATTAAAAATTGTCGTGCATTTTGCTATTATTTGCTATTTAAAAACCAAATATATGTTTAAACTTTTTTGCCAAACTCTATTCATTTATTGGAAGAGAGTTCAACACTTGAATATTTTTCTCTTGAATTGTAAAACACAAGAATTGTAAAACATAAGTCTTGTAAAACACAAGAATGATTTTTATCTTGAATGTTGACCTTGAAAATGCTATGAACAAAATAACGCAATTGTACTTATAATTGTTCCCACCAGATGTCGCGCTAGCTGGTTATCTCACAAATTTAAAGAACGTCTTACAACATTAAAATTTATTTTGTAAAATAATATTTGACAGTTATGTTAATCTATTTGAGAATTAATAATATATCTCATTTAATTTAAAATAAATAATTATATTAATTCGAATAATACATTGTGACAAGAAATAAATCAAAAGGCCACATTTAGTGGTCATTCTTGTTAAATAATTATTTATAGGAATTTTAAATTAGTAAAATAAATGTAAAATATTAATAAGGAAATAAAAACTAATTTTTGAAATAAATTATGAAATTTATTTTTATAAAAACGATAAAAACCCAGAGATATATGAATATTTGACAGCAGTTTGACAGTTCAAATGTTTGATTGAAGTTTGTAAATACAAATATGATCATAGACCTATAATATTCAAAATGTGAAAACAAAACAAGAAGAATAAAGCGATTATTAGTTTCATATTAATTAAAAAAATGTAAATCATGAAATTGATCGAAGAAGTGCGATTATATGGGTTAAACCAAAATAAATGTAATTCTTTAGCTAAAATGTAATTTGTAAAAATTATTTACATAAAAATATGAAGTATACTATTAATTTGTAAAGTTTTTAAATATTCTAGAAAGACATGTTACTGGATAATCCGCTGCAGACTTTTTCACTAACCTTACAATCTAAGATTGCTGCTGCTGCTGAAGATGAAATTGTTTTGGACATTGGAAATGTTATCTATTAGATGTATATAAACTAATAATACATATTTTATTATAATGTACAATAACATTTGTTATTATTATATATCATTTAAATAAAATCATATCATGAAAAATAGATTAAAAAAAGCAACCAAATATTAACTGTTTTACTTTGGTAATAGCTAAAATTTCCCTTGTTGAATTAGTAAAATCTGTTTATATCAGTTCCTGTGATTTATTCAGAGTATTCTGTTCATCCAATATGGATTGGTAGTCACAAATAAAAGCTGTACTTCATTTAAATTACATTGTCTTGCATACGTAATCGATCTGTATTTCCAAAGCTACAATCCCTTCATTCCATTTCCATAATAAAAAAAAGTGTATAAATTTTATTTTAGCTTGTTCATTTTTTTACATCTTATTGGCGTGTTCAAGCCATTTGTTTAATAATGTTTGCATATTTCCATTTTTGGTACAAGATTGATAGTTGATCTTTATTCTATTATACCACAAAATCTTTTAGCTGAAATATAAACAAAAAAATATATATAAATATTCTTTTACGTTAGAATATATGTAAAATACATCGCTAGTAATGTGTGTTTTCACAGTCAACTATTAATAGTAATTTTGTTCATTTCTTCTTTCAATTAAATTATTAACACCTATATTATTTATTATTGAGAGTGTATGAGACATCATTTATATTTATAAAAAACACAAGATTCAATCAGCTACGTTTATGAAACCACTTACATGGAAACGAACTGTCAGCCACAAAATGTTATATAGAAAATAAACAATTATTTATAAAAAAAAATCAAAATGTAGGAATGGCCGTTGAATAAATATAATAAAACACTTTACTTTTAATATAATAAACAACTCTAATTTCAAAATAACATAAAATACGTAATGGTTCATAATACCTAACATAAATCATAATAATAATGAATATTATCATCAACGTGTTCGAGTAACCAACCTGTCTCTCTTGGCGCGAAATTTAAAATAAATAAAACAAATGTTTACAAGAAATATTTAATTATATTTAAAAAATTCTGGCTAAACTTTACGATTATGTAATCAATTTTCTTCAAACTTTATATACCGTTAATTTTGCACATTTTATGAATATAAATCGCAAAATTTTAGTGCGAAAATCATATTTACAATGTTAAAACTTATTTTAAAAACTAACATTTACCTAACCGTAAAGTTTTACTAAAATTCTTACCACTGAGCATACATTTTAATTTCATGTTTGATTTTATTAACTATAATTGAAACGGTTTATTATTGTTTCTCGCACTATTTATTTTTATCATGCTAACCCTGTCGTAATTGTAAGTTTCTAGATTTCGATTTAGTGAAACTGAAAGTTATATTTTGTGTAATTAAATTATTTTTTTAATGTGAGTGTTGTAAATATGAAAATTTTTAAAATAAAACTTTTCGAACTTTCCCTGCAAATATAGAAATTTGTAAATTAACTTAATAATATAAAATAAAAATAACAAAAAACCGTTCTATAATCTGTAAATGTAAAACAATTGCAATTATTTTATGATGGAGTTGTAAGAATAGGTATAGGAATAAGTGTACCCATTCACGTACAGTTCGCCGGCCGATTTTCGTCTGACAGATGAAGGCCGGATGAACGTTATCAACTACACACGCACCGGCCGATGACAGGTCTAAGCCTGCCGGACGCCCTCCTTTGCGATTATCGCTATGTGTGTAGTGTCTCGCCGGACGATATTGGACTGCCGGTTTAATTTTAGTCTGGACAAGAATTTCATCCGATAATTACACAGCATATGCATATAAAATGGCGAATCAGCCAAGTTTTCTTAAAGAATTTATTTGTATTTATCGTAGGCATTCATATTCATGCTTATGGAAAGTAAAAGATGTTGTTCATTCTCAAGTAATTTTTTAAATCACTTGCACTTGTATCAAGTTCCTGTATTAAATTCGTATGTGACAAAGTACTACGTTTTTGTAACCATGCCTTTATCCAAATTTTTTTTCTCTTTCTTTTTTTACGCTCCACTAATATAACAACAATTGCAGCTGCATGTTCTTCCGACATTTTAAATGAAACTGTCGATTAAATTCTGATCGTGTATGCTGAATGATGTACAGTTGACCGGCAAAAATCGTATACGATATAAAACTGTCGGCCATTACCCGTCATTCAGACTGTTCGTGTGTGTTGAGCAACGATATCGGCCCGTCAGTCCAAAGTATTCGACCACGGACTGCCGGCAGCCTGTACGTGAATGGGTACCTTAAGCGTCTTTTTCTCCCTCTTTTTTCCGAGAATAATTTTTTGAACAATAATATGAGAAGCACAATAATATATTGTACTTATAATTTGGTTTTGTTGTTGAAAAATGCTTTCTGTGACCGTATTATAAGAGAGATAAAAACGTTTATTAATTAAATATTATTGGCGTTGAAAATTGTTTTTTACAGTGAATTTTTATGCATTTACGCCGTGTATATTTTATTACAAAGAACTAACTAAACATTAGTTAATTTTTAGATAAAAATGATTAGTTAAGTTTAATCTAAATAAAACGTTATAAAACTTTATTTCAATTTATTATTAATTTTTGTTTTCATAACTGAAAAAAATATATCAACATTACAATTGATCTGATGTTACCACCGATTTTCACACCGAGATTGTAGTAGAATTAGCTATCGTTATTAGATAAAACGTATTTTTTTGAATGTAATTATTTGTGTAAATTTTATATAAATTTACATGTACAGTAATATACACTAGAAAAAAAAAACGCGCTACTTGAAAAATCAGAAAAATTACTAATTTTCAAATAAGTATAACTCGGCCAATTTTTAACTAAATTAAATGAAATTTTTTGTACGAAAAAATTTGAGGTCTCGTCTTTAAGGTCATGCTAGATATATTCAATTTTAACAGTTCCGCTCCTAACTACACCCCGCAGAAAAAAACCTGTTTTAATTTTAAAAATTTGCACAAAATTTTTTTTTTGACTATTATTTGTTTTTATTTGTATTTCTGTTTTTTTTTAAAGAATTGCATAATATTTAACAATATGTGATTTTGTGAGATTATAATTGTATGGGAAAATAAATAAACATTATAATTAACTTCTTTATTAAAAAATTGACAATAAACAGATTATACGAAATTCCGTTTCATTGAATATTTTTAACGGATTTACTCTTTCTCTAAAATTGCGACTTTGCCTATGTCTTTTTCGTGCTTCACAACACTTTTTTAATGTCTAAAACAATTATCGACTTCCATCCATATTCAAAAAAAGTGAAAAAGTATAATATGAATTGCCCAGTATAATAATTCTACCATTATTAAATTCTAGAATATTTAGTGTTATCATATTTATAATAACTACAAATTAAAAACATACTTCATATTTTATGCAAGCAACTTGCATATTATATATCTCATTGTAGCAGAAGAAGATCCAAATTTTTTTTTGGTTAACTTGTATGATGGCATTTTTTTGATTCTTAGTTTAATTTTATGATTTACATTTTTTTAATTAATATGAAACTAAGAATCGCTTTATTCTTCTTGTTTTGTTTTCACATTATGAATATTATAAGTCTATGATCATATTTGCATTTACAAACTTCAATCAAACATTTGAACTGTCCAACTGCTGTCAAATATTCATATATCTATGGGTTTTTATCGTTTTCATAAAAATAAATTTCATAATTTATTTCAAAAATTAGTTTTTATTTCCTTATTAATATTTTACATTTATTTTACTAATTTGAAATTCCTATAAATAATTATTTAACAAGAATGACCACTAAAAGTGGCCTTTTGATTTATTTCTTGTCACAATGTATTATTCGGATTAATATAATAATTTATTTTAAATTAAATGAGATATATTATTAATTCTCAAATAGATTAACATAAGTCAAATATTATTTTACAAAATAAATTTTAATGTTGTAAGACTTTCTTTAAATTTGTGAGATAACCAGCTAGCGCGACATCTGGTGGGAGCAATTATAAGTACAGGTGCGTTATTTTGTTGATAGCATTTTCAAGGTCAACATTCAAGATAAAAATCATTCTTGTGTTTTACAAGACTTGTGTTTTACAATTCTTGTGTTTTACAATTCAAGAAAAAAATATTCAAGTGTTGAACCTTCTCCCAATGAAAATATCGTTAAAATATTTAAATTTTATAAACATGCATTGCTTTTCCTGTTTATTAATTAAAATTGTATTCTAAAAATATTGTTTGTGTACTAGTTATATAGGAAACCGCTTATTTTTAATAAATATACAATTTCTTTTATATTAATTCTTTGAAAGTTTAATAACTCTTTCCAGTGTGGGTAAGGCAAAGATACTCGCATTAGGTTTGCATTTGCAGGTTTACATACATTTAAAAAATATGAAAACATTGAACAAATATACATTAGGTAAAAAAAATTAATTAAATTTTGCAACTTGTTTGCAAATACTAAAATTTTTTATTTGTAGATATGCTGCACAAACAAATCACTCATACTTCATTGCAGTGTCTTTGCCAAGTGATGATTTGACACGTATAATTATCTTATAATTTTACAATATTGTTGAAAAATAACAATAAATATGGTAAAACTTTAGAGAAGGTCCAGTGATCTTGCTGTATTCACTTTAGTTGAAAAACCAGTGACTCTCAAAATGTGTGACAAGACAAAATGAGATTTTAAATGTGTCTTAACGGTCTATTAAACACAACTCCTACCTGCAACCTACCTACCAAACCTACCCTAACCTAACGGACTTCTTAACATAATAATTTTTGTATTTAACAAAAAAATTCAAGGTGAACTTGCCAGACAATGTATGACTACCGCTACAACAAAATAGTATGCATAATATATAAATATCAAAAAAACTATTTGTAATTAAGGCCATTTCAAAGCAAACAAAAGGCTATATTTAGACAGGTGGTGGGAATACAAAAAAGCATAATTTTACATTCGATTTATTCGTTTAATACTACATATTTACGGTAACTAATTACTAGAAAAATTAGCTAATTTATGTAAAATTAATAATTTAATAACAATTTTTATATATTACCGAATTAACATATAAAAAAAATTAATCAAATATATAATTGTCAATGTTTTCTTTGTTTATTATTATTTTGATTGCCAAAAAATACATATGTTGTTAATTGTTATTATAGTACTTATGTATTAATTTCTGAATTTATTTATGTGCAGTTTATTTGTAAAAATATAATTTTCATCATTTTCCTTAAAAAATGCGATTTTCTCTTATCTCACACATGTTTTTTATTTGAAAAAAATATGATTAATCTTTATTATAATTAACAACACATATATTTTTTGGAAATCAAAATAATAATAAACAAAGAAAATATTGACAATTAAATATTTGATTATTTTTTTTTATATGCTACTTCTGTAAATATATAAAAATTGTTATTAAATTATTAATTGTACATAAATTAGCTAATTTTTCTAATAATTAGTTACCATAAATATGTAGTTTTAAACGAATAAATCGAATGTAAAATTATCCGTTTTTGTATTCCCACCACCTGTCTGAATATAGCCTTTTATTTGCCTTGAAATGCCCTTAAGAATAAAACCGTAAAAATTACAAGTCTAATAATCAGTATAAATGATAATATACTGTATGACATAATATTAATAATTATGAATACTTACTATATAACACTATTTATCTGATTGCAAATGTAAAATTATGTACACGAACTTATTAGTTTGGTAGTTATCTTTAACGCTGAGCGCTGCCATCGGCAATTTCTGGTACGAAAGGTTCATGATTGTCAATGATTGATTGTATTTGCAAATTTTTCGCAAGCTGTTTACGACTTTGAGTCGTAATAAACGTCGCGGTGACCGCATTCGTAACGCGCGCACCGCGCAGCCGACACGGGGGCCGTTCGGAACGGCATAGGGAGCAGGAACGCGGTTATAGTCATCGCGATAAACATTATCGGGAGCAGCGTTCCGGCCGGGAACGAACCAAGGAGCATTTTCGTGAGCGTGGCGGCGCCGGTGGCGAAATGTATCGTGATAGAGAAGTGGTGTATATGAGTGAAAAAGGTTATTATAATCGGGAACAACAACGTTATGGTGGTGATAATTATCTAGAGACGCATTTTAGAAGAGATGAAATGAATGCTGCAACAAGTGTTTCGACGAGTAGAGAAGTTAGGTCTGTGGAATCGAGGAAATATGATGAGAAACGAATGAAAGAAGAAAGATACGGGGATAAAGAAATCAGAGATGTTCGATATGCACAGGTATGTTAAATATTTCGTCAAGTTGTCGATGTACTACTTTACCTCCGCGATTTCGATGAAACTTTGTCCAAAAATTTTTCTAACAATAACAATAACGGAAAAAATAATAATAAGTGGCGGTCAGGTTAGGTTAGGTTAGGTTAGTTATTGAATAATTTAACCTGACCGCCACTTATTATTATTTTTCCCGTTATTGTTATTGTTAGAGGAATTTTTAGACGAAGTTTCATCGAAATCGCGGAGGTGAAGTAGTAAAAATTTTATTGTGCGTATAAGTATATTTATTTCGTAAATTAAAATTTATTTGAATAATATAACTTAAAGTTTATATTAATTTGTAACAGTTATATATGAATATAAATCTTGTATAATTTATACAAAAATATATTACTGAATAATTTGAAAATTAAAATTATTTCCACGATTATCTGCGATAAATAAATTTCAAAATTAACTTTATTAAAATATAATAAAATCAGAGTTGCACTGATTTAAAGCACGATTTAAATAAAACACATTTTGCTAAAAAAATCATTGATTTAAATTAAAGGTTATTTTACCTCCAGTTATCAGGTATTAAAAAATCAAGTCATAATGAAAATATTTATTCAATCATTTATAATCTTTATATTGTAATTAAATATAACAAACACAGTACAACGATTTTTTTATTAAATAAATCTTCCGAAATGAATAAATGTTTCTCAGCATAGATCTATAAATTTTTTTATCAAATTATCAAACTTAAGAGTTCAGCTGTTTATACAAAAAACAAGATTAGAAGTATGTGGGTAAACTCATATATAGACCACTTTGACATTTCTCGGAAAGTTGGCAACATAATATTTTTAATAAAATTATAATCTATGTGGGCACTAGGAGAAACTTTTCTGAATATTTGATCAAAATCGAATAAATAATGTAGCCACAATGAATTTTTAAAAAAATTTGTGAAATTTTTCTTCTGGATAAATTGGCAACACTGTATTTTTTAAAAATTGCATAATTTATTTAGGCACTAGGAGAATCTTTTATAAAAATTTGATTAAAATGGGTTAAATAAAGTGGTCATAATGAATTTTTAAAAATTTTAGTAATTTTTTTCTCGGAAAGTCAGCAACACTGTATTATGTTAAAATTACATAAATTATATGAATACTAGGAGAATCTTTTGTGAAAATTTGAGTAAAATCGCTTAAATAACATGGCCATAATAAATTTTTAAAAATTTTAGTAATTTTTTCTCGGAAAGTTGGCAACAATGGATATTAATAAAATTATATAAGCATTAGGGAAATCTTTTCTGAAAATTTGATCAATCGGATAAATAATGTAGCCAATATGAATTTTTAAAAACTTTAGTAATTTTTTTCTCGGAAAGTTGGCACCACTAGAAAAAAATAAAACCAAATGATACTAGACAAAAATAAAACCAAAGGATACTAGACAAATTTAGTTCGAAAATTTCATTAAAATCGGTTCAACTGTCTAGGAGGAGTTGCGATCACAACGACCGAGCGAGCTGACGACGCACATCCGTACACCCACTCATAAACTAAGTTCGGATTCGTCTGATCTAGAGGCTATATGAAGGATTTCTATACAATTTTTTTTTGTTTTTGAAAATGTTACAGACGCCGTACCAAATGCTATACCACTTTTCCTTGCAGTCAAAGTGGTAATAAAGTACAGTGTAAGTCAATTCTAATTGCAGATAGGCGTGGACAAAATTGTATGGAACTTAAGCTCATATAGTCTTTTTTTTTTAATTGGATTGCCAAAGTTGCCATTCTGGTAAAAAAAAGTACCATTTTATGCACTAGGTATTATGTATATAAAATAAAACTGCTATAGGTTCAAGTTTTGTATTAAAATTTATTTATAATCAACGTTTCGACCAAACTTATCGCTCATCTTCATCAGGAAAACTGTTACATTTTATATTTGTATCAGTTTTTCTGATGAAGACGTGCGTTTAGTTTCGTCGAAACGTTGATTATAAATAAATTTTAATACAGAACTTTGAACTAAAGCTTTTTTATTTTAATATAATGAGTTCTGAAAGATTTTTTTACTGTGTTAAAACATTTGTACTTTAACATGGTAAAAAATCTTTCAGAACTCATTATATTAAAATAAAACGGCTTTAGGTTATAGTTCTGTATTAATATTTATTAATAATCGACCTACTCAAGCTACATTTTTATCAGGAAAAAAAATACATATGATATTTACAGTAAATTGTTTCCATGTTCTGTTTATTTACTGTGAATGTCATTTGTATCATTTTTTTCCCGATGAAGATGTATGTTGAATACTTTGAGTATGTCGATCGTTAATAAATATTAATACAGAACTATAACTTAAAGCTGTTTTATAGAAAATTAGTTTTAAATATGAGAAAAAGAAAGTTGTTATTAAATGTTATTTGATTTAGAAAAGTTTGAAAATTTAAACAGAATTCTATGGTACAGTAATTTTGAAACTATCACTTCGACAAACAATCACATTTTTTACAATTAGTGCCGGGGGAGGGGGGGGGGGGGTCATAATCGAATGATTTTAATAATCGAATGATCGAAATTCGAACGAATATCATAGTCGAACTAGTGATGGGATAAATTCGAATGAAAAATAATCAATCAATCGAGATATATCTCGAATAACATTCAAATCATTCGAATTAAAATTGAAATTATTCGGGCTGGTGAACAAACCAAAAAAGTGGCAGATTTCCATAAAAATACATGCAAAATAGATTATAAAATTGAAAGGCAATCTTAAGGCTACAATTTTTTTTATTTATTTGTAATTAGATCCAATCAACTTAACCAAATAGGCAAATAATCATGGAACTATGAATACTAACGAAGCTAATTTGACTGACAGATGCATCTAAAGTGGGGAGTAAAACAAGATGCCAAATATATAACTTATAAATAATTATATTTAATTTTAATTTTTTATATAACTACAAAAAGTAATAATAGAAGTATGTATTTAGTGTTAATAATCACGCCATGTACCCAAAAGGGTATGGCACAAACTCTTTTCATCATCCCGAAATCAGTCGCCTCCAAACATTTCTATCCAAACAAGCAACTTTCGCTTCATCTACATTCATAATTCTTCTCTCATAACATGCTCTTTTATTTCTAATACTTGGAAACTTTCGCTCACGCGAGTCACTCTCTCATTCATACCACTCCAAGTTGGAGTAGTAGTAGTAGTTGGAGTCTCCAACTACTCATCGGACGTCCACGCAAACGTATACCATCAAAATCATTCAAATAAATCTTTTTAACCAAACGTTCATTAGACGCATTCGCTCAACACGTCCGAACCATTTTAACACCAACTTTTGCAACGACACTTTTTTTTTTTTTCAATTTCACACTTATCATACATTAATCTATTTCGTACCCGATCTTTCCTATTTACACCACATACCCCACGTAAAAATCTCATTTCCACAGCAGTCATTTTCCGTTTATGCTTTTATAACCAAACCCAACATTCACTACCATACATCAACGTAGGCACCAAAACTGCATTATAATTATATACTCAAACGGGCTTCTTTGGAAACATTTACATTTCTAGCAAAAGTTCCCAAAGCACCCAAAACCTTACAACCAGCATTTACTCTCCTTTCAATTTCACGATCAAAACGGCCATCTCTAGACAACAAACTACCCAAATACACAAATTCATCTACCTGCTCTAAACGTGCACCATCAATATATATATGCTTATATTTGATATACTCTGATATTGTTTCATTACAGCCATTAATTCTCACTTATATATATATATATATATATATATATATATATATATATATATATATATATACATTACATTCAATCGTCAAATCACTCTTCTCAAAAACTAAAACTTTGCACTTATCAACTTCAACACAAGATTCATAACTTTACCAACAGCATTAATTTTAATAAATAACTAAAATATTACTTTATTTAACAGAAATTTAGGACATTTTTATTATTATTATAATATTCAATTATCAAAAAAATGCATTCAATTATTTTGTTGCAAATATAATACTACTAACCTTCTAGTTGTACTATATTCATTTCTATCGTCATTCAAATGATCATTCGATTATGGTATTCATTAAATCGTGTTACATGTTTATTACCGCGCCGTAATTAAGAGGCATTCTCTTTCTTTTTTATGGAAAATTTTTTTGATTCTCTATAGTGTGTAAAATATCCCGGCAAAGTGGTTTTGTCGAACTCGAAGTCTTTTAATAGTTTTTTTTTTGAGTTTGAGTGCAACAAGTACAAGTACTATGTTTTGTCAAACTTTAAACGAGTTTTTCTTGAAACGTGATTTTTCAAACTGGACAGATACATAACTCGAAAACGACTGAACCAATCTTGATGATCTTTTTGGCAAATTGGAGGGGAACAAAATTTATTGGAACTTATACCTACTTTGGGAATTTTTTATTGACAATAAACATTTTTTAAGGGACTTGAAAGTGCAAAAAAAGAGGTGAAAAATTGACCTCTTTTTTCAAATGGTCGCCATTTTGTCAATTTTCAATATTTTTGGCCAAAAGTTGCTATAAGCTCCACGGATTTTCATAAAGTTCAAGGTTCAATTACTGGTATATGTTTAAGATTACTGGTTCGGCCTCTACATTTCCACACGTCAACAAAGTGCCGGAGATTTCACTTTAAAAAACTTTTTAAATCTAGTTGATATATTAAAAAAAAAGTTGCAAAATACCGGGGATCGTATCTTTATTTCGTTTCGAGAAATTTTTGTTGCTTAAAAAAAGAGAGTGCCCCCCCCCCCCCTTAACTGTGACAATATTACTGCTAAAAATCGTTTGTTTGTAAAGGATTCCGATCAAAAATCACATCGTTACGATCCACACAGCTCCCGTTTTAAATCCGCTGCCGATCAAACCCTAGACGATCTACGTGAACGACTTCTCTATAAGAATCGTTTAAAGGAAATCACCTCGTCGGGGGAGGATTACAAACATGTGACAGCGCACGATGCGCCTTCATCGCGACGTAGAGTTACAACAGCCGCTGCAAGCCGCACCCAGGAAGCTACGCTCGAAGCAGACGCGGAAATGTATGTGAAAGAGATTATCGATTTGAGTACGGCAGCGGGGGGCGAAGAAACCGGGAGTGGTCGGAAAGAGAGATATGTGCGGAAAGAAGAAGAAGAAGAAAAGGAGAGAATGGTGCACGATGAGATTCTCTTGGGGAATTCTTCTATAAAAGGTATTTTTATCATTTTTCGTTATATTAATTTGACATTTTTCAATTTGGTAGTGAGATTCTTTTTTTTTTTGTCATAGCTATCTCAGTTTATTACATAGATATATTATATTTTTGATTGCGATATTAAACACACACACACACACACACACACACACACACACACCATCACACACCATCACACACACACACAGGCGATTTTAACGATTTTATATGATTTTAAGAGCGATTTTAACGATTTTATATGATTTTAAGAGCGATTTTAACGATTTTATATGATTTTAAGAGCGATTTTAACGATTTTATATGATTTTAAGAGCGATTTTAACGATTTTATATGATTTTAAGCGCGATTTCAATGATTTTACATGATTTTAAGCACAAGATTGTCAGTATTCAGTATTCAGTAATATACAATGTGTCTCAAAATTTTATATACAAATTTTACATTTACCTATTGTTCTATGGGGCGCGCGCGTGCGCACCATCACACACACAGGCGATTTTAACAATTTTACATGATTTTAAGCGCGGTTGTAAGGATTTTACACGATTTTAAGCGCGATTTTAACAATTTTACACGATTTTAAGCGCGATTTTAACAATTTTACATGATTTTAAGCGCGGTTGTAAGGATTTTACACGATTTTAAACGCGATTTTAACAATTTTACATGATTTTAAGCGCGGTTGTAAGGATTTTACACGATTTTAAGCGCGATTTTAACAATTTTAAGCGCGATTTTAACAATTTTACATGATTTTAAGCGCGGTTGTAAGGATTTTACACGATTTTAAACGCGATTTTAACAATTTTACATGATTTTAAGCGCGGTTGTAAGGATTTTACACGATTTTAAGCGCGATTTTAACAATTTTACACGATTTTAAGCGCGATTTTAACAATTTTACATGATTTTAAGCACTTTTAATATTTTTATATTTATATACTGTGTCCTTTTATTTATTGATATACAATGGATATACAATGTGAAATGTACTCAATAATAGTAAAATACATATCTCTCTCTCTCTCTCTCTGTCTATCTTTTCTATTTTTATTGTCATCTAATATGCACATTATGTTTATATCATACATATTCTCTTTATCTCTCTCTCTCTCTCTTTTTCTCTTTCTTTCTGTCTTTATCTCTCTCTCTCTCTTTATCTCTCTCTTTATCTCTCTCTCTCTCTCTTTCTCTCTCTTTCTTTCTCTTTCTTGTTGTCATCACAACCAAATGTCATTTTATCTCTGGTTTAGGTTACTAGGTTTTTAAGAAAGTTACTAGGTTTTTTGGAAGGTTACTAGGATTTTAAGAAAGTTACTAGGTTTTTTGGAAGGATACTAAGTTTTTGGGGTTTTTTGGAAGGTTACTAGGATTTTAAGAAAGTTACTAGGTTTTTAAGAAAGTTACTAGGTTTTTGGGGTTTTTTGGATGGTTATTAGGATTTTAAGATAGTTACTAGGTTTTTAAGAAAGTTACTAGGTTTTTGGGGGTTTTTTGGAAAGTTACTAGGATTTTAAGAAAGTTACTAGGTTTTTAAGAAAGTTACTAGGTTTTTGGGGTTTTTTGGAAGGTTACTAAGTTTTTAAGAAAGTTACTAGGTTTTTGGGTTTTTTTTGGAAGGTTACTAGAATTTTAAGAAAGTTACTAGGTTTTTAAGAAAGTTACTAGGTTTTTGGGGGTTTTTTGAAGGTTACTAGGATTTTAAGAAAGTTACTAGGTTTTTAAGAAAGTTACTAGGTTTTTGGGGTTTTTTGGAAGATTACTAGGATTTTAAAAAATCTGAAAAAATTCAGTAAAATAGAGAAAAAAATTAGCTACATAATATCTAAGTAACTTTTTCTCTAACTCATTCTGGTTTGGCTGGAAAAATTATTAAAAATTAATATTTTTTGCATTTTATTTTTTTTATTTTCAATAATTTTTACAGCCAAATTAGAATGAGTTAGAGAAAAAAGTTATTTAGTTATTATGTAGCTAATTTTTTTCTCTATTTTACTGAATTTTTTTAGATTTTTTTGAGCAAATTTTGAAAAAATCCCAAAGGTGCAGCTTATGTTTAACTTTAAATATCTCGAAAAACAGTGACTTTATCGTTACAAAGAAAGAGTATGTTTTTTACACAGCAAGTATTGGAAAATCGAAAAATTGTGCTAAAATGACAATTCCGCCAGTGGCGTAGAATTTAGGAAGGATCAACCTCTCACTTGCCCCTGTTGTACGCCACTGGCAGTAGCCAGAAACTTTTATTTAACATAATTTAGTATCTTGTACGGTACCTACATTTCCTGCCAAGTATGATAAGGATACGTCAAATAGTTTTAAAGTACTGGGCAAAAATCGTTTTTAAATTTTTATATAAAACACCCTGTAGCTCAGTAAGGAGCCACATTTTATCTCAGTGATTTGCATTAAATCTTCATATTCTGAGCCCAGGATACTCCAGTTAAAATTAGGAATAGTTATTCTGTTACACCCTGTATATTAGAGTGTCCGTAAACAAAATATTTTTCCAGTAAGGCTAAAATCGTTAATTTTACATCGAAAAAACATTAGAAATAATATATTTTGCTTGTTTTTACGAAAGTAACAGGTTGTTCTACACAATTGAAATTTTCGAAAAACGCGTGTTAATACATACGCCATATAAACGATATACACATATGTATTAATTTGCGTTTTTCGAAAATTTCAATTGTGTAGTGTACAGGAACCTGTTACTTTCGTAAAAACAAGCAAAAAATATTATTTCTGATGTTTTTTTGATGTAAAACTATCGATTTTAGCCTTATTAGTGTAGGAAATAAGTTTAAATTCGAATTTAGCGCCAAGGCAGTCTTATCTGTCAACCGGCAGTGAGTGCTGCCATCTCTGTAATTGCAAGAGTAAGAAGAAGGAGAGTGTTCCCGCGGAAAGCATGCGAGACACACGCACTTATGTTATGCTTATGTACTGTTGTGAAACGACTTATGTTTTTATGAACGAAAGATTACATATACGGTGATTATATTATATTTACGCGTATGTCAAAGTATTCTGTTCGACATTATATATTATTGTGTAATATTATCTTCAATATAATTATGTTTATGTTTATTCAATCTGACACTATGAAAGATTATTTCGCGTCAACCCAAACATTTTTTTTTACGGACACTAACATACAGTGTGTCCCCATAGAGTTCACTATAGGTGTAATCGGCAAAAATTTGAGAATTTCATTTTCATGTTTTGGCATTCCGCCCTGTTTTGTCTGAGAACAATTTTAAGCATAGTTTTAGTTTTTTAAAAATCAAAGCGGCCATGAAAAATGTAAAAAACTATTTTAAATTCAGGTAAAGTGCCTTTTTGGTCAATAATACGGCATAATGTTCTTCAGAAAAGTTGTTCAGAATATGAGATTATGACTGTGCAAAATTTTAAAAAGATCAGTTTAAAAAAAAAAGTGTCTTATCATAACGCCGACTGGGCAAAACGCCGACTGAGGACAGTACGCCGACTGAGGACACTACGCCGACTGTTCATTCGCATTTGCGCAACCTAATCGTTGTTATTGATAGATATTTTGCATGAGATTGATGTAATGACAGTTTTTACTCAACCCCAACGTTTTGGCTTGTACAAGCGTCAACCTTTTGTTTATTTAGCTTGCACAAATGCGATTGAACGGTCGACGTAGTGTCCACGGTCGGCGTTTTGTTCAGTCGGCGTTATGTCCTGACTTTTTTTTTTAAACTGATCTTTTTGAAATTTTGCACAGAGCAATAATTTCATATTCTGAACATTCTCATATACAATATTTAATTAAATTTAGTTTTGGTAAGCAACGTCCTTTTTTCCTTATCAATTGACAACTTATTTGTCATTTCTTGTGCAAACCTGTGTAACGTACCGATCACTCAGTGCGATAATTAAAAGTTGAAATTTTATATTTTTATTTAAATTTTTTTTTATAAATTATTTATAAGAATAAGATCACAGTAATCTTAGTGGGTTCGAGTTCGATTCTGGTTTGATCATTTGAAGATAACAGACGTAATTTTTTATTTAATTAAGCACGTGGATTTATATTTAAATTTATTTATTTTACTTATTAAATTAGTCTCCACGTAATTATTCATTACTGCTTGGATATTCTCTGTAAGTAAATTTTATATTTTTATGTTAGGATCAAGAATTTCTTTTGGTTTCCTTCTGTACGTATATATATATATATATATATATATATATATATATATATATATATATATATATATAAAAATTTTAAAACTATTACTGACACCGTACCAAACCCTATATCCAGTGGCGTAGCCAGAAACTTGTCATGGGGTTACTAAAGAAATTATATAATATTAATAAATAAAGATAATACTATAATTTGTATAAAAAATAAAGAGCAATAAAAATAATTTTTATAAAAATGAAAGTAAAATATCATATTTCATATACGTATGTTTTTGGTCGTTCAAGTTCTTGAGGGGGGGGGGGGGGGGGGGGGGTTAACCCCTCTTGGCTACACCACTGCCTATATCACTTTTCGTTGCAGTCAAATTAGTAAAAACAATCATTTGCCCAAAGAGTATAGCACAAATCATTGTCATTGTTCCAAAGTTAGTGTTTATCAAGATTTTATATCCAGACAAGTAACTTTTACTTCATCCTCATTGATGATGCGTCTCATACATGCTCTTCTATTCCTAGCATTTGAAAACATTTGTTGACGCAAAACACTCAATTATATCACCTTACATACTCATCGAACGTCCACGCAAACGTAGTAACTTCAATATCACTCGCATATATATCTTAATTAAACGTTCATTAGATATTTGTTTTAGTTAACCGAACCAGCTTATGTTTATTTAAAAAAATATTGTACAACATGTGTATAAATTTATTCTTTGTACTTTTGCAGGTTATGGTAATTTAATTACGACAACTTTAATGGGCCAATTGGTGAAGATGCTATACGACGCTATAAAAATCAATTGGTATCATGCTACATAGTAAACTTTGTGAAGTGGCAGAGGAAATAATTGTAAGTAATGATAATTTTTAAATTACTTTAAAATATCTCAAATATTATAATTTACTTCGAAAGTTTATTTTATTGAATAATAGTAGTGACAGCAGTTTGAGAAGAAATTTTCCTTATCAAACTGCGTACATTTTACATCTAGTTTACGTTATATGTAAAAGATATCCCCTGATAAGTTTACTCTATCTTTATTTGAAAAGTTATATAATATTTTATCATAAAATTTGGTATATAGGGTTATTCCGATATGCTAAGTTTAGTATTTTAAATAGAATACCACATTTTTAATTTTATCACTGAATTTAGGAGCAAATTTGCCATTAATTACATTTAAAAATTTTTTTATTTGAAATCTGAAATATTTTCAGTGTCTGTATCTCAAGAATGTAATAGAAGAATTTTTATAGAAAAATAAATTTGTACTATATAAAAATATGCTTAGAATATTGCTATAAGCTTGCATTTCAAAAACAATAAAAATCTAATTTGTTTTTCAAATGGAAACATCATTTTTTATTCCACTAATGAATTTTACGTTAAAAATTAGTGATAGTATGTAGGATATGTTATGTTGAAAGTTGATAGATTTTTAGTAAAATAGAAAAATAAGTAATTTGAATACGTTGTTGTTACTTTATTAATGTAAATATATTATCCATAAAAAAATAAAGTAACTGAAGCTGTAATAAGTAAGTATTCTATTATGTTTATGTAAAATAATCTTTTATTTAAAAATACGATAAAATATATATATTTTTTCTCCAATAGTTGGTAACAGTTTCCAGAATATTTTTTTTATAATTATTGACGTATAAAAAATATATCCCAAATATTTATTTAAAATCGTATAAAAAGTAATCTAGAAAAAATTAAATATTTGTTATCTCACACTATCTGAAAAATGTAATTTCCGTAACCCCACAAAGGCACGGAAATGACATTTTCTTTACTAGGCATGGAAAAAATAGCTAACAATCACCAAGAGATGGCACCAGACAAACTTCAGCCAAAATAGCGAAACAAAATACTTACAGTCAAAAATAATATTGAGATTTACTTTTACATGGCATTTCAATTGACTGTCATAATATTAATTAATAACTGTTTGAGTTGAATTGTGCTGTTGTAAAATCAAGTTTTTTATATTTTGATTGTTGTGTGGGACGAAATATGATAATTAAATCACGGCTTGAAAATTTTTTTTAAGTTTCAAGACAAGCTTTCGATTAATTTGCAATAATATAAAAAAAAAATTATGTCTAAGAAATGTCAATACGGTGTAAAGTATATACCGTGTGTTGACTTGGACCGTCGTACATAGGGATTTAGCATGTAAAATCAGACATGTGCGATTTCCTGCTTCCCAAATTATTTTACAAAAAAAAACTTTGGGATAAATGTTTTAGGAAATACTTTTTTACATGTAAATCAATCAAAAAAATTTTTTTGGAATCATCTCAACGTCAGGAATTAGCCCTAAATTTGTCAAGAAATTGACTGAAAATGGCATTAGTCGGCCGTGCATTAGCATTTGTTTGATTTTTTGTTCCAATTTCACGGCTACTGCCATTTTCCAGTCAATTTCTTAACAACTTTAGACCTAATTCTTGACGTTAGGAAGGTTCCAAAAAAAAATTTACTAATTGATTTACATGCAGAAAAGTATGCCCTAAAACATTTATCATAAGGTTTTTTTTGTAAAATAGTTTGAGAAGCAGGAAATCGCACATGTCTGATTTTACATGCTAAATCCCTATGTACGTCGGTCCAAGTCAACACATTGTATACAGTTATAAAACGAACAAATTATCAAGTAAGTAAAATGTCATAATAATATAAAATTATACTTACAAACTAACAGTTTTGGTTACAATACAATGACCACGTTGCCACGGTAGAATAATTTTTCTTTTATAAAAAGTTTGGTTAATTAACAACATATGCTTGTAAACATACCGGGTGTCCAAAAAAAATTGAAACTATTAAATATCTCGAGAACGACACGTCGGATTACCAAATTACAAAACACGTGTTTCTTTATTTTTGAAAATCTATTCAAGCATGAAATGCAAAAACCACCCACACCTCCACTGGTGGGTGGGGCGGGAGCAAGTTTTAAAACTTAAATGGAAACACCCATTTTTTATTTTACTGTTGTATTCTCCATAAAATCAGTTTTTTTATGGCGAATGAAACAGTGTAATAAAAAATGGGTGTTTCCATTTAAGTTTTAAAACTTGCCCTCGCTTTACCCTCCAGGGAAGACGTGGGTGGTTTTCGCATATCCTGCCTGAATAGATTTTCAAAAACAAAGAAACACGTATTTTGTAACTTTGTAATCCGATATGTCGTTCTCGAGATATTTAATAGTTTCCATTCTTTTTGGACACCTGGTATGTTAGTTTGTATGTTAAAAAAAAATTATAATTTAGCGAATATTATTATAATTGTTATATTAATATGACGATTCTGTAGATATTAAAGTTTATGATTTACCATAAAATATCATATGGAACATATGTAGTAATTTATTGTCAAAAGTACGTTATTTATGAAAATTAACATTGAATTCCGAAAATTTATATTTATTAAGTTGGTGCGGTTTTCTTTACCATATTTGCTTATAATATTTATCTTATTAATTTGAGTTATAGAATTTTTAAATACTAAAATTTTTAACTATTTTAAATATTAAATATTTTTAATTAAATTAATTATGTTAAAATTTGAGAATTAGATGATAGAGTTTATGTAGAAAAACTTATAATTAAAATGACGTTCTCCCTATTAATTTGAAAATGTAAAAGTCTAATTAAAATGAAGATTAAAAAATTGGCATTTACTATTTTACTGAATTTCTATTAGTTTAATGGATGAAAAACTTGAGACTTAAAGATAATACTGTGAAGTTATTATTTTTTTTATATATTTAATAAATATACACCAGAATTTTTTTAATATCTGATGAATATTTAGCATTAAAAGAAATATTTGAGTAATGATATATGTATTACAATCAAATAGTATTTTTGGCAGTAATTTTCCTATTTTTTTGTTTTTAATTTATGTTACTGTAACCTATTGTTTATATTCTTATTTAGTATGTAGCTATATTAAACTTAGTGTGTATTTTGATTCTATTTTGTTAAAAATTATATTTAGTTCCTTTGAGAAACCATTATTTTTTAGCTGTTTCTTTACTAAAATTAGTTGTTATCAGTAGAAGTTTTAATGCGTTATGTATCATAGGCAGCTGTAGTAATTATTGAGATATTAGTTCTAACATTGATTTTAGGGACTTTGCTAATATTAGATGACAGAATTTATTCTTTTAATTTTTAAATCGAGTTTTTTACAGTAATGAATTTTAATTTTTTCTAGATATTTACTAATTAAACTTTGTTATTAATTTCTGGAACATATATAATTGTTATATGGCTAATTGATTTTCTTCTTGTTTTAGTTTACAAGAAACCCCAAAAAAATGAAGAACTTTGTCACGTCCTTTTATTATGTTTTTATGACATTATCAACTATAAGATTGGGAGACTATGTAGCAGGTAAATTTATATATATATATAAGTATATATACTTATATATATATATATATATATATATATATATATATATATATATATATATTTTATTTGGTAATCAATTAAATATAAACGTTTCATTATTGCAACACAAATATTATGTCTATATTAGATCTGTTGAATTGAGCGATAACAGTGGAGTAAGTGAATTTGATATGTTAATTTTTGTCAGAGCAACATATTGAAATTATATAAATAATGATATAAATATTTCTTAAATTTGAACTTGTAAATAAATACAAACAACTGAAGCAGTACATAAAAAACGTAACGTCACTTAGTACTACAATTATATTATTGAAAATGATTCAAATCATGAATTAACTCATTTCAACAAATTAAAAAGCTTTTGTAGATGTATCTCAAAATTATGACTTACATTTTTCTATTATCTAACATGAATTGTAATTATGGAATTAGTTGTAAGAGAAAGAAATTTCCTGAACTGTGCTTAGTGTCATTCAAAAAGTTTAATTTACATGACAAACATTTAAATTATTAATAAAGTCAATTTATTTTCCCATTAATTTAGCTAGAAATCTTTTCAAATTATAGTTGGTTTTGGAATTTTAAATTAAATTAGTTTTATAATAAAAATCTTTAAGTAATAATTTTGTAATTTTTTAAATCAAATTCGATGTTTCGATTCACTGCACGTGAATCATTAGTAGGAAAATAAATACAAGTAACAAATATAATAAACAAACACAACATGCAAACAAGGTAAAAAATATTACATATTATTTATGAAAGAAAATGAGATTCTATTTAATTCATTGCCTTCACACTGATTGATGTTATTTATTTCCTTGAAAATATCGTTTGTTCCGCTAATTAATCTACTAGTAATATTATCGGAATTGTCTTTGAGTTTTCAAATTTTATGTTATTCAAATTTTAAAATCATGTAGTGCAATAGCGGATTTATCCGGATGGTTAAAACGTATGGACTTCGTAGGTTTTGACAAGTTTATGAAAAGACATTTGACATTTTGATTCCGCCGTAGGACAATACAGGTGACGAACCGTTGCGTTTGACGCCATTTTTTTAAATTTTTGGAAAAAAAATACTGTGTTAAAGTTCATTTAATACACTTTTCAACAGTGTGATTGGTTTTTATTGCATTTGTTATTAAAGTTCCCAAAAAAAAAATGTTGAAATACACCTAAAAATCGGTTCTACAAACACGAAAACCCACTTATTAAATAATCCAACAAATGCTAAATTACTCAGGCCCGGTATTTCATATCTACGATTAAACCGTAGATTAAGGGAAAGTTAGAATTTAAGCTGTGCTTATAAGTATATGAGTATTTCATTGTAATTCAATGTCCAGATTAAGTAAACTTCAGATTATCTGGTTTTCATTTATATTGGCAACATTGATTGGTTAGTATCTGTCATATGTACCTGTCAAATATATGTGCTAATAGCATTTTTTGTGGAGTTACAGCATGATTTCTGTTAAAAAATTATTAAATTACATATATGTATTTACAATAGGAATATTTACATATTTGTTGCTACTTGTATATTGTTTATAAACATATTTAACGTTATGTTTACTACTTTTTTAGATAGTCGAAATCTATTATAAAATTCATTCTCGTTCCATAAAATGAAATGATCATTTCTATTTTTATATATTTTTTCTTTTCGTGAACGTCCCAATTTTATTATAAAATTTATAATTTCTTCATCCTCACTAGACGATGAATCAAATAAATCTACTTCCGTCGTAATATATATATATATATATATATATATATATATATATATATATATATATATATACAGGGTGTAACAGAATAACTATTCCTAATTTTAACTGGAGTATCCTGGGCTCAGAATATGAAGATTTAATGCAAATCATTATCATAATTGGCAGGAAATGTAGGTACCGTACACCATACTAAATTATGTTAAATAAAAGTTTCTGGCTACTGCCAGTGGCGTACAACAGGGGCAAGTGAGAGGTTGATCCTTCCTAAATTCTACGCCACTGGCGGAATTGTCATTTTAGCACAATTTTTCGATTCTCCAATACTTGCTGTGTAAAAAACATACTCTTCCTTTGTAACGATAAAGTCACTGTTTTTCGAGATATTTAAAGTTAAACATAAGCTGCACCCTTGGGATTTTTTCAAAATTTGCTCAAAAAAATCTGAAAAAATTCAATAAAATAGAGAAAAAAATTAGCTACATAATAACTAAGTAACTTTTTTCTCTAAGTCATTCTGATTTGGCTGTAAAAATTATTGAAAATAAAAAAAATAAAATAAAAAAAATATTAATTTTCAATAATTTTTCCAGCCAAACCAGAATGAGTTAGAGAAAAAGTTACTTAGATATTATGTAGCTAATTTTGTTCTCTATTTTACTGAATTTTTTCAGATTTTTTTGAGCAAATTTTGAAAAAATCCTAAGGCTGCAGCTTATGTTTAACTTTAAATATCTCGAAAAACAGTGACTTTATCGTTACAAAGGAAGAGTACGTTTTTTACACAGCAAGTATTGGAGAATCGAAAAATTGTGCTGAAATGACAATTCCGCCAGTGGCGTAGAATTTAGGAAGGATCAACCTCTCTCTTGCCCCTGTTGTACGCCACTGGCAGTAGCAAGAAACTTTTATTTAACATAATTTAGTATGGTGTACGGTACCTACATTTCCTGCCAAGTATGATAAGGATACGTCAAATAGTTTTAAAGTACTGGGCAAAAATCGTTTTTAAATTTTTATATAGAACACCCTGTAGCTCAGTAAGGAGCCACATTTTATCTCAGTGATTTGCATTAAATCTTCATATTCTGAGCCCAGGATACTCCAGTTAAAATTAGGAATAGTTATTCTGTTACATCCTGTATATACAGGGTGTTCGTTCGCTTGGTTGATATAGGGCAATAACATGGGATTTCGATAATATGCAGAGTACTACTTTCTGAAGTAAAATTCGGAGAAATACATAGAATACTTTTCGATAGGGAATAAAAAGTTCTATAATTTGGTTCTACTTTTAACTTGCTAGCATGTGCCGTTAGGGCGCTAGAATTTTTTTAAAATGTTTTTTAGAATTTTCAATAATTTTTCCTGCTAAATCAGTATGAGTTAGAAAAAAATGTTACTTAGCTATTATGTAGCCAATTTTTTTCTCTATTTTATTGAATTTTTTCAGATTTTTTTGAGCAAATTTTGAAAAAAGTTATATTTCAAATTTTTTTAAAAATATAACTTTTTTCAAAATTTGCTCAAAAAAATCTGAAAAAATTCAGTAAAATAGAGAAAAAAATTGGCTACATAATAGCTAAGTAACATTTTTTTCTAACTCATACTGATTTAGCAGGAAAAATTATTGAAAATTCTAAAAAACATTTAAAAAAAATTCTAGCGCCCAAACGGCACATGCTAGCAAGTTAAAAGTAGAACCAAATTATAGAACTTTTTATTCCCTATCGAAAAGTATTCTATGTATTTCTCCGAATTTTACTTCAGAAAGTAGTACTCTGCATATTATCGAAATCCCATGTTATTGCCCTATATCAACCAAGCGAACGAACACCCTGTATATATATATACAGTGTGTTGACCGCGACCCCGGAACATAGGACTTTAACATGTAAAATCATACTTTCTTAATTTCCTGCTTCCTTAATTATTTTAGGTAAAAAAGCTACAAATAAGAGTTGCAGAGCATAAAATTCTACATCAGAATCAATAAACAGAGTTAATTTTACATGCCCTATAACGGCAGAAATTAATATGAAAATATTAAAAATTAGTTCAAAAATCGGGTTAGCCTTGGAAATGAAACAAAATTGTAAACAAAAGATTGACGATTTATCTGTCAGAAGAATATTATTTTTCTTGTTTCATGAATTTATTGCCAGTAATTATTTATTAGTGTTCAATTTATAAAGTTAATTATAAGAAAAAATGGTGGACAATTACGAGTACACAATTAGTGAAAAAAATGAATTTCTTAGGTTGTATTATGGTGATAATAGTTTAAGACAAGTGCGAGATTTATTTGCGGGTTCGTATCCTCACTAGCCAATTTCTTCAATTCACACAATTCAAAGAGTTATTAATAATCAAATTAAATATGGATCAGTGTTCCATCCATGCCACAGTTGCATTAAAAAACATGTTGCACCAGAAGAAGAAATTGAGATTGATGATAACGTTAATGAAATAAATGTTCTAGCTTCGGTATCGAATAATCCTAGTGTGAGTACAAGAGAAATTGCATCGGGATTAGGAATACATCACACCACGGCCTTCAAAATATTAAAAAAACATAAATACAAATATTTTAAATATTCTCGCCATCAAGAAATTTTTGAACATGATAGAGTAAACCGCATGATATTTTGCGAAACGATAATGGAAAAGGCGAATGCTGACAGAAATTTTATCAAAAATATTTGCTTTTTTGATGAATCCATATTTAGCATTAATGGAGAACCAAATGTTCAAAATTATCGTAGTTGGCACAAAGAAAATCAACATTTAATTTTAAATAACCATTCTCAATATCGCGAAAGTGTGAATGTTTGGATTGGAATGTTAGGTTCCAATATTATAGGACCTTTTTTTATTGATGGCACACTAAATTCCCAGGGATATTTTTGAGTTACTCGAGACAGAGATTTTGCCTGCTCTGGATAATGTTGCAGGGGGAAATACGATTTGGTTTCAGCAGGGTGGCTGTCCTGCTCATTTTCCAAATGAAATTAAAACATTTTTAAACCAATGTTTCCCAAATTGCTGGATAGGACGCGGTGGTCCAGTAAACTGGCCAGCTCGATCCCCGGATTTGTCCCCAAATGACTTTTTTATGGGGGCATTTGAAAAATAATATCTACAAAACTAGACATGCTCTTTGAAACGAAAAATTGTGGAAGAATGCAGAAAAATTACAAACCGACAATTAAAAAATATGCAACGCAATTTTTATGATAGCCCTGGGTTCTGTTTGGCAAACAATGGATATTTATTTGAGCACTTAATTTAAGATAATTCTGATTTATTTTCTTTTAAATTTAAAATTCAAAAAAATCTAATGTTATTGATAATAACAAAAAAAACGGTTCTTTTCAGGACCACAAACAATTTTACAATAATAATTTTTATAGTCAATTATGCAATTTATTATAATAATTAATAAAAAATACAATTTTCATTTCCAATTGTTTACAATTTTGTTTCATTTCCAACGCTAACTCGATTTTTGAGCTAATTTTTAATATTTTCATATTAATTTCTGTCGTTATAGGGCATGTAAAATTAATTCTGTTTATTGATTCTTATGTAGAATTTTATGTTTTACAACTCTTATTTGAAGCTTTTTTACCTAAAATAATTAGGGAAGCAGGAAATTAAGAAAGTATGATTTTACATGTTAAAGCCCTATGTTCCGGAGTCGCGGTCAACACACTGTATATATATATATATATATATATATATATATATATATATATATATATACATATATATAGTAAGTAAATAATGGGTGTATCAGTCAATTTGATAAAGCATGTTAAATCAAACTCATTCAAGTTTAATAGACAAACTTTCGATTTATTTTAAATCTTCTTCAAAAGCCTAAAACTAACAGAGTTATAATTTTTACATTCCATAAACCATGTGTCAAAGATACAATAATTTTCAGTAAATTAAAAATATGTCTAATAAAATACATTGTTTGTAAAAAATATGTCAAACTATATAATAATTTAAAATGACTGAATTTCGTCTATTGCTAATTATTTATTAAATATTAAGAGTCGACTATTTTCACAATTTAATTAATAGGAGTAATATTAATGTTTTACTAATTTTTTTACAAACCACGATATTTTTAAGCTTTGTCCGGATATCCGGACATGCAACCTAAAATCCGGACTTTCCAGTTTTTAACCGGACAGGATGGCAACACTGCACAGCAATCTTAAACTAATAAATAATAAAATAATTTTTCGTCTAACACAGCCACCACTCAAACAGCCAGTTATTCCGATGCCGATCAGGACGCTTGACGCGCCAGTTCACGAGGTATCTTTCCGAAAGCAAAGATTAAAACTGTGAAGATGACCTTCATCAAAGACTAAATATGGACTCCTAGAGATCACAAACACGAAGTGTTCGTGTTTGTGTTCGTGTTTGTGATCTCTAGGAGTCCGTATGTAGTATGATTTGCTGCAAGTATATGGATATATACCGAAAACGCAAACTAGTACAGCTGTCGCTACAACTATACAAAGTTTAGCGCCATTAAATTCGGCGGCAAATTCAGTCATCTACTGGTTTTCTTAGGCAGTAGGACATGAAGAAGAATAAGGTAATTTTATATTTACAATATTGTACAATTATATTACAAACGTTAAAGAGCATCGTACAAATGTTTAAATTCCTGAGTATAATTGTTAAGGGCATTTCAAGGCAAACAAAAGGCTATATTCAGACAGGTGGTAGGAATAGAAAAAAGGATAATTTTACATTCGATTTATTCGTTTAATACTACATATTTATGGTAACTAATTATTAGAAAAATTAGCTAATTTATGTACAATTAATAATTTAATAACAATTTTTATATATTTACAGAAGTAGCATAAAAAAAATATTTAATTGTCAATATTTTCTTTGTTTATTATTATTTTGATTTCCAAAAAATATATGTGTTGTTAATATTATTAAGATTAATCTTTTTTTTTTCAAATAAAAAACATGTGTGAGATAACAGAAAATCGCATTTTTCAAGGAAAATGATGAAAATTATTTTTTACAAATAAACTGCACATAAATAAATTCAGAAATTAATACATAAGTACTATAATAACAATTAACAACATATATATTTTTTGGCAATCAAAATAATAATAAAGAAAAAAAATATTGACAATTGTATATTTGATTAATTTTTTTATATGCTAATTCTGTCTGAATATAAAAATTGTTATTAAATTATTAATTGAACATAAATTAGTTAATTTTTCTAATAATTAGTTACCATAAATATGTAGTATTAAACGAATAAATCGAATGTAAAATTATTCATTTTTGTATACCCACCACCTGTCTGAATATAGCCTTTTGTTTGCCTTGAAATGGCCTTAAAGGACAAAGTGAAACAAATTGCCGAGAACTGAAGGACGTTATTACTGTAGTTACGACCGTTGTACATACAATTTTAATTAATAATAGTTATTTATGTAACAAGTGTGTAAAACTGGGTTTTATGCAGGGTTTCGAATCGCTATATTATTCGTTCCGGTTCAATTACAAAAATATATAGGTACATTGGTTCGGTTCCGGTTTTCTTTCCGGCAAAAATAACATTTTTTTTAATTTTTAATTTTTTTCTATGTTTATATTTGTATTAAAAACTACCATAATTTAGAACATCTTATTCCTACTTTTATAATAAACATACTACATAAATCGATACAATAATATGAATAATAATAATTATTAAGTAAAATTATAATAATTAGAGGTATATAATATATGGCAATAGTATAATTTATAATTCAAAACTTACCTAATTTGTATGTATGTTTTAATCATATAATAATAAGATAAAATATGTTAAAGTAACAAATTTTTCTAAACAAGATTTATATTTATTTATAATTAGAAAAAATTAAAATTGCCTGTAATTTTTAAAATATTTTCCAATTTATTTTCATTTTAACTATTAAAAATTATTAAAAGCACAATTATTATCTTAAAATACACCTTCATCAAAGTGATTCCTAGTTTCATTTTCAATTTCAATAACTTAGTATTCATCCACAAAAACAAATCAAATAATATTTCACGTAAGACAAGTTGCGATTACCCTACAAGACCCCCAAAAAATGAAAAAGGAAAAACGACAACTGACGTGAAAAGTAAGATTGTGCTAACGCGCAACATGTCTCGAACCAAAATAAACCGATTTCTTTCCGGTTCAGTTCCGGTTTCTCTTCCAGTAAAAATATCGGTTTTTTTCGATTTTCGGTTCAGTTGCGGTTCGAAACTCTGGTATATTTACTGGTGTTATTTTACAGAAAATTCGCAGAAAATTGTTTTGTTTAATTTTATAATCAAAAAAGTCCTGATTCTATAAAGTATTTTCAGCGCTCAATATGATAATGATAAAGATCGCGAAATTTCAATTGTATTCGCAAATTTTAATAATAAACATAATTTATAGTGCGATATTGTTTTAGAATTCATGTCAAGACGGAAAATGTTAATTAATAGTAAATTAATCTTTAGCTGGAATTAATAATATCTATAAGAAAAAAGATTTTTTTAATGTATTGATCAGTTTCTAAGGATATAATTTGATATTAATCAGCTGTCATCGTTTATCAAATTGAAACTAATAGTATATTCATTTGGTTCAATTTTGGGGCCCACATCAAGCCGGGGGCCCTGGGCTCGTGCCCCATGTGTCCTTATGAAAAAGACGGAACTGTATACAAATGTAAAATTATGTTGAAATATTTTTTGTGTTTGCTTGCCTTGTAATTTTTTTATTTTCCTGACTAAAAGAAATTTGTAAAGAGAATAATTTTAAAATATCTGCATATTGTTTAGGCGTTCAACTATAGCCACAACCCATACGAAAAACGCTGCGGCAAATTCCAGACATTGTAAAGTTGCTATATCTGCAGTTTAAAAACTCTTCAATGTACAATAAATTTGTATTATGTAAAAACCAATCCATGACTGTTTCGATTAGGAAACACTAATTCAATTTTATTTTATCAACTCTAGCCTGATAGGAATTACGTCATAGTCAAATATATTCTGTAACAAAGTTGCTAACCTATTAATTCTGTTCACATCTCGTAAGACTCGTTAGCGTTACGAAATATGTTGCCTCTTTTTAGTAAATGGAGTTTTTCTTTTGATAGAAAAAGACTATCTTGTTACGCTACGACTCTTACTGAATGCGAACAGAATTTGACAGCTAACAAGTAACCATATCGAGGTGTCCATCGCCGATTTAAATGAACTTTGGTATTGGCAACACATATTTTTTTATTGGCAACCGTCGATAGCCGAATTAAAAATAAAAAACGGTTTTTTGATTTTTTTTTATTATTTGTTGTTTTAGAAACTCGTATGCAGACTCATAAGTACCTTTGATTATTTGTAACTTGCTAAAATTAAATGATAAGAAAAAGTATTAGTTTTTTATTTATTTTACATACGAAATTATACATATATATATATATATATATATATATATATATATATATATATATATATATATATATAATATTTTCATATTAATTTCTGACGTTATAGGGCATGCAAAATTAATTCTGTTTATTGATTCTGTGTAGAATTTTATGCTCTACAACTCTTATATGTAGCTTTTTTACCTAAAATAATTATGGAAGCAGGAAATTGAGAAAGTATGATTTTACATATTAAAGTCCTATGTTCCGGGGTCGCGGCCAACACACTGTTTATATATATATATATATATATATATATATATATATATATATATATAAATATATATTACCTTTTATACATTCGGAACACAAATACTAAATGGAAATAAAAGAAATATTTACTTAATTCTCTATATATTTAAATATTTACTTATATTTGACAACGCGTTTGACAGTTGTAATTTTAATAATCGTCGCTTATTTCATTAAACCATACTCAGTGTGTAGTTTAAGTTAATCTTTAGTTTTTCGAAAAAGTAAAGCTTTCATTTATAGTTTAAACTAAATGTGAAATACCGGCCCTTAATGTTCAAATATTAAAATTAATTAAATTGGCCAAATGAATTTAGTTATCGGTTTATAACTTTGAATTGAGTAGATAATAAATTTCTAGTTAAATTTTTAAACTTTTTTTTATAATTTCAAAATAAAAACGAATGTGCCGTCGATAACTTTCCGTTAAACTTAGGTGAGTAAATGCATTTTGGCAATTTAATTAATTTTTAATATTTAAACTATTTTTCTCAATTTTTTTTTCAAATGTAACATATTGAAAATGCTATACGGTTGGAATTATAAAAAAAAATAAGTTGTCATTTAAAAAAAAGTCGATGACGTCATAATATGAAAAACAAATGACATAAGAAACTGAAAATAAGCTGAAGATATTCGCTGTAGTCAAAATCGCTGTACCCCTTCGAGATTTTTTCCAAAAAATTAATATCAACGGAATTACTGAATTTATTCCTTACTTACTTTCCACATTGTACAAAACGTTTACGCTTCTTGACTTTAGCTAATTATTATTATGCAATTCTAAATATATGTTTTGTTTTCTTTTTTAATTTCAGTTGAAAACAGATCCCAGAGGTTTACAAACAGTGTAGAAAAATATATGACTGATACTTTAGATACTTCAGAAATCAACGTCAGAATTCAAAAAGCTTCCGTTACTGAGCTTGTACGAGGAACTAAATGTGATCCTGGCTTATAGTTCATTATCATTTAAAATTAATAAATATATATATTGTCACTTGATTATTTATTTATTTACTATGTTACCTTTCTGAAGCAAAATAAATTATTATTATTAAAAATAAATTATTCTAAGTGATAATTATAATTAATTTTGAATAAAAATTCATAACTTTAATTAAAGTAAATATTATAATTATATATTTTAGATATTCAGAAAACAAAACCAATTACTATAATCTAGAATACATAAGTGTTAGAATTATCTAAAAAATTTGAAAAATAATTATACTTATAAAATGAATAATTTTTTTTGATAAATTATTTATATATGTACGAGTAGGGTACCTATATAATATAAGGGTATGGCCATGTAGTGGTCAAATCAATAAGGTTCATTTTCGCTTGTGTCCGCCATTAGTCCGCCAAATTTTTGTTGTGATATATGTGCTGATCCTTGTTATTTGAAGTTATTTTAAGGTTTTTTAATGTTATAAACAGTTTTGTTATATTAAGATTTTATATTAACATAATTAATAGTGTATAGACCGGAATTAAATATTTAAAATATCGACAAAGACTTATTTTTTGTTAATTAGTTTATTGATAAGTGACATATACACTTTAGAAATAACTTTCATTTATATTGAAGTTAAGTGTAAAAAAGTTTAATTTAATTTTATATATAAGTAATCATTTACAACAACAAAATAAGATTAGGTAATTGGAAAAATTTAAATTATATAAATTTTGATATCTTAACCTCTCTTAACTTACAATAACGATTTTATCATTATATTATGTATTTGGTATAAATTGTATTATTATAATTATTGTAAAAAAATTTCATTATTAAAAATTTAAAATATTTATATTTTATTTTTATAGAGAATGCCCGGTTGTTCAGCAGTGGGTTGCAGCAATAGAGGAGAAAAGAAAATTTGTAATAAATCAAAACTTTCCAGCAAATCTATGGCTATTTAGATATTTTTATTTATGTAGAAATAAATATTTTTTTAAAATTTATTTTTTTTGTTTATATATTATACCCATTGTTATTATTTAATTGACAGCGTTGATCGTGCGTTTGTGTTTGTTGTGATATTTTATATTTTTTAAAATAGAATAAATATTTTTAGAAATTATTATAATAAACTTTATATTATAATCTAAATACAAATTAAAAGATAATAATGTTAGTTAAAAAATTGAAATCGTTATACGATTAAAAATTCCTGGAAATGAAACATTTTAAAATAAATCAAAATTATCTAGTATTATTAATTATAAAATTGGTATTTTTGTATTTGCAAATATTTACATTGAAGAATATATTTACATTTATTTGTTCTGAGTATTTCTTAAATACTTTTTTATTGTATAAATATGAAAAATAATTAATTAAAGTATATTTATGTATCTATTAAAATGTAATAAACCACTTTATTTGCGATAATAATGAAAATTTCATGTTTTTCCTGTATATCTTCTATACATATTTGGCGGACTAATGGCGGCGACCTTGACCATGTCCATACCCTTATATTATATAGGTACCCTATGTACGAGTATATACTTAAATTATTTTATTCTAATTAAATTTATTCATTTCTTTGTAAATATATATAAGTAAATGTTTAACGCCATAAGGCTATATATGTAGTATAGTTTAAATTGAATAAATATCAATAATTATTTGAAAATTAAATCAAAAATTTGTCAACTTATATCGTCTGGGAATTGAATCCAGGACCTTCTAGTATCCGGCCAGACGGTCTTACCATAATATATATATATAGTGTTCATTTGCCAAGTTGACATGATATTATATTTTGACATTTATAGGACATATATTGGCCGTTTTGATCGTGAAATTGAAAGGAGAGTAATGCTGGTTGTAAGGTTTAGATGCTTTGGGAACTTTTGCTAGGAATGTAAATGTTTCCGAAAAAACCCGTTTGAGTATATATAATGCAGTTTTGGTGCCTACGTTGATGTATGATAGTGAATGTTGGGTGGAAATAAGATTTTTACGTAGGGTATGTGGTGTAAATAAAAGAGATCGGGTACGAAATAGATTAGTGTATGATGAATGTGAAATTAGCAAAAAATGTTGTAGCAAAGTTGGTGTTAGTCAGTTAAGATGGTTCGGATATGTTAAGCGAATGTCTAATGAACGTTTGGTTAAAAAGATTTATTTGAATGATTTTGATAGTATACGTTTGCGTGGACGTCCGATGAGTAGTTGGAGTGGTATGATTGAGAGTGTTTTAGGTGAGCAAGAGTTTCCAAGTAGTAGGAATAAAAGAGCATGTATGAGAGAGGAATTATGAATGTGGATGAAGTAAAAGTTGATTGTTTGGATAGGAATATTTGAAGGCGACTGATTTTGAAATGATGAAATGAGTTTGTGCCACACCCTTTTGGGTACATGTATGTGTATGTATGTATATATGTATGTATGCATTTTCAAAATATTTCTATCTTGAGTTGAATTTCTAAAAATAAATATTAGGATCATTTAGATGTAAAAAAATAACAATAATTTAATACAATAAAACCATTTAATTATTAAAAAATACATTTTAAATAAATTATTTGACAAGATTTCTTATTTATGACATATTGCAAGTTACCAATTGTATTTTGCACGTTGGTACAGTGTTTAGAATATTGGCTTACCATTTACTTAAAAGTTCTTTAAATTTAAATTTAATGACCGGAATAACGCCATTAGATTGTCTTATTATTTATATTACAATAACCTAGTCTACATAATAAATTTTTTGATTACAATTAGCTAATGTTAGCTAATATAGGTATAAGTATTCATAGTTCCTTTCATATACCTTTAAAATTATTGATTATTATTTTGACAAACAATATTTATTGATATATTTATTTGGAAACTAAACAAGCTAGTCTCACTTATATAGTCTCACAAACTCTTAAATACTATAATTAAATACTAATTAATTCTTGAATATAGTTTTCGCTTATGTGCTAGAAAAATATTTTTTTAACGTGTTACCTACTTATTATATACCGTGTGTTGACTTGGATCGTCGTACATAGGAATTTAGCATGTAAAATCAGACATGTGCTATTTCCTGCTCCCAAATTATTTTACAAAAAAACTTTGAGATAAATGTTTTAGGAAACACTGTTTTACATGTAAATCAATCAACAAAATTTTTTTTGGAACCATCCCAACGTCAGAAATTAGCCCTGAAGTTGTCAAGAAATTGACTGAAAATGGCATTAGCCGTGAAATTGGAACAAAAATAAAACAAATGCTATATGCTATTTCACGGCTACTGCCATTTTCCAGTAAATTTCTTAACAACTTTAGACCTAATTCTTGACGTTAGGAAGGTTCCAAAAAAATTTTTAGTAATTGATTTACATGCAGAAAAGTATGCCCTAAAACATTTATCATAAGGTTTTCTTTGTAAAATAATTTGGGAAGCAGGAAATCGCACATGTCTGATTTTACATGCTAAATCCCTATGTACGACGGTCCAAGTCAACACACGGTATACTAAATCTATCAAAAATATTTAAATCTAATTTTAAAATTATATCATTATATTGTAAACCATATTCGTAGAATTGGAGAAATTGGGCTAATTTCTGTCCTAAATTTATCGATGCAGTGCCGAAATTTTTATTTTACTTTGAGGTATTATTAAATTTCACCATCATATTTGATACGATATAGTTCCAAGACCGCAAGTACGAACCGGCGCGGATCCAAGGGGGTGGGGTCATAGGGGTTATGACCCCCTCCCCAAGCAATCACTTTTTTTATTACGGCTCTAATAGTTAAGGTAAATATATAAAATCTAGATATATAAAAACAGATATATAATGTATACATATATAATATAAAATTTGAACAGTAAAGACAAATAATTTCAATGTTCAATTATACCCCCCCCCCTTATAAAAATAACTCCGTGACCTTCCCAAAAATGAAAGTCTGGATCCGCCACTGAGTACGAAGTACTTGTTCCGTGATCATCCATTTAGAAACTGCAAGTTGTTCGTTCGCATAGACCAGTGATGAGTTTTGGCCAGTTATCTAAGCTACTGATATTTTAAAACAAGCAATTATTAAACTGAAGTGTAATGAAATTTTATAAAGTTGAACAATTGAATAAAGCGTTTCTCCCGGTCAGGATAGAATTACTAATAAAAATGTTGAAGTATGGGGCTAAAAAATTGTTTGAATGGATAGTGTTTACCACTTTGACTGCAAGGAAAAAGTGGTATAGCGTTTGGTACGGTGTCTGTAACATTAAAAAAAAAAAAAAATTGTATAGAAATATTTCATATAGCCTCTAGATGACGAATCTGAACTTAGTTTATGTGGGTGTATGGATGTGCGTGGTCAGCTCGCTCGGTCGTAAGTCAAAATTTTGTGGCCGCAATTCCTCCTAGACGGTTCAACCGATTTTAATGAAATTTTCAGGATAAATTTATCTGGTGCTCAAGATGGTCATGTGGTTTTATTTTTTTCCAGTGATGCCAACTTTTCGGAAAAAAAATTACTAAAGTTTTTAAAAATTTATATTGGCTACGTTATTTTTCCGATTTTTATCAAATTTTCAGAAAAGATTTCCCTAATGCTCCCATTAATTATATAATTTTATTAATATCCAGTGTTGCCAACTTTCCGAGAAAAAAATTACTAAAGTTTTAAAAATTTTATTATGGCCATGTTATTTAACCGATTTTACTCAAATTTTTACAAAAGATTCTCCTAGTATTCATATAATTTATGTAATTTTAACAAAATACAGTGTTGCCAACTTTCCGAGAAAAAAATTGCTAAAATTTTTAAAAATTTATTATGACCATTTTATTTAACAGATTTTAATCAAATTTTTATAAAAGTTTTTCCTAGTGCCTAAATAAATTATGCAATTTTAACAAAATACAGTGTTGCCAACTTATCGAGAAAAAAAATTACAAAATATTTTAAAAATTCATTGTGGCTACATTATTTATTCGATTTTGATCAAATATTCAGAAAAGTTTCTCCTAGTGCCCACATAAATTATAATATTATTAAAATAAGTACAGTGTTTCCGACTTTCCGAGAAATGTCAAAGTGGTTTATATATGGGTTTACCCATATACTTTTAATCTTGTTATATTTCGTTTATGTTTAAAGCACTGTCAGGTTCCTGATGACTGGAAACAAGCTGTCATTTGTCCTTTATTTAAAGGTAAAAGCAGTTCAATTGATTGTACTAATTTTCGAGCGATTTCGAACATGACTTCACCAGCAAGTGTATTTAATCTGACACCTTCGGCGGCCATATTACAAATTATTATGTTAAGCTAATTGACAATTGCATTGTTTATTTTCGCTTGTATTTCAATTTAATACTGTGTGAAGAAGGGCAACAAATGCAATGTGTACCGTAAGATTTGTCAGAAACTGCATATTCGACTAAAGAAACACGATCAAATTTGACATATCCAACGGTCATATTAAGAATTATTAAGTCAAGTTAAGTTAATTGACAGTTGCATTGTTTATTTTCTCTTGAATTCAAATTAGATCATTGTAAATGTGTGAAGAAGTGCAAAAAATGCATTATACACCGTTAGATTTATTAGAAATCGATCTTTAGGATCTCGTCAGTATGATGCTTTAATCAGTTGCTGAAGATAACTGATACCGGTGGCTGAGTAACTTGTGAAATTTTGAGAAAAATCTCAACTTTAGTTTATATTAGTTTATTTCACAGATATACACTTATGAACATTTTTTTGTTCAATATAACTATTTGGAGTTAAAAATTTACAAAAATTCTTTTAAGAAAATAAAAAATTTATTAAAAATAAATATTTTTATAAATTTAGAAAATAGTTTTTATTAAATAAATCATTTTACAATAATTTATCTATGTAGAAAGAGGTCATAGTGTTACTAGTACAATAATGTACATTATTATATAACAGTTAGTTACTATATACATTAATAGTAGCGGCACCAAACACAATTACAATGTCAAGTGTATTTAATCTTACACCTTCAGCGGACATATTAAAAATTATAATTAATTAAAATGTGTTAATTAATTAACAATTTCACTGTTCATTTTTGTTTGAATTTAAATTTGATCATTCAAAATGTGTGAAGAAGTGCAAAAAATACAGTCAAATTTGTTAAAAATTATATGTACAAGCAAAGAAACATTAATTTTCACGAAGCACGTAATATATACAGGGTGTAACAGAATAACTATTCCTAATTTTAACTGGAGTATCCTGGGCTCAGAATATGAAGATTTAATGCAAATCACTGAGATAAAATGTGGCTCCTTACTGAGCTACAGGGTGTTTTATATAAAAATTTAAAAACGATTTTTGCCCAGTACTTTAAAACTATTTGACGTATCCTTATCATACTTGGCAGGAAATGTAGGTACCGTACACCATACTAAATTATGTTAAATAAAAGTTTCTGGCTACTGCCAGTGGCGTACAACAGGGGCAAGTGAGAGGTTGATCCTTCCTAAATTCTACGCCACTGGCGGAATTGTCATTTTAGCACAATTTTTCGATTCTCCAATACTTGCTGTGTAAAAAACATACTCTTCCTTTGTAACGATAAAGTCACTGTTTTTCGAGATATTTAAAGTTAAATATAAGCTGCTCTCTTGGGATTTTTTCAAAATTTGCTCAAAAAAATCTGAAAAAATTCAGTAAAATAGAGAAAAAAATTAGCTACATAATAACTAAGTAACTTTTTTCTCTAACTCATTCTGATTTGGCTGTAAAAATTATTGAAAATAAAAAAATAAAATGCAAAAAATATTAATTTTCAATAATTTTGCCAGCCAAACCAGAATGAGTTAGAGAAAAAGTTACTTAGTTATTATGTAGCAAATTTATTTCTCTATTTTACCTAATTTTTTCAGATTTTTTTGAGCAAATTTTGAAAAAATCCCAAGAGTGCAGCTTATGTTTAACTTTAAATATCTCGAAAAACAGTGACTTTATCGTTACAAAGGAAGAGTATGTTTTTTACACAGCAAGTATTGGAGAATCGAAAAATTGTGCTAAAATGACAATTCCGCCAGTGGCGTAGAATTTAGGAAGGATCAACCTCTCACTTGCCCCTGTTGTACACCACTGGCAGTAGCCAGAAACTTTTATTTAACATAATTTAGTATGGTGTACGGTACCTACATTTCCTGCCAAGTATGATAAGGATACGTCAAATAGTTTTAAAGTACTGGGCAAAAATCGTTTTTAAATTTTTATATAAAACACCCTGTAGCTCAGTAAGGAGCCACATTTTATCTCAGTGATTTGCATTAAATCTTCATATTCTGAGCCCAGGATACTCCAGTTAAAATTAGGAATAGTTATTCTGTTACACCCTGTATATACATACGCTACTTAATACGATTAAGGGTCGTTGTATAGTATGTATTTTTATTTGTTTTCAATTTAGTTTCGTTTTGAACGCCTGCAGAAAAAATAGCATTGTCACTCGGAGCATGATATCAGCCCCGTTCAATTAGCAGACTTGCGTTTGTCAATCTTGTTTTATTGATCTTACTATAATACATATTCTAAAATTGATTACTATGTTTGAATTCGAATTAGGACCGGGACAGCGCGTACGCAGTCCCGACTACCAAAAATTACGCGCCCGAGTTATCCGCATTAGGGATAATCGCAGGGGTCAGCCCAACCGTAGTGCAATGGGAGAGCCTCACCCTGGGGAAACCGCCTTATTGATCACGGTAATCCCTACGCCAGGTAAGTATGCTATCCACTCTACATCGCGGCGATTATAAACTTTCTTTCTTACCAAATACACACGAGAAGTAAATACAATTTTAATTTTTATGATTCTAATTCAAACATTTATTTCTTGCGTAAATATTTAAAATATACTTTATTCTATTTGGAAAAACATTGTAGAAGAATAAAATAATTATGCTAAAAATATGGAAAGCATTCTTCACAATGTAGAAAATATATAAGAGAAATAATTTTTACTGTTGTCAGTGCCATCTATGAAACGTAAATGTATTTAAAATTTTATATTTTTTTTAATATTTTCGCAATGACCGTGGAATTTCCTTTTTTTATAAGTAATTTTTAAAATTCTTATAATATTTAATAGTAATAAAGTTACTTATGTATAATAAATTTAATAATCGCACAATATATATATATATATATATATATATATATATATATATATATATATATATATATAAATGGACACAATCTTACGAGTCATCTGTATACTTTCAGTAGATTTTAAAAAATAATTGTATTTTAGTATTTCAAGAAAATATTATTTTAAAATGTGTATTTGGAATGCTAATAATATAATGTCTTGTGCTATTGAAAGAAATGCTAATAAAATATGGATTTTGCAAAATTATTTAATCAAAATTGCTACTGATACATTGTTTAAAATTTTTTTTAATGTTAATCGAAAAAAGGTAGATTTATTTTTAAAATTAAGGCACAAATTATATATATCTATAAAAAAAATTACTATTAAAATAAAAAAGTTTTAGGTTCTGTAAATATTTTCTTTAATAATCGACGTTTAGATATATTCTAGGTATATTTTTTCAACTAGTTACTTTGTCACCTAAAATAAAATAAAATGGCACTATTTAATATTTATTAGTAATTGTCCATTCGCCAAACTCAACGTTAACTTGTTTCTATGTTCTGTTGTTGTTTTAATGTATTTTTTAAAAATCTGTTACTAAATAATTGTTAATAATATTATATTATTTTATTTTTAAAAGTATTTATTGTTCGTATCAGCAACTTTCACTTATATAAGCAATACAATTTTGTATACTAGGCAACATTTTCAAGACAATTAAATTTAACTTTATGAAATTAATATTTTTACAATAAAATTTTGATAATGTATAGAATTTATTTTTTAATTATTCATAAATCGACGATATATTGTTACTATTACACTGTCCAAAGTTTTAGGGCTTTTCATAATAAAAATATTTAGTTAATTATAAAATATTGTATTGTAAATTTATGATTTTACAAAAATATAATATTGCATTTTCAAATAATATTATATTGCACAATTACGGCATTACAATATCTTATAATATAATTTACAATACGTATGTAACATTTCATAATAAATAGGTTTAAATATACAATTTTGTATCTGTAACAAATCAGTTTTATTTAGAGTACAAAACATGTTATATGATGTAAAATATTTATAGTAAATTTAGAAATAAAAATCCAAATTTGAACACCTGCTTTAATATTGTTTCATATTTTTTTTACATAAACATATATTTATTGTACATCGACAAAGCGATAAAAAGTAGATGTTTAATTTTTTCAAGTATTTTTCAAAATTTTTTTTTTAGTTTTGAAAAAAATACATACGTACATAATCGCAATGACGCCAGCAAAAATAAGTTTCTGCCAAACATTCCTCTGTAAACAAGCAACATTCGCTTCATCCCCCATTTATAATGCCTCTCATACATGCTCTTTTATTCTTACCACTCGGAAACATTTACTCACGCAAAATATTCTCAATACTACACTTATTCATCGGACGTCCACGTACACGTATACCTTCACACAAATTACATAACTTGCGAATCAGACACACTAACTGGAAATTATATTTGTTTAATTTGAAAGATATAACAAATTGTTTTGACTATGTTTGTTTTAAATTTATGTGAGCCGATCCCGGCGGTACTGCAATACCGGGCCAACTCGTGACGGAGGTGGAGCAAGCCCCTAACACTCCATCTAGTTCCAAAAATCAGTTTAATATACTGGTCCCGCTGTGCGAGACATATCAGATATTAAGCTGATAAGAACAGATACTACACTTTGATCTTAGCCATAAGGCCGAGAAGCGATGCCTTTCCAAAATCTTCTTGCATGCTTTATCAACCCTACTTCGATAAAATACACATGAGAAATAAATAAAACTAATAGCGACATCTACCCGTACAAAATATAACATTTATCGGACATTTTTTGAACTTACGTATTTCTGTTTCTTCTCTTTCTTTTCTTTATTTTTACTTTTATTCTCCTATTCTTAAATACATTAGAAGAAACAAAACATTAAAAATTGTCGTGCATTTTGCTATTATTTGCTATTTAAAAACCGAATATATGTTTAAACTTTTTTGCCAAACTCTATCCATTTATTTCTATCCATCTCTATCCATTTATCTCTCTCTCTCTCACACACACACACACATATTCTCTTTTGTTTAATATCTTTCTCTCTCTCACTCACATACACTGTTTTGTTTGCTGTCTCTCTCATGCACTCCTTGTTTACTTTCTTTCACACTTATTTTTTCTTTCTTGAGTTATTTCTAAATAATAAATTTTAAAAATAAACACAAAATTAATTTAAATTCTAATATGATTAATATGAATGTAGCTATTAGTCCATCAATTCATATAATTGTGTTAATAATAAATTCAATTTGTAAAAGTTTTTTATTAAAACTCTTTAAATAAATTATAATAATATATTGTACTAAAAAAAACAAACCTAAACCAACCTACTAACCTAAACTACTCTAAATATCCAATTACGTAAAAATACTGTATGTATAAATAGCCAATTGCGTATACATACAGTATGTATAAATAGCCACTTTCTTTAAAAAATGCAACTTAAAAGACTATTAATAAAATATAATTTTAATTAAATCTTAATATGTCTTATACATAAAATATCACGATTTCAAACAAAAATAATATGTTTTATTCATACAATTTCATAAATAAAATACAGTAAAATGCATATCATATTTGTTGTCACTGTGACAAAATGCTAAAACTTTACTTTACCGTTACATAATCGATTTTCTTCAAACTTTACATACCAGTAATTTTGCACATTTTTTTAATATAAATCGCAAAATTTTATTGCAGAAATGAGATATTTATAACATTAAAACTGATTCGGAAGATTGGTTTTCAACATGTTAAATGTTGAAAAACTGCTGTCATATTTTGTCCATGTTTACGTAACTACTAGCAGATACTGTTATTTTTAATCTTCTACGTTTAAAACAACTAAAAATTCTTCACGTTGCTTTAATTAGAAAATTAACAAATTAACCTCTTTTCCTAACCTATCCTAACTATATATTGTGAATATCATTTTCGCACTAAAATTTTTCGATTTATATTTATAAAATGTGCAATATATCAAGTTCGAAGAAAATCGATTATATAACCGTAAAGTAAAGTTTAGTCGACAAAATTATTCGTCATCATTGCGTTTTTTCGATTGAGTTAAAGGAGCAAAAGCTAAACGACGACGCAACGTCGTACTGGAACTGGAACACATTCACATTTATTATCAAAATATAATCCGGTTGAACATCCGTCCAAAGATCGGCATCGACATTTGCATTTATCTGGATCCCATTATTTAGTTTCATTCATTATTTTTGCATTTCTTTCTTTTATCCAAATTGGCACAAACGCATTGGTATTCGTCTTTCTTATATTCTTGAAAACAATCCTAAAATATTCAAAGTTGTTATATATTTATAATGAAAGGTTTGGCATAAACAATTTATTATTAAATTTGAAATATATCAACGACAAAATTGTAAAATTATATGTAACCAGTGATGTAAAAGGGATAAATAGCCAGTGGTTAGGTAAATATAATTTGGTTATAATTTTATTTTTGCAAACTTTTCGCAACTTTCTACATAATAATTAAATATTTAAACAGTAACGCCCTATAATACATCTGTTTTGTTTGCAAAGACGTTGAGTAATAATTAAATTATTGCAGTGTAATTATAATATTTACGTGTGTATTTGTTTCTACAGCATCTACTGCAAAGTGGTTACAAAAAAGTTTTTTGTTATACTGTTTATCCGATTTCAATAAAATTTTCGGGACTGCTTTTATTTTGCAGTGTCGCCAACTTTTATAAAGAGAGAGAATTTTATTTTATTTCAGTTGTACTGTTTATCACAATCAATTTTTCAGGATAGATTCTATTATGATGAAAATTTTATTTTTTTACTTACATATGCGTTTTTAAATAAAAGATTTTTTAAAATTAGTATATTTGTTGCAATTGCATGGAAGTTACATATAATTTATAACTTAAACAATATTTCACTAAATAGGACTAAATAAATACATATCAAGTGGATTTTATATAATTGTCAAATTTGATATTAATGTAATGAAAAATAAAACTTAATCCTAAAGCAGTTTTATTTTATATAATGAGTTCTGAAAGATTTTTTACTATGTTAATGTAATGTACTTTATATAATTTTCTTTAATTTAATAATAAACTTTCTATATTTATAATCAAAATATAAATTGTATGTATTCAAAAAGTTATCAAAAATACTTTTGTAAAGATATGAAAAAAAATTAAGCGTTATGCTAGTGTTAAGAGTAAGCTAGTACAAATAACATCGAGTCTGTACTGTACTCATCTATTTAGTTATAATTTAAACAATAAAGACATATAAATCTATGGGCATATTTAGTTCATAAAGACGATTTAACTGGGAAACTGCAAATTTACATTAATCTAATAATAAATGATAATTTTAATAAAATTTGCATGATAGATTAAAAGCGGTTGTTTACTATTAAGTGTTTAGTATAACAACACGGTAAGCTTACATATCGTTAGCTTGGAGCAGAACTATGCTATTTCCATTTTTTGTCATATTTAAATATTTATGAAAAAAATTTATCATAACAAAACTAGCTCTATATTTTAACACTAATTTCGACTTATGCCAATTTATAGGAATAAATTACCATATAAATATTAACAAAAAGAAAACAAAACTCAAAAATAGAGATTCTTCTGATAGTTCTGCTCCAAGCTGACGATATTTATTTGAAAACAATTTGTTAGCTGTCATAATATAGTTAACCTAATTCATTTAATTATGATAAATAAAAGTGACGTGTATTGTTATTTATAGCTATAATAAAATTATAATATTAATAATACTTTATTTCTCATGTCGTATATGCATGAAGGTAATATAAGCATTTAGTTAGCGCTTCTAGCGGATAAAATGCATAAATACACGGCTTTATAAATTGCATTGTTTAGCAACAAAAAAAGCATTTTACCATGTCTAAGATTTCTAAGTTCTATTTAATTATTTAAAACAAATAATTACTGACTATTCACAAAAAAAATATTTCAAAAAACCCTGACACTTTGTTTAATACTATGTTCTAATTAACTTCATCGACCTACCAAACAACCTGTATATAAATTTACAAGTATGAATTATACTAAAATATGAATGTAATTTAACAAACAATCAATACATCGAAAGGCCTCCCTGTATTCATTTGAACTAATTTACCTTTCCATTAATAACTAGTCCACTTATGAGGATGATCATAGGATTCTATCTGTTTCAGTGTAACATACAAACTCGTATCATTTTCTTTTAGATTCAAATTTCATATTTCTATCTTCATCATCACTTGCATTTGATTCTTTCGATTGATTTATTAACTCCGGGTTCCGATTCTAAAAACACAAAATGAATTTAATTCATAAATGTTTAACGTTGTAAAATAAATGTCCAGTAACAGAAAATTAAAATTTCTAATACAGTAAAACTTGTGCAAAGTTCAATTATCGGAAATGTCATTACTTTGTGGTAAAAATACAGCATTTTAAAATGTCTAACATTTCAAAGTTGTATAATTATTTTCTATAAGTATATATTTAAAAATAAAGTTGCTTTTCTTTATAATTTAATGATGAACTTTCTGTACTTATAATCAAAATACGACTTGTATTCAACTGCAGAGAGTATTTAAGTTACCAAAAGTACTGTTTTAAACAACAACAATGTCAAAGTAATTAGGTAATTACATTGACATTTGCAAAAAATTATATCTCAAAAAGCGTAACACTTTGTATAACGCTATGTTTGGTTAATATACCCTAATTATTTCGTTTATAATATCTCACATTAATTTACAAAACAATCTCTAAAGAAGTTGACAAGTATGGATCATATTAATACTTTTATATATGTGTAAATTTATCGAAGATTCACAATATTTAATTAATTGTAATAATTTACCTTGCTATTTTAATAACAATTCTACTTGAAGCTGATCACTCAATTTGTACTGTTATTGAACTTCTAGCATATACTGGTGTCATTTTCTTTTCAATTCAAATTTCATATTTCTATCTTCGGATAAACTCGTCTTTAATTTTTATTCTTTCGGTTGCTTTGTTAATCCAATGTTCGAATAAATAAATAAATAAAACTAAGCAAAAATTAAAAAAAAAAACATATTTTTTGTATAAAATAGAATCAACAGACGTTGCATTACCCTTAATAACACTTTTATATAAAAACAATATAATATACACCACACAACCAAAGAATACTTACAGCTTAAAACTGAAATTCATCGATAACAAAAACAATTTGACAAATAATGTACATAAACTGCACCTATGGCAAGTAGCTGCATTCCCGCACTCTATGCGTAAAATAGTTGAACTATTTCGAGCAGTGCAGGCGTCTAATATTTTTTCTTATGTGCAATAAAAATTAAATTTATTTGAGCATTATTTCGACTATACATATTATTTAAAAAAAAGCAATGTTATGGATGGTTCAAATCCTGGTGATATGAGTTTTTAGTTTAGTATTAAAATATTTATCACATGAATTAATATAAAAATCTACAATGTAGCTGAAGCCAAAAAAACACGTTAAATTAATAATCATGTTACTAAAAAAATTTAATATTTATATCATTTTTATACTTATATTTATAAATTTTTGATGTAATCAGTTAGTAAATATATTGAATTAGATGAATAAATTTAATACTAAATTCAGTTTATTATATATTTGCGCTACGTATCTGAATATAGCAATTAAATCTGCTCTTTCTAACATTATTTTCTAATATATATGACCTAGCAGGCATTCAAAAATTAAGTTTGTTAAATATTAAACTTTTGTAATTGTAATATTATAATATAAATATTTATAATGATAAATAATAAATTTAATATAAAATATATAATAAAGTATTTTATCAAATTTAATATAAACGCATGAGCAGTTTGACTCTTTCGTTACTAACCAAATGTCTTCACATAATTCTGATCTGGTTAACATGACGTCACATCAACTATAATAATAAACAAATTATGTGAAGGCGGCTTATATAACTTTTAATTATATTAACATGCGACAGATTTAGGGCAGCTAATAAGTTAACAAGAAATTTTTTTTATTTGTTATTGAAATAGTCGTATAAAATTTTGCTTGCTACTACAAACATTTATCGTATAAATTTTTAGTGAAATACAATATTGCTAAAATTTGGCGGAGACGTTACATTTTATCTTGAAAACTAGTTTTAATAAAATTACGAATAAAGTTTGAAATTTTAAAATTTTATATTTAATAGTGCTTTAAATTGCTTAAAATTTTAAAATATGCAAAAAAAATACCTGTTATTTTACAGGTATTTTATTAAAACATAATATGGATATTTTGATACGTTTGAAAACAAAACATTTATTTTTTATTCAAAAAAATGTAATTTTGTTACGCCACTGGTGGGTTAGTTCAGAAGTTTTTGGGTAGAGTGCAAAAATGTAGTAGTTTGTAGTTTGCGAAGTAACCGTTTTCCTTAGATATCCGCTTGTTTGCAGTTCCGCTTGCATTTTATTATGCAACTTAAAACTACATTTGAGATGCATTTGAGTGAAAATATTTATTAAAATGGTTTTGTTACTGGTACGGTGAATTAAAATTTTAAACTGTAAGTATTCTTTTGTTTTAATGTATAATATAATGTTTCTATATGGAGTATAATAAATTATTGTAGTTTATACACAAATTTATATACATGTGCTCTCAAGGACAATTATTGCATATGTAATTGTTATGTTTTTTTTTTAATCTTTTCGTTGTCAAATAAAATATTTTGTAAAATATTATAATTATATTTTATTTATTTAAAAAAAAAAAACGAATAATATTTTCATAAGTTTTACGTCTTATATTTTACAATGATAAATTGATAATGATATTTTCAATAATTGTACTACTGAGTGAGATACGTTACTTATCACTAACAACGTTGATATTGCAATTGAATACAAAATAAATATAGATACTTGTTCAATATTAAAGTGGTTTCATCCATATGCTTTTAATTTTATTCGACTTTTCTAATCGTAATTAATAAATTAAGTTTTTTTGTTTGCTTCCAATTCATATACTATTTTTGAAAAATTGTTGTTCAGCCTATAGAAATCTCGGATAATGTTATCATTTAGATTTGGTTATCACTTTCGTGAAGAACGGGCCAGATGTATATGACTACATGGAAAAAATATCGTTCATAGTAATCATGAATTTTTCTTTGTTTTTTTTCATATGTGAATATTTAGATTTATTTTAGTACGTTAAACATTTATCAATTAAATCTATTTTGTGTTTTTAGAATCGGAACACGGAGTTTACATATCATTCTAACGAGTCAGTGTATGTTGGGGATGAGTTGAGGTTATCTGGCGACACAAGATATTCAAGTGATGATGATGGATATAAAAATTTGATATGAAAAGGAAGTGAAACGAGGATGGATATGCTGAGAGCCCAGCAAAAATTCGAATTTTGTGATCAGCTTTCAGTGGATTCATTATTAATAGAAAGGTAATTTATTTAAAATTTTAATTTTAATGTACTAAAAGTACGATGTATCGATTAGTCATTGAATCGCATTCTGTTTTAAATAAAACAATTTAGAAAAATTTGAAATATTTAAAAGTTGAATTAAGTGGATTACGAGGTGGATTATAAAAAGGGTTTGCCTGCTTGCCTAATTATTTTAGATAAAAAAAAAAACTTCAAATGTAAGTTTTAGAGCACAAAATTTTGTATCTAAACTAAATTAGTTTTACTTGCTTTGTAATGGTAGATATTAGATACAAAAATATCGAAAATTACTTAAAAAATAACCATAGCCATGGAAGTAATACAGCAAATGAACAAATGTTTAACATTTTATCTGATTTTATCTGTCAAAATAAACAAATTTGTATATATTACAAATTGTCATTATTATTAAATAAGTTACATAAATTAAAAAGATAGTTTTTTATTTTGTAAAATAATTTGCGGTCTTGAATAGGAATAATAATAATATTAATAATAATAATAATACAAAATGAGTAATATATAATTGTACGATAAGATTGATATTTTAAACAAGTATAGCACCATAAAACTAGTATTTCAAAAGAAAAAATGGTAAATTTTACCACGAAATTAGTATATTGAACCAGAAATATAGTATATTAAAAGAGAAATTAATAAACTACTATTTTTAAATTAACTAGATAAATGTCGAAAATACGACGAACTGAAATTAATTATTTGATTTTCTTTGATATTTTTCAGACATTTTGATATAAAATATGAAAGGCGCTGTCTATTTTCACCTTAAAACAGGAAACCAGAAACATGAAAACATAAAAAACCAGGAAACATGACGTACAGTGTTGCCGATTTTTACTGCAAACCAGAAACATGAAAATTGAAATTAAAACCAGAAAATAATATGGAAACGCGAAACTTGAAATTAAAACACGAAAATTGAAATTAAAACCAGAAAATAATATGGGAACGCGAAACTTGAAATTAAAACACGAAAATTGAAATTAAAACGAGAAAATGATATGGAAACGCGAATTTGAAATTAAAACGCGAATATCACGATATTCACATAAGAATATTCAAATCAATCCGCGAACGAGAAATCCGAGACAAAGAGACATTGCGATGGTACCTGTCAGTGTAGACATTGTAGGTTAGGTTAGGTTATTAGGTCATTTTCTCGTTTTAATTTCAATTTTCGTGTTTTAATTTCAAGTTTCGCGTTTCCATATTATTTTCTGGTTTTAATTTCAATTTTCGTGTTTTAATTTCAAGTTTCGCGTTTCCACATTATTTTCTGGTTTTAATTTCAATTTTCGTGTTTTAATTTCAAGTTTCGCGTTTCCATATTATTTTCTGGTTTTAATTTCAATTTTCATGTTTCTGGTTTGCAGTAAAAATCGGCAACACTGTACGTCATGTTTCCTGGTTTTTTATATTTTCATGTTTCTGGTTTCCTGTTTTAAGGTGAAAATAGACACTCCCAATATGAAATACTTTTCATTCATATTTTCAGGACATTAAATGTTATGCATATATGTAATCATATAACCTCAACAAAGTTTATAAGCTTTACACTGAAATTTCGTATATTTTATAACTTTTATCTTATCATATATTATATCATTTTCTATATTCATATTTAGTCCGTTAGTCGTACTGATAATTTGTGTAAGTTTTTACAGTAAATATATGTTTATAAATAAACTTTATTTGTTTACTTTCGCTTATATAAATTTTTAGATAAAAAATAATAATTTAAAATTATTAAAAGTTTCAAATTATTATATTTGAAACAATTTTACAATAAATTTAAGAGAATTTCCTTACATATTATTCAATATTATTATTCCATATTCCATTATTCCATACATATTATTTATAATGGGAAATATATAATGGCACGATAAAATTAGTATATCGAGCGACAAGTATGGTACGTCACGAATAAGAAAGTTCACGACAAAATTAGGTAATTGAACGAAAAATATAGCATGACAAAAATGGATTTTTTTTTGTATGACTCATATCAACATAGGTCGTGTAAAAATGTTAATTTTGGATTTGTTTAGAGACAGTTAGTTTACTTGACGATTTTAGTGTGACTTATTCCAGTTTCATTTTTATTGCTTTGAGTTTGAGCTTATTTTTGAAAGTCTGTACGTACGACTAGTCTATTTGTTGATTGATTAATTTTTCTTTACAATATTTCTTGAGTTTTGTGATGAATCGTTCCGTTATCACTTACGATTGTCTTTGAGAATCTATGGCATGTGAAAATATCGCTTGCGGGAAGAATGGATCGGACGTATATGACTACACAAAAAAAGCATTTTTTGTACTATAGTAATCATAATTTTTCTTTATGTTGTCAATTTTTCTTAGGATTATTTTCGTCTACTAACAATAATTTAATTTGCCTATATTTTTTTTTGATTGTATTTAATGTCAATTTTTAAAATTTAGTTTTTGAGTTGAATATTTATGAATGAAATCTATTTTCAGAATTGGAACATGAGTTTAACAAATCAATCGGAGGAGTCAAATTGAACTGGCGACACCAGATGCAAGCGATGTTGAAGATAGAAATAGGAAATTTGAATTGAAAAGAATATGACACGAGCATAGAGAACTGAGAGCTTAATTTCGTGATCAGCTTTATTAATAGAAAGGTAAATTATTTCAATACATAAATATAGTGAAACCTCGATTTATTGACCATTTGTTGAATCACGTTTTTGTTTTAATGAAATAAAAATCTGAAATATTTGGAAAAATATCGAATGGAATGAATTATATAAAATTGTTTATACCGACCTAATATTAAAGAAATTATTGCAAAAATATATACTTAATTATCAAAAGTATAATTTATTATGATAAGGAATTGCCATCAAAATACATCTATTTTTAAAAAGTAATAATTTTTTAAAATATATCTATCAAATCAAGTTGAAAGTACTAAGTTATAGAAAAATATAAAATTATAAAGATTATGTGAATTAAATTATGCAACACAAAATGATAGTTAATATTTTTAATGTACATGTTTTTTTTTTTATATACATAATTAACAATACTTAATATAATAACGTTATGATAAAGAATTGCTATCAAAATACATCTACTTTTAAAAATAGAACTAATTGATAAAAATATATGTAGCAATTCAAGTTAAAAAATATTAATGTTAACCGATTTGGCTCAAATCCGACATACTGCCATGTTTTTATTGTAACATATACTAAAAGTTATAGAAAATATAAAATTATAAAGATTATGTAACATTATAGATGATGATTAATAATTTTTTTTAACTATAATGTGATAAATAAGTGTGTATAATACATTTTTATACGATTTTGAAGGTGTTTTGATTGAAATTTTGTTGGCATTAGTATATTTTTGTATATTTTTTGCAATAACTTTATCACTCTATATAATAAAGTCACCAAATTGTATATTTTTGAAAAGCCTATAAATTTTTCTTTATATTAAAATGAAACAGCTTTAAGTTATAGTTCTGATTAATATTTACCGTATTTGCCCGAATATAACGCGACCTCGAATTTAACCCGACACCAAAATTTTTCATAAAGATATTTAGAAAAAAGTAATCTGAATTTAACGCGATCCATTCATTTTTCATAAACGAATTCAAAGAAAATAAAATTCAAGAATTTTTACATTTCATTACCTAGACCTCGTATTTAACGTGAGTTAATTCTTTAGCAGGAAATAATTAGTCAAAAAATATCACTTATATTCGGTTATATTCGGTCAAATACGGTATTTATATTCGATGTTTCGACGAATTCATCGTATGTCTTCATCTGGAATAAATAATACAAATGACATTTACAGTAAATATTATTTGTGTTATTTGTATTGTTGAGTTCGTCAAAACGTTCATTATTAATAAATATTAATACAGAACTATAACCAAAAGCTGCGGCCGGATTCCGTGGCATAATCGGAACAGTTTTCAATCGAAATCTACGTCATTTACGATGAACGCGTTTCACTAAAAATTTTATTTCGATTAGAATTTGAAGCAATATTTTTGAAGTATTTATATTTTAAAATATTATTTTCATTATAATCAATAAAAATAAAAACAAAAATAGTTGCTTGCAATTTATAAATTATATACGAATATTATATATTTTGTGCTAAATATTTTTGTTGGTATTAGTGCTACTGCTATATAAAGAAAGAGATAGAACTCTACCATCCTTCCTTGGCTATGAATACCATACCATACCATATTTTATCTATAAAATCATATTTTAGATTAAAAAATTATATTCATTGTAAATTTGCTATGTTTAAACTTACCAATAAATTAAAAATCTTCCGTAAAAATAGAAATGAAATTTAAAAAAAAATGTAGGGCTAATAAGTGTCACATACATTCAGTCGTACCACAAGTACAAAGATGAATGTATATTCTCTCATATTACATATTTTACATTATTTAATATATGATTATTAAATAATAATAATATTTGTAAAAATATGGGTATATACAAGGTTTCTATAAATAAATATTTTTACATATATTTTCATGTAATATTGAACTTTTATTAAACTCGATATTGTCTCGATTGTCTTGAAAATTGTTACTGAATCGCCTCAATCGAAATCTATTCCGATGTTAACATTTACGATTGACATAAAAGTAAGCTAATTTATGTATTTAAAATTTAGTTGAAATTTAATTAGTAAAATAGTATTTATTCTATAATAATAAATTATATGAAATTATCTTAATAAAATTATAAAATATTGCACAATTTTTATTATAATAATATAATTTTTTATTTATATTCAGTTATTGTCATTAAGTTTATAAAAATGTTCAAAAATATACAAATTAAAATCAATAAATAATTTTTTAACTATCTTATTGAAAAAAAAAGTTTTTAATCGTAATCGAAACTTCTCGTGTATTTCTATAAGACGGAACCATTTCGACAATTCCAAGCTAAAATCTTTTGTTTCACTTCGTGCGGCGTCGGTATATGTCGGAAATAGAAGCGTGTCTTTAAGATTTTATTGTATTTGTCTATTCAAACACTGCTATAATCGAGAACTATCACTCGGAATTATCCGATCCGATTACGATTACGATGATGCCACGGAATCCGGCCGCTGTTTCATTTTAATATAATGAGTTCTGAAACATTTTTTTTCTTTATATTTTTAATTTCATATAATGTATTGTATTTATTTAAAAAGTGTCACCTTAAATGTTTGGAAAGCAAATGGAATGATTAAAAATCGCTGAAACACGTCAAGTTTTATTTTTTATTAATGTATACATCTCTTATGCCCCCGCAGCTACCAATTTTAAAAACCTAAATGGCACTATCCCCTTTGTGATACATCATTTAAAATATAATTTTATTCCAAATTCAGTACCGTTTGAAATTTTAAAGTTGCTGAGGATTTACGGTAGTTATAAAGAAATTAATTTTAAGGTATAGTAATAACCGGCTTGAAAACGGCAACACCGAAATAGCCATTTCTGTTAAAATAGTAAAATTGCAATAACTTCTACAAATTTACTCGTAGGGTCCCAATTTTTTGTACACACAGAGACAAATATATTATAAACAATGTGCGACAATATGCCATAAACATATAAATACTTATAAAATAGGCTGATTGATTTACTAAAATATGTTTAAACAATAGTAAACTAAGTTATCGGTTCCTGAATTTTGGTATACACACATAAATAAATATATTATAAACAATTTGTTATAACCAAAAAAATGGCAAAATAGAATAAGCCGTAAATTTATAAATTCTTGGAACAATTCGCTGATTGATTTACTAAAATATGTTTAAACAATAGTAAATCAATTTGTCGGATCCTGAATTTTGGTACACACATAACCAAATATATTATAAACAAATTTTAACAACTAAATGGTTACAAACTTCATGCGGGTGGTAATACGCTATAAATTTACATAGACTTGTAAAATTCGTTGACTAGTTCAGATATATTATGCATGGTAACAAAAATCAGAACCCATATTAAAATAAAACTGCTTTGGATTATAGTTCTGTATTAATATTTATTAATAATCGACGTTTCGACGAACATAATGTTCATCAATTCTTCTGATGAAGACATACTTCGAGTTCGTGGAAACGGCGTTTATTAATAAATATTAATATTGAACTATAACCTAAAGCCATTTTATGTAATTTCATAACCTATTTAATTTTATTAAAATGTAACGTTTTGCTCAAACCGATTTAAATAGATTTTTGACATCGGAATTAAATTTTAACATTTATTTATGAAAGCAAGCATTAGATATTTATATAGCTGGTATGTATTTCAGGATTGCGCACGTTTTCAAAATGTATAATAACGTAGAGGACTACCTTTAAGACATTCAATTATTTGAATATTGTTTAACATTTGCTTTAACACATTCAATACAATATATTAAAAATTTCATACAAACGCGTAATTTTTTCTTATAAAATTATATTGAGTTGTACGACATATTGAAATAGATCATTTGAGGAGCAGACTTTCAAAATGCATTTTGTAAAAAAATGTAAAATTTTTAGTTAGTGATGGTATTACGTTCTATGCGCAAACACGCATCTTTTAAGACAAATTCGACATTTAAAACGCATATTGTCCCGTCTGAAATAAATATTGAAAGATACTTGGACATTCAAAACGCGTTTTGTCCAATGGGCACGTAATGTACTTCAGATTTAGTCAAAAACGTTTTGCCTCTTTCTGAAAATTATGGAATTTGGACAAAACGCATTTTGAAAGTCTGCTCCTCATTTGCACGACGAGTGAGAAACATAATAATATTGTAGTATTCGGGCCGCTTTATCGGAACATGTTTAATAGAATTATTCTGTATAATTTCTGATATTTAAATAAAAATTTTATAGTGCATAATGTTAGTATATTACTATAGAGTTTTCAATAAAACTGTTTAGAATGAAGATGACTTGATATAATAGTTATATCGATATAGCTTATTTTAAATATCTAGTGACGATTACGTGGCATGTTCAGAACTAGTAAACAAGTCACTTTTTTTTCAATTTAAGATTTAATTGCTGTGTTATAGGTAATTATTGGTATATGTACATTGAAAATCAAATGGTGTATTCTGAAGTTGAACCAAATGAACGAACCGTTTGGCTTTTTTTCAGCAAAACCAGTTGCATTTCAGTACACGGTTGCTGACAGTTTGGTTTATTATTGTAACCGTGTATCTGGTTTTCAACTTGCAAATTTAAATTTGACACTTGAACATATAATTTTTTTTGAGATTATATATAGTAATATATCTTAAGATTTTCATTTTTTTAACAAACTCATATATTATTAATAAATAAATATATAATCTTATTAAATTCTATAAAAAAAAAATTATATTTCTAGTAAAAATGTAATAGAAAGTTAAGCATTCGGTTAGATAGTTTTGTATGTTACTATATAAATTATAGATTTATAAATAAATAAATTTATCCTTATCAAGGTCAACGTATTTCAAAAACAAACCATGCTTCAGTTTTACCTAGCAAAAATCAGAGCTATCAAATCGGTTCATTTGGTTTCATTTCGGAATGAATACATTACAACTGTAAAGTGAAACTTTTGCATCATTTTTATTTAAATTTTCATTATAGTAATTTATTACCGTATTATTTATATTTATACTATGCGCAAATGTGTCTGTAAAAACGTAAAACAAATACTTATATTTTCAACATTACCACACAAAATTCTCATAAAATGCTAGTATAGAGATTAATTGTTTCATGTTGTGTTTAGGTCGGCCTCAAACTGGTTCTAGCAGCATTCAACAATCTCGTCTATGCAGTCGGCGAATGTGACAGCTGGAACTGTTTGAATTCTACATTCTAAGATAAATTCTATACTGAAGTTTACGATCCAGAGATTCAATCATGAGTGGGTGGTCGGTTCCAGTGTGACCTTACCAAGAGCTAATGTTTGTGTAGCTGTTATCGGTGATCAACTCTAATGCTGTTCAGGTAAATTACACAAAATTTCTGTTTATTTAAGAATATTGACATGCTGCAATTTCTGATTTATTTGTATGATTCTATATCAATGTGGCTGTCCACTCTAATCGAATTTCCTTATTTTAATTGTTTTACATTATACTTTTGTCTAAAATAGTAATATATTCTAAATATTGTGTTCTAAAATTGTATATTTGTTGAAATAGATCAGTTTATAAAACAAGTATAAAGAATACGAAATACGCCGAATCTTTGCCGCCAAATTAGAAATTTTTTATAATTTATTTTTGGGCTTATGGAGGATAAATTTGAAAACTATATACATTAAATGCACATTTTAGAGTAGATTATAAATTGGTAAAAGTAAATTAGTGGACAGGACTGTTATTAAACATCTATTCATTATTTATTTATAATTTACAATTCACAGTGAAATAAAGTGTAGTTTTTTTAACACTTGTGGAAAAATATGTGTTTACCGCCTTTTAGAAATAATTATGATTTTATTGTTAACGATTATTGAGGACGCTTACAAAAATTGTTTTGGTTATATTTACCCTTCAAAGATATTTTAAACAATATTTAAAAAAAAAAGTGTGCGATAGGTACATGATTTTTTTTTAATCAAAAAAGATCAAATAAGCAATGTAAAAAAAGTTTGTTAATTTTAGTTTTTTTTTTAATCATTACAGATTAGCACAAATTAGGCTTACAGTAGTAACATATGAATCAGCTATTTTTTTCATATTTTTGTGATGTTTTTTCTAAGTATCCATATTGGCATTTGTGCAGATACGTATAATTTCTCTGTTAGAAAGCATTTCGTTTAAATACTTAGGTGTGACGGTTGGTTCTGTGATGGCCATAACGAATTTTAAAAAAATGAACAGTATTAAAAAAAAAGAATTTATAAGAAAGTTAACAATTTTAATTTATATACATATGGCAAACATTCTACAATAGAAACCTAAAATTCAGAAATAAAATTAAAAATTTAATCTAACCTAATTTAACGAAAATAGTAAATGCTTTTTAAATATAGATCTGTACTAATAATATATGAATATTATAAAAATCATTATATTTATATTTTAATAAAGTAATCGGACCATATTTACATTATTATAAAAATAACGTTTATGTAACTTGAAAACAAATAGGTATATAAAATAATATTAATGATCATTTTCTTAAACAGTGACATTAATTTATTTAAATTTCATCATTGCTGATAATTTTTTAAAATGCATTTTTTGCCACAGAAAAATGACTTGCATTCTCACCTCAATTTACAAGTGATTTACCTCAAAAACAAGGTTGCTCATCGCTAAAAAAATGTAATCGGTTTGGTTTGCGGTTTTCAAAATTTTGTTGGTTTGGTTTTTGTTTCGGTTTAACATAAAATGAAATTCGAACAGTTTTTGAATTGGTTCACGTATCCGGTTTGGTGCATGTGGTTTATATAAAAACTAAAATTGCTTACCATAAAATAAACAATCTATTTTAAAAATCTTATTAATTTAAATAGAAAAATTGCATATTAGAAAAAAATCATTTCTAAATAGGATACTAATGCAATACAAAATGCAATAAATTAACTGTTTAAACTCTCGTACTAATATTATTTTATTATAAAAAAATGTTTTATTTATTTCACTCTGTTTATTTTAATTTAAAAGTTTTAATATAAATGTTGTATCTATATACTTGTGATTTTTATGGTTAAAATTAAATACATGCTACTACTACCCATAATATTTACTTAGATTTTTTTGTTTACAAATATAATTCTATTTTTTTAATAATTTAATATATTACTCCGAATCAAAAGGTACTATGGAGAAATTAACTTGACTGTATTTGAAACGCAAACGCATTGCAGATATAAACCAACATGCAAACCGAATTTAAACCGTTTCAGAAATTTTATACGGTCTGTTTTGGTATAAAAATCAGTTCCAGATTGGTAAAACGGAAAAAGTGCCGGTTCGGTTTGCAATCTTGCTCAAAAGTACTTTTGACATTTAGTATAAATGACTTGTTAATTACTTTAAAATTGTGTTTTTAAATTTTTAATTAGTTATAATAGAATATATCAAATACGGAAAAACTGTTTATATTTAATAAAATATAGAAGCAAAAAGGTTTTTTGAAATAAATGATAAAAGCACTTTTTCTTTACAAAAATATGAGGAGTATTTTTTACATCTATTTATTATCATTGTAAAATATTTAATTGTTTTTAAAGTATATTATTTTCTAATTAATATAATAATCAGAATAATTTTGATATTTTATCTGTGTTTTTTCGATACAAATTCGTAATTTTAATGATGCAACTGCAACTAATGATTAAGTATTTATAAAGGTTTTTTTCCTGATTTCAGCAATATGCATATATTTTGTTATTTTCAAAATTAATAACTTTATAAAATAAATTGGCCGAGTGTCATTCTGTAAAATTCAAATAAGAATTTTGACAATAAATACAGAAAGTTTATGATTATATTGCCAAGAAATATAATGTTATTTTTAAGATTATTTTTATGTAAAATAATTATACAACATTGAAAAAAAAAGTCTTACACATGATAATAATTTCTATTTCGCTGTTAGGCAGTGAGGTCATAAAAGTAGCGTATTTTATATATTTCATCCACTAAATATGCTAATAGTTTCAAGCACTCACACATTTGTAAGTAAACTGTTAGATTAAAAATAATATTGAATTTTATTGTAACTATAAATACTTGTACAATAATTAAAAATAAAAATAATTAAATAATAAAAAATATATTTAAATTTTAATATTTTATTGTGGCTATGCTATTATTGGATTTTAATAAAATGTTCTAGATAGATTTATAGATATATCTTCAAGTCACTATTACTAGAGTCTTATTAAAAGGAAGCTAAGTTTTGACGGTTTCCCTTACATTTTTTCGGAAAGTCGACAGGTAGTGTTTAGATCTTTATAGCCGATTCAATGATCAAGTAACTTGTAAAATTTTTGATGAAAAAAATTCCAACATTAGAATATTATTTTATATTAATTTTACTATAAGCTTATGAATTTTTGTTCAGTGTTATTATTATAAATGCTTAGTGCAATATTGCGTGTATGACGTTGGTGGTATTTATTACTTCTCAGCTACATCTTTTTAATTTACTTGGCATAAAAGCCAGCCGTGGTTTCGAACATTGATCAAATTATCATACTGATGAGCTCATAAAGAGCGAAACACGTGTCTGTGCTTAAGGGGGGATTGCGCTCTAGACGACCTTTATTTTGGATTTTGTTTTACGGAACTGGTGAGAGTTAGAGATCTGATTTTTTTGTCAAAATGTTTATTAACTCTTCATCTATAAATACAATTTTTGTCAAAAATATAAAATCAAAATGGTGGCCAATATAGCCGATTTTCGGAGACGCCTCTACAAAACTGCGTAAATTCCACAGGTCGCAATAAGTCACCTGGAAACATAATAAATACATCTAAATGAAGCTTTTAGTCTAAAGAATGGAACTGACCAACATAATCGAAAAAACTCAAAAAATGACAAAATGGCGGACGTTTGAAAAAAAGGTGTTTTTTTCGGACGATTTTTAAAAAATCTTTAAAATTGAAAATTTTACCAGGTCATAGGTCAATTCCATGAAGAAAGTAATTTCTTTTTTGGCAAACAAAAAACGAAGTCAATTGGTCGAGCGGTTCAAACCCTAGAGTTTTCGCAGTTTTGAAAAATGTGTTTTCGAGAAAAATGCGTTTGAAGTTTGCGCAATGGCTTTTCCTGTATAATTTGAATTATTCGGCCAAAATTGCTCAACCAGTAGTACATATCTAGGTTTTTGGGGTCGCTGAATATGAATCTAGTAATTGATAAATTTAGTAGTTTTTCCGATTTTAGCAGTTTTTTTTAAAGAATGTTATTATGAAAATGCTAACTTACATTCAATCAGCGCTCGGGGCATCGGTCCATTCAAAACACTGTAGCGACGTCAATATTTTCCGGATAGAAATATCCCTTCACCCAAACATTCTAGACGCATAGCTTTCATTTTATGTAAAAAAAATAATAATCGATTTTTTAACTGGCCAGTCATTGATCCATAGCTTAAGGGGGGAGTACACTTTGACTTTTCAAAAAAATGCATTTTTTTTTTTGGCTTAAAATGTTCCTTGGGATGTATACTTTAATTTAGAAAAGACTCCAAGTCCGCCAGAATATTCCTTACCGCTTTACGAAGCGATTTCCTAAAAAATGTATGGAGCCGGCATAGCCGATTGAAGGTAAATACTTTTCCACGAGAAAAATGAACGCCGTTTATCTCGAAACGAGGTTTTTCAAACTGGTGTGGGAAATAACTCTAACCAGTTATCATCAAATTTGGATATCGCCTAGGTTTTCTTGTTCAGAATTAAATTCTGCTTAGAAATACGTATCCACATTTTTGATTTTGTCAAAAATGGATTTTTAATCCACGATTTTGTAAGCATTTTTAGGGTGAAAAAATGGATTTTTTTTTCCTAAGGCCACAACTTTTGAAAAAATCAATTTAAAAAAAATCGGAATACGTATTTCTAACCCAAATTTCATTACTAATTAGGATTTAGTTCGATTTATGTACCAGGATCACATGGGAAGGAGTATTTTCCCACACCGTTTTCCGACTTCCGCGCGAGGACGTCTGCGCGACCTGGTGCACCGGCCACGGGGGGGCGCCGATCGAGTTCAAAAAAAATACAAATTGTAGTTCGAAGGATGAGTAATAAATGGGTTATAACATATTTGCCCTCCCTTAGTGTTTTATTGCTTAAAAAAATTAACGAAAATGCCTTACTTTTTGGACGTTCAAAGTGTACTACCCCCTTAATAGCCGATTCAATGATTGAGTAACTTGCGAAATTTTTGGGGAAAAAATCCCCAACATTATAATATAATTATATTCTGTATAGTATTGCCAATTTTTGGAGTAAAAAATTATTTAAAATTTTAATATTTCATTTTCGATTTATTATTTTTTAGTACCAATAATAATTTTATTTTTGCACAGTGTTGTCAACTGTTTGAGAGAAATGATATTTTATTTTAGCTACAGTTTATGCAATTTTAATCAGATTTTTAAACAGATTGCCTAAAAAATTAAGTATTAAAGCTGAATTACATTATACTTTTTTCGTCTAGATTCATATTAGGTTTCTAGTTCAAGTTTCGTTCAAGGACATATAGTCAGTTCCATTATAATGTAAATCAGATATTTGCATCCAAGTTTCTTTCAAGTTTCCTAATATAGAAATATACAACATGCTCTATTTCCTATTCAAGTTTCATACTAGATACATTATACGCATGCGCACGCAATTGTACCAACCTTATATGTAGCGAAGTTATATAGGTTATATATTATACTCTGTGTATGTAGCTGTCATACACAGCTGTACTTTATATTTTTAAGTTGGCGTACTGGCAATACATCGGAAAAAAATCGAAGAAACTCGACAATACACGAGCGATTGTGAAAAAAGTATGAAAATTGAACAAAACTTGAACGAAAATTGAACTAGAAACCTAGTATGAATCTAGACGAAAAAAGTATAATGTAATTCAGCTTTTATGCAATGTTGCCAATTTTTTGGAAAAGTTACTCAAAATTTTGAAGAAATAATATAAAATTCATTTCTGTTTTTTTAGTACTTATGTGATGTGAAACTGGTTTCTATTTTCTAATATTGGTTAATAACATTTTTTGATATGCTAACAAATAAAGATAAAATTGCAATAAAATAAAATATTGAGTGTTTCATATACCGGAAGTACTGTCATTTGTTTTCTTTATATCGAAATAAACCTTTAAATAAGCACCAACAAATACCCTAGAAAGATGTTTTTTTTATAAATTAATAAAAAACTTTTTCATATGTAACCAACTTTTTGTGACACGCTGTATGTTGATGAATGTGTTACGAATATTACATACATTTAGTGCTGGTTGAATAAAACATTGTGTATCGTTTTGTAAATAAATTCTGTAGCTAACTTTCCAACTGACCTATAAATGAGGCCCTTTAAAGACAGTTGACAATCTAATTGCTTAGTTAAACTTATTGGTTAAGTTAAGATAATTATTTGTTGGGTGACTAATGCTTTAAATACGATTGTCAACTGTTTCTAAAACATCTGATTGTATAGTCAGTTCGTTTATTTATTTTTGTTAACTATTTAACTAAAAATAATTTAAAATTCTCTAATGGGGGAAGTCTAGTTTTCGATATTTTGCACAAGATATAAATGTCAAAGAAATTTAGTTTTTAAAAATTATTATTTTGTTTCAGAACAACAGATTTACAATTATCTGATTTATTTATTAAGAGCTATTATTTCGAATTTTATTTATTAGATAAATATTAGATAAGATAAGTAAAAGATAATTTGTGATTGTAAATCTATTGTTTTGAAACAAATTAATAATAAAAGAATTTTTTAATGGAATAAACCGGCTTTAGGTTCTAGTTCTGTAATAATTATTAATAAATCAACGTTTCGTCGAAACGTTGACAGAATTAGAACTTAAAGCAGGTTTATTCTAATATAATGAGTTCTAAAAGATTTTGTACTTCTTTAATTGAAATTTATATTTTTGGCGAATAAATTAACTTTTATTAACATAATGAAAATCTTTCAAAACTCATTATATTAGAATAAAACGTCTTTAGTTTCTAGTTCTGTTTTAATATACATTAATAAATCGATATTTCGACGAACTCAACGTGCGTCTTTATCAGGAAAAAAGATAGAAATGACATTTGTAGTAGATCTTAAAAGTAAATGATAAAGTGATAAGAAATATTTTACACTTGTTAGCACATTTTCCATTTATTTTATTTAACATTTCGTAGTTTATGCAACATTTCCTTACACAAATTTTAAAATATTTTTTGCAAAAAACTTACGAAGTTTTTTTTTTTTTAGAAATACAAATATATCAATATGAAGAAAATCAGATATACTGGTTTAACGAGGATTCTGGAAGCCATGAGTAATTTGTGTACACAAATGCAAGAAAGTCTTACAAACTTGTAAACGGAGTTAGTTTCTCGAAAATACAACAAAATTAGAAGAGAAATTTACAGAAAATTCGATAAAATCAAAAGACGAATTAATAGAAGTTTCTAGAAGAGACGATGAAAGTTCTGAGAAATTAGAAGAAAAATTAACGGGAAGTACTAAAAATTTAGAAGAAAAAGCAGCCCAATAATTATTAGAAAAGCGAAGAATCTTTCAGAAGAAACACTACAAATATTAAAAAAAAAAAATTGTAGCAATTGCGTTTATTTTTATTTTATCATTTTTACCTTGTCCTCGTGAAATTGAATATTTTTATTTTGCAATCAGTCGGTAATTTGGTCTTGCTTTTAAACTTTGATTGACAGTTTTTTTAGTTTTTTAGAACGGTACGGTATATTGTCTTTTACAATTGGAAACCTTTTTATAGCTGCAGTAATAAATTTTCGGCTGGGGGAATTTTTCATTCAATTCGGTCTACAAAACTGTCCGATGACGTAAAACAAAATTCCAAATGTGATTCGTGAGAATATTTCTGTCGTGTTTAAAAATGGTTTAAATGGTATTTTTTCGGTTATTGGTTTAGATGGATTCGGTTGTTTGGTTCGGTCGTCTAGCGTTTGATGCTAGTGTGATTATTCTTATTGGTTAGGGTAACTGTGATTGCTGCTCGAGCAACTTGAGGGAGATTGGGTTTTAATCCCAGTGGAACTCAAGTCGGGTATTATGGCAATACAGTTTTAGTTTTAGTAGACGTTTGTTCTGCTTTATTTGGTCGTTCGTGTATTTATTATTGTTGGTGCAGGTTTCGAGTTGCATATTTGTGGATTGCGTGGGGAAATTGTTTAGAAATCAGCAGTTGATTGATATTTGATTTGAGAAAAGCATTTTTCGATTTTTGATATTCGTTATTCTAGCACAGAATGATTAACCTGTGGTGTACTAGTGATGGATGAATAATACAAGAAATTTTATTCATTTATTTAACAATATAGTATAAAAAGTAGTAATCTTAAATCTACGAAGGATAGCGGCTCGGTTAAAGTTAAAAAATAAAAAAAAATGTATATTTCATATATATATATATATATATATATATATATATATATATATATATTTTATACAAAACAAAATCCAATGCACGTAATCATTCCTAATGGCGCCACGGTGACAGCGTTGCCAGAACATCACAATAAATCTTGTTTTATAGCAGCGCATTAAAAACAACATAACCCCATTTTGAAAAAGGTCGCCAAATAATAAGAAATTTTTATAAATAAAACGATATGATTTAAATTAAACACTTATTAGGATGAATTTAACAAACAAAGAGTTTAACAAAGATATAAATTATTGACAATTATTCCGATGAATTTATAGAATTGATAAAGAAAATGCACTACGGCTTTAATCATACAATGATTAAATTTTACAGATAATTTGGTAAAATAATAAAAACAATGTAATTAGGTGAAAAAAATAAATTTTATTCTAATGTCACATACAGAAATGTATAAAATTTATACATATTAGAATATTAATATAATTATTAAGACCTGGTATTTCAGTCGAAGCTTAAGCCTAAACTTTAGCTTAAATGGGACATTTCTATGAAAACCTTTTTTGCTCAAACTAAATGAAAAATTACGGATTACAATAAAACATGTCAAGTTTTACATAAAACTTTCTGTAATAGTAAACAAAAATTTGTTCACTATGTTTTTAAATAATTTTTGTATAATAATATAAACACCATTTAATGTAACAGTTAGTAGTGACTTTACTCTCAAATTATTACATGTTTAGTTAAAATGTGCTTATTAGGTTTTTCATAAGATCTAACAATTTTTTATCTTTGCAAGCTAACATTTTTGTTGAAAACTTTTCTAATTCTTAATGTGTTACAAAAAGTTTAACAGCATGAAATTTCATGAAATAAGATCACCTCTTTGACTCTACTATGTTTAGCATATTTAGGAATAAATGTTACTGTGGTATGGTCGTTGCCAAGAAGTTAGATGAAGTATATAAAAGGTGTATTAGTTTCATTCCAAATCCAATTCACTGTCTTCACTAGAATCACTATCAGAATTTTCAGTGATTATTATTGTCTGTCAAATATGCTTTCCCTTTCATACCATTTTGTAATTTCATCTTCGGTGTGTCTGATTGAATTTTTCCAAATCGTTGGTGTGATTGTTTGGAGATCCTCGTGCCACATATTTAAACAATCATTATGCGAGTTACCATCTCGACCAATGCAATGTGTCTATTATAATAATTTTTTGCTATACCCCATATTAACTAAATTGCATTAGAAATACAGTGGTACGGAAGAACACATAATATTTTATGCCCGTACTGCCCAGCCATGTGGTCTACTAAATAATTTATTGGTGGTTTATTTCTAAAAACGGAACACAATTTTCAAGAGTTCAGTTTTAAACATAGTGTTTGAAAATTCAATATTTTTGTTCCTTAACCACTCTTGAATATCTAGTTTCCTCCATGAATTGTTGGGTATTTTTGTCAGCAGCATGTTATGATATGGAGCATTATCCAGTTGTTTTACTTTTAGTTTCTCCCACAGGGTTGATAAAGTTACGTGTTCTCCTATAAACCATGTATATGTAAAATTTGGTATCACAATATACAACCAAATATTTACAAAGATGATTTGCTACACTTACGTTTTTCATACATTTCATAAATAACATCACGAATGGTCCTGGTATTCAATATTTGGGTATTAGCAACCCGTTTTGTGGAAGACTGCTTTTTTGGAGAAGATTTTAAAAGTTCCATATTTATTACTGCTTTCGATATTGCACTGACAGTAGATAAATTTAAATTCAACGCTGCGGCAACTCGCTAAAAATTGAAATTAAGTAGAAACTTTGAATATAACCTATAATTATAACATACTTCTCGAACTGCAGTAAGTGGTAATAATGGGCCCTTGTTTTCTTTTTCTTGCTCAAAATAAGTTATTAAAGATGCAACAAGTTCTTTACAGCGACTATTTAATTGTTTTGGCATTTTTAAAACAATCAGTTCAATACAAATACCGGATAACGCTAATGAAACTATATTTTATTTGTATGTCAACTAAAATCGGCAACATCAAATTTTCGTAATCAATACTGCCAACGTTAAACAACGCGCCGATTTCAAATTCCAAATGCATTAATATTTTGGTATGATTTATAAGACTGGTAATTCTGATTATTTCAAAAGACGTCAGTGGTGACGTGATTTGGATTTTGTTTTGTATGAACTATATATATATATATATATATATATATATATATATATATATATATATATATATATTAGATATTTATTTATTGGTAGCATATAGTCGATTCAAATAAAACACAGAACTATTATTATCGGTTATTATTAAGTAAATTAAGTACAAAGTTAAATAATAAGGTATTCATTCGTTACAACTGCGTAGCGCGTCCGTCACCCTCGGCAATACTCGCTCAACTCTCTGGTCATTCTGCGCATGATCCGCTTGGATAGCCCTGCGCATGCGTGTTTCTGTACCAGGGCGTCTCTAGGATTTTTTCCATTTTCGGTATCTGACATCTCGGCCACGCTATCATCTGAGACGTCCTCGTCTCTGCAGTCATCGGCATCACAATCTTCCTCGCTCGACTCGGCCACATCATCGGGCGGGCTACACCATGGCTTTATTTTCTCTGCCGCGAACACGGAGTCGAAGGACCTCTGTGTACATTCTGCACCTGGAACATCTTTTAATACGTACCTATCGTTACCTAAACATTTGGCTACGATGTAGGGGCCCTTGTATGCAGGTGTTAACTTTTTCGGCTGGTTAAAGGCAGCTGCTTCTCGCCGCACCAGTACGACATCGCCTTCTTCGTAACTACGAGGTTTCTTATGCTTTGAGTCATACCTTTGTTTCTCTTTCTGCTGCGCCTTCTGTATATTATCCAACGCGATTCTTCTGTTCTCAGTTACATCTCTTTTATTATTGCTCGTCTCGTCTTCGATAGCTAAGAGTAATTCATTCTTCCAAATACTTCGCGGATCGTAATTGAATAACAGCTCATGAGGACTGTTATTTGTTGTTTTATTTCTTATTCCATTCAGTGAAAACTGTATTATAAGTAGGTGTTGGTCCCAATCTCTTCCGTCTGGTTTTTCACATAACGTTTTGACAGCACTTGTAACCGTCTTATTAAACCGCTCAACTTGACCATTAAGTCCCTGCATGATTGGTTCCAAACAACAATCACACTCTCCTCTATAGGACTCATCCAATCTGTCCGCGTCAGGTCCAACTTCGCTATCTGATTCTTGACCGTTATGGTCATAATCATACTCTTCTACTGCGTCAAACCACTCTTCATTTTCATTGTCACTCAGACTTATATCAAATATATTTAACGCATCCATTCTTATATCACGATAAACAGTTTAGAAATATTTCGTTCTCACAGTTTTCAGTTATTTATTTCACAAACTGAAAATAACTCTGACCCGGTCACGATATCTGTATTAGCTAATGCATGCACGCACCACTAGCTACGTTAGTCTAGTAGTCCAAACCCTTTGAATGTTGCTAGCTAGCTGGTTGAGAGCGTAAGGAACTCTGCCTTCCGAGGGCTTGGGTCAGCCCTTAAGTAGGGGCTCAGCGTGGGTAGCTTGAGTGGGAGGTTGCGCCTTGGTGGGGCACAGTTGCCGATTGATGAGGTGAGTAACGCTGATGGGGTGGCTAGCGCTGGTGGCGCTAGCGAAGAGGGTAGTACGGCGCGCGGTCAAACTAAGGGTTGCGCTACAACTATAAAATTAATGAAAACACCAAGATGCGGATTTAGTGATAATATTAATAGTTATCAGGTTGATGTTGTAAAATGGCAAGGTCAAAATATTTCTTGGGATTTTGACAATCCTACGGAATATTTACTTTCATTGACTGAACAAGTTTTCAGAACATGGTCACAATTACAGTTGATAGCATAAACATATTTTTTTTTTTATCTTGAATAGAGCCGCGCAACTACGAGGTCATATGCGGCTTTAATTACTAAAATTATTATCGAACTGATAAGTTATTGGCTAATAATAGATTTGATATATGTGAAAGAATCACTACGACGATGACTAATAAATATGACAGTGACATAAGAAACAGTTAAAGAAAAGGAAAGAAAGATAGACAACCAAATATTATGTTACTTAAATATATTTGTAAAGATCGACTTCCTTCAGAAAGGCGATTATGTTTTTGGGCTCATAATTGGGCGAGAGCTGGTTCAGCGAGTCGATAGTGATGTGATGTTTCGCTCAAGAATCTAGAGTCAGCTATCTAGAGTCTAGATAGCTGATATCTGGTGCATTCACTGAAAATATGTGCTATTGTTATTCTGTAATTAAGATTGGTGCATGATACACATACCGGTGGATTGGCTGCTGCTTGAAAAATGAATGCGTGTGTAAATCTTGTGTGACCACAATGAATACGCGTTAACACTACCTGATCCGATCGGCTGAAGCCCCTGTAGATATCCTTAGTTTTGTTTTTAAACGAAACGCTTGCACAGCTCTCCTTCGAGTAAAACCTCGAATCAAGAGTGTACAGATGTTGCCAGTGAACCAAGGCAGAGACTTTACTCCATCTAAAGAGATCTTGTTGTAAAACAAGTTTCGTGATGTGAGTGTCCGAATCGAAATCAGGCAGTGCTTGTTCGCAATTGCATTACTAGCTAATTCGTCGGCAATCTCGTTGCCAATGATCCCCACATGAGATGGTGCCCAAATAAAAGTGGTGATTACTCGGTAATTCTTATACATCTTGTATAGGTAGCTATGGATAAAAGTAATTGTCGGGTCAGTATGATCACTATTGCTGCTCGAATAGTTCGATATAGCTAAAAGCGACGATATCGAATCGGAGACGATGACGAGTGTTGTGTTCGGAGCATTGGTGGTAGTAGCCGTAGCGTTGGTAGACGCATTTGAAGACGTTACAGCAGCAGCAGCAGCCGCAGAAGATGTTTTAAGTGTATTATAGTAGGTACGAATTGCAATAAAGATTGCAATTAATTCGGCTGAATAGATTGAACAAATCTCAGGTAAATGATGAGATTTCCGAACATTATTGGACGATTCGTAAATACCGCATGCGACCGAATTATTATGTGGAAGCTTAGAGCCATCCGTGTAGAAAATTGTCGTCGTCGTCGTCGCCAAATGCTCGTCAATATCATCATTATTATTCTGGAATAGATGTATAATCTTATTAAAAAGATTTCTGTATAGAACCGGTGGTGTATCGCTTTTTTTATGCACACCTAGTGATAGATTGAATGTGATATGGTTGCTTGTGTATAGCAACCATCTGGGTGGAAGCAGAGACTGATTTTTGTTACAGGCAGATGGTATAATGTAGTCGTTTTTATTGATTTCCCTGTAGTGTTTATGTAGAAGAAGTGCTACAGGTGTTATGGCAGAAGGCGGTCTTTGTGCACGAATTTCTTGAAGTTCGGTATTATGAATGTAATTCAAATGATTGCAATTACTCGATGCGGCAAGTTTAGTGATATATTTGAGGCCGAGATGTTTGCGGCGTAAATCGATAGGCAAGAACGAGGCATCAGCATGCAGACTACTAGTTGGCGTTGTACGAAAAGCACCAGTAATGCAACGAAGTCCAGAATTCACAATGGGACTGACCTTTTTCAAATGACACGGTCTAGACGAATCGTAAGTAATGCAACTGTAATCAAGACGAGAAAGGACGAGAGCCTTGAAGAGAATATCCAACAGTTGTCGATCGGCACCCCCAAGTGGTACTACTCAAGCAACGTATTGGATTTAAAGCTCGCTGAGCGGTTGCAATTAGATGATTAAAATGAAGGCTCCAGGTTAATTTACTACCGAAGTAAATACCTAGCACCTTCATGTGATTCGATGATTGAATCAGATCACTACCATTGTTCATCCGTATCTCGGGTGTTAAATGAGTTACGCAGCCTACAAAAGTCCGTAATTCTCATCTTGCCCGACGAGAAACAAAAACTAATGCCAGCCGCATTCAATTCAATACGATTGACCGCCTTCTGTAGATTGTATTTAATCTGTGCTAGATTTTCAGCCGAAAGATAAATAAGCAGATCGTCCATATAGAGTAATGGATTTATCGCCTTAGGTATACCATCTGTTATTGAATTTATTCTCCATCGAATGATGCGTCAAGAGTGTGGAACCAATTCTAACCTGGAAACTACGTTCTGAGAGAAACTGCTCAATAGCAAAGCCCATCTTGCCGCGTATGCCCCAATCGAAAAGTTGACGCAAAATATTGTGTCGCCATGTCATATCATATGCCTTCTGTATATCGAACGATATGGCCACAAGATGTTTACGAGAAAGAATCGACTTCTGTATATCGCTTGCAAAACGTATATGGATATCGTTCGTTGAGTAGCCTTTGCGAGATCCGCATTGGTACGACTGTAAGCAATTGTTTATGTTGAGGTACCAGTTTAAACGATTGTTGATTAATTTCTCGTAGATCTTGCCGAGGTGACAAGTAAGCGCAATCGGACGATAAGAAGAAGGCATATTGGGCGGTTTGTCCGGCTTGCATAGTGGTATGATATGAGCAGTTTTCCAGATCAGAGGAAAGAGACCATTGGCCCATATATGATTAAAGAAATCAAGAAGATAGCGCATCATTTCGATGGGAATGTGTTTAAGAATAGTATAGGATATTTTATCTGGTCCAGGTGAAGCATTTTTCTTTTTGATACTGTGCATAACTGACTGCAACTCAGTTAAAGAAAATTCCATATTGCAATAGTCAAGAAACCTATTGTTGCTGCTGCTACTGCTGCTGTTAGTAGACTGATTGAAGTCGACAATACTATTTTTCTCGGTTTCCGATTTGATTTTTAGAAAATCATTCGTATAATTAATATCGCCACTAACCGAAGTAAAGTGATCGGCAAGCAATTCACATATCTACGCAGTATCGACAATATTTTTACTAGCATCATCATTAAGAAGGGAAATGTGTTTGAATTTCTTCAAACCAAACATGCCTTTGATTTTCTTCCATATGATATCGGTGTTTAATGGCGATGACGATGCCGCAACATTTTCACTATCAAAACAACTGCTTACGTAGTTGTGCCAACTAGTTCGTTTCGCGTGCAATACTGCATATCGGGCTGCAGCCCTAGCTCTAAGGTACTTGATTTTATTGATATTGTTCGAATGTTCTCTATAGGTACGGTAAGCTCATCTTTTAGATCTAATAATTTTCAACAAGTCTTAAGAGAACCAGAGTACCGATTTTCGTAGTTTAATCGTGTTAGCAGAAGCCGATGAAGTAGAGGAAGACGAATCATTATTATTATTATTCGTATTGCTAGTAATTGCAGTATGCGAAGGATGTTGTAAAGAAGATGTTAACGAAGAAACATCTGAAGATTAATTGTTGCTAGCGTCATCATCGCCATCGTCATCCACGACAACATAAGGATCGGAAGAAATCGGTGATGATAATAAAGAAGAAGAAGAATAAGTTGGAGGCAAATTAGAAGTTGGCGAATTGTACGTATTAATGAATTCCAAGAGATACGGACAATTTTTCATCTTGCATTTGCTAATTGGTATTGATGATATTGCAGCCGACAAAATATTAGTATTAATCGTATCAATCAGTTTGTCAATGTCAGTCTCATTGTTAATTGCCATATCGGGGATTCGGATATTATCCTTGAAGATGTCCCAGTCGGCCTTTTCATAGATGAATCTATGCGAGTGCGATAGCGGCTGGTTCGCATTGGTAACATTCACAGGCTCATCGAAAGTAATCATTATGGGAATATGGTTACTACCATAAGCATCATTCTTATGTGTACTCCATGTAAGATTTCTTTATATAAGTATCCATAATACACCAGTGAAGATTTTTGTAGAAGGAGTCGAAAAAAAGGTGTTTTGTTATATTCAATTTATATTTGAATTTTTTATTATTTTTGAGTTCTGGCTACTAGTTACATTAGAAATATTTAAAGTGTGTACAATTTCGGCTCGATGATGGGTGTTTCTCGGAACAGTTGGTGCACACGATTTTGTCAATATCACATGCGCGGCCTTCGTGCTTCGCCTGACCACATATACATTTTTTAATTGTGGGATTAGGGCATCTGATCTCAATACTTCCGAATGTCTGACATCCGGAGCGCCGTATCGGATTTGGAATGTATTGTCGCACGGGTAACGGGTACATTGCAACATATAATTTACTGGGTAGATTCAAGCTATTAAAAGTTATTACATATGCACCATTCGGTTCAGCTTTTCCATTGCGGTATTTAGTTAAAGCTCTAATAGCGATTACTTTTTGTGATTTTGTTTCTTCGAGTAGTTCATTTGTATCACAATTCAGAAGATCTGGTCAGTAGATGAGACCTTTAGTAGAGTTCAACGTTTCATGTTTATTAGATGAAACAGAAATATCACAAAGCGATTTGAGTTTGAGAATTTTATCGGTTTGCTTCTGGTTGTTTGTGACGACTAACAGGCCCTCGCGAATTTTTCTTCAGCTATCAATAGAGCCAACAGTATATTTTAAGGTTTTGTTTAAAATTATTGGGTTAGTTTTATTAAAATTTATATTTTCCCCATTACATTTAACCGAAATAAATTGTTTGTATAAATTTGGATTCGGTTTAGAAAAATATGATGCAGCAGAAGCCCATCATGTTTGATGGGCCAGGGCCGGAGCCCATACCGATTGCTTTGGCGAACGCAGAAAGAGTTTGTTCTAGCTGCACACTGGGTGAACTAAGTATTAAATACAATGAAAGTTAACTGAGAAACCTGTGTGTGTTATTCAACAAACCATCGCTTGGGGCAGATAATGATCAAAATTGATGCTAAAGCTCACTGAAGAAAATAAAATTTCAAGAAAAACACCAAGAGAGGTTTATATTACATAAATAAATATGAAATACACTTTTACAAATAATGTTTATTAGTGATTAAATGTGATTATTAACCAAAAATGAAAAAAACTTACGTATTCGGAACACGAGGTCGCATATGGAAAATTGAAATCAAACAAAGAAACTATATTAATGCTTCGATTTTTCTTGAATTTTTCTTCACATACACATCGGTAATACTACAAAAGCACTAAATAACAGTGATTATACTATAGAAGTATAAAAAATAACACTGTTTGAAGAATTTTTACAATCACTATGCAACACAAAAAACGCACAAAAACAAAGAAATTGCTGAAATGCAGCAATTTTCCTCAAATTTTCCTTCACAATTACATATATTTCTTAGAAAAAACACTAGGGTAGCACAAAATAAGCTTAAAGTAGATCGAAAAATACTGCTTTAAACTAAAAAACTTCAGCTCGTAGCCGGGACGATGTTACTCGCACGGCGGTCACGAGAGAAGTGAAACATATTATTATTATTATTATTTACTTCATTATGTTAACATCTTCGTTTTCTTTATTTATTTCGTCCACTTTTTTTTTTCGTTAGGAATTTAACGTTGACGGTCTTCCCCACCAATCCATATGAGACCAGATACAAATCGTTGTCGTTTGCTAATGTATTTAGCGTATTCAGACGATCGTCGTTGATAAAAGCGTTGAACCTCGGTGTTAAAAATGTGTTGAAATTGTAAAATTCAATTAAAATTTTTGGTCCATGCACAGTATTTCTTCTGCACAGAGTTTTGATTTGGAGCATTTCACCATAATTGAATGGAGTTAAATTTTTTAACGTACGCGCTTCTGCGTCTAAGTTAATTGCTTCCACTACTTGATTCATTGTTACACAAAGATACACACACGAAGAAGAAGAACACTGTTGAAACTCTTGCAATCGAAATCAAACTTGTAACGAATTAATTTAGACAGAAGGTTTCTTATTTGTTGTAAAACGCTAATGTTAGGACAATGTATGTTGAATAGCGACATATCAAATGGCAATGCTCTTACTACTATTTTTAAAAATTCACTGTATTCATAAATAATATTGTTTTTGAAAAAATAAATATAACCATTCATATATTGAAAAACGTTCTCTGGAAATTTTTTATTTATTACCATTTGGTCTGCGATACACAGCTGATATTTTATTAAAATGTGTAAGTGTGTGTGTGTGTGCATGTTTTGTATATTTTATTAGCAATTTTGTAGTTTATCGAGATAACAGTTAATTAATTAATTAATAACTTACAGTAATAATATGGGAATTGGGCTTGTCATGGCGATTGGCACTTGGTGATTGAAATTCTTTTAACTTGACCACTGGATCGGATCTCGTTCTAGGCGAATGTAGCAGACACTGATGTTTTGACGGTTGTACGCTCTCGTTGTCGGCTTGAAGTTTTGCTGGTGAGTAGTATATGCAGATGCGGCGGACTCTCGGCGAATCTCGGAGGTGGTTCGGATCTCAGTTGAAGTTGTAGTTTCTTCGGATAGCTGGTGTTGTTACCTCGTAGTCGACGTCGTCCCGTTAATAAAATCTTTAACAGTTCATTGAGATTCGAGCACGGTTGTCGTTGGAGTTATGCAGCTAGTTGGTCCGATTTAATGAGATGAATTTATCCTACACTTCTGACACCAATTTTCTTGTAATGTCTCGGAGAATTTTTTGAGAGGTGTTAGAAAATATATATGTATGTGCTGATACTTGTATATTTTAATTTTATTGATGGAATACATATATTTCTTAAAGTGGAACCGCTTGGTTTGAATTCTAAGTAAGAACTGAACTTGTGGTACAATTTTCTAATAATGAAACTTAGTTAACTGGCGTGGAAAATCAAAGGTTAGGTCTAGGGGTAGTATCGACTATCGCTGCGTTCAAACAAAGATAATAATTTCGAAAACAACATTTTTGAAAACAACTTACTCATGAAATATAGATAATTGAAATTAAGATAATCTGAACAAGTGAATCATGTTTAAAATAATCAAACAAGTCGAATACATTACAAATGCCTAATTTTTCACAAAATAATTTAAATGCTTTCGATGTAAATGATGTGCCTCGATCTGATATGATTCTAGTTGGAGTTCCAAAAGTTTTAAATAAATTTTCAAGAGTTTCAATTACATATTTTGTTTTAGTGTTACGAACCGGTTTTATATGCATGTATTTAGTAAATGCATCGATAATTAAAAATAATTGAGTCTTTCCGCTGTTACTTTTACTAAAGGGTCCCATGTGATCAATATGCAAAGTGTGAAAGGGTATAGCTACTTTTTCTATCGGATGTAAGAAACCAGGTTGTTTGCCTCGCGGTTGTTTATGGTACAAGCACGGAATACATGAATCGATACATTTTTCAACATATTTCCGCATTTGCAGAAACCAATACGATTCACAAAGCTTGTTTGAAGTTTTGTCTAGACCGAAATGACGCCCATACTACCTGCTCACGCTGTCCCTTGGGCACGACCCATTGTAGTCCAGATGCAGTAATTCTATATGCTCGACCTTCACGTAAACAATAATCTTTGTAAATTTTTCTTTCATATTCTGTTGTGGGTGGTTTTGACAAGATTTCGCGAACTAATTTAATTTTCTCATCAGTTAATTGACCCGCTAGAACCCAATCGGCTTGTTCAATTTTAAAAATTGTAAATTCTTTAGTGGGCGGTTCGGTGCCTTTTGGATTTCTAGTTAGTGTGTTCACGTGCGCCATTTTAACTCCAGCTCGATATTCAATTGTATAAGTGAATTCCTGTAACTGGAGCCACCATCGACCGATTCGTGGTATCAAATCGCGTTTTGTGCAAGCTGTCTTTAACGCATTACAATCTGTTACAACTTCGAATTCTAAACATAATAAATATACTCTAAATTTTTTTAGAGTTTCAACAACACTAAAGTTTCCAATTCATAAGAATGGTATTTGGCCTCCAGTTGTGTCGCTTGTCGACTATAGTATGCCACGGGCTGTAATTTTCCTTTCTGCGGTTGCCGCTGCAATAAAATTCCAGCCAAGCCTAACTAGCTTGCGTCGGTATGCACTTCAGTTTCGGATTTGTGGTTGTAAAGCGATAACAATGGGCGTTCTGTTAATTTGACTTTTAAATTATTAAATGCATTTTCCTGTTCCGATTTCCAAATCCAAGATTGTTCTTTACGTGTTAAAATGGTTAATGGGACGTGCGATAATTGCATAATTTTGAATAAAATGACGAAAATAACTTGTTAAACCGAGAAATTGCCTAATATTATGTACGCTTTCGGGACGTAGAAAGTTTTTTACTGATTTTATCTTTTCAGAACCGGGTTTTACACCATAACTATTTATTTCAAAGCCTAAATAATCTATTTTTGTTTTAAAAAAATAACATTTTCGGGGATTTAAAGTTAAATTATGTATTTGAAAAATTGCTAATAGTGTTTTGAGTCGTTCTAACCCATCTTCAAAATTAGAAGCTGGACTTAATATATCATCTAAATATGCCATAGCAATCGTATTCCGTAATGGACCTAAAATTTTATTAATCATGCGTTGAAATACTCCGGGCGCGTTTGTCAAACCAAACGGCAAACGATTAAATTCATATTGTCCATCGGGGGTAATAAATGACGTTAAGTGTTTTGAATTTTCAGCAACAGGAATTTGATAATATCCTGATGTCTTATCTAAGCTAGTAAAATATTTTGTACCTTGTAATTGATTTAACTGATCATCAATACGTGGACGTGGAAAGCGATCTTTCACATTAACACGATTTAATTTTCTATAGTCTACACACATACGTGTTTCGCCGTTTTTCTTTTTAGCACATTGTCAGGTCTATTCTGTATCTTCAAAAGTTAAAAATTAACGTCAAGGTTACGGTTAAAATTTTTTAACCATCATATCAGAAATTTTGCTATTCTGTAAGACAAAAGTGTTAAAATTTTAACCACATTTCGGTTAAGTCGACAGGTTAAATGGCAAATTTGAACGTCATATCTGAAGGTGGTGTTAACATTTAAACCAGCCGTTAAAACTTTCCTGTTTCTTTATAAACACCTAAAATTATTATATACTATATAAAAGTAAATTAACTATGGCTGCGGGATTTGTAGAAGGACAAAGAGTAAGAAATAATGTTATTGGGGAAATGAACTAAAGAATGCTACTGAAAAATATAATGATTATATTTTTATAATATATTTTATATTATTAAAGAATAATTAAATTTATTTTTAATTTTTGTATTAATAATTAATATTTATTACATTATTTCAATTTTTAATAGTAAATATTTTTTTAAATATATAAATCAATTTAAAAAACAAAACATTTTGTTAAAAAATCTTTGGCATTTTAACAAAAAACAAAAATTTTGTCGGCTATTTTTTCCATAGCTATTGCTAGCAAATTGATAAAATTTGACAAATTATTCATGGCTTTCGTTTGTTCATCCAAACTATTTACTAATGCAGTGCTAAGAGTATTATTTATTACTGGTCGTTTCGGTATAAAATAAATACTTTTTGACAAATTTGCTTGATATCAATTCTGTATGTAAAATGTAAACATAACCTCTTACAAAAATAATATATTTTTTTAAATATATGACAAAAATAAAAATATAATATGTTACTTACGTTCCTCGGCCATTGCACAAATTAAATTGTAAATATATAAAAAATAATATAATATACACAAAAATATGTACCTAATTTTTTGACAAGCACAGCTTATACAGCAACAAATTTTTAATACTTGAAGCTAACTTCTCTATAAAGATTTAACTGCAGAGTTAAAATATACCTTTTAAACGGCTGGTTAATATTTTGAGATACAGAATAGAAAACTGGGTTTAAATTTTAACCTGTTGGTTAATACTTTACTTTTAACCAACATTTTTAGACAAGTATAATTGATTGATTGTTGTTCACTGTCCTCTACTAAATCATGGTACATAGAGTTGACCTGAAATACTTGCATCTGGTTGTTATCTTTTCCATACTGATGTGTGTTTTCAGAAGATATTCGATCCGAAATAGGTTGTGTGATTCCTTGATGAAATTTTCCTAAACCAAGTCCTGGTCGCTAGCCTAGTTTAAACATTAAATTTTGCGCGGTAGTGGAGAATTCACCGGACGAGGGGTCTATCAACTTCACCGAGAGAGACCGTTGGCCCTTCATTCTCGCGGTACTTCTTTTCCCGACGACGTATTGTAGGGGTTTATATTCCTTGGTCGGTTCTCGGTGACAAAAGTAGCGTAGTTTGCTCCTGATACTGGTGGTGCTGCCGTCATCGACGTGTGGGCCACGGTCTTTTGCTTCACCTGTCGTTCGAAGTAAAGTCGGTGATCGGTTTTTGCTTCCTTAAAAATTCTGCTAGTGCCGTCAAGGTACTGCTTCCAACGACCTGCACAACGATTGTAATGTTAGTGGGAAATGTTGAATCATTTCTTCTACAAATATTTCCTCCGGGAGTGCTGTCGAGAAATATTTGACATAACCCACATAGAGTGCTAGATTGACCATACTAGGTCCCTTTCTTGCCTCCCATCGGTCAGTGGAAATCCGCCGATGCCAGTTGTTTTGGATAGCTTTGGACCAGTAGGTCTGTAGAAAATCTTTTTTGAATTCTGCATAAGTTGACCACCATGATGAAAATAGTTCTGCCCATTTGCTGGCTTCCCCTATCAAACACTCTACCGCTGTTTCCATCTGTTATTCTTCCGGTACTTGCAGTCTTTGGCAGTATTTTTCTAAGTTTTCTAGGAATCGAACCGGGTTGAGTAATCCTATTTCCCCGTTATATTTTGGTTTGGTGGGTAAAATCGGCATTGGTTTTTCTACCATATGTGGCCAAACTCATGGGGCGTTGGTGGTCGTTGGAGGCAGTATTATGCTCGGTTGGACTATCTCTCCTCGTTCGTTTTCCGTGTGGATCTGGTCTCCTTGCAAGTAATTACTATTCGAAAATCATCAATTGAAACTTGGATTATATTGTCGCGTGGGCTATACTGCTCGCGTTTACCTGACAAGTCAATTTTTGAGGTTATGCAGTCTCTTTCCACCAGTGAATTTTAATATTTATACAGATTCATATCCGGGACACCGCACGTTTAAAGATTAAAGATATATATTATAGCTTTACGAGCCAGTTAGTTGGTTGATTCAAATATTCATCAATGCGCACTGTAGGGTTAATAAATTATCGTATGACACAGTGTAGTCCGGATAGTATGACATTACTTTGAAATAAATATACCTCAAAATTTTTTTTTGAACTTTTTCTATTAGATTTCATTTAATGGATTCCAAATTAAAGAACAATATTCAAGTTTAGATCTTACAAATGTATAGTACAAAATAAAAATCAAATCAAGGTTGACAAAAGATTTGCTGTTACGAATAGTGAATCCCAGCATTCCCATAGCATCAGAATAAGTATTCTCAATGTGGGTGGAGAATGTAAGCTTGGAGTGAAATGTGACACCTAGATCAGTAATAGTTGAACAACGCTGTAATATTATGTTTGATAAAGTGTAATCAAATGATATAGAGAATTGTTTACGGGAACAAGATACAACTTTACATTTTTTTATATTTAAGCAAAGATTATTAGAATGACACCATGAGCCAATATTATTAAGATCATTTTGAAGTGACATGCAATCATTAATATTAGAAATAGCGGAAAAGATATTTAGATCATCAGCAAATAGTAAATTGTTGTTTGTAATAACAGTAGTAATGTTTTAAATTCGTAAATGATGCATCATCATCCTCAAGACAGTTGGCTTGCTTAGAATGCACTGTCATAAAGTTTCTGATTAATAAAGTTCGGAATGAAGAAATAAAAGAAGTACAGGTACATGTCGGATTTTTGTTACATTCTAAATGTCCACGAATACTTCCAATTTGCCCAAGTGTTTTGAATATGTAGATATCTCTTCATTTGTTAACTCATCAAAACGAGCTGGTAGGTATGATTTAAAATCTTTGAATTCAGCTAATATTTTTCGGCCAAAATTTGTTTTTACAGGCCTGAACGATGTAATTAAATATTTTGTATTATATGGCAATGTTGATAATCTCCTCAGGGTTTTTTTAACTGGCAAAGTTCGTTCAATTTTTCTAAATCCATGTTTCTATATAAAAAAACTGGATTATTCTATAATAATGATAATAAATAATAATAATAGTTACAAAACAAAATCCGGAGCAAGGCCGAATTTGAGATACTCAAACTAAATGTTCGTACCGTGTGGCAACTACCAAATACTTTTTTAAAAAAAACTCTTAAATCACTTCTCGATCACTCGATAATCAAAAGCCGAATCCCTACGAAATTTCAAAGTCAACTGATGACAAACACAAAGTGAAATGGAAATTCTTCGAGTCATTAAAATTTGTAGACACTTCAGTAACAAACTACAAAATTACAACAATTGAGTCGTTGGTGAGTAAATTTAATTTTATTTATACTGATTATAAAATATAAAAATATTTTGCTGTAATTACTGAAAAAAAAAATTAGTTAAAAAAATATATATTTGTATTGCCAGGGTATTTCACCCTCATATCGAAAATACTGTGTAAGTTCTTCTTGTACATCTTTTGCAAGCATATTTCCACGAAAATTGGAGTTTGTTTGTAGCGGAGTCAGGTCAGAACTTTGTTGCCGTCAAGCTCCCGGCTGTACAGAACCGTTTTCAACATTTTCATTATCTAAAGTACCAGGTGGAGCGTAAATTTTTTGAGAAAGAATTATCAGATAATTGTGCAAGACGCATACTGCTGATACAATTATCGAGAATTTTTCTGGTTCTAAATCAATATTTTTCCTTAGTACACGAAATCTAGCAGAAGTTTTAGCGAAAACATTCCCAATTATTCGTCTAGCTCGTGAAAGACGATAATTATATATTCGTTAAAAACAATTCATGTTTCTAAATGGATATGGTTTCATAATATACGGTTTCATTGCAAAGGCATCATCAGCCACAATTAAAAACTGATTTTTTTTACAGCGTCCTGGTACATTAAGTTCATTATTTTCTAGCCGTTGTGTGCAATGCAAATCAAATTTAACCAGTAGTTACGTTATCACTGGCGTAACTACAGTTGTGTGGGCCCTGGTGCGAGATACAAAGATATACCGTCAAGCGCTGGGTGTCGGGAAGTGATTTGCATAACGATATAACAATAGAGGCACCTACACCTAATGCGGCTTCTTCTTCATATATTTAATTTTACGCTTTATTGATCAAATATTGTTCCTCCTTGATAAGGTATAAAATCTACTATGAATCCTAAGACACCAGCGAGCACAAAAAATTTATAGCCCCATTTATGAGGTTTACTTTTTATATACTGGCGTATATTACCAGCTCGAGTTCCTTTATACGCATTTATAGTTTCATCAACAGAGTATTCGTTCTCAATGTAGAATTTTTGGCAATTTTGTCTTACTTTCTCGATCTGTTTTTTGTATTTTCTGTGCAATTTTCGTTATTGTTGAAGTGAACGTACCGTCTCAAAAGCTTGAAGCGCTTTACAGGCATTATGTTAGCAATTTGTTCAATACTAGAACTAGTTGCCCAATAATCTTCATATGAAGGTAAATTTATAAGACCCATTGTCAGTAGAACAGATATAAAGTCTGTTATTTCGGATTGAGATGTATTTAGGCTTTGTCCTCTTTCTTGAGTGCTGTATAAGTTCGTTTGCTTTACCATATCGGTCATTATATCCAAGGAAAAAAACTTACAAAAGTATTCTAAAGGCGGGAGTAATTCTTCATTACATTGAACGAATATATCCCCTTGATCTTCTATTATATTGGTGTCTATATCTTCTTTTGTCCAATTGAACGTTATATCCTGTTTCTTCTTTTTTCGAGGTGGTTCAGGAGCAGCACTTGTCGACTGTTGTGAAGAAATATTATTGACAACAATATTGGCATTGTGGTCTTCTTCTGATTCGGAAATACTTTCTTCACTTGTGTCAAATATTACATTTATATTTCTTCGCACTGCCAATTGTGTAACCTAATCATCAGATGTATCCGATGAGTCTGAGACTTGAGGATTGGTGTAAGATTGAATTTTTGTTTCCCGTAAAAAAAATAGGATTTATTTCAAGAGGATCCATTGTAACTAGAACAATAATAATATATTTTATATTATACGCAATTTTATCGGGCAATGTAACTGTATGGTTACATATATTTTCAATAGACATTCTACGCTGTGTTTACTTACGTATTGCCCTCTACGGTACTTATAATTACACATTCATATCTATATTATTGAGTATATCACAAAATATGAAATATAAATAATGATACTTACCATAAAAATTATTTATTCATACAACTGCCCATGCCATTTCACTACACTGAAGCACACAAACCCAGATGCGCAAAATTTTTAATTCAAACCAATGCGCAGACTCCGGAGAATATCCCCCTCCCTCGATAGTAGATTGTAACCATACGGTAACATAACCCTCATTGCTGTAGAACTACAGGAACCAGAGTTTTAAGGTTTTGAAAATGATGTTACCATATAGTTACAATTCCCGATAAAGGGTTGAGCAATTCACTCAAGCAAATTGCACAATTAATTTTTGAATTTATCTTCCTAACAATATATAACCTGCTACATATTCAACTACATTTTCAACATATGGTGAAAGAATGATGGATGAATTATAGTTATTATTATGACTAATATTAATTTTTGTTATTTCTGAGTCTATATTATCGTCATCATACACGAAATCTAACGTTTTTGATGTAATTTGACAAGAAGCATGTAGAATAATTATTGTTCTGTTTGATACCGAGCAGTTGGCATAATTTGATGTAGAAATTATATGTCTTACAAATAATCGTTTATAAGCATTTTTAAATTGCAAACATGATCGATTATTATTAAATCCTCCTCGACTTCTAATGACACTAAAAAAGTTTCATGATGATCTAGGCTTAATTTGCAACAAAGTATAAGTATATTTATTGTAACAATTTTGTATTTTATTACAATATCTTCAAATAGTCTAATTAAATTATTTTTTATTAAGAAACAAAAGAACCTGATTTTCTATTAGTTTCTAACAATAATTTATTATTTTCGTCTTTCAAATTTCATATAAAATTAGAAATAGTAGTTACTTCTTTTGTAAAAAGAAATGTAATCGGCAATGGCTGATTATAAATATTTTTTGATTGTAAGTTACTTAAATTTAACATGTAAAAACTTTTTTTATATTAAGTCAAAAATCAGATGTTGCTTCAATATTATTAAATTGAGCTATATGTAAATTTTTACAAAATATTAATGCTTTGCGAACACTTTTACTAAGAGTTTGCGCTGCTATTTCTACTTGCAATTTTTTATTTTGGTAATTTATATATTTGGCTGTTAATTTATTTGCACTAACCAATCTCTCTTTTTTTGTAATTTGTAAAGTTTGTCAATGGGTAGCCATAAAATTCTTTCTCCATTTGGCGATATGAGAATTTTTTTATCACCTATACGACATAATTATAACATAACTAGAATCAAAAACGGGTTTTAATGAATCAAGTTTACGTCTAATACCTCACACATTCGAAAATTGACTGGTGCCCCGTCAAAAGTTACAAGTCTGTACTCGGCATCTGTATCATAAAGCAGTTCTAAACAAGTTGTAAAAATGTTTGCTCTTTCCTGTTCTGATAATTTTTATTAACGAATATAATTATTCAAATATACTAAAATGTTTGTCTTAAAATTTTAATTTAAATTAAAATGTATTAATAATATTAATTGATGACGTGGTTGGCACTTGGTGAAATATTTTGAAATATAAGTATAATTAAATAAAACACTTGGTATGAGTTTCACAATATTTATTAAATACTACGGTGACCGTTTCGACCCTTCGGTCATCTTCAGGTATACACAAATTATGCTAAATATATGCTATTTAATATTAAGGAGGGGTGAGGTGGATACATCTACTTGTTCGTTTATAATATTTTTTTCTGAATTGATTGCTTTTCGGATTTATAAATTTTCCACCAAGTTTAATTTGTACCATTTGTTGGCACGATGTAAAATTTTGAATTAACCATTATAACTGTGATTCGTTTCACAAATATGGGTGTTGTATTTGTGATTTTCTATTGCTTTTATGTGTTCTTTTATTCTGTATTTAAAACTTCTTCCACTTTGTCCAATGTAAATCGCATCACAGTTATTACATTTGATGTCATATACACCTGACACGTTGTTTTTGTCAATTTTGTCTTTATTGTTCACTAACAGTTTATGTAGGTTCAATTTGTTTACAGTTACTGTGTTAATATTATGTTTCTTAACACATTCATTGCTGAAATATTTTCAAGTAATCTGGTAACGTGCTGAAAATTTTGTCTTATTTCAATCTAGAATAGAACGGACACAAATAAATTTTTTTCCTAATAAACTAGCGCAGATTGTTTTTGTAAGTTGTACCCGCCCGCACGCATTCATAAAAATCATGCACGATACTCGAGCGTCTGCCTATAGCGGGATAAAAAACATATGTATTATGCAAGTCATACACGGAGAGAAAAGTATGCTAAAATTAAAGAGAATTCTCTTTATATTAAACATAATTTCTCTTGAAAAAAATGATAAGTATAAATAATTTTCAATAAAAGAATATTTGTATACTTAGATATTATATTAAATATAAGAAACAGTATTTCATTGGATTGAAAATAAATATGGTAAAAATAAATAAACTGAAATATTTATCGTATGTATATGTTTTTATTAAATTTAAAGAAATGGTATATTTGGTACAAGAATAAATTATATTATAAAAATAAAAAATAATATATTTATTTTAAGTATACGCTGATACTAAATTTTATCTAGTAACATATTTATGTCATATATAATATTGTGTTCATTTTAACAGATTTCTACCTGTGTTATTATTGCGTAGGGTTTGTCTTTTAATAATAATAAACACTCCAGTTCAGTTTAATAGAATTTAATTGTTTGAAAATAAAGTGCAAATCTACAGCTCATGTACTACATTACAAAAAGGCGATGCTTTCGCTTTCGCGGCCGTTGACACACTGGCCTCGTCTGTATCGACCCGTCGGCTCGTTCCCTTTCCCTTCCCCTTAGAAGGTTGCCCCTGAATTTGGAGCGGGAAATTCTACATCCTTCCCCGGCGAAGAAGGTTCGACTTCGAGAGGATAAATGAACTGCACTGGTCTACGTAGTCTCGTACCTTTGCTGGTTTGTATCTCGCAGGCCCTCACCTTTCCGTCTCGACCCTGAAACAAATCTACAATCCTTACCATTTTCCATTGTAACCTTGGAATATGTTGCTCATAGAGCAGCGCTACGTCCCCTTTCTTCAATGACTTGGACTTGACGTGTCGCACATGATGTACAGAACGAAGCTGCTGTAGGTAATCGGTATACCAATGGTTCCAAAACTTGGTCATTATCTTCTCCCTTTTCTTCCATTGCTGCAATATTTCGTTTTGCCTAATTTCCGGTATCTTCGTATCCATGCTAAATCCGCATTCTCTTGCTCCAATTAAAAAATGTGAAGGAGACAAAATTAACAAATTTGAAGGATCTTCGTCAATAAAGGTTAATGGTCTCGAGTTGACAGTGGCTTCAGCTTCCGTCAGAATCGTATCCAATTCATGATAATCAACAAATGCCTTCCCGAGCGTTGACTTTAATGCATCTTTTACCGTTTTCACCATTCTCTCCCAGAAACCGCCCCACCATGCTGCTCGTTCGACTATGAATCGCCATTCAATTCGATATTCCTTTGTTATATCTTGAACAGAAGGTGTAGTCAAAATTTTAAATAATTCTTGAATTTCTTGTGATGCTCGTCGAAATGTTTTTGCGTTGTCTGAATAAATTACAGATGGTACACCTCTACGTGCTATAAATTTACGTAGAGCTCTAATACAACTTTCTACTGTCATATCTGGAACTAGTTCTAGATGAACTGCTCTAACCACTGCACAAGTCATAAGCATTATATAGGTTTTTCTTCGTTCTTTATTTACCGTAACATATAATGGACCAGCAAAGTCAACACCAGTTATTTTAAACGGATTTGCCATTGTTATCCTATCTCTAGGTAACGGAGCAAAGTGTTCGTTCCCTGCTTTACTCTTTAATCTTTTACACTTTAAACATCGTCCGCACACAGATTTAACTTGTTGTCTGCCTTGAATAATCCAGTATGATTTTCTTACCTCTGCTAATGTTGAATTCACTCCATAGTGCATGACCTTCTCATGACATTTAATTATAATTTTCTCAGTGTACAACGATTTCTTTGACAGAATAATAGGGTGTCTGACGTTGTAAGGTAATGCAGCCTCCGCTAGTCTTCCTCCTAGTCTCAAGATACCATCTTCATCCAAAAACGGGTTAAGTGTCAAAAGTGAAGATTGAGTACTTATTTCTTTTCCATTAGCGAGTGCCTTTATTTCTTCGTGATATTCCCTTTGCTGTACAAATTTAATCCAATATATTTCAGCTCGCATTAGTTCATTGCTCGTTAGTGGCCCAAATTTCTTCTCTTCTTTCATTTTCGTGTTGTGTATAAATCTCTGAATGTATGCAGTTATTCTCAGAGTTTTTTCAATCTTCTCAAATTTCTTCAAATCTAACACTGCTTCTTGTTCATGTACCCGCTGTCCTACCTTGTTTTGCAGCGTTACAAGTGAACTTGTCGTTTCTTCTTTACATTCGGTGTCCCATTGTGGCCAACTCTTTTGATCTTCTTGCAGCCATGATGGACCTTCCATCCATATCACTGATTCTGTCAATAATTTTGCCGATATTCCTCTTGTTAACAAATCAGCTGGGTTTTCTTTGCCAGGACAATATCTCCAATCTCCTTGGCTTATTTTTTGAATCTCGGTAACTCGATTTTGAACATATACTTCCCGCTTTGCAGTATTACCCGTGATCCAGTGTAATGTGATTTTTGAATCAGACCATATTATTGATTTCTTTACGTTCAAAGACAAATTTTGTAATATGTATTCTTGCAGTCGAGCTGCACATAAAACCGCAGTCAATTCTAATTTAGGTAGAGTTAACTGTTTCTGTCCAACTTTGTTGATTGGAGCCACTCGATTTTTTGATATCAGGAAATTACACTTGTTTGTTTCTAAGCATTTTATGTACGCTACCGTTCCGTATGCTTGCAGACTCGCATCCGCAAATATGTGTAGTTCTACTTCGTTCTTGCTATTTTGTAAAACTATTCTAGGAACGTGATAATTAGCTATAGTAGCAATCTCCGCATACCATTTGAACCAATCTGATTTTAAGTCTTCTGGTACAATATCGTCCCAATCTAATTTTTCTTTCCACAGACGTTGAAGTAAGATTTTTGCTTTTATTGTATATGGTCCGAGCAAGCCAATCGGGTCAAATATCCTTGCTACTGCTTGTAAAATATTTCTTTTCGTTGGTTGATTATTATGTTCGGTACTTGTTACAAAGGACAAATCAATCGATATTTCATCAGTTGTTGTATACCATAGTATTCCCAATACTTTCTTTTCTTCATTTCTTCCTATCAATTCGCCTTCTTCTTCGAATCGTTTATTCATTTGCACATTGTTCGAATACCATTTTCTTAGATTCATGTTGGCTGAGCGTAGTATTTGTTTCGATTCATCGTATAACTTGCGAGCATCTTCTACTGAATTGAGTGCAATCACCAAGTCATCTACATAGAACGAGTGAGCTAGAATCTCTGCTGTTTTCTTTAATTGTTTGGGTTGTTCTGAAAAATGCTTTTTCAAAGTAGCTGATAACAAGAATGGACTTGTCGTCACTCCAAAGGTAACTCGTTTCATTCGATATGCAATCAATTGTGGTAGCTCAGACATTGTTGCTATGTTTTGTTTTATTGGTTCATTGTACCACAAGAACCGATGTGAATCTCGTTCTTCTTCTTTAAGCGATATTTGAAGAAATGCCTTTTCGATATCAGCAATTAATCCAACAGAACCTATTCTGAAACTAAGAAGAGTTTTTAACAAATCAGAGACTAAATTTTCTCCAGCAAATAATTGTTCGTTTAGCGATTGATAGCCTGGTGCATGTGCCGATGCATCATACACCACTCTTAACTTTGTCGTCTCTTTATCGTCACGGTAAACCGGTTGATGCGGCATATAGTATGTTTTATTGTTGCACGATTTCACTACAGCAAGTTCGGCACACCCGTTATTCAGATATTCGCGCATCACTTTATCGTAATCGTTCAATTTTCCACCTTTTAGTAGTCTTTTTGTTAAGTTATTTACGCGCATCAAAGCTCCCGTATAATTTGAATCTAAGCTTTGATCAGATTTCCATGGTAACGACACTTCGTACCGTCCGTTATTTTTCACTATTTTATTTTCTATAAATTCTCGCGTAAAGTCTTTCGTTATTTTTTCGTTAATGTTTATACCGATTGTCTCTAAAGACCAAAATTCTTTTAAGTTAATATTTTCGCACTGTAACTGCACGTTCAACACCGTAGCCAAGTTAAAATTCACCACTACGTCATAAGCATTGCTTGTACAGCTTGCGCCGTGTAATGTCCACCCGAATTTTGAGTTTACCGCTGTCAATTCGTCGGATAATCGATATGTCTCACCGGTCACTACCTGCCAATAATTATCTGCGCCTATCAACAGTTCTATGCCTTCGACTTTATGCTGATTTATTTCGATATCTGCCAACTGATAGTGCTTAGCGAAATTTTGAATAACTGGATTCTTTAATGATGGAGGTTTTAGCAAATCAAAACAAATCTCTGGAACTTCAATTGCATTTATTTCCAGCAATTCGTCGTTATATTGACTTTTCAAATTAATTTTGACGCAGTTACATAATCTAGCTGGAACGCGCTCTCCTTTTCCAAACGGTTGTATGGCAATTTTACGCTTACCGATCACCGGTAACCCTAACTGACGCGATAAACTTTCCTTTATGAACGTGAGCTGATTACCGCCGTCTATTATTGTGCGCAGTAATGTTTTTTCTTGGTCACCCGTTAAGATATAAACGCACGCTGTCTTTAAATAAACCGTCGTCATTGGCCAATTTGTCAACAAATTCGTTGAACTAGTATTACTTGTTTCATTCACGTTTTTATAATTATGATCACACATAGCCGTTACGTGTCTACGTTTACATTTTGCACAATTTATATCTTTACTTTTACAGAATTTAGAGTTATGATTTGGTTTCAAACATCTAAAACAAAGCCGCTTTTGCTTCAAAATATCTCTTTTTTGATTTATCGTTAATGAACTGTCGCACGCTTTTGTTAAATGTGCCTTTGAATTACAAAATAAACAACACTCTTTCACACACTTGTAAATAAACCCGCCGCGGTAAATTGTGTGCTTTTTGATTTATCTACAATGTTGCGATTAACGGATCTTTCTTTGTCATCCCAATCAGACGCGCAGCGCGCTTGTTCTATTGAATCTAACTCGATCTTGATAAATCGTAATAGATCAGTAATTTGTTTGTTATAATCTATAATATCACTGTCGTTATTTACCGATAAACTAGATGTCGAAGCACGAATATTAAATGCAGTATCACTTGCCCGTTGTTTATTAAACGCGATTCGCATGTTATACGGCAATGCTTTAAAAATTATAGATTTTACTAACAGTCCATATTGTTCCGGTGAAATACCGAGTGTCGTTAAAGATTTCGTTATTGTCGATGCGGTATTATATAACTTTCTTAAATTATAAATGTCTTTTTCATGTTTAACATGTGTTATCGATAATAGTTTTTGAATATAAATGTCAATAATACGTTCCGTTTTTGCATACTCACATTTTAACAATTCAACTGCATCAATGTACGATGATTGTGTTGTCGTCAGTCCCGCTATTGTTACTGCGGCCTTTCCCGTTAAAAATGATCGTAAATATGCAAACTTTGTTGTGTCATCTAGTGCAACATTGTCGTGTATTGCGGCGGCATATTGTTCCCACCATGCCGGCCACGCTGTAATGTCACCATCAAATTTGTTGATATTCAGTTTTGGCAATCTTACTTGCTGTTGTACTCGATTTCCGTTGTATATGTTGCCGCCTACTTCAGTTGATGGCTGGTGTTGCATTTCGGCTTGTTGTTGTATTTCTTGTATTCTTGTCGATATGTTGTCAAACTGCGGCCCATGCTTTAAACGTTGCGTTAATCTCGATATGGCTTTTACCGCATTGTCTTCATATTCAACAATTTTTTCACATTCCTTTTCTAACTGTTTTTCTTCAAACGTAGACGCTAACTTTTCGTTCACTATATTTAAACTAGATTGTATCGCTTTTAGTCTATCAATGCACACTGAAATTTCACTTATTTCAACATATTCTTGGTTTAAAAGAACTTCAGCTTCGTTAATTATCATTGTAAGCTGTCGGCGATACGTTGTACGCAGTACTAGATCCATTTTTCTTTGTTAGTTTCACGTTAAATCACTGATTTTTTACACTTAATACCGTTATCTTTTCTCACAATTATATTCTCCCGGGTTTCGGCACCAAAATGTGTTATTATTGCGTAGGGTTTGTCTTTTAATAATAATAAACACTCCAGTTCAGTTTAATAGAATTTAATTGTTTGAAAATAAAGTGCAAATCTACAGCTCATGTACTACATTACAAAAAGGCGATGCTTTCGCTTTCGCGGCCGTTGACACACTGGCCTCGTCTGTATCGACCCGTCGGCTCGTTCCCTTTCCCTTCCCCTTAGAAGGTTGCCCCTGAATTTGGAGCGGGAAATTCTACACTACCTATATGCGATTTTGCCAAAAATGTTTCTAAACCCTTTAATAATAACATTATTTTAAAAGAAAAATAAACAAAAACTTATATTTTAAAATTGTACTTACTTCCGCAAAAACACTAATAGAAACAGGAATATCATCAACATTAAGTACTGATGGAACAACAGGCGGTGGCATAACATTTATACTATTTTTATTATTTTCATCTTCAATGTCTTCTGAATACAAAATTACAGAAGAACTGTTAAAAAATTCTTGTGGTTCACTGGATGTTAAACTAGTGATAGTTATAGTTGAGCTTGATGATTCACCATCATTTTCCTAATGTATAAAAATATAATTTATTTATATTATAGATTGAAATAATAAAAAATAAAATATACTTCTTTATCACGTATATATTTTCTAAAAAATTTTAAAAATAATAATCGAATTCCAATTTTTGAAATTAATTCTTTTATAACATTTTCGTCAAGCAACTCAAAGTTACTTTCATCAATTCCTTCATTTGCAAAAATGTAAAATTGAAAAAATAGTAAATTTACAGTATATTTTTTTTTTCATTTGTTAAATATTTAAAAAATATTTTGTTTTCTAAATCGATATATTTATACAGTATACATTTTTAGTGCGTTGTTTTTCAATTACTCCTTTATAATTTGAAATTTTAAGATCTATAAAAAGTTAAAAATTTAGAAAAAAATAATAAATATATATATCACTCTATTCTCTATATAGACCAAGAAAAAACAAATAATATCAAATAAGAACAAATATGCCATTCTATTAAAACTATCCTTATATGAAACATCTTGTACAATTGAAAATAATATTAATTTGCGGATCTGAAAGAAGTATATGATTCCATCATATATTTATATTGAACGTTACCTTACGTTACGGCACTTCAAGTCAACATTTCAATCTTTCAATGTTGTTTCAAATATTTTACTTTGTTTCTAATAACAAAGAAGTAATTAAAGAAGAACGCACTAACAACTCAACCAATATGTGCATGTACAGGTTATTGAGCTAACCTCCAAAAAATATTATACGTATTATCATTGATTAAAAAAGTATATATAGATACGTAACCATGTACTATTTTAGGAGTTGAATAAGTTGCCTAAATTGAGGCGATATAATTTTTGTTTAATTTGATATGGTTATAGAAATATGGTAGGAGAATCAGCGCTAGAAAAAGTCATTTTTATTTTACAAGAATCGCACGTCAGTTTTGTTTTGTTTATGTTATAAGTTGATAAGCGAAATATTTTGTTTTCATTAAGTGGCGTGTCGGTGTTTATATTGTCTACGAATTGAATCTTTCGTTCGCTGTTTATTTAAATATATTCATTTCAATAAATTGAAATATATGATTACTTTTAATTTTATTATTATTTTTTAATAATTTTATTTGAATACGGTTTTGGTAAATTATGTATGAAACAATATTGTTTCAATTTTATAATTTAAATTATGCATCAGTTTTTTTTTTATTATTTAGATAACACTAGCTAACTAACTCATTTTTCTTATTTAATATATTGACATAATGTATATGTATGCACAAATAAATCTAGCGTAATTTTAAAATACTGAAAATAGATATTTCTTTTATAAGTGTATTAGTACAAAAATATAAAAAAAAAAAAAATTCAAAAAATTTACAAAAAAGATTTCTTAAAATATTTGTATTTATTAGTAGTAGACTGCATCAAACATTTTTAGGTATATAGGTAACAAAATAAATAATAATTGTTTCAAATTTAAAATTATTGGTTGGTAATATAAACTCGGTTTTAAAATCGATTTTGACTAATATTGATTTTTAGATAATGTAATAATATAATAATGAACTAAAAATATTCAAAAATCGAGCTTGTAAAAACAGTCATTGTTTTTAATTATAAAAATTATAACAAATTACAGTAACATCTATAAATATTCTTAATAATAATAATATTAATAATATTTTTATTTCCATTAAACCAATACAAATGGTATGGGAAAAAGTTAACAAAAAAAATATATAGGTATGTGTACATGATAATAATGATAATAATACAACAATAATAATATAATTTTCATTTTCATATAAAACACATGATTTAGGAAAGTCTATTTAACCCATTAATGCCCAAGCATCGAAAAAATTTGAAATTTTTTTTTTTTTTTAAATAAACCGCTTATTGAGTGTCTCAAAAGAGGCTTCGTAAAATAAAATTAAAAAAAAAAATTCCTTGTGGCAAAAAAATAATGATGCGTTGACGCACGCTTGGGAGGTTAGGTTTAATTCAAATATAATAATACAAGTCCGGTTGATAATTTATTTATTTATTTGGTATGGAACATTTTAAAGCATTCAGGATGTAAGTGTACATTACACTTTTTACACATAAAAATCGATTGGTTTTTACAGTGCCGGCACCTTCTTTGGGCCTTGTTGTCATGGACCTTGATGATGTGTCCTACATTATCAAATCGCATCTCACGTGGCAGGTGACTGTTTGGTGGTTTTCCTAAGTTTTGTGTTGCAGAATTTTCTTCAGGATTTTTTAGATTTTCAGAAATGGTCTCGCTTTCACAATTCATTAGTGCCACTGCAATATATGATCGGAAATCTACTTGGGATATTTGGTCCTTGTTTCCAATTTTGTATATCTTCCACGCATTCACAATTGCGCTGTCAATTAAATTTATGAAAAGTGGCCACCACCACTTTTTCCCTCGTATGCGAATACGATAATTAGCGATTCCATTATCGTGCAAGTCAACTCCGCCCATGCATATGTTGTAATTAGATATCACGTTTGGTTGAGGAACTGCGACTTTTTTCTTCTGTTTTTGATCATAGCGTTTGGCATTGACAAGTGGCAAAACAGTGCCATTATTTCTTGCAATTGTCACTAAAGGGTTGTCGTTCCAGCGCACCATCAAAATTTCAGCTGATTTGTCAAAAGCTGAATCATAAGAACCCCTTATTTTTTTCCAATAGCTTTTGTTGATTCTAGGGGACAATTGGCAATTCTATTGTCGCGAATGGTTCCTGTTGCTGAAAAATGTTTGTCACGTAGGTACTTAAATAGCTTATGGGAAGAAAAAAAGTTATCGAAAAAGATTCTATGCTCTTGTGGTTCTTTTACAACAGATAAGAGGTCTATAACAACTTGTCCCGCTAATCCACAACCTTGATCTTCAATAATTCTTTTACTATTAGCGCCACCATAAGGTTCAAACTGAAATAACTAGCCATCTGCAGAGGCAAGACACCATAGTTTGAAACCGTAACGTACATGTTTATTTTTTATGAACATCTTAGCTGAATGCCTGCCAAAATATGGGACCATTTCTTCGTCGATTGAGATGTTGTAAGAAAATATTCCAAATTGCAAATTTCTCTCGTTCATTAGATCGAAAAAGGAACGTAATTTGTAATACATAAGCGGCTTATTGCACCCTACTGTCGCGGCGACCTAAATGCTGCATATGCCCAAGCGTGCGTCAACGCACAGACGAGTTTGGACTTATTTTACGGTTCAAACGTTTCACTTTATGTTCACAATGGTAACTATTTTTTCAATTGCTGTAAGTTTTAGATAAATTCAGCACCGAATTTTATCATAAAAAGGGTTAATCAGAATTTTAAAACCAATTTTGTACGGTGCCGAAAATGCCCTTAAAATTCGTAACATTTAATTGATTGTATTTATTATGAATAAACAAACTACACATTGTTAAAACTTTTAAGTAAGAAAATGAAATGTGCCAAATTACTTAACATGAAAACTTATACCAAAATTTTATTTAAAAATACCTTAAAAAAATCAATAACGTAATGTTGCGTTGGCGCACGCTTGGGCGTTAATGGGTTAAAAATACATAAAAAATAAAGTGCATAAGAATTTACATTACAATTGAAGATTAGAACATGTCACTGAGATGGTCATCAAACTTATAATATTTGTGTTCAATGAAAAATTACTTTAAATGAAATTTGAAATTAATTTCAGATTTTATGCTGCTAATACGCTTTGGTAAATGATTGTAAAAGATTAGACCAATGTGATTTGTTTTAAATTTAGTTTTATTTAAATGTCTAAATGTTAATAAATTATTTTTTATATTATTAATAAATAAAATAACCAAATATAAATAAATACATCTAAAATTTAGCATATATTAATAATTTGCAACATTGTAACAAATTAAAATCAAATATATATCACTATGTCAATATTAATATTACTGAAGAACCAGTACGTAAAATAAATAAATAAATAAATATATATATATATATATATATATATATATATATATATATATATATATATATATGTTTGTGTGTGTGTTTGCGTGCTCGCTCAAACATGCGTGTATGTGTGTTTTTATTATTTGCAATTTAAGAATGATGTTCAATCTGTTTCTTTTATTAATAAAACACAAAATATTTTTGATTCGATATATATATATATATATATATATATATATATATATATATATATATATATATTAATTTATAAAAAATAAAATTATAAAATATAAAACTTTAATGTTCAATACTAATTTTTCAAAATATTTAATTTTCTTGAATGTTTATTTTTTTCTTTATTTTGTATTATTTCTGTTTCTGTTTTAAGTAATTTGTATATAGTTAATTTTACGAAAAAAAATATAATAAATTTTCTATGAGATTGGCAAACATCTGTTTCTGACAATAAAAAAATTGGAAATTTATCTCTTACTTGTTGAAAGAATAAATTATTTAATTTATTTTTGAGACCGTAAGTTATTTTAATTATTGGAATAATCGAAGTAAAAGTTTTTAGTAAAAATTCTATTATTTTAATTATAAAGTCAGTTGGCCGTTTTAGATACGTTATATTATCATTTTTTAATCCATAATCTTTAAGGAATAAAAATATTTCATCGGAATTTAATAAAACATTTTCATCTTTACAAAAAATGGAACTGCATATATTACAGTTATAATTCTTTAATAATTTAAACACTATATAGCCTGTAACATATATTACCGCACATTTTTCAATTGAAAAATTTGATTCAAAAATCTGAAGTTGAAGGACTAGAACTAGAATCGGAATCAGAATTATTTATGGATATTTCTGTTTCTATTGAGGTCTCTAAAGATATATTTTGTATTTTGTCATCTGTTAAAATAATTATATCATCATCATCTTCATCAATTTCGCAGTTTCTGTTGGAATCGGTGGTAGATTGCAATTTAATATAAATATTATTTTGGAGAGAAATTCTGAATTCACGTCATGTTGGTGCGTAATTATATCCACCCCTACTTCTTATGACAGAAAATAAATGTTCAATAGGATCTTGCTGAAGTCTGTTAGTCAACAAGTATTTTATATTTTCATTTTTTAAATCCTGCCATAATAATAATGTAGCTTGTATTGTATGGTTTAAGCCTTTAAAACAATATATATTTTGTTTTTCACTTCCGTCTGCATTTAAAATTTTAAATGATTTAATAATTTTGAAACAGTTTTCAATTTCGTTTAAAATATCTAAATTATAAATAGAAACAGCACTTTTTAGTGGATTTGCATCATTAATAACTTTGCTATTGAAACAATCAAAAATATTATTTATAATTAACAAAAATTCAGCCGTACCATTACTTGTATTTGAATGTAATTGTTTTGTTAAAATTGCTGTAGATATTGCTACCGAAACAGTTCTGCTAAAAATTTGAGTAGCTAATTTAACTTTTATTTTCTGAAATGAATTGGGAAAGATGTGTGTTTTTGTAATTTTTGGAATACATTTAAATGTTGAACTTAAAGAATCGATTTTATAAATTTCTAGAATATCTTTCCAGGACGCGGTTTGTAATTTATTATCTAAATTTTTAAAAATTATGTTATTTCTTATTAAATTATTTCTAATACTTTTAACTAAATGAGGCATGTCATATATTGTGAAATTTTTTTTTTCGTTGTGATAAAAATAGGGGTGCTCTTCTGTCGTATTTAATTGTTTATTAAATAAAGATCTGTTATTTGACCCTTGATCACAAATAATTGCTCTAATATTTAAACCCATAGAAAATAATTTTTCTAATGCTGACTTTATAATAAAATTTAAATTTACGGCAGAAACATATTGAGCACTAATATAATATGCGATAGGCATTTTCCATTTATAAAATAATCCTCGAATCATTAACACTAATGCATGACTTCCAAATAAATTTTTTCGTCCGATTGTACCTAAATCCTCATATCCTTCAACATAATCATGATAATGATTATAAGAAACTCCTTTTTTTTATAGTCATTTCATCAAACATTAATACGCAATTTTTCTCTAACATAGACATATTTTTTATTTTATTTTCCAATTTATTAATTAAAATATTATCAATACCTGTTTTCAAATTATATATTTTTAACCATTTTTGTATAGTAGATATAGAAGGTAATAAAAAACCAATAGATCTTAAAAATTTGTAGCATGAAGGGCTTTTATAATAAATAGAAAGTGATAATTCTTTTTCACTTCTTCGCCAAAATGTTTTTGTTTTGTGAAACAATTGCATATTAACAAATATGAACAAGTTTTTAGATTTTCCAGATAACATTTTTTGTATAATTTCAAATTCACTAAATTTTGACATTTTCTTTTTTAACCTATAATTTTCATTCAAACTACGTTTTAATTCGTTTGTTTTTTTCTTTAATATTTTACGCAATTTAATTTTACGTGGTGTATTTTCTGACTGTGTTGGTGAAGGCATCTCAAGCAGTGTTTCTGTAAACCATTGAACAGAACCACTTTTTGACGGAGTTATGGGACTTGATGTTTTGGATTTAGCACGAGATGAAATTGTTTCTTTTGAATCGGAAAATAAAATATCCGTTGTCCTAAAGACAAAATTTACTATATTATATTTTGAAATATATAGAAAAAATTTAATACATACGTTTTTGATGTTGATGAACTTTGAACATATTTACTTGGTGTAGCTGTACTTGTTGATGGTTCATTTAAATCATCAAAAACTAAAGAACGAACTACAGTCTTACGAGATGGATTATTTTCCGAAAAATGTATAGGAACTGCTTTCTTATTTAAGCGACCATGTTTTACATTTGTAAACGCAGAGTCCAAAAAATGTTTATCACACACAATTTTATTTTTTAATTTTGTAGGCGATAGTAATAATAATTTTAAATTTCCACAATTTTTTAACCATTGTTTCACACGCGATTGATTTATAGGAAATTTAAAAAAATGTGTACCTGGATCATTTAATCTGGTACTATTACAATTAATGTACGCACATTTAGTAGCCGATGTACTCATTATAATTTTTTACAACGAATGCAATACAAATTATTGTTTTTATATTAAGCTGAGTATACAGTGTCTTTATCAATTCACGTACGAAAAATAACTGACTCTCAATATATGTTTTAGAAATAGAAAAATCCTGATATATTTGTTATTTTTAAAAAAAAGAAATTATAACATAGAAATGATAGGATACCCAAATAAATATCGTTTATAATATACATTCTCAAGCATAGTGAGTTAATATTTTGTCTAAATATTTCAAAATAACATAACACTGTCATCGTAAACTAATATAATACATGGACTTATATTGCCACATAAATATAATAAGCAGATTCAAAGTTTGATATTTATTATAAACACATATCTCATAAAATCTACATTTTTTTACTAACAATAATATTTACTTTCAATTTGAAGAACATAATTTCTGCGTCCAAATAATTTACATATTTCTTGAAATAAGGCATAACAATATTAATGATAATTAAAAAAAATGTATAAAAATTATTAACGAAATTATAAAATATGAAAATTTAAAGTTATAAAATGTAATACTTTAAAATGTATAAAAAATTAAATTATAGAGAATAAAATCTAAAATACGAAATTGTAAAACAAACATTTTTAAAGTACATAGTTACGAAAAATAAAATTATAAAACAAAAAAATTATAAAATATAAAATAATAAAAAATAAAATTATAAAATATAAAATACATTATATAATAAAAAAAATTTAAAGTATCAAATTATAAAAAATAAAATTGCAAAATATGAACTTATAAAATATAAATTTCTAAAATAAAAAATTATAAAAAATAAAACTTTAAAATGTAAAATATTAAATTATGAAAACGAAATTATCAAACATAAAATACATAATTCTAAAATAAAAACTTTTAAAGTTATATAAAAATGCAACCATAAAATAAAACGGAATTATAAATTATAAAAAAATTGTTCCATTTATCATATCAAGAAAAATACTTCCAATGCAAAATATGTTTTAAAAATATTCAACTAAAGAATATACTATTTCAAAGTATCGTTGATTGCATTACACATTTATGAAATAAATGTAATTTTTCAATGGAGCACTGATTGTAGTACATATTGTTCGACAACAATTTCAAAATCCAAGAAGCTCCAATTCAGTGCTGCCATCTGTTTTCCAGAGCTATTTTCTGACTTCTATTTCGCCCATAAGGTTACGTATCTATATATACTTTTTTAATCAATGGTATTATTTATTTACTTATAATTATTTATAGTATACGTACTTAAATATCTGCTTACCTTTAAATTTTTCTTCTAAACTTTCTAGCTGCCACTGTTTTAAAATATTTACAACAAAATTATCCATTTCTTTGTAATCCAATAACCGCGAACATACAACGCAGACCACACACACAGATGTATGACACACTACAGATAACAGACTGGATGTAACAGGCATAGCGCAAGTAATATATTGTATATTCATATTAAGCATATAATACATTAAAATTTGTTGCTAGGAATAAAATATATTTAATTTAAATAATTTTATATATTTAATTGTGTTAACAACTGAAAAATATACTTAAATGAAACATACATATTTTTAATATATTATTAAATTAGTTTCAAATAACCTCGTAAGCTTTTTCTTAATATTCATTAGTTTATTTTAAAGAAAAATATATTACATTTAAATAAAATAAATTTAAGAATACGCATTTTAAGAAACCTTTTTCTCCGTGTAATAAAGCCACACTCACACCGACCAACTAGGGCTATCTTGCCGATATAGAACATCCGTGTCCGCACAAAATTGAATATTTTAGGCACATATAAATATAAAAAAAAGTTATTTGAACAGTTATTATGTTTATTATATAAAACAGTGTTTTATGTACATATACAATATAAAAACAAACAAACGTCAAAAAGACATAAAAATTATATAAACAGAAAAATAATTCGAACTAATGGCAAAAATTCTAATTGTTTTTTGTGAAAAATTGTAAAGAAAAAACTATCAATTACTATTATTGTCGTATGTTGCAATATTTTATGTACATATAAAAAAAAGTAAACACATTGAGAAAAAATGCGGAAAAAATCAAATACACACATTGGCAAACATCTTTTTTTTTGTGGAATATTATATTGTGGTAGGTACCTCATTTATAAATGTGATTTTTGCCAAAAGTACATTTAACGTTTACTTAAAGTTATTTATTAAGTACTTTATAATAGTTTATATACATTTAATAATACCAAATACTTTAAAAATGATCAAAAATAGAAAAACTATTTACATTTGATGAAAAACAGAAGCTAAAAGTTTCATTTCTAATGGGATATTAATGCAATAAAAAAAAGTCATGTTTAATATGAAATGTAGTTTAATTTTTCTCCAAAAAAATCTAGCAAAACTGGTTTGGAACCGATTCAGAAATTTTATATGGTCGGTTTTGGTTTTGGAAATCGATGCAAGATAGGTGAAACGGTTTCCAGCCTCAATATAAGATAACTAACGCCAAAAATTATATAAAAATAAACACACATTCTCTGAGAAATAATAAAAAATATAAAAATTATGTCAAAAATTATAAATTGTTTGTTTCATGAAATATTCTAAAACTCGGCTCTAAACAAAATCCAGGGCTATCAACACACTCTCTATAGCAAAAAATGGAATCCTTTCTTTCACGTCGTGTATCCCAGCAAACCTTGCAATGTTTCCTCTTGGTCTTACCCTTATTATCCTTATCTCCAAATGATGGCAAATGCATTTTGTTTGATGGTCGAAAATCAGGACGAGATGGAAGGGGACCAAGCAAGTTTTCGATTACCGCTAATCTAAAGTCATACAAACTCATTCTTCTGTCGCTGTACGCATTATGCAAGTAAAATGCGTTCAGAAGAATTGTTTGGAACAAATGGATGCCTATTTTTTGTACCATCGTAAGGTCTTCCTTCAACAGGGATAATAAGCAAGCATTTGATCATGGTAATCAACGCCGCTCATAAATTTATTATAATTTATCACCATTTTTGGTTTGATTACTTCTTTACCGTGACGATTGGTTGTCTTTGTAAGTTCGCCATCAAATTCTGATGATATAGTGATGACTTCTCTGCGGTCTTTCCACTTAGTAACGCATACTCCATCATTTGTGTACTGGCTAACTGCTTTTCCTCTTTTAAGATTTTTGTTTTTTGTTTGTTCAGTATTATCTTTTCTATTTATTCTGAGGGTCCCAGTAACGTACGTGTTTTTTCTTAGAAGAGATTCCATCAAAGGTACGCTATTATAAAAGTTGTCCATGTATAAGTTGTGACCAGCCTCGATTTTTCCTTCCGTAAGCTTATGAACAACTTTATTCGTGTGATTCTTACCACCCAATTCCGCATCAGCACTACCGCTATACATAATTATTTTCAAGGCCAACTCATTTGATTGGCCAAGTATGTATAATTTTATTCCATATTTTGCCTTTTTTTTTCTTCATGTATTGACGGATGATAAGTCTGCCTCTCCATAAAACTAATGACTAATCAATCGTGAGTTCTTTGACTGGACTGTAAATACTGTCCATTCTATTGTTAAAAAAGTTGACAAGTGGAAGAATTTTTCCTATACTTGACATGTCTTCCTCATTATTATTGAAATGTAATGTACGCATAATCAATAAAAACCGATCTCTAGACATATATTGAGAAAATGCGGTCAAATTAAAAAGTTTATGTTTTTTTTTAGTAGTCGGTGATTCTATTTGTTTTGATTGTGCTTATGAGAAACAACAGACCCAAAAAAAAATTTAAATTCATTTATTGTCACGTCTCTCCAACGGGTAATTCTACTTTTTTCTCTCTCTGATATACCAAAAACTTCAATGGCGTAGGCATTAGTTTCTCTGATAATGAGATCATAAAATTCTTCATTGGCAATAGCATTAAAATAGTAAATAGGTTCTGTTCTTTGTATATCAATTTTTATACCTGGATTTCTGGTAAACAGTATTGTAATTGGAGATATCGGAGAATCCGACCATTGTCTACACTCAACACGTGCGGTAGTGGTTGATGCAGACGACAATGACGCCGACGTTTCAGACATGTTATTTTCAAATGAAGATGGCGTAGGTATAATGTTGTAACACTCGTCCTCGCTATCGTAGTCGGATTCAGACTCCGTACCAAACTCGTAGTCGCTGCTGTCACTCATAAACTCATCATCACTACTCATTTCTATTCTAGCTCTTTTTGAACAAGAACGCCTATCAATTTTTGGGTAGAATGCAATTAAGATTTAATTACATCTTAGTTAGTTTCATTTTCTTTAACTAATTTTGCTACTTTTTTGTCTAGTTATTTTGATTTGTTGTCAGAGTTTATAATTTCTGCCTTACTTTTATGTGGATATTTGAGTGAATACTTGTCCGTTTCATTTTTTATTTTACCTAGTTTTCTATCAAGTTCTAATTCGTTTTCTCTCTTCTTTTCTTCTAGTTTTACGAGTTTTTTTCATCTTGAAAAACTAAAAAAATTCAACATTATATAATTTTCAATGATAACAGAATTTAATTTTTTTTTATAAATACAGAAAAATTAGAGATGAAATACTTTATAATGAAGCACACATTAGAACCAGGAATACGATCGAGATATTTTTTGGCAACTGGAAAAGTCGTTTTCCAGTACTAGCATACGGCTGTAGATTGAAATTCAACTTTAACAATTATAGTTGCAACAGCTGTGTTACAAAATATTACAAAAAGGGCAGGAGATGTTGAACCACCTATGGATGGCAATATAAATAATGAAGAACTGCAACGGTTGATAATAAACGGTCAAATTCAAAAGCAGCTTTAGTTCGAGCTGAATTAATAAATTATTTTGCAAATCGTTAAAATATTTTTTTTAATAACTTTTTTAATGTGTATTAATTCGTTTATTTATAGTTATTTGTATAACAATATAATAGAATATATATATTTTGTTCAAAATAAAAGTAATTCTTTAAATATGTAATAACAAACAAAAAATTAAATAAAAAACAAAACAAATTAACTTCGTGAAAAAAATTGTAAGTCCTATAACATTTACATAGTAGACATCAATTTTGCAATTGTTTTTTCTTTTACCTGCAAATCTATTTTTAAAGCCAAGACTTTTAGTTTATGCTCTTCCTCTTCCCGTTTAGTCCGGGCTTCAAAACTATCTTTTAAAATCTGAAGTTCTAACCTAGCTAACTCCAGTTTCACCTCAGCTAGATCAGAATATTGTTTTGAGATGTTAGATGGATTAATTCTTTAGGCCGCCTCCGATTTTGCCATTCCTGAGATGAAGTCGACGAAGTGTACTGTAATAATCATTAATTTAAAAATTGGTATATAATTGAAATAAAAACTACATTACAATATAAATTTAAAATTGAAAATTTACCGTTCTTGTTAAATTATTTTTTAATTCTTCAGAAACTGATGTTTGGAGATTTTGAACCTTGTAATCACCCCAGTTAATTATTGGAATAGATTCATTCTAAACAAAATTACACAATATTATAGTTATAAACAGTAGTATGTACTATTATGACTTAAACTTACAATTGTTGTGTTTAAAATGACTTCTACTGCATCATTAGTTCCGATTTCCGATTCGTTGAGTTGTTGCACGTTGTCAACATTTTCTTGAGACACTTGCGTTATTCGATCTGCGTCAAAATTGTTTGTAAGACCCTTGACCGTTTTTTTTATTCATCATAGTTTTTGTTAATTCAATTGTTGGATCATTTTTTATTGTAGAATGACCACCTCCAGTTGCGTATATTTCTTTCCGTTCTTCAGCATAAAATTTTTTAGTTTCTCGTTTCTTGTTTTTGTATAATTTTTTTAAAGATTCTTTACTTCTAAATGTGTTATTTGTATTTTGAATGGACACGGCTGTAGGCACTTTTTGAAACATAAATAAAAATAAACACACGACTCTTGGTTTTTTGTTTCAAAATTATTTTTTATTTATACAATGTACATTTCGGCTTGTTAGGCCATCATCAGGTGACGAGATTATAATACAAAAAATTATATATTTGTGACTATAATATATATATATTATATACAAATACTTATTTCTAAAACATAACTGCGACAAGGACCTAAACAGGTTTTAGCAGTGGGGATGAAAATAACTCCATTTGCTCGTTTATTAAAATTTTATTATTAGCCAAGGCTGTCTGTATTTCCATCGCCTCTAAGCCATTCATCTTAAGAAGGGTCACAAATATGCTGCAGCACATCCATATCCCCAATAAAACATTTGTGGCCTAAATCTATACAATGTTTTGCTACATTTGAGTCGGTTTTTTCTATCCTAACCGACCTTTCGTGTTCGTTAAAACGAGTCTGAAAGGTCCGGCCCGTCTGACCAATGTAAATAGCCGAGCAATTACTACAATTGATTTTATAGATACCCGATTGGTTGAGAATATTTTTATTAGTTATTTTATTATTTACTATTGAATTTTTAAGTTTGTTTTTGTTATAAAATGCGGAAACAATATTTTTTGATTTTAATTGGTGTGCAATTTTCAAACTTATACTACCGACATATGCTATTTTTCTATAATTTATTTCTTCTTTTATTTCTGTTTTACCATTGTATAATGAGTGTACTTTTTTATTTTTTAACTTTCGCTATAACATGTTTTCTACTATAGATGTACTATAACCGTTATTTTTTGCAATTAATTTTATAATATTCAATTCATTTTTGAAATCTATTTTATCTAATGGAATATTTATTAATCTATGTATCAAACTATGGAACACTGACAATTTTATATTTAGAGGATGGCAAGAATCAAATGGTATTACTGTATCTGTTTTTGTTGGTTTACGGTAGATTTTAAATTTTAAAGTGTTATTTTCACGTCTGATATTTAAGTCTAAAAAATTTATAGATGCATTTTCTTCTTTTTCTATTGTAAAATTTATGTTTTTGTCTAAAGAATTAATATTTAGTAAGAATTGATTGAGTTGTCTCTCTGTTCCAGTCCATATACAAAAAATGTCATCTACATATCTGAACCATTTTAAAACACATTTAGTTAAAAGTTGATTGGAGGAAAATAATAATTTTTCTAAATTATCCATAAAAATATCCGCCAACAAAGTTATTTGTAGACTGGGCATTAAATTCATCAGAAATTTTATCCCAAGTTGTTTCATTCTCCCACCAAGTCACAGTTTCTCTCATTTTAGTTTCAATTACATGTAAATAATTATTAGTAATATTTAATGCAAGTAATTTTTCGTTATTTGTAAAATTTGATGAACGACATCTTATTTTATTTTCTGGAGCCATTCTGTTTAAATATAGTATTACAGTTCAAAAACAAAGACTACCATAAATAATCACAAATTAAAGTTAGTACGCAGTAAAAAATAGTTGTGTTAAATTAACACACATTTAATCAATTTTTTAGTCCCAGCAGGTCCACTAAATATATTGTGTTAATTTAAAAAAAATACCATATTGTTAAATGTTAACACCAATAAAATGTTAGAAATAACACATTTTATATTGTTATATTAACAATGATTAAGTGTTTTAATAACTAATGCACATGTGTCAATACAACAGATTTATATTGTTAATTTATCATATTAATTTAGTTAAATTATCCATTAAGTTTTGTCAAATCATTTTGATGTAACACAATTATAATGTCAATATGTAAAAAAATTGTCGTTACATTAACATAAATATTGTGTTACTTTTACACAAGTATATAGTTAAATTAACTAACCAGGGATGTGATTAAAAATATAATATATTATATTTGATATATATTTATTTCAATTTACAAAACATACAATTTACAAAATAAAGTAACAAGTCATTTTTAACAAAAAAAATTTTTTTCAGGCTATTCTTAAATTGATGATATACATTATAAAATAATTAAATAATTTACAATAATATAATTGTCATCCGAATCATATGGTTGATGTATTTCATATGGTATAGGATGTTTTTTTATTGAAAATAAATTTATAATAGTTGGTACAGAACTGTTATGTTTAACTAAATATGCATGTAAATATTTCTTAAATGTTATTGTTTTCCACGATAAACATAAGAAATATATATTTGATTGCCACAAAAATATGTCTACAATTCTTTTAAAAGAAGGTAAACCTTCTTCTTTTTTATGGGTACAAATAAATGAATCTTTTTTATAATGAAAATTACAGTATTCAACCCATTTATAAAAGCATATTTCAGATTCAACAGAAATTTGAAAGTGACTAAAAATTGCGGCCTTCAAAGCATCAAAGATATTTGAATTTGATTCGTCGACATCTTTATGGAACCTATAATAATTATACCAAATAACAGATTCTGCCTGGAAATTCTCTAGAAAACAACCATATTTATCAAAAATATTTTTGGATATTATTTAAAATTGGGATTCGTTGAGCTCTTTCATATAGTTAGGAGTTAATTGGAATAAAGAATATGATACATCATTTTCGTCAGAAAAATATAAATATAAATATAATAAATATAATATAATAATATAATATAATATAATAATATAATATAGTATAATAATAATAACGGCAGAGTCAATGTTATTTAGATTAGTTAGTAAAATTAAGTTTATAGAAATTATAAAAACATAAATACTAATACTATATTTTTCTTATTCTTGCTGTGCGCGTATCCGGAGCTTCCAGGATGAATTCATTAACGGTCACGACTTCTTGATTCGAGATGTTACTCGACGTCAATGAAATCATGCGCTGACGTGTCAATTGACTTTTGATCATCCGTTACATTGGTATTGAGCATTTAGATGTCCAAATCTTCAATACCAATCTTCAAATCGAATTTTATCTTATTCACGGTTGGTGACGTTTTCTGCAATTGCAGTTTCGTCATTTAACTCTTCAACGACGTACAGACCATTTGTCTTGTTAGCGATGAGCTTTACTTTACCTTGTTGATCCAAGATGCGAGCCTTGTTTCTGTCGAAGATGACTTCAAATCTATAATCAGTAATTCTTCCGACTGACAACAGATTTGCACGAAGGTCAGGAACCAATTGCGTTCCCTTTAGTAGGATTGACCTTCTTTCTCCGTCGATGCAGGTGCTGAAGCTAACAATGCCCTGTCCTGTGATATCGATTGAATCCTCGTTTGCGAGATTTAGTTTTTCATTTCTTGCTCTTAAATCATTTCTAAATTTCCATGATTCAACACAGAAATGAGATGTTGCTCCGCTATTCAAGTACCACTTACTTGTATCCATTGATCTGACAAGGAATGCTTCCAATGACAGCATCGTTGTATCCGACGTGCTTTGTGACGTTTGTTGACTTTTACAATCGGCTGCTTTATGTCCAACAACCTTGCATTTGTGGCACTTATATTTAAACTTTCCGGTTTGTCCATTTTTACTTACACGATTTCGCTTTTTCGGCGTTTTTCTGTTTCTAGATTTGTTCGCGTACATAGCGGTCGGAACGGTTTCATTCGCGAAAGTTTTTCTAGCGTCCGCTTCTTCCATAATTTTTACACGGAGTACTCCCATTATCGGTAACGCGTCACGTGATTCTATTGCACACCGAAAATTATCAATTTCGTCCGGAATGCTAATTAACAACTAGGTTGAGAGTAAATCTCGATCAATATCGACCCCTATTTCGTTTATTTTGTCCACGGTATTAAATATATACGAAGATGCTCGCGCACATCACTATCGCTTGGCATTTTTAAAGTTGTTAATTGTCTGAGAAGCTTTGGCTTTGCCATACTTCGCGAAAAGTTTTACACGCTTTTGTTAATTTTAATTCTGCCGAAATAAACGACAACACGATTTCCGAACGTGCTTTTGCATCGCTTTGAATCCACGCTGTCACGTCATTCGTGTTATTTGTTGTCGGCTCTGGCTTTGCGCATGTACCAGTCACATATTGTAATAAATCGCTTTTTATTTTTTATTTTATTATATATTTTCCCTGTACCATAATTTTTACTGTTCAATGCTTCTAATTTTATCACTTGTGCCATTTCTATCGCGTTCTAGAACGAATTTCTATAGCGTGTACTTAATGGCGTCACTGCACTATGCGTTTCTATCTTTTGAAAGTTATCTGGGCCTCATAACCTCGCTGCACGATGATACGTAACGGAGTCGCACGGTTGTGCAGTTCTTACTCATACTACGGTACGTAGCGACATCGCCCGAACACGAATCGAACTACCTAAGCTGGCGGGAACCTTGAATACGCCGGTTTCCAACAAAAACATATTAAAAACAGCAACAGAAATTAATCTGTAATTTTTTAGAAAATTAACTTTATTTAATTTAAAAATTAAATCTACTGAATTTCTAATCATGTGCGTATCTTTGAATTGTATATATGATTTTATAACCTGGATAATTTAATTTATATTTTTCTAAGTGGACTAAGTGAGTTATTATTATTTTGTGATTGTGTATTATCATCGTCATGTATAGTTACATACTCGAACATTTCTAAAACAAAAATGACATAATCAGTAGTACAAATCTATAAATAAATAAGATTTATTTTGTTTATAGCATAAAAATTAAAAACTACATTTTTTAATGTGATATTTATATGATTTTGTTACTTAAACATAAAAATAACAGACTGTCAAAACAATATAAAAAAGCTGTGCAAGTGTTCCAATTCAAATTAAGAATTAGTTCGGTACAGAATTTGAATTGTCATGCGCAGTACACCAGTTCAAATTCTGTGTTAGAATAGTTATATTACTATGAGTTTGAACAAACCTAATACCACTGAAATATAATTATGACCAACTAAAAAATACAGTTTTTAGTTCGGTAGTTATATTTTGAAGCATTTATTAATAATAATAACTATTCTTTTTAATATAACTGCGATAAATATATTCCTTTATTATAATTCGAAAATCTATAAAGTAAATACATATACATTTATAATATTATTTTACTATATAAAAAAGAAAACAAGACATATTTTTAATTCTTGCAACTAAATTTTGACATTTTTGAACAATATTTGTACTTTACACTGTCACATTTATGTTAGTTGCTTTTCTTTTAGGTCTGCCTTCATCTCTGACAAAAGAATTTCGTAACCAACTTTTAATAACACATTGTAGATCATACTATGTTGCACTTTTCGGCATCGGACTTTGTCGTACTGTAACTTAAATATTTTGCTTTTAATTTGATTTATTTCTACATTATTTACATATACATGACTTACTGATTATAAGTTTGTTTATGTTAACTAAATTTGAAAAGGATTCTCTTTCATTCCTTCCAGTCCAATTATATCTTTGTGACAAATTGTTTGACATTAATTTACATAAAATTCTTCGGCTGTATCATTCTAATAAATTACTCTATGAAATAAAATATATAATATTATATAACATATAGAATGCATATTTTACATGCATACATACCATTTTGTTGAAATATTCCGTATCTTTTAATTTATTATCTAAGTCAGCGCTTCTCAACCTTTTTTGGCTTGAGTACCCCTTGGCAGTTCATTATTTTAAATTGTACCCCTTAGATTAGAAAAAAAAATTAAAATATTAATACTCGCGGATTTTTTATTATTTTAAACTTGTTCAAACACTAAATAAATGGCAATAATGTGTCAAGGAGTATGCTCAGAATGTGTATTGATGAAAAGTAAAACATTTATTATAGTTACATATATTTTAATAAAAAACGACATAAATATAAACTAATATATTTTTTAATTATAAATTTCTCATTAATTTTAACTTAACTTATTACATTTAGTGAGATCCTTGAGCTTGCTTTGAGGCGCATAGTTTTTTAAAGTCAGGTTCGATTGATGCAAGGTATAATCTTAAATCTGGAGCTGCATTCAGCTTATTACGGTATTTGTTTTTAATAAAGAGATATGAAGAGAATGCTCTTTTTACCAGCACTGTACTTGTAAATGGTATCAAAACGTTAAGCGCTTTGACAGAAAGCTGTTCATATTCGGTGCTGATATGTGACCAAAAGTTAATAAGACATTTTCCTTTAAATTCGACTTTCAAAGTAGAGTCATTTGAAAGTTCAATTAAGTTCTCTTTTTCAGTGATTGATAATTTAGCTATTCGAAAGTATTCGTCATTGAAAGGATTTGAAATCCAACTGTTTCCTACATCAGGTTTGTCAAAATATTTCTCGAAATTTGATTTTAGCTCTTTTAAGTGTTCAGATATATCGTTGCTCAATTCTCTGGAGAGGAAAAGTTTATTCTCTGATAGGAAATTGTGCAAAGTTTCAAATACCTCCGGCTGACCGTTTTCAATACACGTTCTCCAAAAATTAATTTTTTTAATCATTGCTTCAATTTTATCCGAGACATTGAATATCGATATGGAGGTGTTTTGAAGTGCTAAATTTAGATTGTTTGTACGTAGGAAAATGTCTGATAAATACGCAAGCGTCTGAAGCCAATTACAGTCGTGAAACTTGGGAGCAAGTTGAAAAGGATGTTCTTCGAAGAAAACCTGTACGTCATGTCTAAGCTCGAACAATCGGGTAAGGACCTTGCCTCGAGATAGCCACCTCACTTCTGTATGATATAGCAGCGTAGAATGAACACTATCAAAATCTTCACAAAGAGTTTTAAAAATTCTCCAGTTGGTTGACCTTGTCTTTATAAAATTAACCACTTTCGTAGCTTCGTCAAGAACAAGCTTTATTTGCACTGGAAGGTGCTTAGATGCCAAACTTTGCCTGTGGATGCAACAGTGACTCCAACTTACACTGGGAGCTATCTTCAAGACTCGACCGCGCAGGCCGGAATAAATACCTGACATAGACTTGCCACCATCGGTACAAAGCCCACAGCAATTAGACCAATTTATGCCTTTTTCTTGGAAATAATAATCGATAGCTTTGAATATATCTCACCTGTTGTGTGTTCTGACAGAGCATGACAAAGTAAAAGGTTTTCTTCGACTTCGTTGTCTTTTAAATACCTCGCAATAACAAGCAAAATAGCAAAATTAGCAACATCCGTGCTTTCATCAACTTGTATAGCGAAAACCTTACTATTTTTAATTCTATCAACCACTGTTGCCTCAACATTATCAGACATATCCAAAATTCTTCGAGATATTGTACTGTTTGAAAGAGGAATATTTTTTATTTTTTGCACATGTTCTTCTCCAAGCATACACCGAACAGCATCTTTTATGCATGGTTGAATCAGATTCTCTGCAATTGTATGATTTTTACCACATGTAGCAATGCGGTAACTAATGCGGTAACTAGCTTCGGTCGCATTTTCGTTATCTTTATTAGCTGGCAGGATGTACGATGTCAAAACTGACATCTTCATATTTTGAGCCGCTAAGCGTTTTAAAAAATCATATTCTTTGTTTTTATAATTGGCATGTTTTGTTTGGAGATGACGTAAAAGCAGGGAGGGCTTCATACTGCCATTTGATAGCACCTCACCACATACTACACATTTGGGTTTAGGGCTGTCTTCACCTCCTGTATATGAAAATCCATATTTCATATATTCGTCGCAGTATTTCCTCTTTTTAGCTATCTGCAGAACGGGCGGCGCATTTTCTGTGGGTTGTATTTGTACTTGTGTTTTTGATGTGACTTGAGAAGTACTAACTAATTTGTCACTTTCTAGTGTACGTTTATTGTTTTTTATTGTACCGGTTTTCAACCACTGATCCATATTTAATCCTAAATTCATTTAGAAATTAATTTAAGTTTAAAATTAAAATAATGTTAAAACTTACAGATTGGAAATAAAAGTGTTATTAATTAGTAATAAGAATTGTGTAATTGCAAAAAACGAGTATTAAATTTGTTACACTACAATAGACACGCTTTGGAACATTGGGTCCATTTGAATTCTAACCTAACACAAACCGTTGTTATATGATGATGCAACTTGGAGGATTGTTGCATCGCGTGTGTTCGCTGCGTGAAGCCGCCGCTGCGCCGCTTCGCGTTTAGAATGAGTGGGGGCTCTTTTGTTTTGCATGGGTCCACGGCCTGGCAGCACTGGCAAATTTACTGAATTTACCCAATTTACCTTCGGAAAGCCAAAAGACCGACGCGGGGCACACATAACTTTGAACAATATTTTGTGTATAAAAAGTGAGCCCCAAAACAATTTTCTTGTTCAATATTTGCCACCGCTTTAAAACTAAATTGAGGGGGAGTTATATTTTTAACATCCGGCATTACTAATATTTTTTTCACGTACCCCTGAGCCATCTGACGCGTACCCCTAGGGATACGCGTACCACGGGTTGAGAATCGCTGATCTAAGTTAACAAAAGCTTCCTTTTCATTAATTTGATCCAAATTATCTATTCGCATATCGGCTGCATTGTGTCATTCTTTTAAAACATTTTTTTTAATTATCCGCTTCTGTTGTTGAACACTTTTTCTTTTGAAATACATTGCACTAGAAGTCATTGTAAATATCAATAATACAAATAATTTTATAGTATTATTAAAGTAAAATTACACTTACTGTACTGCGTTGATGGACATTATTCGACGAAAATGTGTCTTAACCACGCTTACCGACTCATTTAAAATTATGAGGTCTTTTATTGTACCGTTTCCTTAAAAAATTCGCAGCGCGGCGGTTAAAACGGCATTCTCATGGTTGTAGAAATTGTAGATATATGGGCAACTTTGCTTAGCGAATAGACACGATAAAATGTGATTTTTGTAAATTAATTTAATATAATAAATTAATTAATGTATTAGTAAAGTATGAAGAATTAAATAACTATGAAAATAATATAAAATATAAAACAAAATTTATGTATGTACATATTTCGAAAGAAATATACATATATTTACAATTAACACGTTCGCTGCCGGTAACGCGCTGGCGCGTGATTCGTTACTTTCGTTGGGTGCCGATTACGCTCGAGCGCGTTATTTAACTTTTTTCATTTTATTTCACCAGGAGCTCACGCGTGATGCGGCGGTCGGCAATAAAATTTGACACCAGTTCCGACCACGTTGTGGCTCGTGACATTAAAAAATAAAATAAATTTGTGTCAAAAATTATTAAAATATAGACTTTACACAAGTTAAAAAACATTATTAAAAATATTTTATGTTGTCGGCCTCTGGCGTAAGTACATGGTTTCAAACCGGCAGCGAACGTGTTAAATAATTTTTTATGTTTTGTAAAATTATTTACAATTTGATTATTATAAGCCCGGGTGTATTACCGCATTCGAAGTAAAATATAATACTGAAGCGCAAAAGATATAACTTCGTACTTATGTTCTTCACATGGAAACATAATTTTTCTGTTTAGAATTGTATCTTCATAAATATCTATATTATTCCAATTTATGTTTAACACAGTTTCAGTAAATTAAAATAAAGAATACAATATCGTATTACTGTAAATTAGATAACCCCTTGATTTTATATTTGTAAGCCGTGATACTGCTTTGTAACAATTTTCAGAAGTAATCCCTTTTCTGCACTACTCACTTAAAGTTTGTTGAAGCAACTTCTTGCATACAAAAGTACTTATATAATAAATAACGCAGTCATGATCCAGTTCTATATCGTATTCAACTTCATTTTCTATTAATCCATCTAATTTTACCATGTTTAGGTTTAAATATATTTTTAACTACTGGAGAGAATGGCGAACATTAGCGCCTTGATTAAGAACGGCACAAATACTATAGGCTGGTGGCTTCAATAAATTATAAGCTGACAGCATTCTATATAATTGTAGAAACGTTGAAAATGTTGGGCGATCATTTTGGTAACCAGCGTGACAGATAATTCCAAAAAATCGCTAGGAAAAGCTTCAAGAAAACAAATTAACTATATGTTTCACAAAAAAGTCTAATACATCTAAACTAATTACTTATTTTACCTCATTTTAGAAAATTTGTTTGTTTTTTCCATAGATAGCATTGAAAAAAAAATTAAGTTTTTATCAATATTGTTGACTTTATTAGCGTGGTGAATAACAAAAACACGATTAGTATTTGACAGTATTTTATTGAAGACAAAACTGTATAATAACATTAGCACTTTGACATTTCATTACACAGTGAACATAGTAGTTACTTAGGTTGTTTTACAGTGCTGCCGGCCTAGTGTTGGCGCCAATTTAAATCATGCATCCTATGTAATTGTCCTCTTAACATTCCTCCTCAATTCATACAGATGCAGAATTGTTAACAAAGAATATGACATTAAATACAAAAGCAACATAATAAAGAAATTTTATAGTTTACAGATTCCTAATTTATCTCCTAATTTATCTTGAGACAGTGACTTCGTTAAAATATCCGCAATTTGATTTTTAGTATTAACGTAAATTATTTGAATTAATCCCATTTCGAAAAGATCTTTAACGAAGTTGTATTTAGTATCAATATGTTTTAATCTCTTATGTTCCCATTTGCGAATTAATAGAATACAAGTTTAATTATCTTCAAAAATCTGAAGTGGAAACTGGAATTCCATCTTTAGGTCGATAAGTAGTTGTCTCATCCACATCTGCTGCTGCCATGGAAAGCAATATGTATTCTGCCTCCGTGGAGGATAAAGCAACGCGTGTTTGTCCTTTGGTAGTCCAGCAGACGTTGTTTCCAAAAACTTGGATTAGGAAGCCCGATGTAGACTTACGGTCCAGATCACTTCCCCAGTCGGCGTCTGCAAAGCATCACACGCTTACTTGTACGTTTTTCCGATAGCATAATCCGTAATCAAGAGTTCCTTGAATGTATCGGAGAATTCTCTTAAGTCCTTTCCAAAGCGATGTTGTCGGGTTTTCTTGGTGTCTACTGCAGTAGTGAACAGTTACATTTAGATCTGGTCTCGTTGTCAGAGTGGTGTAGAGTAAACATCCAATCAGTTTGCGATACGGCACGTTCTTCAATGGTTCATTATTTTCGGCGCCTGATGCTGGTTTTATTTCGATCGGCGTTTTCACTGGTTTACAGTATTCCATGTCAAACCGTTTTAGAAGGTTGCGTAAGTAAACTGGTTGGCTCATGCGTAGTTCTTCGGTGTTTCTTTGAATATTGATTCCTAGGAACGAACAAAGTTCCCCCATGTCTGTCATGGATTCTTCAAGTTATTAATTTGTGTTCTTGAGTTTCCTGCGATGATAAGATCATCTACATACAAAAGTAAGTACACTGCTCAAAAAAATTAGGGGAACACTTTTTTCGAAACCTGTAACTTTTTAAATAATAGTTCCACACTGAGAAAAATAGATATGTGCCGTAGCCATATATATTGCTATTATAGCAATAATGTATCGTACGTATAGTGACAGCAATTTTGATATTTACAGTAGCAAAACAAATATTGCTAGTATTTAGCAATATAATATATTTATTGTAGCAATATATATTGCAAAAGAATAGCAATATTAGATCATTGTTTCAAATATCTATATATTGTAAAACTAGCAAACTAATATAATTATTGTTACAAGCACTATATAGGTGATTTTACAATCTCATATGGTTACCGTAACTAGCTCATATATTTGCCATAGATATCTAAGATAATTCAACCATTTCTTTTGCATTTGAATTATCATGTAGTTCAGCTTTGATTTTAGATAAAGGTAAACATACAAAATCTGATATATTTTCTATGAAAATTTGAATATCTTGCCTATTAAGCTAATTACGTTGATATAATTGCGAAATAAATGAAAATGACAGATTTTGAAGTTCTTTATTAAAATTTAATAAATTATTCTCATTTATTTCATTACTGTTTTAAAAATATACGTTTACGTTATTATTAATACTCTCTTTTAATAGATATTCATCTGAAATATTTTGAAAATCTATATTTTTATCAATTGAATTTTGAATCTCTATTGAGTGACAAGTTGTTATTTTAGTCAGAGAATGAGTTTTAAGATGTTTTCTGTAAGAGTTGTTACTATTAAAGGTCCTATGACAATATGGTTGAGCACAGTAAAATATACTATTATTTAAAATATTATGTATGTATTTTAAATGAGATATAAGTTCATTAATGCTATTGAATGTTAATTCACATTTAAAACAAAAAAATGTCATAATTATAATAAGTAGAAACGTAAATATATATTATGTGTAATAATTCAAAAAGTAAACAATAATAATAAAGATTTATAAAGATTTTAAATCCGCTAGTATAGTCGATATTGCCGGAATACCTGTGTCCCATTCGGTATGAATGTCAAAAATCTCTTTTTGTATAAACATCCATATTAATTTACACTCCATAGGATAGTGTATATTTAAGCAGGAAAATAATTTAAAACATAAATCGACTGTTTTCATTGAAGATTCCACTTTGTCGTGTTTTGTAAAGAGCCCTGGATGACCACAAAAGGCTGTAGGGTACCACCAGTTTTTAATAAATTTTATCGTCTATCAGCGATTTTTTTTCTAAATCAGCAAAATTCTAAAATAGGATAAAAGAGTATATTTTATAACATAAAACACAATGAAAGTAATATTTACTTGTAAATGAAGAAAAAAGCTTTCTTGAATTTCAATTTTTGATGGCCTGAAAAAAATTTTTTTATTGCGTATTGTAGTTGGTGGAAATAAGTAAGGTAATATTTTTAAAGCTACAACTTCAGTATCTAAAATAAGTACAGAATCAATAAAATAAAGTATCTCATGAGAGGATAATAATAATTTGTGATATACCTCCTCCTTCTATATATTCAATTTGAATATTTTTTTTGTGCTAAATTAATTAACTGTTGCGCAATTTGTGGCCATTTTTCATAAAAAACGTTTTCTTTGTTGTGATATGCAGTCTTAAAATATTGTAAAATCTACAAATTTATAATGCATTATTTTATATTAAATTCTGTTGAACTGATGTTTAAGCAAACCAGACGATATCCCGTGGAGGTGTTTAGTGCTGGAAATAGATGAAAATAATCAGATACAGATGTTTCTTTGTGTAATTGTGAACGATATTGGTGTGTTAATAACCAGTATTTATCAACTTGACTTTCTGGCTCAGTGCAAACTTTTAAAAAATTTATGTATTCATCGTCAATACTGCTTTTAGTAACTTTATTATTATCTGGAATGTCTGAAGCTGTAAAATTTAAATTAAAATAAAAATATTATTGAACAAACACTCAAAATTCGATAAACTTGTATATCTATTTTTAAGGAAACAGTAAATACCTTTACTCTTTTGATCTTTTTTTCCTACATGCAAAAATCTTTTGGCATTTATATATCTAGACCATAACTTTCCTCGAGCTAAAACTCTTGGAGATGTGTCGGTTTTTGCAATGTGAGGTAGGAAATACGTCTCTTTTTTTTCGTTAGAAAATATTTTAACAATTTCTACAGATGCTTTTTCAAACAAATCGCTAGGAATTCTAAAATAATAAAAAAATAAAGAAACTGAAATATACTTCTAAAAAAAAACAAACCTTCCATTTGTAGTCTGACATAACAACTCATTTACAATTATGTTACAAATTTTTTGACGGTGATTATCATTCAGTTGTAATTTATTATTTAAAAATTTATTAATTAATTATATATAAAATAAATTATAATATAAAATAAAAATATTACAATTACACATGTTAATTTTAACCAAAAATGAAAATATAATAAACATATTTTTTTTTTAAATTTTGAATTTCAAAATTGTATTTTTTTATGTTCAAATATGATATTTAATGTAACATGTATAATGTAATTTAAAAATTTAATAAATACCGTTGGAAATATAGTGTGTTCACTGCTAATAGTCAATTTTCCTGAAAATATAAATTTATTATTTATCAAAAAATTCGGAAAACCAATTAAGTAAAAATATATACGTTTTTTTGGATTTAAAATATCCGTTTCTTCTACTGACGATACGTTAATATTATTTGCATTGCCAAGTGCATTAAAAGTATTATTTAAAGGTATTATTGATACCGGTAAATCTCTAATATCTAGAGTAATGTCGTCATCCAACATCATATCACTCCCAAAAGAAGTTTTGGAGCTCCAAGTATCGGTCGAAACATTTTCTACATTAACGAACTAAAAAGATATTAAAAATTTGTTCAATATTCAGTCAAAAATAAATTGAACTCGAAATAATAAGCATAGAAAAACAAATAATAAATAAAATTTAATTATAAAACAAAAAACAAATTATTGATTAAAAAATTCTGTAACACAATATAAAATTAGTTTACCTCTTGATCAGTAATAGTTGTTTCTTGAATATAATTTTTGAATTTATTTAAAAATAGTAGTCGTGGTCGTGCTTTCGAAAATAATTTTTTAATAGTTTCTGTATCTATCAGAGGAAATGCTTCTTCATTTATTTCTTCTTCTGTAATGAAATTTATTCATTTACACATTACTTGGGGCTGGTATTTTCAACAATGTATCAGCGAATAGCTATTTATAATCTATTGTAATATCTTGTACTAATAATATTTTTTCACAAATGTACAAAAAGTCGAAAACAATTTACAAATTTAATGTCATTCAATTGATCAAAATAATTTATTAAAATCGCTCTTCATTTTAATATACTTTTTACTTTGACAAGCAGGTTATATTTAATTGTTCTCAAAAATAACTGTCATTGAATAAGTGTTTGTAAATACAAACATTTTTATTAAATAAGTATATAATATGTAGAAAATGCATTACCTTCAAATAATGAAATGTAGGATCCAAATCCCCAATCCTTTAACAAATTTTTAACAAAGGTGTCACTCATTTTCAGTGAAAATATGAATAACTTACGTTCTGAAAGTTGGAGATGCACTAAACGAAATAACATTTGCACTGGCAATGGCGTTCAATCCGTATACGAGTTACTACAAGTTCGTTCCATGTAGCAATCTAAATATTTGTTACACATATCTAATATATTTATTTTTAAATATACAGATTGTTGGATTATTATTAAATATCTGAATATTCGTCAACAGCAATATGAGATATGTGCACCAAATATATTTTATTGCTATTTCCTTTTTTTAAATAAAGCTATTTCATAAATATACAGATATTTACAAGAACAATATGAGATTGCTAATAAAATAGGAATATGTGGATTGCTGCTATAGCAATACAAAATATTACAATATTGCTGAAACAACTATAAATATTGCTGTGGTAGCTATATTTTTGTTAGCAATAAAGGTTTAGCAATCTATTTTTCTCAGTGCAGGCAAATCAAATTTGGTATACTTCAACGACATATATTTAACTAAAGAAAATTATAAAAACAATGTTACAACTCTTATGGCCGTTTGCACCGCTTACACTTAACTCTTAAGTAAAGCTTAAATACTAAATATCAATTGCACCGTTGACTAAGTTATACTTAATTTATGTCAAATTTTCCTTAACTTAAGCGGTAAATATCTATGGCTTAAGTGTAACCTAACCTCAAAATTAGTGATAGGTGTGCAGTATTTGCCATTTTCGAAATGGAACCGGAAAATGAAATGGATTTATTAGAATCAGATGATGATATTGAAGAACTAGTAATCATGGAAATAAATGATTACGGTATACCTCGTCATATATACGACAGAAGTAATTATTTTAATTCATTGGATGAATTATCTTTCTTTAGAAGATATCGATTAAAAAAGTTATCAGTTTTGAATTTATTTACAGAGATAGAGCACATTTTAGAAATTCCATATGATATGTAAGTTTTTCCAAAAATAAATAGCTTTGTTTTTCTTTATTTTTATTTATTTTTATGAACCAGTCTGTTTCACCAATGAACCAATTATTTATTACGTTAAGATATTATGCGACTGGAAATCATTTATTATCTATCGCAGACTTTGCAGGAGTACATACATCAACCGTATGTAGAATCATACCTCGCGTTTCTCATGCTATAGCATCATTATATAGAAATTACGTTACTTTTCCTCAAACTCAAGATGAAATTAATAAAACGCAATTAGGTTTTTTTCAAATCGCTGGTTTTCCTCGTGTAATCGGTGCAATAGATTGCACACATGTCAGAATAATATCTCCAGGTATGAATATAGTATCTATAAATCGTATTTGACATAAAATAAATAAATTGTAATTAGGTGGAAATGATGCTGAAATATTTAGAAATCGAAAACAATATTTTTCGATTAATGTACAAGCTATATGCAATTCAAAGTTAAAAATTATGAACGTAGTAGCACGTTGGGGCGGAGCAACTCATGATGCAACAATTTTTAATAATTGCAACGTTCGCGCTGAATTTGAAATGAATAGATACCCAAATTGTATTCTTTTAGGTGACAGTGGTTATAATTTACGTACACTTCTCTTAACACCAGTACTAAATCCTATGACAGAACAGGAACAATTATATAATCAAGCACACATTCGAACAAGGAACGTTGTGGAGCGATTATTTGGAATCTGGAAAAGTCGATTTCCAGTTTTGGCGTATAGTTGTCGATTAAAACTAGACACATTATTTTCTATAATTATAGCAACAGCAGTACTTCATAATATTACTTTACAAAGAAATGAAGAAGAGCCACCTTTAGAGGATGTTGTTGATCCAAATATTTTACAAGTATTAATTGATAATGGACAAATCCAAGTTCCAAATATTGTTATGCATAACAATCAAGGTGGTGCTGCGGCAGGAATAAACATTCGGAATGAATTTATTGAAAATTATTTTAGACAGTTATAAATGCTAAGAATTTTATTTATATAAATAGAGAATACACAATATAGAATATTACTGAATAAAAACAATGACTTCTTACTTAAGTTCTAAATAATAAGTTCTGAAACATTTTTTACTGTTAAATAATATACTACATACTTTAAATTTAAACATTTTGTCGCATTTTTTTTAATGTTTCCTCTTTAATTTCCAAATCTATTTCCAGAATTCTTTTTCTTATTATAAATTCTTCCTCCTCACGTTGTCGACGCAATACGGTATCTTTTTTTAAGTTTTCTAATTGTAGAGAAATTAATTCATGCTTTACTAATGCTATATCAGTATAATGTTTTGACAGTTGACTTGAAGGTAATACTGATGTTTCTGGTCGTCTTCGTTTTATCCACTGATTCGTTTCTTCCTGGTTTTTTGTTTTAGTAGATGAAATAGTGGCACTTAGTTTTTTATGTAAAGGTGTTCGTAAATGTGAAATTTTGTAATCACCCCAATCAAGATTATCGAGCTAAAATCAAAATATTAATTATATTAAATAAAATTAATTTATAGATAAATTTCAAAAAAACCTGATTTTCTTCAATAGTTTCTGCTTCGTCTCCCGTTGCATAGCTTATATTTTGCTTGTTGACTGAATTATTTTCGAAATTATTCTGTTTAAAAAATATTAATATAATTTATAGATAATTTAAATATATGTATATATTGTAACTTACATTTAAATTCAAACTGTCGCCGTCATATGGATTAATAAATCCCGTTACTGTTTTTTCATTTATAAGTGACAAAGCTAAATTGTCAGTTGAATCGACTGAAGTATTCGTTTCTCCTCCAGTTTTCAAAGTTTCAATTCGACCATTAGCTATTTTTATTCTCAATTCTTTTTTCTTATTTTCATAAAATTTTTTTAATGATTCTTTATTACGCGGAATCAAATTTGGTGCCGCAGTATTAAATCTGTCGGTTATTTTATTCCAAGCTCTGTCTTTTTCTTGCCATGTAGCCCCGTCTGTTTTTTTATTTTCTACAATATGTTTGTAGTCAGATATGATATTGAAAAGTAAAATTTTTTCGTCGTTCGTATAGTTTGCAGCCCTTTTCTTTGTATTTTCATTCATTTTAAAAATAAACACAACCGTATTATATAAATTAACACAAAGCTTAAACGAAATATTCAAGTATGTACTAATAAGTTAGGTTAATGTGTCAAACGCGCCAAGCGTCAAAATATCAGCTGTGGTTACTGTACATCCTAAAAACATTAACTTTTTTCTTCTTATTCTTATAAATACCTTAACTTTCATAAGTGCAAGTTTAGTACAACATGTGCAACAGAAGGATCTCCTTAAATTTATGTATAACTTAGCTATGGCTAGCTTAAGTTATACTACGGTGCAAACGGGCATTAGTTACTTCTAAGTTACACTTAAAAATGTAAATTAATAACGCAAGACAAAATGGAAACGACTGTCCTAGTATCGATGACAGTCGGGTTTTCTGTGGATTGGTGAGGTTTAATACAGTGTATGCCCTCCACGAGCACGAATCACTTTCTCACACCTGCGTTGCACGCTTTGCACTAGTCTGCGAAGAGATTCTTGATGTATGATTTCCCGTTCCTCAATCAGGGCTTGTGTCAGTTCCTGTATGGTTAGTGGTGGATTATGGAGCTTGTGAACACGTCGGTCAAGCTGATCCCACACGTGTTCAATAGGAATCAGGTCAGGAATTAACGCCGGCCATTCCACGACCTGAATTCCACGTTCTTGTAAAAAGTTTCTGGTGATGCCGGCGGTATGTGGTTTTGCATTGTCCTGCATTAGGATGAAATTTTGACCGACGCCATATGCAGCAGGCACCAAATGGTCCTCCAAGATGTTTTCGATGTCTATACTGATTCCAGCCCAAACCATTACAGATCCACGACCAAATCTATCCACTTCCTCTATAGTAGCGGCTGCGTAGAGTTCACCAGGACGTCTATGTAGACGTACTTGACCGTCGCAACTAGTTAAACGAAATCTGGACTCGTCTGTCAACAGTACAGGCGTCCAGTGACAAAGTTGCCAATCTCTGTGATCCAGAGCAAACCTCATTCGCGCTGCTTTGTGATGCTGCGTAAGGCGTGGTGCGCCAACAGATCTTCTTCTTTTAATCTCTTACTAACAGTTTGATCAGAAATTTCTGTTCCATGTGCTCGTCTTAGGTCGTTTAGGAGGTCTCGTGCTGTGGCAGTACGCTGACGTAGAGAGGAAAGGACAAGAAATCGGTCTTGATTTGAGTAGTTTTTCGATTTCGACCTTGTCCAGCTTTTCTAACATATTAGCCAGTCTCCCGAAACCGATTCCATAAACGCTGTATAACAGAAAGGGGAAACTCGAAGGTCCCTGCTAACATTTCGAATAGAGTGGCCTTGCTGAATAAGGGCGACAGCACTAGCAACTTTCTCTTCACTAAGATGCCTCATTTTACTTCTAATCAACAAAATTGACAACTGATTTCTTTTTACATCTTTAGTAGGCTTTCATACCTGAATTCATAGCATACTTGACATTTTTTCCATTTTGTTTTGCGTTGTAACATTGTTTTAATAATTTTCTCTAGTTAAATATATGCCGTTGAAATATACCAAATTTTATTTGCCTAGAACTATTATTTAAAAAGTTGCAGGTGTCGAAAAAAGTGTTCCCCTAATTTTTTTGAGCAGTAGTACAGACATTTGTCAGCCCTGGTCTTTGTAGGCCAAAATTGCTCACAAAGTGGTCAAAAGTTGCATTCCATTTCTTGGGAGACTGTTTCAATCCATACAGTGTTTTCTTTAATTTACAAACATGCCCGTTCTCATAGTTGTAACAAGGAAGTGGTCTCATATATATTTCTTCCTTGAGGTTGCCATGGAGGAAGGTATTTTTAACATCAAGTTGGTCTGCAAAGTGGTTTTTTTCGTTAATGATTGACAAGAGAATACGGAGAGTCGTCAGTCTTGCCACCGGAGGGTAGGTGTCATTGTAGTCATACCCTTCTGGTTGAGCACAACCTTTTGCTACTAAACTAGCTTTGTACTTGTCGATGTTCCCATCGCCGTCACGTTTGATTTTAAAGATCCATCTAAAGTTAATAATCCTTTTCCCAGTTGGTGCTTTTATTATTTTCCAAGTTTGGTTTTTGTCCAAGGCGTCGAGCTCATCTTGAACTGCTTTAAGCCAATGCTGTTTGTTTACAAAGTTATGTACAACTTCGTATGAATTCGGTACCTCATCTACAAAGGTTTCAGCATAAAGTGCAACTATAGCGTAATCTTCTAGATAGCTGGTTTGTTCTTGATCTTTGAACTTCTGCGGGGAGTTACTTGTTCGAAGTGATCCAACGTTTCTTCAAGTGATTGATTCTGTGGTTCTTCCTCCTCTTAGTTACCTTCTTCTTGGTTTGTGTGGTCCGCCTCATCCTCATAAATCTTCTGTTTTTTCGGACACCATAGTATGTACCCGTTCGCGCAATATCCAACCATGTAACATCTAAGTGTTCTTGACTGAAATTTCTCTTTAATCATTTCCTTAGGAATGCGCAAAAAAGCAATGCACCCAACACTCTTATTTTTGTTAAATCGGGCTTCTCTTTAAACCATAGTGCTGCTGGCACCTGTCCGTCTACAGCTGAGGTGGAGCTTCGACTCACGAGATAGACCGCACATAGAACTGATTCTGTCCAAAATTCTTTTCCTAGTCTCGAATTTAGTAACATGCATCTCGCGCTTTCTACAATGGTTCTGTTCATCCTTTCTGCTACACCGTATTGCTCTGGTGTGTACCTGATAGTGAATTGAAACTGAATCCCTTTTAATTCAAAAAAATCCTTCGTTCCCTTCGAAATGTATTCGCGTCCGTTGTCACATCTGAATCGGCTGATTTTTAGATTGAAACGTGCAGTTGTGGCAATGCCTCATAAATTTTAAAATAATGAAGTACTTCCATCTTTGTTTTCAGAGTGTACGCCGCTGTAAAGTGGGTGTAGTCATCGATGAATGTTAGTATGTATTTTTTCTCATCATATGATGTTGGACTGATTGGTCCACATACATAGATGAAAATGATATTAATAACAACAATAATAATACTAGAGTTTGATATAAAATAATATATTAAATACGCAAAAGAAAGATTACAAGACAAGGCAGATTATTATTCACACAACAAAAAATATATAAAAAACATTTTACAACAGAATATAGTTTTTTGTTTTTAAGCTACGTTGATATATAATATATACATAAAAGATTAGACTATACTCTAATAAAATTGTGCACGTCGCTGACGTTTATTAAGTATTATCTCCAACATACCCCCTCTCGACGTGCATGTCTTTTATTCCAATACCTTTTACACATTTATGATGACTCGGTCCACATAAACTTTTTGTTAAAACATCAGCTAACATTTTATTTGTAGGAATATACTTGATGTCGATCATACGCTGTTCGAATATTTCTCTTACATAGTGATGTCTGATGTCAATGTGCTTGGTGCGAGAATGAAAAACAGGATTTTTTGCCAATTTTTGTGCACCTTGACTATTACAGTACAAGATTGTAGGTTGCATTTCATTTTGATTCATAAAACCAATTTGTTGTAACAAATTTCTCAAATAAATAGCTTCTCTTGTTGCTTCCGTCAAAGCCATATATTCCGCTTCAACACTCGATAGTGCAACAGTTTTCTGTTTTCGTGATTCCCAAGTTATAGCTGTGTTAGACAACATGAACACAAAACCAGTTTGCGAGATTCTATCATCAATATTATTTCCCCAATCTGAATCAACATAACCGATGACATCATCTGATTCGTTTTTGTAAATTAATCCATATGATGATGTTCCAGCTAAATAGCGTAAAACTCTCTTTGCACAATTCCAATGTTCTTTTGTCGGATTATTATTAAATCGACTTAGCATGCTTACGCTGTATGATATATCTGCTCTGGTACCGATTGCTAAATACATTAGAGCTCCGATGAGAGATTGATACATTTTTGCATCGATTTTTTCTATTTTATCCACATTATACTTTGTTAGTTTTATTTTAGGTTCTAAAGGAGTATTTGAAGTAGTAGCTTCACTCATTTTAAAACGTTGTAGTATATCTTTAATATATTTTTGTTGTGACATGGTTATTACCCCTTTTATTTTATCTCGATGAAATTCAATACCTAAACAATAATTTAACAGACCGAAGTCTTTTATTTTGAAATTTGATGCAAGATTGTCTCTCAATTTATTGAATAAGCTTGATTCATTTGTTGCAATGATTAAACCATCTACATAAACAATTAGGAACAAAACTTCATCATAACTTTTAAAGTAATATAAACATTTGTCGGCATCTATTGACTTTAAGCCTAAAACTTTTAATGTTTTATGAAGTTTTTCATACCATTGTCTACCTGATTGTTTAAATCCGTACAATGATTTATTAAGTTTGTAGACTAAATCTTTATTGCTTGACACTTCGAAACCTTCAGCTTGTTCCATATATATATATATATATATATATATATATATATATATATATATATATATATATATATACCGGGTGTATACTTGGTTTATGCAATATAGGAAAAACAATGTTATTTTTTTAACATCGCAATTCCTGCTTCCCCGCTAGTTATAGAGAAAAAATATAAGAAACAAAAATTGTTTACAATTAAAAACTACATTATTTACGCTTAAAATAATTGCGATATTGCGTCTCAGTAATTAATTATTAATTAAATAAATATTAACAGTTTTCGGCAATATCAGACAGCCATGGACGAAACGCGAGTGTATTTTGTTTACAAATGACAATACACTGACATTTGTGAACAAAATGCATTCGCGTTTTGTCCATGGCTGTCTGATATTTCTGAAAACTGACAATATTTATTTAATTAATAATTAATTTCTGAGACGTAATATCACAATTATTTTAAGCGTAAATAATGTAGTTTTTAATTCTAAATAATTTTTGTCTCTTATAATTTTTCTCTAAAATTAACGGGGAGGCAGGAATTACGATGTTAAAAAAATAACATTGTTTTTCCTATATTGCATAAACCAAGTATACACCCGGTATATATATATATATATATATATATATATATATATATATATATATATATATATATATATATATATATATACCGGGTGTATACTTGGTTTATGCAATATAGGATAAACAATGTTATTTTTTTTAACATCGCAATTCCTGCTTCCCCGTTAGTTATAGAGAAAAAAATATAAGAAACAAAAATTGTTTACAATTAAAAACTACATTATTTACGCTTAAAATAATTGCGATATTGCGTCTCAGTAATTAATTATTAATTAAATAAATATTAACAGTTTTCGGCAATATCAGACAGCCATGGACGAAACGCGAATGTATTTTATTTACAACTGTCAGTGTTATTGTTATTTTAAAAGATGTCATTATTGCTTGGATTATTTTAAATAGACACTAAAATATTATTACATCGCTAGTGAAGTATTATAAAAATCGCAAATATCAAATTATTTTTTTACTATATTTTTTTGCATTTAAATGACAATACACTGACATTTGTGAACAAAATACATTCGCGTTTTGTCCATGGCTGTCTGATATTGCTGAAAACTGATAATATTTATTTAATTAATTATTAATTACTGAGACGTAATATCACAATTATTTTAAGCGTAAATAATGTAGTTTTTAATTCTAAATAATTTTTGTCTCTTATAATTTTTCTCTAAAACTAACGAGGAGGCAGGAATTACGATGTTAAAAAAATAACATTGTTTTTCCTATATTGCATAAACCAAGTATACACCCGGTATATATATATATATATATATATATATATATATGTCTTCTTCTAAGTCTCCATTTATATATGCCATTACATCTAGTTGATAAAGAGTAAGGTTCCATTTCACGGCGATCGTCATTAGAACCCGTATAGTACTCAATCGAGTTACTGGTGCAAAAGTTTCTCCAAAATCTATTCCTGGTTGTTGGCTGTAACCTTTTGCAACTAGTCTACTCTTCCTTTTCTGAATGACTCAATGTTCATTAAATTTTGTTCGTAAAACCCATTTGCATCCAATAACAGGTTTTTCTATTGGTCGCTTCACCAATTCCCATACACCATTTTGGCTAAGTTCTGTGAATTCCAATTTCATTGCTGCATGCCAATTTTTTGAATTTGGTCCTTTAAGTGCTTCTTCTACTGTTGGACAAGTGATGTTTTCGTATGCAAGTTGAGCTTGTGAATTTCTTAAAATCATTGGATGAGTTTTCTTTAATGCTTCACGTTTTTCAGTGTTTAATTGCTTTGGTCTTCCCGAAACTCTTTTAATTGTTATTTCTTGATCACTTGGTATATTTTCCTGTTTTTGATTTGTGTTAAATTTATTTGGATCTTCATTGTCTGGTACATTATTTTGTTCATGTACAATATCTTCAAATTCTAAAATATTTTTCTCAATATTATTGTCCGGAAAATTTTCAATAAATTTAACGTCTCTGCTTTTTACAATCTTTTTTGATTCTTTATCCCAAAGTCTATATGCTTTTGATTAATTTGAATAACCCAAGAATATGCATTCTTTTGATTTTGCCTCAAATTTTCCTTTTCCAGGTATTTTATCAAGAGCAAAAGCTTTACAACCGAAAGTTTTAAAATAAGAAACATTTGCTTTCTTTTTATGCCAGACTTCATATGGTGTCGTATTCTGCAAACTTTTAGTTGGACATCGATTGCGTATATGTACAGCAGTTGATACAGCTTCAGCCCAAAAACTAATATTAAGCTTTGATTGAATGATCATGCATCTTGCCATATCAACCAAAGTTCTGTTCATGCGTTCAGCAACACCATTTTGTTGGGGTGTGTAAGCACATTGCCGCTTAATTCCACAGTTTTCTAAATGTTTGTTAAAATTAGCAGAACAGTACTCTAAACCATTATCTGTTCTAAGTACCTTGATCTTTCTTTCGGTTTGATTTTCAATAAGAGCTTTATATTTTAAGAAAGTCTCTTTTACATCAGCTTTTGTCTTTAAAAAATAAATATGAACATACCTTGATTTATCATCTATGAAAGTAACAAAATAATTTGCTCCACCGACAGACTTGAAACGCATTGGTCCACATACATCAGAATGTATTAAATCCAATAAGTTGCCTGCTTTGTTGTTTGAAGATTGAAAATGTGCAACTGTCTGCTTTCCTTTAATGCAAATTTCACAGGTGGATATTTTGCTGTTTGGATTAAATGATAAACCTAAAACCAGATTCTTTTTTAACAAAGTTTTCATGTCTGCTTCATTCAGATGACCATATCGGCGATGCCAATTATCTAATTCTTTAACATCATCTTTTACTAATGTAGCAACTTCATTGAAAAACTTTAGAAAATACAAGTTTCCTTTTCTGTTTGCAGCAGCAATAATTTCATTTTGCTTATTAACAATTACGGCCTTGTTTTCTGAAAAAATTACTTTTCTACTATTTGTAACTGTTTTTGAAACAGACAATAAATTTGTTTTTAATTCTGGGACACACAATACGTTTTCTAGTTTTATTTCTTGGTGTCACCATTTTGCCCTGCAACATTTAAATTCAATGTTCCAATGCCTTTAATTTTAGTAGTTTTATCTACGACAAGTTTAATATTTTGATTTTCAACTGGCGTCAAAAATGTAAACTTTGTTTCATCTTTGCACATGTGTGATGTTGCACCACTATCAATTCACCACTCATGTTCATCGATTTCGCCTACATTAAACGTACTATTTATTGGTACGTTTATTTCGGCAAACGTTCCATTCAACGATAAGTTTTCATTGGTGTAATCTTCACATACCATTAATACTTCTTTTTCTTCACCAATATAAGCTTTTTGACGTTTATCTGCAGCCTTTTTCCAACAGTTAGCAGCTTTGTGACCAAGCTTGTGGCAGTAGTTACACTTGTAAGGCTTTTTATTTACTTTGAAATTATTATATTCAGTACCTCCTTTTACATTTTTTTGGTTGTACTTTGAATTTTCTTGACTGGAATAGCTTTGTGGCTTCGTGTGATTTATTTTAGCTTGTACTAGGAACGCTTGTGATGTATCTTGACCTTTTTGAATCTCTTTTCTAGCTTCAGCTTCTTCCAAAAGTTTTACTTTCAATATTTCAGGTTTTGGTAGCGTGTCACGTGTTTCAATCGCGCAACGAAAGTTTTCATAACTTGGAGGAATACTGAACAGCAGTAAAATGGTCAGCAAATCATCTGCAACATCTATTTTAATTTCAAGCAGTTTGTCAACTGTAGTGAAAAATTTATTTAAGGGGGTAGTACTCTTTGGCGGCCTGAAAAAAAGGTGATTTTCGGGATTTTTTTAAAAGATAACTATAAATGTATGACAAAAATGGAATACATATATTTATTCTGCCGTTTTCCGGCTACAAAAATTAATTTTTTGGTTTACATTGGGCAACTCCTTCGGCCGCTACACCATGTGCAGCGTGGCACCTATGAGGGCAACCTGCTGAGCGGCGGACATCATAGAGGCCGCACCGTTGGAGCTAGAACAAAATCGATATTTTTCCCTTAATCTCCGATATATTTCCTGTCATCGTACGTAGGATTTTTTGATTATGTTGAAAAATGAAAAATTGACAACGTTTTGAACAAAAAATCAGGTTTTCGGACGCAAAAATGGACATAAAAGCTTGCACCAAAAATCCATTTTTAAAGATAAAGAAAAACGGCTACGTTCGATGACAGAAAAAATTGCGTAGAATTCAAAAATTCAAACCGCGTTCAAATCGGACAAACCGTTTTTGAGTTATGATGTCCGCCAACTTTGAAAACATGCTTTCGAGATAATCGCGTTTGAAGTTTTAAGTCCAGTTTTTCATCAAATTCGTTTACATACCTTCAGTCTGCTACACGGCTTCGCTTTTCGGCCTGTAACTTTGAAACGCAATGTCTCATGAACTTTGGATAAAGTTTACGATAAAGTAGACACTCCAAAGAATTTTTTAAGCCAAAAAAAATAATCGATTTTTTAAAACTTGCAAAGAGTACTACCCCCTTAAATGATCTGACATGTCACCATCTTCAGTCATTTTATTAAACAATAGTTGTTTGAGCAGCGTAGCCTTTCGCGCAGGCCCTTTTGGTTGATACACTTCTTCCAGGTTTTTCCATACTTCATGAGCTGATTCACAGTGTCGCACATTACATAATTCCGAAGGACTCATAGCTAGTATTATATCAGCTTTTGCTTTTCTGTCACTTTTTTCCCAAGCTGTTATTTGTGCTGAATTTGTGGGTGTAATATCAGGCTTGACAACCGTGCCCACAGCATGATCCCATAAATCATTTTTCACTAATATAGCTTCCATGTGCATCCTCCACGTATCATAATTATCTTTGGTTAGTTTTTCTATGCGTACACTTAAACCGCTTGACATTTAGTATAATGTTAATCTTCTTTTATAATTCTAAAAACTTACTTTTGCAACGTGCACCTGTCAGACGGGTAGCACTACAACATGTATATCAAATAAATAATTTTCAGTTATGAGTATTCTGGGCCCATAACCAGATGAAAATGATATTAATAACAACAATAATAATACCAGAGTTTGATATACAATAATATATTAAATACGCAAAAGAAAGATTACAAGACAAGACAGATTATTATTCACACAACAAAAAATATATAAAAAACATTTTACAACAGAATATAGTTTTTTGTTTTTAAGCTACGTTGATATATAATATATACATAAAAGATTAGACTATACTCTAATAAAATTGTGCACGTCGCTGACGTTTATTAAGTATTATCTCCAACAGAGATCGTTGTGGATTAGTTCCAGGGGTCTTTCTGCCCTTGTTCGACGTTTTCCGTGAGGCTCTTTTGTTTGTTTTCCTTCTTTGTATAGTTTTGTTTACATTTAATTGGTGACTTGAAGTTTGGGTTGAGAAGGTATTGGAAGACGGCATATCAAATTTTTTTGTTTTACTTTTACCATACTATTTTTGTTTGGATTCTTCATCAAGGAGTCTGTTTTTAACGAAACTCAATGACAGATCATCAGCAGACAAAGTTTCAAGCGCCGTTATGACGTTGTTGTATTCTTTTGGCATTGTTAGTAACAAATGACATATCATATCTGACTCTTCCAGGGTTGCACCTGTGTTTTTTAATTCTCTGATCATTTTATCAAACTTTAAGAAATGTTCGATTAAACATTCAGTTAGAAGTGACTTACGTAACAGCAGTTGACTAGCTAACACTTTTCTTTCAAATACAGTACATAGTGAATTCCACAAATCAAAGGCGGTTTCCTTTTCTTTCGCATACTCGAGATGACTGTCTGCATCCTCTGGATAATTTGAGATTTGCTTTTTCGATCAGCTTTTGCGTGGGCGTTGACCCTGTTTCAGGAATAGCTGATTTATTTGGATAATTTAGACGAATTGACCTTTTATGTTCAATTATTCTAGTAGAAACAGTTCTACCAGTCTGGCCAATATAAACTTTACCGCATTCACAAGGTATTCTATAAATACCTGAAGATTGAAAAGGAATAATATCGTTAACGCTCTTCAACATGTGCTGCAATTTCATGTATGGATAAAAGGAGAGTTTAATATGTTGTTTTGATAAATATTTCCCTATTTTATCAGTTACATCTTTCACAAATGGCAAAGAAGTGTAGATTATGTTATCATTATCAAGTAAATCATCAACAGTACCAGATCTTTTTGGAAGTATTGCTTTCTTGATAAAATTAATATCATAACCATTCATTAAAAATATATCTTCATGCATTTTTTGTTCATCGTAAAGTTTGTCTTTATGACAAATTGATGTAACTCTATTAAATAAACATTTAATAATACCTATTTTTTGAGCTGGGTGATGATGTGATGATGCATGAATATATTGATTAGTGTGAGTAGGCTTCCTATATACAGAATGAAAAAAAGTTATATCACTCTTCTTTTTCAACAAAATATTCAGAAAATGCAAGCAACCATTTTCTTCTACTTCCATGGTAAACTGAATATTTACATGAATATTATATAAATGATTTAGAAAATGATTTAAATTGTCTCGTCCATGAGACCAAATTACAAAGATGTCATCAACATAGCGTAACCAAAAAATGGTTTCAGTTAAGCTGTATCTAAAGACATCTCTTCAAAAATTCCATATAATAATTAGCAATAGACGGAGATATTGATTAAATCTATATGTTAATATATATTTTAATTGAAATTTGTCATTTAATTCTTTATATAAATCTATTAATGATTTGTTGCTAATTACTATTCCGTTTTAAAAAGGTAACATTGATTTTTTGCCAACTGTACGCATATTATAACAAATATTTGTAACATCATGTAAAATTTTGTTTTGTTTTTCCAAATTTATACCAAATGCGTTTTCTCCAATATGTTTCCCATACATTGATCTAGAATTAAACATATCAAACCAATCATTAATTAATTTTATTACTTCAGCTGTTTCTTTCCAATCTTCCGATATTAGTCCTTTTTCACCAGAAAAAAGTTTAGCTTTCGACACTGTATTAGAAATTAATTGAGCTGCAGTTTTTACTTTTTGGCGTTGAGGTCAGTCGGCCAGTAATTTTATGAATAATATTTAATTCACCACTTAATTTCAATAAAGATTCTACTCAAGTTTTTGTAATTTTTGTTGTTGTTGTTTTTGTTAACATATAACCCTGATTCAAAAAAATGATTTCTAAATAATTTTAACAAGTGTGGGGGATACGTAAACATAAATATATTTCTTGACGAGTCAACAGGATCGATAAAACTAGTTTTTAGTGAAGATATTTTTAATGATTTTCAAAGAGACATATTGCCGCCCATATCACTTGTCACAGAAACTGCAAAATAATCAGCACGATCTAATTCAATCACAATTTTTATTAAAATGTCCAACGTCAAGGCTGATCAAATTTATAATATATTATTTGCTTCTAACAACGAACAAAAACAGTTTGAACAGATTTACACAGGCCAATAATTTTTTCCTGTTTTAAATCTAAACTAATTTGTTCCGAAAGATACGTTTCATCGAAACAAATTGCAACAATTCTTTCCTGAACACATACATTTTTCGATTTATTTGCTAATAATATTATTACGTCATTTAATATTCCTTCTTTAAATTTAAATTTACTGCCCATCTACGTAAGGTGGTTACAGCGGGCATAGGACACAACGCCGACTGTTTGCCTTGGACACAACGCCGACTGCTTGCCTTGGACACCACGCCGACCGTGGACACAACGCCAACCGCCTACTAGGGACACTACGCCGACCGTGGACACAACGCCGACCGCTTACAAGGGACACTACGCCGACCGTGGACACTACGCCGACCAGGGACACTACGCCGACCGTGGACACTACGCCGACCGTGGACACTACGCCGACCGTGGACACTACGCCGAACGTTTACGCGGGACACTACGCCGACCGTGGACACTACGCCAAACGTTTATCAGGGACACTACGCCGACCGTGGACACTACGCCGACCGGGGCCACTACGCAGACCAGGGACACTACGCCTTACCTTATAGGAAATTTTCCGCCCGATCTGATGGGGGGTAGATGCACTTTTTATGTCTTTACATAATTTCAAAAATTCACTTTTTCCAAAAAGATTTAAAATTTTAATTTAATTATTTTTAAAATTTAGCCGATCATATCTCGATTACCAGATAAATTATTAGCATAATTCTTTTTTTTATTTTATTTACCAACTATTTCTGTGTATGTTTCTTGAAAATAAAATTAATAATATAGTTATTAATTAACATAAAAAATAAATAAACAAATTAATGAACAAGATTTTTTCATTGTAAAGGCAAATTTTTCTTACAGTTAGAAACTTTTCGGCCTTAAGAAATAAGTATGTATAATATTTGACAAAGTTTTAGAACAATGTCTAAAAAAGTTTTTATATTTGAAATTTTTTTATATTTCTGATAGCGAGCGATTTGAATTTTTAACATGTGTACGTATTATACACCGATGTGAAACATTAAAATGCAATAACTATTACAAATTTACTTTTCTGCTCTCAATTTTTTGCATACACATAAATGAATATATTATAAACAAATTTCAATAACCAAAAATTGCTTACAAACTTTATGGGGGGCGGTAATAAACCATAAACTTATAAATACTTGTAAAATTCGCTAATTGATTTACTAAAATATGTCTAAACAATAAATAAACCAAGTAAACCAATAAACATAAATAAATATATTATAAACAAATTGTAATTAAAAGAGTAAGAAAAATATTATTTATAACAATATTATAAATTCTAATCTTATAATGAGTTCTGAAAAATTATTTACTCTGTTAAATAGGTGTTTCTTTATTATTTATTACATATAAGTATAATTATTGTTGCCATTTATACAAGCTGCGTTATAAAAAGCATATTTTAGCTTAAAAATCAATAAGATTATTAAATTATTAGTTCACCGTAACAAAGCAATTTGTATGCAAAAACAAAATATTTTCAGCAACCAAGATTTAGACTACCTATTTTTTTTTTAATTGATGCTTCCTTTTAATATAGCAAATCTCAGCGGAAAGAAGAACTAATTATCATTATTTAAGAAAAAATAAACTAACAAAATAATAAAACAATAAATCGTTAGAAAAAAAACAACATTAATGGAATTGATGACAATGTAGAAAATTAAAAAAAAAAAACTTTGCAACGCAAAACTGAAAGTAAATAGAATACAATAATTCAGTTTAAACACGCTATTCTGAGTACACTGCATTTAGCTCGTACGTGAAATTTATTCAATTTATATTATACTATACCTACTTGCAAAAATCCAGTGAATTTAAATGTTTTTTAATCAATTTCATAATAAACAGGTTACATAAATCAATAGACAACAGGACATCATTTCATTTTGACGGATATCAAAAAATTCTTTGTATAATATCAAATTAAATAATAATAATAGGTTTGTATTATTGTAATAAGCAGATTTTTTTCTCTTTACATCAACTCGCTATATCTATTCTGTGCAGGAAATAGGTTATATGTTCATTATTATTATTGCTATATTCTCTTATTTAATAAAATAATTATAATAAAATACATAAAATAAGTAAATACAATTAGTGCAGCCGTTCTGGAGAAACCAGTAACACAGTACATACATAACGAAAATATAAATTTTTTTATATTTTGTTAAAAAATAAAATTTAATAAATACCCTGACAATACAATACAGATAGATATTTTTAGTTATCTTTTCAGTATAGCTGTTTGTAACAATAACTATTTAAATATTGTAAAGAAACCAAACCATTTTTTATAACAATTATTATGCGGTTATTACTTTAATATATTTTTCAATTGGTTGTCTGTCTAGCGAACAAATTCCATAATTATATATGTTTCCCCACTCCTCATCAGGTTGTTGTGGGGACACATGTAATTATTGAATTTTGTCGGAACATTCTGTACATAGTCCAAAATGACGACATGGCAATACTATAGTTGTTGGTGATAAGTTGTCGCATATAAAACACTTCGTGCGGTCGTTTTCTTCCACTTGCTCCTGTATTTCAATGCTCAGTAACTAATTTGATACAACATTTACCTGTTCCGTTTCCTCTATCTCCTCTTCGCAATCACTAGCAGTTGTTCTGTCTGAAATTAATGCAAAACTAGCAAAAATAAAATTTAAATAAATATTGTTATACATAGCGTTCATGTCAAACTGGGGAGGTACGTTACCAGGCAGTGCCGCCAGTTAAATTTCCTCTTCATCATTATAAAATGTTTCTTCATCCGATATATAATTTTGAATCATTCTCTCCATTGAAGAGGAAACGCTGTTCAAAAAAGATGGTACATCACCATCTTCTTCGAATTTACATGTAGCATCTTTAATACGTCTGGTATTTAAACGATATGCTCGTCTGGGCACAACCTTTATTTGAAGACGTTCGTCCACAAAAGCTCTTACTTCCCTAATTGTGCATTTCGAAATGTCTCTAATTTTCTCTGAAATAAATAACCTTGTTATTTTTGAACATATGTAACAAATAAAGTTTTGTTATTATTACCTATGAATTCCCAAACATTCGGCCCTCGCACTCTTAATAATCTTTGCAGTAGAGAATTAAACGATTCGCAATCATTATTGGTGCGTCTTGGTCTTTTATACACCGAAAAACTGTCAGAACCTACTCTTGTCAACCACTGTCTACGGTGATATCTAAAAAACATTAAAATTAAATAATATTATTAAATGCAAATAAAAAATTCAAAAGAAAGGAAATGTTAAAATAAACCTGCTGCATTTTACAATGGTCAACTATATAAAATAATTTAAATACGAAATATCAGTTTACTGTAGAACTATTAGATGTAATTTTTTAAAAAAATTTGCTATTCATTTTATGCTAAAATAGGAGGTTTTAGTTTTATATTAAATAGAAGATGTTAAGAAATAAAATTTTATTTTGAACTATTAATTATTAGTTTGTATTACAAAGAAAAATAGTACGTTATCACATTTGCTTGAATGAATAATAAAGCATCTGGTAGAAGCCTTTTGATTTATTTTTTTATCAATTGCTATCAATTGTTGCGGCTTTAACTTATTTGTATAGCTCTAAAATACAAATGTATAATTTTAATTTAAATTTTGTGCAATATTTAATACAAAGTAAAATATTTTTTACGATTATAATTTAAAAAAAATTAATAATTATTGTTTACTTAAGTTTATCACAGCAAATCAAAATGTTATTCGATTTTATGAAATGATTATTATTACTTTTAAAATAAATTATTATTTTAAAATTAAAAATTCTATATTTCTAAATTTTTTTAAAATAAACTTTGTCTGCTACATTTTAAATATTTTGTTAAATTTTATATATTATACTCTGTTATACTTTTTGTTATAATAAGTGATAATTTAAGTATTTGATAATTTAATGATTTTTATTGTGGTTGTACATGAATCCGGCAAATTTAGTTAAAATGCGTTTATACAGGATGTAACAGAATAACTATTCCTAATTTTAACTGGAGTATCCTGGGCTCAGAATATGAAGATTTAATGCAAATCACTGAGATAAAATGTGGCTCCTTACTGAGCTACAGGGTGTTTTATCTAAAAATTTAAAAACGATTTTTGTCCAGTACTTTAAAACTATTTGACGTATCTTTATCATACTTGGCAGGAAATGTAGGTACCGTACACCATACTAAATTATGTTAAATAAAAGTTTCTGGCTACTGCCAGTGGCGTACAACAGGGGCCAATGAGAGGTTGATCCTTCCTAAATTCTACGCCACTGGCGGAATTGTCATTTTAGCACAATTTTTCGATTCTCCAATACTTGCTGTGTAAAAAACATACTCTTTCTTTGTAACGATAAAGTCACTGTTTTTCGAGATATTTAAAGTTAAACATAAGCTGAACCCTTGGGATTTTTTCAAAATTTGCTCAAAAAAATCTGAAAAAATTCAGTAAAATAGAGAAAAAAATTAGCTACATAATATCTAAGTAACTTTTTCTCTAACTCATTCTGGTTTGGCTGGAAAAAATATTGAAAATTAATATTTTTGGCATTTTATTTTTTTTATTTTCAATAATTTTTCCAGCCAAATCAAAATGAGTTAGAGAAAAAAGTTACTTAGTTATTATGTAGCTAATTTTTTTCTCTATTTTACTGAATTTTTTCAGATTTTTTTGAGCAAATTTTGAAAAAATTTCAAGGGTGCAGCTTATGTTTAACTTTAAATATCTCGAAAAACAGTGACTTTATCGTTACAAAGGAAGAGTATGTTTTTTACACAGCAAGTATTGGAGAATCGAAAAATTGTGCTAAAATGACAATTCCGCCAGTGGCGTAGAATTTAGGAAGGATCAACCTCTCACTTGCCCCTGTTGTACGCCACTGGCAGTAGCCAAAAACTTTTATTTAACATAATTTAGTATGGTGTACGGTACCTACATTTCCTGCCAAGTATGATAAGGATACGTCAAATAGTTTTAAAGTACTGGACAAAAATCGTTTTTAAATTTTTATATAAAACACCCTGTAGCTCAGTAAGGAGCCACATTTTATCTCAGTGATTTGCATTAAATCTTCATATTCTGAGCCCAGGATACTCCAGTTAAAATTAGGAATAGTTATTCTGTTACATCCTGTATATACTGGGTGTCCCATTTTAATCCGCCACTTGCAATAACTTTAAAATCGTGCATCACACAAAAAAATGCTCCGAATAAAAAGTAAATGGTTTCGAGGGGGACATCTGATGCAGGGACCCTTGTCTCCCCCGAATCTCCTGGGGGGCGGGAACGGGGGGCAACTTTGAAATCTTAAATGGAACTCCCTATTTTTTATTGCAGATTCGGATAGACCATTGAAAAGTATGTAAATTTTATTTCAAGACTTTTTTTTTATTTTTGATAGATGGCGCTGCAAACAGCATTTTTTTTCTCAGTTTATCAGTCTTTAATTTGAAAAAAAAGGTGTAATTAAGTACGATATTCAAGTTTTTTTCAGTTTTGTGGGAGGAGGAGAGGGGGCAAGGGTCACTGAATCAGATATCCCCTTGAAACAATTAACTTATAGTTATCCCCCTCGAAACCATTAACTTTAAGTTAATGGTTTCGAGGGGATATCTGATTCAGTGACCCTCGCCCCCTCCCCTCCTCCCACAAAACTGAAAAAAACTTGAATATCGTACTTAATTACATCATTTTTTTCAAATTAAAAACTGATAAACTGAGAAAAAAAATTCTGTTTGCAGCGCCATTTATCAAAAATAAAAAAAAAAGTCTCGAAATAAAATTTACATACTTTTCAATGGTCTATCCGAATCTGCAATAAAAAATAGGGGGTTTTATTTAAGATTTCAAAGTTGCCCCCCGTTCCCGCCCCCCCCATAAGATTCAGGGAGGACAAGGGTCCGTGCATCAGATGTCCCCCTCGAAACCATTTACTTTTCATCCGTAGCATTTTTTTGTCCAATTACCGATTTTAAAGTTATTGCAAGTGGCGGATTAAATGGGACACCCAGTATATTAAATTTTTGAATGCGATAACACACACACACACACACACACACACACACACACACACACATACACACACATACACATACACATACACATACACATACACACACACACACACACACACACACACATACATACACACACACACACACACGTACCGTATTTTATGTGGCGCGCTCCCTTCGTTGTTTTAAGTGTATACAACACTTTCTATTTTCTCTCTATATGAATGAATATACAATGTGTTCTGAGAAATAAATGTATTCAATAATATACAACGTGTCTTTTATTAATATAAATATATGTATAATAATTTTAAATTAGTGTATTCTCAGCTATAGACAACACTTTGTGTTTATAAGTTTGTCTATATAAAATGTGTGTTTATACAGTTGCATATAGAATATTGTTTCCATGGCAACCAATGTCATATGTGAATTTGACAATATGTTTTTTTATGTATATAATGTATTCATCTATATATATACAATGTGTCTCAAATTCATATACCTATTCAATGTGTCAGAGTATTCAGCCTATATACACAATTTGTTTATACTGTTGCACTTTCAATATCGTTGCCATGGCAACCAATGTCTCTTTATCTGTCTCTCTTCTCTCTCTCTCTCTATGTCTCTCTATATATATTTTTTAATTGTAAGTTTTTTTCTATGTCGTAACTGTCCGTTAACGCAAACAGACACACATTGTATATTAGTCTTAACTTATTAACCATTAACTTATTAATTAACGGACAAGTATACACATTGTGTTTACACTGTTGCCTTTGTAATATTGTTGTTGCCATGGCAACCAAATTGTCAATAGATTTTTTTTCTAAGTCGTAACTGTCCGTTAACGCAAACAGACACACGTTGTATACTTGGCCGTTAATTAATTTATTTATAAAATCTTTAAAATTTTACTTAAAATCATATAAAATCTGTAAAATTTTACTTAAAATCATATAAAATCTTTAAAATTTCACTTAAAATCATATAAAATCTTACTTAAAATATTGTGAAAAACAATCATAATCTTGTAAAAAACAGTCAAAATCTTCCAAAAATCATAGTAACCTTGTAAAAAAACAGTCATAACCTTGTGAAAAAGCATAGTTAAAACCTTTCAAAAATCATAGTAACCTTGTAAAAAACAGTCATAGCCTTGTAAAAAACAGTCATAATCTTGTGAAAAACTTCATAATCTTGTAAAAAACAGTCATAACCTTGTAAAAAACAGTCATAACCTTGTGAAAAACAGACATAATCTTGTGAAAAACAGACATTATCTTGGGGATATGGTGAATGTAATGGAAAAACTGGTGATTTTCCAACAGAACATGTACATATACTTCCAGCACTATCACCACCACCTGCAGCTATATTGGCATTATTTAAAAAAGAAGGCATCTTTGAACAGACACGAAAAATTGCAGCTACTATAACAACAATACAACGACTTAAGCTACATACGCTCGCTAAATACGCAAGCGAACACTTTCGTACTAGTCGACGAATTACTGTTCAATCTACGATTCAATCAATCCGAAGATCATCGAAAGAGGAATTATGGCGACACACGAATAAGCCGATACAAGCGCCACATTTACTCAAACTGCAAAACGATGAACTACTGGGTAAACAAGCATGTACTGCTTTTATCGCTATATTAAATTACATGGGCGATTTACCATCTGCTAAACCGAAAACAAGCAATGAGTATACGAATCAAATATTCAGCGGTGCATTAAAGTATGATGTGTTACGCGATGAGATTTATTGTCAGCTAATGCGACAGTTAACTAATAATCGGTTGCAAATCAGTGAAGAAAAAGGATGGGAATTGATGTGGCTAGCAACTGGTTTGTTTGTACCATCAAGTCAAGCGCTGGTAAAAGAATTAACCGAATTTCTCAAGACTAGATTACAGCATCCGGTTGCGCAACAATGCTTATTGCGTTTGCAGAAAACACAGAAAATCGGACAAAGACAATTTCCCTCGCATACTATTGAAGTTGAGGCGATTCAACATCGAAGTTTGCAGATTTATCATAAAGTCTATTTTCGGAATGATTCGGATGAAGCATTTGAGATACAATCGATGACAAAAGCGAGAGATTTATGCCAAATGATTATTGATACACTCGAGATACAATCAAATGAAGGATTTAGTTTATTTGTTATGATATCGGATAAAGTATTTTCGATTCCACAAGATGCTTTCTTCTTCGATTTCATGTATGAACTTATCGAATGGGTAAGACACTCAACACCCAACTGGAATTGTAAGTATTAGATTTTAATTATTTTTATTAGAAGATATTTACGAATATTTCGATAAAATTATCAGTTTAAAATACAAAAAAAACATACCACATAAGATTAATCAAATATTAAAATGCTAACATAGTAAAAAAAACTTTCGGAAATCATTATATTAAAATAAAACAACTTTAGGTGTATTAATATTTATTAATAATCGACATTTCGACGAACTCAACGTTCAAATACATATGACATACAAATGACATTTACAGTAAATAACCTAACCTAACCTAACCTAACCTAACCTACCTTAAATAGCCAATTGTGTAAACATATATATATAAAAAAAAATTGTTGTTGCAATATTTATTTTGTGTTGAACATATCTAGATATTTTAATTAAAAGTGTGCACAGAAAATTTAAATTTTGTCGATTTTCCATAGTAATGTACAATTTTATTTGTATGTATATTACAAATAAAATTTATATTTTAATACCTTCGGTTAGTTAAGGTCTATCAAAATCAATTACAAAAATGGAATTATCATGTAAAAAGTATGATGTCATGTCGCAGAAACAAAACCAATAAAAAATCTTTTTTTTTTGGCAAACTGCGTTTTCACAAAACAAAATCAACATTTTTGAGGATTTTTCGATAAAACATTAAATAAGGGAATTATGTAGTTTGTCAGAAAAATATATATATATATATATATATATATATATATATATATATATATATATATATATATATATATATATATATGTAAGGATTTTTATAATAAAACACGATAATACACTTTATCCTTTATTTTATTAATCGGCTTGCGTTCCACATTACAGATATTATTCTACTCTCTCGCCATCTAGTCTTTCCTTCCTCACCTCACTTCAGTCACTTCCTGGCGCGCATTTCAAAAATTTGTCGGATGTACTTTCGATGCTTTGTGGTCTTTTTATAACTACGTAATCACCAACTTGATAACTAACAGCGGGTTTCCGCTTTTGATCAAAAACATTTTTATTATAGTTTTGTGATTGTTTCATTTTATCTATATCAGTCTGTCTCAACATATCAAAATTCACAGGTTCACAATCATTTACCTGATTGACTAAATATTTTATATCTTGATCTATTAAGTAATTCAAATCAATCCCTAATAATAACTTACTAGGAGAGGCACCAACGGATTTCTGAACGGTATTGTTAATACTAAGCTGAATTAGTTCTAAAGATTCATTCCAATTTTCCGAAGTCGCGCATTTCGCTAAAGCATTCTTGGTAACTCGAACGTACCGTTCTACCTGACAGTTAGCTCGCTGTGTACTTACGGCTATTTTGACGTGTTTAATTTTTCGTTGCGTACAAAAATCTTCGAATTTAGCTGAGGTGAAGGCCGTGTCTCTATCGCTAATAATAATATTTTGATTTCCGAAAGTCGAAAAGAATTCGGTTAACGACTTTATCACACTGTTACTATCGGTTTGCTTTGCAGTTCGTAAAAATACAAATTTCGAAAACGAGTCTATTATAATTAATATAAATTTGGAACCGGATTTTGTTTTTTCTAATGGCCCTATATGATCGATGTGTAAAATTTTAAATGGTCGATCACCGTGATCTGGTATGTTCATATAACCATCTTTTTTCAATTTATTGTTATATTGAATGCAAATCAAACAATTTTTTATGTATTGTTTAACGTATTTATTCATACCTCTGAACCAATAATAATCTCGAATTGCTGCCAACGTTTTCTCACGACCTACATGCGTGTTATTATCATGGTATTCGTTTACTATATTCCTGCGCATATTTCGCGGAACTACTAGTAGATTTCGCGAAACTTTACGAAACAGTAAACCGTTTAAAATGTCATAATCGTTTCTTTCAGGTAATTTGTCTGCGTTAACTTTATTAATAATATTTTGAATATCGGGATCATTACCTTGTTCTCTTTTAAGTGATTCAAGCAAATCATATTGAATTAATTGAACCGGATACCGACTAAGAGCATCTACATGTTTCATCAATTCGGACTTTCTGTGTTCTAACGTATAACTAAATTCTTGGAGAACTAATGACCAACGATTAATACGCGGACATATTTCTCGCTTTGAAAGTGTCTGTTTTAATGCATTACAGTCAGTGATGATTGTAAACTCAATACCTATCAAATATGTACGAAATTTATGAAGTGCTTTTACTATTGCGAGAGTTTCGAGTTCGAAACTATGATATTTGGCTTCGTCTTCCGATGTTTTCGCGCTGAAATAATATACCGGATGGTATTTATCAGTTTCATCCGTTTGCATTAAAATCGCTCCGAAACCTTTACTACTCGCGTCTGTAAATAATTGCGTTTTAGCGATTGGATTATAAATAGAAAGAATCGGTTTAGTACTTAACTTCAGCTTTAACAATTCGAAACAATCTCGTTCTATCTTTCCGAATTTAAATCCCATACTTTTACGTAACAAATCGCTAAGAGGTTTTGCAACTCTTGCGTAATCTTCAATAAATCTACGAAAATACCCGCTCAATCCTAGAAAGCTATGTACATCATGTATCGCCTTTGGCTCTGGATATTTAATTACAGATTTGATTTTGCCTATATTTGGTTGTATACAATTAAAACTAATATCATAACCTAAATATTCTATACGTGTCACACCAAATTGACATTTATCAAGTCTTAATTTTAAACAATTACTTTTGCAAGTATCAAGGACACGTTCCAAGATTTCAAAATTTTCTTTTACGCTTTTTGTTGCTATCATTATATCATCAATATAAATTTGAATATTGTTGTTTCTTATAAATTCTGAAAATACGTTATTTATGTTATTTTGGAATGTTCCTGGACCATTGCTCAAACCATATGGCATATATAAATATTCAAACTGACCAAAAGGTGTTACAAAAGATGTAAATTTTATAGAGTTTTCTGCTATGCGTATATGATTAAAACCATTTTTTAAATCTAATAAAGTAAAAAACTTTTTATCTCTTAGTTTATCTATAAAGTCGTCTATTAATGGTAATGGAAATTGATCTTTTACCGTAATAGCATTTAAAGCTCGGTAGTCCACACACATTCTAATTTCACCATTTTTCTTTCTTGTTAACACAATTGGACTGCAGTATTCTGACTTGCTTGGACGAATGATACCTCGTTCCTGGAGATCATCGACGATTTCTTGCACTTGCTTCAACTCGTTCGGTCGATGCACGATCGGTGTCTCGCTCCTCAGTCGAATCTTCATCTCCACGTCCTCGTTGACTAGAACAGGTTTAATTAATAAATTTTGTTAGTACTGGCTTACCATATGTTCCAGTCGATGTTTCTGCGCTATACTGAAGTTCGGGTTTACATTATAGACTGGGCTAGTTTGCTGTACTTCGATTTGCAGAATCTCATTTACTTCCAATGGTGTTTCGGATTTGACCTTAGAAATATTCATTCCACTTGGACCGAATGTAACATTTGCATCATTAAAGAATGGTTCACCCAAAATAATGTCTTGTGATATTGCATAATTGGGTATAACGATAAAGTTGATGTCGTATTTATCTTTTCCTATTTTTATTTGTGTTCGTACTTTTCCCTTGCTTTGAACGTCGGTCATTCCAAAACCGGTGCAAATTTGATTACTTTCTTCGTATTTTAATCGACAATCTTCAGCAATCTCTTCTCGCATCACATTCGTAATGCTTCCGCTGTCTACGAGTGCATTATAAGTATTACCGCTTAACTTTATTTGGATATTAGACATATGTTTTGATATTGGTTGAGTTAAATTTATACTTGCGTTTCTCTTCGGACAATCTTTTACTTGATGACCAATGTCGCCGCATTTGAAGCAATTGTTTGGTTTATTGGTATTCTTCGGACGGTTGTTTCCACTCTGGAACTGTTTATTTTCACGTCTATTTAAGTGATAAGTACTTGTACTTGGAGGTAATTCATCGGCGTACGATTTCATATTTTCGAGCAGTTCTTCAGGTGTTTGAAGTTTTTGCCCTTTTAATTGAATTCTTAATACCAAATTATCAATCCCACGAATAATGTGTAAGATAGCATCTTCACTAGTCACGTTTAGTTTATTTAACATTTTCATTTTGTCATAATAATAGTCTTCGATTCGTTCTCCCTGCTTCCACTTTCTAGCTTGCATGTTGTCAAAAAGTGTTAAACGATCGGTATTTGATTTAAAAGTTGCTTTTAATTTAGTTTTCAATTCTTGCCATGGAAGCTGTGCTAAGTTTGCTTGTGAATCGTACCACTCTCTGGCTCTCTTCGTTAGCTTGTTTGTTGCCATTAACAGTACAGTGGTGTCTTTCAATCAATGATTTAGTTGAATGATGTCTACCCTCGACAACCAATTATCTATATCCTCATCATGATTTCCACTAAATGCTGGAATTTGCGTAGAAATTTCTGACAATGGCTTTCTTTGTCCACGTTGTTCATTAATGTTTATGTGTGCTAATGCTGCGGTTATAGTACTTGATATTATATTTTGCATTGCTTCTGGTGTTATAAGTATTGCTTGCTAACTGCTAGCGTTATTACTTGCATCTTCGTTCGGCATTTTTTTCTTGTGCTGTCCGATTACCACAACTTTTGTAATTGGATAACACGTGCTTTTTCACCGAATATTCGTTACACAATTCTAAGTTTTCCAGCTGAAAACTTGCCACTATATTTCGATTTCGCAAGGCTCTGACCCTTCAGAAACCCGGTAAATCTCACTTCTGATTTTTCTCTGTAAGGATTTTTATAATAAAACACGTTAATACACTTTATCCTTTATTTTATTAATCGGCTTGCGTTCCACATTACAGATATTATTCTACTCTCTCGCCATCTAGTCTTTCCTTCCTCACCTCACTTCAGTCACTTCCTGGCGCGCATTTCAAAAATTTGTCGGATGTAGTTTCGATGCTTACATATATATATATATATATATATATATATATATATATATATATATATATATATGTATATATATATATAGAAATGATATGAGATTATTACCGTGACGAATATGTAATGAATTTGTTACGGGATTACGGTAAATGTTATTGATTATTAAAATGCAAAAATCATCATTCAATCAATTTATTGTTTGGACCAATATATATATATATATATATATATATATATATATATATAAAATATATATATAAAATCAGTGGCGTAGCTACGTATTTAGCGCCTGGAGCAGATAAAAACGAAGCGCCCCTTAAATGCCGGGAAAATTTAGTTTTTTTAACATTCAATTGAAACATAAAATATGTAGTTATATTTTCTAAAACTTTATTTATAAATTACAAATATGATATTATATGATATATTATTAAAAATATTTTTTTCTCGCTTTCTCGCGTGCGAAATTATCTATTATTTTATCCAAATCTAGTTGGGAAGCGGCTGTCCTCTCAATTGATAAAGTTGCTAGTGAGCTAAGGCGATGTTGGGACATACTGCTTCTTAAGTATGTTTTTATTAATTTTAATTTAGAGAAACTTCTCTCTGCTGCCGCAGTAGTTACAGGTAGTGTTAAAAAAAGTAGGCAAGCTGTAATTATTTCCGAGAAACTACTTGAAGCTGGTGTGTGAATTAAAAGTAATTCAGCAACTTCCCTTATAGATGAAATTTTTTCTAACCGGTTAAAAAAGCAAATTTTAAAACGAAGTAATTGGGGCCCAATGCTCAGAGAAATGTCATTAGGATAAGTTGAGAGCAAGATTTCCGACTCTTTGAGAATATTTTCTTCGCATGACGTGATGAGATGTTTTGGTGATAAACATTTAAATACTGAATACAATTGTCGAACGGACGCAAATCTAATAGTTAATTGATTAATAATAATATCCATAACTGTATAAAAAACTTCAATTTTAAAACACTCTTCGGCCTTTGTAATCCGTTCATCTACTTGTAACTCATCATAGAATTTTTTCACGCGACCCAATCTTTTATTGGGAAAAATCGGCTCAATTTTCCATTTAAGTGATAATTCCAAAGCTTCGTTTTTAACAAGTTCCCAATTATTCCTCAACTTTTGGAATTCGGTTAGGAGAGACGATATCATATCTACAGATTTTTCAATATCTTCCTGGGTTCCTTGTAATATTTTCGACAGATAATTAATAGGTTCTAATATTTTACTTTCTACTATTATTAATATAACTGTCGAAAATTGTTCAAAATAATTTCTTAAATTTTTGGCTTCACGTTGCTCATCATTTTTTCCATTTAATGATAAGTAAGTCAGAATTTTGATAACATCAAAATAGCGTGAACGCAGTGCGTCAAGAGCTTGAACTCGAGAAGACCATCGTGTTGGGCAAATTCTTTTTAAAGTTTTTGCCATGTTATTTTGCGTTGTTTCCATTAACATCGCCCAACGTCTAACGGAACTAAAAAATACGTACATTTTTTCCAGTTCTTCGTAAAATCTGCGGACTTTTTGTACATTGGCAACACTATCGTTTATAACTAAATTTAATTTATGTGAACAACAGTGAATAAATTTAGCAGCAGGGTTTCGTTGTCTGATTCTCGTTTGTAAACCTGAATAAATACCGCTCATATTCGCAGCTCCATCGTACCCTTGGCCACGCAATTTTGACAAGTCTGTAAATTTTTCAATAATTTTTAAAACTTCTGTTTCCAATCCACTTGCCGTTTGATCGGTAATCTGGGAAAATCCACAAAACGTTTCCTTTATTTGAATATCAGTTGGTTTTTCATTTTCATCTTTAATTATTAAAACGTAAGGAAATATAGTGCTTAATTGGTCAATTTTGGATAAATCTTTTGTTGTATCACTTATAATAGTCACGAATGCTGCTGCTTTGAATTCGTTTTTAATTTGTTCATTAATTTCTTGAGAAATCAAATTTATTAATTCATTTTGAATATCAGGGTACCGATTCTCGAGTTATGGTATATTTCGTGAGATGAGATGAAATATTTCATCTCATTTATATCCCATTCCATAGACTTTTTCACTTTTTTCATTTAACTGTATTCTCGAATGCATGTGCAATTAAAGTCGTGATATATACGGTCTTGATCTTACATGTGAGATTTGACATGCGCGCGCATTTGTTTTCTGTTAAAATTTGGCAGTTGCAATTATTTATTTATTTGTCACTGACGTTACAAACACTGACGTTACAAACAAAATACACACAAACTTTTACGCATAATGATTTTATGAAATTATGGGAAGAAATTAGCCAAAAATTAAACAGTATGGGTGGTGCAAATAAAAATGCAAAGGAATGGAAAAAGGTAAATAAATTTATTATATAAATTGACCATATTTCCTTTTAATATGTATATTTTTTTACAATTTGGTGTTGGCAAGATTTACCTACGTATAAACACAAAAGAAAAAGCATCTAATGTAAAAAGGTTTTTAAATCAAACCGGTCGGTGGTGGCCCACCTGAAGATGATGATTTATCAGAGGTGCAAAAAAAAGAGTAGTAGAACTAATTTTCAATAAGTCAGGCAATTTATGGAATTGTAAATATTTTTGAATCCAAAGTTTCATTCATTGATGAAAACAATCAAAATTTATTAAACATGAATAGTAATAATGAAAGTATTAATCCGGTAAATTTAGCAATTCCTATCATTTCTACAGCTTCAAGTGATCCAGCTTTATTAGATCAAGATTTATCAGCTGATTCAGTGTTACCATGTAGTACACCTAATTCAAGTCATGCAGTACGTCGAAGGAAACATAACAAAAATCAAACTGATACTGCCAAAAATTCGAAAGAAGCAGTAGAAGGACTTCGGAATATAGCAGATAAAAAATTCCGTTTAAAAAAATGGTATTTAACAAAAAAGTTATCGTATATAAAAAGGCGTACGGAAGCAGTGGAGAAACAAACTGTAATTTAAAAGCAAATGCTAAATATTTTGAAAAAGAAATTTCTATAGTATATATTTATTTACCTAATTACTTGTTTTTATATATATAATTTTTTTTTGTTATACATTTAGTAGTTCTTAATTTCTAAACCAAAGAACATTTTTTTTTATTTTTATTAGTATTTAGTATAATAATTGTTTATATAATTATATCCCAAAGTTTATAACGAATTTTTTTTTATTGTGTTATTATCTTATAATGAAATAAAGTAAATATGTTTTTAATTATGTAATATATAATTTTTTTGTATCACAACATTAAGTAAAATATGTATTTACAATTTGTTGTCTGTTGTTCTTTGATTGCAATTGGTAAAGAAGATTGGCGAGTCTGAGGCAATAAATGTTCTTCTAATGAATTTATAAGTTGTCTTGTTAATTGTTTGTTCAATCTAAATAATCTAATAAAGGATCTATCTGATAATTCATCGAATGGATTTTTATTTTTATTGTATAACCTCATTAAAGGTTGACGTTCTTCATCTAATATCATTTGCATTACAGTTGCAATTTCTAAATCGTCAGCCATTTCTGAAATGAAACAACAATATTTATTATACATAATACACAATATTAATGTGTGTGAAATAAAATTCCTACCTGCTGTAATAGACGTAAAACAAAAAGTCAATTTACATACATACATACATACACAATCACGCCATGTACCCAAAAGGGTGTGGCACAAACTCTTTTCAACATCCCGAAATCAGTCGCCTTCAAACATTCCTATCCTATAACTTTATTGCAGTTTCTGTCAAATTTCACTGAATTTCACGGCAATCTCACTTACTAAAATATGATGAGATATTTTATGTGTGATGAAAAGAAATAAAACGTAAGTGAAATGAAAAAATGCTCGAGAACATGATTTCTGTTTCACTAGGTGAAAAAGTGATCACGTGACCATTTTGTCACTCGATGAGAATATGTCACTACTATTTCATTGCTCGAGAATTGACCCCCTGGACTTAAATAATTGATATGGCCTTTCGGTTTTTTTAATAATTCCTCCAATACACTATCGTAACGTGAAAGCAATTTTATTAACTCTAAAAAGTTTCCTTGGGATGTTCCTGATTCGGTAATTCTATGACCCCGAAAAGGTAAGTTATTTGTTGCAAGCGTTATAGTCACATCTACTATACGTCGTAATACTTTGCGCCAATAATTGGTTGCATTTTTCATTTCATTCTGATTGACAATATCTATAATTGAACCACTTTTCCACCGATAGTATATCTCACAAGAAATTGCGTGTTGGTGTGATTCCTCATGTGTTTCAATATTTCTGGTTAAATGTGCCCAATCAGATGTTCCTCTTACAAAACAAAAATCACAATTTGAAGTATCAAAAAGCAAGCACGGTTGACAGTAACTCACATTTTTCTTTGTTGAATAACACAACCATTGTCTTTTTATTTTTATGTGTCCTATATACGAGTAATAATATTTTTCATTGAATCCCCTGTTTTATTACAACCACATAGATCTTTAGGGAACGGGCCCATTGGTTGATAAGGACCAAGTTTTATAATAAAATGCTTTTCTTCGGTAGTTATTAAATCTGAAAAATTTCCCATGTCAGATGTAACATGAATTTCCGTATTTTGAGTTGCATCAGGCGTTGAAATATGAGGATTATCTGTTTCTATTTCTATTATGGGACTCGTAATGGAGTCGTCAACTTGAAGTTGATTTTTAGAGGATATGTTATTTGAACCTGATGCAGTATTTGAATTTGATGCAATATTTGAATCGGATGCAGTATTTGAATCTTTTGGACTTAAAAAGTTTGTTATTTTAGAGACTTTTCTTAAAACGTCATTTTCTGCTTTTTGCTTTTCCATTCTTCTTTTTCTAAATTCAGCACCACTTAACTTCTTTGACATATTTAATGGCCTGTAATAAATATATATAAAATAATAAATTATGTATTTATTCACTGCTTTTAATTTTTTTATTTATAAATAGTTTTTTAAAACATATTATTTTCTGTATTTTTAAATATTTATATTTTTATTATATTTTTTATCATTTAATTAAGAAATACATCGAATTTATTATCATAATAAATATACAGAGTGATTCAGAATTAATACACAATATTTTAACTATGGGTCCAAATATAAACACAATAATAAAATCTAAATAGTTTTTTTATTTTTTCCAATTTTAAAAAAAATATTCCGCCCTAATTTTTAGGAAAGATGGACGTACCGTTCGTTCGCTGGGTTCGTTGGCCGGGAGGCCATAAAGGCATTATCCTTTAATAGTTAGGCCACAATACAACAGATGTTTCACATAAAATATCAATATCTCACTAACACATTTAACACATTTATGAAGTGTTAAAGAAACGTGTCAGTAATTACAGAAAAAAGCTTGTAAATAACGATATTTATTTAATTTTCGAGTAATAATTTCATTCAAAATCGCTACGTTTTAAATTATTCGTTCAATGGCGTGCGCTTGGGCGGAAAATGTGAAATTTTAAAAATTGGAATCTTCAATTCTTTTTCAGATTTATTTTAACGTGTATGCACTAAACCTATAGTTCAAATATTGTGTATTTAGTCTGAAACACCCTGTATAATTATGTTATTTTATTATACATTATATGTACTAGTAAAAAATTTTATGTACGAATTATTTTTTTACAATAATAATTCACTAATTCTACTTTATTTTACATTTTTTATTATTTATTACTAATGTTCTTCCAATACTTTATGTAATAATATTTTCATAAAATGACTCTATTTAAACAAGTTATACAAAATACTTTTAACAAGCTCTAATTTGACATTTAGATACATCTACTTTGTTACGACTTATCTCAACTTAATGTGTAGCATTTTAATTTACTCATATTATATGTGATATATTATAATACTTATTATATCATTATACTTTTAATATACCGGGTGTTCGTTCGTTAAGTTTGTATGGGCGTTTAACATGTAATTTCGATAAATTGCGATATACTACTTTCTCGAGTAAAATTCGAAGAAATACTTAGAATACGTTTCGATAGGGCATAAAAAGTTCTATTATCTAGTTTTAGCTTTAATTTGCTAGCATGTGCCGTTTGGGCGCTAGAATTTTTTTATGATTTTTTGGTTTTTATTTTTTTTCTCAAAAACTATGAGGAGTAGGAAAATAAGCATGCATGGAAAAATGCGGAATAATGAGTACGATAATTGAGTGAAGAAACTATTATTCTACGATGAATCGTTTAGTAGAAAAAAATTTAAAACTGAATTTTTGAAAATTTGACAATGGGACCTTGGGATTTTTTCAAAATAAGCCTTTTTTCAAAATTTCGTCAAAAAAAATCTGAAAAAATTTAGTAAAATAAAGAAAAAAATTAGCTACATAATAGCTACGTAACTTTTTCCTCAACCTCATTCTGGTTTGGCAGGAAAAATTTTTGAAAATTCTAAAATGTTGTTTAGAATTTTTAATAATTTTTCCTGCAAAATCAGTATGAATTAGAGAAGAAAGTTACTTAGCTATTATATAGCTAAATTTTTTCTCTATTTTACTGAATTTTTTCAGATTTTTTTGAGCAAATTTTGAAAAAAGTCTTATTTTGAAAATATCCCAAGGTCCCCTTGTCAAATTTTCAAAAATTCAGTTTTAAATTTTTTTCTACTAAACGATTCATCGTAGAATAATAGTTTCTTCACTCAATTATCGTACTCATTATTCCGCATTTTTCCATGTCAAGCTTATTTTCCTACTCCTCATAGTTTTTGAGAAAAAAAATAAAAACCAAAAAATCATAAAAAAATTCTAGCGCCCAAACGGCACATGCTAGCAAATTAAAACTAAAACTAGATAATAGAACTTTTTATGCCCTATCGAAACGTATTCTAAGTATTTCTTCGAATTTTACTCGAGAAAGTAGTATATCGCAATTTATCGAAATTACATGTTAAACGCCCATACTAACTTGACGAACGAACACCCGGTATGTTTGATGATATATGCAATCAAAATTCATAAAAATAAATATAAACATACTACTTACTTTTAAACTTTCACGTTTATGAAATAACAAAGGAACTATTGACAGAGCGACACAAACACAAAGGGCTAAATTCACAATATCAACTAAATAAATTTAATAAAACACACCAAAATTGTTCTCACGCTAATACAGAAAAATTGTGTTAGTCAGCGTATGCGTCGGGAAGTCCCGAATTGTGATTACGCTGACTAATAATGTTTCGCTTAACGAGTGTAAATACATATCATTAACAAAATCTTCAAATCGATTTACTATTAAAACAAGATTTATCTTTGAATTTTGTGCCCTTAAATTCGTGCGCCTGGAGCAGACTGCTCCAACTGATCCCCGGTAGCTACGCCCCTGTATATAATATAAGTATGGTTGTAATGAAACAATATCAGAGTATATCAAATATAAGCATGAAATAACTATTAAACTGAAAATGAAAAAACTCATATCACCTCGACCTGGGTGGTCCAAAAAAAATCGAAGGTCGGAATTTCGATCTCGTCTTCTAGGATCATTTAAACCATACAACTTCAAACTTACTGCCTAATTATTATCGAAATCGAACAATATTTAGAAGTCGCGCAAGTCAAAAATATGGTTTTAAAAATGCAATTTTTTTAAAAATATTTTCTAGATAATAATAATGATAATCAGTATTATTTTATTGGTGATAAGCATTCTGAGGAACCCATTACATCATAACAAATCGTTCTCAGCCTTTAAACTCAATTCCCAGTCAATATCTTCAACAATACTTTCTTTTTTTTTTCATGTACAAAAAATTGTTTTAACATTTACGAATAATATTGAATACCATTATTACGATTCAGTGTTATAACCAAATTTTAATTTTTTTTAAATGCTCTAAAATCGATGTTTCCTGCATTTTTATTAAAATGGATTTTTGGGGTTTAAGCCTTCTATCAACACTATACTTGAATATTTTACACACAAAATACAGATTTATTATCATAATTATACGCATGAAGCTTTATTTTAAAAATAAGCATAGAACATATGATTAACAAAATATGCCAAATTAATAACAAAAATTGTTGTGTTTACAAAATAGATTTATTTGCATTCGCATATTTTTCCTGATAATTATTAATAATTTTCAGTAAATATTGCCTACGTTTCTCATTTCTTGTAATGAGAGAATTAAATTTGGTTTTAAGGGAGCGCGTAGGTTTTTTTAATGAAAAAGTAGCTCATTTTCAGGAATTATTTTTACTATACAGGGAAGGCCTAGAGCAATGCGACGTTTTTCATCATGTAAATCGTTTATTGATTTGTATGTCGGATTTTTTGATTACCTCCCCTCCCCAAACTTCACACTCCACTCCGTTTCCCATAAGCCATGTCCGGAATTTAGAGGTATGTGGTTCCAGGAATTCCTCTGCACTGCTTCATATGAAACAAAAACCGTTTCGGATTATTGAACTTGAATATATTCCCCATCGTTTGACGGATCCTTTTTCGAAAATTCGATTTTTTCGCAAAATGGCAGACTTTTAAAAAAAGAAGTCAATTTCGACTCTTTTTCTGTTTTTTGGATGATAAAAAATAAAAAAAATAAAAATTTCTTAAAAAGAATCCGTCAAACGATTCCAAGTTCTATTATCTTTTTGCTGGCAAAAAATGAAACAAATCGGTTAATTTGTTTTAGAGATATCATTGGACCCGACAAAACAAAATTAGTTCCAAGAAAAACGCGTTTAAAGTTTCAAAATTGGTTTTAAGTTAGAAAAGGAAGTTTTTTCACTTACATGTAATCATCAATTCCAGGGCCATATAAGTATTCCTCCTGTTCAACCTGTGTGTCTATTATTCCGGATTTTGATAATCTCTGCCGAATTCGTGCCTCTCGAGTCGCATGCTCCGCTCTTATTGCTGACTGATGGCAGCGACGAGAGTTATACGAATTAGCGTACCTCACTGCATTTAGTCCGATGGTGACGCCCATGGTGTTTAGTATTGTAAACAAAGAGGATACCCCGTCATTGAACAAACAAACTCCTATGTATTGTAACAAACCATTTTCGGGACAAATGGTTTGTTCATAAAATCTAGTACATTTCCGCTAGAAACGCACATGTGTTAGAAATTATTTTAGAGACCGTCGAAGGACGAAACATAACAATTGATATATCAATGAATAGAAGCTTTAATGCCCTTTGCATTAAAGTATGTGTCATTGTTGTGATATTGATATAACAATTGTTATTTGCAATCAAACGCTAGTTTGTATCAGTTTGGTGCGATTTGGTCATAATTATCTGTTGTTATAAATTATTTATGTTGTTATGAACTTATCAAACATAGCAAATGATATATCAATGGATAGAGGCTTTAGTGCACTTTGCACTGGAGTATGTGTCATTGTTGTGACATTGATATAACAATTGGTATAAGCAATCAAACTCTGTTTGTAGCAGTTTGTTGCGATTGTGTCATAAATATCTGTTGTTATAAATCATTTATCCTGTTATGGAATTATAAAATGTAACAAATGATATATCAATGGATAGAGGCTTTAGTGCACTTTGCACTGAAGTATGTGTCATTGTTGGGACATTGATATAGCAATTGTTATCAACAATCAAACTTTAGTTTTGATAGATTTTGTGTTCTGTTACACTTTTATATGAAGTGTTGTATACCATTGTAACCGCCGTTAAAAGATCTGTAATTTGATGTATATATGAGCATGATGCGCAAAGTAGTTCGCGAGATAACCGAAATATAAAATCTTATAATAAATAAATAAATAAATAAATAAATAAATAAATCTTTATTGCCCAACAGAGTGATCCATTAATAGGACAATACATAAAAATACATTTATTAACATATATGGTAGAATAAAAAAATACAAAATAAAATATAAACTATTTAATTTAAACTAAGAAAAAAAAAAAAACCAAAAAAGAAAAACCATAATAATATTAATCAATAAAACAAATAACACAAAAATTTTAGTCGAGAAAAAAAAAACTAATTTAAGCTGTAATATTGTTTAAAACAGCATTTAATGAGTTGAAAAATAAGTCAATATTATTATTGTTTATGCTGTTGTAATTGTTACACATAATAAATATTGGTGTTCTTTGCGACATATTCGTTCGGCCAGTATTTGTGTAAAAAGCTTGTGGGAATCTGGTGGTTGAACGTGGTACACAGAAGTTTATCTTACCAAGTAAGTTAGCACAATCAAGTTCATTATTTAACAGTTTGTAAAGTATAGCTATTGAGATATTGATTCGACGAGAAGCTAGCGAATCATAAGTATGCGTATCCAACAAATAATTGTAATCTACTCCTTGAGGAGGATAATTACCATCTATTTTATAAGTTAAAAATTTTAAAAATTTTCGCTGTACCTTTTCGATATCATTTATTTGCTTTGCGTATATAGGATACCAAACTATAGCGCAATATTCCAATTTTGACCTTACAAAACTATTAAACAATGTAGTGAAAACTGATCTACAATTAAACTGCTTAGTATTTCTAACAATATATCCAAGCATTCTGTATGCTGAATTTACAATTTGTGTGACATGTTGATCGAATGAAAAATGTGTATCGAAGATAACACCCAAATCTTTTATAACTGTTTCTCTGCCTAGCGCAGAGTTATTGATTGTATAATTGCACGTAAGTGGTTGCATTTTACGAGTGTATGTCACAACTTTACATTTATTTATGTTGACAGATAAATTATTTGCAGTGCACCAGTTTATAATTTTATTAATGTTTGTTTGCAATTTTACACAATCATCGATGGTATCAATCAACGTATATATTTTTAAATCGTCAGCAAACAGAAGAACATTTATGTCTAGGCTGAAACATAAATCGTTAATAAAAATAGAAAATAGTAAAGGTGCTAAATTAGCTCCTTGTGGTACTCCTGATGTACAGATGTATGCTGACGACTCAAAACCTCGAAAACTCACAAACTGCGTTCTATCAAGTAAATAGGATTTTAATAGACGTACAAAAGATGATGATAGACCAATATTTCCAAGTTTGTTTAGCAAAATGTGCAAGTCAACCTGATCGAACGCTTTTTGTAAGTCCATATAGATGGTATCAACTTGACAATTGTTATCCAAGGCTTCAGCAACGTACTGTGAAAATGTACATAAATTAGTAGTTGTTGAACGTTTTTCTGTAAAACCATGTTGAAATTCAGATAAGTTTTGTTTAGTGGCGTTGAATATGATATTGCACAGTATTATTTCGAAAACCTTAGACAAATTGTTTAAAATAGAAATCGCTCTATAATTACATATATTGTGAACATCACCAGATTTGAATACTGGACTGACACGAGCTATTTTCCACATATCTGGAAATTTTTGATGTTTAATAATTAAATTAAAAACAAATCTTACATATAATGCTATACATACAAAACTAGCGTTGAGCGAGCGTATCGACACGTTCAAAACCAAACTCGGCGAGTTAAAACTTTGTTTTCGCGCGCTCAGAGAGTATATAAACCGCCGAGAAATCAATATAAAATCAGTTCTTCAGTTGTGTAGGCTGAAGAAAGTTCTTCAGTTGTGTAGGCTGAAGCAACAACCCAGCGAGAACCGTAGCAAGGTAAGCCTCCGATCTTTTTACACTGATTGTTCATTTTGTTTGCTGCTTAAGCTGTACTAACCGAGTTGTACTGTCACACCGTTCGCGATTATTTGGTGACCTTCGCGATCCGTTTGAGTTTGTTTAGCATATCCTGGCGCGAAGTCAGGATCCGGTGACCTTCGCGAACCGTTTGAGTTTGTTTAGCATATCCTGGCGCGAAGTCAGGATCCGGTGACCTTCGCGATCCGTTTGAGTTTGTTTAGCATATCCTGGCGCGAAGTCAGGATCCGGTGACCTTCGCGATCCGTTTGAGTTTGTTTAGCATATCCTGGCGCGAAGTCAGGATCCGGTGACCTTCGCGATCCGTTTGAGTTTGTTTAGCATATCCTGGCGCGAAGTCAGGATCCGGTGACCTTCGCGATCCGTTTGAGTTTGTTTAGCATATCCTGGCGCGAAGTCAGGATCCGGTGACCTTCGCGATCCGTTTGAGTTTGTTTAGCATATCCTGGCGCGAAGTCAGGATCCGGTGACCTTCGCGAACCGTTTGAGTTTGTTTAGCATATCCTGGCGCGAAGTCAGGATCCGGTGACCTTCGCGATCCGTTTGAGTTTGTTTAGCATATCCTGGCGCGAAGTCAGGATCCGGTGACCTTCGCGATCCGTTTGAGTTTGTTTAGCATATCCTGGCGCGAAGTCAGGATCCGGTGATCTTCGCGATCCGTTTGAGTTTGTTTAGCATATCCTGGCGCGAAGTCAGGATCCGGTGACCTTCGCTGTCCGTTTGCGATTGTTTGTAATAACCTGGTACGAAGTCGGGTCCGCGGTATTCTCGTTGACCGTTTATTACGATTTCGCGGATTCTACGTCGTGTGTTATTGACAGACAACTCAATTTATGCATTATCCGAATTTCCGGTATAGCTAATCACAGACCCCACTGGTCTCCTACTACTGCACGTAAATTAACTATTAACATCCTACACTGCTTTGCGCACGTAACACATGCTAACGCCTTGCACATAATATTAGTTGTATTTATTGATGCTGCTTTGACAATAATTTAGTTTCTGTGTAATAAAACTGTTTACCTGCTTCCATAGTACTACTTTAATAAAACCAGAGTTTAGCAAATTGTGTGTCTACTTTCACCCTGAACCCTACACCACGAGTTACCCGGAAACACCGTTTGGCGCCCGATCCGTATCACGCCAAACGAGCAACTATTTTCCGAAGAAAATACGTTGCAAATTTGGCGCCCGAACAGGGACTTAATTGACACACTACATGCCCGTGGAAAGATCTCCACCAGCATCACCAATGCCGGGAAACACAGATAAACCCGCGACCAACCCGAAGGTCAGCTGGGTGTACGAACTTAGCAAGGAGGAACTACAAAAAGAGTTGGAAAAGTTTGGGCTGAGCACCGAAGGCAGGCAGGAAGACCTCCGCAGCCGGATGGTGGAGTTCGTTCGACGCGCCTGCCAAAGCCAAGAAGAAGCTACACCACCAGCTGAAGTCCAGACTGAGACGGCAGCAGTGCAAACCGAGTGCATCACAGTCCAAACCGAGACCGTCCCAATTCAAACCGAGCCACAACTGGAATGCCCTGGAAGATACGAGATGCCACGAACCGCGGTTCACATTTGTGAAACCTTGCGCAAGTGGAATGTACATTTTGAGGGTAAGACCGATCCAATTAGTTTTCTTGAAAGACTAGCCGAATTACAGGAGAGTTACAATATTGCCAATGACCAACTGTTGTTAGCATTGCCAGAATTGCTCAAAGGCAGGGCCTTGGAATGGTATAGGAATCGCCGGCATGAATGGACCAACTGGGAAGGATTTCAGGTACATTTTACAGATACATACGTTCCGGAAGCCTACCACACGCGGATCGAAGAGGAAATTAGTCGCCGCGTACAACGAATGGGCGAAAAAGGTCTAGATTATGTTACTGAACTAGAAACCATGATGCGCAGGAGCACACGGTTGACACAAGAGCAACGAGTTTCGCGAGTATATAACAATTTACGACCGGAATATAGGCAGAGAATCCGGCGTCGCGATTTTTCAAATATTTCAGAACTACTTAAAGAAATTTACGAGTTCGAGGAGTTAGAGAAGGAACTAAAACCCGCGCGGAACTCGTTGGCCTCTGTGGCCACGGTGCAGACACCACGGCCTTCGATAAATAATGAAACACGGCGAAATCCCGTGGCAAACAATACACCTGTATGTTGGAGATGCGGCTAGTCCGGACATTTTAGGAATATGTGTGAAGCTCCGCGGAAGCTTTTTTGTTCCAGGTGTGGGAGACAAGGAGTGCTAAGCCGGGAGTGTAACTGTGTACCGCAGGCGGGAAACGCCAATCAGCTTGGACCGTAAGGGAGCCGGACCAGCTGGAAATATTACGACTCCCTCCCAAACAAAATTGCGGGATGTTATCCGTGGCAGTGTTGCAAGCGCAAGGACAAGACCGGATTATTGTACCAGTACAGCTGGGGCTGACAGAAACCTGGGCTCTTGTGGATACAGGGTCCACGTTCTCATACATTAGCGAGGATATCGCACAAGAACTGAATAGAGCGGGAATAAAGACGCAACCAGCTCCGGTCGGTCAGGCCCAGATGGCAGATGGAACACCCGCTAAAGTCTATGGAGAATCGATGGTAGGGTGTATTATACAAAATATACGTCACACGCTGGCGTTTTTACATTTAGCACAACTTTCGGTACCGGTATTACTCGGCATGGACGCTTTTCGGAAATTTTCCATGGTGGTCGAGACGACGTGTGAAGGGGTAGCCTGTATTGCGCGGCCACCTTTTGCAACCGCACTACGAATGATGCAAACAGAGCCGACGGAAGAACAAAAACTCCAAAGGTTTTTGAATACGGAATTACCATCATTTCAAAAATTACAGGGAGTAACGCCGATGGCAACACATCAAATACGGTTAAAGAACCCCACGCCAATTAAACAACGCTATCAACCTCGGAACCCGCGGATTCAGGCAATCATCAATGAGGAAGTGGAGCGCATGTTGAGCGAGGGAGTTATCGAAAAGTCGCAGAGTGCATGGAGTTCTCCGGCGGTGATTGTAAGAAAACAAGATGGCAAGCCCCGGTTCTGCATTGATTTCAGGAGATTGAACGAGGTATCGGAGAAGGATGCGTACCCATTACCTTATATTAATGGGATCCTTGAAAAACTCCGGCAAGCAAAGTATTTCTCAACGCTGGATCTGAAGCAGGGATATTGGCAGGTACCGTTGACGGAGGAAAGTAAGCCACTCACCGCATTCACCGTGCCCGGGAAAGGATTGTATCAGTTCTGCGTAATGCCATTCGGACTCCACGCAGCGCCGGCTACTTTCCAACGATTGCTGGATCGCGTCATCGGACCCGAAATGGAACCAAACGCTTTTGCTTATCTGGACGACATAGTAATAGCCAGTAATACTTTGGACGAACACTTGACGCATTTAAGAAAAGTGTTCCAACGACTACAAGAGGCAAATCTGCGCATCAACCCGGAGAAATGTCAATTTGGTAAGCAATCGATTAAATATTTAGGACATGTGATTACCAACGAAGGCATCCACACCGATCCGAAGAAAGTAACTGCCATCAGCAATATACCTCCGCCTACCAGCCTAAAGCAGCTACGACAATTCTTAGGGGCAGCATCTTGGTATCGACGGTTTGTCCCACAGTTCTCCAGGAAGGTAGGACCACTGACCCGGTTACTCAAGAAGGCGCAACGATGGACTTGGGGTACGGAGCAACAAGAGGCGTTCGACGGCCTGAAACAACAATTAACGAGTGCTCCAGTTTTGGCCTGCCCGGATTTTACCAAACCGTTCGTACTACAGACTGACGCGTCAGATAAAGGGCTAGGAGCCGCGCTCATTCAAGCGGATACAAACGGAGAACGAGTAATCGCCTATGCTAGCCGGACACTGACCGATCCCGAGAAAAATTATTCCGTAACCGAGAAGGAATGTTTGGCAATCGTTTGGGGAATTCAAAAGATGCGACATTATCTCGAAGGTTACCATTTTACCGTTATCACCGACCACCAAGCATTGAAATGGTTACAAGTAATCGAGAATCCCCCAGGACGACTCGCTCGGTGGGCCATGTTTTTACAACAATTTGATTTTGAAATCCAGTACCGAAAAGGCTCGTTGAATCAATTGGCAGATGCATTATCGAGACAGCCACTTGCAGCCAAACCCGAAGATAGTTCCGACGCGGAAATCTTTTTAGTAGCCGCCACCTGCAAGTGGTATGCAAAGAAGCAACGAGACGTTCTGGCACGACCCACCGATTTTCCAGACTTTGCCGTGAGAGATGGACACTTGTACCGACGCATCCACAACCCACGAAATTTAACGGAGGATGATGGAGCCAACGAGTGGAAACTCTGCATTCCAGAACCGACCCGAATACAGATTCTGAAAGAGAATCACGACCGACCGGATGCAGGACACGCCGGAGTAGCAAAAACTGCCTCACGTATCGCCTTACGGTATTATTGGCCCGGTATGTTTCGCGATATCACGAAGTATGTCCGAAGCTGTCCGTCCTGTCAGAAATTCAAGCCATCGCAGCGTGGAATTGCGGGTCAGATGCACCCTCCAGAAATACGTGGACCCTGGGATACCGTAGCAGTTGACATTATGGGTCCGCTGCCCCGTTCAAAAAGTGGCCACATGTACTTATTAGTGTTACAGGACCGACTCACTAAATGGGTGGAATGCCGAGCACTCCGTAAAGCCACAGCCGCCACGATCACCAAAGGAATCCGAGAATTAGTGGTGACGCGGTACGGCTGCCCGAGAACAATCATTACCGACAACGGGACGGAATTCGACAATAAACTGCTGAGGCAAACTTTGGAGGCTATGGGTATCCGACAATTACTGACACCGCCCTATACACCTCAAGCTAACCCCGTAGAGCGGGTAAACCGAGTACTGAAAACGATGATCGCGCAATACTGCCAAGAGGATCAACGTACGTGGGACGAATTCTTGCCAGAATTAAGGCTGGCCATTAACTCCGCAAAACACGAGTCCACCAGTTACACTCCCGCATATCTCAACTTTGGTCGCGAATTGACGCTGCCGGGATTATTCCAGGAAATTCAACCGGAGGTACCGCTCAACACAAAGACAAATAAAATACCGGAAGAGATTTTAGCCCGTGTTAAGCGGCTAAACGAAATAAGGGAATTTGCGCGCATCCAGCTAGCTCGAGCATCAGACCGGCAGGGTCATTATTATAATTTACGGCGACGAGAATGGCAGTGTAGGGTAGGAGATCAGGTGATGCGGAGAGAACATCCTCTTTCCGACGCTGCCAAGGGATATGCTGCTAAGCTAGCACCAAAATTTTCTGGTCCATGGACCGTCATAAAGAAAAGGTCGCCGGTGGTATATGATTTGCGTGGAGAGCGTGGACGCATTCTCCATCGCATTCATATAAAAGACCTTAAGCCGGCTGTATAAAAATGCATACTAATTCCTTTTCTTGGTAGATGACAGGTGTAGAGAAAAGTGGAGCAACTGGCAATCCAGCCAAAACCACCGCCGGCCGGAGTCAACCCCAATCGCCTCGGGCTCCGTGGCTCCCCGGGGAAGGCGACCGAAAACTCCGGAGGGTATTGAGCGAAATGTTTGGGCCTTACCCGCCGAACAAGTGGGAGACGCCGGTTTTGACGCCTCCATACCGGAGCCCATCTCCGGACGTACTACTAATTGGGACGTCACCCATCCCGATTAACTCCAGTTCCGAAGATGAGGCACCACCCGTCCGCCGGCCCTCCAAGAGGCGGGCTCCAAGCCCGGCTCCCGCCAGGAAACCACCACCAGCTGTGCGGGAACAGCAGTTGCTGCCCGCAACCCCTACGGCAACTCTCCAACAGCCCCTTCCCCAGCGTGTCAGGAAGCCCCCACCAGGTCGTTCCGGCCCCCGACGACACCGCCGAGCTCCGCAAATCCGGCCAGTGTCGGGGCCACTTCTCAAGGCCCGGCGACCCGAAGCCTGCACCACAGCTGCCCGGGAGAAGATGCTGTTAGAGCTCTTCGGCAGCATATCTCCGGACTCCCCGGAGAGAACGCCAGATGTGCCGAGGCCCTCGTGCACTCTCCTGGAATATATTAATCACCCCGTATCTCCCCTGCCGCAGTCACCACCACCCCTCACCACACCGATCCTCACCCCTTCACTCTCCGCCGAACAGCTGCCACCGTCCCAGCCCGCTCCTGCCCTCGCTCGGGCGACTGTAGTGGAGCGAATCCTATCCCGCTACGAGGGCACTCGGCCTAGAATATCGGACGCCGAGGCCCAGGCACTGATGCCCGAAGGATTTAAGCCATACAAAAAGTGCCGGATCCGAATTGCCGCACCAGACGGCAAACAACTGTGGTATACAATCCGAAGGGGCCGGGCTACCCACTAGTGTTTCGTTTCCCCCTCGACACGCTTGCCCCCCGTGCATCGCCCAAACGACGGACGCCCAGTGCGCGGTTTGTGGACGACAATACCCCGTGCATCGCCCAAACGACAGACGCCCAGTGCGCGGTTTGTGGACGAAGAGTGCTTCGCCTCAAGTGATCTAGCCGAAAGCTAGCAAGTTTTTTTGTGCGGTTTTTTTTTTTTTTTTTTTTTTTCTCCCCGAAGTAACCGGGGGATGTAACAAACCATTTTCGGGACAAATGGTTTGTTCATAAAATCTAGTACATTTCCGCTAGAAACGCACATGTGTTAGAAATTATTTTAGAGACCGTCGAAGGACGAAACATAACAATTGATATATCAATGAATAGAAGCTTTAATGCCCTTTGCATTAAAGTATGTGTCATTGTTGTGATATTGATATAACAATTGTTATTTGCAATCAAACGCTAGTTTGTATCAGTTTGGTGCGATTTGGTCATAATTATCTGTTGTTATAAATTATTTATGTTGTTATGAACTTATCAAACATAGCAAATGATATATCAATGGATAGAGGCTTTAGTGCACTTTGCACTGGAGTATGTGTCATTGTTGTGACATTGATATAACAATTGGTATAAGCAATCAAACTCTGTTTGTAGCAGTTTGTTGCGATTGTGTCATAAATATCTGTTGTTATAAATCATTTATCCTGTTATGGAATTATAAAATGTAACAAATGATATATCAATGGATAGAGGCTTTAGTGCACTTTGCACTGAAGTATGTGTCATTGTTGGGACATTGATATAGCAATTGTTATCAACAATCAAACTTTAGTTTTGATAGATTTTGTGTTCTGTTACACTTTTATATGAAGTGTTGTATACCATTGTAACCGCCGTTAAAAGATCTGTAATTTGATGTATATATGAGCATGATGCGCAAAGTAGTTCGCGAGATAACCGAAATATAAAATCTTATAATGCTATACATACAAAACTAGCGTTGAGCGAGCGTATCGACACGTTCAAAACCAAACTCGGCGAGTTAAAACTTTGTTTTCGCGCGCTCAGAGAGTATATAAACCGCCGAGAAATCAATATAAAATCAGTTCTTCAGTTGTGTAGGCTGAAGAAAGTTCTTCAGTTGTGTAGGCTGAAGCAACAACCCAGCGAGAACCGTAGCAAGGTAAGCCTCCGATCTTTTTACACTGATTGTTCATTTTGTTTGCTGCTTAAGCTGTACTAACCGAGTTGTACTGTCATACCGTTCGCGATTATTTGGTGACCTTCGCGATCCGTTTGAGTTTGTTTAGCATATCCTGGCGCGAAGTCAGGATCCGGTGACCTTCGCGAACCGTTTGAGTTTGTTTAGCATATCCTGGCGCGAAGTCAGGATCCGGTGACCTTCGCGATCCGTTTGAGTTTGTTTAGCATATCCTGGCGCGAAGTCACGATCCGGTGACCTTCGCGAACCGTTTGAGTTTGTTTAGCATATCCTGGCGCGAAGTCAGGATCCGGTGACCTTCGCGATCCGTTTGAGTTTGTTTAGCATATCCTGGCGCGAAGTCAGGATCCGGTGACCTTCGCGATCCGTTTGAGTTTGTTTAGCATATCCTGGCGCGAAGTCAGGATCCGGTGACCTTCGCGATCCGTTTGAGTTTGTTTAGCATATCCTGGCGCGAAGTCAGGATCCGGTGACCTTCGCGATCCGTTTGAGTTTGTTTAGCATATCCTGGCGCGAAGTCAGGATCCGGTGACCTTCGCGAACCGTTTGAGTTTGTTTAGCATATCCTGGCGCGAAGTCAGGATCCGGTGACCTTCGCGATCCGTTTGAGTTTGTTTAGCATATCCTGGCGCGAAGTCAGGATCCGGTGACCTTCGCGATCCGTTTGAGTTTGTTTAGCATATCCTGGCGCGAAGTCAGGATCCGGTGACCTTCGCGATCCGTTTGAGTTTGTTTAGCATATCCTGGCGCGAAGTCAGGATCCGGTGACCTTCGCTGTCCGTTTGCGATTGTTTGTAATAACCTGGTACGAAGTCGGGTCCGCGGTATTCTCGTTGACCGTTTATTACGATTTCGCGGATTCTACGTCGTGTGTTATTAACAGACAACTCAATTTATGCATTATCCGAATTTCCGGTATAGCTAATCACAGACCCCACTGGTCTCCTACTACTGCACGTAAATTAACTATTAACATCCTACACTGCTTTGCGCACGTAACACATGCTAACGCCTTGCACATAATATTAGTTGTATTTATTGATGCTGCTTTGACAATAATTTAGTTTCTGTGTAATAAAACTGTTTACCTGCTTCCATAGTACTACTTTAATAAAACCAGAGTTTAGCAAATTGTGTGTCTACTTTCACCCTGAACCCTACACCACGAGTTACCCGGAAACACCGTTTGGCGCCCGATCCGTATCACGCCAAACGAGCAACTATTTTCCGAAGAAAATACGTTGCAGTATGTTGCAATTTCAACAATTCGAGAACTGCTATTGGTGTTTTTGGGAGCTGTTCGCCAAATCAAGTTGTTAAAACTTTCGTTCGCGTTTTGAGTGTAACCTCCAAGACAGCGAGTCAACAATGATGTCTGCGACAAATCAGTATATATAGGTTTAATTGCCGTGAGAACGTTGTCAGGTAAAGATTTATAGCTTTGCTTGAAGTTCGCCAAAAGATCGCCTGCCTTAGCTCGTTGTCACTCACACCACGAATCAGTGCCTTCGGGACAAAACTGGTGTTGCGGTTTCTCCGTCGTCGAGCTGTAGTGATAAAAAGTCGCCCAGATTGCTTTGTGCATGCCTTCCACCGTATCAAAATTGCGCCGAATCACAAGATCGTAATAGACTGAAAGTTTGTCTATCATCTTTGTCGTTAGTTTACTCTTTCCACCGATGCCTTTGTTGTCTTTTTTGCACTAGCGCAGGCGGGAGCCCATGCGTTTCTGAACGTGCCCGACACATTTTTTCTTCTTTATTTCCACTGTATCACCTGTAAGAATATTTATTATTTATGGTTTATAAAGGGTTAGATTGTACAAACATCAAAGTTATTTACATACCGTATGGTTTTGATTCGACGACACCTTTGTAGATTTTTGAATCGCCATCCCCGATGTAGTTGGTGTACTTCACTCCGTATTTGGAAACGGATCGGTGAAACATTTCTTTTATGGCATGAACTTCCATACCTCCGGCTGACCTTTTGTGATTGGATGAACATTTGCTATTGTGCTTCATTTTCCACTCGTCATACACCTCGGAATCGATTTTCTTGGACCAAATTTCGCATTCCTTGCAGTACGCGGATTTAACGCTGACATCGACAATTTTTTTCGTGAGCGAACCGATTAAACTGAACGGTCATACAGAGACGAAAAGCCACGCTTCTGCCAAGTCCCGTCTCCGGAAACGCATAACTCCGTACAGTTGTCTAATTCCTGTTCAATACTCAGCCATAACTGCTCTTCTTGAACCGCATCCTTCATGAGTGCCTCCGCGACAGCTTTGGATGCTGCATGAATGTTTTTTTGTGTATCATTGTGCGCCGGTCGAGTGAGTGGCGCGGACAGATCCATCAAACCGCAGAATTTTTGTGCTCCAGCTTCTCCATGGCCTAAACATCGCATCGCGAATGTTAATCGGCTGTTAATTTCGTATGACGAACCGATTTTCGGGCACGAGGAAACTGCGGTTGGTGCACATGAATCACACACAACCACTATCTTGAAACCTAGACCCCGTGTACCTTCCGTTCGAAATTTCATTTCTCCACCACAAGTTTTACAATTCACAACTTGTGAAATTTTAAAAACCGCCGAAAAGTCCAAAATGCGGTAGTCCAAATCTGGATCTTCGAGTAAATGCACATTGTCCATCGAATATAACTAGGTGCGGTCGTCGCGAATTCTGATCCCAGCGTCCATTTATTTGGCAGCTTAGCTTTTTCGTTTCGACATCACTAAACGTGTTCACAACTCACGCGGATAACTGAATTATAACCTCAACTCAACATCAAAACAATGCTAGAAGAGTCATATGGTGAGCGATTTATACACTCACAAACAAAGAAAAAGTTGTCGTCGGTGCGTATAATGGAATCTTTATACTCACCGGCTACCTGCGAGCGGAGACCTAAGCGAGTTCCGCAGTTGCGCGACAAAAATCGCTGTAATTTTCTTAATTAATAAGATTTTGAAAAACGGTTTCGTGTTTTTAATTCTTAAAGGATATCTCTGTAATGACGCCAATTATCGAACCTCGTATTTGTCACTTAATTTTTCAGTTACAAGTTTTTGAAATTTTTTAGCCTCACCAGGATTATTGCATATCAACTAGACCGCCATTGTTAGAATGACTAGTTTATGATATTATAATATCTGACGAAATAGGATCAAACGCACTGAGGGCATCACATTTTGTTGAAGCAAAGTTCTGATTTGAAGCTTTTGGTCTTATAAGTATAGGTGGTTCAATATTCTTTATTACATCAGCATAAAGGGGTTTTGTTTTATCGACTGAAATATTTTGTTTAATAAGCTCAATTCTATCCGAAACAGTATTCAAAATTTCTTTTTTAAAACCAGTCATAATCCTGTCCAAATTATTTTAATGCTGAAAAGTCGAAAATAAATACTTGAATGACGTTTTACGACCACTAGTGATACTAGAAATGGTAGAATTGATGTCATCGATTCCAGACAGAAATTTTTTATCTCTAATTATAGCGGAAATTTTACATTTATCGCATATAAAAAGTAGATTGTTACAGTTGTCAATGGATTGGTAGGTTTCATCAGAAATATTCACGCAATTGGTGTGAAACTGTTACCGCAAGATCCTTCGCAGGCAATTAGAGTGGCACCACGCCGATTTGAATTGCATTTGTCGCAATCAGTCATTGTTTACATTAAAGTGCATGAGTAATGTGTAAATGTATTTGTAAATAAGAACCGAAGAGAAAGAAATATTTTAACTGGTTCTATACAATATTGACGAAATGTACTAGTAGTGTAACGCGGCAGAATTTAACATTATTTATTTTTACAAATTCTAACGAAGTATTTACATTTAATATTTTACTTTGGCTGTGATCGTCTAATAAGGACCCGACGTTAATTATACTACAAGTACATCTCTGAAGGAGATATAACACTAGTTCACAGAGTCGTCACGATACTGAGGGATGTAGGATTTAAGTAAACAACAATAAATGTTGACCACTTATATTTATTGCACGTAGCTAATACAATAGTAAGTCATCTGATTTAAGATATGAATACAAGTTAAAGGTGAAATACAGATACAGTTACAGAGTTTCTAAAACATATATGGGTTCGGTTGTGGGAGTTCAGCTGTTGATTTGTGTGTGGGCTTCGGTAAGGGGGGTCCAGGTCGTAAAGTGGTATTTCGGTTAGTCATAGTCGTCTGTGCTAGTTGTCCAACAAGATTGTCGTAGGAATGATCATATTGCTAATTGACCTAGTCGTCCGCGCCTCTGAATGAATGTAATTACTACATTCATCAGTCGCAGAAACCAACATGTTCCTAACTAACATAATCGTCCGCGCCTCTGAATTTATCAGTCGCAGAGTCCAATATATGTTTCTAATTAACATAGTCGTCCGCGCCTCCGAATGAATGTAATTACTACATTCATCAGTCGCAGAAACCAACATGTTCCTAACTAACATAATCGTCCGCGCCTCTGAATTTGTCAGTCGCAGAGTCCAATATATGTTTCTAATTAACATAGTCGTCCGCGCCTCTGAATGAATGTAATTACTACATTCATCAGTCGCAGAAACCAACATGTTCCTAACTAACATAATCGTCCGCGCCTCTGAATTTATCAGTCGCAGAGTCCAATATATGTTTCTAATTAACATAGTCGTCCGCGCCTCTGAATGAATGTAATTACTACATTAATCAGTCGCAGAAACCAACATGTTTCTAATTGTGTGTAGAGTATGTGTCTGTCAGTCAAAATTGTAATTGTCTGTATGGTAACAGGTACGTAGTGCTCTCCGCGGTTCCAGTTACCTCTCGCATCAAGTAGATTTTCTTAATTGTCCCCAGGCAGCTCGATACAGGCTCTTATATGGGGAACGCCCCTCCATTCTTCCGTTGCTAAACAGAAAACAGAATTTTGCAGCGAACGATACCAAATATGGTAACAAACGCGGTGCCCGTATCTGATTGGCTGTGACGTTTGACCCGACGCGATGACGTGCGGCGGGTGGAATGCTAGCTAGGCCGTGGCCTGGCGGGTAGCTCGCTAGGCCGACAATACTTATCAAATTATGTCTCCATTATATTAACATAATTGCATTCCTTGTAATTTCCTGATTAATTTGATACTAAACAACATATATCTATTTAATGTATTAACAGAGTTAGCAAAATAATTATATTATAACATAAAGAATATTCAATAATAAAATAAAATAAAACCTTTATATAATTAGCATAGTTTCATAGTACACACATCATATAATATACACAAATTACCGTTAGACAAACACATCACTATAATGACCACCCACAGTGGCGGTCGAGTGTCGACACTTTCTTTGACTTTATATTCAGCGCCGAATACATTGTATTTATTACCTAAATTGCAAACAACATACGGAAGAAATTCTACAATCACTTAACTTTACTTATATCGACATTTAGGTATAATACAGAAATAATATTGTAAATACAGTTTAATAATAAATAATTAATGAAAAGGTTACCCTTTGACATGTCCGCAATGTCGTACGGGACACACCACTTGTATTGAGATATGCACTAAAACACCAAACCCAGACCACACACGTATAGAAGCTCACACCAACCCGACCTTATACAGAACAGCTGGCGCTTTAGTAACAACAACCCCAGCGCCGGATTTAGTGCAGAATTAAAAACCAACTTGCTCTAGATAATAATAAAAAGAACCACTAGCTCGTACTGGTACAGTAGTCTAGTACGAAACCGATCAATTAGGGCCAATTAGTTTATACATGCAAAATTTAGCAAAAACTTACAACAAAAAACAACAAAAATATATATGACAGCCAATTGTATTAAATTCAATATAAGAAAAATTATAGAAAAACTCAAAGATTACTTATCCCATACAGGGCGAAAGATATACGAATATCAGAATCAAACTACCGAAAAATTATGAATCAAACAATGTCAAACTCTGCTGTAAAACGACACGATAACCACAGCAAAAATTAGAATTTACGCAGAAGAAATACGACCATGTGCACCAATGACGACCATTCCACATATTGTTATATTATGCCAGTAAAAAATTAGTTGATTACTACAACGTAAAATTGTCTATTTTACCACAATTGTTTATCATAAACACTATCACAAAGAAAATAAAAATTGCAAATAAAATAATAAGCAAATTCTTCAAGATGCAAAATGATAATGAGATTTGACTCTTTGAGAATTACTGCTAATCACGAGAGGGCATGCGTAACTAGAGAGGAATAGCCTTTCTACATGACAGAGAAAACATATTTGCAATAAGAATTCTGCCAGCCCCTACAATGTCATCAAAATAGGAGTGACCAGTCCATTTTGGCTTAGAGGTCACTGGGTAAATCACGCTAATATCGTTCACTGTAATTTTTAGATATGTAATAAATCTTTAAAATAAATTCGTATAACAAATCAACAAGACTACAATAAAATCTAAGAATATTTTATAAAATTATGAAATATAAGAGGTCGCAAATATGATACTGCTTTATATTATTTATACAATTAGAACTAATATTAAATATCAGCACGCTGTTTACATACATACACTGCAAAAGTTATGATAATTAGAATCTTTCTTTTTACATAAATTTAACTATACTTTATTAGTTATTACGTTTATCAATTATATTGTAATCAATAATCGGATAGGTTACTATATATTTTTATAGTAAGTTCTCACCAAACAAATAAACAGTATCAATAGATGCAAGTCGAGGTTTACAATTAACTTACAAACAGATTAAGTTATATATATTGTAACGCGGCGAAATTTAGAATTAAATATCAAATTAATTAAACGACAATTAACAATTTAAATTTAGAAAACTTTAATTATTCCGTGATTTTAGGACCCAACTACGTTATGTAAATGAATAACAAAACTTAAGTAACCCCAGTGAACTTTAAAAGTCGCCGAACTGCAAACAGGAGAGTACATAAAATGATTTGAAATAAAAGTCACATTTGGTTTAACTATGTCGATTTATTGTGCATGAGAAATTTGTAAAATTATATAAATATTTAAATATTTCAATATTTTTAGTGTTTGTCTGTATTTTGTTTACAATTTCATTAAAAGATTTTGAATAAATTGTTAGTGGCGGCTCGTCAGTGCATCTTGTGCGCAAATAATAAATTCGATATAAAAACTCTAATAACATTGTAACTCAAAGAGTTCTTTATTATACTTCGGAAGGTGTAGTGTATTCTGTGGGTGACCACAATTCAAAAGAACGGGTCGGACACATACTCAAAGAGATATGCTGTCACTCGTGAGGGTCAGGATTACTGCAGACCAAGAGCTCGTGTATTAGTAATCATGTGAGAAGTATGTATAAAGTACTCGCATCTAAATGCCCGAAAAATTCTATATTTTAATCCGACGAGGTACCAAAACCAATGTACAATAATTATTAGTTATTTGCCAAATAATATGTAATTTTATACGTGTAAGTGTAAGTGTATTTGGGGAATATGGGAGTGTGAATACATTACGTAATTGGTGCGTGATCGTCTAGTGAAATCATGGTCGAATCGGTGTCTCTCGGCTACTCGCTACCCCCAATCAGACGCGGGTCGCCCGGCGTTGCAACGATGGCCCGGCGCGAAGAGTGTGTTGACGTATCGGTTACTGGCGACGACGATGGCCCGCTGACTGGGTGAGCTCTGGCCATGGTTTGAGTTTACACGTGAACTCATCTTCGTGAAACTTTTGAACAAGTATACTATGTTTTCTGAGAGAAGACAAGGTTACCTAGTATAATGAACTATACCATGGGCCAAGCTTCCCTGATTCTGATTCTAGACCAGAATGCCTCTCCCTGAGATCGGTCAGCCCTCATATACTCCTAGTCCACGTTGACTTGCAACAAAGTTCGCATATACCAAATCATTAGTAAGAGTAGGACATAACAACAAGATATAATATTTTACCAATCAAATTACACTTCTAACATCCTTGTTGAAGATTACTGGCTGAAAATGACATCATAATTTTCTACACCCAATAATATTAACATTTGAAACCTATCTTACAAATAATCGCTTTGCATTGGCTAGGATAGGAAATAGAAGGATGTGCCCATAATCAGAAAAACAAATTCTTAAAACAAAATTGTTTTCAAAATAAAGTACCCCAAAATACAAAAGAATTGGGTCAACCTTTCATGTACGATCGTGTTTATACCTAAACAAACAAGACCATAAATGACCCTTAAAGAAATGTATTTTTCTCAATAAGCAAAACAACACAATAAACTACCAGATGTAGTTTTAAAATATAAGTAAAGTTCAACGTCCCAGCTGTGGTTTTTAAAATACGTAAACAAGTACAGTTGACATAATTATTATCGAAACACATTCTTAAAAAATATTAATAGTAAGATAAATTAATAACATAAAAAATTAAAAAATTAGGTACAGATATTTGCCTCGTTTCATTCGCCCCCTTTGTTATTCACTGAAATGAAATTGAATGTTAATAACAAATCTAACTGGAAAAGAAAACCAAATAAATAGCTGAAAAATAGAGATGGAAAAAAATTATAAAGTACAATTAGTATTCTTAATTCTAAACCACATATGTACTAGACGCATTATTGAAATTATCGCAATTAAACACAACTCATTAGACACAATTTTTTTCCAAACTTTATATTATTAAACATAGCCCAAAGCCTACTTATCACATTTAGCAAATTTTTCCTCTTATATTCTTTGTTGGAAATAGAATATCTCTTATAATATTTAAATAAAATAACCATCGGCGAACATAACAACCAAATTCTTAACAACTAATGATAGAATGTCAACACAACAAAACCTTTTATACCTTATAATTTCATTCATGCATAGCCTAACAAGCCGATTCAATGACTGAGTATCTTGTGAAATTTTGGGAAAAATATAAAATCTCAAACATTTTTGAGTATTATTATCTTATAATTTAGCCTGCCTGTCACATATTAAACTTTAAAATTTATCGAAAGAATTTTTTTTTCCATATAAATTAAAACTTTAATTTATACCATAAATACCCGTAGTCTAAATAAAATATCTCTTACAATATCCAAACGAAATACACACAAGACGAAAGTATTAATAGCCAAAATCTTAACAACTAACGATAGAATGTTAACCATAAAAAAAACTTTTATAACCTAAGATCTAGCCTACCTATCACATATTAAATGCAGATACCTTTTGTATTCTGATATAACTTATATAAAGTCATAATCAATATTAAAATACAATAAATACTCTTAATTTAAACATTTTATATTTCATACTATTCACATAAACAAACAAATCCAAACCATCGGTAATCAAATTCCTAAACAGAGCAAAATGTCATAAATAAAGTACATGTAATACACTTTCGATTTCTACCAAAAATATGTGTCAAGTTTAAATATCTGAAAGAAATATTAATCTTTACGTACTTGCTATCATAACCCTCTGTACATTGTCGGTGCCAGTGGTCGCAAATTGGTGGCATGTAACCATATTTGAACAATAAAACAAAAAACCAAAATTTAATTAAAATAACTTTCTGTCATCGTTCTCCAGTCACTAAACTTAGTATACGCTAAACCATTACAGATATTTAATTCTAGCATGATATACATAACATTAAAATATATGCCTGCTTTTTTTTTGCAATTTCCTACAAATTTCTATCACTACCTAATAGTAACTAATATAACTAAATATAATACGCATATACACACATCATTGTAATTTTTTTTTAGATATCATTAATTATAATATTAAAATGTAAATGCCTACTAGTAAAATTCAGAAAATTTCAGTTAATATGTAATATGAGTTTGGTATCCTCTGGTCTATACTATGCGTTGTCTTTTGTAAGTTGCAAAGAACCATAAATAATAAACCGCAGAAGGGTAGATGAGGGCTATGACCTATGAAACAAAATTCTATAGCAACATACCATTGAAAATGAAAGTGAAATTCATTTCTTATACACACAAAATAAATATTACTATCTCTGTAATATTAAAGTCAAAATTAAATACGTATTTTTCTTAAATTAAAATAAATATCCACGCCCCCAGTACGTTGGAACCTATCTCTGTAATTTTTTCTAAATAAATCACATAAATTATAACATTTGTTGATCTATTGGCCTGTCTGTCAAATAAACAAAATATAAATTAATATTAGTGTTGTATTAGTTTGTTCGTTCTACGCCCCCATATATTCAAACTACTGGACCCAAACGTGGCCGTGTGTCTACAAATAAACAGTTTATAAATAATAAAATTATTTCCTAATAAAATTTCAAATCATTCTTTAGTACTCAAAGTGCTTGCATTCGGGCTTCAAAAAACTTTCAATCCTGGTCTCCGGTGCCAATTGTAACGCGGCGAAATTTAGAATTAAATATCAAATTAATTAAACGACAATTAACAATTTAAATTTAGAAAACTTTAATTATTCCGTGATTTTAGGACCCAACTACGTTATGTAAATGAATAACAAAACTTAAGTAACCCCAGTGAACTTTAAAAGTCGCCGAACTGCAAACAGGAGAGTACATAAAATGATTTGAAATAAAAGTCACATTTGGTTTAACTATGTCGATTTATTGTGCATGAGAAATTTGTAAAATTATATAAATATTTAAATATTTCAATATTTTTAGTGTTTGTCTGTATTTTGTTTACAATTTCATTAAAAGATTTTGAATAAATTGTTAGTGGCGGCTCGTCAGTGCATCTTGTGCGCAAATAATAAATTCGATATAAAAACTCTAATAACATTGTAACTCAAAGAGTTCTTTATTATACTTCGGAAGGTGTAGTGTATTCTGTGGGTGACCACAATTCAAAAGAACGGGTCGGACACATACTCAAAGAGATATGCTGTCACTCGTGAGGGTCAGGATTACTGCAGACCAAGAGCTCGTGTATTAGTAATCATGTGAGAAGTATGTATAAAGTACTCGCATCTAAATGCCCGAAAAATTCTATATTTTAATCCGACGAGGTACCAAAACCAATGTACAATAATTATTAGTTATTTGCCAAATAATATGTAATTTTATACGTGTAAGTGTAAGTGTATTTGGGGAATATGGGAGTGTGAATACATTACGTAATTGGTGCGTGATCGTCTAGTGAAATCATGGTCGAATCGGTGTCTCTCGGCTACTCGCTACCCCCAATCAGACGCGGGTCGCCCGGCGTTGCAACGATGGCCCGGCGCGAAGAGTGTGTTGACGTATCGGTTACTGGCGACGACGATGGCCCGCTGACTGGGTGAGCTCTGGCCATGGTTTGAGTTTACACGTGAACTCATCTTCGTGAAACTTTTGAACAAGTATACTATGTTTTCTGAGAGAAGACAAGGTTACCTAGTATAATGAACTATACCATGGGCCAAGCTTCCCTGATTCTGATTCTAGACCAGAATGCCTCTCCCTGAGATCGGTCAGCCCTCATATACTCCTAGTCCACGTTGACTTGCAACAAAGTTCGCATATACCAAATCATTAGTAAGAGTAGGACATAACAACAAGATATAATATTTTACCAATCAAATTACACTTCTAACATCCTTGTTGAAGATTACTGGCTGAAAATGACATCATAATTTTCTACACCCAATAATATTAACATTTGAAACCTATCTTACAAATAATCGCTTTGCATTGGCTAGGATAGGAAATAGAAGGATGTGCCCATAATCAGAAAAACAAATTCTTAAAACAAAATTGTTTTCAAAATAAAGTACCCCAAAATACAAAAGAATTGGGTCAACCTTTCATGTACGATCGTGTTTATACCTAAACAAACAAGACCATAAATGACCCTTAAAGAAATGTATTTTTCTCAATAAGCAAAACAACACAATAAACTACCAGATGTAGTTTTAAAATATAAGTAAAGTTCAACGTCCCAGCTGTGGTTTTTAAAATACGTAAACAAGTACAGTTGACATAATTATTATCGAAACACATTCTTAAAAAATATTAATAGTAAGATAAATTAATAACATAAAAAATTAAAAAATTAGGTACAGATATTTGCCTCGTTTCAATATATATATATATATATATATATACATATACATATATATATATATATATATATATATATATATATATATATATATATACATATGATATATATATATATATATATATATATATATATATATATATCAAAACAATATTCTAATTAAATAATTTATAAATAACAATTTGAATAAATAATAATTTAGAGAAAATAACAATTAAATTACTTGAACAATAAATTAACAACTTCTTGTTATTTTTCTATTTTCTCGTAGCTTATTGCTGAATACTGTAGGTCTGTCAAGCATTCATTCAATTCGACCACATATACTAATTAAAATCTGTACATACTAACGGCAACTGTTTAAGTATGTCAAAGAATAAATGTAATCAAATTACATCAACAAAGCAAAACCGTGTATGGAATATTTTTCGCTCACAATATTTCGCCCACAATTTTTCGGCGTCACAACTCATCTCCGTATATACTTACTTACATGCATTTCGCATACTAATGGCTGGATAGGATGGGTAAAAAGATTAATTTTTATTTTTCAGAAAAGTTGGGTTAAAAGGATACTTTTATTTTTTTACAGGAAGTTAGTACACCTGAAGATTTTGGTTGCGCTTATTGTTTAATAGGTTAGGTAAATCGTTAGTTTTGAATTTTTTAAATAATTATATGTGGCGAAGAACTTTGGTGGCAAAGAAATGTAGACAAAGAATTGTGAGCGAAGAATGTTCCTAGATCTAAGCAAAACTGACCTATTAATTAGATTATAGTATTTTGTTTTTTGCTTAAATCGCCATTAATTTATTTTGATAAACTAATTAAATCATTAGTTAATTTTTGAATAAAGAAAAATGCATTGACCTTGCCGGACTTTGAAACCAGAACCTTTTGCTTTCGCAGCAACTACGCTAACCAACTGCACCACAAGATCACAACGACAAGTTAATGCATTTTCTATATTTTTAATTGGTCATGATAAACTCATGAATTTAATCCAGTCAAGTACATCACATGATGTGTCTATAAATCTAGCAATGTTAGTATATTTTTATATTCTGAATTACACATGGCGTATTGATGTTAATACCAAAATGCTGTCATGGCGAATTAAAATATAATTTTTAAATTTTGCAGATTTATCGAGCTGCGTTTCCTTTTATGATATTCTTAATTAATCCCAGATCTGTTAATACGGAATAAATGTAAAATATATGTAATTGGTAAAATTATATAATTTAGATTTAAGTTTAAACATTTTTAATTAATATAGGTACATCAAAATATTTTTTTATTACGATAAAAGGTTGGTAAATGCATTGTAACATAACAGAATTGAATAAAGGTTTGAAAGAGCGGAATTAAAATTTGCAAGATTTACTGTTATTAGCACTTAACCACCATGTATCTCGCATACTATGTCTCGCACAATCAATTTAGAAATATGCAATAAAAGAATAGGAATTTGTATTTATAGCTTATTTTTGTAAATGCCAGTCAAACATCACGATAAATACTGTGTAGTCGCATGCAATTGCTATAGAAATGTAATTTTTCACAATAAAGTACATAAACAACTGCTTTGTTTATAAGGTGACAGAACAAACGAGCAAATTTGTGTAATACTTTCTAGAAAATTTTTAATAATTCTTATTATGAATTGTGAATCGGAAAATCATTCCAAAATAGATTATAATTAGTTCATACTTGTGAAGTCTAAGGGAAGATATATAAAAAATATAAAGTGTTTGTTGTCATTCAAACAGCACTAGTTAGGTTATATTTTCTAATAGAACTGTGATTTTATCGATTCCTATGGAAACTTGTCGCAGTATAGTAAATTTACATGATCTACCATAATGGATAAGTACGTATAACGTACGTATAACAATACGATTGAGCAAAAACATGTCATTTTATTAATATACTTTTAATTTGATATATTTTTATGATATGTATTCAGTATAATTTTATAATGCAATTTCGTATTTTTTGTTACATTATTTTCGAAATACTGGATTCTTGCTCATTCAGGGATAGTACATAATAAAGTTGTAGATTACTTAGTAAAAGAAGCTAATAAGAATGTGTTAGATAATATTGTGGAAATTTCAAGTGAATCCATTAAAAACAATGCTATTTTATTGATGCACAAAAATTGAATTAATCTTCAACAGGAAAATAGTATAGAGATATCTTAATAACCGAATTAAAATGAGTTAAAATTATGAATACATTATACGATTAAAATTTACAGATATAGGTACAGTAACATTTACTTGATGTTTGAATTGTAAAAATTGTAAAAACAACATTAAAAAATATTAAAAAGAATAAAAAATAAAACGGCTTTAGGTTCTAGTCCTGTATTAATATTTATTAATAAATCGACGTTTCGACGAACTCAAAGTGCGTTTTCATCAGGCAAAAAATAAAAACAAATTTATTTTGGATGAAAATTCGTTTATTTAAAGTCCGTTGCTTACCCGAAGTTAGACCGCTGTGCAATTCACACCTGTGATTTCCCTCCAGTAACGGTCTAGTCAAACTCCAATTTTGATATCTTTTGGATTTACCGTGACCGAACTGACAGCGGAGTAACACTGGATCCAAACCTATAATGTGAAGGCTCGCATTTAAAAATCGTAAAATAATATTTTACCGAACCGTGACTGGAACGTGACCTGAGCGTTGTGTTTGGCGCGAATAGGCCTTTATGTTCAAAATGAATGTTTGAATTTTTTTTTTATTTACTTTTATTATAGTTACCTTATAGTTACTTGTGTATATGTCAGCTTTTTCTTTGAAAATGACACTAGTGTATAGTGCGGAAACGTCAACCAAATACAGAATGCTAAACCATAAATTGTTTTAACTAAACAAATTTTACTAATCAGCTTTTACAAAAGTATGAAATATATTTATTCATGTTATCACCAAAACAATTGCGCAAAGTAGAAAAATAGAACAAAAAACAGTTCAAAAAGAAACAATTTTAAATATAACAAGACCTAAAAAGTCATACAATAAATAACTGGGGTTTTCTTCAACAAATTATATATGAAGTTGATAAAATAATTGATAAATAATTTTTTTTTAATAACTACATAGCTTTTTGTTTTCAAATGGTAGATAACTATTTATAGCAATAACAATATTTATAGAAATATTAATTGTATTTTTAATAACAGTTTCGAGAAATATATTTGCTCTGTTTGATAAAGATACAACTTTATGACAATTGTGGCAATGTGACTGTATATTTTAAATAATCAAATTAAAAATTCAAGGAAAAATAAACAATGTAACTGTCAATTAACTTATCTTGATTAATAGTTTTTAATACGGCCGTCGGAGATGTCAAATTAAATACACTTGACCATATTTCTTTGGTCGGACATGTAATTTCTGACAAATCTGGCAGTGCACAATGCATTTCTTGCACTTCTTTACACATTTTCAATAATCAAATAGATCAATAGATCAAAAATAACTATGAATTAATAAAATTCAATATTAATGTTGTTTTAAATTTTGATATTGCTTTAATTAAAAATCATTTAAGTAAATTAAATTTGTACTGTAGTATTGTAATTATATTGTAAAATATTTTTTGGATATCCAAATAAATATGTTGCAACTTTTGATACGGAAAAAGTATTATTCTTTAATTTCATGGTTTTCGTTTTATTTGTAGTGATATTTTTTATATTGGGCTGTATTTAGAAAGCTCGCATAAAACGCTACACCCAAAATAAACTATAACGTTTATTTAAGTATGATGTTTTGGTTTCCTATAAAGATTAAAGATGAGAATATCAAATAGAATTGAACTTATACAACAAAGTTATAAAATAGTAAACATTTTGCAAATACAATAGGTATATTCAACAGATGTACATAATCAAGATTCACAACTTAAAATAATAATTCAAAACAATTTTAAAAAAAATATAATAAAAAAATATAAAAAATAATTATATGTAGTACTTAATATTCTATTCGTAGTTAATAAATTTCAAATATATATAAAAAAAAAACATGTTTCCACAATTATATATAAGTTTTGATCTTACATTTTTTTATCGTAAATGTGACAACTGACACATAAACATTTTACTAGTAATAAATATATTGTTTACTATGTTGTATTTATTTGACCATAATTTAATGCCACAAGATATATACATCACAAATTCTAACAATTAAGTTTCGTTTTTGAATAAAAAGCAATTATAAAAACCAATTAACCAACAATTTATATTAGCTAGTGAATTGAATACTAGTAAGTCTAACTATTGTGTTTCACTACCGGTTAATCGCGGTTAACTGGTTAATTGCATCTAACCGATTAACCGGTTTTCATTTTTAAATACTGTGGTATCCGGTTAGTCGAGTATTTTTGATATCAATAATAAATTAGCTAAATATCATCAGTTGTTTTTTTTATAATAAAAGATTATATGGCGCTGAAAATATTTGTCAATAATCAAATTAGGATAGATTTGCAAAAAAAAACAATACTTTAGAATATATGATGAAAACTAGAATTTGATCGTGAAATTGAAAGGAGAGTAAATGCTGGTTGTAAGGCTTTGGGTGCTTTGGGAACTTTTGCTAGGAATGTAAATGTTTCCGAAGAAGCCCGTTTGAGTATATACAATGCAGTTTTGGTGCCTACGTTGATGTATGGTAGTGAATGTTGGGTTTGGTTGCAAAAGCATAAACGGAAAATGACTGATGTAGAAAAGAAATTTTTACGTGGGGTATGTGGTGTAAATAGGAGAGATCGGGTACGAAATAGATTAGTGTATGATGAGTGTGAAATTGAAAAAAATGTTGTAGCAAAAGTTGGTGTTAGTCAGTTAAGATAGTTTGGACATGTTGAGCGAATGTCTAATGATCTTTTGGTTAGAAAGATTTATTTGAATGATTTTGATGGTACACGTTTGCGTGGACGTCCAATGAGTAGTTGGAGTGATATGATTGAGAGTGTTTTGCGTGAACGAAAGTTTCCAAGCAGTAGGAATAAAAGAGCATGTATGAGTGGAATTATGAATGTGGATGAAGCGAAAGTTGCTTGTTTGGATAGGAATGTTTGGAGGAGATTGATTTCGGGTTAATGAAAATAGTTTGTGCCACACCCATTTGGGTACATGGCGTGATTGTGTATGTATGTCTGGAATATAGATCAGGATGGGTACATATTAACTGCACCCGGTGGTTGGGTTTTAAGAGATTAAGGGATTAAGATTTCAACTTGAAATCAGGTAAGAATTGCAGACCAGCACGTGTTAGTAATTTGTACGGTTACCAGAAATGAAAAATTAGATATTTGGTTTGACTATACTCGTATAAAATAATCCCTTTATCGAAATGCAATTTTACTTAAAATAAATGACATCAAGGCGACTATTTCAGAGAAAATTACACTCACCTATTACACCTATCCTTCGCTTTACACTGAAGATAGGTTCCGCACGAAACCGTGTAAATTCAAATCTTGAATTTTGCTTAGTAAAACTGTGTAAAACGAAAATAAAACCAAAATATGTATTATTCATTAATTTATTTACGTAAAACAAAAGTAAGACATCTTGAAACACTAAAAATTATACTGCCTTCATAAAATAACCAATATATGTAGGTAATATATAAGTACATATATAATTCATTTTACATTGGGAACAAAAAATAAAAAAATAAAAAGATCCTTAAAAAGTTAATTATAAGTTTAATTACTGTCATCACTTTTATGAACTACCAGTCTTTTCTTCGTGATGTCACTTTCATTATTTGAGCTTTCTTGATGCGAATATACCGTCAACCGGGGTGGCTCGAGACATGGGGGTGAGAATGGACATTTTGCCGCCTTTTTATTAAAATTTAATTGTGGTAACAATGTGCTAATTTAGTGACTTTTAAAAAATACAGTTGGCTACAGTAGCTGTCACTAGTGATATTGTATGTGTTTGGCCGCGTGAAAAAGGTTCGTATTGTTTAATAAAAATTAGTTTATTTGTGTATTTATTTTGATAGTTTTTGAAGAGCAGTCTATTCTCTATTGGAACTAGTATTTGTAGTATAAATTTCTAACTTTATTGTACATATTTATATGTCTGTATATGTTATTGAGGTTATGGTCATTTTTCCATAAAAAAATTTAATTTAGTTTTTTGTTGAAATAAATTTATTTAAAATTACACACTTCTAGGGGTGACTTGGGACATGCCTAGAACATATGTAAAACGCCTGGGGAGCAGGCCATATATAAACTACGATGTAAGAAAGTTACAAGATGCGGTCAGAGAAAGAATAAATAAAGGAACTCCGTTTAGAATTTTGGAAGAAAAATATGGCGTGCCAAGAAATACCATATGTCGAAATCTTAAGAATAAAAATTTAAAAAAACCTGGTGGACAACCTGTAATGACAGACAAAGAAGAAGCTCTTTTAGTAAAATCCCTGATAACTGCGGCCGATTGGGGATTTCCGTTAGAGCCAGTGGACGTAAGGCTTCTAGTTAAGCAATATTATGACAAATTGGGCATTCGTGTTCCAAAATTTAAAGACAACCTCCCGGGAGTAGATTGGACCCGTTCATTTTTGGAAAGACACAAAGATGTATTAACAGTTCGGTTAACTGAAAATATTAAAAGGGCTAGGGCTGAGATTTCGAAAGATATAATTAATTCATATTTTGATAATTTAGAAATTTCTTTAAAAGATATTCCACCTTGTAATATAATAAATTACGACGAAACAAACTTCACGGATGACCCAGGCAGACCAAAAGTAATAATTAGACGGCGATCGAAACATGCAGAAAGAGTACTAGATTCCAGTAAATCAGCAGTATCAGCCATGTTCGCTGTAAGTGGATCAGGCCAAATGTTGCCACCATTTGTAGTTTATAAATCTGAACACTTATATGAGAATTGGGTTAGAAATGGACCAGAAGGTTGCAGATTTGGACGTAGTAAAAGCGGATGGTTCGACCAGATGCTCTTCGAGGAATGGTTTAATACCGTTGCTTTGCCGTACCTTAGAAAACTGGATGGTCGTAAGGCTTTAATCGGGGACAATTTAGCCAGTCATATATCGGAATATGTTATATCTGAGTGTACAAAACGAAATATAGACTTTATTCTACTGCCAGCAAACAGTACACATTTAACTCAGCCTTTGGACGTTTCTTGCTTCAGGCCTATAAAAAATGCTTGGAGAAAAGTACCAACCGTCTGGAAGAAGAATCACAAAGGTGTTTTACCTAAACCTATGTTCCCTTCTTTACTAAAGTCAACTCTTAATAAAATTGAGGCCAATAGTGTAGAAAATATAAAATCAGGATTTCGGGCAACTGGTCTTATTCCTCTCAACAGAAACGCTATTCTGGATAGACTACCAAAAACTGTCGATGAATTAGAATCCCAAAGTTCCTGGACAAGTTCCATGGTGGAGTTGTTTCATAGTCAGAGAACACGCAAGGAACCATGTGTATCGAAACGAAAAAAAATTCAAGTCCCTGCAGGAAAAAGTATAACATCAACTGAAGAAAATGATTCTGGAGATAGTTGGATTGAAGAGACAGACGAAAACAATTCAGAACACTTAGAAGAAAGCTGTGATTTACATGAAGATGACGCTGAAGCGAACAATAAAAACAGGAGCTCTAACGACACAGAATTAAAAGAAAATGATTTTGTCATTGTAAAATTTACAGAAGGTAAATTTGAAAAATCTTACGTCGGTAAGATATTAAAAACAAGTGATAAAACTTTGTTTGTAAAGTTTCTGAGACCTAGTCTCAAATTAAAAAATACGTTTATTTTCCCCACAGTATCAGATGAATGCGATGTGAATAAAAGCGCAGTAATTAAAAAGTTATCGCAACCCAGAGAACTCCGACGAGGTGGATATACATTTTATGAAGACGTGATTCTAAACGTTCAAAATAAGTAATATTTTATTTTTTCATTAGGTATTACTTACATTATACCTGCCAAAGGCTGGCTGTTATTTTTGATTTGTCTTTTAATGTGATTTATACTCTTGTTCCTGTGAAAATGGTTATTTTTATATGCCATGTTAATATACATATTGTTCCGTAATATATAAGAGAAAAGAATTTATTTTTACCAATAAACATCGAATTTAAAGTACTTTTTTAGATTTTTATTATTTATTATACCTTTCCTCCTTTTTTAAAAAAATTATTTTATGTCCCGACCGGACATAAACTAGGTAGAAACTGTCGTTCTCATTGAAAAAGAACGAATGTCCCAAGTCACCCTGAGACGGGGGTGAGACGGGACGAACTTCAAATATAAAAAAAAAGAAACTACAATTACTAAATTTTTTGGCAATTATGTGAGAATGTAGATAAGAGATACAATAAACTAGAGGAGTAATAATAATTGGAAAATTAATCACTTCAAGGTACCTATAGTCAAAATAGTGTCAAAATCGTCCCGAGTGAACCCGGTTGACGGTACCTACATTTTTACCAGTTTTTTGAAATTCGTTATAATTTATAAACCGTGTTAAAGCGAAATCGTGTAAAACAAGTGCCGTTCAAAATCATAATTTTTAATTTATTAGTATTCCAACTTTTCTTAAAACATGAAGGTAAGAGTATACATTTACCAAAACTTGAAGGCAAGAGTACACGTTTGCCGGGAAATGTACATATACATTATATTCAGTTCACATATACCTAACATTTTGGGAAATGTACACATTTTACGGTAAAAGTGTACATTTCCCAAGAGTGTACATTTACCGTAACACATATATATATATATATATATATATATATATATATATATATATACCGGGTGTTCGTTCGTTAAGTTCGTATGGGCGTTTAACATGCAATTTCGATAATTTGCGATATACTTCTTTCTCGAGTAAAATTCGAAGAAATACTTAGAATACTTTTCGATAGAGCATAAAAGGTTCTATTATTTGGTTTTAGTTTTAATTTGCTAGCATGTGCCGTTTGGGCGCTAGAATTTTTTTTTGATTTTTTGGTTTTTATTTTTTTTCTCAAAAACTATGAGGTGTAAGAAAATAAGCATGACACGGAAAAATGCGGAATAATGAGTACGATAATTGAGTAAAGAAACCATTATTCTACGATGCATAGAAAATAGTTAAAAAAATTGTATGATGATCCTTTTGTGTATAGTTTGATGAATTAATTGGCAATATGGATTTAACGAGATTAGAAAAAAAAATGTTAAATTTTAATCATCTACATATCTACAAATGTTAATTTACTGATTCAATCTAATAATCTAATTTCATTGACATAATATATTATATTTTCACAATTCGTCGACACGATGTACAATAATTTAAATATTTAACTAAACATGTGACTTAACTGACTTCCAAAATTTTATAACATGCTGAAGATGACTAGGATTTCTAGCCGAAACGTTCAATAAAAGAATGTAAACATTTACTGTTCAAATTATTTCATCCGATCCATATTGCCAATTAATTCATCAAACTATAGCAAATAGTATTAGATAATTATAATGATTTTTGATTTTTTCAATTTTTGTTTTTATTTAAAAGACATTATAAAACAAAATTTATTAAATATATGTAAAAGAACAATATAATTTTCATTGTAAATTTTTTAATTGTGCTTTTTTAATTTCTTGATCTAGCAACAAATTTTCAATGGTTATAGCTGCTATTCTAGCTTTGTGATCCATTTCTTTCTGCACTGAATCTATTTGCATTTTTAATAGTTTTTTTTTAAAATCTATTACTTCTCCAGTAGCCTCACTTCTGTCATCACGTCGTTCAGAAGTCTTTCTTCTTCTATTCTCCTTGAACGGGTACTTCTCAAATGATGATGATGCTAAAAATATAACAAATTTCAAATATAAGTATACGAAATACCATTCATTCAATTCAAACCTTGTCTTTTTCTGTTAGTAGTAGTAGAGTGTTAGAGTTAGTATTTGGTGTGCTATAACTAGCGTTTTCAATAATTAATTCGCAAGACGCTGTAGGTTCATCGTTATATAATTGGACTGCAAAGTAAAATTATCAGATATTCAATATTACACACATGTAATTTATATATATATATATATATATATATATATATATATATATATATATATACATACATATATAGGTACCATACCTGGTAATTTTGGCGCACTACAACTTGGATATCCATCGTCTATAGATTCATACGCTTCGTTAGCGGAATGTAAATAGACCTCACACTCTGAAACATGAGGAAATTAAAAAATATTTATGACTATAAATAAGTGTTGAATACCTTCTCTGTCAGCATCTAAAAATTCTATTCCATTGTTTGGTCCAGTAGTCAGTGGTTCTAAAAAATTACAATATATATATATATATATATATATATATATATATATATATATATATATATATATATTTTGTCATATCACTTTCATATCTTAATATCATTTTTTTTTTCATATGTTCAAATCTTATAGTGTAATTATTCTCAAACAAAAAGTGAAACATACCTTCAGATTGAACTCCATCGTCATCAAATTTGGAACTCAAACCAACCATACTGATTTGACATGCTGCCAGAATTTTCTCTTCATATGAAGAAAAATCCTTATGGTCTGAAAGACCTCCACTCGTTTTCAATTGCTCTAATCTCAGCTTAGAGCATTTCTTCCTTAGGTCTTTTTTTATTGCATCGTATTTGGTTCGTATTGTTTTAGAAGTCCGAGAAAAATTTCCACTAGCTCCATTAAATTCTAAAGCTATTGAATCCCAAGCTTTATTTTTATCTTGGGAAGTCGTACCATCCGTTCTTTTATTTTCAATGATATCCTTATGCTTCAATGCGATATCGACCAGTGTATTGATTTCACTTTTAGTGAAATTCGCTCCTCTTCTTTCCATTTTACTGCAAACAAACATATGAAATGTTATATACACATTATATTTAATTATGCATTATGGTTTACTTGTACTCGAAATATTATTTTAAAATAATAATATCTAATTTAATAGTCACAATTTAAAATTTCTTAAAATACAAACAACAAATATATTTCCAGGTTATATTACTTTGAACATGTGACATAAACTCACAAAATCACAGCCAAAAAAACAGAATGTTTTGTAGCTTATTGCATAATTTATTTACTGTTTATTCAGTCAATGAACATTGTGTTTTTTTATATTATTATCTTTTTGAATTAAAATCTTCATAACCAAAATTTTGTTGTGGAAAAATATAATTTCTAATTTAATTTATTTCAAAATGAATACGAGCCAAGATCATATGAAATAATAAAGAAATTAATAGAAACTTACCTTCAAAATATAATATTGCACTAACAAGGGATAACAAGGAATAAAAACAGTAAAGAATAATAATAACAAGGAATAACAATAACAAGGAATAATAACAACAAGGAATAATAACAACAAGGAATACTAACAACAAAGAATAATATTATGGAATAACAAAAAGGCAAAAATAAGGTAAAATTGTCCTTAAAAGGACAGTTTTGTTTATAAAAATCAAAGATTAATATAATTAGGAAAAGAACAAACTAAAGACAGAAATTTTTGAAGAAAAACAGGAAAATAATGAATAATGTAAAAACACAAGATAAAGGAAAAACTATCACTCAGCGTAAACTGACGTAAACTGAATGACACTGCAATCCGTATGACGCTAGCTGCAATTTTATTTGCGACAATGTAAAATGTATTTTCTGGAGTTTCGAACCGTAGATTAGTTAACCCTGCATGTGAGTGAAGAAATCCGACAAATGGTTATTGTCCGGTTAACTTTAATCGGAGTTTAGAAATTCGAAGTCTAAATAAATAGTGAAGAAATCGGGCATAAATGACTTTCTTTACCTACTTTACCGCTCAACACTTTTTCAACTGTAAGTTGTAAAGTTAGAGCGCCAAAACAATTTTACACGTTTAATATTTCCAACTCACAATCTAGAAAAAGGACAGTCATTTCTTTGTTTCAGTATTTATTAAAAAACCAAATACACCTACAATGTCAAGTGTATTTAATCTGATATGTTCGGTGGCCGTATTGAAAAAACTATTACGTTAAGTTAAGTTAATTGACAATTGTATTGTTTATTTTCGCTTGAATTTAAATTTGAACATTAAAAATGTGTGAAGAAGTGCAAAAAATGCAATGTGCGCAGTCCACTGTGATCAAAAACTGCATACAAAGAAACACGGTCAAGTGTATCTAATTTGACATATCCAATTATTAAATCACATTAATTGACATTGCATTGTTTATTTTCGCTTGAATTTAATTATTGAAAATGTGTGAAAAAAAAAGGTTTATTAACTAATAATATTTTCGTATGTAAGTAATTATTACTCGGTTTTTTGTTTCTAAAATTATTTATTTTGTTGACTATAGTTTCGCTATACAATAGTCACCAAAATAAATAATTTTTTGAAACAAAAAACCTAGTAATTATTACTTATACAGGGTGTAACAGAATAACTATTCCTAATTTTAACTGGAGTATCCTGGGCTCAGAATATGAAGATTTAATGCAAATCACTTAGATAAAATATGGCTCCTTACTGAGCTACAGGGTGTTTTATATAAAAATTTAAAAACGATTTTTGCCCAGTACTTTAAAACTATTTGACGTATCCTTATCATACTTGGCAGGAAATGTAGGTACCGTACACCATACTAAATTATGTTAAATAAAAGTTTCTGGCTACTGCCAGTGGCGTACAACAGGGGCAAGTGAGAGGTTGATCCTTCCTAAATTCTACGCCACTGGCGGAATTGTCATTTTAGCACAATTTTTAGATTCTCCAATACTTGCTGTGTAAAAAACATACTCTTCCTTTGTAACGATAAAGTCACTGTTTTTCGAGATATTTAAAGTTAAACATAAGCTGCACCCTTGGGATTTTTTCAAAATTTGCTCAAAACAAAATCTCAAAAAATTCAGTAAAATAGAGAAAAAAATTACCTACATAATATCTAAGTAACTTTTTCTCTAACTCATTCTGGTTTGGATGGAAAAATTATTGAAAATTAATATTTTTTGCATTTTATTTTTTTTATTTTCAATAATTTTTACAGCCAAATCAGAATGAGTTAGAGAAAAAAGTTACTTAGTTATTATGTAGCTAATTTTTTTCTCTATTTTACTGAATTTTTTCAGATTTTTTTGAGCAAATTTTGAAAAAATCCCAAGGGTGCAGCTTATGTTTAACTTTAAATATCTCGAAAAACAGTGACTTTATCGTTACAAAGGAAGAGTATGTTTTTTACACAGCAAGTATTGGAAAATCGAAAAATTGTGCTAAAATGACAATTCCGCCAGTGGCGTAGAATTTAGGAAGGATCAACCTCTCACTTGCCCCTGTTGTACGCCACTGGCAGTAGCCAGAAACTTTTATTTAACATAATTTAGTATGGTGTACGGTACCTACATTTCCTGCCAAGTATGATAAGGATACGTCAAATAGTTTTAAAGTACAGGGCAAAAATCGTTTTTAAATTTTTATATAAAACACCCTGTAGCTCAGTAAGGAGCCACATTTTATCTCAGTGATTTGCATTAAATCTTTATATTCTGAGCCCAGGATACTCCAGTTAAAATTAGGAATAGTTATCCTGTTACACCCTGTATAACAAAATGGATTTAAAGTTTCAACAAGTAAGAGCGGAAATCATAGAAAAAACTAATAATATAATCAATACAATACACAAAGTTTATATATTATACAAAGTTTACTCCGCGAAAACTAAAATAATGAAATAAGATAACCATATAATAATAATTATGTTGTGCTTATGTCAAACATATGTAAAACAAAATAAAAGGGTAAACATTTTGTCTTTCAAACTTACTGTATATATCTGAATATTGTTACGAAAAGTGCAACGCTGTATCCATTTGCATACAACAAAGATGGAAAACTCGTAGCAAATATGTTTTATAATTCTTGAGTAATAATATAACAAGAAAGAAAACCTTATTGATAATTTCTGTTAGTGGAATCGAAATAGATATAAACTTTTTATCCATCTTTATTATTCTTACGAATGACAGAAGAATGACAGAAGACAGAATTTTTAAGACGTATTGTAGACAGAAATATCGATAAGAAATATAATGAAAAAGAAAGAATACCTATTATTAGAATGAGTGATTCCACACTCGGTAAAATATGACATCATGCTCATCTCAAATTCTAAATACTATACCATACTAGTGATAACAATTGATATTTGAAAAATATATTATTTTAGATAATTAATTTACATTACTTTTTTTAATATGAATAAACTAATTTTACTAAAATTTAACCAATGACCAATGACGTATTAGGTAAACACAAATATAGCTAAATATAACCTCTATTTCAATTACATCAATAAAAATCGCTTAGTGTGATGCACTATATTATATTTTTTAATTATTACAAAATGATAGATAAATATGTTTTGTTTAGAAATGCAAATTTGCATATACAGATTTTTTTCTTAAATTGTAGTTTAATTAATTAAAAGTCTGCTAACATTATTTTTCAAATTTATAAATTCTTGTAAAATATTAATGTTATTATGTTTACTAGAAATAATAAATTTAATACTTTAATTTTGATTCATCTTGAATTATATTTGATTTTAATTAGTTATAAAATAATCCACTAGATAGCAACAGCAGCTGCTATGCCAAATTTATTTATAATTTTTATTTATAGTATAAATCTATTAACTTTGTTATCATTTAAATTTATAGATTCTTATAGAAAAATAATTTGTTCATCTAATTGTAGAAGTATTTTTTGAATAAATTGTAAGACAATTATGTATTTGTAAATCGCGTTAATTTATTTCTCATGGTTATATTTTTAAGTACTGAATTACGATATATACTACAGCTGAAACCCCATTGAAATGTACTCGCTTCGGCGGTACATATACTAAAATTGGAACGATACAGAGAAGATTAGCATGGCCCCTGCGAAAGGATGACACGCAAAATCGTGAAGCGTTCCACATTTTTTTTTCTTTTTATGTTCAATTAGTGTTATGAATTAATACTTAAATTTCTATAAAACTACAAGGTATATTTTTGTGACATACTATTCCTAGTTTTTTTTAATGTTTATAGTAAAAATCTTTCTTAATTAAATAAATTCTGTAGCAGAAAATAATTTTTCTGAAATTGTATTTTTTAGGATTTTTTAAGAAAAGCCTGCGAACTTGGCTTAAAACCTTTATTGCGCGAAAACGGAAATGCAAAAAAATCCCTTAAGTTTTTCATATGTTTGGCTTTGTTGCCCGCCAATCGTATACAAGAAGGATTTCTATATGCGACAAATTTCATATCTGAAAATGGTCTCTCCGAAAATTTCGAGATGAGTATTAATATTGTTGCGGCAACTGTGTTGTGGTTGTCGGGCCGGCCGAACGGACTGGTATGTGTGTGTGCGACGCGCCCGTAAAGTCGTTACGGCTAGGGCAAAACGGACCAGGGGTGTGGGCTCGCGCGCGAGGCCTTGGCATATAGACAAGTTAGTTCGAGTCGGGCAACGGTCGAAGGCGTACCGTTTAGTTATCTGGTTATGCGGCGTGCTGTGACGTGCGCGGAAACTTGTGGTTTGCCGAAGAACTCAGTAGTGTTACAATTGTATTTTGGTTTTATATATCTGTTTGCCATATGAATGGACTTTATGTTAATTATTTATTCTTTTGCTTGTTATCATATAAATTAGATAATAAATCAGACATTGTAAAGATTTGTGGTGCGTTTTAATTATTAAACCCGCATATACGCTCGTAACAATTGGTGATCAGAAGTGAAATTAATACTTGCAAATATGGCAAAAACACTGAAAGACTTGAAAGTGGCTGAGCTTAAAGAGGAGCTCGAAGATCGTGGATTGCCGATAGGTGGACGTAAAACTGAATTACAAACGCGGCTGCGGGATGCATTGATAAGTGAGAACAATGATCCAGAGACATTCGAAATCAGACCCAATCCAGTGGCGAATATACTAGACAAAATGGAAGAAAATTCACAGAAGATTGACAGAAGGTTAGAAGAACACTCTAAAGCAGCGGTTCTTAACCTTTTATTAATCGCGGCCCCCTTAAAATCCGAAATTATACTCGCGGCCCCCTTAAAATCCTAAAATATTAAATACAATATTTTTATGTGCAGTGTTCAGCAATAACATAGTAACATTTTTGAATAAAGTGTGTCCGCAAACAGTTTTTGAAGATTTTGAAATTATCTATGTCTTTAATTGATTGAGGAAGCGAATTAAAAGCAGGCAGAAAATTCATGCGAAATGCAATGAACAAAAAATGCTTTATCAGATTGTCAGTAATAACATATTTCTTGAATAATAGGTATATTTGCAAATGGAAGTATACTAGATTTTAGTTTAACCATGTTTGCGAATATTTAGATGTCATTAAATTCATCTGTCACTTACTTAATTATGTATCACTTATAAAAACTAGTAACATTTTTTTTTATTTGTAAAGATATAAAAACTTGAAAAATTCTAATATATTTGCGGCCCCCCTATATACTGTCCAGGGGGCCGTGGACCCCTTGTTAAGAATCCCTGCTCTAAAGCAATAAAAGAAGATTTTATAAACAAAATTGAGAGTTTAGAATCAGAATTGGAAAAGATGCAGAAACGTATAAGAGAATTAGAAACTAACAATAAGGATCAAGATGCAAGTACGTCTATGGAACCCGTTCGACCAGTAACGGATTCTGTTTTGAGAATACAGTCTCCTACATTTGATGGTTCGACAGCATGGTCGTTATTTAAACAACAATTCGAAGGAGTTTCTCTAATAAATAAATGGTCGGTTACCGAAAAAGCAATCGCGCTGATGATTGCTTTGCGCGGCCCAGCGTTAGAATTATTACAAAGCATTCCCCCGGAACAACGTGGTAACTTTGACGTTATGGTAAGCACACTGAGTATGCACTACGGTGATGCACATCGTGAGGATATACAGAGCCGTATTTATGCACAGGCGCATGAGGCGCAAGCTGGGGCCTCGTAGCTAAGGGGCCTCAGATTTCAAATCAGGTATCAGTCATTGAGATCAATTTGAAAATTATATTTTAATTTCTAGTTTCTAGTTTTAATTTACGAGTAAATTGTTTTTAAATACGTTTCTAATGTTGAAGTACTGGTGTTGTCATTGTCAATAAGATAATTAAAAACCTGCATATTAAGTAGGGTTGCTATTATAACAAAATGAACTATTTTCTCTCTACCCGCAACCCGCTAGTTGCTATTGCTACTTGTCTTCAAAGAATTTATGCAATGTTAAAAATTTGCGAAACAAGAAAATCTTACGAATCCTCTCGAAATGTACAAATTTATAAATCAGTGACTAATGCATCTCTGGAGAACGTTCGTTTTCAGTTTTAAAACGAGTGAAAAATTATTTGAAAAATAGTTTACATCAAAATTGTGTAATTTAAGCTTTTGGTTTTTTGAAACAGAGTTACAAAAATCCATCAATTATGATGATATTGTTGATACGTTTGCTAAGAGAAAAGCGCGTAAAAAGTTTATTTAAGATTATTATTCTATTTATAGCCATGTGTGTATTTTGCCTTTTTTCTTATGTACCTATACATTATTTTGTTTTGCTTTTGCTGATTTTTTTGATCTAATACCAATGTATAAACCATTTAAACAAATTAAAAACATTTTCATATAATAATAATAGGCCTAAAACAAATTTTTTTCCACTGACAATTCCTTTTCAATTGAAGAATATCTGCAAGGGGGCCTCATATTTCAATTGCGCCTGGGGCCTCATATTTCAATTGCGCCTGGGGCCTCGAAAGAAGTAAATACGGCTCTGAGGATATATACAGGATGCAGTTAAGAAATCTCGAACAAAAGAGCTCGGAGTCATTACAGGAATTCATGGCAGCAGTGCAGAGACTGACAATATTGGCATACCCAACTATCTCGAATTTACTGCGAAATGACATGGCGGTAGATGCATTTGTGAATGGTTTACTTGACGCAGAAACCAAACAATCACTACTTTTTATGCGGCCGAGAACAATGCAGGTCGCACTAATCCACGCACTACAGTTTGAAGTTGCTAAACAAACGTCACGTTCTGCGACTCGAGTGCGTGAAGTTAACGTGCAGATGACAGATGAAAAAGTAGCTCTAATCATGGAAATTCAAAGAATCGTAAGAGATGAACTAAGTAAAACTCGAGAGAATTCAGATTCTAGTAATCAAAGATCGAGATATGTAAAATGCTGGAATTGTGGTGAGAGCGGACATGTCCGTAATGAGTGTACGAAGGCGCATCAATCGGACGAACCTCGAATGGACAACAAACGTCAGGGAAACGAGTAAAAGCCGGTATCGCAGGCCAGATGCCGGTATGTCGGGAGCAGGCCTACAAAATTGAAATCCGTTCTTCGCGATTGAGTAGCGACAATAAAAGCTTGACAGTACAGGGCTTAGTGGATGGTGAAGTCCGCACGATAACTATCGATACTGGCGCTTCCCGCACAATAATAAGGTCGAATATTATTTGAATGGGATCTGTACAAAAATTAGCAAATCGGTACGAATTAATCACAGCAACGCGTGAGAAGGCACCGATATATGGGGGTGTCCCTATACGAATGCAAATAGGACAACAAGTACTTCAAGTGTTTGCATTGGTTGCTGATGTTGAAGATGATTTCATACTAGGATTGGATGTACTCAGTCAATACGGATTAGTCGTGAATATGAAGGATCTTGTGTTACGATTGGGCGCGGAAGAGATACCACTGCCACTTTCGCGAAGGCCGTTTAAGGATGATTGCAAACATTGTCAACAACATCACGAGTCGACGGTCAACGTACGAATAACTAAAGTCGCAGACGAGGCTGATGAATGGAGCGAACAACGGTTGAGAGAAGAGCAACTTAATGACGGTGACATCGGTCTTTTACTTCATGAAAGGGAAAGCAATGCACGCCCAGTGTGGCAGACTATTGCTAATCGAAGTCCCACCTATAAAAGTTATTGGGCCCAATGGGATTCAATTTCAAATTCTCCTTCCGAACGTTCGAATCCCCGTTGTGCTTCGAGAAATGCACAATAGTACATCTGGAGGGCACTACTCAGTAGTGTTACAATTGTATTTTGGTTTTATATATCTGTTTGCCATAAGAATGGACTTTATGTTAATTATTTATTCTTTTGCTTGTTATCATATAAATTAGATAATAAATCAGACATTGTAAAGATTTGTGGTGCGTTTTAATTATTAAACCCGCATATACGCTCGTAACAATATTATATACGCTAAAGTCACATACTCGATGCTCAATTTACTGTGAATCATAGAATATTTACATGTGATACTGTTTTGTTTTTGAAATTTTTGCTTTCCATTTTCTGCTATGATAATGTTGAAAAATAATATGAAATTTGTAACTTTTAATTTATTCTCAATGTCTTCTCAAATTCTTTAATGTCATGCGTGCATAGCTCCTTTTTACACACTTCTAGTTACACTCCATGCAAAAATCATATTTCTACAACAGTTATTTTCCTTTTTAAGCCTTTCTGCAGCTAAACATTTAAGTTTCTAGCAAAACTATCCGAAGCAGCCTACATCATCAAATCATCCATCTCAAATACTTCAAATAAATGAATGAACCTACCTCTTAAAGCTGCATCGAGAACAAGCACAATTGCCGTATATGGGATGAGGCCAACCCACACGAGGTTCACCAGGTGGCAATGCATCCAGAAAAAGTTACTGTTTGGTGCGGATTTTGGATCGGCGGCGTTATTGGTCCGTACTTTTTTGAAAACGACCTTGGTGAGGCCATCACCGTCAACGGCGAGCGCTACAGAACGATGATAACCGATTTTTTTTGGCCTAAATAGAATGATATGGAAGTAGACGACATGTGGTTCCAGCAGGACGGCGCAACGTGCCACACAGCGGACGCCACGATGGACATTCTGCATGAACGATTTGAGGATATGGTTATCTTTCGCAGAGGTGACGTAAATTGGCCAGCAAGATCGTGCGATTTGACCCCGCTAGACTTTTTTTTGTGGGGTTTCCTGAAGTCGCAGGTCTATGTCAATAGACATAGATAGCTATGAAAAAAAAAGAATATCACTACCATTTCGTAAAATGTCAAATTAATTTATCGAAATTGATAAAAATACCTTATCTACAGCCACATTTTATCTCAGTGATTTGCATTAAATCTTCATATTCTGAGCCCAGGATACTCCAGTTAAAATTAGGAATAGTTATTCTGTTACACCCTGTATAAACGCATTTTAATGTCATGCGTGCATAGCTCCTTTTTACACACTTCTAGTTACACTCCATGTAAAAATCATATTTCTACAACAGTTATTTTCCTTTTTAAGCCTTTCTGCAGCTAAACATTTAAGTTTCTAGCAAAACTATCCGAAGCAGCCTACATCATCAAATCATCCATCTCAAATACTTCAAATAAATGAATGAACCTACCTCTTAAAGCTGCATCGAGAATCTTACAAGCAATTATCATAAACTTCCAGCATTTTGTACAAATATCGTCACCATTACAGCAAATCCGGACTTCATCGTAGTCTGTTATATCAATATCAAAGAAGATTTCTTTTGCAACTGGCCAAAAACAAGTGTCCACTATGTCTCGTTCACAAGGTTTCACATTGTAAATCACACCGATATTAATTCGAATCGGATTCTGCTTTTGTAACGCTTCCATCAACTCGTTCTTGTCACTGAATGACTGATATCGTATGTAAATGATATTTCACGGTGGTCGAAGTCACATTTTTCACCTATAATCAAATTTTCTTATTACATTTATAAAACTAATTAAGAACTAATCAATGTATTATATATATATATTACCGTAACATAACTATTTATAGTACGGTTCAATTGGAAATAACTTTTTATAGTATAAATCTAGATGATTTAGTAGTGTGTCTTCGTTAAATTCTGTCATTTTTTCTTTAAATTTAAATTTATAACTTTTATTAATAATATTCAACTGTGCAATGGCGATTGCGGGAAATTAGGCAGTCCGGAATGACGTCACACCATATTTTGTACAGTTTATTAAAAAATATCTATATATTTTCCAGGCCATCGCCTGGCTGTTTTTGTTACACTGTAAGGATTTTAAGTGAAATTGTAAGAATTTTACATTGATTTTAAGCGAGATTGAAAAAGATTTTATCATGATTTTCTGATTGATTTTACTTGATTTCATATGAAATTTTTAAAATTGTATTATTCGTATTATTGTATATTTTCGTAGCCGTTGCTTGCGTAATAATTCGATGACGGTGCCTTTCCAATCGTTCGATAATATTTTATTGCCCATTTGATGAACAGCTTGCTCCAATATACATAGAAGTTTTAGTCGTTCGAATGCAATAGTTTCGTATTCCTCGAGAGTTATGTTGTCAACACCAACAGGTGGTTCTTTATATAAATTTAATACATGCGAGTATTGTTCGGCTACACTACGACGCGTCGTAAAATCCATTTTTTACCGGCGGACACTTTCCGGACACATGCAATGAAATTATTTGATACCGGTAAATAACATGAGAATTAGGTTAGGTAGTTGGATGGAATAAAATTTCAAGTTTGGAAGCTTTGGTAGTAAATTTATTTATTATTTATTGATAAATTTGGGGCTCTCAGAATGAAAATTTTAATGATTTATTAATCAATTTTAATTAATTGGATTTAATAAGAATAACTCCATTTAGTGATTTTTACATTTCCTTAGTTGGCAACTATGAAGTTAAATCAAATATTAATATTTAAATAAATATTTAATATTTGTTTGAACAATTTCACAAACGTACAATTGAACTTTGTTTAAAATTGTATAAATTATAAAGTTAGTTACTATATAAAAACATTTTTGACATCTGTTATGATTTTTATTTTATCGTCTTTATCTCAGGTTATGAAGTGTTTTTACGACTTGGAAAATAAAATTAATTAACGGACAAGTATACAATGTGTGTCTGTTTGCGTTAACGGACAGTTACGACTTGGAAAAATATCTATTGACATTTTGGTTGTCATGACAACAATATTACAAAGGCAACAGTGAAAACACAATGAGTATACTTGTCCGTTAATTTCTGTTAACGAACAAGGTACGACTTGGAGAAATAAACTATTAACGGACAAGTATACAATGTGTGTCTGTTTGCGTTAACGGACAGGGTTACGACTTAGAAAAAAAATCTATTGACAATTTGGTTGCCATGGCAACAACAATATTACAAAGGCAACATTGTAAACACAATGTGTATACTTGTCCGTTAATTAATAAGTTAATGGTTAATAAGTTACGACTAATATACAATGTGTGTCTGTTTTCGTTAACGGACAGTTACGACTTAGAAAAAAAAAACAATTAAAAAATATATATAGAGAGAGAGACATAGAGAGAGAGAGAGAGAAGAGAGACAGATAAAGAGACATTGGTTGCCATGGCAACGATATTGAAAGTGCAACAGTATAAACACATTGTGTATATAGGCTGAATACTCTGACACATTGAATAGGTATATGATTTTGAGACACATTGTATATAGATGAATACATTATATACATATAAAAAACATATTGTCATATTCACATATGACATTGGTTGCCATGGAAACAATATTCTATATGCAACTGTATAAACACACATTGTATATAGACAAACTTATAAACACAAAGTGTTGTCTATAGCTGAGAATACACTAATTTAAAATTATTATACATATATTTATATTAATAAAAGACACGTTGTATATTATTGAATACATTTATTTCTCAGGACACATTGTATATTCATTCATATAGAGAGAAAATAGAAAGTGTTGTATACACTTAAAACAACGAAGGGCGCGCGCATGCGCGCGCCACATAAAATACGGTACGTGAATGTAATATGATAGCCTAAATTTACTAGATTAAAAATGATAGATTAGATATTTTGTACATACATTTTTTTAGACACATTGTATATTGTTGTTCCTATCCGCAAACAAGCAACTTTCGCTTCATCCACATTCATAATTCTACATGCTCTTTTATTCCTACTACTTGGAAACTTCCGCTCACGCAAAACACTCTCAATCATACCCCACTCCAACTACTCACTGTTTCAAATAATTTCATTGCATGTGTCCGGAAAGTGTCCGCCGGTAAAAAATGGATTTTACGACGCGTCGTAGTGTAGCCGAACAATACTCGCATGTATTAAATTTATATAAAGAACCACCTGTTGGTGTTGACAACATAACTCTCGAGGAATACGAAACTATTGCATTCGAACGACTAAAACTTCTATGTATATTGGAGCAAGCTGTTCATCAAATGGGCAATAAAATATTATCGAACGATTGGAAAGGCACCGTCATCGAATTATTACGCAAGCAACGGCTACGAAAATATACAATAATACGAATAATACAATTTTAAAAATTTCATATGAAATCAAGTAAAATCAATCAGAAAATCATGATAAAATCTTTTTCAATCTCGCTTAAAATCAATGTAAAATTCTTACAATTTCACTTAAAATCCTTACAGTGTAACAAAAACAGCCAGGCGATGGCCTGGAAAATATATAGATATTTTTTAATAAACTGTACAAAATATGGTGTGACGTCATTCCGGACTGCCTAATTTCCCGCAATCGCCATTGCACAGTTGAATATTATTAATAAAAGTTATAAATTTAAATTTAAAGAAAAAATGACAGAATTTAACGAAGACACACTACTAAATCATCTAGATTTATACTATAAAAAGTTATTTCCAATTGAACCGTACCATAAATAGTTATGTTACGGTAATATATATATAATACATTGATTAGTTCTTAATTAGTTTTATAAATGTAATAAGAAAATTTGATTATAGGTGAAAAATGTGACTTCGACCACCGTGAAATATCATTTACATACGATATCAGTCATTCAGTGACAAGAACGAGTTGATGGAAGCGTTACAAAAGCAGAATCCGATTCAAATTAATATCGGTGTGATTTACAATGTGAAACCTTGTGAACGAGACATAGTGGACACTTGTTTTTGGCCAGTTGCAAAAGAAATCTTCTTTGATATTGATATAACAGACTACGATGAAGTCCGGATTTGCTGTAATGGTGACGATATTTGTACAAAATGCTGGAAGTTTATGATAATTGCTTGTAAGATTCTCGATGCAGCTTTAAGAGGTAGGTTCATTCATTTATTTGAAGTATTTGAGATGGATGATTTGATGATGTAGGCTGCTTCGGATAGTTTTGCTAGAAACTTAAATGTTTAGCTGCAGAAAGGCTTAAAAAGGAAAATAACTGTTGTAGAAATATGATTTTTACATGGAGTGTAACTAGAAGTGTGTAAAAAGGAGCTATGCGCGCATGACATTAAAATGCGTTTTCTTGCGGTAAAACGGTGCGAATCAGATGTTGTCGCATATTAAATTGTAGCTAAACGTACCTGTTAAACGATGCACGGTGAGATTCTATTGTGGAATTGTTGTAGATAAGGTATTTTTATCAATTTCGATAAATTAATTTGACATTTTACGAAATGGTAGTGATATTCTTTTTTTTTTCATAGCTATCTATGTCTATTGACATAGACCTGCGACTTCAGGAAACCCCACAAAAAAAAGTCTAGCGGGGTCAAATCGCACGATCTTGCTGGCCAATTTACGTCACCTCTGCGAAAGATAACCATATCCTCAAATCGTTCATGCAGAATGTCCATCGTGGCGTCCGCTGTGTGGCACGTTGCGCCGTCCTGCTGGAACCACATGTCGTCTACTTCCATATCATTCTATTTAGGCCAAAAAAAATCGGTTATCATCGTTCTGTAGCGCTCGCCGTTGACGGTGATGGCCTCACCAAGGTCGTTTTCAAAAAAGTACGGACCAATAACGCCGCCGATCCAAAATCCGCACCAAACAGTAACTTTTTCTGGATGCATTGCCACCTGGTGAACCTCGTGTGGGTTGGCCTCATCCCATATACGGCAATTGTGCTTGTTCACATAGCCATTCATCCAAAAATGCGCCTCGTCGCTAAAGATGATTTTTTGGCCAAAATTTGGGTAATTTTGATAATAAAGTTTGATAATAAAGTTTTATCATTTGAACATGCTGCTCAATCGTGTAACTTGCCATGGTGATTTGGCATCAGTAACTGAATAATATAAAACAGATTCGACAGAGACCATCAAAACAACATGGCTGCCACAGGCTGCCAACATCTACCCGCCCTTATTGAAAAACCCTATACAATAACATTAAAATTATAATATTTGAAATATATTAAATATTATTCAATGTTAATGTAATCGATGATAGACTGCAAATGTATTACAAAAGTTGAAAAACAAATTTTAATTATATTTTCATTTTTTTATATTTACATTCATAATATGTACATAAAAATAATTAAAAATAGTACTAATCTTGCAACAGTGAGTTTGCTTATTTTTTATAAGTTTATATTTATAATAATTTATATACAAATTAGATACATGAAAATATATTAAATAAATTAAATAAATTTAAAAAATAAATTAAATAAATAAATAAATTTAGAATTATTTGTTAATTTAACTTACGTATTGATATCTATGTAATCCAAATTATGATATATTTTAGGTTTTGATCGAGGAAAGTGTACCAGACATAACAACTACTGAAAGGAGGTTTATTGATATTTATTATTTTTTTTTTCTTGTACCATGGCAAATTTAAATATAAACTCAGAAGAACTTGTTGGATTTTTCAGTACATTTAAAATAACATGTGAAATTTGTAAACTATCTAAAGAAATAAGATCTGAACGTATACAAGAAATGGACGTAAATAGAGCTGCTGTACTTGGAACAACTTCAATTGGTTGCGGATTTTCACAACTTGAAGAATTTGCTTCTATTTGTAACATTCCTAGTATGACAAATAAAGCATACATAGAGTATGAAAATGAATTAGCTGAACATATACATTCTGTTCTGTGGAAAACAATGGAAGAAGCAGAAAAGGAGGAAGCTAAGATAGCTTTAGAAAAAGGAAATATAGATGCTGATGGATATCCATTAATAACTGTAATTGCAGATGGTGCCTGGTCGAAAAGATCATACCACACAAATTATGATTCCGCATCAGGTGTAGGCTCTATTGTAGGATACGAAACAGGTAAAATTTTATACATCAGCATTAAAGATAAGTACTGTTGCATATGCAGCCGAGCAGAAAGCAAAAATATTACAGCAAAGAAGCATAAATGTTTCAAAAACTGGAACAAGTCATCTGGAAGCATGGAAGCCGAAATAATTTTAGAAGGCTTCAAACAAAGCATTGAATTGCACAATATAAAATACGCAACTTTAATAGGAGATGGTGACAGTAGCGTGACCACAAAATTGCAAGAAATTCGCCCGTATGGATTTAATCCCATTGTACATAAAATAGAATGTACAAATCATTTATTAAGAAATTACTGCAGTAAATTACGGGCTCTAACGCAGAAAAAAATTAGTTTTAAAAAATATAATGTACCAATTGTTCAAAGGAACTGTTTAAACAATAACATAAAACGATTGAGAAATGCAATTGTATGTGCAGTAAATACGAAAAGGAATAGTATGGAATGTGAATTTCCCGAAAAAAGTTCAAAAATTAAAGAAAGATATTTTAAATAGTATTCATCACGTTTCTGGTGACCTCAATAATTGCGAAAATTATTATTGCAAAGGTAGTAAGCCAGGAGAAAAGAATAAAATATTAGAATTTAAACAAAGTGGTTTATATGAAGAAATACTTATTTGTTTAAATCGATTAGCTACTAATTCGAACAGTTTGTTACGCAATATGGCAAATAATACTGCGGAACACTACATCAGTATTGTTGCCAAATTTGTAGGGGGCAAACGAATTAACTTTTCAGCAAAAGGAAATTACAATATGAGATGCAAAGCAGCAGCAGCAACATTTAATTTAAAATCTGATTACTACCGTGCAATTTACAAATCAATCGGCTCCATTAGCCCTGGAAAACATACAAAAAAATTTGCAATAAAGAAAAATAAAAAATGATTAAGTAACAAAAATTATAAAAAACGAAAACCTAGTAGTAGATCCGAAAAGAAAAAAGCACCTTTTCAAACTTTTGATTATGGTGAAGAAGCCTCCGGTACTCCAGATATGGTTGAAGAAATTTTTGAAAGAATGAAAGTTAATTTATTAGAAGAATTAACTGTATCAAAGGATGAAATAAAAAAAATTGAAAGAAAAACAGTTGGACAAGTAAACCAAAAATGGATTCAACATAGATTGAAACGACTAACAGCATCCTGGTTTGGTAGAATTTGTATTCAGAAGAAAACTACATCACCTGTAAAATTAATAACCGAAATTTTATATTCGAAATTTTCGGGCAATCAAGCTACCGAATATGGTTGTAAGAACGAAGCAATAGCAAAATTAAAATTTCAAAAAATTTCAAAATTTATTGTGAATGAGAGGACTTTTTATTGATGAAAATCTCAATTCCTTGGCTGCTTCACCGGATGGATTAATAAATAACGATGGCTTAATTGAAATTAAATGTCCGTTTTCGGCTAAAGATTTAACTCCAGAAGATGCAAAAAAATCACTTGAGCTAAGATTAAAAATTTTAACTTAAAACTAAAACGAAACCATAATTATTTTTTTCAAGTGCAAGGACAAATGCACATAACTAATAGAAGCTACTGTTATTTTATTATTTGGACACCGTTGGGAATGTTAATGGAAAAAGTAAAACACATTTCTATTTCAGTATTTATGTATAATAACGTTTTTGTTTAGATTTTCAGAGATGCTGATTTTTGGCGAAAAAATATGGAAGAAAAACTTGTTGAATTTTATACGAAGGGCATGTTACCTGAAATTGTTGACCCCCGCTATACAAGAAATCTTCCGATGAGATCCTTCACTAAAAGCCACCAATAAAAATTTATATTATCGACATTTAAGTGCTCTAGGAAAAATATCATTAGTATTAACTCAGGTGTAGAATAACATTCCACATGCGAGAGGTGCTTCAAAGACGAGGCGGAAACAAACATTACTGAAACACAGACCTACTCGGACACAAACACTAACACTCACATAAATGCAAACAATTAAATTTACACAGTCAAAGACAGAATTCACTAACACATGATGTGCAAAATCCGACCGACAACCTCCTCGTGGTGCACATTGCATAATGCTAATGTCGGCGGTTGAAAATATTTGTGTATTTCAAAAATAATAACTTCGCACCAAAGCATTAAGCTAAATTTACGTCGAATTGTTTAACTTTTTACGCCCTCTTGGTTAATTAAGTCGATTAAGTCAAATGTTTTTTTTTTGTAATTTTCATATTATATGTATTTAATTGTACAATATTTTAATAATCTTTTAAAATTATATTGTTTTTTTTAATTTAAAAAAAAATACTGTTTTCCATATAGTCTTCTAATAATTTTAACAGGGTGTCTAGCTACCGGGAAATGACCGGGAATTTTTTTCTAACCGGGAATTTGAAGAAAAAAAATTATTTAAAAAAAATTCAAATGTGAAACAAAATTAAACAAATTGTAAAAATAATATGAAACATGAGTTCATTAATATTTTATATTGATTCCAGTAGTTGACCAGTATGTTTTTTAGATTCATTACACTTAGAACTTCATAATCCGCGACAAACGTATATATTAAAATATGAAGAAATAGTCGAAATAAAAAATTTAAGTATAGAAAAACACATAGAAATAGTGGGAATTCGAAATAAGTATGGTGTTTTTGTAAATATATATAGATCCCCAAACGATAACGTAGAAATATTCATGGAACACATAAAAAAAAGCATTACCACTTTTGTATAATAAATACATAAATTATAACTTTTTTTTTGCAGGAGATTTCAATATTGATTTCTTGACAAATTCTACTGAAAATCATAGTATAGAAAACTTAATGCTGTCATTCGGATTGGTAATTACTTTTAAGGAACCATCTCGAATTACGCACAATTCAAAAACTTGCATAGATAACATTTTTACAAACATATCGAGTAATAAATTTACACAAGAAACTAAAAACATCCACATAGCTGATCATTCAGCACAATTTATGAATGTACAAGTAGATGAACGCAATATTGAAAACAATGCAAATATTCATGGCAAAGAAATAAATAACAAAAATTTAGAAAAACTAAAACTATCAATTAAAAATTTTAACTGGAACAATATAACACAAGAGAATGATTCAAAAGTAGCTTTCTCTAATTTTCATGACACTTTATTACAAATGATAAATTGGTGTTTACCATAAGTTTCACAATGTTTATTAAATACTACGGTGACCGTTTCGACCTTTCGGTCATCTTCAGGTATACACAAATTATACAAGAGACTTATGCTATATATATATATATATATATATATATATATATATATATATATATATATATATATATATATATATATATATATATATACTATTATTTAATATTAAGGAGGGGTGAGGTGGACACATCTACTTGTTCGTTTACAATATTTTTCTCTGAATTAATTGCTTTTCGGATTTATAAATTTTCCACTAAGTTTAATTTGTACCCTTTGCTGGCACAATGTAAAATTTTGAATTCACCATTAAAACTGTGGTTCGTTTCGCAAATATGGGTGGAAAAACCCGTGTTGTATTTGTGATTTTCTATTGCTTTTATGTGTATTTTACTGATACTATCTGTTGTTCCTTTAATGTAGGGAAAACAAGCAATTCCGACAAGTTCTTCACTTTCTTCTGTCGCTATTGCTTGTCTTCCCTACATTAAAGGAACAGCAGATAGGATCAGTAAAATACTGAAAAAACAAAATATCAAAACAACATTTAGCACTACGAGCAAGATAGGCCAGATAATACTGCCCAACGTTAAGACAAAAATTCATTTAGAAGCCCAAGGTGTCTATGAAATTCCATGTAAGAATTGCGAAGGAAGTTACATTGGACAAACTAACCGAAGAACTACCGTCCGACGTGAGGAACATCGCAATGCAGTCTTGAAACAAAAAGCATCATCATCTTTAGCGGAACACGTACGAAAGACTTCTCACGAAATCGATTTCGACAACACCAAAGTCATAGCCAACATCGACCACAAGGCAAAACGAACCATCAGAGAAGCCATTGAAATAGAGAAACGACCGGCAAATTTAAACACCAGAGATGATGCACTGAGATTACCAACCACATGGAAAACCGTACTACAACCAATCAGAGGTCACCACGTCAGAAAATCAACCAATGGCCAACCAGGGGTGGGGAATCGAGAGGTATATAAGAGACCAGCAGCGACAACAGAAGTCATTCCACGTCTAACTCGAAGCAGAGCAAAAGCACTACTGAGAAGACCTGAAGATGGCACATGAGACTGTGCCGAAACGTCGTCATCAAAATCGGCAACCGACAACGCGGAGCCAATCCCGGAAACCAGATACGTCATATAACGTCCGCGGAATTATAAAACAAAACATATATATATATATATATATATATATATATAATAATAAATGTTGACTTTATATAAATGTTGAAAGGATATTATTGGGATTAGAAGTCAATACAGAATATGATATTAATAACTCAATTCATTGTATACGTTGCAAGCTTTCGGAGGTTGCTTGCCTCCTTCATCAGGCAGACCTATTTATTGTAAAATACAAATTATGTTAAAATACAATCAAATCTAATTAGTAATTACAATGTACAATGATTTAATACACTTACAATGGTAGAGAATTCTGTGTGTTCTTTATCAACAATATTTAGAAATTATGTCCACAATGGAAAAAACCAATCCAGATACAAAACAGTTTTTTTGAAATAAGATTAAAAATAAAATAAAATTAAATGTATAACAATTTATACGTCAAAATTTAAAATTGTATTTTTATATATAAATAAAAAAAGTTATAAGTAATTGTCAGTAATATAAAATTCTTGAATTTTTTTCACAATACCAAATGTAAACGACGTTAGACACGAAATAATTTTTAATTACTACGATGGTTGATAAAAATAAATTTTTTATTATCAACTGATTTTTGGAGGGAAATTATAACTGAACCTAATATTAGTCACGTGACATAGAACGACGTACGAATGTCAATAACAACATAACCTATGTTTTATTCACAACGAATTTTTATGACAACAAGCGCTACACGCGCAACAGTCAGATTGTTTTTCACTGAAACCAAACAACTAAGTAATATCACGAGATGAACCATTACTTTTATTCACAAACGTAAGTAGAAAGTCATATATTATACTAAGGTGTTGAATATCAGCACGTTTGTTTACACTCATGCTATCTGTTTTTATATAGATCATTTCTAAAAGCGATCGTTTAAATGATTTCTCTTCAATACAAACCACAGACGTGTTCGTAAAGTCAAACTTATGTTGTTTTTGATGTGAATGAATTGATAATGCCGTTGCTTGAGGTTTCAACCTACAATCCGATCTATGTAACGCCAACCGTTCTTCTAACCATCGCTTCGTGTTGCCTATGTAAGTCGCATCACAATCTGAACATGGAATCTTGTAAACTAAGTTTGACTGTTTATTGATAGGAATGACATCTTTTAGTTTCGTATAAATTTTCTTAGTAGGTAAGGTGTTTTTTCTAATTATTTTTATGTTGTCTGATTTTAAAATGTTAATTAATTTTTCTGTTATTTTAGGTAAATTTGGGAGTGTGAAAATATTCTTTTTTATCTCCAATTCAGTACGTGGAACTTCTAAAGTGTTATTATTAATTAGTGGAGTCCTGTTGTGTGGAGTTGACCAAATTATTTTATTTACTAACTTCTTCGGATATCCATTATCAATCAATATTGTATGCAATTTACTCAGATTAGCATTTTTGTAGTTATTATGAGATAACCTGACAACCCTGTTTTTTAAACCAAGGATGGTGTTGATTTTTGTGTGTTGTTGGTGGTAAGAATCAAAATGTATATAACGACAAGACGCAGTAGGTTTAATGTACCAACTAGTTTTTATACAGTTATTCACATCTCGAATTAATAAGATGTCCAAAAATGGAATGGACTTATTAGTTTCATATTCAACAGTAAAATTAAGATGTTCATTAAATACATTCAAAACATGTAATGAAGATTGGATCTCATCTTCTTTGATTGCACAAATTACGTCATCGACATATTTCTTTATAAACACTGGTTTCATGTTAAATTTCTTCACACAATCATCCAATAGAAAATCCATAACTAATTGTGCTATTATGGGGCTAATTGTGGCACCCATAGGCGTCCCAAACTTCTGAATATATAATTTGTTTTTTACTGTTATTAAATTATTCGAAAATATGAAATCTACCATTTCTAAGAACATGTTGTATGGAATATTTGTAATACTTTGTATGTTAGGCCAATTTTGTTCTAAAACTGTATGTATCAATTCAAGAGATATGTTACCAAATAAATTTTCCACATCAAAGCTGACCAATACATGATCATCCGGCAATCTCATATTTACAACTCAATGGATTTTGTTGAAACAGTACAAAATATGAGATTGCCGGATGATCATGTATTGGTCAGCTTTGATGTGGAAAATTTATTTGGTAACATATCTCTTGAATTGATACATACAGTTTTAGAACAAAATTGGCCTAACATACAAAGTATTACAAATATTCCATACAACATGTTCTTAGAAATGGTAGATTTCATATTTTCGAATAATTTAATAACAGTAAAAAACAAATTATATATTCAGAAGTTTGGGACGCCTATGGGTGCCACAATTAGCCCCATAATAGCACAATTAGTTATGGATTTTCTATTGGATGATTGTGTGAAGAAATTTAACATGAAACCAGTGTTTATAAAGAAATATGTCGATGACGTAATTTGTGCAATCAAAGAAGATGAGATCCAATCTTCATTACATGTTTTGAATGTATTTAATGAACATCTTAATTTTACTGTTGAATATGAAACTAATAAGTCCATTCCATTTTTGGACATCTTATTAATTCGAGATGTGAATAACTGTATAAAAACTAGTTGGTACATTAAACCTACTGCGTCTTGTCGTTATATACATTTTGATTCTTACCACCAACAACACACAAAAATCAACACCATCCTTGGTTTAAAAAACAGGGTTGTCAGGTTATCTCATAATAACTACAAAAATGCTAATCTGAGTAAATTGCATACAATATTGATTGATAATGGATATCCGAAGAAGTTAGTAAATAAAATAATTTGGTCAACTCCACACAACAGGACTCCACTAATTAATAATAACACTTTAGAAGTTCCACGTACTGAATTGGAGATAAAAAAGAATATTTTCACACTCCCAAATTTACCTAAAATAACAGAAAAATTAATTAACATTTTAAAATCAGACAACATAAAAATAATTAGAAAAAACACCTTACCTACTAAGAAAATTTATACGAAACTAAAAGATGTCATTCCTATCAATAAACAGTCAAACTTAGTTTACAAGATTCCATGTTCAGATTGTGATGCGACTTACATAGGCAACACGAAGCGATGGTTAGAAGAACGGTTGGCGTTACATAGATCGGATTGTAGGTTGAAACCTCAAGCAACGGCATTATCAATTCATTCACATCAAAAACAACATAAGTTTGACTTTACGAACACGTCTGTGGTTTGTATTGAAGAGAAATCATTTAAACGATCGCTTTTAGAAATGATCTATATAAAAACAGATAGCATGAGTGTAAACAAACGTGCTGATATTCAACACCTTAGTATAATATATGACTTTCTACTTACGTTTGTGAATAAAAGTAATGGTTCATCTCGTGATATTACTTAGTTGTTTGGTTTCAGTGAAAAACAATCTGACTGTTGCGCGTGTAGCGCTTGTTGTCATAAAAATTCGTTGTGAATAAAACATAGGTTATGTTGTTATTGACATTCGTACGTCGTTCTATGTCACGTGACTAATATTAGGTTCAGTTATAATTTCCCTCCAAAAATCAGTTGATAATAAAAAATTTATTTTTATCAACCATCGTAGTAATTAAAAATTATTTCGTGTCTAACGTCGTTTACATTTGGTATTGTGAAAAAAATTCAAGAATTTTATATTACTGACAATTACTTATAACTTTTTTTATTTATATATAAAAATACAATTTTAAATTTTGACGTATAAATTGTTATACATTTAATTTTATTTTATTTTTAATCTTATTTCAAAAAAACTGTTTTGTATCTGGATTGGTTTTTTCCATTGTGGACATAATTTCTAAATATTGTTGATAAAGAACACACAGAATTCTCTACCATTGTAAGTGTATTAAATCATTGTACATTGTAATTACTAATTAGATTTGATTGTATTTTAACATAATTTGTATTTTACAATAAATAGGTCTGCCTGATGAAGGAGGCAAGCAACCTCCGAAAGCTTGCAACGTATACAATGAATTGAGTTATTAATATCATATTCTGTATTGACTTCTAATCCCAATAATATCCTTTCAATATATATATATATATATATATATATATATATATATATATATATATATATATATAATAATAATAATAATAATAATATTTATTGTTTTAGATTCTCGAAATGAAGATGCATCTGGAAGTCAACCTACATTTTCGACTCCAAAGAGGCCATGTAATGAATAACATATTGAATTATTACAAGGTAATATTTTTTGCATTATTTTAATATATACATGGTGTTTGTTCGGTAGGTTGGTATAGTAGATTATAATAGGAATTCGGTAATATACGACTTATATTTGAAGTATATTTTCGAATTTCCATGTTAATCTTCTGTATAAATTATGCCAGACGGTTATTTTAAATGAAGCGAGAATTACAGAGTAAACTAAGTGTTAAAATTTGAAAGGTTACTTTTGTAAATTTTATAAAAATTATTGATTGATTTTGTTTTTTAAAAAGACATTTTGTGACGTAAAAATATTCATCAACTTTTATTTTAGTGCTATGATTGTTTTTTAAATAGCAACTCCATTTTTTATGTTATTTATTTAGATCTTTTAAACAACTATACAGTACAAAAATGTTAGCACTTGTTTTTTTATTATTATTTAATATAATATTTGTTGTTTCAGAATCTACTTGTAATATTGAAATCGGCTCAAAAACTCGATTAAAGAAAAAAGGTACTTATCTATTTTTAATTTTATTATATTTTTATTAAAAAATAATTATTATGTAATTTTATTTAATATTGTCAAATCATTTGTAAATTAATGAAATTGAAACAAATGTAGAATATTAATTAATTTGTATTGAAATTTTCAGCTAAATTACGACTACTAAATTTGGTAAACGTAAAAAAACAAACCGAATTATCCCCGAAGGCCCATCGTCTTTACACAGTTTGTAGAGACTTGAAGAAAAAAGTTGACAATTTTGGTTTGAAATATAATTCATGCAAAAAAAGACTCTTTCAAGCTGAACGTATAATTAAAACGACATGGCTTGAAACAATGACAGGTAATTTATAGAGTCGCAATTGAATGCTGCCAATAAACATCCGAAAGGCCGTCGTTTTACAAGAGCCGACAAAATTCTTGCACTTAGTATTTATAAGCAAGGACCTAAGTGCTATAGATTTTTATCTAAAAATTTTGTATTACCTTCGAAAAATACTTTGCAACAATTTTTAAAAACAGTAAAGTTAGAAATCGGTAAAAATACAATTATTATGGAAAATTTGAGAAAAGCTGTTTCAAATTTTCAAGATGAAATTGAAAAATACTGCGTACTGATGTTTGATGAAGTTAAATTAAATTTGAACATCCAGTATGATCGTTCATCCGATAAAATTGTTGGATTTGAAGATTTTGGCGATGGTCAACGCGGGAAAAATTTTGCCGATCATGCAATTGTTTTTATGAAAATATAAGCAACCTATTTCATTTTGTTACTGTAAAAACACAACCCCTACTACAGAACTATCCAAAATGATTCAGTCTCATATTCTGTCTTTAATGGAAATAGGATTGCAAGTAGTTGCTACTGTTTCGGATCAGGGTGGATCAAATAGGCCAGCAATTAATAAACTAATTCGTGACACAAGAGAAGTTCATTAAAAAAAAATGAAACTTGGGATTACGAGTTAGGATATGAAATTGACAACAAATTGATATTTCATTTTTTTGATTCTTTTCATCTAATAAAATTAATCAGAAATCATTTGTTGGAAAAGGAATTACATTTTTGCGAAAATGGAAAAGCAATGACGGCTAAACGGAAACATATAGAACAATTGTATGATTTGAATGTGTCTGCGGAAGCCGATATACGACCATTGCCAAAAATTTCGGAAAATCATGTTAAAAAAGATAAAATACCGAAAATGAAAGTGTCCTTTGCTGCTCAGATTTTCAGTCATAGAGTTGCTTCTACCATGGCTTTATTAGCATCTAGATGTAAGTTTTTCAAATTATTTCAATATGCAATTAAATTGATAATTATATATTTTTACAGCTGATATTGACGTAGAGGCATCAAAAACAGCTAGATTACTTCCGTTTATGAATAATCTATTTGATAGTCTCAATGGCAACTGCAAACATCCGCGAGACAAAAATCCACTCCGAAGAGCAATCACGAACTCCACAGATCACAATAAGTTTTGGGATAAAGCTATTGTGATTTTGAAGTCTATGGCATTTTATAATGTCGAAAAGAAGAAAACACTGAAACCGCCAACAATTAATGCATGGGTTCAAAACATAAAAACTTGAAGCATTTGTGGTATGAATTAAAAAAATTAAAATTTTCTTATTTAGTGCCACGAGCAATAAATCAAGATCCACTAGAGAATTTTTTCTCAGCTGTTAGGGCTCATAGATACAGGGACAATATGCCATCGTGTATTGCATTTGCATCAAGTTTCCAATCTTTGCTGTTAAATAATTTATTATCAATACATTCTGTAGGTGCAAATTGCGAAAACGATAATTGCAATATTTTCAGTTGTATTGAAACAGTTTTTGATTCTAAAAATAATATTCATAATCCTAAATGTAATGAAGAAATTAACACAATTCCACCAGTGTTTATTTCTGAATCTTCAAAATTACAGCAAGAAACTGTTGAGTATGTTGTTGGTTGGGTTGCATATAAAATTTTGAAAAATGTAAATGTACCATCTTGCTGTACTAAATTTTTAATTACGGAAAATAGAAGGAATAAATTAATTAATGCTAGGGATTATACCACAAAAAAAATTGCTTTGCGACATCCAAGTATTCCGTTAATAGGCACATTTAGTGCAATTAAACGTACATTCCATAATAATATACAAAATTTGTATTATGAAAATAATTTAAAAGAAAAATTTAAATCAAAAATAATACCTTACACTACATTTGAGTGGATTAATTGCGAAGAACATAAATTAATAATTTCAAAATTAATTTTAGATATTACATTAAATTTATTATTATTTAATTTTTGCAAAACAATAAATAAAATCTTAGTAGGAAAAATAGTAAAATTAGATGAAAATGCACCTTCTATACATAAAACTGCAAGAAATGAATACATTAAAAAATTTGAGAAATAAATTTTAAATATTGTATTTGTTATTTCTACTAGGTTAAATTTGAATGATATAAATTATGATTTAGGTAGTTGGTGTTAAGTTTTCCTAATGAGTCAATTATCTGTTTTCTGTACAAAATTTAAAAAACAAAAATTGATTAACAGTTTAAAATTAATATTTGTTTTTATATTTCGTAAAATTATTTTAATAAAATGAAAGTGACTCATTAGGAAAACCTAACTTCATATTTGTGAATTGTATTTTATTTGTTTATGTATTGACAAATTATATTGCTTAGGAAATATGTTTTCTTATCAAATAAATTTGTGATATTTATATTCCATTTTTGTCAAATGTACTGTTAAAATGAATAATGTATGTGAATTTCTATTTAATTGTAATTTTATTTATTTGAATTTTTAATAGGATTTAATATGTAAAAGTTAATTATTCATTTTGTAATGCTATTGAAAAAATAGAAATTAAATTTTTTGTAAAGTACTTATTTCATTTTATATTAAATAATAAATCTATAAAATATGTACAGTTTACTTCGACTAGCATAAACATTGCAATATTTTCTTTATTCCAACAAATAAAGAAAACTTTGCAATGTTTATACTAATCCAAGTAAATTGTACATATACTAATTTTTTTTTTATAATAAATTGTTATGCGGATTGCATAACTATATAATTAGCTTTCCAACCCGACCACTTCTGTCGCCTCTGTCCTGACGTTTGCAATTCCTCGCGACGTGTCTACTCCAAATGCTCGACCATTCATTACACAATCATTTCGGATGGCAGCTTTCCAGAGCCTACACCAGTTGTCTCACCCGGGAGCGAACGCAACCATCAAACTGATTACGCAACGCTTTGTGTGGCCCAGTGTCAAAGCAGATTGTCGAAGATGGGCCAAACATTGCATACCGTGTCAAAAAGCAAAAGTTTCCCGACATGTGACGACACCACTTGGAACATTTGTGCCACCGTCATCGCGTTTCGAACACGTGCATGTCGACATCGTCGGACCACTGCCAGTCTCAGAGAAATACAAATATTGCCTGACGTGTGTGGACCGATACACACGGTGGCCTGAAGCTATCCCGGTAGAAAACATCGAAGCCGAAACCATCGCTCGAGCTTTCTTTACGAATTGGATAGCTCGCTTCGGAACGCCGTTGAGAGTAACAACCGATCAGGGCCGTCAGTTTGAGTCGAACTTGTTCAAAAAGCTGCAAGAAATCTGCGGAATGTCGCGCATTCGCACCACAGCATACCATCCGGAAGCAAACGGTTTAGTCGAACGGTTTCACCGGCATTTCAAAGCGGCGATCAAATGTCATACAACCAACCGTTGGACAGAGGTTCTACCTATCGTTCTGTTAGGCATACGAAGTGCTTGGCGAGAAGATCTGGGAGCCACTAGTGCAGAACTCACATATGGCGAACCACTACGACTACCGGGTGAGTTTTTACAACACCACAGGGCAGACCCAACGGAACCCGCAAGCTACGTGCAGCAGCTACGCGAACATATTCAGCAGCTGAAGCCAGTCAGCGGTTCCAAACACGGAACAAAACCCGTTTTTATGTTCAAGGACCTACAGCATTCATCCCACGTTTTCGTAAGGCGCGACGGTCAAAAGGGTGCGTTACAATGTCCCTACGACGGACCGTACCGAGTCATATCGAGAAGTGACAAAAACTTCGTTTTGCGGAAAGGAGATCAAGACGTCACCGTAACCACCGACCGTCTTAAACCGGCGTACGTTGTTACAGAAAACGACGTATCGACGGCGCCCCTAACACCAATCCCCCCGCCGTCACCGAAAACAACACGTACACCACGACCAAAACGGCAAGTGCGTTTCCCCGACAGGTACCAAGCCGGTCTATCATAATATGAGACTCGACCACTAGCAGGGGAGTACTGTAGCAACAAAGTAGCTACGTACTCAGTAGATTGTTGTGTACAATAAGCTGAAACGACCAAACGACAAATTCCCAAAACTAATACACCAACACCCTGACATGCTCTTACACTCATACTGACGCCCGATCACAAACAAAAAATACCATTTTTCTCTTCCCCACAAAAACCTTTTCTTTTAGTTTTACTTACACATAACACATCAATACTATAAACACGCATTAACTCCATCAATTCATCCTCTTTCCCATTTATTCCTCTTACATTCCAAGTAGCAAATCTACATTCATCCTGCCATTTTTTCATATCTTTCAAATTGAAAAGAGTTTTCTTGGTAATTAATAACTTAAATATGAAAATTATTTTTTTAATGAATAAATATTAGTATACTTTTTAAACATATTTTTTTATTATCAACATTATTGTAATATTATATAGCCGTAAATAGTTGAAAGTTGACAATACCTAATGCTTTATATTACAATTCACTACACTGTAAAGTTGAAAAAAAAAACTAAAAAAATTTAAGTCAAAATTTCTATTCAACATTTAATATTAATAAATTTTGTTTTGTAATTATACGTTCTACTGACTAATTATGTTTATATTTATATTCTCTGTTATTTGTAGATAAACGATGTGAACTGCATTTTCTTGGAGAAACCTCCAGATAAAGCAACGTTAATATTTGCTGGGGTGCTCCCAGGAATGAATTTAACAGAACACTGTCTATATATATATATATATATATATATATATATATATATATATATATATATATATATATATATATATATATATATATATATATGGTAAATTCGCTAATACTTCATCTTTGATTGTTTGTAAAGTAATTTGTTTTCGTATTATTTCAGAATAATCAACATCAAGATTAATAAGGAATTAAAGGATAAAAACGAGCAGTTGCTCTGTGCACACAATGAAATAAGGTAAGAAAGCTTTTTAATCATTCATTAAGGCTACCAGACCTCTTGAGATCATTCACATCGACGTTTGCGGCATAATAGATCCTGAAACATGGGATAATAAGAAATATTTCGTAACTTTACTTGATGACTATACGTATTTTACATCTGTTTATCTACTAGAACATAAAAACGAAACCGTTGATGCAGTAAACGAATTCATTCAACATGCTGAAGCAAAATAGAACCTGAAAACTGCAAAAATTAGAGGTGATAACGGAAAAGAGCACATCAATAATAATTTTAAAAGTTGGTGCAAAGAAAAAGGCATAATGATCGATACTACAGTACCATATATACCTCAACTGAACGGTAAAGCCGAAAGACTAAATCGTGCCTTAATGGAAAAAGCCAGGGCACTAATTAAAGATACCAACATGAACAAAAAGATGTGGGGTGAGGCTGTTCGATTAGCAGCGTATATTTTAAACAGAAGCTCAACCGAAACATTAAAAGTAACACCAGCTGAAAAATGGTATGGAAAGAGACCAAACTTAAAGATCTTATAAATTTTTGGAAGCAATACGTATGCTAAGAAATTAGGTCAAATAAAAAACTAGACGATCGTAGAGAAAATTATATATTTGAAAGTTATTCACATAACTGTTACAGACTATGGGAATGTGAAGAAAGAGAAATTTATCTGTCTAGAGATATAATATGTGATAATGAAATAGATAAAAATAAAACAATTTATGACATCACTACAGAAGATGAAACAAGTAATAGCGAAGAAGAACGAGAAAGTACAACTGATGATGAAAATTCAGAAATTGAAGAAAGTACAGGCGAAGAGAAGGAAACACAGAAAAAAAACAGAAGATACAGAAAAAAAAACCATAAAAATACCAAAACCATTCAAAGACTACGTTCTACTTACGTAGGAAGAAGCTACAACAGGAACAGACAAGGAAAAATGATGTGAGGCCATACGTGAAGAAAATGAAGCTCATGAGAAAAATAAAACATGGGAATATGTAAATGAATCCGAAACTAAAGATAAAAGAGTTTTAAGTAACAGATGGATTTTTAAAATCAAAGAAAATGGAAAACACAAAGCACGACTTGTAGTTCGAGGTTGTGAACAAAGATCTGGAATTGACTATGAAGAAACATTCAGTCCGGTAGTAAATATCAGCTCATTGAGAATTCTATTTGACTTGCAAACAAAGTTAAATTATGAAATAATGCAAATAGATATAAAAACAGTATTTCTATATGCAAAACTGACTGATGAAATCTTCATTAAACAACCAGAAGGAAATCACACAGAAAATAAAATATGCAAATTAAAGAAGTCACTATACGGCCTGAAACAAGCAACTGAAATGGAATAAAATGTTTTCAAATTTTTTAAAAGAAAAAAATCTTGTTCCAACTTAAATAGATCAATGTATCTTCAAAAATAAGAGTAATTCGTTGATATTGGCACTTTATGTGGACGACGGAATATTAATAGGAAATGATGAAAATAAAATGAAGCATTTGCTTGAGGAAATGAAAAAGGTATTTGATATGACAATAATTTATAAACCCGATTCATTTTTAGGAATAAAAATAGAAAGAACGAAAGAATATATCAAATTAACGCAAACTCCTGACGCTGAGCACGTGCTAGAAAAATTCCAAATGCACGAGTCAAAACCAGTTGTGACTCCGATGGTCCAAAATAATACACAAGAAAGAATTATCGGCCAACAAGTAAAATATCCTTTTCGAAAAGCAATCGGAAGCCTTCTATCTGTGCAATTATGGTCAGCTCATTAAAATTTAAAGAATTTAAGCTTAAAGAGATTTCTTAAAGAGACACTTAAATAATTTAACTAAAATGTATTATGGTCGCATAAATTTAAAATTTAAATCGTAACTGTCATTTTAAAGAGTGGCTAGCTTCATAGATGTTCAATAAGTTTTATTTTACTTTGAAGACATTAATATGAATGAAAGTGAAAGTATGTGGTAAGTAACATATTTGTTATTATTAAAACCAATGTACTTACACATAGGAATTAGTTTTTGTAAAATATTTTATTAGGTTATGTTTGTATGGTGTAACATTTGAAAATTATTTTAGTGTGAGAACACGACATAAAGCACGAAAAAGACAGGCAAAAACGACAAATACTAAGAATTTATACATTATATGGAAACAAATATTGTTTCCGGACTGGTACAGTTAACCCCAATTTACCTGCTAATTATATTGAAAAAAAAATGGGACGAATTAGCAACAAAATTAAACGCCATTAGTGATGGTCCGCAAATTGCTGGAAGAAAGTAATAGTTATTTATTATACAATCGAACTAAGTTTCAATTGCTAAAAATTATTTTGTCTTCAATTTTAGCGATTTAACGATTGGAAAAATTTAACACGACACAAGAGTAGAAAAATATTAGTCCACCGAAATGGAACTGGCGGAGGGCCAGTGTCCAAACATATCGTCACTCCTTTGGAAAAGAGAGCGTTAAATGTATGGGGGCAGAATAGTCGTAGAAGGCTCCTCTACAGTACCAGAAATCGGTGTTGGAAATAATGACGTTTTAATAGAAAGATCAGATTGTTATTGTTGGTACTGAAACAACAACAACAACTAGCACTAGCAAACGAAAAATACCTACTCAACTTCAAGGCATAAATAAAAGACCTAAGGCATTAAATATTTTAGCACAAAATATTATAGATGAGATGAAAAATAATGTAAAACCGCAGGAGCTACTGGCAAAAGCAGTGTCTGATTATGTAGAAATGGAAAAGAAAAAATTGAAATTTAAAATTGCAAAATTTAAATACTAGCACAAACATTTTTCATACGAATAAGATTACCTAATTAATTAACAATACATATATATGTATGTAACCTTAAGTTAAATTAAATAAGAAAATTCTGGTTTTTTTATAAATATGTTATATTAATAAATTTTTTATTAATTCTCAAAATAACCTGTTATTGTAAATTAAAAATTATCTCTCATATAATCATCTCTAACATTTCTTCCTATGTCAAAAACGTCGGCTTCGGCAACATTAATTTCATCAAATAGTTCTTCTTTATCATCAGCATTTTCAAAGTCATCCATTGGTAAATTTGCTTTAATTGCCATATTATGCAATATCCCACAAGTGTATATGCAGCAAGTGTTGGATGATAATGTAGTATTCTATATTTTGATAAATATCTGAATCTGCCTTTCAAAATACCGTTTGTTCTTTCAACGACATTACGAGCTGTAGTAAAGAGTTTGATTAAAATTAAATTCAGGAGTACCATCAGCAACACGACGATAAGGAGTTAATAACCATGGTTCTACGCCGTATCCGCTATCACCGATTAAAAATGAATTTCTATCACCAATTTCATAAGCTTCTCGTATTTGTTGTCTCACATTTGATTGCTGCATCGTGCACTGATCCGGGATATCGTGCATTAAGGGCCAATATTTTAGAATTTGAATCACATATTAACATACCATTAATCGAATGTTTGCCTTTTCGATTTATGTAAAGATTAGGTACATGTTCTTCATCTGTGATAGGAGGCGAAATTATTTCGACATGGGTACCATTAATTGCACCAATGATCCCACGCATACGCCATTTATCATAAAATTTCACGTATACCTATCTCATCGCAAAGCGTATATATTTACTGTGTGTCACAATACGAAACACGTGAATCATGAGCCCGAACAAAAAAGTGTACGCATCGAAAAAAGGCGATAAAAACAGCAGTAACCGGATATGAGACAAGGGAAAACGGAAACTGTGGAATAGGTTTCAGATCGAAGGTGACAGCGAGGATGTTTCGGCGTCAGCGAATAAACTTCGGATGTCGAAAGGACAGTACCACGTGAACGTGAACCAGGCTTTTGACTACCGGCTCATCGAATTCCTGTCGGTGTTTTCTGAACTATCGGAGTTGGTTGTCTGCAAGCAGTGCGGTTCGGATATAAAATTCCAGGAAACCAGTGTTCGTGGGTTGGGGTTCAAACTCGCTGTTTGTTGCTTCAAGTGTGAACCACGATATATAAATTCGTGCCCGCTAATCGGCCACGGATTCGAAATTAATCGACGTATAGTACTGGCTATGCGGATTCTTGGTGTCGGATTGAATGGCATATCAAAGTTTTGCGCCTTCATGTGTTTGCCGAGTCCAGTTTTCAAATCATTCTACACGAAACTCATCAAAACGATTTCCATCGCCACATCTTCCGTATGTCAAATGTCTATGAAGAATGCAGCTGCTAAGGAGAAGGAGTTATCGGAGAAGGACGGCGAGACGAGCGGTCTGACGGTTTCCGGAGACGGCACGTGGAAGAAAAGGGGCTTTTCTTCTTTGCTGGGCGTGACGTCTCTCATCGGCTGGCGCACGGGGAAAATCATCGACCTGGAGGTAAAATCCAAAATTTGCAAATCCTGTGAGGTCTGGGCGAAGAAGGAGGGGACCGCAGAGTACGAGGAATGGAAGAAAACTCACCATGACAAGTGCGAACGAAATCACCAAGGGTCATCGGGAAAAATAGAGGTGGATGCTGTAATCGAGATGTTCCAGCGGTCCGAAAGTCTACACGAAACGAAATACAGCAAATACATCGGGGACGGCGACAGCAAGACCTTTAAAGGTATTATTGACAGCCAGCCATACGAAGATTTGATCGTGCAAAAGAAAGAGTGTATCGACCACGTGCAAAAGCGTATGGGGAAACATCTTCGGTCACTCGTTAAAAACACGAAAGGGATCGGCGAAAAGGGGAAGTTGACGGGAAAACTCATTGACGAGCTGACGATGTACTATGGATTAGCTATTCGGAGGAATTCTTCATCACTTGAAGACATGAAACGAGAAATCTGGGCAACTTTAAATCATAGGATATCGACTAACGACGAACCGCAGCACAGCAAATGTCCAGTAGGCCCGGATTCCTGGTGTTCCTGGCAGAAGGCGAAAGCGACCGGTGAGCTGAAGGACTACAATCACAAGCCTGCTATGAAAAAGGAAATTTTCGTCGCTCTCAAACCGGTCTACACAGAGTTGTCCCGAGATGACTTGCTGCAAAGATGCCTCGGCGGGTTTACTCAGAACGCGAACGAGTCTTTCAATGCAACTCTGGCAAATGGCGCTGAAAATTGTTCACAGCGGGAAGTCGGTGGTGGACATCGCAGCTGATATTGCTGCGTGCAATTTCAATGATGCGATGATGGGTATCATGGAAATAATGCAAGTACTAAATCTGAAAATCGGCCCGACATGCTACAACTTCTGCCTGGCTGCTGACGCCGAACGCACGAGCAAGACGGAGGAGCGCCTCACGGATGCAGCGAAAGAAGCCCGGAGATGCAGTTTGGCGACCCGAAAACAGAAGGACTTCTTGTATGACAACGCAGAAGGCCAAATGTATGGAGCCGGCATCGCCGATTGAAGGTAAATATCACTTTTCCACGAGAAAAATGAAATTTTATCTTTAAACCCGTTTATCTCGAAACGGGGTTTTTCAAACTGGCGTGGGAAATAACTCTAACCAGTTATCATCAAATTTGGATATCGCCTAGGTTTTCTTGTTCAGAATTAAATTCTGCTTAGAAATACGTATCCACATTTTCGATTTTGTCAAAAATGGATTTTTAATCCACGATTTTGTAAGCATTTTTAGGGTGAAAAAATGGACTTTTTTTCCTAAGGCAACAACTTTTGAAAAAATCAATTTAAAAAAAATCGGAATACGTATTTCTAACCCAAATTTCATTACTAATCAGGATTTTGTTCGATTTATGTTCCAGGATCACATGGGAAGGAGTATTTTCCCACGCCGTTTTCCGACTTCCGCGCGACCTGGTGCACCGGCCACGGGGGGGCCGCCAATCGAGTTCAAAAAAATACAAATTGTAGTTCGAAGGATGAGTAATAAATGGGTTATAACATATTTGCCCTCCCTTAGTGTTTTATTGCTTAAAAAAATTAACGAAAATGCCTTACTTTTTGGACGTTCAAAGTGTACTACCCCCTTAAACGAAAATCTTTCAGAAATGTATGATCCGGAAATTCAAATGGATTTAAAGCATCTCTTAATATAAATTCTCATTTGATTTCTAGAAACAAAGAAATTGTTAAAAAATAAGGTTATACATCATATAAGCAATAAACTTTACCTTTCAGCATCTTCATTTAATAATAAATGCACAAACACAGTAATATTATTCATATTTTTAATGAAAAATGTAGAATAATAGATTTTTAATTAAAAAATATATCACTGATTTTGCAATTAAAGGTTTACGTCAAAGTTTATGTCACTATAAAATTTAAAGAAAATTTAAGATCTTAAATTCTTTTAGTATACGACTTAAATTGCTTTAACCTGTAAGGTTAAATATTTAAAGACTTAAATACAGAGGCGTAGCAACCGGGGGTGCAAGGAGTGCGATGCACACGGGCCCATAAGCGAGAGGGGCCCACGAGCTAAAGTGCCCAATGGGGCCTTATTTTTATTAATACTTAATAAAGGACAAAAAAGAGGAAAAAAATACCATTTATAGGATTAAAAGCATTTAATATATAAATTAATTTATTATAGTAAGTTAAATACATTTTTATAGATTCCTTTAAGTTTACAAACACAAAAACATACAGTACAAATAAAATTTAAAGTTTAGGTTTATAAACATAGTTCATTAATTTTAACTAAACTTAACTTTTCTCGCTTTCATTGAAGCAAAAATGCTAATTATTTCACTTAAATTTAATTTACGTGTTCTTTCATTTTCAATGCTCAAAATCGCCAAATTTGATAAGCGCTTCTCCCCCATAGAGTTTCTTAAATATGTTTTAATAAGTTTTAATTTTGAAAATGTTCTTTCGGCGCTAGAAGTTGATACAGGGAATGTTAAGAACAAAATAAGAGCGGTACAAAGTTTCGGAAATGCCAAACTAAGAATAGAATATTCTGTAAATATTAATTCTCCTAATTCAAATACCGAATTAATATTTTGTAACTGTTTTTTAAAGGTTTTCCTAAAAGATAATATCTGTGTCTTAAAATCTGCGGTTAAATCGTAAGTATATTTCTCTAGTAAAGGTTGGCATAAATCAATTATTTTATCATCAGATAATTGTTTTAAATTTTCTGGGAAAATTACTCCAAATAATTTATTTATTTCCGTAAAACTTGAAAATCTATCTTTTAATTGTGAAATTATAATATCTAATGTAGCGTTAAAAACGTTTATCCTAAAATTATTCTCTGAACTATTAAATCGAAAATCTTCACACATTTCTTGTCTATGGTTAAGCCAACATTATTAGGTACATACATATATATTTCCCGCAAGTTGTTTCTTTAGGCATTTTACTTTAATTTATTAATTTTGAAAATACAGATTGCATTTTAACAAAAAATAATTTTAATTAATTTTGATTATCATAAAAATAAAACAACTTTTATTTGAAAATTTTTTTCGGATAAGGCACAAACACAAATTTAAAAAATTAAAATGACATCTACAACTTAAAATGAGCCAAAAGAACATTAAAATTTTAAACAATACAAGGAGTAGAGAGGGGCCCCTTAATCCCAGTGGCACACCGGCCCACAAAGGTCTTGCTACGCCCCTGCTTAAATAACAGAACCATAATCGCACCATTAATATAAAATTCATTTTAACTTATAGGTTAAACCAAGATTTAATAGAAAAATTTTTTTCATATATACGTGGAATGGGACAAATAAACGATAATCCAACAGGATATGATTTTAAATTACGTTTGAGATGGTACATTCTTGGAAAACACTCATCTGCAGTATTTGTTTCTAATATACATTGTGAAACACAAGATTCTTCAGATGAAAATCTAACAAAACCGTGTTGTTTAAAATCTTTAACATCGTCGTCTAATCGAGATTCTAAATCAGAAAATTTAAATATAGAAGACTGTGAATCAGGCAACATTTTCAAATGTTTAAATATTAATACTTTAACAGAAGACCAGGATGAATTAATTAATTTACAATTTCCCTCTACAATTGACCGAAGTAATTTCTTCATAGAATTACATACAAATTCTTTACAATATATAGCGGGTTATGTTGCTTTTCGTTTTAAAGACAAATATAGTTTTCTTTATACTAACCTAACCTAACCTAACCTAACCTAACCTAACCTAACCTAACCTAACCAAACATATATAAATGAAAATATGAAATGTCTATATCTACACAAGAAAAAAGACATTAAGAGAAAAAAAAAATTACACCCCAGTTGCAAGAATCTTTGTAAAAATATCCAAATAATCAAAAATATATTTGTAATTTACATAATAAATTATATGTATTTCTATTTTATAATAAATAAGTAACAAATAAATATAATAATTATTTTATATTATGAATGTTTAATGGCTATTTTACTGAAATAATGATAAATTTTGTATAGCTCTTCATATAATATACAGGGTATGTTCCACTTAAAGCCCGCAACGCTCGCGACGCCCTATGACACGTTCAACTTAAGACCGCGGTCGTTGAGGCTGTGATCTAAAACGTCATAGCTGACGTCATTTCGACGACCGCTAAAAGCCCACTTCGACCGTTATCCGTAGGGGGGTTAGTGTGGTCGTCCTTAATTTCGCGCGTTTTTTTATGTTAATGAACACACATTTTTGTGGTAACGATGGCACACGAAAAAATGACGATGTACAATCCAGCTACGGACACATTAACAGAAGTTATGTTTTCGTCAGAAGATGCGTTACGTGTTAGAACTGGTAAGTGATATCACTATTAATATAAAACTTTTTTAAAATTAAAATAGCATAACCTTACTTTTCCCGTGAGCATTCTGTATTTTATTTTTATGCCCAGTATTATTCTCTGTTTTTAGATTTGGTTTTTGCAGCTACTTTAATGAACTCGGCGTTGCTTCAACAAGATTCTTCATCTGATGATCAGGTTGTTGAACCAGAATATGTTGCCAGTCCTAGTTCTTCAGTGAAAATTACTGAAGACAAAAGTTTGAATATTGATCCTGAAGATGTTAACGGTTAAGCTCTTATAAATATCAGTAAAACATCTTCATTAAATAGCGAATGCTCTGAATGAAACAATTACTGAGATTTGTGTGAAGAGTTTTAGAATTTGGATTCTTGGCAAGCCAAAAGAATGTATGTTTCTGGTTGGTATGTCACGCAACTCCTAAACACAGAAGAAAAACTATTTTGCCAGAGGAATCCCGACAACAAGTATCACTTAAGTACTTTTTACCAACCAAAAAGTGTTATGTCTGAAAAAAAAAATGTTTCTTGCTACTCTAGAAAAATCTGTAAATTCATAGCTATTGAGCAACGAAAACAACAAAGAAATAGATAGATAGATAAAGAAATCCAGCAGCAAGTGCAGAAAGAACCAGCACCATCCGTGTGTTCACAGAATGTTCGGGAATTTTTGGAAAAGTTGCCAAAAAACTTGAATCCCATTATTGTAGGGCTTCAACCAAAAAACTTTATCTGGAGCCCATTTGGAATAGTTACAGGCATATTCACAGAGAAGTTGTGCAATACTGTCAAGAAAATAATAAAAGATCGAGTTCTTGGACTGTCTTTATAAAAGTCTTTCAAGCAATAAATCCTGAAATATATACACCTAGAAAAGATCAGTGCAACAAGTGCTTAATGCATAAAAATGGTAACCTTGAAACCAACGAATACGATAACCATATTCGAAGATATAATTTTGCCCGTAATGAAAAAAATACCGATAAAGAAAAAACATTTTAAATAACCCCGAAGAAAAAATTGCTGCTACGTTGTAGATCTTCAAGCAGTACTTCTATGTCCTCATATTGACGCATTAGTCACCTTTATAAAACAAAGTTAAAGGTCCACAACCTAACATTTTATAATGTAAACGATAAAGTTAAGTGTTTTCTTTGGCATGAGGGCAATGGCGGTTTAGACAGTGATATTTTCGTTTCAATTATGATAAAAAATTTAAAAGAAGAAATAGTAAAGCACAACCCAATTTGTATAATATTATGGAGCGACGGATGTAGCTACCAAAACCGGAATTGTAAAATGTCTAATGGACTTCTTCAATTAGCCGTAGAACACAAAATAACAATAGAGCAGAAGTACTTGGAGGTCGGACATACCCAAATAGAAGTTGACTCTATTCATAGTGTAATTAAGCGAAAGTTGATAAGAAGAGAGATGCATGTCCCAGCTGACTACGTTCAGATAATCAAATTGGCGCGAGAAACTCCATCACCATGCAAGGTAGTATACCTCACATATCGGGACTTTTATAAGTTTGACAATGCGACTTACAAAACTATTCGTCCGGGGCATGTCAAAAGTGATCCTTGTGTAAGTGATATATGCGATCTTCAGTACCTTCCAGATAACATAATTAAGTACAAACTAGATTTTGAAAATACTTTAACTGAGCTTCTTTGAAGACCTTCCACAGCCTCAAGAACTGTAACATTTGCAATAGAAGATACCATGTTCGTGCATTTGCAGGAATTACAAGTTTTAATGTGTTCAGAATATCATGATTTTTACAACAATCTAAAACACAAAAATTGTAAATCAAGTCAAGAGTGTATTCACTTGAAAATCATTGACAGTGACACTACGGCACTAGCATAAAATTATATCTTTGCAGAAAAAACAGTTTTATTTTCATATCAAACCTGTTGTAGGCATTTAAGAAATAATTTAATTTTTACTGTTAAGGCCTCCATACATGTCGTTGTTTTTCGGCAGTTTTGCCCGTACAGGTAAAACTGTACGGGAAAAATGGTCCGTGTGTGGCCGAAAACCGTCCTTCTGCGTTCAAAAATATCTGCCGCTGCTTGATTTTTCCCGTCCGTTTTGAACGTGTTCGTGCAAGTCTGCGCGTGTGTGTGTGTCATACGGTTAACAAGGACAGTTTTAATTTGTAGCGTGAACGTGCTTTTTGCTGGTGTATAAATCTGTTTATTAATAAGTAATAATAAACTATGAGTGACTTAAGGAACGTTAATAAACAATTTATTACTGAGTTTAAATTACTTTATAAAAGTTTTCCGTGCCTTTGGAAAATTAAATCAAACACAGGTTTGAAGATTTGAAAAGTTTGAAATCTACATTTGCATATTTTGTGAACCCATTTATTTGTGATATTATTAAAGATGGATTGGCAATATCTGAAATAATACTTACAGAAAAAGCGGCTGGAGAATTGGAGTTATTAGAGATGAAAGAGGATCAGGCATTGCAAATGCTGCACAAAGCTTCTTCTGTGACTGAATTTTGGAAACTCTTGCCAGAATCAAAATATCCAAACTTAAAGAAAGCTGCTTCTCGTCGCTTTTCGATTTTTGGGACAACATATTACTGTGAATCTTTGTACTCCACAATGAAGTTCGTGAAAAAACATCGTTCACAGTTGACCAGTCAACATCTTACAGAATTTCTGCGGACAGCATTAACTAATTTTACACCAAATTTTAAAAATTTATTTGACCAAAGATTGTCCTTAGATTTTATTAGTAAATATATTTTTATGATATAAATTTCTGTTATATTTCATTTTTATTATATTTGAATTTTATTACTAAAATTTTGAAATAATTATTTTCTTTTTCATTGTTTTATTTTTATGTTTACATATATGTTAAAATGATATTTTTTCTATGTTTTTATATTGTGACTTGTAAAAATATGCAATTATATTAAATAAAAAAAATTAATTTTGTGTATGGCTCTTTATAGAATATTAAAAACCGGATTGCGGCTCCCTTAGGCCTCATGTGTGCCCACCCCCTGCTATATTGCATTGCGTTGCTCTTGAGCAACGTATACATATAAATGTCATTTATAATTTAGTGAAGTTTCTTATTTGTTTCGTAAATGCATGGTGTGAATTCCAAACAACATTGGAACTGACAAATGTCGCCAACATACGCAATCTTTGCCGGACAGAATTAAAACTAAATTTTATAATTCATGTGTTCATGGTGTATTTGACAGTTGTCGCACGGCAGTCTAGTAAATATTATGTATTACTTGAAAAACAAGAAAAATTTGTATACTTTCAGTAAAATTTGTAAGCATATTATTTATATATTGTATTTAGATATGCACGCATTGTATAAAATATCAAGTAAACCCAAATAAATATCAATAAATTATGAGCGTTGCTTAGAAGCAATATCATGCTGTTAATGCAAAAACAGCAAATCTAGTACTTGTTGCTTTCAGGCAACTTCATTCAATGAGTGCAATTAGTGCAAAATGGTTTTATGGTTGTATCAGGAATGGAAATGCTTTTATTCAAACACCACCAGATGAATCAGATAATAGTGAGTTAAAAGATGATGACCAGGATATTGATGATCCTTCCTATAGACCATAAAATGACCAGGTCTGTAGTTATATATCTTTTTCTTTATAATATGTCTGACCAAATCTACCTGAACTTACATCATTGCAGAACATTTTCAGTGGTAGAGAAATTGAAAGTTTGGATTCGCGTCAATGAAAGTGGATTTGTTTCTCAATTCCAAATATATACCGGAAAAGTTGAAACCGAAGAGAAGCAATTACGAAGTAGAGTGGTTCACGATTTGACAAATTCATTGGAAGTCAATTATCACAGAGTATATTTTGACAATATTTTTACAAACTATTCTCTTGAAGGATATAAGTGCGAGTCAAATATATGCATGTGGTACAGTCAGAAAAAATCAAAAACATTTTCCTGACTTCATAGATGACAAACATATGAAAATGCAAAAGCATGAGTGGAAAATTAGTAATCATAATATAACTGCAGTAAAGTGGATGGATAAAAAGGGGATTAATTTTCTTAGCAATTTTCATAATGCAACTGATATGGAAATGGCAAAAAAGTGTCAAAAGAATGGAATACAAATTGAATTAAATTGTCCTCTTGCCGTGAAAGATTTTAATCAAAATATGGGACATGTGGACAAAGCTGACATGCTAAAATCAGTCTACGAAATATACCAGAAAAGCCATAAATGGTGGCATAGAATATTTTTTCATTTACTAGATGTCACTATTGTCAACGCACATATTGCGTATAATGAGTTAGCTGGACGAAAAGAATTGGACCTAAAGAGTTTCCGTATGTCCATTGCAAGTGGATTGATAGGTGCAGAAACGGACAGAAATAAAAAGACTTTGTTTAAATGACGATAAAAATTGTTTTTACGACTACTACCAAAAGTAAGTTGAGACCTAGTGGTTATGCTATGAGACCACCTCAAATTTCGCATTATGTAATTTTTTTTTACCACTATAATAAATTAGTTTTATTTGAACACTTGTACATATGTTTCCAATAAAAAAATATTAAAAATATTACTAGTATTTTCCTTCGACCTGAAAGGGTTTCTTTTTTATCGATAATTCCGAGTAGTGAGGTTAGTCCTATGTATTACAGCCCCAAAATTTGTATAGTGTTACAAATATCTCGTGAAAATGAGAGGTAGATGCGCAATGGTTCTAGCTAAAAATTGTAGTGGGGACATGGTGGGGACTTTAGTCTTACTTCTATCGTGCTTCTGTTATTATCGTGTAGCGTAGACAAAAGTACAGTCTGAGAGAAAAATTATGGAGTTTAAATCTAAGTTACGTGGCCGTGCTATTATAACTTAATTTGTGTCGAGTATTGTACTTTCCAAGCGTTAGCTAGGGTAGCTGTCTATCTCATTTCCTCCGAATGGGTGCTCTCTCTGCGCAAGACACGGCTTTTACTGTCACGAGATATTTGTACAATTATACATACAACCTTACAATTTATGAATTACCAATCCCGAGCGATGCCTTTTGCTTTGCCTGGACGGAATTAAATGGGAAACGCGGAAGTTCAGAGATCGGCACATGCCTTTATAATTGAATCACTGATTTCAGAAACAATCTAAGTCCACTTTTTGGCATATTTTAGCTACACATTGGACAATGCAAAAAAGACAGGCCTATCGATTGGACAACCTTAGTCCGATATTTTTAAAGTACATTACACGGTCACAAAATATCGATTAAATGCAGAAATAAACTTAGTCCATGACTTAGGTTGTTTCTGCACTCAGTCGCTAAAAACTGGTTTCTGTACTTAGTCACTAGATGGCTATCTAGTACTGGCATACATCAACTGCTTTAATATTACCTAAATCATAATAACGTAACTGTACTACGGAAACAGTGATGGTGTTATTGTAGTGTACGATTTAAATAATCGATGTTTATACAGTTTTGAAGGTGAAATAAAAAAATATGTAAGTAGCAACTTTATTGTTCAAATTATGCTTTTAAGATTCATCTTTTTTACAGTAATGGGTGATCAGATCAAATGGTTGAAACAACGACGTCTAAGGAACGGGTGAGGAATGATAAATCGTATAAAAGAAATAAAATCAAAAAAACTCGTGTAAAAGGTGAAACCTATAGAAACTATAAAAATGTGTTTGTCCCTGCAAAATTACATGCACTGAAAAACTACTTGATATGGAAAAAGAAGATATTTTTAAAAATTACTGCAAGATTCTGACTAAAAATAAAAAAGATGTGTTTCTACAAGGTTTAATAATTTGTAAGCAAATTAAGCGTAAACGACCACGTAAAGAAGGATCAAAGACCAGAACCAACTCTTTTTCTTATAACGTTCTAGTTGGCAATGCTAGAAGAGAAGTTTGCAGGAATGCGTTCTTCGGTTTGCATATAGTTTCAAATGAACGGGTAAAACGAATTAGACTTTCATTATAAGCAGAGCGCACTCCGTATGACAAGAGAAGAAAGCAAAGAAGTGGTAATGCCTTAAAACCTTCAGAAAGTATTTCAGTTATGTAACATATTTCCTCATTTCCGACTAAACAAACTCATTATGGTACTGGCGAAAATAACTACATGGATGCTGAATTAAACGTTAAGAAAATACACTGTTTATATTTGGAAAAGTATCCGCTCTCAGAAGTGAAGTATGAGTATTATGATAAAGTCTTCAGACATAATTTCAACTTATCATTTGAAAGACCACAGGTAGATGTGTGTAATGAGTGTGAAACTTTCTTTCTTTTTAACAAATAAAATAACAGAGAGCAACACGAAGATTAAAGAAGAATTTAATGAAAAAGTTCTTAGTATGGAGAATAAAATAGCAACATTAAAAGAACAAATGAAGAGTCGTATTTCTACATCCAGTGATAAGCCGAAATCAGAAAAGAATCATGAAGAAAATAGCGTTCATGAGCCAGCATCGCCGTCAAACACACATATCAAACCACCCACATTTGACGGACAAACATCATGGGATATGTATCTACGCCAGTTTGAAGCTGCGACCAGTGCAAACGGCTGGTCATTATTTGAAAAAGCCTCGGCTCTCGTAACCTCACTTCGTGGCGAAGCACTAGAAGTCTTACAGACTTTAAGCGAGGACGAATTCCGAAATTATGATCAGCTGGTTAAGCGGCTGAATGCAAGATACGGGCATGCGCATCTAAAACAGGTATATCGGATGCAATTAAGGAATTGCCACCAAAAGAATACGGAGGCTCTCCAAGAATTTGAGGCAAGTGTTGTCCAATTAGTCCGGCTTGCTTATCCTAATGCACCGGACGACAACTTTTTGGAAGATTTGGCCATTTATCAATCAATAAAAACAAGACTTTTTGCTGCTATAAAATCTTCTGAAAATATGTCATTGAATACAGTATGCCGCACATTATCTCCTACAATTTTAAAGTTTGTGGAATGCCAAGTACGTGATGCGGGTAAGAAATCAAAAGGCCGAAGGTTTATCTTAGACGATAAAATATTAGCCCTTAGTTTATATAAGCAAGGACCAAAAGCATATCTTTTTTTGTCTCATATTTTTGCACTAACATCAAGAAAAACTTTGCAGCAATTGTTGGGTCAGTTAAAAAAGAAACACAGAGCGATTACGCAAAAAGAAAAGAATTAATATCAAATGGATTTGAAGTTGATAGAAAGGAAATAATTCCTTTATATGATCCCCCGCATCTATTAAAATTATGCGAAATCATTTCTTAGAAAAAAATATAACAGTTGAAATTAATGGTAGTGTCAAAAAAGGAAAGTGGCAACAAGTTGTCGATTTGTACAATGCCGATGAAAGTAGTAATGCACAATTAAGAGCTTTACTTAAATTGACCAAAAGACATGTTGTCAAAAGCTTTACTCCGAAAATGAAATTGTCCAATGCAGCCCAAGTATTCAGCCCACGACTTTCATCGGTAATGAGATTATTAGCAAATAGCAGTGAGTACCTATATCCTGTATTTAAAATTTACATTTCATAATTATTTAAACAACTTTAATATATCCGTTAACAAAAGTACATTACAAACATTTCTAAACACGATGTTCTTTATTACAGAGTTGTATGACACTTATCAAAAACAAAATTTGAGATAACAAAATTGTATGTGTATTTTAATTTATTCATAACTGGAAAATTGTTAAAAATAGATATTTCAAACTTCAGGGTTGTTAATTTTATGTACCTGTTCTAAAAAATATAATTTTATATGAGCAATATAACAGTTTCTGTACCAACACAATATTTAAAATCGTTATTCGCAAATTTACAAAATTTGCACTTACTACCTTCTAATACTAAGCCGACGAATTGTTACAAGTGAAATTAAAAAAAGATTTGATATTTATAATAAAAATTCTATATTAAATATACCAACATTTTTAGACCCAAGATATAAAAATTCTTTATCAGTAAATAAACAGATAAGTGTAGCAAAAATTTTTGAATAACTTAATAAAGGAAACAAATACTTCTGATCCTGAAGACAACAGTGTCGTTGAAATGTATAAACATACAAGGTCAGCATTAGAATTTTTATTTCCGGAAGATGCTACAATAGAGCCACAATCAGAAGTTGATGCATATATAGCTGAAAATCAAATTAAAAACGAAATTGCCCGTTCATTTGGTGGAAAGAAAATACTAAAAAATATTCACATTTAAGTAAAATAGCACAAAAATATTTATGTATACCGGCAACATCAGTACCATCTGAAACAGTATTTTTGTCAGCAGGAAATTTAGTTACCTACTGCAAAAAGAAATTGCTTATCATCCAAAAATATTAATATGCTCATTTTTATGAATAATAATATAAATATTGAATTATTATAAACAATTAAAAAATATATTTATATATTCAAATATTTTTCTAATTACAAACAAATGTATTTTTTTGTTATATTTACATAAATAAAGTTCCTTAGTTATTATGTAGCTCAGCGCTGTCCAACTGGCGGCCCGCGGGCCGCATCCGGCCCGCGAAGCTTTTTTTTACGGCCCGCGAGTTATAGTAAACTTTACATCAAATTTTAAATAAATATCTGTATACATTTAAAATATAAAATAAAAAAAATATATGAGATTTTTAGATAATAGTTATAATTCAACCGTCCACAAAAGAATTATAAAAATGCTAATGAAGAATAAATATAGTTGTTTTATGGTCATTCGATAAAATTAATCCAGGCTCTATGCAAGTGTATCTGTTTACCCGCTCTCTACCACCACCAAGTCGCCCGCCCGAGCGCGCTTCTTCTTTGCGCATTGTCTGTTTTTGTCCGTCTCGAGTTTACGTGGCGGCAGAAGGAGCGGTGGGGATTGTAGTCGCGGCTGCATTCTGCTATCACTGTTGCCGAGAGCCGCTTATCTTGTCCAACAGTAGTTATCGGACTTTTATGTTTAAAACACAATTAACTGAGTTTCATATTTATTCGTTAATTGAAACAATCCTTAATTATGAGTGCTTCTAAGAAAAGAAAGATTGATACTGAAAATCGAGAATTTCAAGAACGATGAGCGGTTGATTATTTATTTATTCTTAACAAGGGCAAGCCACAGTGTTTGGAATGTTTACAGACTGTAGCTGTGTGCAAAGAATACAACTTAAAGCGCCATTACCAATCAATGCACGAAAAAAAGTATTTGTTGTGCACGGGAGACTCGAGAATAACATTAGTAAAAAAATTGAAAAAACAGCAGAACTATCAAACGAACCCAAGTAACAAATTCTCTAGAAGCATCAGTAGCTGCATCGTTTGAAGTTTGTTTGGAAATTGCAAAAGCAAAAAAGCCTTTTTCGGATGGAGAATTAATTAAAAAATGTGCCATAAAAATGGCTCAAGCTTTTAATAATAACGAAATGGCAAAAAAATTTCAAACAGTTTCTCTTTCTCATCAAACTCTAAGCCGACGTGTAAACGAGATCAGTATACATGTCACTAATAAATTACAAAATCTAATCAATAATTGCTGCTATTTTTCCGTAGCATTGGACCAAAGTACAGACATTTCCGACACAAGTCAAATGCTTATTTTTATAAGAACCGTAAATGAAAACTATGATTATTCAGAAGAACTTTTAAAATTACGATCATTACACGGAACAACAAAAGGTGAAGATATTTATAACGAATTAAAATGTGCAATAGCTCCGTATGGCGGATTTGACAAGTGCACCGCTATTGTAACTGACGACGCCAGAGCTATGACGGGCAAAAATATTGGGTTCGCAGGACTCTTACAAAAAGAAGGAATAAATTGTTGAATGTTCCATTGTATTGTGCATCAGGAGGCATTATGTGGTCTCACTAAAACTAAAAGACGTAATGGACAAGGTTTGCAAAATAACAAATTTAATTCGTGGCGGAAATCGTTCTCTTACACATCGAAAATTTAAAACTTTTTTGGACGAACTGCAAGCTGAGTATGGTGATTTGCTTTTACATAGTAATATTCGCTGTGTTACGTTTTTTTTTTTTGTAATTAGGTTATTTTATTATTTTATTTAAATTGTGGTAACTACGAAATCAATATTATCGATTTTCGTTTGCCTCGATTGGCAGTATTGCAAAGCGCTAGCTATGCGCATGGCCGAGGCGACCGCATGGCCTGCGAAAAATGCGCCATTGCTAAAATTCATGGTCAGGGAGGACCGGGAGTTTTCACTTGTATAGCAGAACATGAACCGTACAAAACTTACCTCCGGGATCAACAGATGGCGTGCCAAGTTTTTTAAATGATTTTGTACTCGTTAGATGTCACTAGCTTAATTAAACTAATTAATTAAATTAATTAAAACAATTAAGATTTGAAGACGATTTTTGTTTAGAAATGTTAAAAATTTATCAGGTAGAAACAGCGACGACCTTGGTAGAAAATATATGTACATGTTGGAAAACAAAATATTATTTTATTTTTTATTTTGTTTTTATTGTGCGAACTGAGTTTTGCGATCGTGATACTTTTTTTAAAATATTTGGACCCTGCCTGTATTTGCGATTATCAAATTGGATTTGGAATACTGGATAATTTGGTTTATCATTGGCTGTGTTTTTGGTACTTGATTTGGATTTTCAACTGATTTATGTTTGGTTACTGACGATAATTGGGCGCTTTCGTACACGGCTTTCTTTTATGAATATTATTTGATATTTAGGAAGGTAAGTTAAACATTTTATTACTGCATATGAATAAAAAAGCTATTGAAATTAATACCCTGTATGTATCTTATGGCAATTTTGTAATGTATAATATTTTTTTATAGATCCAATATTCTTGTTGCGTACCGTCTTGCGTCCAGTACCAGAATCAAAGGAAATGTCGGTTTCCAAATCCGGATTTTTTTTATATTATTTATGGTAAGGTTATATTGTAACCACTAAATGAAAAATATGAATTATCAATTTTTTTTGCTCTATATTTTATATTTTCATTTTAATCGAACAATGCATAATGCATAAAATCATAAATAAAATTTGAACATATGAGTAAAGAACGAATAATAATTCTATATTTACTATAAACATAAAAAATATTTTGTTATTATATACACCGTTTATATTCATATCAATTATTTTGTTAAATAAATTGAATGAATGAAATTAATTGTAGTCGCCCAACAAACACAGGGAACTTATCATAAGATGAGATGTGGCAAATTTTGATATATTTAAAATATTAAAAATCTTTCGGAAAGTTGTTTATTATGATGTTTGTTTGAGACAATCGTGTCAATTATGTTTGCTATAAATTACTTGAATTATATTATTCTATTCTATAAAACGTTTCGGTATTCTATCAAATATTACTATTGCAAAAACATATGATTTAACAATATCTTTTTCAATTTTAACATACAATATTATTTTCTATGGATATGCATGCACCTTTAACTATACGAGTTTTTAGATTGAAGAAATCCGTTATAAGAAACATATTTTTATTATGAGATCGAGTGTCTTGTAGAAATAATTTTTAAAAAGATCATATATAATTTTTTCCTCTTATTTATTTTACAGTCATACGTGTGTACAGGTTTTTATTAACTTTATAAAACAGAATTTTTTGGCAAAAAAATTGCATCCATTTACTTAACCAATGGTTGGTGAGATAATAAGAAATTATAAAATTTATTTGTAATTTTTTTAAAAAAAAAAAAGTAATAGCAATTTTTTTATTGAGATCGGAATACATCAACTATTTCATAAATCAAGTACCATAACTTAACTTTAATAATGAGTATTTTCAAGTTGTTATTTATTTATTTGTAAAATGTGCAATTTATATTTTATATTTGTATATATATATATATATATATATATATATATATATATATATATATATATATATATATATATATATATATATATATATATATATTATATATATTATATATATATTATTACATTATATTATATTTTATATTTTTATATTTATATTTATATTTTTTTTGTATTTTTGTACTGTAACACTGAACTTTGTATGTTAATAAAGTTTTATATATTAAATGTAAACTTTGTATTAATTTGAAATTTAAATTTAAATAAATGCGCAAAATTCAAAAATGTACAGTAGCGCCACACGAAAGCAAGCAGAGCGGTCTCGGAGGTAAGTATCTGTTTTATGACGTCACATGGTCATGCCTGTTTATCATTGAGTGCGCCATCCCGGTCGTCCCTGTTCATGGTCATTTCGTTACCTGAGCTCGCTGTATGTGGTTTTGTTTCTCTCGTCACGCTTGGGAATTTTGAGAATTGAGCTATCGTTTGATGATATCTGTGACACGTCAATAGACGAATTTGAAGAAACTACACATTATTCAAAGTAAATAATTATATTTACACGCATAAAGCGGATATTTTGAATACAGCAGCTTATCGCAAAGAAGGGTTAATTTCTTTTAACCGTAAGTAACTTTTTCAGTCGCATACCGATCTGTTATTTTTTTTGTTAAGTTAATTTTTAGCGTAATAGCTGGTTAAGTGCGGGAAATGCCTGAAGAGATTTTTTACACTTCGAAAAGAAATTCATCTTTTTTTTGACGGAAGTTGGCATCGATAAAGATTTGGCAGCAAATTTAGGTGATAAAAATTTTATTTGTTCACTTGCTTTCCTAACAGACATTACAAATTATTTAAATATTTTGAATAAATGCTTGCAAGGAAAAGATCAAGACGTGTGTTGTCTTTATAAACATGTAACAGGATTCAGAAATAAATTAAAATTGTGGAAGTTAAATTTGCAGGAAAATAATTTATTTCATTTTGAATGTTGCAAAGAGATATATGAAGAAATAAGGGCCTGTAACATAGAAGTAAATTTTGACATTTTTTTACCTAAATTAGATATGCTTATTGAAGATTTTAATAGAAGATTTTCTCAATTTGATGATTTAAAGATGAGTATTAATTTATTCAGTGATCCATTCAATATCGATATTACCTCCGTTGAACCTAAATATCAAATGGAATTATGCGACCTTCAGGCTGTGGAGCAACTGGAATACAAGTGTTCAAACATTTGGATAAAGAAAAATATCCAAAAATGAGAGATTTTGGACTTCAAATCATTTCTTTGTTCGGAAGTACTTATATCTGCGAGCGTGCATTCTCTGACATGAAATATATAAAATCAAAATTTAGAAACAGCTTGAAAGACTCCACCCTTGAAAATATAATTAGAGTTGCCACAACAAATATTGATATGGACATAAAAGAAATTGTTGCTCAACAACTACGGCCACAATGCTCCCATTAAATAGTTTAGGCTTAATAATATTCTAATTTTTTTTTATTTTTATTATTTCTTGTTATGTATTATTTTTCAGAATAACATTGTTTTGTCCGTTACTATTTGATATTTCATTTTAACAATAAATATAACGCAAAATATAAACTTTATTGTCGAAAAAATGTTATTATCTTTGACTTTATTTTTTTCGTATAAATAAAATAACTTTTGAGTTGACATGAACTGACTTTTCATTTACCTATCCTATTCGGCCCGCGAAATATTTGCTAAGAAAAAATAGCCCGCTGGCTAAGAGAAGTTGAACAACGCTGATGTAGCTAATTTTTTTCTCTATTTTAATGAATTTTTCAGATTTTTTTGAGCAATTTTGAAAAAATCCCAAAGGTGCAACCTCTCACTTGCCCCTGTTGTACGCCACTGGCAGTAGCCAGAAACTTTTATTTAACATAATTTAGTATGGTGTACGGTACCTACACAACCTGCCAAGTATGTTAAGGATACGTCAAATAGTTTTAAAGTACTGGGCAAAAATCGCTTTTAAATTTTTAAATAAAACACCCTGTAGCTCAGTAAGGAGCCATATTTTATCTAAGTGATTTGCGTTAAATCTTCATATTCTGAGCCCAGGATACTCCAGTTAAAATATTTCCAATTACTAATAAATCACCCTGTATAATAAATTAATAAAATTATAAACTTTATTATAAACAGTAAAACTAAATAGAAATAAAAATACAATACCTGTTCCTGTGTAATTTTCAGATCCGAATGTCGGTTCCGAATGTCGGATCCAAATATCGGTTCCGGATATCGGATCCGAATCTCAAATCCGAATAGCGGTTCCGAATATCAGATCCAAATCTCAGATCCGAATATCGGTTCAGGATCTCAGATCCGAATATCGGGATCCGAATCTCAGATCCGGATATCGGATCCGGTTCTTATATTATCCGAGAATCGGATATTCAGATATCCGAATCTTTTTGGATCCGGATATCCGGATCCAATTTATTCAAATATTGACAGCACTAATTGTAACAGATAATGGTGCAAATATTGTTAATGCTTTAAAATTATATAATAGAATTGCTTGTACAGCTCATAATTTAAAATTAGCTATAGAATTATTCATAAAAAATATTAGTGATGAGAAAGTTTTGAACCTGATTGATAATTGTAAATATATTGTAACTTTTTAAGAAAACATAATTAAATAATAAATTAAATTTTTCTTTAAAACAAGAAGTTCCAACAAGATGAAATTCATTATTACAAATGTTAAAATCAATAGAAAAATCTTATGATCAGGTTTATAACTTACTTACAGGTAAACGTGAGCTATCCAAATTTATTTATATAGAACAAAATTTGTTATGTAAATTAATAAAGTTACTGTCTCGGATTGAAATTGCAACAATAGAATTAAGTCAAGATACTCAACCAACAATTCATTTGGTATTGCCATGGTATAAAAAAAATTTTTAAATATTTAGAGCCTAATGCGATAAATGACGATACACTAATCAAAAATTTGAAACCGATTTTGAAAAATGCGATTATTCAAAAATTTCGTATTTTGCCCACTCACAGCATAGTAACATTTTTAGACCCCCGAATGACATCTCTGAAAATGTTATCATTTGAAGAAAAAAAACAAATGCTTACTAATGTTTGAAATGAAATTTGTAAACTAAACATTGCCGTGGAAGTATCCGATTCGGAAAGTGAAAAAAGTGTTAATACAGCTGTAGCATAAAGTTCAAAGAGAGTAAAAACGCAAGAATTAGCAGACTTTTTTGATTGTTCCGATAATGCTTCCTACGAAACAATAAATGAGGTTGAAAATTACCTCAACTATTCAAAAGTAAATGCAGACATATGTCCTCTAGAGTTTTGGAAAAACAATAAATTACAATTTCCAAAATACTAGTAAGAAATTACAGCCTCTATACGCTGGTCCATTTAAAGTTACTAAAGTGTTAAATAACGACCGTTATTTTGTTAAAGATATAGTAGGTTCTACGCGCAGCAAACGAGCCAAATATAATAATGTCGTCGCCGTAGATAGAATGAAACAATGGGTACCACCAGCTGGTATTTCTAGTTCATCCGAGAACGAAAGCTCAGCGTCCGATGATGATGCACTAGGTGTAGTAGATTCACAACTCGAGGACGAGCTGTAGTCAGAATGGTCGAGCTGTTAGAGTATATTTTAGTAAATAATAATTTAAATATAAATTTTTCAAAACACAGTAAACATTTCTAGAATATTCTGTAACTTTCGAAATCCATACCACCCTGCACTAATCTTAATGTGTAACACATGTGGCCACTTGACTTTGCATTCCGGATATCGGACAGTCACACTATAAGCGACGCGCACCCAAAAATATTACTGGTTTAAAGACTAAATTAGCTTGAAGTACAATATCTTAGCTTTGTTTAGAAATTTGGCGCTAAGCTATTTAGTTTGGTAAACAGGGCATTCTGTACTTAGCTGTTGCTGTGTTCAGTAGTGACTTGTGCATTTGTTTTGCTAATATTGTGTGTTACAAGTTTTGGATTATCCTTCCACATTTAATAGCAGAGCGTATTATACCTATTATTGGTGAGTGAATTGATCAATTACACTGATAAACAAAAAAAATAAAATTGTTTGTTTCCTGTGATTTTTTTTTTGTTTCTATCTCAAATTGACGCGTATTTTTTAAATATGGAAACAATTTTTCTCTAACAGCTTTTTTTTTTTAGTTATAGCTAACTACCCTCATTTACTATTTTTACTTAGATTTTCGTTTTTTATTGGACACTAAAATATATTTTGTTGTAGTTTTCGATATGGCTTCGTCAAGAAGATGTTGTGTGCTTAATCCCGATTGTTTTTGCTACATTTGTGGTGAATATATATTTGCAAAATATCGAAAACCTATATCGGACTTTGTAAAAATTGCGTATCATCAATACTTTAAAATAAAATTGTGTAATCAGGACAAGCCATGGGTTCCTCATATTGTATGCCAGAAATGTGTGGTATGTCTACGGTTATGGTCCAGTGGAAAAAGAGATGCAATAATGTTCGTAACACCCATGATTTGGCGAGAACCTCGAAACCATCATGACGATTGCTACTTCTGCGTTGTGAAAATAAACGGAATTAACCGTCAAAATCGAAGTAAGTGGTCATATCCTAACTTATTTTCTGCTCAACGACCTCAATTAAAATCACAAGAGGTACAACCCAGCACATCTAAATCTTCTGATGATCCAAATCTCTCTGAACCCGAACGAAATACATCATGTAAAGACTCTGATTCAGACTACAAATGTAGCCTTTCAGAACCTCAACCATTTAATCAAAAAGAACTAAATGATTTAGTAAGAGATCTGAACTTACCAAAAGAAGCTTCTGAAATTTTAGCATCTCGTTTAAAGGAAAAAAATTTGCTTACTCCGGAAACCAACATTACATTTTATCGTACCCGAGAAAAAAATCTGTTACCGTATTTTTCTCAAGAGAAGGATTTAGTTTTTTGTAACGATGTTGGTGGTATTTTGCAACAGATGGGATTAAAACAGTACCAACCTAGTGATTGGCGTCTTTTCATAGACAGCAGCAAAAGAAGTTTAAAGTGTGTTTTGCTTCATAACGGTAACAAGTGCGGATCTATACCTATTGCACATTCGACGACTTTAAAAGAAGAATACGCAAATGTTTCTAAGGTTATGGAAAAAATTAAGTATCAAGACCACAAATGGGTCATTTGTGTTGATCTGAAAATGGTTAACTTTCTTTTAGGTCAACAAGGGGGGTACACAAAGTTCCCTTGTTTCATGTGTCTCTGGGACAGTCGTGACAAACAACACCATTGGTCACAAAAAGTTTGGCCAGTGCGGGAAGAGCTAACAGTTGGTACAAAAAATGTTATAAACGTGCCTTTAGTTAGCCGAGACCGCATCATACTTCCACCACTTCATATTAAACTCGGCATAATGAAACAGTTTGTGAAGGCGCTTGACAAAAGTGGCGAATGTTTTAATTTTCTTTCACGCAAGTTTCCAGGATTAAGTACAGAAAAATTGCAAGCTGGTATCTTTGATGGGCCACAGATTAGGCAACTCGTGAAAGATCCTAATTTTGTCAAATCAATGACTGAAGTCGAATCCAAAGCTTGGAATTCATTTGTTTTGGTTATGAGTAATTTCCTAGGCAATAAGAAATCTGACGACCATGTCGAGCTTGTTGAGTGCATGCTATCGAACTTGCAAGAGCTAGGTATCAACATGAGCATAAAAATCCACTTCCTGTACTCGCATTTAGACCGATTTCCACAAAATCTGGGTGATTTTAGTGAGGAGCAGGGTGAAAGATTTCATCAGGATCTTCGGACAATGGAAGAGCGTTATCAGGGGTGGTGGGGCTCACATATGATGGCAGACTACTGCTGGAGTTTGCAACGAGATCTACCTAAAGTCGTTCATTCAAGGAAATCTTATAAAAGATCATTTGCTAGTGTTCAATAGAAATTTTGTTAACATAATGTATTATTTTTTTGTATTTTTTTGTCAAAATAATAAAACTGTATATTTCAAAAGGTAAAGCTGTTAGCAATCTCCCAGTATTTTTTTCATAGTCAGGGCCATAGAAATACCCAATAACAGAAAAAAAAATAAAGGAAACAAGACTTGTGTTGACCAGTGTTATCAATCATTGAGTTTAGTATGATTTTGGATGAATACTTAGACATTTAGAACTTCAGCACTATATATATATAACAATAACACTAATACAACAATGGGTAAAGCAGCCCCAACGAATAATGCTTGTCAACAAGGGGTTAAGCAGCTCCAACGTATAATGCTTGTCAACAATGGGTTAAGCAGCTCCAACGTATAATGCTTTTCAACCATGGGCAAAAGCCGGCCCCTTCATTAGTAGTATGGCTTTCAACAATGAGCTTAGCCGGCTCCACCATTAGTAGTATGGCTACAACAATGGGTAAGGCGGCCCCAGCGTATAATGCCTGTGGATCTGTGAGATCCAATGAAGACATCAATTGCATGATGTAATTCTAATCATAATCTAATTGTTGAAGTTTTGTCTTAGATGCTTATCATAAATTATCAATATTATAATTGCATGACTATTGAGTAATTCATCTCACTAAGCATGTTGGCTTATACTCATAAATTTTACAGAACAATAAAGCCTAGGCTCCAGTACCTGACACCCTTGTACGCTCGTTCGACTCTCTACCAGCCTACTCGACCCTCCCCCGCTACGCCCCGTAGCCGGACAAGTGAAAGTGACAGCTTTAAGGACATTAACCTAGTATCGTTTAGTTTTTAAGTTTCTATCTAGTTGTAATTTTAGAATTAATTTTATTATATATCAATCAACTCAGCATGATTGAAATATATCACACCTCAAAATGGCTGATAAAACGTCTGAAAAGACTGTTGTTTCGCTTGACACTGAGGACAATCCTACCGTCAAATCTAATGACAAACCCGGAAGGAAAGGGGGGTAGAATGCTCGTAATAAGCGTGCTGATACCAGACAGCTTAACAAGAATAAGTCAACTGGATTCGAAGCTACTACTGCGGCGCTCACTCGTTTATTACTTTCTGAGTCAACAACACTCAGCATCATCGCCTAATAAATGTTAAATAAAAAATGTATACAGATTTTAGTTATAAAAACTCTTAAATGCATGAATCATATCCTTTTAAGCTTATCATTTTGTTTCATATATGTTAAATATAAAAGTCTTACTCATCGATTGGAATCACGGATTTGTAAATTACAATTATTTAGTGCCGATTTTGGCTAGTATTATATCAACAAAAATAAAGAATATTTTAATTAAAGGAAAAGAAAAAAATTCTTAAAGAAATTTTGAATGATAAAAAAATCAGTGATATTACAGAGCTACTGTGTCCGAATTTAAAAACATTACGTAAAATTTATGATAGTAAAACAATATGTTGCATTCCTTATTCACATATGTATCGTGTAATGTGCGCTACTAAAAAATGTTATAAATATACAATATTGGTATATAACATAAATTAGTTCCAATGCGCACTGTTGCACCCTCTGCAGTGGTGTTAGTGCCGTAAGAAATGAGCAACCCCGACACGCTACCCCAGTTAGTCATTACTTCCACCGACCGACTGACCACGCGCACCACCCTGACCAGTATAATAGACGGCCGCTGAAACCTTAGAAGGCAGATTCTTATCGCCTCTCAACCCAGCTCAACTAAAGACTGCACCTTACGCACCTGGATTAGTCCATGGGTCTTCTTTAGTCTGAGTTG